>BSDZ01000078.1:6147500-7498339 GCA_030268105.1 Volvox africanus
CTCCCAGAAAACAATGATAACAACTGCAGATGTGGTGAGGGAACCGTTGGCCGATGCTGCAGCTGCCAGCCAGGACATGATGAAGTTTATTGCCGGCTTAAGTTTCGGTGACAGTATCGACGGCGTTGACTTGAATAGAATTGAATTGTCAGGGACCAATGATGCTGTCGGCCTCAGGGCTGCCATCGAGGTTTCAAACGGTTGCATGTCTGGAAGTTGTGAAACCACTGTGGCTTTGGCAGCGGTTACAGTAACACCGCCACTGCCGCAGATTGGGCAGCAGGTGCGGTCGGTGCTGGCCCTCCTGGAAGGCATTCAGTGTCTCCGAGAAGGGTCTCGCCCCACCACTGCTGATGGAACACAAATTGGGCACAGGAGAGTGCCTTTGCTAACGGGTAAGCAATTGTTTTTCTGTCTGTTTGTCTATCTATCTGTCACAGTATCGCTTCCTATCCGTATGGGCCATATGAGATACCTCCCGTACAACATATACCTACTAATTCTCGTGCCCAACTCAAGCGAGTGCCATGCGTGGATTCCAATCATCAACATACGACAATACCCAGAGATGACCCTGCACTTGCTATGCTGCCGTAAAGCAAAGGCAGGCCCCGACAAGAAAGAATTGCTTGTGCCCTCTTCGTGCCAACTTATGAACCCCATCGAGCAACAGACGTCCAGTCGCCGCTGCAATGGTATCTACCATTCTACCAAATATATATACATATATATACATACATATACATATATATGCATACATATATATACATATATATATATATAAATATACATACATATACATACATATACATACATATACATACATATACATACATATACATACATATACATACATACTCTAACGATCGGCCTTCCCAGGGCTGTGGGACGGCCGCCGAGTGGCTGTGAAGCTGTGCTGCGGACCTGGCTGGGAGGATCACTCCCCCGCTCTGCAGGACCTGCTCATCATGGCCATGATGAAGAAAGGAACATCCTACACCTCACACTGCCAATACCGACAGCGGCAAGGATGGTTTTAACAGCAGCAGCAGCAGTGGTTTCGGCGCGGGTGCATCCGGGCAGCTTCATACAGACCTCGGCTACGTGTCATTGCTTCAGCCGCTGCTGTTGCGCACCGTGTGTGTGCGCTCGCAGGACTTGTGTGATCTCGAGCCGCCGCCACAAAGGCGCTGCAATTTGGTGTGCAGGCGCGCGGCGCGAGGACGCCGGCTCCACCGCATCTTGACATTCCTGGAGGCAAACTCGATCATTTTAGAACGCTGGTATCTATCTGCTTGGCGGCGTTCGGGTTTGCACCGTAGTAGTGGGGGTTGTGGAGCGCGCGTCCGTTCGCAGAACAGTGTGCGTATCGATATATAGCATGTACGTGGATGCGTCGCCATGCATATCCTTATCCTGATGACCTCAACTTGATATCTACATACGTACGGCAACAAGCCGTAGAACTTCGCTGGCAGGAGCAAACTGAAGCGGTTCTTCGATGAGGCGGCTCACACCAACAGCTCCCTTGATGGTGGTGACAGCCACTCGCCCCACTCGCTGCTTTTATACCCAGTGCCTCTGCGTTGCTGCAACATGCTTTGATCGTCTTAAACGCTGTCACCTATTCTTGGCCTTATCGTCGCAATAAATATCCCTTATTGCTTGGTGTCCTCTGGCGCCCTCACCGCCTCGGTGCCGCAATGTGCCATATCTACTGCCGAAAAATTATCACGTACCAGTCAAGAGCGCAGAGCCGTACAAACTGGTCCCGACCTGCCCTCCTCATCCATCGCATCCGATGACAAAGACGACACCACTCTGACTGTGTTGCCCGGTGTAATGATGCCTGTGGCGGAGGCGCTGGGGACCTTGTCCCCGGGACGGAGGGCGCTGATGGCACTGGGAGCACAGCTGGGTATGAGGATTGGGCTGCTGGTGACGCCGTTCGCTGAGATGGTGGGTGGGTTGGGTTGGGATGTGCATTCCCTTTGTTCGATTGCTGGTAATTATTTTTAGCCATCAGCCCCTACCACGGCACTTCAAATCCCTGCATGTAGATTCAAATATGATGTAGACAATCTGCATGATTACAGATGTAAAAGATGCGTTGAGTGCAACAATGCCACCTCAACAACATCACCACTCCCACACACACCCAGCTGCTACCCCCGTTCATATATAGGGCAATTGGTGATTGCATGTAAAGGATAAATACCTCTTTCCACCCGGGGACCTTCCTTTACAGGGCAACCTGCGGGACATCACATCCGACCCGCAGCGGAGCCCCTTCCGTGTAAGGCCCGGCTGGGGCCCTGTCCAGGCTTGTAAGGCCTTCCTGGCCACGGCATGTGAGGTGGCGGAGGCGCTGGGTTGCCTACACTCCGCGGGTTTGGTGCACAGTGAGTGAGTGTGTGTGTGTATGTGTGTGTGTGTGTGTATGTGGAAGAAAGGGAGAGGGGGGGGGTCGTGAGATTGTGTGAGCAATCAAGGGTTCCCAAGCAGTGAACAGTTTTTCGCTTCACATCCTACCAGGGTATTGCTTGCGTCCACACGCACCAGTTTGAGCAAGCACCAATCAGGCAAGACCTTTCCCATCCAGATCCAGATCCAGATCCAAACCCAGATTCAGATCCCTCACGCTGTCGATCACATCACGCACCCCACTGCTGCCGCGTTCACCCTACATTTCAATCAGGGGCACTCAAGCCTAGCAATGTGCTTCTCTTCGCAGCCGCGGATGACAGTCGGGGATTTGAGGCCCGAGTCACCGACGTCGGGGCCGCCAGCCGAGCAGCTGCTGCCGGTTGGGCTCAGTGGGACCCCTCGGCAATGGCAACTGACCCGTGGGTCGCAGCCTTCCTGGCGCCGGAAACGGTTTACAGACCCTGGGCGTCAGTAGCTGCTCAAATGTTTCCCGCCTCCAGATCCAGTGACGTGTTCGCCATGGGGGCTCTGATGCTCACCATGTTGATCGGCCACCCGCCATCCCATTCAGGTGATGATCATGGTGATGTACTCCATTATCACCTTTCTAGGAGATAGATATACCTCGCTCTCTAGTTGAGCCGTGAGCCGCAAAGGTAGGTCAGGTATAGGGGTGTGCTCCCTTGTATGCACCACACCTGCTTAGGCGTCACCTGTAATCCTTCACACGATTGCGTTCCATTCAGCTGTCTGCCGATGTACAACATCACCAGCTGCGACCCGTACCTCTCCAAGACCCAATTCAGCATTGATTCTAGCACATCACGATCAACACCCTTCCGCAGGCTCCGGGCACATGGCGACCTCACCGCCCGCCCCAACTGTTGCGGGCGACGGAGATGTGGCTTTTCAAGTATCAGAATGCGCCTGTGCGGCGGGGCCGGGCGGAGGCGATGATATTAGCTGCAGTGACGGTCGAAGGGGCGGCGAAGGCAGCAAGGCCCCGCCTCATCTGCAACTCCACGGTAGTCTGCAGCTGCTCATTAGTCGCTGCATGGCGACAGAGCCAACTAGCAGGACGTCCATCGATCAGGTGGCGCCTAGGGGCTTGAGAGAACGGCGTGGAGTATTTACCACAGCAGGCGTTCAGCACCTTGCTTGATGAAACGATCTGGAAACAAATTTGTGGGGTTTATGCTTTCAGGGATAAATCCCGCACCCATAGGATGTGGCCTGTGACATTGGATAGAGGCCGGGTAAAAGCACCAGCGCCCTAGAACGTTTCCCCGTCGAGGGGGTGATTAGATCTTTAGTTTCGTAGCCTGAGGCGTGTGACATGGAGGCATATTGAGTTATTAGCACGTGTATGTGCGACAAGAGGCCTTTCCTTACTTGCAATGATCATGTAAACTCGTTGTATATGATTGTTGAGAACATTATCTGACAACACATCTATGTATGTTCGGCATGCGTGGGCATGCAGGTGGTCTCGGAGCTGCGGCGTTTACAGCAGGAACAGGAGGCAGAGGCGGCGGAGAGGGGAAAAATGGAGGAGGACAGGGAGGCGTGCCGGCAGATACAATAGCTGTCTTCCCAGCCCCACTCCATAATTGGTTGCCAGGTCCCTGCGACCTCCGGTTGGTATCAGCTCTGACTCTGTAATACAAAGCCCTTTGCCTTCCGACGAAGCTTGTCAAGCACACCCATGCAGAATCTGTCGGTTGTGGGGCTTCATCTGAGCATGGCATGAAGGTCATCTGCACGCCCACATGTCTGTACACCTGTCCATCGGTTCTGAACTGACGATACCACTATAGCGACCAGGTCTTGATGCTAGGTCTTTTACTGGCGCGTAAGGTCCATGTGTCTGTATCCTCGACGTGCGTTAAGAGGTTACCCCATCATCTAGTGTAGGGGAATAAGTGTATGGCCATTGATCCAGTCATAGGGCCCCGCCTGACGGTATTTACTCCTCGGGATTTCTCCAGGCATATGGCCGTGTTGGGTGTTAAGTAATTAAAGGCATTGCATGTGTCTGAGGTGTGGTATTATGTCGTGACAACTTGGTATATGATCTGTACCTCCATCGTAATGGAGCGAAGCGTTTTGTGGGACTTCCTACGTAATTAATATTTGTTTGTGAGACCGTGGAGGTGCTAATTCATGGCTCCATGTTCGTGGCATGCATGTGCGCTGCTTGTGTTTATATATTTGGGGAGAACCCTGGCAGAAGTCCAGACAACTTCGCAGAAACTGGCGCGTAATGATTCAGGGCCTTTTGCATTGCGCACCACGCAAGTCAGAGATTTTCCACGCTTCAGCGTGACGGACGGCGTGGATGATCTGCGCTATCCACATACAAATAGATTGCGTGGACGTACGCCGATGCATGATTGCGATTTGCGCAAATCCTTATGGAGATACGTTATCCTTGCTGATGTGGAGTGCTGAGATCAGCAGTTTAATCACGTTTCTGTGGGCATCGTGCGATGACGTGAAAGAAGGGGCCGTGTGCACCCCTGTGCAGCAGCAAGAGCTGCAGCTGCAGCCTGCAAAGCCTAGGATCATTATCTAAAACATTTTTTGTGTTTTTAACTGCCTGCAATAGAAGCAACTTTGAGACATAGCTTTCCTTACGTAACCTGCTTGGGCATCGTTGCATTCGTTGATCAGCTCAGCGTCCTTCTCATACACCCGTGTGTTGCAAAGATTGTGCAGGGCACTTTAAAACTCCACATAAATTACGCATTAGTCGGGAATCAAGAAATCGTTGGATGGATGGACACCACGGGTCAGAGGTGCCCAAGAGCCCAACATGTCATGCGAAATCATCTATTAATACAGTCTGGATATGCAGCTGCAATATACTTTCAAAACATCTAAACGAAATGTTTGCGTGAGGACCCCCAGCTGTACGGACGAGGTTAGGGCATTTTGGCATTTGCCAAGCAGCCTCCTGCACTTTTTTGAGCCGACAACGGGATTGCTTTAGGATATGTGCCAGATTGTTAAGTATACTTAAAGCCCATCTTACGGAAGCCTTCGATTGTGTCGGAGCTGTTGCGCTGCTGAACGACGCTTCGTTCCTTGCACTGAAGACAATTTAAGCCACTTCCATAATATCCGTATTATTGCACTGCAATTGATCTTAGAGGCATACATTGGATAGTATGACAAGACGCTCTGTTTTATTTCTGCTATGCGCGGCACTATTTCTGGCGGTCGCTTATGCACGCTCCATTCCTACAAATACAGCCGATCCTGATGCACGCAAGCGCATCATTACTCTGGATCAGGATGCCCGAATTTATCTCTGGCGTGGATTCCTTACACCAGGTCAGGTGGCGTTCGATGCGGCTTTTTGGAATTGCCATATATAACTATGTGGATGTTCTACAGAGGAATGCGATTATATCCGCATGAAAGCGGAGAAGCGACTCGAGCGATCGGGCGTCGTTGACTCAGCCAGCGGCTCAAGCGTTGTGTCCGATATCCGCACATCAGATGGCATGTTCTTTGAGCGTGGCGAGGATGCTATCCTTGAAGGCGAGTTACTAAGGCTGGCTTGTGCCTCCGACGAACGGTCTGCAGTACAATAGGCACGGCGCCTGTCATTGGTTGCTTAGCCGCTTACTGGAATGCTTGCAGCTGTTGAGCAGCGCCTTGCGGACTGGACCATGACGCCCATCTGGGCGGGGGAGGCATTGCAGGTTTTGCGCTATCGGAAGGACCAGAAGTACGACTCCCATGTAAGTTTCCGAGGCCTTGAAGTGTCATCTTAGCGACGCATATCAAAGTCCCAGGAGGGATTTTATTCAGCGGATGACATTGAAGTGGAATTTAAATGCACGGAGCCTTCGTTAAAAGGTTGTGGACAGGATGCTTATATCTTCCCTGGATCTTTCTGCTCACTTCCGGAGATGTCTCTACCGTTCACAGCAGCGAACCCCTGAACGCAATGTCACAACTGCCTCTTCACCCCTCCCTGCTATCCCTTGCGTCAACTGACACGTACCACCTGATAAACTGGTCGGGGCCGTCAACTCCACTGCCTGCGTTTGCCCATCTACCTCCTTTCTTATCGACACCGGGATATCTCAAACCCAATAGTGGGGTAAGTTTGCGTAGCAGGTCCACGCCGGGAACGTATTGCCAATCTACTTTGTTGATGCTGTTGATGTTTCCGGGCATCGCTACATGAGGAACCCGCCGAGTGTACTGTCCCACCGCTCCCACCGCTAGAGGCGACCAAAAGCCGTCCGTGGCTAACAGCCGGTATATCGGACATCGTGTTCTCCTCATGCAGATTACTTTTTCCACAAGGAAGGCTCGGCTAATGGCGGCAACCGCTGGTCGACCGTGCTTATGTACCTGGCGGACACTGAGGTAAGGGTCGAAAGAAAACAAATTAAGTATGAACTCATGATAGTGAATGTGTGGCGGGGACTGAGCCCTGTGCACAGTTGTGCCCTCCGGGCAGTGGAGATTTGGAAATAACTGGTAATTAAATTCCGGGGTAGATCGGTCGATTCACGGGCTCGCTAAAAAAAGGCACTTTTGCGGATTGGCCAATACACAACTGGGCTATGCCACAGCAGCGAATCGCGGCCCTTTTGAGCATGTGACATGGCGATATGGCGCTCAGACGTTCGTTGTGTGGAGAAGGAAGGTAAGAAGCTGCGGATCCATTCGCTGCAGAAGATACGGCGCCATCATATCATGACTTCACGTTTGTGGCCTTGGGACATTGCGGGGACACCAGCTGCCGACTTCGCTAGGCAGGAAGTGGCAGGGTAGGACGGGGTTGCCCATTTTTAATTAGTTGGACGGCTTTTGCAAGCAATGCCCGGATGTGTGTGCGTGATGCGGCAGCTGAACGGTTACTGAAAGCCTTGTGCAGCCACTCCGCAAGCGGCTTTCCGCGACGGCCACTCACCCTGCGGGTTGTGCCGACGTGATCAACGGTACCGCAACCACGTTATGTCCTTATGTGCGTTGTGGGTTTCACTCCGAAGTGTTGTTGCAGCCACCGCCTGCGCCTCCAGCGCTTCCCCATTGCCTCTCGCACCTCAGCGCATCGTCTGCCCTACCTTGTAAACATTGCAGGAGGGCGGCGAGACGGTGTTTCCCAAGATTCCAGCACCCAGCGGCGTTAACTCTGGTTTCTCCGAGTGCGCCAAGTACAACCTGGCAGTGAAGCCCCGCAAGGGCGACGGTGCGTGAAGGGTTGAGGACGTCCTTAATTCCGCGCTTTCGGGAGGATAACACTGAATTACGAGGAAGCATAGTGGAGAAGTAATGATCAGAACAGTCCTGACTTTCAAACTACCACTTGCAAGGGGGGACCCTACAGAGGGAACAATTATAATTGCCTCGATGCAATCGACCAAAAAACAAACGAATGAATCTGGGACCCCGTTGGCCCTGGGGCTCACGGCTCGGGTTCTATGCGGTCGATGTGCCCAAAGGGGGATATTATCCCGAGTGGGCGTGGCGTAGCTTTACGTACACTGGCATGACATGGCATACATTTAACATAGGCTCACTAGTGAAGGGGGAAAGGGAGAGGAGGTGCAGCGCACCCTCCCGATCGCAATGTGGGCCAGCGCGGTGAGGAGGACCTGGCCTGGTCTTGCGGTAGCGGCTGTGTGTCTCGTCGACTTACCTTGGTGCGAGGCGGCGACAGAGAAGGGCAGGACACGGCAAGGGAAGCCCGTCAAGAAGGGAGAGGTATTAAGTATATGCCGAAGCAAGTGAAATGTAATTCAGGGCCCCGAGCAGCGCCGGTTCGTCTGTATGTTTGTCCATCTGATTGTCAGGCCGGACCTTGCACCTGCCTTTCTGTACTGAACAACTTTAAGAGCTGAGGTGGCCGCGACCGTCTCCACGGAACGTTTCCTGTTATTCGCCTCTCTACGCAAAGTGTGCGAATGCCATCGTGTACTATTTGTGTGCCGCCTGTTTTGTGCCTCCCCCACCGACTAGCTCTCTTATCGTGCAACCCCCGCCTGGGTAGCGGACGTCCTAACTATTTCCGCTTTGGTCATTGGTTCCCCGCGCACAGCCATCCTGTTCCACAGTATGAAGACCAACGGTCAACTGGAAGAGCGCTCCCTGCACGGTGCCTGCCCCGTCATCAAGGGAGAGAAGTTCAGCATGACCAAGTGGTGCGTGGGTCGTTGCGTGTGATGTGATGAGTGATACCTTCTGGGTGAGACAGGAGCCCCGCTTATGGAGGAAGGCGTCAAAGGGAGGTTTCATTTCATGCGCATGCTATGGGCCCACGGTCACGCTACGTACCCAGCGCAGCGGCGCCACACGATGTCCGCGGAGTTCAGTGGTTCCGATGGTTGTCGTAATTGCGATTCGCTTGGGCAAACATGCTATGCGCCCAGATCGCACTGTGCTGTCGTGCTGTGATCCGCATGCGCATGGGATGGGATGTGCCTCTCGTTTTCCCACCACTGCAGGGTTGTCGCCAATCCATTCACGATCTAGCTGGGGTTTCAAATCAGAAACGCCAACCATCTGAAACCCACATCAAGCATCATAACGACTTGCATCATTTTCGTTGACACCGTAGGATCCACGCTGGTCATTACGACATGAACGATGCTTACGACGAGCGCTACAGGGACTACCAGTCTCGTCTTAGCCGGAACATCGACCGCACCAGCGAGCTGTGAGAAATCGGCTATGCTGTGAGGTATTGTAAGGTTGCCGTGAATATACGGTATAGTCGTTCAGTATATGCCACCTCCGGGGCGGGCAGGCAGACAGGTGATTCTCCTAGATAACCCCCCAATCAGGACGTCTGTAGATGTTCAGTTCATATATGCGTATATATGGGGGGCTGCGTGTTATCAATCGATGTGTGATCTTAAACCGTGATGATGCAACTCTTATTCAAGATACTGATGGAAATATTTCAGAGACATGCTCTGTCCGACAGGCTTGTGGGCTGGTTACGGTGTGTTCCATCGAACTAAAAATCTGCGAGTCTCCTTGCAATAAAAAAGGGCAACCAGCTCCCTGATCTAATATCTTTTTGGACTACCGGAGGTGCACGTCCTGCATGGCTTATTGCTAGTGTAAAGCCCTTGTCTCCGCATATAGAACGTCAGTGAGTGAGCGACACGTAACAAAGTCGCTGAACAAGTGCTTGTAGTTGCCTGTGCATAATGAACAGTGTGTATTTCGGCAACCTGACTGTTCCAGTCTCTCGTCGCGATGGTGCATGCACTCAACAGCTACTGCTGCCGTCGCGATGCTGATGAAGTAAGCACGTACACGATGCATACATTTACATCAATTTGGCGAGCGCAGTCGAAAGCAGGACTGCTGTGGTCGACTTAAGATGGACAGTCCGTGACCGTTACAAACGCAGAGGAGAGTGCAAACGCATTCATAGCAGGTATCGCCCGGATCCTGACCGAGTAACCGACTAGAATCAGGCTTCATCGGGCGCGCCCAACACGGAATTGCTTACATGTACCTTGCGCAGTCCTCAGGCACTATTAATAACAGCAAGTTCACAGCTCGCATCACATGCGTGCTGTTGCACCGAAGATTCTCTCACAACGCAGAATTGCAGATGGAGGTGTGGGTTAGGTAGCTGCATCTGTGAAATGTCAGCGGCACCTGGACGGCTAATTAGGAAATGACACAACTAAAGGACCTCCGTTAGGGGATTATACATCCCTCTCGTTGCCCCCTTGTTGTGTACAGGATGACGTCACTTGACTGCCACCGTTGCACCAACGGTCACGTCTTCTTGTCCTATTGAATAATGAAAAAGTGGCGGCTGGTTTCGTCAACTTCCTCCCGTGCTGTTCTGCGGCCGTCGCAGCATTTGCCTCTTACCCGAACGTATCTGTCTGCTTCAAGTAGGTGAAGGTTGTGGAGTGCCCGAATCGCTCTGCAGGCACAGCAAGGTGGAAATCCGCTTATAACTCGCAGGACCCAAACTGAGGAAGCAACACCACGGACAACTTACGCTTCTTTCTGCTCCTTAATCTGCAGTCCACCGAAAGACGCGCACGTTAGCAGACAAAATATGCAACAGTGCGCAACGAAACACACCTTCTCATCATCCACTTCACGCATATTAGCCTTAAACTGTTGACGCACTTGCGCCATTATAACCTTTTCATTTCCTTGCTGCAAATTTCAAAACGGTGCGTCGATGCTTGATAAATATGGAACTGCTTACGGCGCAGTACACGACCTACACGTCTCCCAAAGTACTTGGCCAAGAACATGCAGTCCTTATACAACTGCACAATATGAGAGATTCATGTGTCGATACTTTAGTTTTCGGCTGCCCTAACGGAGACGGCTGCCCTAACCTTTTTCACGGAGACTTCCCTGAAAATCTTGTCCATTTGCTCATCTGCTGAGCACTGTGTAATAATTATATGTATAAAATTACAACCAGACCTTACAGAAATTGTGAAAGAATGTTCAACGGTGGTCGCCTCCGAAACCTGCTTTCCGAGGGAACTATCCAGGAACGCCTGTTTAAGGCTCTATGCAAATCAAGGATCGTACACTCTACGAGACTGTTACAAGCCCAGCCAGCAACTGCCATACCGCACAACGTTTCAAATGTTTGCAATAGCATGACTAATGCCCGCTGCTCGCGCAACGGTCGAGTGTTATTCCTGGCGCGACATGCATCGCAAGAATACAGCCTTCTGCATAGTCAAACCTTCTCCAACCAACCAATTATACAATCTGCAGTAGTAATGCAGATGTTGCGTGGAGTATCCGGCCGCTGTTGACACACGTGCGAGCAACCTGAGCAGATCATCCATACAAAACTCTTCCGCTCCAAGAAGGTTTCTCCTGCCGCAAACCTAACAATGGCTGCCCTTGGCATTTACATTCCAGGCTGAGAAGCCATGCACCTCCTGCGCGGCGTCCACAACCTTACATCATCGGGGGCGACCAGGGCAGCTGTGCCACGACGCAAAGAGGTATTGAAACAAATCAGTGCCAACTTGCCAACCGGTCTTTCTCATCCCCATCCCAGTAGACCTGCCTGTCCGGCACCTCGGCGGGGCGGGTGGGGCGCCTCCCAGAATGGGACGCCTCCCCTATCCGCATGTACCGCAATGCAACTGTTTGTATCTTGTACGCCTGGTCGAGATGTCGGAGATGACTAAACCCCTCATGCGTACGATTGGCGGTACACAGTAACAGAGCCCGTGGCCGTGGCGGCATAGATCTCAGCAGTAGACATGTTCCAAACGATGTCTAAATACGGGCGGGTGAGCGGCGCAGTTGTAACGGGGACCACACTTGCGCTGCTGTCCAGAAGGTCCACTGTCAGCAGGCCGCGCTGTGTATGGACTACGCACGGTGCAAAGGCACCAGACCACGTGATGGCCAAATTCAAATCGGATGGACCCGCGGGTTGATGGGGTTTGCCGTGAGCAGGTAATAGGTTCACATAGTTCGGCATGTGGGTACTGGGAACGAACCGAAAGGACTCCGCACGAATATGATATAGGTTTTAATTGCTGGAGCGCAAACACCGTGGCAATTCAACAACGGACATTCAGGTTGCGTGGGGGCCCCTACGGAGGAGCACCCAGAGTGAAGCGCCCTGGGTGATCAAGGCAAGGCAAGGTAAGAATGCCCTAAAGATTGTCATAGGCGCTCATTCCTCAGTCCCATCATGATGATCATTTCAATTGTTGATCCTAGTTTACTGCTTTGAAACCTCCCTTAGCCTGAACTTCGCCATCTAGCCTGAGCGCCATATCCCAATCCCCCGTTCCCTGGTGTACGCGCTCCCAGGTCCATCTCTGTAAAGCCAAGACGCGTTCACGAACGTCCGCCACGAGGATATTTCGGTGTCTTTTTGTCACTACATCCCCAATTCCAATTCAACCCCCCACACACACACACACTCTGCAGCCGAGGCCCTCTCCCGCCCACTCACTCGCGACACAGTCCCCCGCGGGGCTCGTCTTGACTCCCAGGACGGCCGACCCATCGGGTGTCGCTGTGTTTCGGGGCCCGTTGGTGGAACGCAGGTCCCAGATATTAACCTGCATGGTAAGGGCGGCAAGACAGATTCAGGATGCGGGAAAGCGGAGGGGGTCGGCAGCTGTAGACTCCGGGTCGCTATAAAGGCCAAAGCGACCAAGACCGCTGTGTCTGTCCCTCAGAGGAACAGGACCCTATACCGTCCTTCGGAAAGCGTCCCATCCATCCAGCCACCCGCCCAGATGGCCCGATACCTGCCCCCTGGCCACGCGTCTAAGCCGGGGGGCTTCGCTCAAGTTCAATGTTGATCAACAATCTCACCTTCCCGTCCAGTGAGCAGGTGATGAGGGTGGTTTCATTGGGTAGCTGCAACCCGGTCACGGACTGCTGGTGGCTCCGACAGCGCCACGAATTACCCGGGGGCCGCACCCGCATGTCCCAGCTGGATGGCAAGGGAGGACGGGCGTCAGTAAGGATGCGATTGAGGGTGGGACGAGAAAACCAACATGATCCGATCACTGGGACCCCTACGGCGGTAGGGGGAGAGCATGACTGAATGGGAGCTGCGTGACCGCGACGGGGGCGTGAGTTTCATATGTTTCGTGTTAGCAGAATGAAAGGTGTGTACGGGTGTGCGTGTGAGTGAGTCTCTCGAGAGCAAGTTTGTAATAATGAGCGTTTGTACCACCTCCAAGCAGACTGTGCAATTGGCAAGGCAAGAGAGGCAGATGAGAGTCTCACATGACCACAGCGCCGTCCCTACTGCCGGTGATCAGGCGCGCGCCCCCCTGCAGCGACGTCCCTAAAGCGGTGATGGCGGTGTTCTCGTGCGCCTTCCAAGAGCCCTTCGGGGGTAACCCCGAGGGGCTGCCGCCCGGCGGCCCAAAGATGCCGGGAGCGTCGAAGACCATCACCGTGCCTTGGTAGGCTGCCGCACAGGTACCGCGCAGGCCGCCACCAAAGGCGTTGAGTGAGGCCACCTGCACGAGGGGATACCAGGAAATAAACACCGGAAGGCGGGTTAGACGCAAGCCTCAGGATGGGAGATGTGAGGGCCAAAGGCGATAAGAAATATAACCAGAAAACTGATGACAGTTGTGTAGGTTGGGAAGGGGCAAGCGAGTGTAAAAAAGGCCGAAATGGGGACGGGTGGCAGGACGGGTGAAAACCAGAGGCTGAATGGGTTTCACGCGCGTGCCAAGGCGTGAAACAAACCCATGTTTGGTGAGTGCAGGTGGGAGGTGGGCCATGCAGGTGGGTCATGCAGAGTGTATTTGAGATGAATGTAAAGCCCAGCCGACGACCTAACGAGATGCGGCATTCATCACTACTACCGCCACCAATTAGCGGAGACTGAAGACCTTTGCCTCCGTCGCGCTGCTTAGTCGTGGTGCCGAAATCCTATGAAGGTTAAACCAACAACTTATTAACGTTCAGCAAAACTTGTAATAGGTACACGCAGACGGCTGAGTTTTCCAAATCTACAGACACTGTGTGTACCCGCGCCGCCCTCCACGCCTTCGACAGCCACACCGTCTCAGTCAGGTCGGTTTCTCTGGCCCCTTCACCCTTCTGTTCCGCCCGTGACGTGCCGGACCCCCTTTTTTTTCGTTGATCACACCGAGTGGGCACCAGTGGCAGCATTCCCATGGACACATCACCCGTAGTTGATGGGAATGCTACCCACTCACAACATAACCATTATGCAATCAACCACACAAACTAAGTGTCACGTCATCTCTTCCTTTGATACTTGAAGGAGCATTCACCTCCGGCACCCCCAACTTGAATCCCCCCCCTTCTAGCCCGACCTTGGATAGCATTCGCGGAGGAGGCAACGCTCCCGGAGGCGGTGTCGGTCGCTGCGTGTTGGGGTTGGTGACCGCCAGCTTATACCTCAGGGACAACATTCCCGCCTCCGGATCCAGGCTGTGCACGGCGACGCATTCCGCCCCGGTGCGGTGGTCTGTGGACGAGGCGAAAAGCACCCGGGAACTGGACTCGGCTGCCAAGTGGGTGGCCACGAAGTCGGTCTCCGTCGAGTGAAGCAGCTGTCGCGGGACGAGGGAGTGCGGGGCCCGGACAACCAAGTAAATAAAGAATCAGTGAGCAAAGATTATTATTATTATTATTATTATTATTATTATTATTATTATTATTATTATTATTATTATTATTATTATTATTATTATTATTATTATTATTATTATTATTATTATTATTATTATTATTATTATTATTATTATTATTATTATTATTATTATTATTATTATTATTATTATTATTATTATTATTATTATTATTATTATTATTATTATTATTATTATTATTATTATTATTATTATTATTATTATTATTATTATTATTATTATTATTATTATTATTATTATTATTATTATTATTATTATTATTATTATTATTATTATTATTATTATTATTATTATTATTATTATTATTATTATATTATATTATATATTATTGTTGTTGTTATTAAATAGGCCTAGTTAAAAGCTGCTAGGTCGGTAGATAGGCTGTTACAGAGTGGGAAAAGACAAGAAAAGGACAAAGAGAAGAGGGGCGGGAAAGGAGGAGCGAGAGTGGGAGGAGGGGACGGAGGACTTATATGAGGAGGAGTGACTCGGTCTTCATGTCAGTACTATGCCGCTAAGTCATGACAACGCATTCTTCAAGAGCACCAAGCAAACAATACCGCAAACAAAACGCACTGCTTGAATGATGCGTGTAAAGGACTTCAAATTCTATTACCGCAAATGGGGTATCTTCCTTTCCAACCAGCCAAGTAAATCCCCGGGTCCGTTACCTCCCACACAAAACCCTAAACCCCCAACGTCCACCCAAGGCCCCGCAACTTCCGTCACCAATGACCTGACGAGCTCTCAGCTGCTGCTGTTGCGTACCATAAGCGACGGCGTTCCCCTGCCGCCCCCCGCGCTGCACTCCCACAGATTCAGCATGCGGCGGGAGGAGGAGATGAGCCAACCGCCGTGACCGTCACCTCCTGGCAGCCCCTCCAGCACGGGGCAGTATTGCAGCGCCTGCGGGCGCAATTTAGCATGGGCGTGTGGGCATCTGGGTAAGCAGCTAGGTGAGGACAGTGAGCCAGTTAGCGAGGGAAGCAGACTCGGACGCAGCAGCGTTAATTGACGCATTCGGTGTGTTAGATGGGCAAGGTGGGCAACATGCAAGCAGCAGCTGCGGTACACGAACACTTTGGTATGCAGCTGCAGAAAGGAGAGAGTGGAGATGCCATGGCGCCGACATCTATAACGGGATGACCTCTCCTTTTTGGAGCATGGCGCTTACAGACTTCCCACCCGTACCCCATCCCGCATCCCTCATCCACCATCCGCCGCGAAATTCATCCGAGCCCACCGGCACTGGGTCTCGGTTGTGGTCCACTGCATCCGTGACGAGGCAGGAGCCCCAAACCGGCCCGGAAGCGACAGCAGATGCCCTGGGCGCGGAACGCGGTCCGGAGGAGGCGGTCACGGCCGCTGGAGTGGGCCTGAATGGGCGAGAAGTTGCGGTGACGGTGAAGGGATAAACCGTAGTGCGCGAACTCGGAAGAGAATATGGCATCTGCGCGTTCATGGCAGCATCATTGGTTGATGACGTGCGTGTACTGCAACATGCAATCAGAACAGGATTGCCCGATAGATTGACGGCCCGATTTGCACTCTCGGCAACTCGTGCGTAATTGGATTGTTTTCATAACAGTCCACACACCACGCAGCGTGAAAGCGGGTTGCCTGAGAGCTCACACCTGGATGTGGGTGCCACCGGCGCTAGCGCTGCTGCCGCCGGCTTCACCGCCGCAGCCGCCGCCGCAGCAGCCGCTGCCGCCAGCCTCGCCGCCGGTGCCGCCGGCCGCAGCACAGCAGGTGATGGCGCCGCTGGCCTCGACGCCGCCCCTGCCGCTCCCGATGTGGTCGCGGACAAGGTGCTGGGCTGGTACATGGACGGCACCGGAGCGGACCTCAGGCCTCCTGCTGCCGGCACCGCTGAGCCCAGCGCTACTCCAGGGACGGCCAGTGCAGCAGGCTGCGGTAAGGCTGTAGGCACCACAGCAGGCTGAACAGCGGGCGCCGCTGTGTGCTGAGACGCAGCGGTATGAACCGCTGGCAGCTCTGCAGTCAGGGACGCGGCATGCCGGAAGCTTGACCGAGCTCCGCCCTCAGCCATACAGACCGAAGGGACGTCTGAAGTCTGATCTCCCACGTCAGGGCATATTACTCTGGTGTTGTGGCAGGCCACCGTGCCGCACGCACAGCCCACATCGTTGAGTGCGGACCTAGCAAATATGCCTATACATTACTGTACCAGTTTCAACGGCCAGGTTCCCCGGTACTGGGCGAGTGTTATCCTTAGCCCACAGGCGATAGCGGCCTCTAGAACTGTGAGGCTGCCGTAAACTTTATCTGTCGATGTTTTGACAAATTTAAAATTCACAGAAAAAGGAATTCCGGAATTGGCAAGGTAACTCGGATTCAGGTAGATCCAGAGTTCCATTAAGGTGTATTATTTAAAATGGCTGGGCGCCAAAACCGACACCCTGTAGTGAGAGGTTGAAAACCGTGAGATTCCCCAAAACGACTAAGGATAAGGACTACCGTATTGAGCTGGGCCAGGCACAAGCCCAAAGCGACTCGCACCCACCAGCTTGTGCCCCACCGAGCGGTAAGGGTGCCACCCTGGCCACCAGTGGCTGTTGCTGCTGTTGTTGCGAATGCCCGATGATAGGACGAGCTGGCATCTGAAGCATGCCGGCCGAACTGCTCGGCGTACGGCCCACTGGAGCGGCTGCCCCCGCAGTTGCGGAACCTGAAGGCATGAATGGCGCCGCCTGTGGACGCAGCATCGCTGGTGGCGCTGGTTGGGATGCCACCATCGGTGCCTGTGATGGTACCGCCTGGGGCTGATGCACGGCGGGCGAGTAGGGGAACGGCGTGGTAGACATCGGCCTCTGAACTGCCTGCATGGGCTGTTGTGGCGCTGGAGGTAGCGGTGCAGGTGCTGGTGCCGGCGCCGTCACAGCGGTCGGTGCCGCAGCTGGTGCTGGTGCTGGCGCCGGTGAAACGGCTGGTGCTAGTACCACAGGCGCAGTCGGTGCTGCGACCGGCACCAACCGAACCTGTTGCTGCGATAAAGGGAGCATGTGCTGAGCAGAGGTTAAGGAAGGTCTTGGTGCCGGCGGAGGCTCCACTGCTGACGTTGGAGGAAGGTTCTCAGGCACGGCTGCAGGGAGCGAGGAGAAGAACGGGGACTAGCCAGGGGCCAGATAGGCGGAATATCAAACACCAGGGCCCATGAGCTAGATTCCACCTTATGTCGAAAGGAAAGCGTATTTGAGCGAAGCTTCAAACACCTTAGAAGGGCGCTCCTGACCCAGCTTCTATGTAAGATGGTATACATTGTAACGTGCAATCGACCTAGGGAATCAGGAATGATCGCATACCATGGGTATGCAAAGGCGCCGTCACGATCTGTTGCACGGCAGGCTTCCCCGTCACCAAACGCTCGAACATAAGCTTGAGGCGATCAATCGTGGCTCGTGCCTCATGTTTGTCAAGTTCCAGGAACAGTCGGCAAGAGCCAGGGCCCACAGGAATAGGAGGAATACTAAATACTCCCATTTTTATTCCCTTTCGTTAGTAATGGTAATTTAATGCCATACTTGTGCTTGCAACTCGTGTTAAAGCTCACGCTCAAAGCCAGTGCGCGATTTCCACACTCTCAGGCACATCATAAAAGCCTTGACGATAATCCAAAATACAATTATTTAAATGCACGCAAGTTGTTTCAATGTACATTTACGAGACATGACATTGAGACAGACATTGTGATAGTACGAAATAGAAACGTACGATTGTGCCGTAATTGTCAAAGAGTTTCGAGATCCTACAACTGTACTCACAGCTTCGTTGCATGCAAACGTGTCCAAACCTGAATTGGAAACCTTAAATGTTACCAGAGTTGGGGAAACCGTTATCTGGTGTGTTTGCGCATAAGCTGCCCGGTTTTGGGAGGAAAGTAAAGTATTAAATAAAGGATTATCACCTCCATTATATTATACGGTGTATTTTATTGAAACGTAACCACGGACAGGCGGTACGTTGAAGCTGAAACCTCTGCGGCGTGGAGACACCATAGCCAGGACAAATGCCCGCGAGTAGTGCAGGTGATAGGTGAGCCTAGTGCAGATTGCTGGATGTGGACGCGGCTTTCCTCTTCCTGTTCGCTTTTGTCGACTGGGGTGGGATGCAAGGCTAAGGCTGAGTGCGCCCCGCTCTCCCAATTTTTGTAAATGTACATTTTTCACTTCCTTACAGTGAGACGCGGAGTGTAAACAGCTTTGCAAGCAGCCTAAGCCAGCGTTCCTTCTTCGGTAAGCTCAACAAGTATGAGCTCAAGCGACGCTTTTACGAAAAGCTGGACGATTTTAAAAATAAAGTCCTTCTTCACAAGGAGCAAGGGTGAGCCTCGTTCGATTGGCTTTACCACATGTCGCCCCAGTACACGTGTGCATATGGCACCACCCCTCGATTTAGCAAGGGTCTTCAGTCTGGCAGCTGCACCCCTCAATCGCTTTTACATAATACGCATTCTTCTGGCAGCTATGTATGCACTATAGTTTTGCACCACCGGCTCCCGCGTTAGCGGCAACCTTAATGTCCCTGATAGGAGCTACATGCTGCGCATTGAGAACGCCGTTCGATAAATCCGTTGCGCGTCTCCACCGCAATCCATAATTCATGGGGCGGACAGCCCCATACAACGTGACATGGACGTGGTCCACATGCACATCCCGATGCTGATGGGTGCCTCCCAAACCCCAAACCCCACCTCAAGCTTTCTTCGTCTTCGCTTCAACACCCCATACCATCGCACGCCTCCTAGGCGCTAAGTATTAAACCGTGCCCCGGCCCTCCTGAGGCATGTTCCCCGGTTAACCAAGCTCCCCTGCCTCTCCGGCCGCCTGGACGGCTACCCGGCCGCGCACAGTCCTAGACGCGACTGAGTAGTTGTGGTACAGCTTTTTCCTGTTTGCTAGCTGGTGCGCAACATCATGCTCGGGGCACGCCTGTCATTCTGCTCCTCTTTCAGCTCCGGGCTCTGCCCTCACATCTGCTCTTCCTGACCGCTGCGGGTCCTGGTACTGCTGCCCCCGTCCTCTTTCAAACGTGCAGTTTCATCGTGTACCGGGCGCGCTGCATGTATTCCGGCGGTGTGGTGGTGCTCAAGGGCTACAGCCGGGAGAGCCTGACGCTGCAGACCCGGCAGCGAGTATTCTCGGAGGTGTCGCTGCTGCAGCGGGCGCAGTGCCCCTTCATCCTGAAATGCTTCGACTCCTTCGAGGACCAGGTGTGGAGGCAGAAGGGAGGAATAGCAGGAGGCGTGAGGTACCATAGGCGATGACTGGGGCGGGGCTGGGGGTGAAGGGGCATGAGCCTGGTTGGGCGCCGTTGTGGCTGGGCGTGGTGGAAGGAGGAGAGAAGGGAGAGGGTACGCGCCGGCGGGGGGGCAGAGGCGGGAGGTAACCGGTGGAGTTGGGGCCGGTGGAACGGCGGGAGAGGTCGAGGAAGGTGAGGAAGGACAGGCCTGGGTGGATGATGTGAAAGCAGCCAGGAGGGCTGAGATAAAGGAGGATGTGGCATATGGATATGACCGCAAATGCGGTGACGGCGAGAGCACGACATTAGGATGGTGATGACGAGGAGGAGGAGGAGGAGAAGAGATAGTTGTGCAGCAGTGGGAGATGGAGCGGAAGCGGCGGACCACAAGGATTGGTGTTCGGGGGGCGAGTGGGCCCGGTCGGTGACGAACGTGGGGCTGAGGCAGCGACCCGTGGGACCCGTTAACTGGATGGGTGTCACTGAGGGATGGGGCTGTGGCGAATACCTAGGTAACCCCCTCAAGACGCCCTTAGCCCGCTTACCTGAACACTCAACCTACGTGTCGCCCGTACTGGTTTTGTTTCCGCCCACTCGCCCACTGTCATTACGCCAGGGCTGGTGGTGGCTGGTGCTGGAGAACTGTGCAGCAGGTGATCTGTACCGCATCGTGCAGCAGACGGGACCCATTCGTGAGGAGGGCTGGCTGGTGTCGCAGGTGGGTGTCGGAAGCATACATACTATCTTTTAGTACCTCGGCAAAGAACTGTAAAACAGCAAATAATTGCATTCACACATCAGGTTCCTCTTTGAGTTTTTCTCTTCTTCATTTCAACCCACCCCAACATAATGGAACCCAACTCATGCGTGAGGAACCCAACCCCTTGCTTTCCTTCTCTCCCCCTCCCCCCCGACACGCACCCTCCTCTAGGTTTTGCTTCCGATCCTACAGACGTTGGCGTACCTCCACGCAGAGGGGGTCATCCACAGGGACATCAAGGTGGGTCGGAAGGGTGGCTGGAGGGGAGCGGGGCTCTAAGGACCCAGCGGATTGCATTACGGGGAGGAGGGCAGTCTTGTCTTGTGATGCTGTCTGTCTGTCTGTCTGTCTGTCTACAATGGAGTGCGTATAATAGTCCCCTGCTGGCATACATGAATGGTTAAGTGAACGTAATTACAAGACGTGAGCAAGAGGGGCCCAGTCCTTGTGTGTTTGACTGTGCTTGTGGAGGAGCGTACGTTTGCCTACAGAAACACGGAGTGGTTTTTGTAGCTACGTTGGCCAGAAGTGAACTCCTCTTCTTTGGGCAAGGGGCTTCAGGCGGGGCCCTCGCCAACACCTCCAATCCTCCTGTACCCGCATCCGTTGTGGTTTGGTTGCATTAAGCCACTCACATTCTGTCCATCCCGTCCTATGCCCTCTAATCCAGCCCGAGCACGTGCTGTTCAACAGCGAGAAAGTGGCCAAGCTGTCGGGTTTCTTTCTCTCCTGGGACGTCAACAGATATAGGTGCGGACGCGCGTGTGTGTGTGTGTGTGTGTTGGGATGGGGAGAAAGAACAGAAAGGGAGCAGAGAGGGAGGGGAGACGGAAGGACGCGTTTACGAGGTCATGAAGAAATAAGGAACGGGGCCATGTCGGGGTGGCTTGGGGTCTGCCGGAGATGACAACGTGGGTAGCCAGCACGGGGATTGTGGGTGAAACCGGATTCAGCCGGTGGGAAATGCCATCGTCATTACAGACCGGAGCTTGGCACGTGCGAGTTCAGTGGGCCGAAAGTACACAGGGTCAGTTAATCTTTCGAACGTTTCCATCGAGATGGCAGATGATGCCTCGCTTAAGAAATACATGGGTTTCATTTATAGTGCGTTTTGGCAACATTCGTAAACACAGCCGATGACACAATAAAAGGTTCGTACACCTCACATCTGTTATGTGTGTTTAGGAGGGGGTGGAGAGGGACAGTTATGTTGGTCCCGATCCCACATGCCATCATGGATGTCACAATAAAGTAATGTTTGGATAAGAACGATGTCTTCCTGTCTCATGTGCTCTCCATCTCTGCTTCCCCCTATCTCCCGTTACTGAACCAACGGCCAAGCTGTGTAGGTCTAGGATCGTCTTTGCTTCTGATCCTTGTGCTGATCCATCACGGCCCCGTCCCTCCTTTCCCCCCACTCCCCCCCTCTCCCCCCCCCCTCTCCCTCCCCCCCTCTCCCTCCCCCCCTCTCCCTTCCCCCCTCTCCCCCCCCCGTCGTGAATATGTGCAGCTACCCCAAAGACATGGTAGGCACGTTGGACTACGTCGCCCCCGAGGTGTTCGTGCTGAATGGGCCCAATGCCAAGCAGCAGGATGTGACACACTATGACTACAAGGTGATCCGTGCGCATGTTTGTGCGTGCTGGCCGGAGGGGTGGGGCAGTGTAAAAGGGCCCAGTTAAGATAGAGGGGAAAGTACGTGGCGTGTGGTGCGGTTGCTTGAGCGGTGAACGAATGCTGGCCTTCGGCGGAATACCCCGTATTAATGGTGCTCTTCTTCCCGTAAGCCGACCCCCCCGGTCTCACCACATCCCGGCAGGTGGACATTTGGGGTGTTGGC
The DNA here is from genome assembly GCA_030268105.1 of Volvox africanus. Lineage (NCBI taxonomy): Eukaryota > Viridiplantae > Chlorophyta > Chlorophyceae > Chlamydomonadales > Volvocaceae > Volvox > Volvox africanus. The sequence continues at coordinate 6,169,936 of BSDZ01000078.1, forward strand.
ATCATGGCGTATGACGTGCTGGTGGGCACCCCACCCTTCAATACGGATGACCCCAACTCCACAGTGGAGGGCATTTTGCTGCGAGAGGCCGAGTACCCAGACTTTATGTCCGACGATGCGGTGGACTTCATCGATCAGGTAGGTTGTAGGTTGTAGGGCGAAGGGGGCGAGGGGGCCGAGGGGGGATGGTGTGTGTGGATAGCTGGACTGGGGCGGTGATGGGGACGAAGGTTAAGGTGGTTGTGAAGGTGGAAAGGCAGGGCGCTGTGTGGTACTGGTGGCGGGGATGTGGTAGGTCATCCTATGATGTGTTGGTTCGTGGGGGGTGGAGCCACGAGGGGTCGGTGGGACAGTCACGGGTAAGCCAGTGAGGGGTCCGGGGAATCCGCGGGTACGTGCGTCTGGCTGTCTGGCTACCTGCCCAATCGTCTTTTTATCTGCACATTCGGGCTTTGATGACGGCGATTAACTGCCGATGTGTATTTCGCGCCGCAACGCTCATCCTACCCCACCCTACCCAACTGCAACGATGACGCTCAAACCCTCACACTTTCCCCCCACGTTTGGGTGTCCATCTCAGCCAAAGGGCGGGGGCGGTTCTGCTGGTAGTCTTTGGGGCTTCACTTCCTATCTCTTTCTCTGTTCTTGGCCCCTGCTCCGGCCCCCCCGCCCCCGCTACTCTTCCTCATCTCCCCGCCCCCGCTGCTCTTCCTCATCTCCCCGCCCCTGCTGCTCTTTTCATCGCAAGCGTCAGGAGAACCCTACTTTCTCCCCCACATACACCTCCCCGCGAGCCCCTCGCAGTGCTTCACCAAGGACCCTTCCAAGCGTCCCACCGCCCGCCAGCTGCTCACCCATCCCTGGATTCGGTCAAACTTGGACTGGGAGCCCCCAGAGGACTTCGAGGACCCCATCCCCAACATCGACTTTTCCTACTATCGCGTTGGGGGCCAGGCGGGGGATGGACTGGATGACGAGGAAGAGGAGGAGGACGACGGACGCAGGTACGGGGGTGATAGTATTGCTGTTTCTGTTGCAGGTGGAGGGGAGGGGAGGGGATTACCCCACTTGATGTTTTTTTCACTCCCAGCAACAAGGGGACATCCGCCGTTTGGAATTCCCAGCCTTTGGTGCGCGGTATGTAACATTCGGCCCTTCGGTCATGTTCTGCTCTCCCTTTCTCAGTAACGTTTTCATTTTGGGGTAACCGAACTAACCGCGATCCGCCCCCTCCCGAAGATGGTACAACCCGATAACGTGGTTGCGCCGCCGCAACAGCCTGGAAGATCTGCTTGCAGCGGAGAACGACAACGGTGGTGCCAGTGGCGGCGGGGGTGGGTCAGGGGTGCATGGCAGCAACGGCGGCGGCGGGGGGGGCAGCAACAGCGGAGGAGATGCCGGCGGGGTGGGTCTCGGCCGCGGCGCTTGGCGGCTGACTCAGTCGCTGACCTCCCTCGCTCGAAACCTTATGGGCAATAAGACGCAGGTGGGGCGTTATGAGAGGTTAAGATCCCTGAGGACGACTTCGGTGGACGGAGCCGGGGACTGGTCAAGGGGGGAAGGGGGGTTGGAAGATGAAAGCACAGATATCATGACGGAGGGCGGACGGACCTCTTGGGCGGCCCGTGTAGGGCGGAAGTCGGAGATTGCAGAGGACCAGATTGTCGTACGGGTACTGGCCTTGTGTTTGATGCCCCAGAACAAAGGCCACAGGCAGCTGGATTGGGCGAGAGTCATGGGTTTGGGTGAGGAAATCTTCCATCTCTTAGGGTTTGAAGGGGCTTGCACACATGGCAGAGGTAAGATATCACTGGAAGGGAGCGACAGAGGCGGGCTCGAGGGGCAGATATCCTTTCCCATTTAGCCCTTCCCTTACATCATCGTTTTGTACCTCGCCATCACGCTGCTGCCGCCACACTCCCTTTCCACTTCCCCAATTTTTCTTTACCACTGCAACCTTAAATAAACCGTAACCCCCATATGCCGCACCCGCACATCAGCGACCTTTAATGGATTACCCAAGCTTAACTAAGACACCAGCTGGCAAGTTTATTGATTCCATGGCATGGACCCCCCGCCCTGTCCCAACACGCACCCCACTCCATGCCCCGTCGTGGGCGCACCTCAGGTCGCACCTGACCGCACCCAGGGCAGCTCTCTAATCGGGGACACGGACGATTCGGAGACGGGAGTTGGTTTGGGCGGCAAGAAGGCTTTCCAGATGCTTCCGGGACGCAGCACGAAGGCTCGCGAGGACCTGGAGGGGTGGGTGGGTGGGGGAGTGTTTCCCCTCTCCCCCCCGTGTCTGTGTGTGTATGTGTGTGTGTAAGACTGTGTTCCTGGGAAATGGCGTATGCGGGTGTCGAAATTGATCTTGAATAAGTGCGTGGGAAAGACGAAGAAGTAATATAGTGCTGCCGGAGGCGGGCGCTTTCTTTCTTGTCTGTGTGGGTGGGGTGGGGGATAGGTCGTGTGCGGAGTCGTGTGACCAATCTGGGCTGATGTACTCCTCCCCATGCCGAGATCAAAATGTCATTTCCTGGGCTGCTTCTCTTTTGCATTTTATGCGTTGCAGGATTTACGGGTTTACGGTTTTAAAGCATTTCGTCATATAGCTTGAAATTAAACCTAAAATTCCCTAGATAAGACCCCGAATAGAACGCCTTGATAAGCCATATCTGATTATCTTGCCTTAGAGATGTGCACTGTTGTGTGGCACTTGTTGGTGGAAACAGGGTTCCTGAGGATGATGAGGAGGGGCTAGACCCAGAGACTGGCGCTGGCGGGAGCATCGTCGGTCGGGCACTGAGCGGTACGGACGGCCTTGGCAACGACAGCTTGGACTCGCGCAAGACCTCCTTCATACAGCAGACGTACAGCCCGCCGCCTCGACCTGTGACGGCGCTGCATCTGAATGGAGGTAAAGCTGGTGGCGGCGCAATAGCTAATGGCGGCAACGAGGACGTCCAGATGCTATCCTCGCGATCAGTGGACGGCAGTGCAACTCGGAATAGCAACGGCAATGGCGCCACCGTCGCCATGCCGGTGGCAGCGGCGCAGCAGTTGCCCGGCGGCTTCTCGTCCAAGGCGCTGGCGGCGGCGCTGGCGGCGGCGGGAGCCGTAGGTAGCGATGACGCTACCCCGACAAAGTCACCCGCTTTCCTTCAGCACCCGGCAGCGCCGCCGCCTGGCTTCAGTGACGACATTACCGTGCTGTCTTCGTGTGAGGCTCGCAGCGCCAGCGGCACCGCCAGCAACGTCAACGTCAACGGCATGGGAGAAGCTTGCGCCGGCAGCCGGACCGCCGCCACCATCAGCCCTACTGCAGCGTCGCTGCCGCGGCGCTTGACGACCCAGGCAGCGCATGACTCCGCCAACAGCAGTGAGGTGATGCGACGTAGCGGCAGTCAGAACAGCAAGAGCAGCGGCGCCAGCACGCCGGGTCAGGTCCCGCCTTCGATGGTGTCAGCGCCATCCGCACCGGCTTCTCCAGCGGAAATGGCGGCGGCGGCGGCGGCGGCGGCGGGCGCGTCGAATGCGACATCGGCAGCGGCGGCGGCAATGGAGCAGAGCAGTGGTGCCGCGGCAATGGCGCAGCTGCCGTCGGGGTCTCCCGACCACGAGGGGAACGATTTGCTACCGCTACTGCCAACGGAGAAGTTACAGCTGCCGGTAGGGGAAGACGTGGTGGCATCAGGCGGTGGCGGCGGCGGCGGCGGCGGTGGCGGCGGCAACTTGTTAAATGGTGGTGCGGGTGGCGGCAGCACTGCCTCGTGTTCGGGAAGTCCGGTCCCCGAACGAATCCTTCCACATCTCAGTTCGGCCATCATCCAGTCTGCGGAGGAGGTGGCAGCACCTGGGCCCGAGGTACGACAATCTTGACTAGCTTTATCATGCAATACATAAGGGCGGGGTTGTTTTGATGATTTTGACGGTCGTTTGCCGTTTTCCGCAAGCAGGGCATGGTCTGCATCAGAAGACAACTCCACGTCATGTTCGGGCTCCTCGCTGCAGCCGTTGGCTGAAGGGTTTGCACCTCTTGCCACAGGCGCCGCCTGTTTCATTGGGGCACCAAAGACAGCAAAGCCGGCCTGGCTTAGCGCCTTCTAACTGCACTCCTGAATCCTGAACCTTCATAAAGACGTCCCTCCCTTGCCTCGTGCCTCGTGCCTCGGAAACCTCTTCAGGCCCTGGAGACCGCATCTCCCTGGCTGGTGCCCTCGTCAAGTGGCTCGCAAATGGCGCTGACTGGCGGGGGGGTGCGCACGCAAAGCGCAGGCAGTGCCGCCAGCGCCAGCGGACCTGGCAAGGCGGCTAAGAAACCGGCCGCCGGGGCTGCCGCAACAGCCACAGCCACTGCCACTGCTGCAGCCGCCGCCACTGCCACTGCCACTGCTGCAGCCGCCGTCACTGCCACTGCTACAGCCACGGCCACCGTTGCCACTGGGCCAGTGAACACGACAACAGGCGCCGCCGGCAACACCGCCGCCGCCGGCAGTGAAGGTAACGTCGGCGGGGGAGGTGTCCGCGGCTCGCCTCTGCCAATGGAGGCTGCTTCAGACCTTTCGCTGCAGCCGGTGTTACCGGCGGGGGGCAGTAAGACGACTGCCCAAGAGCGGGAGGAGGTCCGCACGCTGGCGGCGAGTTCGGACGGAGCAGCAGATCAGTAGAGGGCGGGGGCCGTGGAGGGAGGGGTCGCAAGACGGGACAGTAAGCACCTGCACGTGCACATGGTTCGAATGCTGGAATGGGAACGGGGGAGGGGATTGTGGAGGGCCTTGGGGTGTACGAGGGGCCAAGGCACCCGGAAACCAACTCGTGGTAGGACATGCTGCTGATGGGTCTGTATATGTTGTGAAGATGTCACCTGAGAGCTCCTGAGGTATGGAGTCATCACCGGATGTGGTCAGTTCGACATCAAATATATCACAAGACAGGACAGGATATAGCCCAGCGCGTGTGGCAGGCACATTGGGAAGGATACACCTATCTTTTTTTCTGTACAGATTAGTAACTGTCGTTTGCAGTTAAGCTAGGTATGAATAGGAGGGCGGTGGAAGACAAGGCGGGGCGGCCAGAGCCGCGGCTGAGTCCCCACTGGACTTGCGATGGGCGCAGATCGCTCACGAGCTCATTGGTGGCAGGGGGGTGGAGGTGGCACGGTGCGGTGCGGTGCGGATGGACGATGTGGGGCCGGGTGTTCTGCATCTGCAGACAGGGGCCTTATTGCGCCCGCAGTACGACTTGGGTTGTCATGTCGCATCGGGATCTGGATCGTATTGGTATTGGGGCTCTTGGAATCGAAGCTCACATTTGAACGACGCGGTGGATGTGCCAGTAAGGAGCGCAGTGAGTGGACAATCGGCGAGTAGTGAGTGGCGACTGGAGGGCATCTCGACATCCTGGAGGACATACAGAGAGCACTCCGTTGCCGTCGGCGGTTGGTTGTTGTCTGCCAGGACCTACGTCCAGGGTTGCTAGCATATCATGGCTAATTAGATGGGAGGTATGGGAGTCAGGGTCGGGAGGGTGGAGGCGCTGAAGAATGCGCCTTGGGCAGACAACCATGAGGGGTAGGTCGGTGGGTCGGCGGGTAGAATAAAAAACGGACAAGGGCAGAAGGTGGCGAGGAGAGAACGACATGAGGAGTCGCGGGTTGGGAGATTTCTGATGTGCAGCAGAGTTGTGAAGCATTTCTTCACCTGAAATTGTTTTCGTGCGCATACCGTACGGAAGTCGTACATTACATGATCCACGGTATCATACATCAACTAAATAACTTCAGATCCTACACCTACAGCCGCAGTGTGTTTTACGCGGTCGTCAGGTCTAGTGTGTTGGGTATTCGCTCGGTCAATGCTGACACGGGTTGGAGCTCCAGGCTGCCGCCGCAGCAACAAAAGTATTAAGAGAGATTATTATGCCGACAGTCTGTCGTACTGCCGTACATTGTTGAAAAGGCAATAGCAGGATGGCGGCTCTGCGCACACAGATGGGGATCAGTTTGGGGTCTTATGCAGGCGTCTTATAAGGGGTTTTCGATCCGCCTGCCGCCCGCGGCAGTAACTCGGATTCCCCCTGCGGCCCGGTGGCGACGTTTTGAATTGTCAAATTTACGCATCATCGCCTTCATCGAAACAACAGGCGGGTGGTGTGCCTGTGTGGTTTCTTCAGCTAGAGAAACAGGGCATGGTATGGGAAATGGAAGCAATATTGTGCCGGTGGTGTCGGGCATCTTGGCAGCTGCCATTCAAAGTACTTGTTAATCCGTTTCTGCACCGGTCGTTGGGGAGGTGGTATTTTAACGGCGACTTCGACCGTCGTTACGGAATGGAGCGCGCAACCCAACTGGTCTGCATGTGTTATAACGAACAAATGACGATCCCTCCCTCCGGTCACCTTCGTGGGACCTCGGCCTAACCTAAACCAGCAAATGTGTTGCGAGCTTGAATCCCACACGCCGGCATGGATAACGTACGAGAACGATCTTTGCATTTTGACGAGCAGCGGCGGGGAGAGACTTTAGAGAGTGGACTTTGACTGCTTGATGCCAATGTGTAGCGGCAGGGGGAGGGATCGCGGGAGGAAAGGGGGGGGTAGCAAACGAATAGCGGGACAGGAACCGTTGGGCCGTGTGGGGCGCCGAAGAGGAGTTGCATGCCATCCCGCTCTTAAGTCGATGAACGGGTTTCTCTTGCCGGCCAGCCACTGGGGTCACAGACGCTGAGATGCAGAGTCGGTCCAGAATACAAATGCCTAGGGATCCCCCACCTGGTGATAACCGGTCCCTCCTTGTTACTTACTCCTGACTTGCCGGCTACCTTTGGCCACGTTCCTTCAATCCAACAAGTTGTCCCCGTTCCCCGATGGAAGCTGAATTAGACGGGCACCAAAACAGTTATAAGATACAGCGGCTTCGTTATGGACGGAAAGGGGATGAGAGTTCCTCCTCCCTCCCCTTCCCCCCCCCACACACGCACCATAGCGCGGCGGGGGGAAGGGAGTTAACCTTTTTACTTACCCTAGCCGTGGCAGGAATGTGGGTAGGTTCATGGCTGACGGCTGATGGCAACACCGAGCAGCTGATAAGCCCACTGCGATGGGGGCATCACGTTGTCAATCCATGAGTTTGTGGGTCAGGCCGCAGGCCTCATCCGCACCCTGCCGACCAGCCCCCATTGGCCAAAGCAGTCCGACAGGCGGTCAGGCCAGGTTATCAAAGCAACTCCAAACAAGCCACCACAACGCGCGCGTGACAACAACTTCTTAGCATGTAAGATACTGTATTCGGCCGAGGAAGGTTGAAATGTACTTGCCAAAATGTCTGCGTTTCTGCTTGTATCTATATGATACATGTACATGTGGATGTGTACGGTATGTATGCGTGTCAAAAAAATCATATATATACATATATACATATATATACATATATACATATATATATGTATATATTTGCGTGTGTGTCAGACAGACAAATACGAAATCCATGGTACGGCGTCCGGAAGGGGGCTGATGGGACGCGTAGCGGTGGAGCGATAGCGCCATCAGGGGTTGTTGGGCCTGCGGAGTTTCCGGAGCGCCAGCCAGGCCACCCCATACCCAACCCGACCCGAGTAGGCCATCAGGAAGTGGAGTGGGCGCCCGGCACCTGGGATTCCCACGCGACAGCAAAGCTGCTGAGGCAAGCAGCGTACCGCAACACCGAATGTACGTGTAGTGAGTCGGCTTCTAAACCTTTCCTTCTCGGTCCTACAGATCGTACTGGTACGAACAGCCATCCGCGCCACCTCTGTCTCCGCACATAAGCTCCTTACATGAGCTCCATATGAAGCTCCAACTGAACCATATCGCCATATCGGGATCATCGGGATCATCGGGATCACTGCACCCCATCTTATCCATCTCCCAAGTAAAACACCGGAGACTGAATCGCACCGGTGACGCCCCCAACAACCAAACGAAACCGTGCCAGCTCCATAACCGATCGGATAGTTATGAGCGGGGTGCACAAAACCCGCCAACCCCTCCCCGTGCAGTGATTATGGGTTCTTGCGGCTGGGCACGGTGTTTTCTAAACCCCCTCCCCGTCACCCAGCCGTCACTCCACCCCTTCCGTGTCTACACCAGCTCCATTCACCCTTCTTCACTTCCACCTCTCCCAACCCCCTCCAGTCCAACCCTCTCCATCGAAACTCAACGCCCATCGATAAGCCGTCTCCGGCATCGGCAGCCGTCTACGATTGCATCCGCTGCCTTGGCCCCAAACAACGGGCCTTCACGACCTCGCTTGATACCTTCGTGCCTACCTTGGCCATATCACGATTGTAGCGGGTACGCAGGCAGGTGATGGGATCACACCACCACTTCCCTCCCCCCCGAATTCAACTGATGCCTTCCGAACGGAGTTGCGGCTGACCCGCTGCGGTGGATCGACCAGGCGCGGGCCCCGGCAGGTGCGAGCTGCGACCCCGGATAACGCATCCGCATAAAACATACACGTACACAAACACACGTGTCGTGCCGCCCACGAGCTGTTCACGCCACGCCACGCCTTACTATCTCAGTTTGGTTGCTGACCGGCCCGTAGCTCCTCACCGTGCGCGCCTCTGGCTCTTGCCGTAAGGGCGTGGGGGAACGGACCGTGTCACCCGGGTCACCCGGGTCACTCGTTTTCTTACCCCTTATCGGCGCAGGATGGAGGGCAGCACCAGCGCGACCCGCCGCACCGTGAGGGAGATGCGCTCGCTACCGCGCGGTAGTATTGTACTCGGCAATATGCCGTACATGTCCAAATTGGCCACGGATTCGTCCAACCATTCCTCACTGACCTGCCGGGATAGCACACGGAACATATGCTCGGGTGTGTGTTAGCGAAGGGGGGGTACAAGGGGGTACAAGGCGTCCCCTGGCCTCAATGATATGGCCCAAATGGTGCACGGGATGGGGCCAGCAGGCAAGCCGCAGATGGGCCGCCTCTGTGTTACGTCAACCCTCAACCACAGATCCAATGAAGAAACGATCACGACTTAAAAGGCTTGGGAGTTAAGCAGCAGCGTGTCCCTCCTCGGGTTGGACACATGTGCACACCTATGTGGTGGCCAGGGTGAGACAGCATAGACGGGTAAGGAGGACGACCCTCCAACCCTCTATCCGGCAGGGGTGCCTTCGCCTCCGGCTGGATTTCGGTCCTCTTGGACGTCGCCATCATTTCACATCCCTTTCATCCTTTCGTCGTTTACCATATTACCTCCACACACGCAGACACATTAGAGATGAAGATACCGTCTGGGTGGAAATCTGCACCCTTGCCAAAGCCCCACGCACGGCCCACAATCGCGTTGCTCCCGTTTCGCCCAATCTTATTGAATCAGCCCCGGGCATGAGTTCGACTTTTTGAACCCCACCTCTTCAATGCTATGAAGGCACTCAGTGAAGGCCTCATCGCGGAATACCACCAGGCTGCGGGGCTGTAGCAGCAGGGAGGCACTGTAGCGGCAATCCCCACCGCCGTGGCCGCTGACGTGCTCAGCAGGGCGCCCTGCAGACTCTGATTCCCATGCCGCTGAACCCGCCTCTGCCTTTGCCACTGCTGCTGCACTGGATTCGCATCTCCGCGAGACGGCCGGCTGTGTCTGCCCATATTCCTTTCCCACCTGCGACTGTGGCAGCTGCTTTGGTCGGGGCAATTGAGGCGCCGGTAGCGGTTGAAACTGAACTCCCGATTGTTGTTGACATTCCTGCAGATGTTGATGTAAGTGATCGGATTTGAACTCGACCGCCTTGCGACTAGCCTCGTCCAGGGGGCCTCCTAAACAGCTGTCGCTGCCGCCTTCAGTCGCTACCGCTACCCCAAAGCGGCCGGCGAGAGGGTCATCGATATGAAGTCATGGAGGGTTGGGGTCAGGGGGAGACACATTGGGGTCAGGGGGAGACACATCGGGGTCAGGGGGGTGCCGCAAAGAACGCGATGTGGGTCACCAAGAACACCGGACGGACCAGCAGTTGTCACCCTCTAAGCTCCAACTCGCAACGTGTTTCAATGGATTTATCACCAGCCGCTGTCGCTCTGTTGCCTTCCCTCCAACAGCCGTCACAATACGGCGCTTGTCTTGCTTTTTGTACGACAAATGCCCAGAATCGCCCCAGATCAGATGATGGATTTTGGTTATGCTCCTTAGCGGCAGGTCCGTCTAGGGAACAAGGTCCCGCAGCAGCCCAAACCCGAAGTCACGGGTCACTTCGACGGCCGCCACGCACCTTCTGCCGGCCGAGGCTTCTTCCGAAACCGCAGTACGGCAGGTGCACCCAAGGAGAGGATAGCGACCACGGGGTGGTAGGCGGGGCCATCCTCGTGGGGCTTCGGGGCGGGCGGGTGGGAGAGAATCGCAGCAGCACAGAGGGAGGGAGTCGGAGCGCGCCTGGGGTTGGGAGGTTGATCAGACATGGCTGCGGGGTCAACAGAGAACACGGCTGCGTGCTCTACAATAGCATATCATTTACATATATATATGGGTTTTAGGGTTTTAAACCCTAAAACCCTTTAAAACCCTAAAACCTCATATATGTCAGTATGGATGGCTTGGCACCTTTTTGATTTAGATCTGTATGCCGGCAGGGTGCGGCGGGATTACAGAAACCTCCTATCCCGGTGCACGCACCATGATGCCCTCTCCTGGCAGGTATGAATTGATGAGCACATGGTTTGGGGGCTTGCCGCCGTACAGGCCTCCCTCACCTCCCTCTCCCGCCAACCGGGTCAGGAGTGGTTCCAGCCAGCTGGGCAGCGGTGCTGGGATAAGGCCCTTGGCGTGCACCACACCTCCCAGGTTCTGAAGTCGCCGCCCTGACAGCTTCACAAGGCGCCGTGAGGGGTAGATGCCCGCAGCAAAAACAGTTCTCATGAGGAAAATGGGATTTTGGGATTGCGGTCTGAAGATGTTCGATCCGTGCCTTTATTTGTTGAGCTAGTTCCCTCTGATAACAGGTTGGCAAGACCGGCAACTGCTACGCTGCTGCTCTTTTACTGAAAACCTCCGATAAGGCGCTGACAGTCAATTATTTCCCGCGCAAATGACAATCGTACCTGTACCCACTTGGACTTGGACGCCCGTACCTCCCGCAACAACGCCGCTTCCTGCTCCGGAACCACATAATCTGGCACCTAACATTGGGGTGGGATAACATGGGTCGGGCTTCTGATTTACCTAAGCTGCAGTGGCAGGGAGGAAGAAGGGGACAATAAGAGTACGCTCGTGTCGTCCGATAAATATCAAGCAGTTTCCAACGGTCACCCTCACGAGTATGCGTTCTATCCCAACGGTGAGATTGAATAATGCTGAGCGACTTACATAAAAGAGACTGGGCAAATGCGGGGCAACTCGATACTTTCGGTACCATCCCGAGCCGGACGTAAGCCCTGAATCACCGCTGACCATTGCGAACTTGGTTGAAAAGTTGTTCGAAAATATTACAGAAAGCTGCAAGCAGACGTCATACAATTGGGCAAGGCTAACGGCCACATTTACTCCCGGTGTAAATGGATTGATCAAACTAAGCTCCGCGTAGATTGAAAGCACAGTTATTACAGTATAATTAGCCCAAGTATTTGTGTTAGACACGGGCTTAGGAGTACGCGCATGAGCAACGCGGATCACGTGCAGTTAGCAACCGCAGTTAACAATGCCGGGACGCGCTCGGACCCAAGAACCCAAGAACTCCGACGTACCTGTGAGACTTGACATTGGAGGCCGTGACATTGTGTGACCTGAGAAGCCAGAAATTCATTCAGGACAGCGTCTTGTGAGGGATTTTTAGGACCGGGTAATAGCAGTGTCCGTATGACACATCGCCAGTCCCACCTCGACTGCTTCTTCTGTATCCGCCAACACAATTATGTTGTATGCCTGGACCTGAAGTGCGGTAGTGGGTGGGATGCGACCAGTATTTGTAACTGCACGTTCTGCGTGGGCCAGCTACTTATCTTAATGCCTGGTCCTGTTCGCCGCATAATCAGCAGTGGGGGTCACCCCTTTTGCGGTGCGCTCCCATTCAGCGCCATGGTAATCAATCAAGCACGTCCGGTTTGGACGGATTGTAATCATTCGCCGTCTCTCATCCAATCAAAATGCAGCACTGCAGCTACCCGGGTGCGTCACCTCGCCATACAGGCCCCTAGCTGACCTTGGGCTCCCGCCCTGCACTCTGCCCGGGAATCTCCACATGGCGTCCGGCGACATGCATGTAGCAGGGTCCATCAGGTCTTAGTTGACTCCCCCTCTCTGGTAACGTGGGAGCAATGTGACTCGGTCGCGGTATGGCTATGGAAGACTTTGAAAGCAGAGGGGCAGTGGAAGTGATGCGCAGTTTGCCTATCTGCCCATCGCGCAGGTAGCTTAACGAAGCAATTTGGTTCGTGAGTCGTCATGGTGTTCATGGCACACGACTTATTTCGGTCCCAAATGTGTCAGGCACGTGGAAGGGAAGTTCCAGTCTTCCAGAACGTACCTGCGTCCCACTGTGGCATCATGCACAACACGAATTCATCCGCAGACGAGGCGTGTGAAGCTGTGTAAATGCTGTGAGCAGATTACAGAGCTCATCTTACATAAAATTCCTTATAATGGGACGCGAGCCGGGCGCGTTCCTTTCTAAGGAATGTGGTTGCAAAAGACCAAAATAACGCAGGAGCATTTAATATTCGGATGATGCAATGGAGTATCGGGTTTAGGTGCACAGGGTCTTGGGTATGGGATCACGAGCATGGAAATACCACAGACGTTAACCATGAAAACCACGTAGGGGCTTAACTAGCACTCACTCCCGGCGAGGCCAATGGAGGCCCCCAATCCGCAAGCACGCTACGACCCTGGGTGATGCCAGCTAGAGACGGCGATAAACCTGGCCTACCATGCGGTGAGGATACCACCCTTTCCGACATGCCCACGGCCAAGCCGCCATAGTTGTCGCCTATATGTCCCTGAGGCCGTATCTCACCCGCTCAGGCCGCTCGTGTCTGCATGGCTTCACCCCGGCACGCCGCATGCAGGGACGGACATGCCCCCGGGGTAACCAGGAAAAGCACGGAACCACCCATGGCGAGCAAGGAAGCAACGCCACTCAACTCCAATCGTGTACCTGCGAGGGCTGGTCAAACGAGCAAACGAGCCAAGAATCTCGCAGTTTGGGTCTCACCAAAAGTGCGGTTCAGGGATGCAGAAGCCTCTCACATGAGTGTCGCCGTACCTCGTGGAGAGCGAGAGGAGAGCACTTGAGCTCCCACATTTGAGCTCCAACTCCAGAGCCAACAATACGGCGAATCTTTTGTGAGGGGCTTCTGAATCCCTGAACCGCATTTTTGGTGAGACCTAAATTGTCATATCACTCCAGAAACGCGATTAGGCTGAACATGAATTCCCTAAGCTGTACTACCTTAGAACAATGATTTTTATTAGTAAAATCGAATTGCGAAATGCCCCGGACCTATGCGTCCTTCTTGCTTGCCCGGCCAGTCGTTTCCGTCGGGGGAAGGAGGGAGGGCCGTGGAGGTCCCATACGATCTCATGCGTCAATCCGGATTACTAAGATTGGTATGATTTAACCATTCCTTTATAAGAAAATAAGCCCGTTTGTGAGGTTTGGGGTGGTTGATGATGTTTGACCGCTTTGATTCTTTATGGACGCAGGCGAATGCCGGTGGGATATCGAAGCAACCGGAAAATGCTACTTGTACGCTGACATAACATCAAATATTCATCCTTCCTCACACTATTTGGAAGCTGTCAAGTGTCAACCGTCGCACAAACGAGCGATCGGGTAGCAACTCGTTACACGCGAATGTCGTTGACAGTACGACAGCCCCCTGATAAGGGTAAAGCTCTAAAGCACCTCTTACAGCTCCCTAAATAAAGAATTATCAAATTTTGTGATCCTATCCGGCCCCATAAGGAAATTTAGAATGTCGTGCGTACTTACAAGGCAGTATTTTCGCGTCCGTCTTGTCAACGCGGCCCGAATCGTGACTGGCTTTATCCTAGGAGTGCTTCTAACATGTGCTGTCTTCTCATATCATCGTGAGTATTCGCGTCACGAAGGCAGCGCCCTAACTTTCAAGCTAATTTTTGGAAGATTATTGCTTGCTGGGGTGTGTATGTGGCACATACTATGTGGCACATAATAATGGTTGAAGCTTTATTTTCCGGTTCTGGACCCCAAAATATGAAAGTCAACGCAAACTTTGCTTAGGATGTACATTACCCGGCGACCAAGCCTGCATTGCTCCCCTGCCATTCAATTTTATGCTCATAGAAGGAATTTTAAATGGTCAAGGGAATCATGCGAAGCAGGTATTATTTCTTGCGACACTCTCGGAAGGAGCGTCAGGGCCTTCAAAGCCGTCGGAGACACTCTTGACAGGCAAGAGGGGCGATGAATTTCTTGGAAATGGAGCATCACGATCAACGCTTTCACGCAACGAGGAACAAGATTCCGACATTGTAAGTCTTGGGCAGTAGCAGCAATGTTTGCCTCCGTGGTCGGGGAGGCAAGATCACTAATTTATAATTGTATTTTCGGAAACTTATATTGGGCATGATTTGAAAACATGGGATCTCGCTGTCGCGATGTTAACTTCCATACTGGTATCAGAAAGCGGTCACCGTTAATGTTTGTACAATATCTTTGCTGCTTTCCAATGGTGGGTGTGCAGAACTGTTGAACAAGCTCTTGGGCAGTGCTGAGTGCTTCTCCTGAGGCCTGTCCAAAGCACGTGGGACGTATTGGACTTCAAGCACCCCCGTTTCCTCTCTATTCCTCGCACAGAGCTTAGCAGATGAGGAGGCCGACCTCCAGCGGGCGCTTCGTGTCATTAATGGCCACGATGCCGACAAAGGCGAACCGCAACCCGTCGCATGGGTCACGTAGAGCTGGAAAGTGGGACCCGTCCCTGACCCCGTCGGCGTGTCTCGGTGTATTGTGAGCACAACAAAGAGTCATTTTTAAGCATGCTCGCAATTTTCGTGCTCATAAGAACACCCAGGAATGATTTGTGCGTTAGGCTTCCGCGTTGTCCGTGTGTTAAATTTTTATGGCATCATCGCCTGTGTTTAATGTGGGTTAGACCGATACCTAACAGTCTAGACAACCGCAGAGCGTTTAATAAAGCTAGCTGATGAGTTGGGAGCTCTGCGGGAGTAGACATAGAAGTGCTGGAGAGTCCTTTTGGAAGGCACAGGAGACTGTTGAGTTTCAAGTAAAGACGGACGTAGCTGAGGACCTCAGAATGTGACAAGCCCTCCACTGAGGGCAGCGGCTTGGAGGGAGAGGAGGTACGCATTATGTGTCCAAGGACAAAAAGGCGGGTATTTCGCTACTCAAGGTAAGTACGGGCATGGCTTTTCAGCAGGCAGCTCGGGCATACAACCGCGGGTGTGTCACCATTGTGTTAGGATATGTGCTGCGCAGACGCATTTTGGACGACCTTGCCTTCTTGGCATCGTGTGTCCGCATTTGGACATCATATAATGTCAGTGCTTGCAATAAGCGATGCAAGAACATGACGTAACCTGTACATGTGATTTGGTTGGATGGTGCACAGGAGTCGTTTGGTGCCCGGAGGAAAGTCCGTGGGTTGTGGAGCAGGAAGGCTCGTAGATGCTCTGATGCTAAAGCACAGAACGTATGGACGCGTTGAACACAGTCCTTGGACAATGAACCAGACAAACAAGGAACACCTATTCCTGTGTCGATGATTTTGTGCATTTTAGTACAGTCTGGAGGAGTTAGAAGTTTGGGGATCGATTTTGTCCACTTAAATCAAGGACATCGGATGAACCGAAGAGCTTGTTTAGGTATGCAGTATAAATATGATAATTTAACGATCAGTGTTTTAACCTGACGTGTTATTACGTTACGTAAAGAAAGACGCCGCATTCGATTCTTGATTCTGGAATCGTGATATGTGAGCTGGTTTCCCTTGCCCTTTGCGGGGAGGAGCGGGAACGGTCGGGATTCCTTGGATGTTTGGAGGATTTCGTGTCGCCTGGCCGTGTGCCTTTATTTTTTCCGGGTTTTTATATTGTCCTTAACCTTGTATAACGTATTTTCCTTTGCACACGTCGTTTGTTTTCATTTGTTTACAAAAATCCGATTAAATTATTTTTCAGCTCAACCCTAGGCTACGGGAACTGCCGGTGTGGGGCAGATGTGATACATCAGGAATCGAGAAATAATTAAAAGCAGTATAGAGCGGCGATCTTATATGAACATATGTAAACCGATTCGATGGTGATGATGACAGTTCATAACAGTTTATGAAGTCTGTATGTAATGACGGCCGGCCACCATCAGAACGTCACGTCGTTAAAATGCGGAAACCACCCACCGCAATGTTAACCTAAGGGCAGGGCCCACTGACGTCGCCCTAACGACGTGGAAAGTTTCCTGGGATACAGTCTATAGGTCCGCAGTCAGCCTTTCTAGTTGGTAACAAGCGTGGTCGCGGGCTTGCATGATACTGATGCAGCAGCTGTAGCGGCAACTTAGCAAGCGCCGTATACACGTGAATGTCTGCTAACTTGGGGCTGAGTGGCACAATGCTGCCGGGGTGGGAATTACTCTTAACCAACCTCTTGACCAGAAACAAAACGGTAGCTATATGGCGAACTAATATGGATGCTTACCCACTATATACCATTCTGGATATGTGTGACACGCTATTGCCAGGCACCGATGAATAACTTTTACCTTAGCAATTGCGATGCCGTGAGAAGAAACTACTGAGCAGCAACGAAAGAGGACTAGTGCATTGACTATTACCGCGGCTCGTCACGCGAAGGTCCTTGTGCCATTCTGCCACCCTACTAATGAGCATACGATTCCCTTGACGTTTAGTAATGTGATCACGTCATGCGCCGCCCCTAAGGACGTTTGTACTTAGGGTATTGCAGGAATGCTGACAGACTGCACCCTACTACACTCGTCAAGTACTGCCCCAACTAGCATGATACACAACTGCCCTAACTGACATACTGCCCCAACTGCCGATCAACGGCCCCTCTGACCCAGCCGGCGGTAGGCAAATCACCACCCCAGATCCCATGCCCCATATGTATACCAGCACACCAGCTTTGGACGTTCCAGAGTCCAGGGTAACCAGGAGGATGTTGCGTCCAGCATCATAATAATAGGGGTACACATCGCCTTGTCATGATCCTAGCCCTATGCGCACGCCAGCTGTAATTATATATCGCGTTGATTGATACATATAATGCTGTCTCTCTTTCTGCCTGCTTGCAGGCCCCCCTTCCAACAATTCAAGCGCCCGCCATATCAGCCTTGCACGGGTGCTCAACACCCGGCGCCCTCCGGTCACCCGCATATATGGATCACACAGCCAGGGCTGTCCGAAGACTCAATGCTCGTTCCACTCCGGTAAGGGGTTCCTAGACTCCTCCAGCAACAACAGACACATAAGGATGAGCGCTATAACGTTAGCAGGGCACACATCACCATTCGATGTGAGCTCCCTCCCCTTCCATGGACCGGCAGCCTAACTCCACTAAGTGCCCGTGCCAACCTGCAATACTACTGAGGGCCCGTCGAATCAGTGGGGACCCGCAGGAAATAGCAGCGGCCGCACCAAATAAGCTGTAAGGGTCACCACATTGCAAATTGTCTGGATCACAAAACAAAGTCGCTCATTAGTAGCAACAAATGCGCACATCTACCTCCCGCATGCCTTATCGGCTGTCTGCCTGCCGTTCTAGCCCCATCGAACAACAGACCCTCACGCCGGCAACACTCAATTCTAGCAGCTATCTTGAGCTATGCGAGCCACGAGGCCATTTGCACAACTGGAAGCAGCAGCAGCAGCAGCAACCCGGCAGGTCAGCAGATTCGTTGGCGGAAAGAGAGTGTCAAAAGGCTGTCCCTCCGACCGCCACCCGGGACCTCCCCATTCCTCGAATCATCTCATGCATACTTAGATGAGGCCGTAATCCGGCGGCCCGGTGGGCGGGGCAGACGGCGGTGGTCGTGGTGACCGTTGCAGCTGCGCCTGCTGTGCCGCGCGCTGCTGCTGTCGCTGGCGTTCTTGTTCAGCGGTTGCTAACGAGGCGGCAATTGCGGCGTCCAGAGCGGCTTGCTCGGTGGTGTGCTGCGCGGCCTGAGGCAGGACAGGACAGTCGAGCAATTGAGGTGCAAGGCACTTTCACTGTTTCAGCACCCGAAAATGGTGCCGGCAGCTCGCCTGAGCGCTGTTACGATAATCTGAGCAGAGTTTTAAAACCGCTCTTTACTTACCGCCGCTAGACTGGCCTCCTTGGCCCGCCTCACGTTCTCCTCCTCGATGGATGCAGCAATTGCGCGCCGCAGCCGCTGGTCCTCTTCAACGGCCAGAGACGCTGAACGCGCGCGCTGTGCTTCTTCTGCCGACGCTGCCAGCGCGGCCACCAGTGCCGGGTCTGCTGACGCTACTGGCAGTCCCGCCACAACGACGCCGCCGGTCGCTGCGCGGGATTGAGCGGAGTAAACTGATCCCGAGACCGGCACAGGGGGCACCGGTGAGCTCAACGGCAGACCACTGACCCCCGTCGGTCCAGCATAGGTAGCGTTAACGATTGGCGGCGGTGCGTGGCTACCGTTGCTGTATCCGTTGCCATTACCATTGCTGTATGATATCACCGGAGGAGGCAGCGGAGGCGGCGGAGGCAGAGGCGAGGTTGCGGATGACATTGGCTGCATCTGGACGCCGTGGGACGCTGCCACTGCCGCCACCAACCCCGGTGGCAGTTGTGACGGCGGCGCCGCAGCGGCTGCCAGCTTCCTCAAGTGTCGCCGTCTCGCGACAAAAATTGTGACTGCGCTGATTATGAGCACCAATGCCCCCACCAGTACCGCCACACCGATGAAGATCTTCTTGTTTCGGTTAGAGCTGCCGCCCTCTCCGGGGTGACTCACCTGCAAGTTGCATTCAGGGTTGTATTGGCGCAGGGTGTTATCGGGATTTAAAAATTGTCGATCGGAGCAGAGGCTGGGGGCTTCGGGAGGGGGCTGGGGGCTTCGGGAGGGGGCTGGGGGCTTCGGGAGGGGGCTGGGGGCTTTGGGAGGGGGCTGGGGGCTTTGGGAGGGGGCTGGGGGCTTTAGAAGGGAAGGGCATGATCCACATTGTGATGGTGTGGTGATGTGCAGCAAGAAGGGGATGGACGACGTGCGGTTGGCCGGCGGGTACTCGGTGTTGCAGTGAGGACGACTGATGTCCTTACCTGCGCGTTGTCGGGGCCGTCGATCGGCAAGCTCGTGTCTACAGAGAAGAAATAGGATGGGGTGGCGTTCCCTTGATTGCCCGCGGCGTCCGTGGCGCGGATGCTGAAGGTGTAGAAGCCCGAACTGGAAATGGAAAGGAGACGGGTGCATTGGGGAAGGGAGGAAAGAAAATATAGGTAAATTCAGAGGCGTTGGGTATTTGGCAGCGTTTCACGTGGCGCCGGACGGTGCGGCCTAGCTGCAGCCCTGGGGCAGATTCCATGCCAACGCGGTTCTCAGGAAGAGACATTTTCCTGCGCGTCCCTAGATGCTGCCGGAGTTACCTTGCCAGGGCTGCGATACGGCCCGCGGGCCCGCGGATCCTGTCAGCAATTCAAGAAGAACACACACGACCTCCATGCTGCAAAGTATGCAGCGCTGTTTACTGGCCCGCTCCCACTCTCGCATGAGTTACCCCCATGTGGGCAGCGGCACGTGCTAACCTCACCTGAAGCCATCGTAAGTGATGTTGACGGCACTGCCCACGCTGTCACATACATGCCAGGTTCCGAACTCAATGCTTGTGCCGTTATACAGCCGAGGGTTGCTGGTGGTCCCCTGCAACTGCGCCATGGCCCTCCTGGAGCCTCCGTTGCCGCCCCCGCCGCTGGTGCTGCTGGCAGCGGCGATGCGGTTATTTGACCCTGATGGAGTTGCCGATGGCAGAGGCGCTGCCGCCGGTGGTGGTGAGGGCAGCGGTGGCGGTGGCGAGGTGGGCGGCGGCGCTGATGTGGTATCTATCTTACATTCTTGCTTCACGAGTCCGCTGTTAATGGTCTTGGGTAAGTCGCGCGAGGTCACAAAGAGAGTGAACTACAAGGCAGATTGGTGGCGGTGGGAAAGAAACCAGGCCGTGGAGTACAGGTAAAGGCCACAAAGCGTTTGGGGAGGGAGGGAGGGAAGCCAGGCGAAAGAGGAGTTCGGCGAAGTTCAATCCCCAAAAAAAGAAACCGCTTTGTTAAGGCCAGAGAGGGTGGACGGGCAGGGAAGTCGAATAGGCAAGACCCGGTACGGCTATGGAGGAACAAAATCAGTCACCATCACTACGACCACCACCACCTGGTACAACGGGCGGTAGATCTGGCACCGGTTGTCAGCGGCTGCCTTCGCCCAAGTTCCCCTCTCTGCCGTCACGCAGCAACAATCACCACCACCATATCTGCCGCAACTACCGCAACGCAGCGGCACAAACGCAAAAATTTCATCTCATGCTGTGTCGTGGCCCCGCCTTTTTCCTCCCCTCCCCACCGCAACACACCTTAGACGGCAGCGTCCGGCTTCCGAAACTGATTTTGCTGACTGGCTTACTGAAATCTGCAAGCACTGTGATATCCTGTGCCGCCCTGAGGCCCGCCTTGTCGTTCGCCGCCACCGACCACCGGTACGACCCTTCCTGCAGCGTGTACCTGCGCGCGACAGATACGGGCAGGAGGAACAGTACATGCTGGGAGTTGAGAACCCGGGCAGCGAGAAGGGCAGGCAGCTCCCATCAGGTCAGCGGCATCAGGAGGCAGAGGCAGGCTGCTGCCCTATGGATTTTGGTGTGTATCGAGGTGCAGATAGTAACGGCAAAGCAGCGCCAGCTTCTCTGTAAGCTGGGGAGAAGTGCCAGGCAGCGGATGACACGTGGGGCGGATGGTGTCGCAGATGCAGTGACGGTGTAGTTGTGCGAGATGAGGGGCAGCAGCTAGGATGGCTAAACCTCATTTCCAGCCTTGGGGGGTCCCACGTTCTGCGGCTAACGACCGAGCTGGGCCTTCCAAAAGCAACGGTGAGTGTGGGGCCCAAGAGCTGCGGAGCGGGCCATTGAATCTGTTTCTTCTCCTGCACCCGCCCCCGACCCATACTGACACCGATGTACAAGGTTGCATCCCTTGCATGCACACCTGATGGGTGACGGTGGGCAAGGCGACATCCAATCGGGATTCTGTCGCGCGGCTGGGTAGGTGTCGTCTCCGTCGACTATCACACTCGCGTTGTCCAGCTTTATCCATTGGAAGCAGCACGTGGTATTGACCGAACCATTGTATATGTCTGTATGCGGTTGGTTGGCAGTTGCAAGGATTGGGGTTCACATTCAGAAGGGGGCCAAGGGGAACGTTGGGTATGAAAACCCGAAGTGAAGGAACCTAAGTGTCAAAAGCAAATGCGGGGCGGAATAAGATAGTTATCGGATGTGGGCACTTGAGCTCACAGATATGCAGGGGGGAGAGGGTTTCCCTGCATGTTGAGGATGGCGTGGAGGACAGGACGCGGACAGCGGATGCGGCGAATAGTTACCCTTAGGAGTGAAAGCATAGAGAATATAGCATAGGTCGAGGGGCGAGGGGGTAGCGCACCCACAGCCGCACCCCTCCCTCATGAGACCTCCGTCAACTAAGCTCAATCCAACACTGAGCTGCTAAAAGAGATCCGGCGCCCGAAGAAGGGATTTGCAACAGCAGGACAGCCGTATAAAACCAACAACGTACACAGATGCAGAGGTACTTCGCCCTTATTCCAGGTATAAGCAAGCTGACACCCTACTTGTCTCCTTCCCTTGGTTATAAGCCTTGCACTTCAAAAGATCGGGGTCGCCAATCAAAGCCCAGGCACCCGCGCCATGGGCGCTCCCACCACCATATCTTCCTCTGCACACTTTGCCCCGTGCTTGTCCCACGGCATCAACATGGCACGCACCGGCCTCTATCCCCAGAACGCCGACCCCGGGCCTTAAATCCGCTGTGCGGCCGTTCCCCTTACCGCTACCGGTGTCGCTTATGTTGTAGACCCAGACTAGCCTGCTGACATTAACAATCGATGTCAAGTTGGTGGTGATGGCGGGGGGCTGGAGGTCCGTCACGAAGGTGGCGTTAGCCGGGTAGCCCATGTTGCCGGCTGCGTCTTGGCCCTGGGAGGGGCCGGGCATGTCGGGGAGAAGGTACATATCCGGTATATCCTAATCGGGCATCCTCATTCAGTAACAATAACCTTGTATAAAGACTGAGGGAGGATGGAAGGAAAGGGACGGTCCAATGAATGAACCCCATTCATGGGGGTGGTAGCGCTGCCATGGAAAAAATGGACCTACCTTAAGAAAGCATATGTGCGGTATGCAGTGCGAAGTGAAATCGACTGAGGAGCCGCTTCCAGGCCTCGACAAAACGAGGTGGAGTAATCAGAAGGGCCGGATTTGGTGAGGACCTGAATAGATGGGTCCGGTATGTGTTGGGTTCAGAGATCAAAACGCTCAGTGCGGATCAGACCCCGGGTAGCTCGGAACATATTGCGCTTCCCCTCTCTGCAGCTGCAGCTCCAGCGAGCACATACTGACCTATGCATGCGGATACCTACAAGCATGCATGTGCGCATACACAACTCGACCCACACACCTTGACCTGGAACAGCCAGTAGCCCTCCGTGACGTTGAAGGTAGCTGTGTCACGGCACGGTGTGTAGGGTGCGTTCGTCTCAGGCGTGTTCGGATCCGGTGCGACATTGGGGTTTCCCATCCAGCGGCAGAAGAATGCGCGCGTGTCGTCATCGGTGCCGTTGTCAGCAAACCTGATGGTCACCCGCGGATCGCTCTGGAAGCTGTTGGGTGCACGGGTGATGATCACAACGGGTGGAGTGCTGTCCACCTGCACGAGACAGAGGCGCGGGCAGGAAGATAAGGTCAGAAGGAAAGGGCGAAGGGAAGAACAGGGTTGCCAGACGTGCGGGCCGGAGGAAAAGGACAAAAATCAGGCAGCACCAGGGTAACCGTGGGGTGGGGGAGGAAAAATGGGTCGGCAGCGCAGATCCGTTAGGAGAGGCCTGTGTCGCTTGTTGAAATAGTAGAGAGCAGCCGAAGCTGAATGTTGGGATGCATAAACACCGTGCGATGCGCCCTCAATAGCCCCTAGGAGGGCGTGCATACCTAACCATGGGTGTAAGACACACACACACATCGAGAGTGCCGATGTGAGAATGCTTAAGCAGCGTACGAGGCCCCGGCCGGAACGAGGAGCAGGTCAGGTTTGAGCACTGAAGAGGAGCTATGGGGCCCATACGGCTGTAACCAGGGCGATTTTAACGACCCTCCTCTCAGGCCCCGAGACGAGCTCTCAACCACATGCACTGACTCCCCACCTCTCCCCAAGGCCGAGACAACCTTCCCCGCCCCAAGCCCAATTCCCATTGCCGTCACCTGCACCGCTGCCGTCCCCCAGGTGACAAGCTCCTGGCTGCCTTGTGGTCGTACGGCCACGAGGTAGCTTCCATCTGAGGGCATATCCACCTGTAAGTCGCGTAGGTCGTGTAGGAGGAGGAAGGAAAGCATAGCGCGGGTAGTAAACGGCATGGCAACGGCAATGGAAAATGAAAATGAAGGCGACGCGAGAATGAGAAAAGACTGACGCGACGCATAGACAACCTTTGAACCTTTTCCCCATTGAGCTATTGATTGACCTTTGGACCGCTTCCGCTCAATCCCTCACCCCTAGGACTTGGCGACTTGTTCGGCGTACGCTTACGCTCACATTGGTACTTCTGTTTCGTCTTTTCTCTTCGTCACAATCCGCTTCCGCCCATCACCTTTCAATAAGCGTTCATAACAAACATGATCTATCGGGGCACCACTTCCTGTTGGAATGAACCGCCGATCCAGGCCCTCGCGATCCCATTCCTCCAGTGCTCCAACCTACCAAACCCCCTGCGTTGCTCAACACGGTCACACAGGTAGGGCTACTGGCCACCTGCTGCAAACTTGCACTCCTACATAAGAACCCATGGCCCCTCCGCTCCCGTCCCCAAACGCACAGTGACCTCATCCGCCTGCAGTAACATCCAGCCAGTGTTCTTGCTGATGTCGGATAGCGTCCATCTGCCACTGCCACTGCTGCTGCTCCCGGCGGCCAACACCGCAGTCGGCAGCTGCGCCCTCGTGTACTCGTACGCCTTCGGGTTCTCCAGCTTCAGAGACTCAGGTGGCTTGATCTGTGCCTGGGATCCATTAAACCCAATTACACCGTACGTCAACTGTCGTGACGTCACCAGCCCGATAGGACCGCTGACCACGCGTGCGTACAGTTCGTTGGGATTGTATCTGTACGGGCGTGGCATGCACATGTTTTGAGGATTTGCGGAGGGGAACCCCGGGAGGAGGAGGAGGATAAAGGGGCGGGGAGCGGCGGAGGTTGGTAAGTAGATACATAAACAGATAGGTATATAGACAGACAGATAGATAGATAGATATGTAGGTAGGTAGACAGATAGGTAGATAGATATGTAACTAGATCGACATGTAGGTAGGTAGGTAGGTGGGTCGCTTCAGGACCAGCCCGGCCTTGCCCCAGCCCGCTAATCGTGGCACTGGCCTCTGGCTGACCCTTATCCCCCGATACACACACTAAACAGGTCATACGCATACATATACCCGAGATATGGACACAAGACACGAAGTATCCAGCCAGCTACCGCATCACCAACGTGAAGCCCAAGAACCGCACCTAATCTTCCAGGTCAGCTCTGCCTCGGCCCCATTTTGGGCCGCGTCGACAGCCAGAACCTGGGTGTACGGGAAAAGGCGCCAACGACGTGGAGGTAACGAACCCGAAGTGCGTACACAAACCGATAATAATAATAATGATAATAATAATAACTCAAAGGGTAGGGCAGCGCAGAGGATGATGCTGGTATACATAGCTCCACGGTATCGGTGTGCGACCGGGTGCAATTTTGGAACTGAGCCTTGAGGAAGACGAGTGTAAGTGATGTTGGGAGACGTTCGCGTAAGTAGCGATGAAGCAATCGACAAGAAATTACAGTCCAGTTGACCTAGTCGAGAAGCCAGGATGGCCGGATAGGAGGAATGGAATGCGATAATGCGGATAGGACCGACACGCGAAAGCGCGTTGTTACTACTGTATCAGAAGACTCGAAAGAGCGGATCTACAGTTGCAATATCCCTGATATATTGAAGAATGTCCCGTTCCCCTCGGCCTAGTCCCTTGGCCAGATTCCCCCCCTCCTTCCTCCTAGTCGCCGGAGCTTTCCCCTTTACTATTACGAGCTCTTACACGCATGCACATGCATACTCATGCATGCACATACACACATCGCCCGTCTGCCGTACCATCAAGTTGTAGTCGCCGTATGACATCCCAATCAATTCCAGCGGGCTATTACAGGGGAAGGACGTACGAATGGGGACCTGTTGGCCAACGGAGATGCGGGTGCTGTTGCCAGTGGGAGCGGTGAGCCCTCCGAAGCGCAGGTACGGCACCGTAGTACCATTTCCTGGGCCATTTGAGAACGACACACGGCAGGTGAAGGTGACTGCGCTGGTCGTATCGGTGGCATTGAAAATGAAGGTGGCGTTGTCGGAGGCAGTGATGGAGTTGACCATGCCTGCCAGACTGGATGCCAGGGTGATTACGGGGGCAACGGAGTCCACCAGCACGGACCGTACGGCGGCTACCAGTTCGCCCGCAACTCGGACCTGTGGGTCATAAAGGCTTTGTTAGTGTGAAGGGGCGCATACGAGATAATTATGAGCACGTCGTGGGGATACCGGTGCATAGGACTGGACCAGGGTTCGCAGGCATCAAGGATGACAAAGGGAGCGAGTGAGAGTGGCATGGACCAACAGGGTTGTGGCCGGCAAGCGAGAGAACACCCAACCCGAGCGGAGGACCGAGCTGAGGCGGCGGGCCTGGAGACGTCAGGAAAGCTTCCGGAAAGGGTCTGCGGCAAAGCCACAACCGTGAGAGGCGAAGGGGTTGCTTCTCCTGCCCATCATCCCCACCAATCCGTGGCATGGCCTTCAGGCTCCCTCACTGTTAATAACACGTATACACATATACAAACCCTGCTCCAGGTGTTGCCTCAACTTCTGTATGTGCTTCAGTAAATTAAGCCGCATGCCGCACTGCAGGATGGCCCATGGAAGTGTTTTAGTGTGTTCCGCTGTCATGTGCAGCTAACGTCAGCAGCTCGTCCATGACACTGGGGGTGTGGACTGGACCGGGGGTGTCGACACCCCGGGCCTTCCTCACAGCAACTCATACCCGTACCTGGAAGCTGTACCTCCCATCTTGTACCCCCTGGTAGGTCTTGGAGGGCATGGTGCAGGCCTCCCAGGACACATTTCTGTTGAGGCCTTCCGGAATGAGGCGGCATTGGAAGGTTGCCTGGGTGGTGCTGGCGTCCTGAGTAGAGTAGTAGAACGTAAGGTTCCTGACCAGCATGGCGGAAGTGGGGGGGAGGATGGGGATGAGGAAAACCGGACCGAATAGACGGGGGAGGGGGGGCACGGAAAGGGGAATGCATACTTAGGAATGGAGTGATCTTTCAATCCTCCTTAAGATGCTTACGGGGTGCTGCAGAAAGCGGAACCGGTTGCAAACACCAGGCACATGTCTGCTCCAGAAGCCACAAATGACGCCAAAATTGGAAACTGGGATCCCCCTCCATTGAGACACACGCTGCGAAAAAGGAGCCGATTTTGCTCACGACGACCTTGATGTGAACATAGTTCAATCGGTTTTGATAGGGGATAGGAAAAGCCGGCGGACCCGAACAGCATCAGGGCGCATCAGGCAGCATCAGGCTGCAGGTTCCATAACTACGTGAATACGCCAACCCCCGGTGGCGAGTTTCCCCGGCTCCCACACACACCCGGGCAGACCCCTCTTACGGCCGACGGACACCCTGGAGTCGCGAGAGGAGTAGGGAATGCGGGCGAATGCGGTGCGAGTGCGAGAACGGATGGATGGAAATGAACACAAGAGAGGGAACAGGAAGCAAACGCGAGTGCAACTGCTCACTTGGAGTTGGTGATAGGGGGGGAGGACAAGTCGTCCTGGATGACGGCCAGCTGGGCGGCGCAAGTGTTGGAAGGCGTATTGGGGCTGGGGAGGCGAAGGGAGCCGCTGAACTTGCCCTACACGAACGTAAATGTACAGCACAGGATAGCTATACAAGAGATCCGTGGGAAAGGTGAAACAATAACGCATAACTATAACAGAAAAAGTTCTGGAGTCATCTTATCATCTCGAATGATCCATAGTGCACTTTACATGCCGCAAATGCGCGGCCTCAAAGGCTCTGCTATTTTGGGACCTACACCTGACTATCCCACTTATGCTCGCAGGGAAGGGAGATCAAACAAAGTCTTGAAGCTGTACTAGTTGTTGGGGGAAAATGCCACTCTGGAGTTCCGCTGCGACATTCTGCAATAAGTCCCCAACCCCGCTCCTCTTAAAACCCACCTGCACCACCAGTGCATACGGCTGCTGGGCGGACTTTTGAAAGATAGAAACTGCCACGACGGTGATGGCGACGTCACCTGCCGGCAGATCGTCGTACCAGACCTGTATGGGCAAGGGAGGAAAGAGGCTCACCTATCCTTGTTGGTGTGTTTGATATGTCATTGTCTCCACTCAGGCAAACTCGCCCTCGACGTGCTCAGCCCCCGACTTTGCCTCTACCCAAGCGCTCAGCACTGAAAGCAACAGATTTTCTCGCCAAACCGGCACAGACCATCGCCTTTCTTGCCCCCGACTCATAGCTACTCACCGCCAAGCTCTTTGGCAAGCCCACCTGCACCCTCGGCAAACTCTAGGCCCGATGGCACTGAGCCATTCTACATCATCACATCCCTCATCTGGGCCCACCATCGCATTCCACGCGTCTCCGCACCCCACTCATCCTCCCCTTCCCTCGCCTGTTCCACCGTGTTGACATCGTCCTGCACGCCGTTTCCGTAGTCTAGCAGCAGCCCCCGACCCGCCGCCCGGACTTGCAGGTCCAGGTTGTTCACCAAGGCACGGGCGGCCGCCGGGTCACCAGGGTAGTCATACCTGCAACAAACAAGGGGCAAAGCGAGATGGACGCGAGTATGACCAAAAAGGTCCAACGATGGATGGATCATAGGGAGGCGCAGCTAAGGTAACAAAGATCAACGGTGAGCAGCGAGGAGGGTCGTCGACACGCGGATGGGGGATCGCGAGTGACAGGTTGTGAGTTCGTAGGATGAGGGGCACCGGTCCCTTCGTAGGCATCGGAAGATGTCCACCTGGACACAGTTACCTAACTGGTCACCTCAGATGTTAACCGTTTGTGGATACCCTAATTAGGATACTACAATTCCTCCCCCTCAGATAGGACGCGTCCTCGCGTCCTACAGCCCAGGGTTCAACCACCTCCATCGTCAGACTCTACCCTTTTGCCCCGCCGACCTCCCCCGGCCCAGGCCCAGGCCCCGGCATGACTCCGAGCAGTCACGTATCCAGGCGGCTCCATGGGGACATGAAACCGCGCCTAGCCCTCGGACCTACCACGCCAGGGTAATCCTGAGAGGCCCCCCAGTTGCTGTCACACAAAACTGGTGCTGGTCTGATATGGATAGCGACGCGCCATCCACCATCTGTAGGAAAGTTGCGCGGAGTGAAGATGGACAGGAAAGGGGCAGCTCAAATTCAGACGAGACGAGCATATCGGGCTATACATCAAAGGCGCTGTATGAGATGTGCGCTCCCATGCCTTCACTACCAACCATAGACACAGCGTGTCTATGCCGTCAAAAAATGTCCTTATTTCGTAATTGTGTGATTCAACTGATCAAATTTAGTCGATGGAAAGCTAGAAGACGCAAACGAAATGTTTGTCCACAGCCTCACCTGCAGTCTCCACCCGGGGCTGATGGGGCTGCCGGGCAGCGGAAGCGAGTGCAGCAGGCTGAGGCGACCGAAGCCCTGGCGGTACGAGGGGGCGTCCTCCAGCGGCATGCCAGTGTCCGCAACAACGCCCTGCTGGGAAAGGGTGAGAATTGAAGTGAATCCACCTTAAACCAGTTCAAGACTACCTACATTTCCTCCCCACGGCAGACTTCAAGGAGCAGCACGCTTGCAGCCAGAGTCACGCCCGCCCCGCGGGCAAAGCACAAGCTGCAGTGCCTTGGCTTTGTCCACATTCCTAAGGCCGCTTTCCGACCTGCGAGCACCCATCCATCCAGGGAATGGTACCCCTGGGAAAGAAGCTACCATTATAAACGTGTTCGTTCCAGTTCCTGTCCTTTGCGCCCTGCACCCACCGTCAAGTGGTCGGCACCCCCGAGTAGCACCGCCTTAATCAGGGGGCCACTGGGCTGGAAACCTTTGCCCGGGTTTTGCACCCCGTCCGGGTAGAAGCCGTCCATGAAGTACTGCCGGACCTGTAAAGCGGCGGCAGGGTGGTAGGGAGAAATAGGACACGCTTACCAAACACAGACTCAGGGACGAGCAGCCAAGCATCTATAATAGGAGTGATAGAGTGGGAAGTAAAGAGACGTAGTGATGGCCGGGGAGGCAGCACACGGAGCAATGTGACCTCCAGCAATGTCTGACACAACATGGCACAAATCCTGCGCTCCCGGGATGTCCGGGTGCAGGGACC
This sequence comes from Volvox africanus, assembly GCA_030268105.1. Classification (NCBI taxonomy): domain Eukaryota; kingdom Viridiplantae; phylum Chlorophyta; class Chlorophyceae; order Chlamydomonadales; family Volvocaceae; genus Volvox; species Volvox africanus. The sequence continues at coordinate 6,199,630 of BSDZ01000078.1, forward strand.
GGGCTGCCATGGCTGGGCTGGAATAGGCTTTGTGGACTGCAGCGTGAAAAATCCAACGCACACTGAACATGCGCTGATAGGGAGGCGTTTAAAGCGCAACACGAATTGGTAAGCATGCCATATGGAGTTGGCCACGATAAGGCTCAGGGGCAGAGGCAGGTAGGGAGGGCTAGCCTGACCGACTGGTTTTGCGATGGAGTGTCCAATGCTTCACTACGGGACTCGATTATCTCGAACATGCAAGCCCCAACGTGCTGGGATGTGCGAGCAGCTCCCGTGCTGGCAGAGGATAGAGTCACGAATTACCCGAACCACCGGACGGCCAAGCCTTCTTCACCATACATACCAGCAGCGCGGAACCGGCGACGACAGGGGTAGCCATGGAGGTGCCCTGCACGTGGAAAGAATCCCAGGGTGGGGCTGAGCGAGAAGAGTTGCGAGAAGGTATGAGAAGGAATAAGGCCCACTCACGCTCCCAAGAATCGGATAGGGCCCGTCAGCCCCGGCAGGTAGGGAAGGCCTAGGAATTCAAAATGAAAATAAGAACTGATAAAGGATGACGTCGTAAGACCTTATATACGTTGGGTTGTTAAGTGGTGGGGATGACACTGATGTGCAGTGCGACAGCTCCAGAGCGAAGAAGCCACGCAGGAATGTAAACTGTAAGTATCGAAAGCTTTGCAGCTCACGGCACACTTTCTCACGGACAGCGCGTCACGGCTACATCTGGTCTGATCGACCTTCGCTAACTCACAGACATGCTGGCTAGCGCTATGTTCCCGTCGCAGGATGTTTTCTTGCCGAACACGGGTACCGTCTTGGAAGAGTTCGCGGACAGCAGGGTACCTGAGCATTTGGGCGCGAGCGTGAACAGCGCGGTGATATGAACGAGTGAAGCGGCTCAGGAATTTGTGAGGAAACAGCAATCATGCGACCAGTATGCAAATCTCAGTGATACGGAAGGGGTCAAGCATAAGGATTTGAGAGGGGCCTTCGTAGCCAGAGGACTGGGACAGGTACTCTGAGAATGCCTCCTGGCCAGTGGCTGTGCGCGAGGCCAGTGGCTGTCAAGACACGCGCGTCGCACCGCACCGCATCGAGACACATACCCCGTGAACATGGTCCCCGCGGGGATGACTATATCGGAACGCCGCAGGACATACGCTGCCACTCTCACCCGGGGCCACGATGTCGGGTTTGATGCGGCCATCCGTGGTGGGTCCCACAGAGCTGTAGGCCGCCACGTCCTCAAAGGACGGGTAGTCAGGCTGAACAAGATTCCTGAACTGCAGGGTTACGATGCCTGTGGACGGAGGCGGAGGCGGAGGCGGAGGCAGAGGGACAAGGTGGCTGCGTGGCTGCGTTTGCGTGTGGGCGGCGCAGTACCAACACAATAATTGGGGAACGTGCGCTAGGTGTAAGATACACGCAGGGGATTCAGAGGCAACGACGGGGACGAGACGAAGGGGTCTGCAGACGGTGACATGGATTCGAAGACACGGCAGTGTAACGGGTTGCAGGCAAGCATAATGCGTGATGACGCACGCTTTCGCGCCCACGAGCTCTCCCGGGCGCCACCGGATGGGAAGCTGTGTTCCTTTCACCTTGGACCCCTCTCGGACAGTCCCGTTGTTTTCTCCCCTCCCCAATACACAGTGCTCCCTTACCCGCCGCGATTGACGACTTCAGCCACAACCCAATGGAGAGCGGCACGGAGCCCGCTGCAATACGAATACTGCCCGCCACGTAGCCGGAGGGGGGGCTCATGGAGAAGTAGCCGCTATCCTGCGGGGAGGGAGACGGTTATGGCGGTGGATGAGGTTTTCTTTCTTGTTATGGTGGTGGAATATAAAAACAATAAGGTATCAGCTTTCTAAATGGCTGGAAGAAAGGAGCGTTGTCCCCCGTATTCCGGACAGACCCGCATGCTTAAGGGCAGGCGATCTAGGAGGGATGCTATACAAGTCCACTGGCGCGTGCACGGGACCAACGGGTTGTCCTTTCCAATAAAGACATTTAAAGGCATATGCCTATGGAGGATTATATTTCATTCGTGGCCGCAGAGCTAGCGCAAAAGCTGCTGTCAAAAATTGTCAACGGAAATCAGCAGACTCTCAACGGAACCGGCTCCGTGGTTGGCCTACGAAATGTTGTTGCTAAAATGTATTTCCTGGCTTGCAGAACAACACCGCTTAAAAGATGATAATAAGAGGTATTCATATTGGAAAGGTGGGTTGAATGTCGTTGATTGGTGAGAACGCATGCGGGTACCGACCGATTAATACGGTAACCAATCCGTTTCGGGGGGGGCCTCAGCCCAAAACGATAGATGCGTGCTGGAGTGTGTAAATAGAGCCGGAAACTGAAAAGGAGGACAAGAAATGAAAGATGACGTGGAGGGCGGAATTGCAGGGGAAAGATTGAATTCCAATATAGGCCTAAACCTCCGTACCTTGACATCGTTATACACGATAATGGCACGTGCACCTGCCGCCTCAGCATATCGTGCTTTATCCGTAAAATAACAGCCGCCTCGTTGCACCAGCAGGACCGTGCCAGAAACGGCGCCTGCAGTAGTAAGGCAGACGCGGAATGCGCACAAAGCAATGCGAAGCATACCAACATAAACACACGCCCTGGGCGCCGGAATCATCGCCCAACGTGGGGGGAAGACGAATAAACGAGACGCTACGATATCGCTGTAGACGCTTCTGAAACGCGTGGGGGGATAACACATGTAGTTCATGACGGCTGAAAGATGCCACCGGCGCGTTTGGGTGAATGACGGGACACAACTTACGAAACGGGTAATCTTAGTTCCGAAATGGAGGCAAAAGAACAGAGGTCCCCTTAGGGATCCTTGTCCACATCAACCGAACTTTGCATACTTTTATGTATTTACTGTTTTAATACTTTAATACTTTAATATAATGGGGTCCCTATATACATGTATTGTAAAGATCAGCCAGATTCCAGAATTATATAAAGTTATGCTATATAGGAAACTATTTAGCGTAATTGATTTGCACGGTGATATACTCGTCCAAATAAAAAAATACTACCGAATTTGGATGAAAACGAACCGGTATTTAAAAAAATATTGGCTCAAATTACTGAAAAAGATATTAAAAAGACTTCACCGCATGACTGGCGGTGTTCTTGCCTTCCTATTATTTAATAACACTATTAACATGTATAGTAATATTGGTTTAGTTACCCTTATTGGTTTAGTTACTAAAAACGCTATTATGCTTGTTGAATTTACCAATCAATTGCGCCATCAAGGGATGAAAATTACTAGAACATACGGTAATAATTATAGCCGCATGGATGATATTTCTTATTTATTATCGCAAGGAGCAAAAGCTGGTAAGTTTTCTAGGACAAGATCACAATTCCCCTAAAATACATTTTTAAATACTTTTTAAGTTTATCAAATAATCCACCGCGACCAAATACTTAAGGACATAACAAACAATGGAAATATGTGTTATCAAGTGCGTGGAATGCGTAGCCCTAGGTATACTGACAACAACGCAAGGGCCCTTCCTCTTGGTTTGGTTTCCTTTCAAGCGGTACAGACGGGGCTCCCCTCTTGACACCTATCCAACGGGCTCCTGCGCCTGCCATGCCCAAATCGCTTGACTGCCCATATCGCTGTGACCGTTTCCCATCCATTCCCATCAAGTTCCCGGCCTCCTGCGCCATACCGGTGTGGCCCACCCACCAGCATTGGCCAGCGCCGCGCATGCATTCTCAGGGTTGGCCATCGCCAGAGGGGCATTGCTGAGCCCCGCCTTGTCCATGTCATCACCGAAAGACGTGGCCTTCACCACTCGCACAGATCGCGTGAAGCGCTGCAGTAACAGCCGAGACACACGCAGGCACACATCCAGGGATGGAAAGAGGCCGGGAGTGAGAGAGGTAGCAAAGGTTGAAGGTATTTACGGAAACGATTGTCAGGCGCGCATGCACATTCAAGATTAATCCCTTCATTTCACGTGATTTGAAAAACATCTACATTCGCAAGGTAGGTTACAAGTTAAATGCGGAGCAAGCAAATCATGGGTCGGGGAGCCCGACGATCCAGGAAACTGGAGAGTGTACAATGGAGTGCAGGGTGCCAAGGTGGGTTATGCGCACACTTACACCGCGCGCTGTTTTTTCCCATAGATACCTCAACAAGTAACTGCGAGCTGGGTTTCATGCACCCTGGTCCACACAACTCAGCAGCCCCAGCTCAGAGGACCCTCAGTGGAACGAGTAAGACTCCCGTTTGACAACCGGAAGACGTAGGTCCCTCCCGCGACGTTGCGCCCCTTCCCCTTCTTCCCCACCTGGCCTCCCGCCATTTCCAAAATGACCGTCATGTTGCTCATGGCGACCCAAGAGGGTCTGGGTGAACCGGTCTGTGAGCAGTCGCAGAAGAAGCAGAATCAGTAGCCGTCGTTGCAGCATGAGTAACGTCGAGTGCGGAGGGAGAAACCGAATAGCGTGGAGGGTATGAAGCGAAAAAAATGGGTGTGAAGCCTTGATGAGATGGCCGGGAGCATTATGGACGAATATGGGTGCCTACGTTGAGCACACACTCGAATGTTTGAAGTCTGAGCAGTCTGGGAGACTTTTTCAAGGAGCATAACACTCATTATTCCTCCGCCTTGAACAGCTGAACCCCGCTTGCAAACGAAACGTCCGTAGTAGCAGGCTTCTGCCTTCAAGTCCGCTTTCACTTCTCATGTCCCCGGCGGCCCTCACCACTGCGCCCATGGTAAGCGTCGCTCCCACTGCGATGCAGTTCTTGGCGACTGCGGGTGAGGTGACTGTGCCCTTCGCAGAGTTTGAGCTTTTGTCGCCGTAATTGCCTGCGCGAGATGAAGAGCGGGAGGAAGCAGGGAAATGAGCGTATCTTGTCTGTATGATGCATGATAGGGAATGGCCTGAACAGGCGGCGAAATATTGGTATACTCAGCGTCTTGGACTATTGGGAAAGAATCGGGATGAAGAAGGCGCATGGCGAGGCCGCGAGTGACAATCAGGAACGGGGGGCTGGCTTGACGACCTAGACCCAGCTGTGGCTGAGCCGCCTTTGGGAGCTTCTGCCAGGTACGGGTGACGAATCCCAAGGGAAAAAACGGGGCGCAAAGTCGTCGCTGCCTGCCGATAGAACAGGCTGCCTAAAGCGTCCGCTCGCCTCCATGCAGGCCGTACATGTGATTTAACGATACCTGCTGCAAACACCGACACAAAGTCTTGGTTGTAGAAGGTGAAGCGGTCCAGGGAAACCGACATACTGTCGTACGCCGTAAGCTCCGAACCCCAAGAGTCGCTATGCACGCGGGCGCCCATTCGGTACGTCAAGTTGAAGTACGAACGGTACAGGTCGCCAGGTGTCCAAACCTGTCGAATGGGCTCAGGAGAAATACAGCGGCGATGAAAAACGTTCCGCAACGATTAGGTGATAAGGTGTGGATTTGGCTGCGCTGTAGGTCTGAGTACAAGCACGAAGGAGAACTCGAGCTGCTCTTTGCGCACAATGCCAAGATGCTCAGCTGGATTTGGGTAGACTTGGGTGAGAGTAACAGCAAATGAGTAAGAGTCACACGCGACACGGTGAAGCGGGGGTTGGGAGTCCACCATGACAATGAGCACCCCATTCGAAGGCCGGTAAGCGCCATCTCCCCCAATAAGTCCCCTTCCGTTTCCTGAGAGCCTACACGTACCCAGGCAAGCCAGGCGCGAGGCGAAGCGCGGCCACGCTGCCCTGTCCATGCAAGCTAGCAAGAGGGCCACCCAAGCTGTAACCAGGTAACATTCAAAAGGACGCAAACAGGTAATGGTATGGATTCTTATGCTCGTGCGTCCGTTTCTTTCTTAGACTCCCGGCTCACCCCCTCCGAGTTCCCCCGGCTCAGGTCCAGGAAGGCAATCTTGGCGGCTGGGGCCTGACCCGTACCCGGAGCCAGCGGGTCAGCTGTCAGGTCCGTCTTGTCAAATCTGCAGTACCGGCCAGTCCGTATGGGGAAATGATACTCGATCGCAAAAGCAAGGGACTAGAACCGCATGGCAGCTTAATGGGCCGGTCCCTGAAATCCTAGAACAGCATCCTGCATCTGTTTGTTGTTCAAAGTGGAAACAGTGACACGGGGAATATTATATATAGCCTCGAACGGTGAGTTCTATCAATTACCACGAATGGTTCTGGTCATTATCTGAACTTATGCTATCGACAACACATTAGATACTATTAGATATTCATGCTGCAGCTGTATGTATAATACAGGAGTGCGTTTCCGCACTCTAGGGGCCAGGGGGTGGCGGGAAAGAGGAAGGTACGCACACGGGGCGCTGGCCAATTGCCAGTCTAAATCATCGGTTTGGCCCGGATTCCCGGGCCGCGGCGCGGCCTTGGAGGCTTGGCCTGTCCCGAAGGGCCAATGCGCGGCCTCACCTGGCCCGTCCTAGGTATCGAGGTACCCACACCCGCATCTCCCATTCCGCAATGAGCACGCGCAAATACACATGCCAACGCACATGCCAGTTGAACGACTTTTGGGCCTGGTTCATGCGTTATCCCCATTGGGGTGGCGTAGAACCATGTGCAGGAGAATCGCGAACAGTTTGCCGAAAGAAATCGGGAACAATTTGGTGATGGCCCAAATGATGAGAGGCCAAACAGAGGAAGAATTCAACTTGAATTTTTTCTGAAGACAGTTGGTACTATATACCTAATACACGAATTGTACAGCAATTTTGACCATAAATATTGGGGAACGCACCCGCCTCACCCATTCCCGCTCCGTAACCACGCAAGGGACAAACATCGGGAGGTAGTCATCCGCGGATACGTAATGGGCGAGCGGAGGGACGTTCGCATAACAGAAAGGGCATGACCCTGTTGGTTATCGTCCCAAATTCCTTTCTTGTGTTCAAGTTGTACTATCCTGCCACCGTTCCCTAATCTGCCGTCCCGCAAGGCTTCTTGTGCGTGCGCCGCACCCCTGGCCGGGTCCGTTGCTTTTCCTACCCTGGCAAGCCCTTCTAACACGCATCCTACCTGCTCCCAACCAGCGTCCCCGATACATGGGTACCATGCCCGAAGCTGTCAACCATGTCCTGCACCAGCGCCAGGTAGTACCGCAGCTTGCGATGATTTGTACTGGAGAAGTACTGAAGGAAGACCGACCGAGGAGTGCAGAAGGGAGGGGCAAACCGAGGTGGGCGGACATGACTGAGGCGTGAGGGAATAACACTAACAAATAGCTGAATTGGAAACCGAGACACGCTCGAGCCGCAGAAGCTTTAGTTTCCTGGCAACTGCCATCACAGCAAGCCATTTACAGATCTATACCAACCTGCATGCCATTGCTGTCCTGCTGTGTATTAGCGCTCACATCCACGGAGGGGTCAGTGAAGAAGCAGTTCCCATAGTCCAGCCCGCTGTCACCGCAACCGACAATCTAGCGTGAAGGGGGCATAGGAGATTACGTGTTGTGGGTACATGTGTTAGGAAAGTGCAAAGGAACATCGCGGAATGGTTAAGAAGCAGTGGATAAAAGCAGCTCACGACAAAGTGTCAGAATTTGTGAAAAGGATGAACTAAAAAGGATGAACATCTGGCTATGTCGACTTTAATGCATGGCGTTCGAACCGCCCCCCGTCTCCAACGGCTGTGAATACACAAGTGCTGGGCCTGGGATATTTGTGCGAGGCGAATGCCATGTTACTCGAATCGCGCGCATTGCATGCGACATGGGAAGCATTGAAAGCATGGAAAGCATCCCTTTATCAATAAGGTTAGAACTACGGTTAGAACTAACTATGGTACGTTTGGTTCACGAGATCAGTCCCTGCTGGCACTACCGACGCTGCCTTCCTTTCTTGGCACAATGGCCAAAGACGTCGTCATACCGTTCATCCTGAGCTGCGGTCGAACTTCTATCGGTTGGACGTCTTTTCCGATTGTTCGGTCCTCCCTGCCGCCGGTACATCTCTTCGCATTCCCACCACTCCTATTCCTCGCGGCTCACTTCTTGAATACACACACTGCCCACAAATATCGCACATAAACACACAACCAAGTCGTACAGACCGACCAGAAACATGCGCGCGCTTTAAAAAAACAGAGCATTACAGCAGCCAGCTACGTTAAGTTACTGACTTACCCATGCGCCCTCCACCTTTCCGTCTATCCATCCTGCTCACCTGGTTTACGCCGGTGAGCCCCGCTGCCCAAAACGGATGGGCGCTGAGCCACGTGGGGTTGGATGCGGCGGACAGCATGCCGCCGGTTTGCACTATGGCACCCGCCACTAGATTGTGCAGCCGGGTCACCATTCGGGGAGCTACCCAAGATACCTGGAGTCACGGGAGACGTGAATCACACCCAGATGCAGGCGGTGACGACGGGAAAAGAAACGGGCACATGCTGCTACACAAAAAAGGGCGGCACACCGTCAGGAATACTGTCGGGGCCATCCCTCTTCACTTTCTGCTTGCACGTAGAGCTGGCTTCAAAGCAGGCCAGCCGCCCGTGTTTGTTGTTCCCACCCGCCTGAAATGGTCTCCCCTGGAAATGGAAATGTGTGCCGTGGGTGCTTCTGTCCACAATCTGCAGGATCGCGGGCGAGACTCGTTGAAGCATCGCACACCTTCGTGTCTTCACCCAGCTCGATGTTTCCTAACGCCATGTTGCTCTACTCAGGCTTTGGAAGAACCAAAACCCTTGGCATAAAGCACAAACCTGACACCAATACCACTAAGCGGCGCATAGACGCACCAATCTTGGAGGCGGTCCTCCACAGCCCCCAAGCTACGTCGGTACTAGCCATCATGAGACCCGCATGCCTAAGCCCAACGAATCAACGACCAGTAAGGTCCGTTCCTGCAGCTGACCCGAGTTTCGGGCGTCATTTATACATACAACTTACAGCATCACTCATCACGCCCTCAACAGTGCAACCATATGCCTGCTTGCGTGTTATTCAAACGACAGATGGTCGTTGGTATTAACTAGTACGCACGGATTTCCGATGCTGCTGCACCTAATTGACGGACCTGAGGAGCAGCTGCCAGCCACTCCACAGTGCCCTCCAACGCCACCGGGCAAACCGAGACCAACAGCACCTCCTGACTGCCGAAGTCCGGAGCCAGCAGCGGAGGGCAGTCGGGGGGAGATAACGCCGTCAACGGCATCAACCAATCCGTCGCCGCTGCAACCGCTGGGTGATACGATGAGTCACCACTGTTGCTGTCGCCACCACTGACAGTGCCATCGTCAAACCGCCCGTACCGCCTACCGTGTCGAGCGCTTCTGTTAGTGCTGCTGCTGCCAAGGGGGAACTCAGCTCCTTGGCTCTGCATCCCAAGTGATATGACAGACCAATGTTACATGAGATGTAGGATGAATATAATTACGCTATTGTTCGGACACAACTGTTAACACACGTCTTGTGTCCCTGGAAATTCCAGGATCAACCCGACTATAATCGGGGGGAAACTCCCTCCGCTAATTGACGGTGGATCTGAGGACCCGGGTTATAGTCACTTGCGAGCCGACAGGAGTTGAGCTGAGGCCGCCGTTGATCCGGATGCTGGTGATGGGTGCTGAACCACCGGAGAAATCAGCTTCCTCAGGGACTGGGTGAACGGATGAGGGTGCTCCGAATTACAGGGGAAGGTAGGGACTGCTAGATATGGTGGCCATGGGTGAAGCAACCACCCCCCCTATCCAGCACACATAATTTCGCAGCAAACAGGGCGGAACATTCCCCGTACCCACCACGCCCCTCTACGCACATCTCCCCAACCCCTGACTCCGGATTCTGTCCCCTCCTTCCAGTCAACGCCCAGCTTTCCCCCGGGCTTATTCCATCAGTTCCAGCACTGCATCGCAGGCCCAAGTGTCTTGTCCTGGTTTCTGTACCTTCCAAATAACAGGCTTCGCTGCGTCTCTTTTTACCCTGACGGTTACCATACCTGCCGCACTCCGGAGAGAATGGCGAGATCAGCAGTTTCTAGATGCGGGAAGTGCACCTCCACCTGCACCCGCGCCGGCTCCTGGGTTCCACCAGGAGCTGGCTTTCCGCTTGCATTGCCTATGCCTGTGCCATCGGCAATCCTGCTGCTCCCACTGTTGATGTTGTCCTCCGCCTTTCGCTTATCCACCGTGGATGCCCCGCGTGTCGGCATGTGTAATCGCATCGCGCCCAGTAGCCAGCCCGACTGTGACACGAACATATCAGTGGAAGGAGCCTCACCGTTCATAGGGAAAAGGGAAAGAAGCTTGGGGCAAAGGCGAGGACGCGGCTTTCACCCCATTCACGGCGCCTCAGAGTGAAAACCTAAAAGAGGACCCTGAGCCAAACCGAGATTAGCATGGCATTTCAATAACGTGCGGTCATGCTCATGGATTCTCCAGCAAGGGCCACATGACTGTGCTGCACCACACCCTACAATACAAAATATGCACGACTGTTGTTCCGACCATATGGCACAGCCTTCTTTGACACCGCTCTTTGCACATCAACAAACATCCCAGGTCCCAAGCTGCTCCGCAAGGACTTACCTTCTCCTTAAGCGCCTCATCCATCAGATCGTCGAGCCGGTCCCCCGCCGCTATCCGCTTCGCCACGGCATCCCCCGCCTTGCGCATCAGGTCCAGTGTGGCGGCCAACTCCGGGGCCACACGTAAACTGGCCGGCCCATAGGGAGCCTGCGGGTACAATTATCGGGCATACGGCTTTTGCTCTCCCTTACCTAATACTCCTGATGGCTGAAGCCTGAGAGGCCGCGGCCAAGATCGGAGAAGTTCGTTTACACTGGCCCGTTTGCGTTTTCGACTCAAAACCTGTTTACGACCTTACCTCATACCTCTGCGCAACCCAGCGGTTATGCCCTCAAGTATCTTGCTGGACGTCTTAGGGCCTCACTTCCCCGACGTGGACATTGCTGCTTCGCAAGCAGCCGCCGCCACACCCTTCGTGTGCAGATACGCGCATGCAACTGCCTTTCTGCTAAAACGGAATGCACTTAAAGCACATAAACTCGCCCAGCCTCAGGCACTGCTCCTGTACTAAAATGCTACCACCGTTCGTTGCAAGATGACATTCCGGAGCTGTGAGCTCCCCGACGCAATCTTTCCGCTCCCCAAGGCAGAGGACAATCGGCTAGCATATCATGATGGGTAAGTAAATCTATCAGATGCTCTCAAACAGCTTCTCAGGGTTTGGGCACCGCTGCATGCAAACTAATTCAACCTAGATGACCTTCGACTCACCAGGCGTACGTCTGGAAAGGCCCCCAGCACGGGTGCCAGGTCAGCATCGTCCGCCACCGCCAGGAGCCAGGCAGCAGGAGGCAAAAAAGACACCAGGACGCATCCCGCCGAGTGCAGAAGCGCCATCAAACGCGCCTGCGCTTCACCGAATTGTGGGTTCTGGGGCTGAGACAGCAGGGGCGAACCTGCCGCTGCAGCCGCTGCCTCTATTGTTGCTGAGGAACTGCCGTCAATGCGATGATGTTGTGACGCTCCGGATGGATGGAAGGATAAATGGTGTACATCCGCATGCCAATGGAGTGTAGGGCCGAGGGTGAGAAGCCAAAGCTGGACATATGCCAGGGGGCCCCATTGCGGTGACTGCGTCGGAGGACTGGTGACGTCCTTCTGCTGTTGCTGGAGAAGAGCACGCCGAGCCATGGGGATCGGCAGGGGAAGCCTGCAGTGGAGAGCAGTGGTGGGGGTGTTCGTTGGCTGGCTAAGGTGGAGGTTATCCGCAAATCGGAAATCGTGGTGGCAGAGACATCCGGAGAAGACCAGGGTAGCGCTATTTACAAAGATCAGTAACCTCACGTCCGCTCCTTATGTAGACCTATATCCACGGCTGCAGGCGGCCACCTCCGATGATGCAGAGGTTAGTCCATATGCTGCGGCAACCTTTATGTCCCACCTTTCGTGCACTGCCGCCACGTCGACTATGCCAGTGCGCAGATGCACGACGTGCACCTTGCCGGAAGCTTCTCCAAGGGGACTGTTTGAAAATAAAGATGCATCTCCCCTAGCCAGCCGCAGAGTGAGGACCCTCACAAGTAAAACGATAAACAATCTATGGATCATTTTGAAATGGAATCGTGCCTCTATGCCCCCATTCTGGGGGTAGTATCAAACACAAAACGAAGCTCCACGATGTTTACACCGAAATGCCTAGCTAAATAAGCGAAATAAAATAAATACATATATTTTTTGAATCCAAGGTGGCCAGAGTTACAGTATCACATGTCACATCCGCACAGCTTCTATTCTATCGTATACAAACTGCCAATCCGTGCTATTACGTAGGTAAATCGTTATAATATAATATTTCAGATTAAACATTTAAATACCCGACTTGTATACGAAATCATGCAGCATGAGGGGCGCCCATGGGCAGAGTTTCAACTCGTTGCCGCAAGTCATCGACTTTTCAATCCAAATCGATTCCCCTACAGCGATATATATCTTTGATGTAGCTTTATAAAAGATTGTGTTACGGTGTCCTGCGGACGTGTGTAAGAAAGCACAGCGTGTACGAAATTACCTTCTCTTACGTTCTCGCTGTAACGTCATCAATAATCCATCGTAACTTTGTGGCACCATATCCCAGAAACACGTTTATCTCATATGATAGAAATCATTCCGGTCGAAAGCCTTAACCTTGTCTCAACACTTGCGTCGTTGCGGTTAGGAGGTGAGATGTCATGGCCAATCGGCCACATGATGTGCTCACACAGAACTCACGTGGATTGGTAGTTAGTATTGCGACCCACGGCCATACAATGCTCATCAGTAGCGTCAACAAGTAGCGTCAGCAACTCAAGTTACCATATGATCCATATTTCGAATGGCTCCTGTGCTCAGCCAGCCCCAAACATGCTAACGTCTTTAGGGTTTTACTCGTCCTCTCTCTACTGTGCAGTATGGTTGTGTCAATGAGGATTTTGTCCTGGCTCTTCCTCTGTCGGACGACCCGTCCTGCTTTTTCCACTTACGTAGCATCCGTGATTTTGCTCACCGAGGCACAAGCAGCAGCATTAGAGACGAATGGATACATGGGTGCAGGCTGATAGTGCGGGTTTAAGCAGACTGCTGCCAGTGATTGCACCGAAAGATCCTCACAGTTGTTCTGCTAACAGTGGGAGTACATCCGTGCGTCGACCCAGGGTGTTCGGGCAGTACACTGAACACTGCTGTGAGTCTCGTCTCTTTGTTATGTTGGGCGGACATCAACCAGGCATTGAACTGTGGCGGTGCCATCACCATCATGTGGATGGGATACTCCTCGAGGCACATGGACGGGTATATTCCTCCTATTCCTCCTAAACATGGCACCAACCTCCTCGTTTTAGGCCTGAGGTGCTGGGCAATTGAGGTGAACGGGCTGCTCACCCTATGCTGTGTGAGCATGGTGTGGTACAGGATGAGTAGCATGTTATGAAATGCTCAGCTTATGAGAGCGTAGGACAAGAGATGAGACTGAGCACTTTCCGGAAGAGAACATGACTGTTGTGATGAAACAACATAGTATGACCAAGCATTACCAAGGCGTGAGAAGTCCTGCATGTGAGAGGATCGGGTGAGACGTTATAATACGGCTTCTACGGTTAGAATACGGTTCCTCTAATGTTTTGTTGTAGTCTAGTCCGAACTTGGCTTTTATCTTTCTTTTCTCTCAGGTTTTGGTCAAGGGTGCCTCGCGGTCCGTGAGCTTATCCGGCCCTTACGAAACCATAGAAAGTTATAATCACGATCACTTTTGCTGTGGACTTGCGAGGAGAATTCCTCCACCCTCTTTGTGCTAATAGCTCAGTAGTTTCATGGCGGGTTAGCCGAATTTTCCGCCGTGTGCAGTACAGCCATGTTTGCATCCGTTTTGTAAGGTGAGAAAAAACTAATCGTAAGGTGGTGGTGCCCTAAGTATATACCATTCTGACCACAACGGTCTTTAGGGTGACCACTAAAGGCCCCATAGCCTTAATAGTGAAACAATGGCACGTTGCTCTACCCACTTCTCAGGTTACAGTGCTCCATGATCGCATGCAACTATCATTACGTGTAGATAGCTGCGGACGATCTCTCCTTTTATGTGATTGTATGCATTTCATACATCGCAAAAGTCTGCGCTAATTTGAATCATAGGACACTCACAGTGCCGATTACGCAGTACCAACGTCTGGAACCCTTCAAGTTGGACCCAGGCCTACAAAAAACAATTATTTGATGACTCTTATCGTGTCTCTTCTCCACGTGTCCCCCACTAACACTGTCGGCCCTTACAGACAACCCTTACAGCAGCAGAAGACTTGTTTGCTTATACTGCAGCTACTAACGTCAGCAAGGAAACGAAGTCGGACGGCCTCAAATAAGCTCGCGCCCAGCCATGCAAGTGCAGCAGACAAAGCTTACACCAACGGCTAAGAACGAAACATGCGCTTCATGACCATCAGCACACCCAGCACACGCTGTTCATGCGAGAACCTCACAGTCCGCGCGGGCGCACACACTCTGGCCTAACACATCAGCTTGGCATCAGGGCAAACATCTTATATCTGCCTGGGGGTGCATGTCATTCTCAATCGTTATGGACTTTGCTACTACAGATCTTGCCATACACTCTAATGTAGACGTGACTCCTCACGCCAGCTAACATCTCGCCTGCTAACCCGACCGCTAGGGTTGCCGTCAGGGACAACCGACAAGTGCTCCCGTGCTACTTTTACGATGACTCTACCACCTCTTAACATACTTGACCGTAGGCTGGGGTGTCAAAGCTCCTCTTCTGTTACAGCACCCCAAACCCATAACCCCTCAGCTCCAATACAGAAGTGTGCCGCTCCGTAGATTCCGTCAGTCCCACGAAACGGATAGATAACCATATCAACGCAAGCCATGACGCTTTCGTGACATTGACATAGCAAATGTCACCTAGACGACCCTTACCACTATCAGCATGCAGTGAAAACTCAATAGACCTCGTCTGCATAAGTGTCCCAAGCGAGCCAAGGCATGCCCGGCCTCTGTGCATGCCACAATGCTATCATATAAAGAACGCCAAACACAATCCGATTGCGATCCCGTGTCCATACGTGTGTTTTTAACGACACATGTATGCTAGCCTATTTCCAAGCAACCATCCCCCTGTCAAATCCCCCCGATCCCAGTTGCCGTAGCCTAAGCCTCATAGCAGTGTCCTTTGCTGTCGATATCGCAAGCAGCGCAACCCGCACTGACCAACGCAAAATGTAAGCTAAACAAGCTAAACCTCGTGCCGAGCGCCAGGCCGTGGATGTTCATCACTCAGGGACGGTACCCGCCATATAGGCTTGGTAGCTCGCTTGTTGCTTGGGCTTTAAAGTAGACAGCACGGACGATATCACCTCGGCTGTGTGGGACAGCAGCGCGGAATTGAAGGGATTTACAAAAATACATGTTAAGTAAGTGATGTTGCACGGTCTGGGGTAAGCGGCGAGTAACAATACAAGCGCTCGCAAACCTTCAAGCCCTCATTGCGCAGCCTCTTATGGAGTCAAAATGGCAATTTCGTCAACCAGAAATAAGGGAAAGCGCCCGGTTGCAACCTGCACCATCAGTCGCCCTCTCGTCTGGGGTCCCATTGCCCCGGCCCATCTTCTCCGGGATCTTGTCTCTCCCCTTTGCGCCCTACCACCCACCTGGCACCGCGCCTTGGAGCCGATGAAGAAGCTGCGCCATCCGCAGCCCCACGGGACCCGCTACATACGTGGTGCCGCCACCAAGTACTTCTGCGAACACTGACGCAACCTTGGCAGCGTGCGGGACGATTCGCGGGTCCTGAGCTTCGCACATCTGCACCAGCTGCTCATGCATTGCCTGCGGAGCCAGGTTAGAGGGTCAAGACGTGGCAGACAAGTTGGCCCGTATACTTCTGTGTCAATTAACATTCCAAGGGTGCATAGGACGTGCCTCGTTTCACTGGAGGAGGATCAAACGTATTAGAGGTCCGGAGTAAGCTCTGAGTACTCTCTTTGAACACCCAAGAAACACTAGTGTTTGTCTACTACCTGGACTCTGCTGCACGCGAAGGCTCGTAGGGGGCCTACTAAAACACACTAGCCGCCATCAGGTCGATCGTACTGCTTACACCGACATGTACATGCAAAAATGCAGCGTGCTGCATGGCGAGCACCCGATGTTGAGCGTACACGTCACGAAAACGGTAGATGCTCTTTAAATGAGCACGCACGTTAGGCACTGATCCATGACCCGAGAGGTCCTTGACGTTGACCATGTCGAGGACCTCCTGGTACCGCCTCCACTCACTGCCCACAGTTCTGCCTCGCCCCGGCCCCGAAACGCACCGTTGCTTCGACCGCATCAGCTTTGAGCGGCAGTGATTGAACCCACAGGGTGGCCGCCGCCGCGCCGCCGTCAGGCCCAAGCGCCTCCGCATGATGCGCCAGCACGCGGCCCAACGCTGCCACAGCATTATCTGTCGCCATGTCGTTGTCCTCGTTCCTAAGATGGCATTAAACATTACTCGAGATGAGCAACATCAATTGGACAGGTTTCTGATTGAAACCACACACGGACGGACGCGCAACCACACAGCAGTACGACGAGGATGTGGGCGTACACGAGGGCAGGCTGACGGGGGGTATTCCAAGGGAGCTTGTCCCCGTTCGTGATGCTGACATTCAACTCGTATCCCCCCGCGAACCACGCCTACTTTGCGTCCGGGTGGCGGATGATGCTCGCCATAAGCTCTGCTACGGTGGCAGCATGCGGCCGGAACGCCTCCACCGGCGCCTTGGCAGCCATGACACCCAGCCCATACACGGCGCACTGCCGCAGGTCCGCATGGTCGGCTTGGGTGGCCTCCAGGAGGATGGGCAGAACCTGGAAACACCCCAAGACGAAACAGGTCCAACTTTCCGCAAAAGGATCCCAGTTTCTCAGGAGGATTAGCAGTAGACAGAGAATGTGTGCAATCTGGGAAGGAAGAGCGAGCGCCATTGGTGGTGGTGCAAATGGAGCCGCCGAGGCGCAAACCTGGAAACCCGTGCAATATGCACCAAGGCACTACCCTACAATGTCACGCACATTGTTGAAGTGTTTGGCCATGCCAGCTGCCGAGTTTTCCAGCAGATCGTCTACCAAGCAGATCGCAATGCGCCGCTCCTCCGCGCCACGACTCTTGTCCTGTGTGCACCAGGAAAAAAAGACAGAAACGAACGCAAGTGATGCAACAGGCTTATTCAAAATGCCATGGAAAATGACCATTGAGACCATTGTCTGCCACAGGATGATGATGCCAGATGACAAGGCTCATGCATCAGGCCTAAAACCCGTGCGTTCTACAAGAGGTTCACCTTCATTACTTGGGTAGCATCATGTTCGCACGGCTTCTAACCTGCCGAAATCCACTCCGAGTACGGCGATAGCACACGAGTATTCTCTGTTCACCACCCTTCTATCTTCTCCATTCCTCGCGGTCTGTGGCCTCACCGTTAGCATGGCTCCATATCGCGTCATTAGCAGCGACTCCACGAGCAACAGTACGTCGTCCCCGAACTTCTTCAGGAAGGCCCCCACAGCCGTGGCAACCTGGTGTGTGAGACAGAAACGCCGGCGGGCCGGGGATGTGGGGTTGGATGCAATGCGCTGGTAGTAATGGCTATGACAGCGTGAACAAGAGAGCAAAGAACCTGAGGACAGAGTTGATCAGGCTGAGCGCAGCTGATGGTGTGTTTGGACCAGAAGCGCGGGTGGAAGCTCGAAATCTTCCCAGGGAAACGGGCGGAGCTTTAGGACAAGCTCCAGCATGTAACCACGATCAAGCAGGTCAATAAGGGAAATAATAGGTCAAGTACTCGAAATGAACATGAGAATGCAGTTACCGGGATCACAGTGCATGACACACAGATTCCTGTTAAGTATGTATCTCAAGGTTCAGGGTTGAATGACCAAGCACCTGATCAAAGAGCTCTTCCTCCATCTCGTTCTCCGCGTCAATGGCCTCCGCCTCCTCCGCATCAAAGTCCTCGGTGCTACGCCGGGAGGCACGTTCCGCACGCCGCTTGTCGGCCTGGGGCCGGATCCCAGAAAACGAAGCATGGACTTAACGCGGGGAGAGCACGGTTTTATTCGCACACGGCTTGGCAAATGAGGGTTATATTGCACTCGCAAGTACTCAAGACACGTGGCATGTCAGAAGATGACTGCAAGTACGCAGCACACAAGGCAAGAAATAAAATCGATGACAGAAGCAGCACAGACACAGGTCCAGCAGCCAGCGCAAGCGTAGCGAGTCCCAGTGACGCCCCAGCCGTTGTAAACTTCAGGACCGTCTTCCACGGGACCTAGAGGATGGATCGCTAATGGCAGGCGGATAAATAAAGGCCCCACGCAAGCGTACTGAGGATAACTGTTATGGCACGACGTGCTTACGCCAGGCCCCTCGTGTCCAAACCGCCGTGCAAACCTGCAACGCAAGAGTCGCCGCGTATGATGGCTACCCCCCGGGCACCACATGTCAGTATAGGATCGTACCTTCTCGAGGACGATGTCGAACACCTTGAAGGCTGCGTCGATAGACCCCGGGGCAAGGAGGGACTTGTCCACCTAACACACAGGCAAACAGACGTCGGAGCAAAGGGATAACTTCAGCAGCGAACTAGACCGACCGTGGCGACGCTACCCACCCTCATTAATTGCTGCCTTACTGTGGGGAATATATATTAGCAACGCTCTGTTATCGGGCAGCCAACACCCGCAGCCAGAAGATTGAGTTCCATACAGCCCGAACCAGCCCCACTCACCATCTCCACAATCTCCGCAATGGAATCAAGCTGGACAGCTTGAATGTCGCCCTCAGGCTCCTGCATATCCACACGTAAGGGCTCGAATAAGGTGCAGAAATTGAAGCGTTGAAGGGAGTACCTCAGACAATCCGGGCTTCAGCGAGGAAGGCCGCCCTAAGAATTGTCCACAAACGACGAATTCCAACAGTCTATGCGACCATTTACACCCGCAACCAACCGGGCCATATAGCATCGTTTCCCTGCCCTTTACCAATACCGACCCCCTGTAAATCCCACCTTCCGAAGTGCCTCCAGCAGGGGTGTCCAAGCAGCCCGCAAGAACTCGGCCGTGGCAGCCGGAGTGGCCCCCTGGATGCCGCCCTCAGCAGCTGCGATGCAGCACCGCAGCAAACTCGGCAGCAGTGCGGCCGCGGATCTGCGGATCTGCGGATGACGGGCGAAGTCGGCAGCAGCCGGCCACAACATGGCGTCGAGATGAATGCCATGTCGAATCATTGAAAGCTCTAGACAGCGAAAAACTGCTAAAACAAGCAACGAAGTGATAGCACGCGGGGCCTTCCGTAAAGGTACACCCATGGGTCTTCAAACAGTGCTAATCTCATCGCAATCTTACCTCCTCGTTCAGGTAGAACTTAATAAGGGGCGATTGTCCCTCCACGCCGTTGAGCACCAGCTTCAGCACCTATCACAGAGTGAAACGGAACAAGAGCTTTGACCAATTACTAATTCCACCCCCTCCCCCGCGAAGTATGTCAATCGAAACGCGGTTTGGTCCGCACCCATAACAGAAAGCCACCCATTTGCTACAATACGTACCGGCCCGACGTATTGCCAGAAGCCCTCCTTCAGTTCCTCCGCATAGCAGCTTAGCATGTTAACGGCCGTGGCCTTCTCCTGTGATCAGACGCAAACCAGGACGTCTCAGCCAACCTCGGGTGAAAATCTAGTAACGTGCGGTACTTAACGTGCGGTAAAGCTTGCGCACATTAGCTTGCGCAGATTGGGGCAGCCACCTGATAGGAGATAAAAGGCAATCAAAGTTGCCTTGTCGATTTTCAACCTGGAATCCCTTCCGCTGCGGTGAAACCAATTTCCTTCGCTGACGTTAGTGTACACATCGTGCCCCGACAACAGCACGGCGATGGCGCAAGGCGCTTTGCTTTAATCCCTCCCGCATCTACGCACCTCCAAGATGCTCGAGCGATACATGAGGCACTTATCCCCCATTGAGATGGCCTCCATATCGTCGGGCAGGTCATCCGCGTTCACCTCATCCTCATCCACCACCTGCCGGAATAACGCGGGGGCACACGTGAAAAAAGACACCGGCGCAGGGTCAGTAGCAAAAGAAGCGAGGGTTTCCTATCATATGTCCACCGTGAGACTTCCGAGATTGGTAAGACGATAGCATCAGTACTAGAAAATCGTATCCGAATTACATGTGCACCACCTTGGCACAACGTAAGCTACCCCGCCTGTCGGTAGATAAACCAGATGATTGAATTCGAGTGCTGCAAAATAGTTCAGCTATCCTACACAACATTCAATCCAATCACCTGCGATCTTTTCTCTTTTCCAATCGTATGAGAGACCGATGGCCTTTAATTGGCTTTTCATTACTTCAATATTAGAGTAAGTCCACGCGCCGGGATGTAATTTGTTAGCAGTTGCTGCATTTTCAGCCGGCAAGCCAAAAGCATCCCACCCCATAGGATGAAGAACATTGTAACCCGTAGATCTGAAAAAACGGGCAATTACATCTTGCCCCACCTACCGACAGACGCGGCAACATACGTGGTGCAAATATGACGCAGAAAACATTTCTATAAAAACCCCACCTCCCACCCTCGCAAGACAAGCACATCCCTCTCCAATCCTTGAGTTCCCCGATGATTCCCTTTTTTGATCACCTACATGCTTGTCTTTAAAGCAAACACGTACTGGATCCAATCAGCGCAAAACCTTTTGCTAAGCCTTACCTGGACATCCGGGTCTGCAGATGCCGATTGAAGTAGCGAGGGAAGAACCAGCGGCAGGTACTCGATGAACTCCGACCCCAGGCATTTGCATAGCCGCGCGCCAGCCTAGTCGAGGGCAGGCGAGGTCTGAGGTTAATTGATGTTGAATGCAGAGCACAAACGTCCAGCTGCCGAGGGGGGCCCCTCCGGGAATGTTTATGCATCAGTGCCAGTCTCTTGCTCTTGGCGCTCATGCGTGAGCACCACTGAAACTGTGTCAAAGCTCCGGCGACCGCAAATGGTACCGCATCCGGCGGAGATATGACAATGCGTTACGGAATATCTCTCCCAACAAGCTTTGCCAGCTCTTCATTGAACACTAAATGAATTCAATGAGGCCGAAGCCGCAAGCTCTCGATGGGTTCATGTTCAGTGCTTTCCGACTGCACACGTACTTGCAACATATACGATGACAGCGGGTCGTCGGGATCCATCCCCGCCGCCTGCACGCTCTGCATGTACCCGAGGACGGAGCGCGCATCCGTCCGGAACTTGTCCTTGCCAACCGCCATGCCCACCAGGCTAATGCACTCAAGCGCCTTTGCGCGCATCAGCCGGTGTTCCTTGGCGTTGGCTGTGGTCAAGATATGCATCAGAAGCGGCATCACTGTGTCGTAATATTTATTGAACAGATCCTGCACGTGTGCAGAGGGGCTCCGAAGTGTGAGTGCAAAGGACGAGGAACCGAAAACGTTGACAGTAATCTGGCGGCTAAGACGTAGCACTTCCGATCGATTCACTTGTATCTCCACGCGAGCATGCTCGTATACGGTATCGGCCACCCACCTGGCACCCGCCTGTGCCAGGCCTCCGGTTCATCACCCATCCTTACGACTCCATACTGCTATGCTGCGTTGAGACTCAGTACCAAATACATCACGCGCGTTCTCATTTGGAAATATTAGTATGTTTTCATAATCTTCTTCGTAATTCGCCACAAAAAACTAAGCCGGGGAGCAGTGTTGGGTGCTCCTCACCTGGCTGCTGTCCGCTACGGACGCCAGAGCGGTGAGTGCCCCCTCTTGCACAAGCTTGGCGCCATGTTGAAGCAGGTTCAAGAGCTTAAGGATGAGCGTGTCCAGGTAGGGTGGCAACACGTCCGTCTCAACGCCCTCGCTGAAGTTCACAATCGCAGCACACGCATGCGCCTGAGGGCCAAGGCGGCGGCTGAATCATTAAAGACGAGCGTTAAGGCGAAGGATACATACCCCGGGGAGGCACATGACATGCCTGCCACTGAGAAATGCAAAAGATCATCCCTAGCAGCTGAGCGCACCGGCGCGTCAAATTCAGTACTGCCGCATGGGCACGCATTCTATTGGGTAGTTTATCACTAATACAGTTAAGCAGGTCTGTTATAGCGCTTCGACGGCATCCTTAGGACACAATCGGCGCTCTTGCCCCTTAAGCTACAGGCCTTGTACCACACAGACAGGCAGGCCCTGGCATCCCCGACCTCCGCTTACCTGCACTCGTGGGCTGTTGAAGTCCTCCATGACTCGCATGAGCGCCGGCAGGATAGTGGCGTGGTGCTTGGCCTGCCGGACAGGAGCAGCGGAACTATCAATTGCATGCAGAACGGAATCGCACATTTGAAGCCTCGTTTGTACTCCTCGTTTGAGCACCTTGGTACAGAAGCTTTCGTTTAGATCTTATGACTTTTGGAGGCTGAATTCTCCCTTGTGCAACATCAAAGCAAGAACATCCTGCCCAAGATGTATGAGCTCGCTCGCCCACAACTGGAGAAACAGATCCAGACCGGCCTGCGTGGTATCTTCCATCCCCAATCCGCTGCTCGACCCTCACGACGCAACATTTTGCAAACTATCTCTTGTCTAGTTTTGGGGACCCATAGGCTCCGAACAGCAAAGTAAGTTGCTCACCTGCAGCTCCGGCCCGAGATCAGTGCACATCTGTCCCAGCGCCTGACACGCCGCCCAACGTACATGAGGGTCAGAGTCTCCAAGCCCCACAACACACATGCGGGACAGCTGTTCGAGGTACGATGCGGATGACATTATCTGCAAGTTCGCGATTCGTGCAGCAAGATGCAAAGATTAAGATATGCCGAAACTCAGATGCATGCAGGCACGCAACCAAACAACATCATAGCACCATAACTGCTCGAGGTACGCGCTAGGCGGCCATGGCAACCGTAGCCCAGCCATTAAGAAGCATCTTCAAAAACCACCTGGATATAGGGCCCTCCAAGCCCTCGGAGCCGTCACTTCTCTAGAACGGGAGTCCCATTTTATCTAGAACCAGGGCACAATTGCACCTCACGTGGGATGGTGGGATGTAGACTATGCTGGCGATTTGCGGAATGTAAACTGTAACACCCACCTTCGAGCAACCCTCGGCAATTTGCGCCAAACAAATGAAGACCGCTGCACGCTTCTGCCAGGCGGCGTCCGAGATCCAGGAACCCAACAGCGGCGCGGCGGCGTCCGACACCGCCTTGCCACCCAAACTCAGTGCCAGCCGGTCCAGGTACTCCTGTCCTGGGTCGTACAGCTCACCGGAGCCCGCATCTTCGTTCGAATCATCATTGGCCGAGTGCCAGCCGGGGTCGTCCTGCAACATGCATTAGCGATACAGACATGTAAGCAGGCCTCGTGTAGGCAGGCAATACAGACGACATGTAAGCAGGCCTCCCCACGCATTCTTGAATCAATTCGATATCGGTAAGACCCCATCCCAAGCTCGAGAATCCCGCAGCCGTTCAGGTAATGCTACGCCCCACTACATCCTTGCCATTGCGCAGCCAAGCCCCCATGCCTATGGGTCCATCCATGCATATCACGTTTTGCGTTCCCGGCCCCTCCAGATACCTTTGCAATAGTCCGTCACTGTCCCCATCTCCAATTTTATCATCCCCCGAGCCCCAGTTTTTGTTCCGTCTTCCAACGTGCATCGCAGCCCGCCCCTACCCCCCGTCCATTGCAAAACAATTTACTACCCCACCCTCCCCTCCAACTTCAATCTGGTCCTTGTCTATCTACATCCTCACCTCGATGTCTAGCAGGAAGCCCATAACGAGCTCGAACAAGCTGCGCGCAAGGTTAGGAACCTTACGCATCATGCCTGGGCTCTGCTCGCGCGCCTCGCACAACGTAACAAGGAACTCCACAGCCAATTGACGGGTATTGGCATCCAGGTTGTTGGCGCCTGCCACACGCATCATGGCTTCCACCAACGGAATCAGATGCGGCCGCAGAAAGCGAGCACACGACTCGGCCAACTGCGGCAGGGTGATTTGGCGCGGTGCTTAGTTGAATTACAGGGAACAGGCGTAAATAATTGCGGTTCTCCGTGCCGTCCATGACCCTCAAGGCGGCTGACTCTCTTCGTCGGCACATTTAAAGATATTAGAACGGGACCGCAGGAAATGGTGCAATCTGCATCCCCGAAAATGTGCTGCCGGAATATCAATGCGTGCTAACTGCATTCACACAGTTCTACCTCCGAGAGACATAACCCCCCAAGTCCATGATTGAAGTCTTCGGCTTAGCGAATAAGAAATGCTGACCAAGTGTGACATAACAGGTCAACGTTAGCCTAGTATCCCTTAAAATCCCTCCGGCCCCGTACCACAATAAACATCTCCAGCACATCGCGTGCCTCGTCCTCGTCGCCGCTGCTCAACAATTGACCAAGCACCGCAAGCATGGGCTGCACCAACGGCGACAGCAACTGCCGCGCCTGCGAGTCCTCGTAAGCCTGAAGGCAAATTTGGAGGTTTGGGACCGACAGGTGGCCGGAAGGCCGGGGATGGTAATCTCTGATTGTCAGTGTCTTAGGGGGCATGCAGTGAGACATGCATGGCCGAAGGCACATGTAAATATCGCCTATGTTGCTCGAGAATGGAACAGTAGTACTAGAACCCCTTCACAAACAGAGCGCCACGGCCGTGCACGTGCCAGCGCAGGTATCTGTGGTATGTATCAGGTACCTTCCAGATCGCCGTTGGGTCTTGCCGCATCACCTACCTCGATAAAGGAGGTCGATGCGGCAGCAGCTGCTACAGTCACATCCTTATTGCCACAGTTTAGAAATGTGACTAACATGTTGACAATATCCTGCGTGGTCAAATTGGCAAAAGATCGCAGCAGCTCGCGCAAGGACTTGAATCACGTTGTTAATGAAGCAATCTTCGGCGTTTGAAGGCCGATTGCAACTACTGGCAACTCCGTTTCCATCCCTAGGACTACGGGAGACCTAACTTTGAAAACTGGTCAAATTTACAGCCCGTCGGCATGCGCACCTTGGGCCGACAGAACCTACTCAGGACCTCTGAAAGTTGTGTTTGAGAGCCCCGCAACGCACGAAGGTCCTACATCATCTTCGTCGAAGCGTTCCCTCTGTCGACGCCCCTGCCGTGTGTGCAGTGTTCAAAAATCTAATGTATCTCAGCACCATGAGGTTTTTGCTGCAGCGAGTTCACGTTACGGTGTCATGCCACCATTCAGGCGCTCCAGCATGCAGTATTATTCAGAAGCCTAAGTGCCAACCCCCAATGATTGGCCTTTTCCTCCCAACCAACCTGGAGCTGCGACTTCAGGTGCTCCGCGAGGAAGGGCGCCACATCAGACAGCACGCTGAGGCCATTAGAAATCTGGACATCGCACAGCACAGATTGCAATATTGGACAGTCTGGCAATTCTATCGTATCGCATGATTACTAATTCACATGCGGACCCGTCGTTTCCCTCGACCGCCAGTGGTAATGCGCCCGCAGAGGGCGGCGTGTCCATCGTGTTTCCACAAAAGATTGCACATATAAAGCGCGAGCAATTAGCGTAACCTGTGCAACACACATACAAGTACGCAAGTGCAAGACATTTATTTGGCATAGCTAACCCAAATGGTCTCCGCTGCATCCTATGGCCCACACCCGATGAGCACCTGTATCTGCTGGTTGCTGCTCAGCATGCCAAGCAGGGCAGGCATCAGCTCAGGCCATCCCGCCTTGTCGTATATCAGGTTGCCAAGATCAGAGACGGCTGCGCAGACCTGCCGGCCGGAGTGTGCAGGGAAGGGCCAGAAATGCAACAGAGAAAAAGCGGAAGGGCCTACATGTCTATGAAGCAAACCAATCCTGTAGTTCAAGAGAGTTCTTAATCCAAACATAGACTCCCCAAGGGCGGCCTGCAAGCTATAAGCCAGAAGGCGCATTTGGCAAAGGACGCCGAGCCCCAGCTAACCCACCTTGCTGGCAACATTGCGGTCAGGTTCCTGAACCAAGGCCTCTAGCAACGCCTGCTTAGTCACCGCCTGCAGACCAGAGGCAGGATGCGCAATTTAACACAACGTTTGGACCACGACACACAGACACCGCCAGTACAGCCAACATACATAAACACCACCATGGAGGCGTCGCGACAGAACTCCTGCATGTGCTTCTGCCGTCGCTGCTCCCCCTGCCACGTGTGATATTGTTTCGGGTAAGGGAACTCGCCCCTTACTCCGAAGTGCGCTGCAATGAAAGGATACAACTGTTCATACATAAGCACTTAAATTCATAACACCTCTATCAATTAAGTAATCGGTCTTCCAAATAGCGCGCCCTAGCAACCCGACTAGCTGCACTAGGTAGGGCAAACAGTCCAAATAGGCAACTCAGCCCAATGAGTCATACAGGCCCCAACCGGCGCAAAAAGTATGATGAAATTTACGTCCGTGCAAATGTCTCTAGGTGAAGTCGGAGCCGCCGCTGTTCCCGTAGAAGTGTCACTTCAAGGCATTCGCACCCAGGACCCAACAGCCGTTATAGCGCACCTGAACATGAGAAGTACACTTGTCCCAGAGCACCGGTGACTTAGCTTCCTGGTCCGACCGGTAATAAATGACCTGCAACCCAGCGGCAATTTCCTGGCAAGCTGCGGCTTGAAAAGTTTCCATTACCCCATGTAACCAATGCCATGCATTATGCGCCCGGCTGATGTCGATTACACGTTGGAAGGTAAGGCTCTACCTTGCGAATCATCACGCCACAAAACAGACGCGCCTCCACAGATGCACATGTCCGCAGAGTTTGAACCAAACACGTTACACAAAGGTCTGGCTGCTCTTTTAAAGCTTCAAAGACGGCCTCGGCCGCCTTACGACGCTCATTGTCAGCATCCTGAAGCTGAGCAACTAACTCAGAGAAATTGGCAGGATTGGCAGCTATAGCTGCAACGGCAGCAGCAGGGTCCATGGCAAGCGCGGGCCTGACGTGCCTTACAAATCAAAAGCGGCAAGGGATCTGTGGGAACTTAAGAAAACCTGCAGGGTTAATTGTTTTATGAGTACTGCCTACAGTTGGGACACAAAGCTCGATTCCAATCCCGAGCTCCATTAGCTGTCAAGTGGCGGCAACATCGAAAGAGAGTGCTGCGCCGCCCAAATAGTACGGCATGTACGTGATTCACTCTGCTCCCAGCCTGAACACACAAGAGGAAGGTTCCTGATTTTCTGATAAATACCTTTGTTATTCATTGGTATGTCATCAAAGTCCTGATCCTCGCCTCGCAAGTCCAGCTCATAACACTGTACAAGCATTTGGAAGCGTAATATTATATTATATGCTTCCTAGTTAAATTTGGAAATTGCTCGCATGGCAGATACGCTGACAACTGTATTTTCCACGCCAGTCCTTGCAAAGTGAAAGATAACGCCAGCAGAGTTCAAGCTGCGCGTTATGCCTGTAGAGACCCTTTATAATGTCGGCGCCAAGCGTTGGTGACGCAATGCAAGTTGCCAAGTCGATTCGTCCGTTCGGTTGTCGAGTATGGGCAGTATCTTTGCCCTCCGGTCCTGTGGGTGCATTGCACATTACGTAAGCTGCTGCCTTTTGCACGAAACCTGAGCAATTCACCTGTGTTCTTAGCAATGCGATATAAGATAGGTATGGTGCTCTAAGATGTACTATGTAATCACATACGGTTGCACAATTCCAGATCTGGACGTATGTTGTAACCTTGTAAGCCTGCAGAGAGGCGCTAAATGATTCCCAAGAGCCTGCGCGTCAGAGGATGCGTCGCGTTGCTTTTCACGGGCGCTTGGCACTGAGAGCCGGCACCTTACCTTACTACCACTGGAATATGGCGGCTTGAGACAAGGAACTAGCGAAGCATAGGGAGGGTCGGCGCCCCTGTTGGGATGCAACAGGGCGGCCATCGCAGGCATATTGCGTACCATGCACGCACGCAGACAAGTAGAAACTCATGGTTCATCATGCTACCAAAGTCGTTCTCAGCACGCATCTCCGCTCTGCAGAACCCAGAGTTGTAAGAGTACGCGGGATCCACCCTGCGTTGGCCCAATGCGCGAATGCGTGCCAGTGGAAATCAGTAGCTCTGCCTTTGATGAAGGACACTATCTGGATGGTGATTGGCACTTATCACAGCCGCATGGTCAACACGCAACGGTGCAGGATCCAGCATGCATTCACAAGCGGTTGGTTAGCGGGTTCGTAGCCTTCATCGGCAGGTGAAACAGCTAAACAGTGTCTCGTCTGCTCCAGGGAACACCATACCATAGTTTCTGCGACAGCTGATGGGTAAAGGTATGAGGACTGTAGGGGCGAACCGTAGTGCTGCTCTGTGAAGTTGCATGTGATTAACTGATCTGGTTTGCCAGCCCCTAGTTCCACTGCAGTGCACTTCAATATCTACGACATCGTAAAGCTCGTACCGTTCTGCGTACTATTTTAAGTTGTTGACATAATTCACTCCATACGGACTTGCATTCGTAACGGTCATATCTAGGCCTTCGTTAGCCCCACGATGCTCAGCTGCCCACCACGGACACACTGCTGACTGGCACGGGGCCCAATAACGGTAACTGCTCGATATCGGTTTACCGATAAAAGCGGTAATAGCGGGAATTCCGTTGATTGCTCAATTGCTTTCATGCGTGCTTGTGTCCAAATTAATTTGTTCCCAATTGGGTGCGGGTGCAACTCGGATCTCTTACTTGAGGATTCTGTCTATGGCGTAAGTACCCGCGATAACATGCCTGCCCTGTGCCTGCCTGCGTGATTGCCTGTGGGTGTGTCTGTTGGCGCCAAAATTTAAGCTTTAACGAATTGTTTATGATAATTTATAATAGCCCTTACTTACCTCTACTTCATGGTGTTGTCCTGCAAGTCACCAAAATTTGTTTGACAAACAGATCGTGATGCAGCCATGGAGTCTGGATCAGTTTTGCGATAGAATGCTTGCCCTGACAGAGCTTATTTAATGCTACTGATTACGGATTTTATACTGAAAATTTGGGTCACTCGTTTATGCCCGAGGAAGTCGGCCACTAAACAGCTATTTTGCAACCACATTTCCCAACGATCTATTGTCGCGCATTTCAATGTGTTATACATTACAAGTTAGCAATCTATACCACATTGCGGCACATCCGAAAATGCAAGAGTCTGATGATGTGTTTGTGTCTTGCCATGCAACGCAATGCCCTCCGGACAAATACATTTTGATGCTGACGGCGTTAAGGGTATGCTCACGCTGATCTTTGCTTACAGATGCTTAACGCCATTCAACCATGTATGTAGGTATGTTGTGGTGCCCAAAGCATAGGACGTACTGCCCAGACTCCTGCTCAGAACCCCACCCAGCCTTGCGGGTGCAGGTGGCTCCAGCCTGTTGTATTTTGATGTGCGAAAGTGACATAAAGAAGAATGCCTAATGTAAAAACGACAACAAGGAAGAGATTGAATCCACAACTTGGTGCTATTGATAACTACCGGTTAGTTTGTGAGCGAGATTATGTAGCCCAGAGCGGAGATTGATGAGCCCCCGGGGGGGCGGCACCTAGCGATGATCTTGTCGAAGAGCCTACCTCGCGAGCTTCTCACCGCCGTCAGGTGTAAACCAACCAGAGCTTGGCTTCCAAAGGATGCCCCTACTTAGGTAAGCCAGGATGCATGGTCGCGCAGTATCCCTACCATACTACCAGCGACTGGAGTCACGACCAATTCACCAGAGGTGTAAAGGACCGCTTATATCGCATGGAATATAACATATAGCCTTCTCACGAAGCTGTGTCATGACACTCCCATCATCACGCGTCTCACGCTCCTGAAGTTAGACCGTTAGCGAGCCCCTAACCACCTCCGTTAGGACAGTTGACCTGTGGCATCAGTTGTTGACATGCAGGAGAAACTATTAACCAGTCTTGGTCGCCTGCTGTAGAATCCTAACCAACTTCGTTCAAGGAAGCTTGACACTCTACTTCTCAGCCAGTGAATTACTGCTGTTTAAGGTCCTGGCAAAGAGGCCAGTGGCCTCTCTGCTGCTGACAAGGTGATAGGCCCAGTCGGTATGCACAGGCAGGCATAAATCTGTGGATGTGTAGCCCCTAGCTTTGATGCCAGTGTCTGCGACTCCATCACCTGCGGATGCTTTCAGTGCTTTATAGGTGTTTTTGGCTAAGCTTGATGAGATGATGACCGCCATTATTGGCAGGGATCTCCTTCACCCCAGTCCCCGTATAAGTCGCCATCCGACGGAGCACAGCCTGTGAAGGCATCAAGGCGCAGGACCAGCCATTGTTGCGGATGCTGCAGAAGTAGAACAGTATATTAGAGATGATCAAGACGGTTCACCTCAATTGCCCAGCACCTCAGGCCTAAAACGAGGAGGTTGGTGCCATGTTTAGGAGGAATAGGAGGAATATACCCGTCCATGTGCCTCGAGGAGTATCCCATCCACATGATGGTGATGGCACCGCCACAGTTCAATGCCTGGTTGATGTCCGCCCAACATAACAAAGAGACGAGACTCACAGCAGTAATCCTATAGCTGAACCATTCAGTCCTCTTCCCTCATTTGCAACTCCTCAACGCTAGCCGTTTCTAATTTGTAGACTACGAAGGCATCTACTTTCTCCTCAATGGGGCCCCGCCCAGGTGTTCTTACGGAATGCTCTGCTTATGGCAGCGTCAAACAAGGGATAAGACAAGCTAGGGACTTTCCGGAAGGGGACATGGACAGCAGTGATGAGGTAGGCTGGCCAAGGTGCTTCATTAAATTCGGCGTGTGAGTGGGACTCGGACAGGCGAGACCCATGGGGGAGATAGGTTTCGTAATGATACTTTCTCTCTTTTCATTTGTTTTAGTTCAAGTTCAAGATCTTGAATTATTCTTTAACTTTAAAACCTTTTGGTCTTGAGTGTTTTGCGCTCCGTGAGCCACCTAGCTCGCTCCGGGATTGGCAGAGCGGAGGGTCTTCTGTTCACAGGAGTGTACAGGACTGTCGCCTGGCCATCCGAGAGCCGACAGAGACACATTAACGACCCAACATAGCCAGGAATTTCATCTTAAATATGAAATATGCACATGCATTAGCCTTTCCCGACCTGTGTGGCCAGCGCTGCAAGGATTATGGCGCAGGTTCTTCTTTCAGCAAACATTTTACCGACGTTTAAGATACTTAGGACGATTTCAACATAAACATAATCAGCTTCTATGCAATATTGACCTGAATTGCAAGTTATCCCGAGCGACCATCGAGTAATCCGACGTTGCACGGCACGTAAACCGGCCTTCCTGTTCGAGCACGTCCTGTACTCCGGTAACGGTAAACGTTTAACAAGATGCACAGAATGTAGCTACGATTTGCCGTGCTCTTGAGGAAGGTCATAACTGGATTTTAGTGTCAGAAACCCGACGCAGCTATAGTAATGCATGCTTGCATTCGCAAGTTTGTAAACGACGCCACAGGCCAAATTCAGGCCGTCCATTCCAGGTGTGCAAATTACCCCGAAATGCGCCTCCTAGCCTTCGCACCTTAACGGAGCACCTGTCCTGCGAACTTGGCGCCGAAAGCAGTTGAGTCTCACCGCCCCACAAGTTGTGCGGCGTCGCAGCCTTAACGCTGCTAGCCTTCCACCATTACGCCTCCCTTCAAATCGCCCCCAAGGCGGCAAATCTTTTCGGGATTAGGGATGTCAATACCGTGAAGCTTCCGCATGTGCTCGCCAATCCCAGGAGGTCTGGGCTCCGCACAACCGCTACCAAACTTGTGGGTGTTGCATTGACGAGGGGTGCCGGAAACGTCACGCCAATGGTGACGGTTGATCGTGTACCTCACAGTAAGTCAGAAGGTAGCGTGATGGCATTTCTTGCGAAACCAGCAATACGATTTCCCGCTCCATGACAGCACTGGTCGATCCCCACCTCGACGCATTTAGATTTAGTGTGTTCTTAATTGACCGGGTAGGGGGCGCGGGGGGCGGGGGCGGGGGCCGGGGATCAGTCAACGGAGCCATTGATACACACCCCTATGCATGCGACCCTTTTATTAGTGCAAGGAGGCTCATACACAGCCAATTTCTTTAGACTTCTGCCAGCTATGGTGACCAGGGTCCATTATGGTTATCCTCGTTGGTCCCTGTTTCCCACGTAGTTGGTTCGCCACATCTCGACGTACGCATTGCGGCCGTGACATGTTAACTTGAGGCCGTTTATTTGAGGCCTTAATATGCTTAATCGAACCCTTTTGGGTAGGCGGTCCAAGTTGGGATTCTTTCCCTTACCATAGCTCCCCAACACCTTCCCTCCAGGCAGCCTTCACGTGTCGAAGCCTACATGGTGGCTGGAGAGTCGCTTCCATTTCTCCTTCGCGTGAGTTCCGTGAGTTGGTGTGTTGCCACCTGCCCGCTCGCGCGACGGCGGGTGACGAGGTGACGGACAGTTCTAATATGTCCCGGCGGCACCGGAACCAGCAAGGGCCAACAAATACCCGCCCTCCCTGGCCGTCTTTACTGGGAAGCCCTCCGCCCTCCTGATTTGTACCTTCCGGTAGCCGACCACGGTCCCGCATCGCCCCGTCTGCACTTCCCCACGACCACTAACTACCGTTTTGTCGTCGCATGTGTCACGGCGGCCTGATCGATATTCGTATCGCGCACTATCACGAACACAATCCCAACCACGGAGTTCTCGTGGGCAAGCCGTCTGGATCTTCCATCCATCCAGGATGGCAGTTGGTGTTCCCTGGCTAGCAAGACCTGTACATCGGGCGTTTTGATATTTGAATCCGGCTTGTGTTTTAATGTGTTATTTCCCGTCCCGCCCTGCTTGCCAAACGGGGACGTTTCAGGTAGACTGAGACCCTGCCAGCAATAGACATATTGCCATATTGCTCCAATACTTCTGCCATCCATCCCACCTCTTCCCCGTTCCATGCTTTTCTACCCATAGTGACTACTGGGATCCTGCCAGGAAGAACTTTGGAGTGCTGCGGGTACTGAATGACGACCTGGTCAAGGCGGGCGCCGGTTTCGGGTGAGATTTCAGGTTGACAATTGTGGGGGGTGCATGGCCGAGGCGGGCGGATTACGTGCGGCTTGTGTGGATGACCATGACCAGGAGCGTCACACAACAGACTAAGCTACGGGGCTGCATCTACGGGGAAGCATGGCACCCTGGCAAATTCGCCTTGAAGCCTGCAGTTTCACCCAACATGGAGAGGACGAGGGGAGGAGGGGAGGAGGGGAGGAGGGGAGGAGGGGAGGAGGGGAGGAGGGGAGGAGGGGAGGAGGGGAGGAGGGGAGGTGGCATCCCGCCGTGAAGGGGACAGGAAACGTGTATGCTGGCCGCAGGTCTTATGGGGAAAGTCCTTGTCCTGATCGACTGCCATTCGCACCGAAGTCGCTCCCTGGAGTCGCCACCAGCCGGTCTATTCACAGGCCCCCATCCTCTCCCACCCTGTCAACCTTGGGCTGCCTTTCCCCGAGCTCAAGCCCAAGCTCGGGGGAAGTGACCTCTTCTCCCCCTTCGAACGCAAACCTCACTCCCTACCACCCTGCATAGGGCCCATCCACACCGGGACGCAGAGATCTTCAGCTACGGTGAGAGCTCAGGGAGGGAGGACAGCGGCGAAGAGAAGTGGAACGGGAATGGAACAGCGGTTCAGGCGTTTAGTCGATGGTTTAAGAAACGGTCAGCTCGTGCCAAACACTGGGGTTCCCCTCCTTGCTCACCCCTCTTCTCCAGCATGTGGAATGGGCGTGTTGTACTACTTTGCACCGAACTCCCGCTCCCCGCCTCCTGTTGCTGGATCAATCTATCCTGTAAACAGTGGTGGCAGGCCAGCTAAGTCACGCTGATTCCATGGGCAACAAGGAGGCGCTGCCCCGGGGCTGTGTGCAGTACATGAGTGCCGGAACTGGCGTCGTCCATTCCGTGAGTAAAGGGTATCACATTATGGGGCGAGGAGGGGATATATAAATATATATATGGTGGTTAGTGGTGGACATTTTCATTCCGATCGGGCCTTTGCTGCACTTAGGCATACATAAACAAATATATATAGCGTGCTGTCCCTCGAATATATGTATAAGGCCCGATCGGAATGAAAATGTCCACCAGTAACCACCAGAATACGACACGTTCTGTCGCAGCACCAGTTGAACGGATCGAACGCCACTTGGGATCCCGCACTGGCTTGCCAGAACCTGCCCAAATCTGATGTGTTGGGAAGAACAGGTCCCTGAGGCTGAAGTGAAGAAGAAGAGTTCGTGACGTTTGGTGGCGGAGAGGGAGTTGGAAGACTGGTTGAAGATTTGGTCTCCCCATGGATGGGGGGGGAAAAGGGTTTGGGAGCTCGGACCGCCTCTGATAGGAAAGGCGGACAGGACAGGCATTTTGCAAGCGTGGTTTGCTAAACGTAGACGCGAAGAGGCCGGTTAAGGGAATCCGCCGTATGAGTGTGTTCGATAGGTCCGTGGAGGGGGACAGGGGACACGGGACAGGGGATTCAGAACAGTATACTGCAAAGGTGTGTCGTTGAGTATTCTCCTGCTTGTCAAAGAGGGCTAAGCCGTGGAAGGAGGCGTGTGTAGAAAGGTGCGTGTCTTGCCCAAGGCTGTACGCAGAATGGCAGGGGCAATTCGGGCGAGGCGGAGTGGGGTGGTGGCCCAGAATGAGGCCGGGGCCGGAGACCAGACACCCGGTCCCGTGCTGGTTCTCGAAAGAGTGCTTGTGTGAATAACAAGGCCTCCATCGCTCGCCCACGTGTGGTACGTCCGTCGTCTTGTTGATGAACAGAACCTCGCGACACCACCAAGCGTCTCATATAGCCCCGGGGCTCGCTGCAGGAGATGAACGAGGGATCTGAGACTTGCCGCTTCCTGCAGTTGTGGATCACACCAGACCGAAGTGGCCACAAGCCACAGTACGGCAGCAGCGTGTACAACAAAGCTGATCGGCACAACCGCCTCCTTCAAATCCTGGGGGGGACGGGGGAAGCACCCGCGTGGCCTAACACAGCAAAACTGCACTCCATCCGTCTGCATCAGGTGCGTGCGTTTGCGTGTATGTGCGCGTGGGTGCGTGGGAACGTGGGTTGCTTGGGTGCATAAAATGTGTAAATGTGCATAACATGTGATGTTTTCGCTGTCATACTTATTCTGTCTCGCTTAAACTTATAAAGGTCAACGACAATTACCCGCGGACCAAGTCTCCCGGCGCCTGGTCACATCCTCGTGCACTCTCAGCCCCTGACTTCAAAGATCAAAACAGTCGTGCTTCCTGTTCTCCCGCCAGCCCACGGGACCCATCGCTCACTGCACACCGTGCAAGGCACGTAGTTGACCTCCTCAAATTCTTCCCTTTTAATCCCGCCATCCCCGCGGCGGCCCATGTCTAGGACGCCAATGTGTTCGTGTCCGAGAGTGATCCCCTCACCCGCTTCGAACTGAGTTTTGGCCCAAGCCGCCAGGCATACATAATTTGCATTGAAGGTGACTGCCTGTGCGGGGGGGGGTATGTCAACCCACACCAATTGAGTCATGCTGAGCCCTCATAGCCTTGTCCCGGTGGCACACACACGCATACACACACAAAACTTCACATACACGTCTTGCTATCGGTGTCCGGAGAGAACGTCTATTCCATGCCGCCAGTGCAAGTGGCGTCCTGCAACACTGATTTCATTCCGTTCCGAAACCTTGGCCCTCTACCCCCAAAGTCGTTAATCCCCAATGGCTAATCGCAACTCAAAGCACAGTTATACACATCTCACTCGGCCGACTTCCTCCTCCGTACGTTTCCTGCTCGATTGCAGTATTGTACATCCCCCCCCTTTACAAGTACTCCTGCTCCCTCCATCGTTGCTAGCGCCTTCTCGTTCTATATCTTCCGTGCCCCCCAAGCGCTGCATTGCCCTCGTCCGGTCAGCTGATGTGGGGTATTCGCCTCACCCCTCTCCCTTCGGCCTCACCCTCCCCATAGGCGGTCTCCAGGTGGATGAAGTACAGCTGGACACCCGGGATGGCGCTCGGATAACTGGCAGGTCTGACTCTGACTCCTCGCCCTTCGTCCTCCAGGCAGGGCCCAGTGGGGCACACTTCCTCATCGTAGAGATGGGGAAAGCAGCATCACGATAGCAGGAGGATGGCGACACGATTCATTGAACGGAAGAGTTGTGGTGGAAGGTCGTGTGGTCAATGTGTGTGTAGGGGGGCCGCAGGTGTAATGGTGATGGGCGGTAAGGAGCAACGAACACTCTGGGGAGAGATGGAGATGTTGGAGGTGTCTGGGGGAAGCCTACAGGAGAATGCTGAAGATAAAGCCCAGAACTGCAACCTTATGATGAGTCTTTGAAAACGAAGTAGTTAGCGATATGGGAGTCTGTTGGCCCCGAGGCCGAGTCGACAAAGCCAGCTAGACCTGTCTGTGGAAGAAGTGAAGCACGAGATGGAGTTGCAAGGTTGAGGGCAGCGAAAAACGTTGCCAGGTATATGGAATCTGTTGTGTATGGTAGGAAAGGGGAGAAAGGCTAGATTTATGAGAACTGGTATTGATGCTGTTGAGGAGCAAAACTTACTAACCACCGTGATACAACCAACCGAGTGTATGTACGGAGTCTGGTACCTGTTGTTGTTTGTGTATGTGGCGTGTGTGGGTTTTGAGTTGAAGGCAGCTACGATTCGGGACCTGCTGAAATGTAAGAAATGACTTGACGACCTGGTTGTAGGAGTCGGTCGTTTCAGGGTGATTCAAATTTAGTCCCTAGGTTAACCTGGCGGGTGGGATGACGCATGCATGGATTTGTGGGCGGAACCCTAAGCCCACGTACAGCAATCCAGGAGCGAGGCTTGCCGCTGTGGCTCGTCCAACTAGTAGACATCTTAGCTGTTAACCCTCCAATATAAAGTCAGTTTTCTGCATTGGACTCCACTGGGCGATACCTCCGTGCCAGACAAACAGGCAGACAAAGGCGAACGTTGCTAAGACGATGCCGAGAGTGAGGGTGACGCGAATGCTGTATTGAACACGGAATCCCCCACGCGCACCTCCCTCTGTATTGAACCTTGCTTTGGTAAATAGGGAGACCGAGCACACTTCTCACACATTTCTTTGCATTCATCACACATACCCTTTTCTTTGTCGTAGAAGCCGTATGTGCATTAGAACACGGTCTGATTACGTAACATGGATCTGGTTACATGACATGGCATCTGCGATGCCATCTGCATCCAGTTGGTACCCGGCAGGTGGTGGTGGACGCATCACCACCAACATAGAAATGTCGTCATCAGGGAAAAGCAAGCAGGTCGTTCCGTCCGCACGCCTGAGCAGGTCCGCAACCAGCAGGTGCTGCCGGTATAAACCTTTTGTCCGCCACCTCTGGAAACGACCTATGCCATCCAGCGACGCAGTTTCCTCTCACTCACCACGAATGAGATATCCAAGCGGTGTCTAGTTGCCAATCAATGAGACACGCCTAGATTGCCAATCACACCCTCTTAGACACGGCAACTGCACTCGAGCGAATACCCGCCGTCGTAGCACGAAGGGCACACAGCTGCGGCACTCAACGTTCATACCCGCGCCCTCACACCTGCTACTGGGACAGGATCAAGGTATCGGCCACGCCTTGGAAGCACTGGAAACCCCTGAACCCCAGCTCCCGCCTTGCAGTAGCAGAACACCCTGCTGATGCCCATCACGCAAGGGTCCCGGCTCGGTCGTTTGACTATGCCCTCTTCCTCCTTGCCTTCCCGGGCGCCCCTTTCCCCGCCGCACATCCCCTTCCGCCTCTTTACACCCGGGCAGCTAGCGTCACTTTGTGCACCATGGCCTCCTTCTCAATCAGCTGGCAGCTCTTATCCACGAGCTCCAGAAGCCGCGCTGAAAAGAAGAGGTGTATCAGTTTCGGTAATGATGGACAGGGGAATTCACCGGGGGGGGGGGTGCAACGCGATGAGAAATGGAACCAGATATCAGGAAAAGAGGGGGTAGTAGCAGAAGAGGCTCTGGACGAAGATGCTGCCATGCGCTGGGCAGGAAAACCACCTTGCCACCAAGGTGCGGCGCACGCGAACCTTATCCCGACTGCCTAACGACTGCCTAAGTACTCCGGATGAAGGATTGCATTACAAATGATTCGGTGACGATAGATCAGAACGACTACAGCGGTGACTGGGACAGCTACGCCCATGCACTTTGTGAAACCGACGACGCAAAGATGCGCCATCCATGTCATGTGGCTACCGGTTTCCTAACCGTCTTTCCTTGGGGCTTTCCTAGCCGTGCCGTGCCCCGGCGTCATCATCCGCTCCCCCCTTCTCACCGATGTTACCCGCCCAGCTGTTGAGCTGCTCCTCGGGGGACTGCGGCTGAGCTAGATTGATGATCCCCGCGGGTCGGTCGATCTTCGCCTTGATAGCTTTCGCTACCACCAGGTCACTGACATGCTTCTCCATCTGGATAGGGATAGATGCGTACCCGTATCTCAGGTTGAAATCTCTGAACGTATCCCGGTCTTACAACTTTTGAGGATGAGAATTTGTGGATTTCCGTTTGTAAGGGATTGGGGAACGGAGGGCTACCGAGGAATGCACAGAAGGGAGGATGTGTGTGTGTGTGTGTGTGTGAGAGAGAGAGAGAGAGAGAGAGAGAGAGAAAGGGTGCGAGGATGGTGAGGTACATGTGTCTAGCAAGTAGTTCACCCCTTCCCTTAGCGCGGTAAGGGGAGTCAACTACGGAGTGGGGCGTGGTGAGCGGGAAGGGAAGTCACGGCTGCTGCATGCAGCCGCGCCAATCCCCACCCCAGTCCCCAAAACACACAGAAACACACCTCTTACACGCGCACCTGCTCCGGCGTGAGACTGAGGATGGTGGCCAGCCGGGACGTGCGCATGCGGCTGTAGTACTTGGCGGCCACAAGCACGTTGTGCTCGATGATACGCAGCTGCAGGTCCTCATGGCGCTTGGGCTCTTGAGGGGCAGCGGTGAGGAGGGCGTAGGGACGAGGGTTGAGATAATGTTGGCAGAGAGCTTGTGGCGGCAGGGTTTGCGCCGGACGATTCGAGGTACCATGTACCTCGATAAGGGAGAATCCCTTTCAGTCCCTCGCCCACCTGACTACCCTGAGCCACACCTTCTACCCACCCCACGAAAACATCAAACAGGCATCCAATGCACGGCTGCACATCTTTTTGGGGGGTCTTCTGTGCCAGCCCGGATGTTGCTGCTTGACTACCTAACATCTAAGCGCCAAAGCCCCGTTGTTCCTTGACTGCCTACGATCCCCTTTTACCGCTAAACAGCTACAGACTCCAGCTTTGAGAGTCCAGAAGCAGTCGTAGGGGGTTCCGGCTAAGACACAAGATCAGCATTACCTACCGGAGAAGAGACCGCCGCTGAACGCTGCCAGCTCGCCTTCATATTGGGACTCGAACACCGTCCACCTGATGATCTCGGTGTTCGTGAAGCTTGTCAGAAGGGTCTTGTACTCGGGCAGCTCAGATAGCTTCTTGTCCTGTGCGATGTCAGGGTAAAGTGGAACGGGGTAGGAAGGGGAAATGGCCCGGGAGGAATAATGCACCGCACGGATACAACATTCTGGATCACCCTGCTGCATGATCTGCTGCGTCACTCACTCGTCAGCCTGTCCTAGATAAGTCAATACTGATCTGTCAATAATGATCTCATGTCCGGCAAGGATCAAGAACACGGACAGAGAACCGACAACCCCCAACAGCGGCAAAGTAGTTGGTGCGGAGTTTACACTGGTAATAGTGTGGAAGGTGTTTGTGACGGTAATGGTTGTGGTGCGGGAGCCTCAGGTGTATTTCGGTAGCGACCTACATGTATCGTGGATATGCTTGAAAGGCCTGGCCTGGTGCGGGAGTGGCCCCGTCTATCATCTGCCCTCCCAACACACAATGCAGTAGTCACTGCATTTCAGTCGCCCGAATACCCTCGAGCCATCAGTGTGAAGGATGTGGCTCACTTGTAAGGTGGTGGTTAGGAGAGTGGTGCGGTCGCTGCTGCTGCCATGGGGCGTCGAGTAGGCAGGAGTCAGCACCAGGGACCAGCACACGTGCTTAAGAACCTGGGGACGGCGGGAGGAGGAAAAAAAGGGGGATGGTGGAATTTCCAGGAGAAAGTGGAGAGGGAACGAACCCAAGTCTACTACACAGCACTACATAGCACTTTGACGGATACATCGCAGCGGCACATTACATAAAAACGGGTAGGGCGAATGTCAACAAATTCAACTGAACGTGAAGAAGCCATAATACTTATGGAGGGATGCTATGCGCAATTAGAAACAAGGCAAGCTGTGGAGCAGCGCATCCCGAGGGCCATCCCAGGATTGCAGTTGCGTCCAGATCCAGTTTAATGGTGACGCTCGGGCTACCTTCCATCAGGTCAATGTCTGTAGTTCGACTTCTTATCACATTGCTTCACACC
The DNA here is from genome assembly GCA_030268105.1 of Volvox africanus. Lineage (NCBI taxonomy): Eukaryota > Viridiplantae > Chlorophyta > Chlorophyceae > Chlamydomonadales > Volvocaceae > Volvox > Volvox africanus. The sequence continues at coordinate 6,240,182 of BSDZ01000078.1, forward strand.
CCCGTGCCCCGTAATAGGAGGCGGGGGCGTTCAAGAAGGTGCCAGGTTCAAGAAGGAAGCCAGGATTAGAAGGACGCTTTGCGCAGAACGCCAGGGGAGTGCAGGCGCCGGAATAGATCCTGTTAAGGGAAATCTCCACTCACCGGGACCCACTTCTCCGCGTCCTCCGCCGCTGCATGCACCTCGTAGATAGCCCGGTAGCAGCGAGTCATCTAACGGGCAGCGGAGAGGGTGCGAAGTCCTTCACGTGAACGCCCCAAGGACACCATGACTACGTATAAGGACAAGCCCCACAATGCCCTCCCTCCCTCCCTCCCTCCCTCCCTCCCTCCCTCCCTCCCTCCCACCCACCCACACATACACACAAACACCTGTTTTTATTAGCTCTTGTGACCTTTTCCCACCCATATCCCAATCACATGATGTATGAATTTATAACACCCACTCGCACTCCCACTCCCGGGGTGATCTCTACGGTCTTTTCGTCTTTCCCGCCCCCCGCCCACATCGCTGACAATCATAGCCGCCCCCGTCCCTCCCCACACCGCACCTCCAGGTAGTTATTGAGATGGCTGTAGTAGCGAATGAGCAGCTCGTAGTACCGCAGCTTCAGCTCAGCGAGCGAGGGCGTACCCTGGGTGGGTTTGTGGGGTGTTGCACGGCACAGGGGCCTGGGAAGATGCACCACGCTACCCACGCAACTTGACGACCATTAAAACCCTATATTGACACACGGGGTTTATCCCATGTGCCGAGTGCGGGTTGATGATCACCAATGACGGTGACAAAACTTCGCACCGACAAAAAGCAAATTCACCGCAACGCTGCGAGGGGTCTCACACGAGCTCATGTACCCACCCCGCTCCCTATAACTATTGACTTGCTTGCTCTCCAGCGGAAAAAAGTTTCCCTCAATCCCCTTGCTCTCCTCAACGTGGATTTCTGTGCCCGGATACGTCGATGTTCAGCCCCCCCCGTTAACTTCCACCCCAAGTTGCATATATAGCACCCGCTAGCATAGCATATAGAGCACACGCTCTTCCCCCCCTCCCGCTCGTTTTCTTTAACGATCATCGCCATGTATCGCGGCAATAAGAATTTGGCGGCGATTCGTCCGGCGCGCGACTCGGCCTGCTCTTCACGACGGTCTTTGCCTCAATGCTTCACTTCTCCCCATTCCCTACCCGCGCCACCTACCTTGTCCGCCTCCTCAATGGCCGTTCCCTCAATGCCGATCTCCCCCTGCCCCTCGCCCTTGCGCTCCACGAAAGCCCGAGGAGACACCTTGCGAGAAAGAATCTGCGCCCGAACGAAGTCCTTCTTGTCCAAACACAAGCGGACCTAAAGAAGGGGAAGGGGACGCAATGCAAAGTCGGAACGTTGATTGGAGGCTGTTAATATTATATAGTATTTCAACCGGTGCACCAAAGGCCCCTGGAGGGCCCCAGTCAGGGGTGGACGTGGGGGGAGGGGTGTTGGGAACGAAGGAAAGCAAACCAGCAGACCAACGACGGCCGGACAACAGAAGCGGCGCTCCCGAACGAGGGGGAGGCGGAGGAGACAGCACGTGATGTGTGCTTTTAAATGTGAAGACGGGAGGGACCAGTTGCTACCTGAAGAGCAGCGCAACAGCGCATCCGCACTACTACCCCTTACCGCGGCCCCCGGATGTGACAAAACAGGGGTACCTATTTACTACTTCTCCCCCGACCAGCACGCTGCTTCAGCTTGCCGGCCTGTATTTACTAATGGCTTCCGCCGGCGTCAACAGACCCATGGGTCACCTGCTCAAGGATGAAGGCGATTTTCTCCGTCTTGGCCATTGCGCCGAAGGTCTCCTGCGGGGAGGGCGCGGGAACATCATAGTGGCCAAATTATTGGTTTACAATCTCAGATACGGATCCCGCATACATTAAACCGACCCGTTAAACCTTTCTTTCTGAGGCCGTGACACCTACCACATGAACCCCAATACCGACTTCTCCCCGTGAAAAGTTTCCCTTTCCACCCCCATTTCACCATGGCACATCATGGAGGGGGAACTGGCCGGGCCCCTCCAGCCTTCGGTGATGCTGCTTTGGGCCCCCCCTCCCTCGCTCCTTACCAGACCTACCTCCAGTTGTACCACCACGGTGGTGGTGGTACCACCAGGAGGTGACTGATTTTGTTCCTCCACAGCCGTACCGGGTCTCGCCTATTTGCCCTTCCCTATTTTCCAACATATATATTTTACCTTTCTTCCGGAGAGGACGGTAATCGAGAAACTGAGATTCGGCCACGAGCGGTCCTTCAACCAGCCGTTCTTACCTCTCCTCACAACACAGGACACCCACGCGCACCTCCTCAACCGCATTTGTCGGCTCCGAAACCATCCAGATCGACTTATAAGTCTGACCGCTGAAACGGCTGTAGCGGGCTGCACTTATTACGCCATCTTCATCCCTACCCCCTATCAAAACCCACTCATCCACCACCATCATCCGTACCCCTCACACTCACCACCGCCACCTCCTGGAGGATATCTGCCGCCTCATCCACATTGCCATCCGCCTCCTTGATGGCTGCAAGCCGCTTAGTGAGCCGAGCCCGCTCAATCTCCACGAAGATCTACGAAACCCAGTTCGCGATAAGGGCCCCGGAGCGCCCTCTTACGGTCGTCTAGGTAGATCAACATACGTAGATAGAAAGATGGACACATAGTTACTGAGACACATGCCTTGACACGCATCTCAACACTTCCCTTGACACTCATTCAGGCGCCCACACCTGGCCGTAAGTCCCCGCCCTTTAGGCGCCCGCATTTGCCAGACCCTTATGATCGTGAGTAGTAGGAACAGAGGTGGGAGAGGTTCCCTCTGTCCCCTGCCTGGTGGGACAGAGGTAGTGGCGCCCCAGAGATGGCGGTGGCTCTTTGCCAGCCATCCCTGGTTGTTCTTATTACCTTGTCTTGGGGGACGTTAATCCTCTCCGAGAGTACAACCAAGAGGCGCTACTTGCCTTTCCCTCCGTGACCGCCTGTAGCGTCTTAATCAGCGACACCCGCGTATCTTTGACCTCTATGCTGTCAATGTAAGATATCGCTTGTCGTACTGTTGCTTGGATAGCCTGCGGCCAGTCGCCGTTAGGACTCGCTGGTAGGTTAGCTTGCACTTGGTAAGTTGTTGCACATCTGACAAGAGGACAACATGTGAGATGCCCCCCGCGGACCCGCAGGGCCTTAAGGCTGCACAATGCACCCGCGCATGTCCTTCCCCCTATGACTAGTTTGGGGTTGATTTCCACTAAGCATGCCCGGCTCCATTTGAGAGTCACGCTATGCTTGATTTACTCGGTTGCCGCCACCCCATCCTCATCCTCTACCAACGCGTAGTTCGGGGGATAGGACAGGTACTCTCAGTAGCAACCGCACCTTGTGGGAGGCGGCCATTCCCATACATAACGTAATACTAGGAGTTCGAAGCAACTCACTTGCTTCAACTGCGATCGCCGTTTCGTTAGAAGTATCACATTCTCCTCCAGCGCTCGCCAGTCTCGCGCCTCGTAGCAGACATCCAAGATGGCCGCACAACAAGCTTTTGTCGCGGTCACATCCTCCGCCAACCGACTAGACTTTTCCAAGTTAAGCAAGCTCTCAATCGCTGAAGCTAATTGGCCCTGTGTGGTTCGAAACCGAGGAATACGTCGTTCAATTTCGAACCGCTCATTAGATCTCGTAATTGATTCATAAGAGCAACACCAAATGTCATAATAATCGCCATTCGTTTTGCATCCAACAGTTTACCTTAGGTGCCATTTCTTTTTGTAAAGCAATGTCCGCGAAAAGCTTTGCCATGTCCACGGTCCCTGCCTTTCCCTTCTCCTTCTCGTCCATATCCATAGCAATATTACTGGCAGTAAACTCACCAACGGACATCTTTGAATATCGTTCTGAATGGCCTAGTAGGAGAGGCTGTGACGAAAGGTCAAGCTAGGGCAAATTATTCCTGTGGTAGAAAATGCAATTAGGTTAATTTCGTTATAGCTGTTATCGCAGCATTCCAAGCCGATGACAATCTTGAAATCACTTCCGAGGTCACGACCCTCACGATCGGGACAGATTCGGTTGGTACTGCTCCTAAATGTATGCCCTACCGGTACTAATCAACTCCGCCGTAGGACAGACAGCTTCTAATGTTTTGTCGATAGCCAGAGCCTTACCATTGAGGAACACATACCATAACCAATACAACAGAGTCTCCTCCAAAGGATAGTTCGGCCTTTTCCAGGACTGCAGTGACGTGTGCGTGCGTAAAGTCCAGTGCTGCTCGCTGCGAATTATTGTCGCCCTAGCTATATCACGAGCCCATCACCACCACCACCACCACCAGGACTTGTTTCACTTTGTTTCAGAGCCGGTGTTATTTGTGTGCGTGGTTTCGATAGGATTTTCCCCTCTCCATTACAAGATCGTGACGCACATGTATATGCGTGATTGTCCATCATGCAGACAGAGATTGAATCATTTGGCGGAATGGACATCTGGATGCGCGTACCACGGGACTTGTACATTGGCAGGAAGCACGCCCTACGGCCAAAATAGGCATCCTGGCGGACATGTGCGAGATAACGCGGTGGTGCTTTAAACTGGAGCAGCATATCCACATCGACGACAGGCACAATGGCCAGCTACTATGTGCCCATTGCTTAAAATACCTGTTAAGGGACGAACTATATGCGGGCTCTGATAGTATGTGGTGGCTTCCGAGCCGCTGCTACCACTTCTGCTACCGCCATGACGACTCCGCTCTAGGCAAAAGTGCACACCATCCGCTATATGCCTTATGTATGTCCTCATTTATCTTCATTCTGGTGACCTATTTCCATGGGTCTTAATACGTCTGTTAGGATGCGTTGCCTGGCAGCAAAACATAGTAGGCGTGAGCCGTGAAGCCCTCAACGCGAACCCTTCGATGAAATATGCTAAAACGTCTCTGAAGTCTAGGATTGTTTACAGGTACAATTGTTAATGGACGGCAGATGCACGACGTACCTGACAAGCAGCAGCAAAAGTGGACACTGCCAATATGCTGGCATGGCCCGTGACAACTAAGAAAATAAATACCTGATGGGATTAGAGACAAGTCTACGATTGGGTGATGAGCAGGTGACGGTCATGCACCTGAACAGGAAACGAGCCGAAAGTAGTAACATCTATCCAGAGTCGTTCTATCCGTCCAGCCATTTATTTCATGCGGAATTTTGCAAAACTGGGCAAGGCAGTGTTCAAGTGTGGACGAAAAAATAGCACATAACATAGCACAATTTACCAAGGACATAATGCGAGAATTTGGGAGAATAAAGTAAAATATTGTATATTGCTCTCCTTCTTTGTCATATAAAAACCTGCGTTCTTACGTATACATACCCGTGCATCCACAGGACCGAACATCGTCATATAGCACAAATCCAATGTTGTCGAAATGGGTTGAAATCCTTTGACGAAGTACCGTCAGCTGTAAGAAAATACTCAGTGACCCAAGGGTCTGTGCCTGCCGGTACGTTGCTTGTTTGTCGTGCTGGCAACGCCACAGTGTAATGGCGGAAGCCATATTTATTCCTGAAAATTTAGGAATATTATAAATGACCTGATTTGTACTCTAAGAAATCAAGCCAAGTCAGTGCTATGGACGCTATAGTAATTGACGGTGCCTGTACAACATAGGGACGGTCAGCAAGGCAAGAACGATCCCGTTGACGCATATGTTATTCAGTTAGCGCGACTTATTTTTGACATATATTTATAATTTATATGTTAGCATGCTAAGGACATTTCTGCGCACCTTATTGATCGCGACGCACAAGCACATTTCTAGGACGACGCTGAAACACGCGCTGGCACCTAACTCAACCTGGCCTTCATAACACGATTTCATATAAAAATTAGCCTGCATGCAGTAAGGCTACACGGCGCTTGCCGTTCGAGCCTCTTTCTCTGTCGTTCGCTGTCCCGGAACGCGTTTACTCGTTAACAAGCAATACGGATTTGTGCCAAGGATCTTACTCGACGGTCTCTTGATAGCGCGTGAACGTTCGTCGTGTACGCGCTCACGCAGCTGGGCAGTTTTCGTTGAGGGTTTCATTTCCGCTCCCGCCCAATAGGTACGGCTACACCATAATCATCATCACACATGCATGACATGCAATTATTCATTTTGGGTGAGATTCCACAACCCCGTCTCACTTACATGAACGGGACGCAGCCCGGATTGACCGCTGTGCAAACCGCTACCGTTACAAAGAATGCCTAGAGAACTGATAGGGGACCAATGTATGTCTGATTCATTCTGCTTTAGAATTTCTTTGCGATCTATTAAGTACAATTTGCATAATGGGGACAAGAACGGGCTTTGGACAGGGTAATTGCTTCTGAAGCTCTTTGCCGGTGATCACATCGCACAGTCGTTGCCTTACAACTATAACCATGAAATAATTTTACCAACTTCAAGATTTTTGACGCTGTCGCTCCTATGTTTACGCGTGCTCTGTGGAGGCGCAGTTGGAGTTGAGGCAGCGTGCCTCGTGCGTTACCTTTTGTTGATGTGGCGTGGTGGACTTGGTGAAAGCATGGATTTTGCGACATCTACCCATCGGCGAAGATGGCTCTACACGAGGAGCAAATTGGTACGTCTAGGGCATTCTCTTATGAGGGCTGTTGTGCACGTCCTCCACCTGGGGTTCTATCATCTTTGTAAATCAAAGTATATTACGCATGCCTATTAAGGTCATTCAGCGTCGCCATCCTGCACCGCCAGCAGGACAGGCCGCCACCAAAGTCCACACTTCTCACACTATGTTCGCACGACAAGGTCCTGGGCCTTCCCTGCATATCATCATCGCAAGCTGAATTTTAGGAGAATATGGGGTGGAGGCCTTGGGAAAAACTCCAAAGAGAGCACCGATGGGGCCCTTATCTAAACCCTGCCCTCCATCCCCACGCCCCACTCATCCTGAGACACGTAAACAAACGCCCCTCCTGTGCACCTCCGGATCCCGTACCGCTTCCGCATCACTTCAGGAAGAGGAGCGGCGGCGACTACAGCAGGCGGTCGTGGACGGGTTGCGGCGACAGCGAGCGGCTGCTGATCCAAGGGAGCCGGAGGCGTGCAGTGCGACCAAACGCCCAAGGGGTCAGTCCCGTCTGCAGCCGTTAACAGATTTACTTGTCACTGGCGCATAACTCCTTATGTCCATTCGTTTGATTTCGTTTCCATTTCCGCATTTCTCGGGTGGCATGCTGCTGGCGTCCAGAGCTGCGGTATTGTTGATGCTGATGTTAAGATTGGCAGTCAGGGTGGTAGTAGCTGGCGGCGGAAAGTGATGGTGACCCGGCGTAAGGCAGGTTTTGGAACGCCGCGGCACTGAAAAAAAGCGGCAGGGAGGTCGGAGAAGACCTGAGCCTGGCCATAAGATACGAAGTGGGCAGAGGAAGAGATACGCGGGACCAGGCGCTCACGACCGGTCATGCCTGGGCGGTTGGCGTCTGTAGCATATGGCGAGTGAATGCTTCAGGGGACGTCTTAGGGTTCGGCCTACCTGGCGGACCCCTGTGGATTGGGGATATCGGGTGGCCCTTGGATGTTCTTAATTCAGGACTCAGGCACCTGTGCTCCCTTTGCGTTCTCGGGAAGTTAATTGGCTTTGAGGTTTCCTCCTTATCATATCCACGCTGGTGTCACCCATTCAACTTCCCCCCCTTATTACCAGTGTTCGATGTTCGTCTCTCTCCCCCTCCCTGCGCGGACGCCCCTGCGCCCACCCCGCCCACCCTCCCGAATGCACACACGCGTCTCCGCGCCCACTTCTTCCTTCCAGAGGAGCCACAGCCCGTTTCCCCGGTGGGAGAGCTGCTCATGCTCAAGTACTACCAACAGATCATACAAGTGAGGCCTGGGCGTAAGGCTCAAGGGGATGATGGCGGATGTCGTGTGTTGGGAAACCTGGCGTAAGCACAGAGGTTCCCGGTGGGTTGCAGGGAGCCTGGAGACCTGAAGGGCGGAAGATGCTGGGCAAAAATGCCAGGCCTGCTTTGCTGGTCCGTATACAGCCGGGCCGCCTAAGCACAACCTACCTCTCTTTGCCATTACCTGTGCTAACCTGCGCACCTCGCGCAACCGCCGTACTTGTGCAGGAGAAGTGCCGCGAGATGCGAATGCCAATGAAGGTCATGGTGAGCTAGGGGTGAGGGTGTGGACCAGGCGCAGGGGCCACTGTGCTTTTAGGACTCCACGTCCTCCAAATCCCGTGAGCACCTTCCTCACTGTCGTGGCGTGGTGTTTGCCTGAAGACCCCGACATGTCTGTAAAAGCCCGGTAGCAAAGAACTCGTGCCGGGAGCATCATGAGGCCTGCCAGGCATGTTGAGGGGTTCCGGAATGTAGGCCCGAGTTTTAGGAAAATGGTGGAAAGGGAAGGCTTCTATCCGGGGCCCATTGTCGGGCCGCAAGTTACGGTGCAGACGTGGAAACTGGGTGTCTCTGACCCCCTTGACTCCTTTATTCTCCATGGATCGGTTCTATGACATTTGCCACCACTGGATCTCTCTGTCTCTGGTTCTATTCCTTATCACAACCTTATATCCTGTTGGTCCTGTCAACCACTTCGTGCGGCCACCGCCGTGGCGTTCAAGGACCATTTCCCTACCTAACCAAACTCCAATCCATCCATGGGATCCGTCCATTGGATTGTCCTAACTCACCATCCCATCCACGCCTGCCTGACTCCCTCCCATAGGCTACCGCCATCCAGTACCACAAGCGCTTCTTCCTGCGCCACACGTCCATGGAGTTCGATCCAGGGAGGGTCATGATCACTGCCATTTTCATGGCCACCAAGGTGGGTGGACCCTGGAGGGAGGACCAGGAGACCGAGCTACGTCGGGTTACTCTAGAGGCCGGGATTCGGCATGCATGGACATGGACATGCACGCGCCTTTGTGGCTCGTTCCCCCGTGTTTCTTTGCATGTGATGTGCCAGATGTGATGTGTCCGCGCGTATATGTGTGCATGCGAGTGTATACGTGTGTGTATGAGTGGGAGAGAACAGGAAAGCGACACTTTGTAACGACACCCCCTTCGCCCGCCTCGAAACGCAAATACTACCATAATCAGTGCTTTCTCCCCTTTCCTCCGCGAAAATTAGTAACCCTACCAGGGGAGCTGCTTCCCCGGAGTCATTCCTGATTGCATTGCGCACTCGCGGCCCGTCCCCCGCCACTATTCCCCGGGTGTTTCTCTGCATTCAGGCTGTTATCATGTTAGCACCGGCTCCCGCACGCCTCACCCTAAAGCCAAAACCGTAGCCATGTGTGGTCCTCGCGCCGTGCGGATGCGATGTGGATTCCCCCTTTCCAAATTCAACAATCAATTGATGTCGCGTTCCTGGGTCGTAATATGTGCTGCTCCCTCTCTGATAACGTTTTCTCAACCTTTGACGCCGTGGTGGTGGTGGTGGTGGTGATCAGGTTGAGGAACGCTACACCCGGGCGGCCGATATCGCGGCGGCATTTGACGTAAGCGAGGATCTGGTGGTGAAGCAGGAGGTGAGCTGGTGTGTGTGTTTGTGTGCTTGTATCTAAGGGGGGAGTTGCCCGGGAAGAGGCACGGGAAAGACAGGCATGCTTGATGCTTGATAAAGGGTGCTGCGAGCAGTCAGGGCCTTCGGGTATTAGGGCGGGTGAAGGGCCAGCAATTCTCTGTGGAGGTCAGGACCTGTTGGAGCCCCCCTCCCTTCTTTCCCTGCTTCGGTCCCCCCTTCTTCACAAACCACATGTGCTCGGTGACCACGAGGTGGTCATCATCTCAATGCATCGTTCCTTGGCAGATCTCAGGCTATTTTGGCGCGTGGCTCTTGTAGCGCATCACCACCCCACGTACGCACATTCACGCTTGGATGTTCCCACTGCTGATATTTCTCCCCCACCCTTCTCCCAGGTTGCCCTGCTCGAGGGTCTCAACTTTGATCTTGTCGTACACTCGCCGTACCGGGCGCTCCATGGGATGGTTCAGGTATGTTCTGGTTCTCTGCGGGGGCGGGGGCTGGTGGCTAGCTTCAGACGGCAGTGTCGAAGCCGTACCTGTAAATCGCCACGGCACGGCACGGCACGGCCGTACTGGTGCAAGATGTGCCGTACATCCGGGATACCATATGCAAGCTCGTTCGTTCATTCGTTGCCTCATTTCTCACCCGTGTTAGATTTCAAATATGTTTTCTGTTGCTATCTCTTTTCCTTCTCAGTCCCCTCCACAACCTCACCATCTGTTGTTGTCCGCTACACCGGCCCCCCTCCACTTGACCTCATTACATTCAGGAGCTGAAGGACGCTCGTCTGGCCGCAGCTGCCGGCATTCCCCCGGCCGTGGCCAGTGCTGCCAGCGGCATCTCCCTCCCCCCCCTGGACGATGCGCTGCTGTCCGCGCCATCCCAGCTCGTAGATGATGCGTGTCGAGGCGCCAATGGCGCACTGGACGCGCTGATGCTCAGTGATGCACCGCTGCTGTACGGCCCTGCACAGCTGGCAGCGGCGGCGCTTCGCAGCGGCTTTAAGGCCAAGGGCGTGCGGGTGAGTGGCGGGACACGGTGCTGAGGTCCCCTCTTGGAAGGCGTAATTTAACAGACACAGATGGCACGGCCCGCACTACAGTACAGCTTCACCTTCACCTACTTGTCAAGATTGTGGGCATTCCTACTCAGCCAACACCTCCTTTACGGCGCCGTTACGGACACCCGGGGGGTTTTGTGTCACATCCCTTGCTTCACCCGTCATCAGTTTCCCCGTTCCTGAAGTGCTCACATCGCAACTATGTGCGGCGCCTTTGCCACCCACAGATACCCAACTTCATCGCCCGGTTGGCCATCAAGGCGGCTTCGTTTGGGTCTGCGGACGGAGGGGGGACGGACGGACGGAGTCCGAGTGGAGGCTACGTGGGCGAGGCGACAGAGGCACCGGTGCGGGCTGTGTGGGCCTCAGGGGGATGCAATTGGGGCAGTAAGGAGCGGAATGGTGAGCTCTTGGAGTGTACGGGCCATGTGATGTGGCTGGTTCGGAGCTCGATAGTGGGATCGGGTCGGTCCAGTCGTACATGCCATTTCTGCAGGTTTGGATTTGTGTGTTTTTATCCCACCTGTCCCTCACCCACCCACCCCGCTGCTTTTCTGGGCATGCACACTCGTTCTCCTCCAGTTGCAGCTGCATGAAGTGGTTGCTTCGAATCCGGGCCGCTTCATGCAACTGATCTTCCCCTTCCTGGTGCCTCCCGCTCCAAAACCACGACCGCACCAGGTCGAACCCGCCACCGCACTGACTACTGCTTTGGACGAGCTGGACAGCTTGGGGAGTGAGGGCGCGCGGAGAGTCGAGGTGCGCACGCAACATGTGCATATCTCGCGGGTTTTTAGGGTTTTTTTGGAAAGTTGTTTACGTGACATGCAGTATCTGGCTGCATTCCTTTGGGGGTGTTTGGGGGGGATGTGGGGATGTCAGGAAATGCTTACAGTTGTGTTTAACCTATCGCTTTCTCCTCCCACATTTGCGTTATTTATGTTAGCAAACTAAATAGGTTCTTTGGCATTAACAATATGAGCATTAGTAAGTTAAGAATCAAAAGTTGTATTTTAAATTATATTGCATTTAAGAGCAATAAATCTTTTATATTCTAATTTAAAACTAAATGATAACATTTGAAAAAATAAACAAACACCACATTGTCTGTTGTCAACACCGGACAGGTGGAAGAAGTGAAGGAAGCCAACGCAGCCGCCCGGCAATGGCGCAATCTGCTTAAGGATGCGGGAACAGCGGCTGGACCTGCAGTAGCTGGAAGGGTATGGTTGGGAGGGATGTAGCTAGGAGGCGTGTGGGTTTTGGGCAACCAGAAGGTTGCATGTGAACTTAAGCTGGCCCACATCCCAATGTCCATCAGTACGCTCTTTGCGCTCGAGGAAGGTCCGCTTCCTGACCCCAAGCCTGTACCCATCTACCACAGGGTGCCGGAGGAGCCGCGGATGATGCCGCTCGCGCCGCCAAGCGGGAGGCGAAGAAAGCCGCCCGGGCTGCCGCAAAAGCTAAGGAGGCAGAGCTGCTTGGGATGCCGCAGCGGCAATAACAGTAGCGTGGCGGCTGTGCACAGCCGGAAGGAATACCTACCCATCACAAATGGCTGCTGCCTCCTCATACGGTATTGTTTAGCTGCCGAGCCATACACAGGCTCGCACACGCAGTGGGCACGGCACCGTGGCCATGTCGAACAGAGGCGCCATGCCTCTCCCGTGCTAAGGGACACGCTGCCGGCTGTGGAAGTAAGGGATTTGGCCGCATCCATGAATGCGGGGATATGGGGGAGGGGTCATGGGATCATGGGGTCATGGGTCCTTTGGGAACAGGTTTGGTGGTTGGGAATACAGCAGCTGCATCGATGGCAGAGAAAGAAGCGGTTGGATGGGGGGAAAAAGAGTTTAGCGCTTTGTCTTGTTCCCTGTTATCCGCCACAACAGTATTAAATGGAACACTACAATACAGGCACACGTATCCTTGAGAGCGCTTGCTTGGGTTGTTACTCAACGTCAAAAACGCAACGATGGGTTTGTTCTTTTTATTGCGAGACTGGGAGACGAACGGACGTTTAAAGAGCAACTTCAATCTCTTCACAGGCAGGCGTTGCGTTGGTAAGAGTGGAAGTATAAGAAAAAGGGTCCAGAGAAGCGAGCGAGCGGCGCAACGGGACCTCTGGCTTGGGAGTGAGGGCAGGTGGACAATAAACCCCGCGGAGCATGAGTGGAGTCTTGTGGGACCCAGCATTGCCCTTCCCATCGCGCTGGTTTCGGAACAGTGTCACACTATAATGCTCGGTGGTATGCGGACCTCTCAAAGGGAGGACAAGAAATTGGATATTCCCAGAGGCGACAGGGTCCATGTCAAGGCTCTACGCCTCCGAAGAAGTTGGGGATGGTGACCGACTGACTGACTGGCTGGCTGGCTGGCTGGCTGGCTAGCAGTTGCTTGCATAGCATGGGGCTTGAGTCTTGTACTTTATGCCATTATGCGCATGCATGCTGCACTGGCTCATACCTGGGTTCTAAATCGAACCAGGAGCCGAGCGCATTCGCTGCAACAGATATGGTGCGTAGGTGACACACCTGGTACCGCAGGTAGACTCCCGCTGCCTTGTGTTTGTATAGGCATTACATGGTGGTACTTCTCATCAGCGGCCCAGTGACCTGGGCGGAGCCCGGAAGGGGCTGTCAATGTCCGCCCCTGCCATGAATCCTAGTCGACTTTAAAATGTTGGGTTCAGCGCTCATCACCAGCATTCAGCAGAACGAAGTGGATTAACAACACGCACACCCAACTCTACTCACAAGCCACTTTTATTGCGTTCTACACTAGCCATGGACCAGGATACGCCCTCACCACGCCGTTAACAACTCAGGAGCTGGCAGGAAGATTAGAGCCCTGTGGAAATCTGTGGTGGTAGAATGCACGCTGCACAGGTATTAATGTAGCGTTCTTTTGTTACGCATCAGATTTTCTCCCCAAATCAGCAATATAGTAAAGATGGTCACCCATGATTATAACAATGCAAATCAGGTAGCCATCAGCCAGTATCCGCGGCTGCTGCCTGGTTTCGGGTTTTAACGTGCTTTGAACATATCAAAGAGCTGAACACCCTTCTCTCACGTCCTGAAACTTGCGTAGCACTCCCTTCCGCCTTCCGATAGCTAACCAATAAGTACAGAGCTTTGTACAAATCTTGGCCTTCTACGCTGCACCACCCAGGCCTCACGCCGTTCGTATCTCCCTGCCCACACCTTTTCAATGTCGGACTATCGTGACGTATTCATTTGCGTTGGAACCATGAACGCATCCTTACGTGGTAGTTCCCCGTAGCAGCAGTTGAATACATGCAAGGTCCCCCACCCGACTCCATTTTGAAGGAAGTGATACTTACACACAACTAGATGTAACCGCTTGGTCTATGAACTGCTCAGGCGTAATCCCCATCGCCTGCCACGGTGATGAGTACAAAGTCAGCGGCTCTGCTGTAGAACGGTGACCGCCGCGCTGCATCATCAGACTTCCGATCTGAGCTCCTGGCGGCCTACAAATCCATGGCACAACAGCTGCGTCGGGTTCAGTACCCGCTGAGCAATGCCCATCTTGGCTGATCTGCTAGCCACGACAGCGGCGGCCACTTGCACTTATGGCCGCTGCGTGTTTTCACCCATTGGTGTCGTCCAACGCACATTCCACTGTCCTCTTTATCTCAGCGAACGCATGTTGCATCACTCGTCGAGCCTCTCCATCACTCTATCATACGAGTATCGCACGTCCAAACCCGTAAATCACGGCCCACCCCGAGGTCCACACTGCAACACTAATGTTCACAGCCCCTTCTCTTTCCGAATGCTTTCCAGCAGCCCCTCACATGCGTCCTCCAACAGATCTAATACGCGCTCAAAACCCTGTAAGATAGGGGTTAGTAAGCAGATGACAAAGAGGCATGGGACAAAGGTAAGAAGAAACCATGGATATGATGTATAGTCCCGTGGAGACACAGGTGGAAAGGGGATTACATACACAGAAGGGACAACGACACACGAAACCAACGGGTTACTGGGCGCGGTGGGGATGTAGGGCGCGGTGGGGATGTAGGGCGCGCTTGGGACTGAAGCGCTCAGGCGCCACACTCACAGGGGAGAAGCAGCGCTATGCGTCGAGGTTGTGGTGGATGTGAAGGTCGGGGATAATGACGCATACAGTTTAATTCGGCAAAGAAGGCACATTCAAACACATTAACATGGAACGGACGGCGAACGACACAAGACATCATACCCAAATACGCACCCAATCCCCGTTACCAAATCATCAGCGCCAACCAGCGAAATGGTTAGGTCATTCTAAAATTTGAAAGCCACCTATGGAGGTGCCCTCTTCCGGAACACACGGGTTGGCGCCAGATGAATCGACGTCCACTGCCCCGCTGGAGCCCTGCAGTCTCTGTTACGCTCGCAAGAGGCTCACCACAGGGCCCCCATAGTAGGGGTCCGGTACTTCGGGTGCCCCAGTAAACTTGCGGCAGTAGCTGGTCATGAGGCTGATACGGCGGCTGTAGTCCTGCGGCACCTTTCCCTCGCCCATGGGTCGCACTAGCCAATAATCGGCAGCGGTCTGCGAGTGGAGACATCGCCGAGGGAGAACGAACTTTACAAATCACTGACACGCTATTTGGGCTCATAAGAGAACGGTATCCTGTGATACTACTGTCAATCCCGCTGCTTAAATTCCCGTCCACGTTCGCCACCAACCACTTTTCATGCCTATGGACAAACAAGAACATGGTCAAACTCGCAGGGCCGTCCTCGCGGGGCAGCAGGGCCACCATCTACTGTTTTCTGTCTGAAGCCCTATATAGCATCGGCCATACCTTGATGGCCCGTAGGTTCTTAGGATCCATTCCCACGACGTAATCGAAGCGGCTCAGATCCAGAGGCTGCAGTGGCCGGGAGCGGGACGTTAGCAGCACCCCGCGCTTACGTGCTGTAGGGAGGCAAGCAAGCAGCAGGGACAGACGGGAGCCCGGGTGGGTAGAGACGTTGAATGAAATGACCGTATGATCAGAAGGGTCGAAGCCAAATCTGCACACTGCGCAATGAATGGGACATGGCTGAGAAGGGCGCCACGCCCTGTGGTGTACATCCACACAGCTATAAGTGGTGGAGGTGGGTACGTGGCCAGAGGACGTGACTTCTCCCGCAACACCACGTCGTTTCACGCCCACATGTGATTGGCAAACATCATCGAAATCCTCGTCCATGCATTGATCACCATACATGCTCCTTCTCCTACTCCATGTCTTCCGGTTCTCGACCCAATCCTATCCTGTTCACACTGTCCGTCCTGTGCAGCTTTCAGCACATCTCTGGTGCCAGATGTCGGGGGCCCTCCCTTGCAAGTGATTAAGGCGCCCGGGTGCATTTCTGCTGTTAATTCCCATCTGGAAGATCAGGAGCCCTGACGTCGCGCGTACCGGTGATTGTCATCCGTGAGTCCGCTGGGTCGCCTTCATGGTACGACCAACCGCCTTCTGTGAACCTGAGATAAACAGACAGATAGATAGATAGATAGATAGATAGATAGATAGATAGGTAGGTAGGTAGGTAGATAGGTAGGTAAGTAGATAGGCAAGTGGGTAGGTAGATATGTAAGGAATTGCCTAGTTAGCGAAATATATCAATAAGAAAACTTGTTTTTATTTTTAAATCCTAAAACAATTTATGCCCCGTTGACAACAAATTAGACCCGCGCATGCACATGTCAACGCGGATCCTCAATGGGCGCAGAATACCATTCTTCACCATCCAGGTGTTATGCTGGCACCAGGCAGCCACGGCCCTCTTTAGGAAATGGGCGTATAAGGCCCGGAGCCATGGAATATTTGAGAAGGTCGTCGCCAAAGTGGCTTACTTTTCAGGCAGGGTTTTGCCGAGGAGACCAGGTCAGGAACCCAAACCCATACCCCCACCAGTCAGGATTACCACCACCCGTGCCACATGAGTCGATGTCAAAGGCAGCCGCAACTCCAGCCTTTTCTACCACCGACCGAAACATCGCCTCCGCCGTTGGACTCCGACAGATGTTCCCTGGGCGCGCAGGCGCGCGGGAAAAAGGGGTTTCTCCACCTTGAATATAAAAGGTCACAAGGGTCCAAAAAGGCATTGGAGAGACGTAGCAGCAATTTCAGGAAAGGATGATTTCATAACCACGATACTGGGTGTTGGCTGTGACCAAATCTGTTGCCGGCTGGTAGACCCTGACTGGCGGTGTGCGTGGGATCGCACATGTACTTGCCCGTATCCCTTATCCAGAACTTGTATGCACATGTAAGCAGCTGTGAACGATTTCATAACTGAATAATCTGGAACGGTGGCATCCGCCGTACTCAACATAAAAGCACGACAGCGCAGCTGGCCAAGCAACGGAGAGACCGTAGAGATGACCTGACGATAGATGCGTCATTAAAGCAATGCAAATGCCAGATGGGACATCAAGACGGACTGACCACCGAAGCCACCCAAGGGTCGCTTTATGCCTCCAGTATCGCACAGTACTCCAAGCATGACAAGCGCGTTACATACCTAAACAAACAAAAAGAACTCCGACCTTACGGTTGCCGATCTCACTGGCCGTCGCAGCTGCCTTAGTGCTGCTGGTGTGCAGAGTCCTCTGCCAAGGGCAAAAATGCACACCCAATCATCCTGGTTGATTGTAGCCCAAGTCAAAGTTCCGTTATTTCGCTTACATCCAATTGAATGCTTCTCATACGATGAACACGGCCCGATCGGCTGCAAGCACCCGGCGAATGCGAACTAAGGCTCTCTAAAGGAGTGAGTCTATAAATAGGATTGATCCTTATATAGTTCGGCGAGAAGCCGGTCCGCGTGTTTGGGCTGAGCCTGTGACTTGGCAAGGCATTCATATTGACCTAAAGACACAATGTTCCAACTAGTGTATGTTCTTACTTCCACTGATTACACTGATTAAACGTTTTTTAGTTGAATGGGTAAGGAGAGGCTGAAATGTCTTGTCACTTCATTTACTTGCACCTGAAATCCGTGCAATAGGCCGGCAAGGCTTTTCATGCCAGTACAGGTACATTACAGCTGTGCTAAAGTTAAAGATAAGGTGGGCAATTTAATGTTTACATGGCATCATGTATGGCATCCTCTTTTTTGTCCAGTTCCTTTCCAAATGCAACACCGCCCGGCCTCCTGGACCCTATGAACTGAGTCCAAAACAAAGTTTGTCAAAATCGCTCTTGTAAATTTATAACTATACATATCTTAGATGTTTAAAAATGAAAACCCCGCAGTTCGCGGCGTCATAGGGGACGAGATTGCGTCCGCAGTTCCGTACTTTTGCTCTTACCCGCTATCTTGTACAGCGCCTAAACCCAGCATCACTTTTAAAAAAATTTGTTCAATCATCAAGTTGCTATGTCTAACGCCAGGGTACGAATATTTGGGCATCCCGTGACTGAGGTAGTATCGGACACATGTTTCGGCTCCTAAGAGCTCACATCTTACTATTCAAAACAAATATCTTATTTATTTCATAAACGCGATTTACAGTACCGCGATTTTGGAAAACTTTCGGTACACATACACATACACATACATACCCCCCACATACCTCACACACACAGACACATGTATACATTATTCCTGATTATGTCAATAAAGACATCCTAAGAGCCTCTTTATTGATGTATCTCTTGACATGGTGCACGTACTTGCAGCGCCTCTGAGATGAGCGAGGTAGAGAAGGTAAACGAATGTCCGGCGTACCACAGCATCCGACAGGAAGTGTGTGGTGCTTTTATGTCCGAAGGCAATATTTTTGGGTAATGAGTGCGACTAATTTGCGCTTGCAACCTCAACGCTGACTCCTTCGAATTCTAATATCCTCTTTTCTCCTAGTACAATGTATTCCAAATCGGAATCCTCTCCTATGATGATGAAAAATGTTGCTCAGCGGCGTCATGTAAACAGGTGTGCACCAAGCAGCAGACACCTCAGGTGACGATCCTCAACAACTGCAAATCCGGTCGAACCCAGTGAGATGCGTCTTGCCAAAACTCTGAGTTGGAGATCCGAATCAACACTTGACTGGTGGCAACCGACATTATCGGCACCAAATTGTGGAACCTGTTGCTCCGTAACGTCCTGTCCAAGTTCTTCGTTTGATTGGCTATTTTAATTATATATGTAAGTTCGTAGGTTACATATCACCAGCTCGCGTATATATGCTTAATTATAGCGATCGGCCGAAGGTTGTTGTTTCAGTCCGCAGAGATGTCTGTCCAGGAGTCAGCAAGCAGTGATGAAACAAATTTTATTGGAATCTTGTTATACGTAGAATACAACAACAACACCCCGACGAATAAGAACGCATTAAGCTAACAGTACTGCTATGGACGAGCACGACGTACAATGCTTGCAGCTGCTGCAAGAGAAGAGATAATCCGCTGTGCTGAAGATGTCCATTCAATACCAGCGTGAGTTGCAGCGATGTATGACCTGTAGGAATGTGGAAAGACTCTTTGTTCACCAACCTCAACGTTTTATAGGAGATTTGTTGTTGTCTCGCGTCGTTATTCTTATTAATATTTCACAGCCATGGCACCTACTTCGCCGATTCCACCGACGTCTATGAATAACTTTGATACTCCCGAGTATGACGCGCTTCAGCAGCAGAAGACCCAGCTAGGCGGGGCACAGCTTAGTGAACGAGTGGCGCGCGATTGTCTTGAGAATGTTTTACTTCAATTTAATCTGGCGTTGCATGAGCACAAGGCACACACACGCACCCTCGTCGATGCCGTCGAATCGTGCCTCGCGACGTGCATGGATGTCATTGAAATGCAATATCCCGCACGTGAGGATAATCCGGTCTCAGTCATCTCCTTGGACCACTGCAGCTGGGAGCAGGAAAAGCCCCCGGACCCTTGCAGCTTCGACTCATGGTTGCGGTCGGCCCTGCCGGAGAGCGCGCCAGCAACCGGTATCACTCCCCGTGGGGACAACTGGGTTATGCAACAGGTGGGCACCACGGATGGGACATAAAGATGTGGTTGTTAACGATTGGTGCACAGGGCCAGAACTCCCTGTACCTTATTCACTCATATCATTCGGCGATGCACTACGCCTACCTTCTCCACCGACCATTTAGCAAGCAACGGGCAAATAGTCCCACGGAGAATAGCTAACTCCCTGCTAGCCGTACTCAGGACCCGGGATGAGTGCTGCTGACGACTGGGCGGGTTTCCTGCCAAGGCAGGATACAGTGATCGCTACAATGATCGCACGATGGGGTCGGATCGCCGGGGTCGAATCGGCGAACCTTAAGGAATGCGTGCTGTAGGTATACCCTAATGTACATCGGCACCACAAAGGCTGCGAGGGGTTGTGGTTGCAGGTTGGGTCAGGTCCACAGGGCGTAGTCATATGGGCTCTGGACCCCACCCTGGACCCGCCAAGTCCTTATACCCTCGCCTCCACATCTCTGCATTCCGGTATACGCACGGGAGTAGGTGGCTGGGAAGTGACTTGGCCGGCTGCATCGTGCGGCATAGCCACATTATAACGGCCGCTAAATACGGTCGGTTGTAGGTATAGAAGGAAAATGCGTGCACCCCTCCTGTTCTTTTCATGTGGCACTGGGCTGCTGCGACTTCCCGGAGCTGGATCGGCAACGGCCTGATTTAAGCGGCTTCCTTCCTTGAGCTGAAAGTCGCAATATCCAACTCCTAGGCACCACCCCAAGTCGCCCTACCATGTCCCTGAGAGTTTAATTATTGGGTTTAGGGTCCGTGACTTTCTGCCCCAGCCAAAAGCAGCCCGTGCGGAAGAGCAATTAAGCATGACAACAGGAAAGGCGAACGAGGGGCGGGTGGGAGAGATGCCTGCGGGATGTTGGCGAGGGAAGTTTGCCACAAGCAGGTAATGTTTTCAGCTGCCGCATCTGGATTGGGTCCGTGTCTAGATTGCTCCTCCGGCTCCGCAAGCCGTGTCATCAGCGGACTGGGGTGCGGCTGCGGGAGTGATGATTATGGTGCTTGTGGAGAGGCCCTTCCGTAAGGCCAGTCTCTTTGGGCCTGCGGGGCTTCTGGAACCTTTCTGATCCTCTTTCTCTGATTGGCCTGCCGATTCTCTTCTCTGCAGTTCCTAAATAAGCAGCCCAGCATTCATCGGACCACTTCTGCGCGTAGCATCGCCAGCACCGCTACCGCAGCCGCAGCCAACGCCGCTGCCGCAGTGGTTGATACTGAGGCATCGACCTCAACCGACCGACCGCAACGCGCCCCTGCCGTCGGGTATGCGCCAGGCACCACCGGCGGCGACGGCGCCAGCGGCGGCGGCACCCGCCTACGCGCCGGCCTGTCCACAAGGTCTCTCCATCAGAGTGGCTCCAGGCGAAATGTGACAAAGTTAGAAACGCGCAAGGTGCTGACGCCGGAGCAGGAGCACCTGGAGGAGCAATTGCGACAGGAGCTGCAGCAGCGGAAGACGCAGGAGGAGATGAGCAGGCGGTTAGAACAGCGTGACGCGGAGGAGCGATCCAAGCTGGCAAGTCTGCGCAAGGAGCTCAAGGGCAAGGACTACACGTACGATCACAAGGTATCAAGGGAGCGCTAGCTATATGTAGTTAGTTACACGGCATGTGTTACCAGACAAAGCGCTAAGATGAAGCTCCTTAAGGAGAGGAACGGCAGCTGACCTCGACGATTCCGGGTCATGGGGTTTTCCACGCTTACGTTGGGTTTGGGTATGGAACTTCTCCCGCCCCGGCAATCCAATTGATTTGCTTATCTGTCATAAAAACACGCCGTCCTTCTCCTACGCCTGCCTGCCTCTCCCACCCGCCTCTGTCGGCCTGCAGGGTGAAGTGGTTATCCTCAACGAGTTTGACCCGGAGCGCACCCCTTTGGAGGCACTCTCGGGCCCCGGCTACAAGGTCGCGGGGCCCGAGGAAGCTATCCGTGCGGCGTCACCGAAGCGCCGTACCGCCCAACGCAACCTGTCCTCACGCTCCGCTGCGTCGGCAGCGACAGCTGGGGGCACTGGCGACGGCTCCGCCAACGGCGCTGCCACGCGCACATTGAGTCCGACAGAGATGCGCAAAGAGCGTGATCGCCGTCTGGCGAACGACTTCAAGAAAATCACCCCTCGGACGCAGCCGTCCGCATTGGAGACGCTCATGCCGGCCGGTGGCGTTACGCTTCGGGGGTGGGTGCGCTTTCCGCCATGCGAGTTGTGCGCGTTACCACCTATCCCAGCTTCCTAGCTTGCTAGAAGGTTGGGATGGGCTTGGGCTTTGAGGGTCACGGAACGCAGCGGTCACATTCCTGAGATTTTGGTGGAGGGAGCGGAGAAAGATGGGGTCGTCGGGGCTGCTAGTTGACTGGTGGGTGGGAAGAGCATTGGGTAGCTATTCTACGTTAATGAGAGTACGAGTTTCGGTTTTAAGATGGCTCCTCGTGATGCGCCAACCAGGCCACACTGTGTCGTCATTGCAATAAAGCAATCCGCCGGACATGTAGAGGCGAATGTGGAGGTGGCGTTTAGCGGGTGTATATGCTTTGGGTATTTGATTGTGCGTGCTACGACATCCGTCCAGGATCATGGGGATGCACTGCGGCAGCTGCGTGTCCTTTTGCCAATCTCCACCACCCGCTCCTGCTCTGACATGACCACCACCATCACAGTCGCTCACTGCACTTCCGATGGATCCCTAGGAGAGATGGCAGGAGAGATGGCAGTTGCAGCCCCGTCCAACATACTGCATCACCTCTCCTAGTCCATGTGCATGTAATTGTTGGGCCCAGGCCGCCCCCCACCTGCTACATGCCATATCATCCACTGCTGGGCTGTTGTGCCATTCATATCTCGGTTGTCTTCACCCCATACTTCCTCCCGAGCCCCGCGCTTTGGCGCCGTCCGTTCTGATCGCTTGAAATTCCCCTCAGATTTACTTGCCCAACCTCGTGTTCAATTCCGCAGTGCCGGTGGCGCCACGAAGAGCGGTCCCTTGCGGCCCGCCATGGCTGGCATCACCCGCGAGGCGTACGCCAAGCAGGTCGCGAAGAAGGCCATGCAGGCGCAGGCTGAGGCCCATGGGTCGGTTTCTCCCATCAACCTGGGTGTGTCCGGCACGTTACCGAGGGATGGTCAGCCAATATCAGGTAACCGCAGCGGCGCCGGCGGCAGTGTTAACCCCTCTCTCCCCACGGCCAAACATGCTGCCAGTTCTGCCGGTCGGCCCGCTGTACTAGACCCACTGGCAGCATACGGCGACACCCGTAACGACTTCTTGGCTGGCGCACGTCTGCGGCAGCAGCAGCAGGATAATCGCACCACTCGAGACTCTCTCCCGCTGGGGACCTCGGTGTCGATGGTGACCGGTGGCGGTGCAGCGGCAGTGCCGGCAACGCCCGACGTTAACCTGTCGCTAACCTCCGCCAGCGACTGGGGTGTTCCGGGACATGGAAAGTCCTACGAGGCGCCAATGGCGCTGCCCCACACCAAGCCGACGGAAAAGCAGCTCGCAGAGACAGGTACGGCCAAAGCGAAGGACGGGGGAGGGGGCCGGAGATGAGACCATCAAAAAGTCGCTCCAGCTGAGTGGAACCCGGGCCGACTTCGGTGGGCAGATAAGGATCTTTGGAAGGGGGTTGTAAGGAAACTCAAGGGGTGAAAGAAAGGAAGTATATAGAAGAAGCGGGAGATAAATCCCTCCACTGGTTGAGGGTGTATCTGCCCCCGATGTTGATGGACGGTGAGGAACCCGGTTATAGTGACTTGCGAGCTGACCAGGAGTGGAGTTGAGGCCGCCGTTGATCCGGCAGATTCCACTGGATGCTGGCGGTGGGTGCTGAACCCGGGAAAATCACTGATTTCGAAGAAGTCAACATGGGTGAACGGATGAGGGTGCCCCGAAATACAGGAGAAGGTTAGGGACTGCCAGGTAGTGGCCACGGGTGAAGCAAAGTCCCCCTATCCCACTCACATAAGAACTTAGCCAGGATCAAGGCAAGTCTATACGTAGCCGGTGGAGAGTGGAATGGGCGGGTCACAATGGGGCATGTGTCTCGTTTGCGTTTCGTGTAACCATGCGTCCTAAACCTTTGGGCACGCCTTTCCTGACGCCTTTTGCACTCAACCTTTCATCTTGTACCCTGCGCCTGTGCATGTGCAGGGGCGGAGTACTTAATATATACTTATTCCTGGCTTAGTCACGGCCTATCCCTTGGCCCACAATGCCAGACAAGCCTGTGCATTCCTCTCTTCCCATATCTCGCGTCAAGTTTTGACTTTATTATGACTCTTCTGGCTTTTTGCCGTAGGGTTCTGTGACCGGATCCTTTGTTTACTCCCCCCCCCTTTTTGTTAATTGCTTGACGCACTGCTGCAGTTGGCCGGACGGAGCGCCTGCCGCGTGATCGGGCGCCCCTGCCCACTCTGGCCCCGCCGCTGTCGCCGCTAAAGGCGGGGGCGCCCAAGCCCACAGATCGACTGCAATTCCATTCCATCCTGGCGGAGTGACCTCGCTGCGTTAGGGGAGGGTCCTTAGGGTGGATCAGTGAGAACGCACAGTGCGGTGTCTATGCGGCAGGAAGATGGGTTTGGTTGGGTGGCGGCTGGGAAGGGTTGTGGGGAGCAGCAGGAACGCTCGAACGTCAACGTGCCGTTTCTCACATACCTTTTCCTGGTTTTCCCCCCGCCTATCTCATCATCTTCCGGCGCTTACAGAACTCGCTGGATTTGAGATTTTCAGGGGCTTTTGTGCTGGATGGAGATGGGCGGGTTGCATTAGTCTGGTTGACCCTGTGAACGTAGTCCAGTAGCTTATGACAGACGCCTGGCGACCATATCAGATGTGCAGATGGAACTGGGTTCCGCGACGGCTTTAGGGGTCAAAGGCCCACAACTGGACATCGGCAATGCTTATTTAGACGTGTTGTCTTTGAGCTCCTGGATCCGGGCTGCTCTGGGAAGGTGCAGGTGCTGCGTGAGTTGACGAGTGTTATTCCAGCAGGTCGCTTTGGTTAAACATGTATATCTTTAATTTGTGTGCACGTTCCCCGTTGTTCAGTTGTATACGTATGAAGGTTACGTAGGATGGGGCCCTGAGCCTGTTTGAAGGACACCCGTTTGTATACCCGGTTTTGATCCGTTCGAGGACCAAAGGATAGGGTTATGTCAAGGAATTCTGTGGGGACCGTATTGTGGGGACTGTACCGTGAGCACTGTACATCTCTACATGCAGTAAAGGTCTGTGAGCAACATAAATGGGATAAAGCTCTGTAGGTAGCATCGGCATTCTCGCAAGGTTATAACGAACCCTAAAATTTCGTGTTCTCCCGTGCCCTAGTTATTTGCGGCGGACATTATTTGCCAGTTAGTCAACCCGACAAAAGATCTGAGTTCGGATAAGTCTTTGGGAGTCATCCAGGTTCATGTGGCTTCGGTTTTCTTTGGATCCATTCGATAACCATCTTTGCTCACAATGTGTACACTGGATCATCTCAGGGACTCCTGGGGAACTCCACTACTCCAGGGGACCCCTAAAATCCCTAAGGCCCAAGAGGCCCGCCATCATTCCCGTCATCCCAGGGATGGAATGGCGGAGTGGCAGCAAGCAGCCTACCGTGTTTCTTTCTATATATGAGCTTGGGAGGGATTGGCAGGGTGCTTACGTTAAAATTCCGTCATTAATCGGTTCACTTGAGACTTGTCACTAGTGCGCGGTATCGTTCCCTTTCATGACCAAAGAGGTACGTCGGTTTCATGCAGTATCTTTGTGCCTTCCCACATGCCTCCATAGCCCACTGCGCCTCCTTCACATCAGTAACAGCAACACCACCCTGCCCATACTTTTATCCTACTTGCCAAAATCTTCGCGATTGCAGCAGGCCCTTTCTTATAATACGTGCATCTATGCTGCCAAGAACGGATGCCTCGTGTGGGAAACGCCTTAGGACCGCTTTATGGTGATGGATTTGATGTTCGCATACAGCGGGTATTATCTTAAGCTGCTTTGTTTACCTGTTCAAAAGCAATTAAAGGAGATTATTTACTGCCTATTCAATCGAATGAGTTCCACATAGTTGCAAGAGCATAGCCTTGGCAGGTTTCTTACCGCCGTGCTCCCAGGCACAGTACTATCAAAGGCAAGGTATTGCCAGGCCGTATAAACGGTCAACGGTCATGAGCCGCTTGGCTACTTGGAGTCGCAATGCAAATTGGAAAGAGAATACTGATACATCACATTAAATGTGAGCGAGACAGATTTGTAACTTCAGGTCTTGTGCATGAACGTCGCCTGTTCCCGTCAGATGTCGAATAGCGTCGGATGCTGATTATGGGCGCAGAAATCCTTCTTTAGCAGCTCGCCTAGGTCCCGTAAAGTTATTGTGCACATATTGAGAGAAACGTTTCACTGCCCGTCGACATTCTCGATTAATCGCTTAGTTCGGTGCTTGGGCCTAGTAAATGGACGAATTTCAGTACGCTCAGGAGGTTCCAGCTGATCTCTTATGCTCTGTTTGCTATCATCCCTTGTGTGACCCGCGCTGCTGCCCTCGCTGCCAAAAAGCCTTTTGCTCAGGATGTATTACCACGTGGGCATCGACCCAGAAGCGCAAAGATTTGCCCCTCTCCTGCCCCTACTGCCGCGCGAAGCTGCGTTTGTCGCAGCTATTCCGGGCGGAAGCCCTTTCCGTGCGCCTTGGAGACCTGCACGTGCTCTGCCCCTACGACTGCTCAGGCACGATCCGCCGAGCCGATCTTGCCAACCACCTCGCATGTCTCTGCCCTAGGCTACCTGTACCATGCCCCGACTGCGGTGTGAGCGTGTTCCGTGGAGAGCTCGCTGCCCACGTTGGCGCGCCAAGTTGCCACAACCGCCGGCTGGCATGTCCCAACCAGCCCCTGGGCTGTCAGGCGCAGTTTCAGCTACTGGACATGCAGTACCATGCCATGCAATGTCCGTATGAACCTTTAGAGTGCCGCCACTGCCATGCCACAGTGCTCCGGGGTCAGGCGGAGGATCACTGCTGGGTGGCTTGCCCGGCATTGTGTCCCTGCCCCAACCGCTGCTTCGGCTGCGCCTATGTAGCGCCGTCCCTGGAGCACTTAGCAGATCATGTGGTACGGAATTGCCAGTACGCCGAGTCCTCCACTTACATGGCCCGTATGTGTGGAGCACTCGGCACGGGTGACCCAATGTACGGCGGCGGCGGCAGATTTCGGAGCAAGCTCAGCAGCGGCGGCCATTCGCATCTGCCGACTCCTCACCCGCAATTTCCCCATTTGGACGAGCGTCGGTCGAGTCACGAGACGCATCGTTCATCGACGGCAGGGCGACTGTGTGGCATGCGGGAGAGCGCTCCGGGTTCAGCAGCGGCAGGGGGCGTGTGGTGCGATGGGTTGTTCGTGCCAGCCTCCTTGTACCCGAATGGCCTTCTGGAGCCCCAATCACGACTGCTGCCGCCAGGCGGTCCCGCCAGTGGCAATGGTGGCGGTGGGGAGAGCAGCTCTGGGTCAGCGAAGGCGCCGGCGCCCTGGCCCTGGGCAACGGACTCAACGGGGGAAGTCAGCGACGCAGCGACCGTGGCCCTTACAAAGCACTTTGTCCCCGCACCAAACGCGGACCAGCTGCGGCAAAATCTCCAGCTTCGGCGACAGGAGCAGCACCAGCAGCAGATATGGGAAGCTAAAGCGGCTTCGGTAGTAGTTCCGGAGCGTTATCGCAGGTTGCTACGGTTAGTGCGTGGCGAGGAAGAAATCAGTGAAGAAGATCCTAGGCAGGGGGAGCACCAGCCACAGATGGACGTGGATGTCAGTGGGCAAGACCGTGGGTTAGAAAGCGCGGGTGAAGCTGTCACTGGCGGTGATCTAATCATGCAGGATGCCGTAGGCGGCAGTGGCAGTGGCAGTGGCAGCGGCAGCGTCGGTAGTGGCGCCCGCGGTCCGGCTCTCAAGTTGGAATTGGAGCTGCCGCCACCAGAGGCCTTCTGGTGGCATCCTGTTGCCACTGCAGACGGACCGACCCATGGGTCTGAGACGCCGCCGCTATCGAAGACAGCGGTAGGCGGGCACGAAGACCTTGATCCTGCATCGACATCAGCCCCAGTTTTCCATATAGTGGAAAGTGTGGACACATCGGTGAGTTGCCGAGCGTAGCATGTTAAGGCTGTGATTGCGCGGGAACGAGTTGCGCTGTCTGCAAGTCCTTCCTTGGGTTGATATATACAGTACTATCGGTTACGCAAGTCTGGGAAAGCTGATGCGAGGCTCAGGTGCTCGAGTGTGTTATCACAATCCTACCGTTGAGTTGTGTCACCCGCAGCCCACACTCTACTTTCCTCGATCACAAGCTGTTCAGCTATGGCCATGTTCCCACCCATGTCCCGCCCGCTCCGGGTAGCGACAGACGGATGTGTGATAGATGCGCAAGGAATAGACTCGCATGCTCCAGTTCCCGGAGCCGGGCCCAATGTGCAGGTACCCAATCAGTGCTACATTCTGCTTCTTGCCACTCCTCATGCCCCGTTGGCAAGAGTCAATCGCTCTCAAGCCTGCACTTAAATCGTCCCCATACAGCCTGCCCGGGCCTGCTCGCCTTTCTTGCCTGCCTTTCCTACCTGCCCTTGCACTCTTGTAATAAGTGACGTAAAAAAAGGCACAATAATTCTAAGGGCGTAAGGGTTTTGGAGGGTTGGATGCCTTTTGGCTTCTGAGTCGAAGGCCACGTGTATGTTACGTGTGCTTTCCCGTGACGCCTCCATCGACCGGTCGCTATCGCACAACCTGCGGACAATGTGAAGGCGCACGCTGACCACCTGACGTTGTCGTCCGCCACCGTTTATGGCACCCTCATCGACCTGATGGCACGGCTGTACGAACGCGGCGGCGTTGACGGCAGCGGCGGCGGTGGCACAACGGCCGTCCTCTACGGCATCGACAACGAGATTCCACGACCGGAAGCAGGCAGGCGGGACTTTCAGTTGTTACAGCTGTACGAGGGGAACGACAACAATATAATCGATCTGCCATGTAAGCAGAGGCAGTTTGCTGGCCAGGGCTGGGACAATGCCTTCCGAGGGATGCGACTATGGTTGTTATGAACAAATATTACGTTGACAAGTGGATGCGGATAGAGTGGAGCGGGTGTTTAATTGAGCGGGTGTTTGTCATTAAGTTATGGTTTTCATATCGCCTTTTATGTAGAGTATGTTATATCATATCTACACACACATACATATTTATAGGGTTTTCCTTCTTCTGGGGTTCAACTCTCTCTTTCTCTCATGAGTTGCGGATAATAGTTGTGCTGGGCTTGAATGCTTAGGCCCCCTGCATGCGTACGCATGTTTACATCTTTCACCTCAGCCCGCCAGTACCAATCACCCTCATCTCGCGCCGCGCACCGCACCCCCTTCCCCACACCTCAGCTTGCGATACGGCGCTCCACCACGGCCACCGGGCCTTTTGGGCCCTGGGCTTGCTCCGCCTGACTCGCCGCCTGTGGCCCTCCGCCTCCCTGCACTGGCGTTCCCTGGCGGCTCTCAATGACCTCGTCACCGCCCTCGCCAGGAACCTGTTGGGAAGGGTGGTGGAGGTGATAAGTTGCGAACTGGTGCAGGTGCGTGTCTGTGTAGTGATGGTGATGGCTGAGAGTGTACTTTGGGATTTTACTCACCGGGCCTTTTGGGCCGACACCCATTCGTTACGAGATGTCGGGTGCAGTGCTGGATGTGGGGAATGTGGTGGAGGAGATGGACGCAAGGGCTCCACGGTTCTCGCAGCGGGTTCAGCGCCGAATTGTTGCTCGTGTGAAATGGTTTTTCATCTTACGGATCTGGGTTATGGAGAGATGCACCCGTGCTCCACCTGCTCCAGTAAGAGACCAGCAGGTTTCGGAGCGGAGCGATTGTCTGTATTAGTCTCAAAATAGTGGATTTTGGTAAGGGTGAGCGCAGAGGGATCGGAGATCTAGAGAATCTTAGATTTCCCGTAATTTTCAACGCCGGCGTCCCGAGGGGCTAAGGCAGCCGAACTTCTGCGTCTGTGTGTCTGTCCGTAATGGGAGCACCTCAGACAAAAGCTAGCTGCCAATCAAAACCGCCGCGATAACGCCTAACTCCCACCCAAGCAGGAATCATCCCCTATGGGAGAGGGTGACATCATCCTTGCGGTGCAGGTGGGATTATACTCTGGGATGGGAAGGGGGGGATCGGGGGCGGGTTCAAGCGGGGTCGCCTGTGAGCCGGCGTGGCAATGCACTTGAGCCGCTTGAGTGCGGGGAAGACGTGGGGGGCAGTTGGACTTGGCGGGTTATTGGAGCCAGCGTGTGTATGTGTATCTGTGTGTGCAGGTGTGTGCGTATCTTGCTGATTTGCCATCAACGCAGCAGCCCAAATAAGGGGTCTTGTAATGAATGCTGCTCGCCAGTCTATGGGTACATTTGTTTGTGCCGTCTTACGGAAGTTTGTATCCCTGCAGCTGCGCGCCCCACCACCCAATATCCCGAACCCCCGATACAACCCCGAATCCGACCCCCAGAATCTTTTCCCCAGCCCTCTAACGGCGGAGGCTCTGGAGTCGATACGGCAAGTCCTCCAAATGTATGATGACATATTTTTTGAGTCAGAGATATGGCTGGAGGGTTGGTCGACCCTCCGCGTCAAGTTGGAGCTGGGGCTGGACCTGGGGCGCGTGGCGTGTTTGGTGGGGCAGTACACTCCGCTGCACGTGAGTAGGGCGGGGACATCCGGAGTGGTTACCCTAGGGTTGGGTAGGGAAGGGGGAAGGGAGAAGAGGGGAGGGCGCCTCTTTAATCAGAGCGCGGGTCGATCGCCGGCGCACAAATCGACGCCCTATCAGGGAAAGAGCGGGAGATTGGCTACGTGGAGATTGGTGTGTTTCAGCGGCGCAGACTGAGCTCTACGAGGTTTCAGCGTCCGTCACTAATCCTCCTGTTGTACACAAGTGCCTGGTCGGGGGCATAATCCCCCTCCCCAGTACCCATCGGCATTGAGGATATTGTGGTGGCACATCTACCCCCATTGCCTTCCCCCTTAAATGGCAGGGTCATTTCGTGGCTGGAGAAGACGACCCCGAGAGCGAGGAGGGAGAGGAGGCCCGAGACGATGACAGCGATGATAGCGATGACAGCGACAGCGATGACAGCGATGACGATGATGATGATGACGATGACGATGATGGCGATGATGGCGATATGGAAGAAGATGAAGAGTCGTCAGAAGAAGAATGGGCTTCTGACAGCACCAACGACAACGACTCGGATAACGGAGACATCGAAGAAGTTCCCCGTCGCCGCACTCTCGCCACCAATGATCGCCGCAGCAGGCCTCGCCGCAGCGACGGCAGCAGCAGCAATGGCGACGGCTCGCTGCCGCCTCTCGAGCACCCGGACCCCGAAGGCCCGAGGGGTCACCGCGCCGGCGGTAGCACTGCTGCTGCAAGCAGTCGCAATGCCGGCGGTAGCGTGAATAATGGCGGCATCCGGGCGCCTGTCATGGGGTTATTGAACAACGCGCGGCTGCGGTTTCAGAGCCTGAGGCTGGACCTGAGAGCTTTTGGCAGGGGCGGCAGAGGGGGCGGCAGAGGTCGCCCCAATGCGTGGGGGAGTGACGACAGCGACTCATCTTCGGACGAGTGGGAGAGCATGAGCGAGGAGGTGCGTGTGTATGTGTGCGTGCGTTACTTACACAGACAGACACCGATAACCAAACGATGGTAGCGGGATAAAAACGTCTTTTGTGGCCACTTTTGCGGTCAGGTGTGCATTTGGGCAGATGAGCAGTTCTCATGAGAGCAGAGACCAACAGCCATGTTTGTGTCTGTGTCGCCAGTCGCCCTCTCCCTCCCTTCAGGTCGTGTCCTTCAGACGGACGTCTTTGGGCTTATTCCCCGCTCACCTATTTGTCTTCAAACCAGCTAAGACCGGGATCAGCTCCCTATACTGCAGGAGGCGGTTGAGCTACTGCAACAACAGCAGCAACAACAAGAAGAGCGTCAGGATGGGCAGCAGCAGTCGACATCACATCCACCAGGCGGTGATGCCGCCGGGCGGGAGGGCCGACCCGCAACCATCCGGCCTCCCGATCGGATCTACGGAATCAGCGGAGGTGGAGGTCGAGGTGAAGGCCGAGGTGGTGGTGGCGGCGGCAGTGCGTCTGTGGATTCCCCGAGTGAAATGGACGTGGCGTCCAGTGGCTCCAGCGATAGTAGCGACTCAAGCGAGTCTCGTGCAGATATTCGCGGGGTGGTGGCGCTGACGGCAGTGCTGGATTGGTTTGTGATGAAGCTGGTGGAGAAAACTCGGGTGAGTCAGGGGTAGCGATCCGAGCTGGATGTAGTCTATGTAGTCTTGTGTTGTCGAAGAGGTCGTTGTACGCACATGCAGGGCCGGGATATGCATGGATGGATGATGCACTGTACTTACTAGACGAGACACGATAATTTACGAGTTGCTTAAGAAGGCCGTTGAGATAATGTGAGATGTGATTGGCGGGACGGGGACCAAAATGGAGGAGGGTTTGCCAAAAGGGAGCTGTCTTCACTTTCGTTGCTGTTGTCGTTTAGAAACTCGTCCAGCGACCACGTCCGACCCCTCACCCCAATCCCTGCAAACCAACCCACCCTACTCCTGATTCGCACCCTCGACAATCGTCGCTGCCCGGCGGGACGGTATTGTACAACATCAAACCGTAATCCAGTCGTACGTCGAGTCGGGCCTGATGCAACTGGGTGAGGGCAACCAGGTGCAGCCTTGGCACTTGCAGTTGGTGCTTGACACGTCACTGCTTGGGCAGTTGCTGCTACTGCCACGAGAACGGATGGCGGCAGGAAATGGAGTTAGTACAGGCGTTTCCAGATTCAAGGAATCTGGATTCTGCGATGGTCCCTCCCTTGGTTCCCAAATTATTGGCGCGCTGCCGCTGCGCCCCCTGGCTCGCATGCTGGCATCGCTCGCATTACAGCCGGTTTCGGCGCTGCTCGTACTTGCTACGACAGGTGCAGCGGCAACAGCGACGGGGCCAGCTCCGACACCCATCACTGAGGGAAATGGAGGCAGCGGATCTGATGTGGCCCAGCCCACGCCTATTCTAAGCCCGCTTGATATGCGTTGCTACTGCGGCGGCCCGGCAAGGGCAGCAGTAGCATCTGGACCACCTTGTTCGTACTGGTCAGGCCACCAGTGCGAAGGTACATCTGGCTGTGATGGATATCAAATAAGGGTTGCGACATTCTGGCCAAAAGTGTACACGTGCCGTCGCAACACATGCTGTTGTTAGCATGGGATGCCAATTAACTGCGCGCTGTGCTCTTCTAGCTTGCCGGCCGTATTCTTCGGTATTTTCGTCCTTTAGGCCCTCCGCATCAGCGAAATCTGATAGGTTAGGACGTGTTGAGCTGGGGCACTTTCAATTTGCAAGCCTGACAGGCTGCTAGTCAACATTTTGTTCGTTCCGCGAGATCTGCCTGCCCTACCCATTCTGCCTGCGTTGAACTTCGCCTCCTCCGTGGAACGGGCTCTTCTCTGGGCTCTTTCTCCATGACATCATCAATTTAACTCAGCTGCGTTTGGGCAGGGGGAACAGGTGCATCGCGCTCTGTTTACGAAAAAAGTGACGGCGGCCGAATAACTGAGCCGCTGTGTGGCCCCCTGTTGTGGTCCCCCTTCAGGATGTGCGGCCGCTTCCGCGGGCGTCCGACAGCTCCCTTTCGACGAGCGCCTCAAGATAGTGGGTGGTGTGCTTTGGGGGGCGTTTCGAGGGGCCTCTGGTAAAGGTGAGGAGGAGGTAACGACGGGCGAACAGGCGCTGCCCGGGTCAGAGGGACCTTCTCCAGCATTGCCCTGTGTATTGCATCCACCACCCGATCTGGTCGCCGCATTGACGGGGGGCCGCCTACGTGGGGAGCTGCTGCAGCGGCTACTGCCGCCTGCATTGCGGCCGCTGCTACAGCCAGAGGCGTTTTCGTATGCAGCGCGGCTTGCTAATCTTGGCCTGACGTCAGGGCTCGTGCGGATCCACCAACTGGATACGCCGTGCTGGTGGCGGCAGCCAGGAGGTACGGCCTACTTGGCGGCGTCAGCGGCGGTAGAACCGCAAGGGCAGAATACGACGAGTGTCCTGGCGGCGGCGATATCAACTGAGCTGGCGGCGGCGGTGCGGCCCGATCCGGCCTGGCTGCACCAGCTACAGCCGCATCTGGGGATGATTCGCGATGTCGAGGCAGCGGCGGCGCTTTGCAGAGACGTCAGTGCCGTGCTGTACGGCATGCCGACGCAGCACGTGGACAGGATCACCGTCCAATTGAACGCAAGCGACGGCGTGGACGGGGCCTTTGGAAAGGAAGCGGATGCGGCGAGCTTGACGGACAAGAGTTCCTCTTCTGGTCACCACCTTCTCGCCACCACCGTCGCCGATGCTGGTAGCGCCGCCGCCGGCGGCAAAGAGGATAACACTAGACCGGACATCAACCATGCGGAGGCCACCAACCAGAGCCAGATGGTCGGTGTTTCTGGTTGCAGCCCCGACCGTACCAGTGGCAGCCTAGTACGCGGCTCTCCCAGCCTCCATGAGCTGCCAATCTGCATCCCGCGGGACGTCTTCATGGCGATGTTCCACGAGTCCTGGGAAGTGGTGTGCGCGGAGCACGGTGATGGTGGCGCCTCCGCCGCCGTCGCCCACGGCGCTCCATTATCAGGTGCTCCAGAGCCGTCGGCGCGGGTGCATGCTCAGCAGCCACGGGGTCACCCAGGTGGTGCCGGACAGCACAGGCGCAAGCGGGGACGGCCCGTGTTTCCGCCGGCTATGGGTGCCGTCTCAAATAGCGCCGTCCGGCGTCACTTTAGGCCGCTTCAGACAGCCGATGGTGAAAGTCCGGTGCCCATAGCCCGGGTGGCGAGGCCATCTGACGGGCCAGGGCCGTCCGCGCCGGTCACCACAGCTTCCGTCTTCGGACCGACAGAGTTAGGAAGGGGTCCAGGGCAGGGCTCCTTGCCGGACGAGGCCAAGGGTGGTGTGGGAGAGGAGATGGAGTGGTCCCCGGATGCACTCGAGCTGCTTCATAAGGCAGCGGAGGCAGCGCTGGCGGAAGCAATCCAAGAAGACGGGGAGGGTGGAATTTCCGGTAGAGGAGGATATGAGGCAACGGCGGGGAAGAGCAAGATTGCAGGCGGCGGAATCCTGGGAAATCGCTGGTGATGTGTATTAGCGCCTGCTCCTGCTGCTGCTGCTGGTGCTGCTATTGCTCCTGCTCCTGCTGCTCCTGCTAGTGCTGTTATTGCTGCTGCTACTGCTGCCACTGCTGCTACTGCTACTGCTGCTAGTTCACGTTGTGGGGGACGCGGTCTGGAATATGTTTGCAATGTCTCACCGAAGTCGCGCTAGGCCCCTAGCTACGCGGCGGGCACTGTCTTATGCGCTGTCTACGTCATATAATAGCCTGCACTAGGGTGGCTTGGGATGGCACTGAGTTGGCCGGCTGCAGCAAGGCAACATGAGG
Source organism: Volvox africanus (assembly GCA_030268105.1). Classification (NCBI taxonomy): domain Eukaryota; kingdom Viridiplantae; phylum Chlorophyta; class Chlorophyceae; order Chlamydomonadales; family Volvocaceae; genus Volvox; species Volvox africanus. The sequence goes on from BSDZ01000078.1 coordinate 6,275,317, forward strand.
AGGGCCGAACTGCACCGGTTCCCACCCTAAACTCCCTTCGCTTTGTGGGCGATCGCGTTTCCCAGGTCAGGTCAAATGCCTTCTCTTTGACCATGCGAGACTGAAGCTGCGAGATGCTGCAGCTAAAAAGCTAACAGCTGCGAGAAATGCACCAACAGTCAGGGAGGTGGCATGGAAATGACATTTCACGGCCCTGGTCGGCCGGCAATCTGTAAGCGCACAGCTTGCTATAAGATCCTGTTCCATTACGCCGCATGTCAAAGGTAGCAGCCAAAGGCGTACGGCCTGGCACGAACGGCCGAGGTTGGGTGACTTCAAGGGTGTTGATATTGGTTGATGGTGATGGTTTGGAATGCATTAGGATACAAGCGGCACTGCCTGTACGAAAACCGCAGCTGCCCGAACTGTACTTGAACACGTATCAACCCAAGCTCAATTGGTACTCATTGGGGGTTCTCAATTGGCAAGAAATCGATAGCAGCGAGCCACTGCGTCCTGTTCCGCTGGATTCCGCACCCATTAGTTCGGGCTTTCAAGGTTCACGTAACGCGGGAATCGTGCCAACACGCAGGCATCGGATCTTGTAAGTCTGCCACAGTGCCGCCAGTCCGCCTGGAAAGTGCCTGAAAGTCAACATTCCAGAGGCGAAAACAATAACAAGTGAAGCTGGCAGTAGCTGGCCAAAGTGGGTGTTGTGTGCGTCCCGGAAACTTCATCAGGGCATGGTTGGACCTATGCCGCGTCTCCCAGAGTCTTAAGGGTCCCTGACCGCCATGGCCTGGCGCATTTCGATCAGCTTACGGACCGTCGTCCAACGGAACAGCACTTAACGCTGGATGTGCCTGTAAAGCACGAAACCCAGGTGCAAGGCAACGCTTGCAGCATAGGCTAATCATGGAAGGATTGTTAACGAGCCAATATTGAAGAAAGACGCGTGTTGGAGGGGGGCTGTTGGCGCTGCTTGCCCCTGGCGTCGCCGGAAGATGGTGCGGCAGCTGTACGATGCTGTACGGCGACGCTCCTACACATCCTAAACGGTAAGCAAGTATGGGAGTTTCACATTCCTCATGCACCTCTGTTTGAAACTTGTGTTGCGTCACAAACACGCGTTGTACTTAAAGGCTGCCTAGGTTGTCCTTAGTTTCTATCACGCTAAGGGGTCGCCCAACCAAGTATCGCATGGCATTTATAAAAATTCATCGTAGCTTAAGATTTAGATCTGAAGTTATTTACTATTAGCCTCTTGGATGGCGGCGAAACGGTCTAGATGCCAGCTCTGATGCATAACAGGCGGGGTGTTTGTTTCAGGGCTCTACGACAGTAAAACGCGCATATCTTCCTAGTAAGCAACTAGATCGCGCGCGCCATGTTCAACGGCATCAACGGTCAGCCGGGCAACTATGCTGCTTGGCAGATGGGCTATGGTAACCTGCAAGGTAACTATAGTGCTCCAACTGTTCAAAACAGGTATGTAGGTTTGACCTCCTGTGGATTCTGTGGCCGTAGGATAAGAGTAGATGCCGGTTTTTTGCCTCAAACTTTCGTAGTATTGCCCGCTGAAGGCGCCTTCTTTTTTTGTTCCACCAGCAACAAAGACGAGTAATATATGAGCCTATCTTTGCGCTTATCTTGGGCTGGAAACTTACTCCCGTGCTGTGTTGTTGCCGCTGGTCTGCTTTTCGCCTTGTGCAGCTTTCCCCGTCCAAACGGCTTCCAAGGTCCGCAGGATCACTACGCAAGCTACGGCGCTTACCCACAGCAGCCTGAATGGCAGGCCCCATTCCCTTACCAACAACAGCACCAGCCCGAACTCCCTCCGCACCAACAGAATTATCATTACCAATACTTCTCTGCTCCTGCCCAGGCGGAGCCACCGCCGCCTCTGCCCGATGGCGAACCACCTCCCTTGCCGCCGTTGCCGCCGATGCCATTGGAAGAGGAGCCCCCACCGCTCCCTCCCGACGCACCTGCTGGGCCCACCCCCGGGGCCCCGATCCAGGAGAGCCAGGCCCTAGTCCAGCCATCATACCCTCCTCAAAATCAAGCGCCGCTGGGCCAAAATCCTAATGGGACAGCTACGGCGGAGACCTGGGGCATGGGTAAATTTCCTCCACTGCAGCAACAGGACGGTATCCCCGGCCAAGGTCCAGGTCCCGCCAATGGAGGGGCATGGCCGCCCCAGCAACCACAGCACGCCCAGCAGGCCCCATTTCCCCATCTGGCTCACTACCCGCATGCCTTTCCGCAGCCATGCGCATCACAGCCACCGTCTTCTCAACCGCAGCCATTGTCGATGCAACAACGCATCGGTGGATTTGCGCAGCATCTGCCCCACCATCACCATCAGCAGACAGCCGTTCCACCCGGACAACCCATTGTTTCGCCATATGGCACCACTGGTGCTGCGGTGCTACAGCTTCCGCCGGTACCTCAGGCCATGCCAACCCCTGCGCCGCCGCCGGCGCCTGTGGTGCTTGATATCACTCGGCTGCTGCGGAACCCCCACCGAGCGACCCGGCCGCGCAAGTTGCTGCTGGTCTTGAGGGGTCTGCCTGGTAGTGGGAAGAGCACGCTGGCGCGGAAGATTCGGGAGGCAGAGCTGGAGGCGGGCGCGGAGGCGCCGCGATTGCACAGCATGGACGACTATTATATGCAGGTAACGACGGGATTTACTATTAGGTTTAGTGGTTTTATTCGAGATCTCCCTGCGCGAACGAAGAGGCGGTGTCGATGCATGGATCAGGTATACGAAATGGCACAAAGAGGACGAGGGGAAGGAAGGACTCGATTTGCAATCATTTAGCGACGCCAACGGCACGGTAACATATTTTAATACTTTTATCAATTCATCATAGGAGGGGACCTAAGGGATGAACTGCGAACCCAGGCACGTACCAGCGACAGAAGAACCTTGCGGGGGCAGTGTATCAAGTTCTTTGTGTATTACGTAACGGTTGAGCGGGACTATCGCATCACATGTCCACCTTCCCATCTGAAGGAGGTGGAGGTGGAGATAGTGGAGGAGGAGGCCGGACGTAAGAAGCGGCGAAAGGTGACGGAGCTCAAATATGTTTTCGAGCCGGAAATGGAAGGTGGGTTGTGGGGAGGGAGCATACCCAGATCGAATTCTTCTTGCAAGCATTGGATGTTATGAGCTTACGACCCCAGGCATAGACCCAAGGGGGGCGCCACATCTGCTTCCGGCTAGGGGGGATTATAATGTGTTTTTTGAACGGAGCCTGGTACCTTGACCGGGATGAGATTTTAATTCTGCATATGCACTCGGCCGCAGACACGTATTTTCGTGACCTTGTTCGGGCGGTGGGCCGTTCGTGTGAGGACCGCCGACACAGCTTCGTGGTGGTCGACGCCCCGGTGCTTCGGGCCGAGCAGCTGCGGGAGCTGATGACGGTTGGGCAGGTGGGCGAACGAAAGAAACAGTAAAGCCAAGCAAGGATCAGAAGAATCGTTTCGCGTGTGTACTGTGTGGGTAGGTAAGGAAGTGAGGGACCTATGCACAACTTGGGCTACAACACCAGAACTCTTGTCAGTCACGTCATTTGTCTACCATTTGAGTCCTTATTGGCTTCCCTTCGTCGCTGCGATGTCCTGACTGGACTCCACCTTCCCTGCCCCAATGCAATCGCTCGTGCAGCGCGCCAACTTCGAGTGCTTTGCGCTGCTGCCACTGGATACCGATCCCGCAGCATGCGCCACTCCCAGTCGCAACGTGCATGGCCACTCGGCTGAGGCGCTCCGGGGTATGGCGGCGTTATTCGAGCCGGCGCCACCCTTGTACGCTCAGGTGTGCAATGGGAGGGAACGCTTTTTGTGCAGTAGCGGCCAAGTTACAATTTGTGAATCACTGCGGTGTGATCGGTCCCAATGATTTCATACGCCTACAGGTGAGCGCCTTATCGCTGTTCGGCGGGCCTGTGCTTGGGGAGGAGCAGGACGGTGGTGCTGGGACGTCCGGGGGAGGGGCCGAGATCCAGGAGGTCGACATGGACGCAGACGACAGCGACGAGGCGGCTGAAGGCGACGCCAGTAGAAGTGACCGAGAGGGTGATGTGGATAATAAATCGGGCCCATCGCCGGGGTCCCTGCGGCAGCGCCCTACAAGCCGTTGGCACGAGGACAACGGAGATGGTAACGGTGCGAGCGTTGTGCGCCGGCTGGAGAAGCGGAGAAAGCGTGATAAGGCTAGGTTGCGCGCTGTAACAGAGATTGATGAGAAGGACATTTTGCTGGGCTTGAACGATGCGCTTGCGGCAACTCCAGATGCCAGTGGTGGGAAAGGATCCACCGCTCCTCCCACCGTCCTAGGCCCGATCACCGGGCGCACCTTGAAGCCGCTAAGGTCAGCGCTGCGGCGCTCGCCGTCCTTAGCTGCGCCACCGTCGGCTGTTCCCTCGTCTTCTAGTGGAAAAAATGGCCCCCGGAATGTATGGTGGCCTGATATGGGCCGGGGGATCTTGGCGGAATCAAAACTTCCTAGCACAACTGCTGCGGCGACAACGGTAGGTTGCAGCTCCCGTCCAGAGCCTCGGAGGGGCGTTGGATGTACGGTCGGGTTCCTGCTTGCGCTGACTCTGATGATCAATCGGGCATACACATACGTGGCGGGCGAGGATCCTATGGGTCCGTCCCTAATGGGTAGCAGTGCGGGTTCTAGGGAAATAGCTCGCAGGCTCCTCACAGACCCAACACTTATATGGATTATATTGTGGCATGATGTCCAGGGATTGCAGTTGGTGGAAGTGGTATACCTGGAGGGGTTGGGGCCACCAGCGGAACTGGAAGACCTACCGTATGGCTACCAGCGCCGCAACCTGGCCGGCCGTGAGGAGGCAGCGGCAGGGCCAAACGGAGCGGGCGACGTGATAGTCACCACGCAGCCGCGGGCTTGGCATCCCCAGAGCCATGGAAGCTTCCGCGATCAGGTGTGGCACAGTTCGGGTGCGCCTGGGGGGCTGATTAGAGCATAATATGTGCTGACAGGTGCCAGGAGGACTCCCTCACATCCCTTTGCCTCTGCGCACCCGCGATGCATTTATTTCTAAAGCCACGAATAATGGCGTTTAGGCGGTTTTAACGGTACAACACTGTCGACGGGAAAACCTGGCAATGTGAGGGGTTGAATTTATGAGGCTAGGGCCCCGGGATGGAGGCAATGCATAAATTTCTGGTACCGGGTAGGACGCGAAAGATACATGATACACCGCCAAAAGACCGAAAGACATTGCGCCGAAACCGCGCTCATCGTGCATTGACGAGTGCAATATTACACAGCAGAGGGGTTAATGCTTTGCTAATCAGGAATCCTTAATTTCCTGCTTCATAACTGTACGGTTCTTCCCAACCCCATCCTCACATGCTTACGCATTGTGCAACGTAGTCTACAGCCCTTCTTTGCACTCTGGAAACTATCCTCCACTAGTGGCGTCGCCTTAAGCCCAGCCTGGCTGCCTGATTTTTCCGGACGCAGGCCAAGGCCGAGCATGAATCCGAGCATGATCTCTTCCGCCGGCTGCTGTTGGGGAGGCAGGGGGTTGACACCGCAGGTCCGCAGAGTGGCGTGGCGGGCGGCTCTTCTTTGGGGCTATTTGCAGCTCCGCTTGACGACGACGACGACGAGGCGTAAGCATCTTTGCGCCAGCCGGGGTTCACATGTGATACCAGGGAAAATATGGTCTGCCGGTTTTTATCCCTGGCTGTATGTCGACGTTATGCGGTGTCTCCTCCGTGTGGTTTGATCTGCTTTTTCCATAGCAGTTTCCATCGACGTTCGCGTTTGTTTGAATCCAAATCAGTACCAAACGCTGGCGGCCGCTGAGGACTGGCGTTCACAGCTATCTCCAACCTGGCAAGTTGCCTCGCTGGCGGCCTGCAACGCTGCGTTGCGGCGATGGGACTGTATGTGTCGTATGTGATGTCTAGTACTGAACGTGGTGGGGTGTAAGATGGGAGGGGGGGTGAAGGGCTGGCAGGCATAAGTTGTTTACATTTTGTACGAATGCTACTGACCATTTTTGGAGCGAGGAAACCTGGGCAGGAGCGGTGCTGTTGTTATCTTTGATCTGGCATCGTGCATCGTCTAACCCACGGGTCCGTGGGGGTGTTGTTCCGGAGCTGCCGTGGTATAATCTGGGAGGTTGATTCGGGGGTGGTTCTATGGTTTTCTACTGAATGGGAGTAGGATTATACATATGTAACGCGGTTCCCCTAAATGTACTGTACAAATGCAAACATAGGGGTAATTACCATGATCTTGCCACTGCTTTTCATTCGTCAGGCGTTGAAGGGTATGTAAATGACGGCACAGTTGCTGAACCCCACGGAAATGGCCGCCACCTCGTTCTGGAAAGAGAAATGCACGAGGACGCGGAACGCATTAGATAAGTTACCGCAGCAGGGCCGAGCAGATGGGGAGGTCTTACATGGCCGGCTTTCCCCGGCAGCACCGATCCGTTACCATGACGACAGGGCTATAGCATAGACGTTTGCGTAGTTAGCTCTACAACTGCTATGCAGACTTCCGGAAAGGGGCCTGGTGAAAGATAGACCCGGGGAGGGGAGGGATAGCAAAGGAATTTGCAGCGTGCTTTGCTGTATGTCGATTCAAACGCTGAATCAAACTCTCATCCTTTCTATCAAGGCACACATATACGCATGCACGCTACTACACTTCGGCTTCCTATTGTTAGTACGGCCATAGCAAAGACTTCGATTCTGCCGTTGAACTCCATGTTCATTTGCTTTGATTTACTGGGGGTTGGTTCCTAATTACTTAGCGAGAGCGCACGGATGCTGATGCAGTGTGTGTGCATGTGGTATGTATTGAACGAATGAAATGCAGGGCGGCGCTGCAGGACTCCCTACCCATTGCTGGCCATAGGCCAAAGCCGCCATCTTCGCCAGCCCAACAGCAAGATATCACCACAGCGACAGTCTGAGCTAGGGATCACTGGGGTGGCGCTGTGGACCACCCAGCACCTGGCGCAAACTGCAGGCCCCACATGTTAACGCAAGCGTGCATGCGCATACCGTTATATGGCATACCCACATGTGCGCAATCGCTTCCAGCTCTTATTCTCGACTAGGGCATCTTAGGAGGCATGGCGCCCCCAACAAAAACACCCATAATGGGCGCGCACTGGAGCCACGGGAACAGCAGCGTGCGCTTGAAGATGGGCCCAAGGCCCGTGTTGTTGCTCACTCCGTAGGTCTCCACAGGCCTGAGTTCGGGGTTAGGGACGGGAGAAGGCGATCAGGAAGGCGGCAACGCGCCCGACACGGGTGACTTACAGGCTGGCACCGGAGCTACAGGGTGGGGATCAGCAAACGAAACCGTATACAAGGTGGAAGGGGGTGAAAGCGTCCCGTCGTTTCGATTGGCCAAGCACCATGCAAATATGCTTCGGTCACGACTTGTGCGGGGTGCGTGCACAATACTCCAAAAATCATAGCTCGTATTTTGCAATTTTCCTAACTACTTGCGAGGTTTCCCTCTCTCCTCCGCCCTCACCCGCCAACTCCTTCGTTCCCTGGTCCATCCAAAAGCTCGTAATGCTTGTGGAGTATACTGCTTAAAGGGTCAGCGGCAGTGGCCAGGCAAGAGAGGCATGATCAAAGGATGTCCTGACGGATTGATATGGCCGGGCAAAGCATGCTCGACATCACTCAGAAGTAAATGAGGTACAAGCATGCCTATGATAGGGCAGGCGGTCCTATAGCAGTTCACCGTTTTGGCGACGCCACTCTGCAGTACACGCCATGCCGCACCACGCCGAGCAACAGCACGCCACGCCACACAACACAACACCATAGGACGCCACACAACAATACGCCAACCCACACATCACCATGGCAAACCACACGCCAATATAGAACAGCTCACGACTCGGTATAGCACCACACCACACGACGTTCTACAACACCGTACGGCATTACACGATAGTACACGAAATTGCACGACATGACTTCCCAGCCTCGCGCCCGCGTCCCCAACAGCTCCTCCTCTCTCTCCCCCTTCGTTTCCCCTCGCACACAGGAGACAGAGGACGTTCTGGTGCCCGGGGCAGTGGACGTTTGCGTTTGCGTTGGCGTTTGCGTTTGCGTTTGCGTTGGCGTTGGCGTTGGCGTTGGCGCGTGGTTGGCGTTGGCGTTGGCGTTGGCGTTGGCGTTGGCGTTGGCGTTGGCGTTGTGGCGCTCCGCAAGGGCCGGGACTCATTGTCACATGCAGCAATGCCGGCTCGGAGGTGCAGCCGTGCACGGCTCCATTGGGTGTCAACCTTGCGACGATTGAGAGATTCAAGCAGCCGGTGAGATGTTGGGGACGCGGGCGCGAGGCTGGGAAGTCATGTCGTACGGTGTTGTGGAGCGTTTGGAAAGCCAACAATATAAAATATTTGGGGGCCCGTCAGGAATGTCCGAAACGACGGAGAAGGGGTGTGAGTTGTCAGCGGCAGGACACCCGTCGGAGATGGCAATCGGAGATCGTTAAGGACTATATCCAACAACCGATGATGGGTCAAGCGTCGTATAGTTTGCTAAGGAGTATTGCCTTGGCAAGACGATTTGCGGGGAATCTGGGTTTTGCGTGCAATTTGAAGAGCTAGAAGCCCTAAACGGCCGAGAAGCAGAGAAGGGGGTAAAACTCAATAAACCCACAGCTAACTTCGCTGGTGAAGACCTGATGGATTATGACACAGGGAAGCCGGAGAAGAATTTCAAGACTTAGATGGTCTGTCACAAGGTGGCGCAGTACTCCCTCTCCTGCCAATGGGTGAATCTTGGATCTCTACTTCGACTCTGTCAAAATGTTTACGCTGTCGTGCAACCGAAACGCCATATTGACAACATAACAAAAGGACATCACGTTGGTAGAACATCAGGAGTTGGATCCCTCATCAATCAACTCATTGAAGTCCATTGAGGCCAACAGTATTCAGAAAGCATGCAACCAACAAGCAAGAATGCATCCAACACCAATGACCTCCGCGCGACCTGTGTACGCAACGGCCCGGATCCTAGCACCAGTTCTGTGCGCTGTAGCCTATCGCAACACCCATGCCGTGCTCTCCACCCGTATTAAAGGGGTAGCATTGCTGGTGAGCCCGCTGCTGCTTGCTGCTGACTCGGAAATCGGTGCAAGTGGCGCTACCGTGCTGCTTCTAATGCAGCTGTGGCTGCAGCTCGGAAGTTGTGACGTTCCAACGGCTTCATCAGCCATAATGAGAAGAGCCCAGGGGGTCTCTGAAGAGCCTTCCATGCAGCGCAGTATTGGCCGCCCAGCATAACTTTAAGGTGACTGTATGACAGCTCTTCCCAACGCGCTGCTTCGCTGGCCCTATCCCCCACATCGCCGTTCCCCACGCATTTACCACCCCCAACACCCCTACCCCCACACCCACCGTCATCACCATCACCAAAATTACCACCATCACCACCATTACCACGATCGCCGCCTGCGTCAATACTTAAGCCGGGCCCAGAAGTCGCGAGTTCCGAGACGCCCATTGCACCCAATGAATCCATCGCCTGGAAGATTGTAAAGGGAACGAGGGCAGGTGAGGGCTTCAGGAAAGACGCCGACGCGGGCATTTGCAGCTCACAAATTTGACATTTTCGTCCACCTGCAATTAACGTGTGATAATTAAAGGGGGGTTTGTAAACGAAGGGGGGATTCGGCAGGGGCGTTGACTCCGGGCCTCGGACAGCCGCCAACCTGGCCAGCCAGCCAGCCAGTCAGACGCCAAACTCGGAGAGGAGGGTGTAGGAAGTGTTCACACACAACAACGCATTTGTTGCCCTGAGCTCCAATCTTCAAAATTCAACGCCTCGGGCTCCATCTCTATATCCCATCTCTACGTTGAAATCAAGCCCTTCCCGTAGTACCTGTGGGGTATCCGTCATCTCCTTCAACAATGCTACCATCCGCCGCTGCATCGCTGCCGGACACAACCGCGAGCGAGTCCGTTCCGAGCTCCATGCGGGGCCTTTTTTTGCTGCCCCCGCCTTCCGACCGTCCGCCGCCAAAGTCACCTCGTGATCGCCTTCCCCCCCTCGAAGAGGACCCCGAACAGCCCAGCGGCCTAACCCTGGTGCAGTCGCCGCACCCTTCCCCGGGGACTGCTCTGACTTCAGTTGTGACGCATTTGATTGCTGCTGACACTGCATCAGGAGCCGCATGCAGGCGCCTGGGGCTGCAGACCAGTTCACTGATACGCCTACGGGGACAGCCGAGCAGGAGAGGGGAGAGGTCACCATGGGTGAATCTCCTTATAGGTCATGGATGCGCGCGGTCGGGTGCTTTCATGACGCGGCTGTTGTACTAAACAGTGGTCGTTGTCGTTTCTTGACTATGGAAAGGAAAGGATTAGACACGTATGTGCGGAGGCGCGGCGCTGGCGTGGGACGGTTCACGGACAGAGCTCGTATACACCAATGCTTCACAGCCACTTTGGCCAATTGAAGAAGGTAGAGCGAGAGAGAAAAAGGGGGGGGAGGAGAGAGAGAGAGTGGAAGGCAGCCATGCCATACATTAATGTATATATACAATGCACTGGCTTGGAACCTGGAAACGCGTCCTGCCTTTCACTTGCATGACGCTTTCGGCACCCATTCTATTCAGAATTGTCAACATTCTTGGAAGCAACATTCTGTGCTGCAACGAACGCCGCCACAGCGGTGCAAAGAAGTTAAGGCCATTCCAGCCCACCGGTCATGAGGGCCGCTGACGATACCTGAGGCAGCCTTTCGCGTCGTATCGGGGCTTAAGCCGAGACTGTTTGCGGAAGGTGGAAGTGCTGCCAGCCTCGGTGGGTGCAGCGTGAAAGGCGCCACCCGTGCATTTCCCGACCCATTCATCGCAGCGGCTACTGCGGAGTCCTGAAATAAACGTGATCCAAATGCGCGATGCGCTGCAGCCACCACTGCGAGGCTTGCGGCTTCCGCACCTGAAGGGCCAGACGAGGGGTGGTGGCCCGGACGATGAATCGCCGGATCTTTCCTGACCCACCGACATGGTCATAGAGGACAAAGGCGGCGTCATGTGGGACAGTGAAAAAGATGGGAGGAACTGGCGCTATGATGAAATGGATGGCGCCAGGGAATGTGACGGCATATGGGGAGAATATCTTTCAGGGAAGATGAGCAAGCCTTTCGGATCACGAAAATGTGCGACCGGAACAAACGACACCTGTCATGGGAAAGGGGCAAGGGCAGAATGAACGTGTCGGGTGCTTTGCCCTTGGCCCCCTCCTCCGTCCCCAGCCCCTCGGATATCAGCCCAACTTAATATTTTCACATATAGCACAATACTATGTCTTATGTCTTTGGTTACCGGTGTTAACGGATAGCGCCTCCATCCGCACCCCTCCCTAGATACTGGGCATTACGGTGTTATGTGCTTTGTCCAAATCTCCCTTCAGTGATGCGATCCATATACAGCTCGCCCGCTGTTCCCCCTTTCCTCCCAAGCACGCACCGACGGCTGCCTCCAGGGAGGGTGTGGCACCGATCGCCAGCAGCTCCACGTACAGGGGCCGCTCCAGCAATCCACTAAGGAGTGCGCCCTAGATAATGAAGCATACGTGTTGTGGTGTTGTGGACGGGCGTATCCGAGATTACGAGGTAGTGGGCTTGATAGTGATGTTTGGTCATTTAGCTATAGCTGGAACATGAGGGTGTGCATGTGCCTATCAGAGGGACGCGGCTTAAGGGAGAAGGTCGTCCGGGTGGTTCAGCGGAGGGAGAGGAACGCGCATGTTCCTCACTCGCATGAATGGCGCAACGCTCGGAAATAGGCCAGAAAGCTGCCCGGGCTGGGCCATTCATTTGCATGAGACCTGCCGGGTACCGGACAACCATCTCCGTGCGGGCTTGGGCTTGGAGCAAGAGAGCCACATGCGGCCATGCTGCCCAGCTAATCCTGGGCCATGACCTCAGTACAACCTCTTGGTAACGCTGTTTACGAATTCATCAGTATCACGTCCGCATATACCCAGCTCTCGGGCCCAGATGATCACAGCCATGCACAGTAGCCTTTGAGACTGGAGCTCCACGCGCACCTTTGCCCAACCTCTACATCCATACATCTGTCCGTTCGTCCGGTTTGACAATATCTCTTACCCGCCTTACACCAGCCTTACCTGCACCCCCAGGCAGCACCAGCGGGCGATCTTGTCACTGCAGCTTAGCGATAACGTGGCGTCCCCACGCCCCGGCTTCCGACGGATGGCCCCCGCAGCCAGGAGCTGCTCCGCGTCCGCTTCCACATCGCCCGCTTGCGGCACCCTCGGAACCAAGCCGTTGGTGCTGCCACCGCTGCCGATGTCGCGGCTCTCACATCCATTCCGAAATGAAATTTGACCAGTCGACATTCCTAGCTCATTCCTAGCTGGCTGCGGTGCTATCGCAACGGCGATGTTCACCAGCGGCTGGGCGCGGGATGAGCACGCGGGGCGAGCATGCGGTCCAAATTGGCGACCGGCAACCGGGGGCGCTTCTGCTGAGGTGCCTAGCGTCGGACTCGCTGGAGCCGTAGTAGTACATGATGGCGGGGCATTGGGGAATGGAAGTAGCGGTTGCAGTTGCGGTTGCTGCACAGAGGTGGCGGCGGCGGCCGCCGCAAACGGCATAGGAGAGTTCCCTTTCACCTCTGCCATGAGTTTGATTACCTTGGCGCCTGTGCGAAAGCGCACAGATGGCGCAACGCTAACGGTGGCGGCGGTAACGACAGCATCGACAGCGGGAGCGCTGACGATTCTCGAAGCTTCGAAGGGGGTATTTACATGCACGGCGAGGGGCCCCGCCGCTGCCATGATACCCCGATCCCCTACCAGCAAATGATTGCTGTCAGATGCGGCTTCGCCGAGGCTGCTGCTGATTGCAGCAGCGGCGGCCTGTCTGCAGTCGCCCGGCGTCACCGGTGCGTCTGTGTCTCCTGCACGGCGGCTGCTCACCCGTCCAATACCATCGCAACAATCCATCTCATAATTCTGCATCACACTCTCACACTCGGCGGTCAATGACTCCGCCCCCAAGATAGACGCGTCTCCACAGGGCGGCTGGCTGACGTACATAACCAGCCGCAAGCCCGGTCTTAACCGCAGCCGTACTCGCGGCGGACGTAGCTGCGTGGTCTTCCGTCCTGGCGACTCCGCCGGGTCCATGAGTCCACAATTTCCGCCACCTCCAGGCTCCCGTGCAGCGCCGGGGACCTCGCCCCGGATGCCTGTTCCAGATAGGGTGTTGCCACTGGCCCCATCGCTGCCCTCATGCGACCCGCACTGGGGTTCTGCATCGCCAGCCTCAACCGCGTCCGTTACCCCCTCACGCACTACCTCGAAGACTGACACTTTGGGAGAGGGCGGATGTTGTTTCCCTCGTGCATCTGATCCACTGTTGGTGGGCATTGCGGAAGCGCCGCCTCCACCTCCGCTGTCGCTGCCTTGCCGTAGCGCAAGCGCCGCCTCCCCGTACAGCCACGCCAGCAATGCTCTTCGGGCCACCACCTCCGCATGACTGTCGTTGATAACGTCACCCAAGGGGCTGCGCTTTGTGGCTCCCAGGCATTTGGTCCCTGTGCCAAGCGCCACCGCGATTACGGAACCCATGGCCATGCTGATCCTCTGACCATTAGTGGCGGCAGATGCTGACGGCAAGGACGATTCTAGCGGGTTATCTGCTGAGAGTGAGAGCGGCTGGGACGTGTGTCTGCTGATGTCCACTGGAACGGTCGCGGTGAGGGTATGGGATTCTGAAGGCTGCGTGAACGAGTCCATGGCATTAAAATCGACTGAACTATTCCCGTATGCAATGGCGAAGCCTGCGACAAGGGACGGAAGGAGGCGGATCTACTCGCCTCAGTTGGGTCTTTATCAGTAAGGGGCGATTGGTGGAGGGGTGCTGGGGTGGAGGTGTGACCGGAGGTTGCACCGTACACGACTGTGTAGGTGTGCCGATGGAAAAAGGAAGAATCAGCATTATTTATACCCGGGTCGTATGAGGAGGCATGCCAGGGTCATGTGCAAGGGAGATGGTTTACCTGAAAGGACCGTGTACTCGTTGGGTTGCGGTTTGCCTTTTTTGGGGAGGGAGGTGTATGCAGATGCCACTGCCGCAGCAACTGCAGCGGCCAGGTCATCATCACCAACCATTACAGCATGAAAGAAGAGAATCGACAAAAATCGAAATTATAAGATGAGAAGCGTGTTTTCTTACAGGGATTATTTTGCCCTTGGTAATGTATTTCTTAGCTAGGTTCCGGGGATGTCGTGTAACCGTACAGGCCTGCTGCGCCATCTTAATCCGTAGTGAACACTTATAGAAACCTTGTGATATCTTCTGTGTTAACTATGTGCATGTTGATCCGGCATGGATTATTATGTACGAATTACGCTTCTGCCACTGAAGGCAGTATTGTTCCGTTAACATGGTCCTGGAGACGGCGTCCCTACTCCAGCCTTTACAGGCAACAGGACAGTCAGGCTTTAGACGCCTAACGTTCGTGCCGGCAACCAAACCTGATGCGCACTCTGCGCCTAGCGGTGTTGACCTAATACCGCTAAACGAAACACCGCAGGTACAAGTTTACCTTTCTCTCTATATTATTGAAGCTTCTGGCGCTGAATAATCGTCGTCATGTGCCTGCTTGTATGCAACATGCTATCACTACTGGCGGCTGCTCTGGCGGCGCGAAAGCATTTGGGTCGCGCATTAAATATATAAGGGCGAGAACTTTACAAAGGGCAACTTTGATTGCTTCCCGCCATGGCTTCCGTGCAGATGCCCGCGTTAGCCAACGGCCTTGCTGGACCAGGGAAGGGGCCGCCGGGTGTTCCGGCTGGGCCGAAGCAGCACCGAGAACTATTTCGGGAGTCGGACTTGGTGCTGCACTGGACCACTGTGCGGAACCGGGTAAGGGAGTCTTTGGGGGCGGGGGCCGGCAGCTACTGCCAGTCATAGTGCCTTATCCTGTAATATCCGTCAATCCCGCGGTCCACATTTCTCATTTGTCTATTCACATTTGGCCTTTGACACACATGAGCTCGAGAGCATGTGTATTAAAACCCTATACTTTCTCCTGCTTGTCTTAATAGGGTGCCGGCTACCACAACCTTGGAAACACGTGCTTCATGAACAGCGTACTGCAGGTGCGTATATTGCCACGTACCTTAACTATGCTTTGGGGGGCTGTTTTACTTCCACTCTATGGGACAAGGCAGCGTTGATGGAAGTTCGATTGAAAGCCATGTCCACGGTGCTGCTGCCAAATGTCGACAGGACAGCACGCTAGTGAGAACCCGCAAGGAGGAGCAATGTCAGCACCCTATTTTTCAGGGCTGCAGCCTTCCCGTTTCTAAGTTGCTTTCCACTCAGCCATTACCTTACTCGCATATATTCTTTGTTCACAGGCACTCGCACACACGCCTCCTCTGGCGGAGCTGTTCTTGAGCCCGCGCAGCGACAGGCTCTTAGCGGAGATTTCTGGAGGCCGGGTGCCGGATGAGGGCTACGACCCTGTCGCGGCGATGCAACAGCTTGTGCGCAAGGCATTCTCCACATTGGTGCTTGCACCCAAGGCTCACGCCGCAAGCCTTCGACTTATTAACAAGCGGTGAGCGCCGTGTAATTGGACGAGAGGAGGAATGAATGGGCTTCGCTCGATCTTCTGCTAGTTATCGTGTGCCACATGTACAATGTGAGTCCGTGGGTTGGGCTTTGCAACGGCGTGTCGAAGGTCATTGGTGCTTCAGCCCATGCTGTATAATTAGGAATGCGCACCATGACCTAAAACAGTGTCCGGGTACCTCAAGGAATTATTGGATCGTGTGCTAGTATCCCTTTCTTTGCCGGCTGCACTGCTACCCAGATTCCGGCTGGGCCGGCAGGAGGACAGTCATGAGTTCCTGCGCTGCCTACTGGACGCGATGCACGAGGCATGTCTTAAGCGCTTCAAGCCCAAGCCGCCACCTGAGCTGGCCACAACCACCTTCGTCTACCGCATCTTCGGCGGCAGGCTGCGCAGCCAGGTGCGTGTTACGTGATGACCTTAATATGCTCATCTGAGCCTCAAATTGTTTTGGGCCTGCTATGGCGAAATGCAGCTGTCTGTCGGGAGTGAGGGACTTTGGGCAGTAGAGGTTCGAGGACTCCGAATGAAGCTCGCATCTAAGGGTGTCGATAGACATGGTTATGAATGGGAGGATGTATGGGACAAGGCGGCCCAGCCATTTGCGAACCATGCATTTTGTGTCTTCAACGTGCCAAAGCGTGGGCACGCCTCATGCTGGCATATCGCCGAGTGGAATTACGAAGACACGATGTTGCCAGGTTCACCCTGATTTCTCTCGGACTGCATAAGCAAACGGTATTCCCGCGGCCTTTTTGGTATCCCACTCCGAAATCGATGGTGTCGTGCGTCTCGTGCAGAATACTGAGTTTATTCACTTGTAATGTGAAGCTCAAAATAACTGTCTGCATCCTGCATGTTTGTCTTGATGCTCGAAGTGGGTCACGAGCTTGCATTTGATGCTACCCGGTATCCGGCATGCGTGGAATAATACCAATGCCGTGTGCAGATTGAGTGTGAGGGTGCAGACTACGTGAGTCGCACGTACGATCCATTCCTGGACCTTAGCCTGGAGATCAACCGCGCAACAAGCCTCGAGCGTGCTCTCAGCGCTTTCACAGCTCCCGAGGTTCTGGACGGGGCCAACAAGTACCGCTGTCCGAAGAACAACAAGCTAGTGAGCTGCTGGTCGGGTCCGGGAAGAGCGGGCGAATAAGGCAAGGGGAGCGGACGCCTTCTACCAGACACGAAGCGGACCCCATATTCATGCACTCGACCATCTTGCGCCGTTGCAAAGACGCAGCCAGGGGCATGTTCTTAATTCGTCGGTCGTGTAATGGTACCACCGTGGGGGTTGAACCAGGGCCGCACATGATGAGCACTAGATGGCGCCTATGCGGAATGCCATGTGGTAATGGTTCAGGTGCGCGCGGTGAAGCGAATCAGCGTCGAGGAGGCGCCAAATGTGCTGACAGTCCATCTTAAGCGCTTTGAGTACGGCAGTTTCGGAGCGAAGATTAACAAGAAGGTGGAGTTCGGTACGCAGCTGGACTTGCGCCCGTACATGAGCAACACCAAGGGACCGCAGCAGGTGTGTACATCTCTGTCTTAGAAGTCTAAGCCAACGGTGCAACCACGCAACTTTGTGGGTTCCCTGCTACGGTGCTGGTGTCGAAGTATACGCACCGGTCTGCCGAGCTAAATGTTTCAGCTCTCCCGGCCTCGCCTTGCACTGCCTTATTCATGCCTTTTGTCGCTGCCCACACAGATTTACGAATTGTACGGAGTCCTCGTTCATCACGGCCACTCGGTCAACAATGGGCACTACATTTGTTACGTGAAGGCAGCCAATGGGCTTTGGCACGTGTGTGACGACCACCGGGTTTCTGCTGTTGGCGAGCGCACCGTCCTGGAGCAGCGCGCCTACATCCTGTTTTATGTCCGACAGCACCCGCGCAGTTCCGCAGCCATGGCAGCGGCGATCACCGCAGCGGTGCATCAAGCACGTACTGGGGCAGGGGACGCTGAAGAGAAATTGGCTGCGGCGGCTGCAAATGGGCACGACAAGGAGGCGGTTGTGGCTGTTTTGCGGCGGCAGCGGGAAGACGATGCCACCAGTTGTCGTGGTGCAGAACAGCCTGAGGGTCAGGACGGCAGAAATGCTAAGCGTGTGCGACATACGGCGGCAGTAGGGGCTGGCCCCGTAGCACATGTTGGTGACGGTAAGGGCACCGGACAGGAGGCGACCGCTGCTAGCCGAGCAGTGCCGAAGTCGAATACGGCGCTGGCCCATATGCTTGCAAATTTGGTCGAAAACAAAAAGCAGTTGCAAATGCCCAAGCGAAAATTGCAGATGGACAACGCTTTGACCGGACAGGGGCTTGGGGAGCAACAACTGGAAATGGACAGATATGCCCAGCAGGGCCAGCAGCAGCATCAACAATGTGGCGATGTGCAGGGCCAACGTGCCAGTGTTAATGACCACCAGAATAACTTGGCAGAAATTAGCGGCCATGGCCACGCGAACGGTGATGTGGCTACCAGTCACCCGCCGGCTGCCAAGGCCGCGAAATTCGTATTGGCGAAAGCAATTGGGGCTGAAGCCGCCGGCCCTAAATCGGCATTCAATGACAGTGTAAACAGGCAGCACAGGGCAATGTCCAGCGATTCGGGGCAGCAGCAGCAGCAGCCTGAGCAACAGCAGCACGTCGTCGACTCGGCAGAGCGCTTCCAGTTACAGCAGCAGAATCATCAGGTTGCTGACGGCGTCCATCAAGCAAGGTGCTCAATGGGGGCCGTGATTTATAAGGGACCGGTGATAGCTGGTGGTGTAGGTTGTGGACAGGGCTTATCTTGAACCTGTCCTTATGGATATTGTTGAGCTCCGCTTTTCGCTTGGCAATACATATCTGTAGGCCACGGCTGCAGGCTGGGGAATGACGAAACGCACTGGGCACTGACAAACGGTGATCGATGTGCTTTAGGGGCCTCAGAAACCCCGCTATCTGACCCCGCTTACCGCAGCTTAAGTTCAGAACGGAACACTCCTATTGACCCGATTGCGCCCCTTGTTTGGGAGGCGGGTATGCTGTGTGGGGCACTATATGGACTACTAGATACCAATCAGGGGCATCTACGGGAATGACGAAACGCACTGGGCACTGACAAACGGTGATCGATGTGCTTTAGGGGCCTCAGAAACCCCGCTATCTGACCCGTTACTTGCTGCATGCACCGCCAAAGGTAATCGTCCATTACCATGTTGTCAGGATATCTCAAGCATGGTTTCAATAGTGCCTGTTGTATCCTGTCAGGTGTCAGGATTTGTAAGTGTTTTTGTGTGCGTTTCTTATATATGTGCTGTCCTGGCACGCGGTGAGGGAATATACGCAATTGAAGGTTTGCTTCTACTTGGTGTATTAATAAACCCATTCACAGACCGCATTGGTACACGTGATTTACCTCGGGCCGTGCAATTTTTCCCTCCATGAATGCATTATGCTCCCTTCTCCCTCTCATGTCCCATCCAACATGTGACCGCAGACGGGTGTCTTTGCTGAAGCCGTTGCGTGGCTCGCTCGTGTGCTCGCGGACCAGCGTCTGGTACGCCACCGCTGGTCAGCTATGCCATGCTGCAGCCAAGGGTGGCGCGAGTAGTGGGAAAGGCCGCTTTACACTTTCAGCATCTGTGCCTCCAGCTGCAATCACCGACGCTTTTCCTGAGGATGCCGGCACGTGGCATCGAGGGCAGGGGCCTCGGCCACCTTCAGGCCACTGTGAAACTGCGACACCACCGCCTGCAGTGTCTCACCCAAACAGCCCGCACCACCATATTCATAAGTCCCTGGAGGATAAGTTTGATGCTCTGGGCTCACCGGAGAACCGTGACCAAAGTGTGCCCAACCAATCTAGCCGCCGATCCAAGGACGATGGAACGTTTGCTGCTGTTGACCTGCCGGGGTGTCTGGGGCCGTCGACTACGGGTCAGCTACGTGATTTGGTGGCGGGTGTGGCTAGCGGGCGCAAGAAAACATCGCGATTGGCTTTCTTGTCGGCTCAGAAGTCTATGGCAGCATCTGACGGGGAACCGGACGCCGTAGCAGGTGTTAGCAGGGTTTCGCAGCAGGGTGCTGCCGGGGATAGCGCAAGAGCAGGACTGGACGTGCAGGAGTTGGAGGTTGAACCTTCGGTGCGGCGGCATAAGCGAGCGCGTCAGGCGGCAGCTGATGGCGATGGGCGCGTCGGACCAACTATAGCCAGTCCTGCAAATGGAGATGTGACAAAAGCAACACTGGCATGGCCGGGAGATGCGAAAGCAAAGGCATTACTCGAAGCGCCAACCCAGCGACAGCAACCATCGGCGGCGGCCGCGAAGGAGGTGCTCACAGGTCAGGAAGCGTTATCGTGGTTACTGAGTGGGGATAGTGGCCATGGAACGAGCGGAGTCCGGGCTCGGCATGCGGGGGCGGGGTCCTCCAACTGGGAGGTAGATGAACCGGGCGTGTTTGAGCTGCGACAGCAAGCTGCGCAACTCAACCACACCATCTCTGGGACAAAGCGGCACGTGCCGGCTGGAGGGCGTGAGTACGACGAATGGGACGAAGAGTATGACCGGGGCCGAACAAAGAAGGTTCGCAACAAAGGGGGAGGAAACGACGAAGGGTATGGAGAGGATGGGCCATCACTGTTGCGTAGCGGGTTCAACATGTTCCAGAGAGCGGCCAGTGAAGGCTGGCGCAGCGACGCAAAGGATGGCCCCGGGCAGACGCCAGGGTCGGGCAGGAGTTCAAGAGGCCGCGGTCGGGGCCGAACTCCCGTAGAGCGTGGAGTCAGGACTCCAGGACGAGGAGGGTGCACCCCAGGGGGTCGGGGCGGACGCTTTGGGGCTTCAAAGTCGCCTGGACGAGGCTGGGGAAGGGGCAGGGGTTGGTCGCCACGCGGCAGGGGGACTACCAATCGGTAGGATTGTATCCGGCCCTCTTGCCATCTTGTACATTGCTTCCACAGCAATACGTAGAACGGCTTCCCCCGAGCTTCTTGGTTAAGCTTACAGGCGTGCGATTTTATTGAAGAGCCAAGGCAAGAAGTTTGCCAAGTGCTGTGTGCGTAGCCTTTGGCCCCATTAGACTCCACCTGTTGAACGGAACGTGGGCGTTATGATCCAGAAATGTCGCTGCAAGCACGCAAACGGATGCTTAATAAGGGCGAGACTGGTGTGCAGTGATAGCATAAAGCAGGTTTTTGCATCGTTCTTTTGTCATCAAACGTGATTTCAAGCAAAGCGGCACAGACGGTGCTTGCCACATATTGGGCAGATTCCTTTGGTTGGGTGCTGAACGGTCAAAAGGCCTGGTACGGGCCCGATCACTGTGGGATTGCTGTTACTGGTCACTGATAGGACACTGCGGAATATCTAATATACGCTTGGTACTACGAAAGTGGATGGTTTTTATGCCATAGTTTCTGACGCGGCCTTTGTTTTTTCTGTTCAGACCCCTTCAATTTTGTTCTTGTATGCTCGGGTTTCTACTAGGGAGGAATGTTCCTACTAAGGACGATCGTTTGCTTGAAGTCCCTGTTCGGTGGGTTGCGTTTTAATGCAGGTAGTGGTAACAGGAGCTTGTACGGGGAAGCGAATATACAGTTTTTCACGAATCCTAGGCTTTCCTATAAAGGTTATTCCGTCGCACTTGGGCCAAGGCGTGTTCCGATTACGTAGATGACTTGGGAAAGGGCTGTCAGGAAGGTTTCGATCTCGTCATCGATCATGTCGAGGGTGCATGGTAACGACGCCCATATCATAAGTGGGTGTAATTACGACAACTAGCTTGGATTTAATTCGGCAGGCTGCACGAAGGAATGCTACGTGCGTAAGCGTTTAAATGGTGTTTTTTTTGAAGAAGAGTATGTCTCACCGAATGATGTAGGGACAGGTAGCGTCGGATACATATATGATGCTATATATTTATTGCGTCTGTTGACAGGCTTCGTGCTCGTCGGTCATTTTCTTATACCAAGCTGGTACGATTTTATGAAGTGCTCGCAGGTCTTTGCGTCTTATACGACATGCCGTTGAAGATGCAGAGCCTTGTTGTAATCATGACCAGGGTTTGCAGTTGTCCCGGCCCTAAAATCGTCGTGGAACAATCAGAACAGTTACATGGTTGGCGTAGCGCGGCGGAGACAGTACAGCGTCATGCTGTTAAGCAACGCGAGGTCGAATGCTTACCCATATCAATATCATCCATGCAAAACTTGCAATCTCATAGTCCCGATTCTCAGACTAAATCCGTACATGCCGGCAAGGTAATAACACTATTCGAATGCGAGATGGTCGCTGGTCGCTACTGCTGCCCGTCTTACAATTTCAATGGCGAGGTTGCGCCCACATGTAGTTCTGGATCCTCGAAGGGGGTACCCCTTGCCGCGACAGTACGGGCCTCTGAAACTCCTCACCTACGTGGGGCTGCAGTGAGCAGCGGGTCAGCCAGGGCCCGTAACTACTGCACCCGCGCAGGACCTTGGCAGATGTACAGCAATAGGTAACAGGCACGTCTGCAACTTGAGACGCCAGGAAGCAAAATCAGGACCACACGCCGGGTTGTTATCCAGCGGAGAGAAGCCTCCACTTTTGTGCGCGAACATGGCTGCCGTGGCGGATGTGCGACCCCACGACAGCCGTATGTTAGCCACGAATTATATTCCTATTCGACTGGGGTGGCCCTCACCCATGGTTCGGTTGGTAAGATGAAAACACCCCTGAAACCCATTTTTCTGAAAACTATCCTCGTAGGTGAAATGAAAAATCATTTGCAAGTGCCTACTGCTCCTTGCTAACGACCGGCATGGCAACACAATATGCAGCAGTATTGACCAGAACACGAGATGACAACCGCTGCCAACTTCAACCAGATGTTCCAAATCTCTATTCTAGAGGGGGGTGCCGGTTCTGCATCAGGTTTCTTTAGATAAAGGACCATATTAACTTATCCAAGGGCCTTATAAACGGACCAATACCACATGACAGGACAACCCATTGCGCGCCCGTCACTAGGCAGGGCCCCGCCCAGACAGGTAGCTGGGGAAGAATACATCCCCCCTACACCGACGCCCAGGCAGCGATATTCCTACCGCGCCGAACTCAGCCAGTTCTGTTTCCGCACAACGGACACCTGCAACTAATCACGCGCCATAATGTGCTTTCAGTTCACCAAAAATTCATGGCAACTTCAGCTGTAACCTTATAACACGTGACCCAGCCCCCTCCAGGACGAAATCTACCGCATGCCGCTTGCGGTAGGAAGGTCATTGGCCGTCTTTATAAGTAGTAAGTATGAACTGACTGCTGTACCGGGAAGGGGCTATGCATCCCGGCCAGGTGATGCACGCATGTCCTTGGGCCTACTGCCGCGTCGCGCGCACACAAACACACATACACACAAACACACAAACAGATTCGCGATATTGATTGCCTTTTGCGCTCTGTTAGCGTTCTCACCAACCCTTTGGGAGCACTCACAGAGTGACACAATGATCTGTGCTTCTGCCCCAGCAATATAAAAGAAACCAGCTCTCTCGCGCCGACGTGGCGGCGGTGAAATTAGACCTGTGCGGCCTGGAAGTACGGCTACAATAAGTACCCTTGGTTTAATGTTCTATACGAGCGTCACGAAGGAGACGATGCGGACAGGGGCGAAAACCCCTGCCTCGTGGTGCCCAGCTATGCACCAATGTATGCCGGGATGCGTATCGCGTACGGCACAGAAGAGGCTACGTCCGTGCACTGCCCCTTAACTAAAATCCCACCGCTCTTAACCATGCACGCTTTTAGCTGTCACTACAACAACTTTAGGCCTACTGTAACATCCCCAACGAGAGATAATATTCCCCGTCGTGTATGCTGTACGGCACTATTGCTCGTGTACCTCAGAACACAAAACCGCAAAGTATAAACACGCCTCGTCATAACCATTATCATATGGACGGAATGTGGAATGAGTTCATCGTAGAGGGTAACCCCTTCTGTAGGGAGCTTGCCCCACGCGCTAACCACTCACTCATTTTGGTGCGGCGTGGTTAGTGTGACATGATAGGTGTGATGTGGGTTGCGGTGTCCGTGAGGTGTCCGTGAAGTCAAGTGAATGCAAAAACGACCCTGTCGCAGCATGACCCAGAACTGAAAGACACTGCACACACGTTCAAACCCGTACGCCTTGTGCTCGGGTAAGATAGCGTGTACGATAGGGTTTGTGTGAATCAACTAAAATTAGACCATCATATACCTTCACCTTAACGGGTTATTGGAAACGCTGCGTCGCGCGCTAAGTGGAGCACCGGAGGCCCCAGAAAGCCTCATACTGGGCAGAGATGGAAACTACAGGGAGGAAACAGTTAATAATCGCATCTGAAAAATCAGCACCGGCTGCCAAGGCTGCCACCACACGCCGCTGATGCTGTGTCCTCATAACCCCACTTAACTCACTCCCTTGTGTTCCTCCCCGACCCCGACCACTGTCCGCCCCTGCTCGTCGACATCCTCCTAAGCACCGACCCAATTAACAGACTAACAGCTAACGAACAAAAAAACGACAGGCTATGAAGTTCCTGGACTCAGACTCATTTGCCACACAACATACTACTGTGCTCATATCACCGTACCACGTGAAACGTCCCATCCACATCTCATCCATTTTCCTCATTTGCCCAGGCTAAGGGGGACCTCGTGGCCCCACATCAATGAGGATGCGGACTCCTCCTTGAGCCATCGCCTTCAGCCCTATGGTCGGTGTGGGCTTCTCCCGGTGCCCATCGTCACCTCCTCATCTTCCGCATCACCGTCACTCCGCATGTGCCTACACTCCACAGGCTATTTTCTATATTTATATCATATTTCTATACGCTAGATATTTAAGCTCCCTGGTGGCCATTTTCAGCACCAACTTTATCTCCGGCGTGAAACGGACTCTCCCCCATTCCCTGGAAAGCTTTCCTCACAGGTATAGCCCCAGCACCCGGGCGACCTGCTCCCCATCCAAAGGCCCGTCCACATCGCCCGCCCATTCGTACGTGTGCATGGCGCCCTTACCCTTCACCGATGCCATCCCCAGATCGCGCCAGGCCTCGCTAGGCAGCCGGGAGTGAGTGGCGGCGCTGACATGGATGTGGCCAGGGTTACACGTGCTCTCCATGCGGCTGGCAACGTTCTGGAGGGTGGTGAAGTGGTGGTGAGGAATGCGAGAGGGGGGGCGGAGCGATAGCTCATTGGGGGGAAGAGAGAGGGTTAGCATTTGGGAAGTGGTTGCGCTCGACTGAAGCTGTGAAGGTCAGGAGGAAGGATGCAGCTCCTGCCCCCCACAAGCTAACGCCCTTTTACTTAAGCTGATGCCCGGTATGATGCCCGGTGCGATCGGCCGTACTCCAACATGGCGGTCACTCAATGAAACCATGGATGCGGCACACGGCATGAATGGAGGCATGTACGTCAGATGCCATATTGCTGAGAGGACTGCGGCTAGTGGCGGGACCTATTATTGCCTAATCAGGATCTGAGGCCATGGAGCATGACACAGTGGTGGGTTGCAGTGTGCCATAGCAGGAGTACTGCAGCTGTTGTTGCCCAGCACAGCACAGAGCCGTTTAAACGTTTCAACTCGGGCGGCAGCCTCAGACGCGCTCATCGGCCTCATCTTAAGCCCCAGCCCCTTCACACTTCTTGTATTCTCACACTTCTTATGTTCTCACACTTCTTGTATTTTCACCCCACCGCCTCCCGAACCGCCCCCTGATCTCCTGCCCACCACTGTGTCTCCGAAGAGGCAGAATCTCGGCATGGTGTCCCCCACCACACCGCTAGTGACGGGGCCGCTGTGAAGCCCCACACGCAGCTGTACGGGCTCCCCCGTGTGCGGCATATGCACCTCACGTGACACTCGGATCATGGCCTGGCCGGGGGCCGCCGGGGGGAATGCGGGATGGGTTGTCATAGGGGGATGGGGAAATGGTCAACATGGCGCGCATGGGCACATAGGCTGGGGCGTTATGGGGCCCCCTAGCTGCCGCGTTAGTACTTTGATGGCGAGATGCACATACCGACGTGAAACTGAATGCAGCCGTGCAGCATCTAAAGGTGAACGATGATGAGGAGCGAGTGATTGAGAGTGGCCCTTACTAGGAAACTTCTCACACTACTGTCCCGACTCTGGCTCTGCAGCTGGGCAGCATCCCGGACCCTCATATCTCTTCACCACTTTCCATCGTGCTGCTGATGTACGAGAATGATACATGCGCTCTTCCGCCCGCCCGAAATACCTTGGCAAACTCCAATGTGCGTACGGCATGTAAAGGGTCCTCCGTACCGCTGATAACGGATTTGTAGCCATCCTCGTCATACGCCACTAACCCGCCGGCGACCATGTAACAGTCTGGGGAAAGTGCCAGAGGAGGCGCAGGAGATCCTGTCTGTCTATCTTTCTGTGTATGTTATGGGTGAATGGGTACGGAGGTGGAGGAACAGGTACCCCTCCCCTCCCCTCCCCTCCCCTCCCCTCCCCTCCCCTCCCCTCCCCTCCCCTCCCCTCCCCTCCCCTCCCCTCCCCTCCCCTCCCCTCCCCTCCCCTCCCCTCCCCTCCCCTCCCCTCCCCTCCCCTCCCCTCCCCTCCCCTCCCCTCCCCTCCCCTCCCCTCCCCTCCCCTCCCCTCCCCTCCCCTCCCCTCCCCTCCCCTCCCCTCCCCTCCCCTCCCCTCCCCTCCCCTCCCCTCCCCTCCCCTCCCCTCCCCTCCCCTCCCCTCCCCTCCCCTCCCCTCCCCCCCCCCTCCCCTCCCCTCCCCTCCCCTCCCCTCCCCTCTCAGGCACTCACCCCCGATGGTCTCCACCTTATACACCCTATAAAGGTCCACCAGGCCGTCGAAGCGGCTGTACAGATCGTTCAGGAAGGACATGACGGTGAAGGGAGTGGTAGCACTGCAAGCGGTCGTGAAGCCCTGCGCCGTACATAGCAGCGTATAGCAGGGCATATAGGATGGCGCGCGCGCGCGTCGGCAGTCTCGATCCCCGAAGAGGGCCACAGCCCCCCGGTCCCGCAGGTGTTTGGTCTAATAATCGGGACCGACTATATACACGTTAACACTGGCGCACGATGGCTTCGAAATGACTAAGAAAATAATCACCTGGCTGATGCGACACGATGGAGCTCCAGAATGAGCTCTCGTCACGTTTCCAACACTTTGCTTTACGTAGTATTGTCGCGACATAACATGATATCGGTACGGCACTTATAATGTACGATTACAGTTTCATTTCGTGTTAAAATTACATGGGTTCGTAGCGTCTTCAAGGTGTAGATCCAGATTTAGCCACCCGACCCTACGACCCCGTACACGTACGTACCACAATGTCACAAAATAGGATGGTCACGCATGGATGCCACGTGGCGAGTGAGGCCAGTCGCGCAGGGCCGCGCTCCAACGCTGCCGCCGCCGCCGCCGCCACCGCAGCTGCCTCGTCGGCGTCGCCACTCTTCGCGACGCCACCGCCGCTGACGGCGCCGACTGAGGTGTTCCCCAGTCCCCGTATCGGACTTGTCGACCTGGGGCCGGGAGAACAGGTTCCATGGCCCCGCGGCCCGCGATTCCATGGGCCCGTACGTGCAGGCCCTCGCCTTCTGCCGGCGCCGCCTCGCAGAGTCAGGTACTCAATGCAATGCCGCGGGAAGATACTCTCCAACACCTGACGGCCGATGGAATGATGCAGGAATGCGGATGAGATCTGCTCGCGCGTTTAGAACTGCTCGCGCGAACTCTCCGAGTTTTCGTGCTCCAGGGAGTCATGAAAGCAGAAGCACAATCACCCCAACCATATCCCAAGTGTCTGTGGTCCAGGAAGAAGACGGAGGCGAATAAACAGGCGGACCTGCGAACCACCTGCGTCCTTTCGTTATCTGTGTCACACATTCCCCCAGCACACGGTTCCCTCCATCATAACACATGACGCCAATACGGACGTGACGTCATGACGGCCCCGATTTCACGAATTCCTGAATCCACATTACTCTCACACCTTGTGCTCCTCTTGCAGCAACCCCGCCGTCTCCCGCTGGGCAGTAACCTCCGCCGTTACATCAAACTGAGTAATCACCAACAACATCGACTGCTGCCGCTCGGTCTGCTGCTGCTGCTGCGGCGGCGGCGGCGGCGGTGGAAGAAGTGACACGGGCGCTGGCATCCCCCCCGTCGCAATGCCCCCTGGCGCTGACGTGGCGGCTTTTGCGGCGACATCCCCCTCCACAGGTACCTACGATGAGGATGGGCAGGCGCAATCATTGGGGACGAGACCCTCAGAGGCCTGTCTTACGATTCCGCATCTTCGGATTCCGTCAGCCCCACCCATCTCTGCCTGCGTCATGTCTTCCGCCCCCAGCACCCCTCCATGACACATGCAACATCTCAGCTACCCCACCACCCCAGTGTCCGCCCGGGTGGCAGCCGGGACGAATCTCTGTTCCCTGCAGGTTCCTCCATCACCTCCGTTCCATTGGCCGTTTCATCCCGACCCACTTCCGGGTGCCACCCCTCTTCCCTTCCTCTCTTCCCCTCCTCTCTTCCCCTCCTCTCTTTCCCTCCTTCCCCTTTCCATCATTGCGCACCTGAACCGCACGGAGGTGCACCCTATGCCAGACGGCGTGGGGGACCGCGGCCACAGGCAGCACCGCAGCCACGCCTCCGTTCCCGTCGACGTCACCGCCAAATGCACCAATCGCATCGGCGCCGTTAATAACTGCTTTGCCGCCGTCAACGACCTCTTGGTTTGGAAACCTACTGCCGCACGGACTGCAGTCTCTGGTGGCGGCGAGGGTAGGGGCATTGGCAGCGTTACCAGCGCCGCCGCCGTCGCTCTCTGAGCTGAGGATCCGAAAGTCGGCGTTCCACTCCGCCGCCGCCACCGGGGCCCCTGCCATCATAACAGCCGCCGCTGCCACCGGCCCTCCTGCCATCGTCCCGGCCGCCGCAGCCGGAAGGTACCTGGCGTTGAGCGACGCACTGGACGAGCAGCCGGACCTTGCGGTGCGCGTCCCCATCGGCAAGGCAGTGGCGACGACGTCAGTGACGACGTTGTTACCAGTGCTAAAACATTTCCGCTGGTGGACTATTTCTCCAGAATCGCCGCCGTCACTGCCGGCGGCAGCGGCGTCGCCACCGTTGCCGGACGCCATAGCACCATGCGCCTTGCATCCGGAGGCTGTGGCACTGCCGATGTTGCCGCCGACGACAGCCCGATAGACGTGATAGTGTTGATGTGCTTGTTGTTGCTGTGGTGGCTGCTGAGATTGTGGCGGCGGCGGCGTGGCTAGTTGGTGTAAGCAGCGGTGACGGGGCAGTTGCTGCGCTTCGTCCCGAAGTGATGAAAAATTGCTTAAAAGCTGTCGTACGCGGCTCTGAGCATCCGTTTGAGGTGTCAGTCGGCGCCGTCTGGTCGCGGAGCCGACGTTGCATGTCCGACCCGGTGGCGCTGGCGGCAGCGGCGGCAGGTTCTGATGCTGGCACCACACGTCCACACCATTACCGGCGACGCCGCTGTTGTACGACACGGTGCCTCTGGGTAGAGCTGCCGTACTTGTTCTTGTTGCCCGTTCCCAGCGCGTCGGTTTATCCAGGTGACCTACGGCGCCGACTGTAACTCGTCGATAATCGTCGATGACCCTGCCGCCACCGCCGCCGCCGCCGCCGCCACCGCCACCGCCACCGCCGCCTTGCCCTGACTCTGACGTGACTCGCCAGCACCGTCCGAGAGCGCCGCGGACTGCGGTGTTGTCGGCGGTGAGCTCGAGGGACTGCACGGACTGGGGGCCCGCGTCACTACTTCCGGGCAGCTTGATAATCCCGTCCCCGCATTCCCTGCATTCCACGCCTGTGGCGGCGCCGCTAAGGTTCACCATATCGTGCGCCTCCACGCCTACGTCTTCACCGCCACACTGGCTGTTGCAGCCCGCCGCCGCCTCCGCCGCCGATCGGGCTCCAAAACCATGATTAGATCCAGACTGCACCTCAACCCCGTCTGTAATCGTGCCAAGGTACGGCCGAATCGACAACCGCCGACCGCAAGACCCAGCCAGACCATTAACGCCGTACACACACGACGTTTTCTTGGGTACGGCATGTGTCGTGCATCCGATTGCAATCGGCAAGGTGGGTCCCTCTCGCTCCACTGGCTCTGTGGCGAAAGAGTTGCAGGAGGCGGCGCCGCCGCTGCCACCGCCCGTACCATTTCCACAGCTTAGCGCTGCCGCTGCAGACAACGGCGGGACGGAAGACTGAGTCGCAGTCTGAGTTGC
This sequence comes from Volvox africanus, assembly GCA_030268105.1. Classification (NCBI taxonomy): domain Eukaryota; kingdom Viridiplantae; phylum Chlorophyta; class Chlorophyceae; order Chlamydomonadales; family Volvocaceae; genus Volvox; species Volvox africanus. The sequence continues at coordinate 6,305,223 of BSDZ01000078.1, forward strand.
TTTGCCTAGCGGTCCGCTGCAGAATGTCAGGGACGCGAGATTGGTATTCGTGCTGGACATGCGGCGAGGGGCTTGGCGCTTCTTGTATGTCGCTACGGCGGCAGCGGCCTCCTGCAGGCGTTGGAGAGTGCTTGTATGCGGCGGCGGCGGCGGCGGCGGAAAGCTCCACCTCCAACGGAAAGCGGTGTCAGCTCCACCTCCAACGGCGGCGACAGAGGCGGCGTTTGCCGGCGGCTGTGGTGTTGCAAACATCGCGTGCAGCAGCAGTAACGGCGCCGAGGCCTCACATAAGGTCCCAGGATGCACCCAGGAGGGGGGAAGTACGGCGGCGTGTGGTGGTACCGGCGACGTCGTCGGCAACCAAGCCTGCGAGCAGCCTGGCGTCCCGGACGTACGCGCCGTACAGTCCGATGGCCGCTGCTGCAGTGCTGGCTGTGATTGCGGTGCTGATGGGAGAGACGACGTCGTTGTCGGCAATGGGTTGTGAAGTTGCGAGGGCAGGTTCGATGCTGACGTTGACGTTGGTGTTAGGTGGTGTTGGGGTTGAAGCAGCTGGAGCTGTTGCTGATGGTTTCGGGAGGCACGCAGGTAGGGGGTACCCAAGTCACTGACAAGGCCTCCCTCATCGTCGCCATCGGCGTCGCCGCCGACAAAGATGCCGATGTTGGCGGCAGCGGATGTCGAAACCGTCACCAACCCGCCATCGTCGCAGCGCTGAGTGAGCCACCCCGACTCTGGCGGCGGCGGCGGCGGCGGCGGTGGCGGGAAAGGTTCAGAGAGTCAGTCAGTGAATCCCAACTGAGGAGCAGCAAAGTCTGAAAGGAAGGAGAGACATGGCAGTACCTGTTTTGATGATGTAATCCGGACAGCCCACGAGGACGCCATTTCCCGCGCCACGCCCTTCACCATCACCATCACCATCAGAAGCACCGTCGCCGTCACCGCCAGCGCCAGCGTCACCGCCGCCGCCGCCACCACCGCCGCCGCCGCCGCCGCCGCCACCGCCCAGGATCTTCGGTGGCACTGACAGCCGGTGCGCTTTCGCGTCCAGGTTGGTCGGCACCACCGGGTGTTCCGCCGCCGCCACCACTATACCAGTGGTGGTACTCCGGGGCTGCGTGCGGGGCGTCCTCGTCGTCAGAGCAATTTGCGAAGTTGCCAGGGCCTCAAGCAGCCTCCGATCCAGAGCGTCGCTCTTCCCCCGGTCGGCCGAGTCATCCGAGAGGCTCTGCGGCGACGCTGCGCCGGCAGCGATGGGGCAGTCATAGCGTGCTGTATGAGCACTTCCGGCGGCAGAGGTACCCCCAAATCCACCACGACCACCATTACCAACAAACGGCCTGTCGCCCGAGACCCGCGGGAATTGTACGGCAGCGGCTTCGGAGCCCGTGCCGCAGTGCATCCCCAACCGGTTTGAGATGCCTGGCTGCACTGAAGCCACGCAGGAGAAGCTCTGCGGAGGGGATTGGAGGCCATGGAAAGCAGTGGAAGGCGGAGGCAATGGAAAGCAGTGGGAGACCGCTTCGTACAGTGATCCCTAGGGGATGATGACCCCTGAACCGATGGGTTAGGACTGGACTGTCAGCTGTCACGCCCTTCCATTTATATTCAAATTCTTAGCAAAGTTTCGCCTTTCCGTCCTCGTCCAGTAGCAGCTAGCATCTTGCTTTCGCATCTGTTGACCGCACAGAGGAAACATCAAACAGCATTTTTGCGAGTCTAGCCTGCCTGTGTATGACGCCCGCCTGACGGCACCCCCTTGAGCTGCACGCCGACGAAGGCCAGCTTGCCCTTCCGCGGCTGCAGAGGGCTCACATTGATTGCTACTATCCCTCTCAATACCCAATATAACATCCAATGATTGTAAATATTTGAACAACACAAGGGAACCAAACGCGAGCGACATATTCCCCTCAAGCCTTAGGGGGTTTGCGGAAGCCGCATTTCCAAAAAGAAAAGCAACAAAACAACAAAACAAAACAACCTCATCGTCCGGAAGACGGAGGCGTGTAAAGAGCCTTCCCTGGAGCCTTCCCTCTGCCCACCTGACCCTGGACCACGTCCCCCAGCAAGGCGTCCACCAGCGCTAGGGTCGTGGGGCACCGGCGAGCCATTGTCGACTCCGCCGTCCGCGCCGTGCGCTCTCGGTGGGCAAGTAGCTCCTGGAGTAGCAGCCGACCCGTGGATCGGCCCACCAGATTGCCCAGGAACTCCTGAAGCCCGGTGGCACACAACGACGCACCTTGATTGATAACATACTTGTGCTTGTGTTAACAGGGGACGCGGAAGAATCGTGAGTCGTGCAACGACATACATGAAGGGCGTACGGCACTGCAAGGGGAAATCGTGACTGCATGGGCAGTAGGAATGGGTCCTGTTGGATATGGTCCGCCAGATGGGTGTCGTTTAAATACTGTCAGTGCGGCCAAAATGACATCGTACCGCGGCAGCAAGAAAGAAAGCGCACTTTCCGCGAGAACGCCGCACCGCACGCCACACCGCACGCCAGCTGAAGGCTGCTGGAAGGGGGTAAGCCGCTTCGACGAATGAGCTGCAGAATAAAAAACGAGTATGCAGTAGAGGGAGACTGAGGCATGGAGGCAGATTGGCAGATGCGGGGTTTGGGTCAGGAACGCATGAGCTGCTGCATCCAGTGATACGTGTCATGCCGTACCAGGTCGTACGAAACGTTCGTACACACTGCGCATCTTACCCGAGATCTCTTGTTCTGGTAGAGAACTTCATCCCTGCGTCCGTTGGGGCCATTGCGGCCATTGCGGGCGGGAGGAAGGGGCAGCGGTTAGCCGTCTGGCGGTGAAAGTCCCCACTCTGGCGCTCAGTACGACACAGCGAACAACCCATACAAACATCTTTACAACCTTCATGCCTCAAAGCCCCCTTCCATTTCCCCTCCATCCACGTCCCTCATCCAAAATCGGCATCAAGGGACAAGCTTCACAGCGCCGTACACATGCCATACATGCTCACCCTGGGTGCTGTACGATGGTTACCAAGAACGGCCCATCGTTCAAGGCTAGCAACTGCGGACCGAACTCGCTGCAGCCATCTTGCATCATAATAGCTGTACCGGGCCAGGGAGATGCCAGGGCAGCCGCTCGGGGTTTGGGGTCGAACAAGGAGGGCGTTTCTGCACCTGGCTCCGGAACCGCCACATCAGCCACTACGGCCGTTAAGCCTTCTGCACGGGCCGGGGCCGGGGTCGGGCATAAGACCCTCGGCCACTGTACGGAACAGGTCACGTCAGCTTTCGTTGTCGCTGCAGCTGCTATTCTGCACGTGGCTGGAGCTGCAGCTGCATTTGGTCCTGGTATGGCAGTGCTATGCTCGCAATCCAGCCCCGACCCCACCGCTGCCGCTGCCGCTGAGTCCGCAGCTGAGTCCGCAGCTGAGTCCCCGCGATGCTCCCCGACGTGGCTGCCCTCCGGGGTGTCATCCTCTGGCCTGCATGTGAAGGAGGAGCTCCGGGCCTCAGCACTCAGCAGACGAGACCGCTCCGCCGACGGCTCGCATCCCGAGGCCGAGGAGCCGGATGCCCGCGATGCCGTACGAATAAGTACAGCTGGACGAGCGTTTTGACACCCCGCCACATCGTCAGGCTGAACCCGGCAGCTCTGGATCTGTGACACGCATCGACCGGGTGGAACCGTGGCATCACCGGGAGAAGGGGTACAGATCTCACTCCCTCAAAGACAGTGTGTTCATGGCGGCGGCCAAGTGGCGTGCGGTTGGATAACGCGGAGGAGCACTTTGTTTTGGAGTCCTGCATGTGCGACTCATCACACGCAGCGCGCGCGCAAGTTTTATCCGCGGGTGTGGATGCACTCTCATACCCCGGCACTCGCAATAGTCAAATACATTTATGGCATCAGGGGATAGGGATATGAAGGTAGCCCAATTCTTCCGTGTGACCCTGATGCAACAGGCCTCACGAGCTGCGGGCCGCCAGAGCCGAAATAATGCGCTGTGGGTGGTGGCAGGGTGTTCCCCTGGCTGTCTGTTGCAATTAATTTTCGAGGGAAAAAGCTGGACGACTTTGTATGGACCAGGTATCCTTTATTCGGCGGTCGTACATCGAATGAACTGTATGGGAACTGGGAAATATGGGATGATCTTCCACGTCTGGTACCGTAGCCGTCAGTTAGCTTCAACTGTCCCCGAATAGTCACATTGGCTTCACCTTATAGATATTTTAATCATCAATTTGATCTGTTCCTACTTCTGTTAATTTAAGTTTTTTTAAAAAAAGTCGTTTAATATACCCAGGGACAAGCCGGCGGCCAGGTCTTGCAACCCTTGAACGCACTCTGGCTGCAGGGTTGCAACTGATGATGCTAGTGTTGTTGGTGACATTAAAATTAAGTCTCGCAAATGATACGTCCAATCACTGTGAACTGCCGATCCGTACCACCAATTCGCCTTGCTGCGTCCCGTAGTCCGCGAGCAACAGACGTTGCGGCAGCAGAGTGCTTGTCTTAGTGTGATGCAATGTAATTTGCAATCGAAGCCGAAACGCCTTGCCCTCGGCAGCAAATCTGCGATATTCGAGTGACGGCAGCGGAAGGTCCGTGTGGCAAAGCTAAGCTAAAAGCCCAACTTGTGTAGTCTCTAATGATACCCAATATATTCACTAATACATACCTGGAAGCTGCCAGAAAGGCATGAAAAGCAGCTGGGTCCGTGCTTAGCCATGTGTGCAATTCCGTGTCTGCCTTGTTGCCAACAAACAGCTGTGCAGCACTACCCAGCAAAAAAATTGTTCGCAGCTTTGGAATAGGTGCTCCATTATTTGCACATATATCTGCGCATGTGTGCCTTGGATGTGATGGTCGGAAGCATGACCGCAAATTCAACCACCAAACGCGCTTCTGCGCCGTCGGAAGATAATCTTGTCCTATACAAGTTTCAACAACAATTCCACTGTTATGAGTATGATTTACTTTTCCTGGAACCAGAGAAAAAGAGAGTGAACAAGGCAAGACTCCGTTGCCGTTCGTTCGATGTTCACATTGAGCCATGTGGCCACACTTGACTGGTTTACAAACGATACATTTCCCATTCACTTCGAGCTTTTCGGAACATGGGGAAGCAGTTTCGTCCGCAGTACAGAATCGGACGGCGATCGCAAGGACGCTTTGCAGTACAGTGACTTCAAATGCCATGTGGCTAAAGTCAGAGCCCGAAGTCCTAGTATGCAATTATGTTTCCAGCATTGTCTTCCACTGAATTGATGGTTATGTGTAAATGAAAGTAACAAAGCCGATGACATATATTGCAGCCGACGTAGAAGGTCGGTTTAAATGTCGCCATACTATTGGAATTATAAAGAATTATTATTATGATGAGTTCTTCTAAGCTGCATGGAGTGGGAGCAGGAACTGCGATGTAGTAGAACGGTACTGCGATACGGCAGGTGCCGCTGAGGGGCCGACACAATTAAATACGATAACCGATACGGATAGTATCTTATTGATTAATGAATTGTATTCTTAAGTTTATTTAGCCTCAGATAACCCCAACTGACTCGTTATTAGCTTCTTGCTGTCAACGCATAAGAAAGTAAAGCTAACGAGAGGTCCAGGTATAGGCAGGTAGCAACTGATCAATCAATTTTCGGGGGACTTTGGAACGCGTCCTGGCACCCGCGTATGGCACCAACATTTGCACTGTACCTGCTATACCTGTCAGCTAGAACCGCTCGGTACAGTCAGATAGCAGCAGTTGGAGAGTATATAACTAGAAGCACTAGAAGGTAACGACTTGCTCGGTGGCATCGATAGAGTTGCAGGTTCATGACTAAGTGCACTTGATTTGGATGTATCCTTAACACAATCACCCCTGCCGCCTGATGGGGCACAGCAAGCTCGGCTGGGAACCGAGTATGCAAGGGCTGCTGCTCCTATCTTAATGAACGCATTTTAACAGATTCCTTCATTTCCCGATGTTTGTCCTGTATGTACTTGTCAAGTTGAGATTGTTAGGCAGGCCGTCGCGCGTGCTTTTAGTCACCAAGTTGACTCGACAGCAAAATCTCTGCTGGTCTTAGATTTGGACAAATAAACGACCTCGTGGAGGCTGAGCTAAGCAAAAGGTCGAGAAAAAGAGCGGAAGAAGCAAGTTGCCGAGCTCCTGAATATACATGCGTCCGGAACCATGAAGGCGACGGCGTTGCCTTATTGGGCCACATGGCGGGCGCCCGCGTTTATACACGCAAAATGACCTTTGTAGAATTTTGGGCCATTTAGATCAGCGTCCGGAGCCGGCAACATGCCGACGGTTCTTTCTCCAGCTGTTGAAGCCGTACATACGTAAGAGTAGCCCAGCTGTGCACTGCAGACGGCCATGGTGGCTTACCAGTACTCCCTCCCCGGAACGGCTCAGTGTGCAAGCACTGCTTGGTTGGGAGCTTGGGCTCGTGCGTGGCCGCTATACCAGGGGTCGGCAGAACCAGGGGTCGGCAGAACCAAGGGGTCGGCAGAACCAAGGGGTCGGCAGAACCAGGGTCGGCAGAACCAAGGGGTCGGCAGAACCAAGGGTCGGCAGAACCCTTTCATGCGTGCAGGCGATGCTGGCACCTTCACAGTGAAACGTCACAACAGCGATATATACACATAATGATAATGATACACATAACGAGAGAGAGCTGCCACCTTTGTGGTGGCAAGACACTAAAGGCCCTTCCCCCAATCCTAAATCCTATTGCACAGACACATCTGGATAGAAGTACAGGGTTGCCGTGCGCTTATACCGCAGGGTGGGTGATGGGTGTGTCTGAGGTTCTCCAAATGAAAATAATGTGTTCTGAAGTTAGTAGAGTACAAAGCTATAGACCTTAGTTACTGAACCCCGTCCCGATATATAACACCCGACTGTCCCGGCCCTCCACCTATATAACTGCTGTCTCTGACCATGCTTATCCCTTGATCCCCATCCATCCTTCCCTGCGGTCTCAGACCCCTTCTCTGCTGTCCCCTGCATCCCTGGCTGCCTCCCCTTTCCTGCAGGGGATTCAGTAACAGCTAGTTCCCCCCTTTATCACCCCCCTGTAACAGAAGGGGTTACCCCCTTTACCTTTTGCAATAGGGCTCGAGCCCATGAAGGCTTTGCTTCTTCTTTGTGTAGTACCATGATGGTGATTATGATTCCTAATACTTTCATGCCGTTTATTTAGGGCATGAAACAACACTTTGTCACCATGATGTCTTAATAGCCAATCTGTATGTAGTATCCTGCTGGGGTATCTAAGGCTAACATCTGGGATGATCAGGAAACTGGACATCTTCCGATCAGGCCTCAACAGTTTGGCGGATATTAACACGGACGGACATACAACACAACCGTAGAAAGCCCTGTCCATCACATGTGTGATTTGTTGCATGGCGGCGCTGCCTCCTCCATAGATCTAGGTGGCTCACTCGACAAGCAAATGGCGAAGTGGGGAAGACATCAATCCATTGCGCTTACACTTGAAGGACCCACACACCCATCCACTCCAAGAAGAGCTGCACATGGAATCGAAAGGGCCCCCCATGACCCTTTATAACTAAAGCTAGCACAGTCATATCTGCATTTATCAAAGGGAGAGACGACCTCCTGGCTCATCATGAAGATAGACCTTTTTGGCGGAATCAGTCAGGTCGCGCGCACAGTGCCTTTTTATGCATGATATACATTAACATCCTCGCAGCCATGCAGAATTATTTACCCAAATCGAGCTATACGCGTCCTACCACTTTAGGTGTGGCTCGAGCGTTTGACAGTGGACTGCATACGAAGATTAGCCACAACGAACGGCCTCGCAACCAGCGAACCTAACGGCACGTCAGTTGCGATGCGCTTTTGCTTATGCATTTACTCACAGGTCCAAGCTTCTTTTGTTATAAAGTTATTGGCTTTCAATAGTGTTTGACTCTTGACTTTGCTTCAAGGTTCCGATCCTACGGAGGTCACAAGGTGCATTTGTGTTTTAAAATTCCTCTCGCAAAAGACAACATCCTTATGCGCTGATATGGCGCTTCCCTCAACGACGGAGGAACTCTTGGCATTACTGGACCGAAATAGGTGGAGCACTGTTGCGGTGAGTACTTGAGGAACCTTGCTCTGCTCTGTGCACGAATCCACGAATCCACGCAGCTTGTAGCCCGTAACACCAAGACGTAGATTACATTGCTGAATTCTCTTGCTCTTCTGTTTTAGTCTGGAATGAGTTTCGGTGTTGCCGGGTGAGGGTGCAGCCCCTGCGTATTAGGGGAGTCTCCCGGCAAGTCCCCGCTGGCGCCTTCTGCCAAGCTCACCTTGTGTCCTGTCTGCCCACAACGCAGTTCAGGAGGCGGTTGGACATTGCGGATTGGCCGTGGGAGCTGCAGTTGCAATACCAAACACCTTCACGCCCGCAACAATTAAAGCCTAATTTGCAGCAACAGCAGCAGCAGGAGCTACAACAGGCAGCTGAACTCACTGAGCCGCCACAGCCTGGCACCGCCACCACCATAGCTTCCAGTTCTCACTTGGAGAGGGCCGTCCAGGTGAACATCGGCGACGTGGTGGCAAGGGAAGCCGCCGTCGCGTACGGCAAGATACACGAGCATGTACGACATACACCCCTGGAGCCCTCTCCTTGGCTCTCCAGCCTCGCCGGCTCTGCGTCGGGGAGGAGCTGTGTGGCGTTGCTTAAGTTGGAGAGCGAGCAACACACGGGGTCCTTTAAAGTGCGCGGTGCGTTAAGCAAGGTGAGGACGCAGGCCGGGGATTGGATCCTTTCCTCGGACCCATTCTCACAGCGCTTTGATGGAGTCGGGTGTTGGGCACTACGCCTGTGACATTCCTACACAGCATCGTCCGTGATGGGCCAAATGCAATGGTTTTCGTAAGCTGATGTTAATGTACGGCGCATGGTAATGTTAGCGCACGGCGCATGTTGATGTTAGCGTACGGCGGAAGTCCGACCTCATACTTGCTTTGGGGTGAGGTAATGCCTACGTCCAGATGCCACATCTCCACCAGAACACCAGGACCCTCCCTCGCCTTCCTCCCCTCCCTCCCCTCCCTTTCCCTGGTTTGTCCATTCAAGTGTGTTAAATCTTAAGGGTTGGATCATTGGCTTCGTTCCTTGCAATTGCGCTCTTACTGAGTTGCTCTCTCCCAACCCCGTACAGTTAATGTCGCTTCCTCCAGAGGCCCGGAGTCGGGGAGTCTTCACAGCCTCTACAGGCAATCACGCCCTGGCGGTCGTCTACGCATGCAAGTCTCTCTCTGAACAATCCCCCCATCCTGCCCAGATCGATGATGCTCCACGGGCCGCGGCTTCCAACATGGCGGGGGGCAGGCCATCTGTGACCTGGGACATTGAGGTAGGAGCGGCAGTTATTTAATTTGCCCAAAACACCCAAAACACCCAAACACACACACACACACACACACACACACACCTGTGCAGGCGCAGCCGGCGGTAGGGTCGGGGCCAGGGGCTGCTCCGGTGCCGGCACCCGGGGCACCAGTTCAGCAGCCCCAGCTCTCGCTTCATAAAGGCCCTGAAGGTGCTAGGAATAGAGTCAACGGCGAAGCGACAGCCGCGGCGTCGCTTTATTCGGCAGCTGCAAATGCCACGTCCGACCCCGAACGGGACGATGCACGTGGGGAACAGGATTCTTCAACTCCTGGTCTCGAAGCCGGAGCCTCGGATAGTTCGGCGTTTGGGGGATTGAGGCCGCAGTTGTACATCCCGACCACGGCGTCACCGTACAAGGTGTGTGTATGTGTGTACGAGCATGTTCTCATGAGTCGTCTCCATCGGTGGGCCCTAGAATTTGGAGTGAGTATGTCGGTCTGAACGACAGGAGGCTGATTGGTTGGGTGGGTTAAGTATAGACGTGGGACCAGGTGGTGATGGAGCTTATTTGGGGGGGCCGCACGAGGGCTCACGGTGTTCCTCCCCCTTCCGTGGGTGAGATCTGGTGCTCCGTTCCCTGAGGACCCTGAGAGGACCGAAAGGGCGCCTGGGTCGGAGGTTACGGATCTGAGTTGCGGGGTTAACCCTAATGGGCCCGCGGTGCGGTGTGAAGGTTGTGCAGCGCGGTTGTGTTCCTCGATGCCCATGATAAGCCGCGGCCCCCCTTTGAGGGACCGCCTCGGGCCTTTGGGAACCCCGGGGAGGTGGGGACGCGCAGATCCGAAAGCTGATGTCGCTGGGCGCGGAGCTCCACCTGTATGGAACTGATTGCTTGGAAGCGGAACTTGCTGCACGCTCCGCCGCCAAAAAAGCCGACGCGGTCTACGTCAGTCCATATAATGACCCATGGGTCATGGCGGGCCAGGGCACCATCGGCTTGGAACTTCTGGCGACGCGCCGTCGAGGTCAGCTGGATGTGGTGCTGGTGCCAGTGGGCGGCGGCGGGCTAATTGCTGGCATAGCGTCTGTGCTCAAGGCAGCCGACCCCGCTATCCAGGTCAGTCAAGTTGTAGTTGACAGTTGCTTTTTGGCAACGGGCATTCGTTGCTGCCCTCTTAAACCTGAATAGAAGAATTCCCGCGACGAAACCAACCGGCCAAACGGGGCCGGGAAAGGTCACAGCATTGTGTGGTCCGCCTGCCTGGCAGGTCATTGGCTGCCAGCCCGCTGTTTCGGACGTCATGGCCAGGTCAGCAGCCTCTGGCACCATCGAACCCGAGCTCGCGGACACGCACGATGGTCGAGAGGTCACGCTGTCTGATGCCACGGCTGGAGGTGTGGAGTCCGGCAGCGTCACTCTGCAGCCTTGCTCAAACTTTGTGGACGAGTGGGTGACGGTGAGCGAGGCGGAGATTGCGGAGGCGCTGGTGGGCCTGCTGGAGGAGCAGAGCAAGCTGGTGGAAGGTGAGGGGCGATGTAGGGGCTTTGGGGGGGTACAGTGATCACCCTGAATGAGGTCATGCAGGTTGGACAAGGTATAGTCACTGTGATCAGTGTTTCTAAGGAGCCCTGCATTGACCTCCGCTCCGGCGCACTCCCCCACTCTTTATCTCCTCCTCCTTCCCTCTACGTCCCCACCAACATCTCTAGTCTAGTCTTGACCTCTTCGTTTCAAAATGGTCTCTTACATGTTGCGGTCGGGTCTCATACGCGGGCTCTGCGGTGATGGTGGTGTGGCTGGACCCTGAATGAAAACTTCCTGACGCAGGAGCTGCGGCCTGTGCCCTTGCGGCGTTTAAGCGATTGGCTCCGCGCTTTGCTGGTAAATGCGTGGTGGTAGTCTGCTGTGGGGGTAACATTTCTGTGGCCTCGCTGCTGCGGGCTATCGAGTTGGCAAAGCCGGCGGCGATGGGCACCACTAAGGTGACGGGGATTAGTAGGAATGCGCGAGCGATGGCGTTCAGTGGGTCCAATGACGAGGACTGATTTACGTGTACTGCAGTACACATGAGGACTGATGTGCGTAACTCTCTTGCCACCTGGGCATAGTGAGGAGTACGCAACGGCTGGCGATGGCTTGTTTAAATAAATGAGCGGTTTCGGGCAGAAAAAAGACTAAAAAGCGCTGCGCGCGTGTATGAATGCGCCGTCAGGAGTGTATATGACGTCGATATGCGGCGTTATTGTACATAAATCAGCTACTTCTCCGGTCGTTGTCCGGTCGTCCTCCTGGTACGTTTACATCGACAACAAACCAAGCAACGTTTGTTGTCAATCTGCTGCACCAAAACGCAACTGCCAAGTCTCCAAGGAGACCGCACACTCTCGCCCCGCACGTCCGCGTCATGCAAATCATCGATTAAGGTAAAAAAGAGCAGCGTCCTGGAAGGCAGCCCCTGGCCACGTCTAGGCGATGTGCGCCCTTGTGCCAACCACCATCACTGCCACTGCCAGCACAACAACCATCCCTCCTGAGTTCCCCTTCGGCCACTCCATATGGGGTTCTCGGCACTGGCCGATGGCATGGGGCATCTTCTTTACCGCTTGAGAGTTCGGGGACCCAACCAAGGTGGATTGGTTCTCAGCTCCATTGCCAACCTATCTATTCCCGCCATTCCTTTCGGTGGCTTATCGCGGCAGACTTCATGTAATAAAATCTTCTGCTAAGCAGCTTGGTATCGATAGAGACACGGGTTTGTGGCCGCCCCTGTCCACATGGGTACGCCACCGTACTTACCAATCAGACACCGGGCTTGAAAGCATAGGAGACGGCTCCCTTAGGCTCCCTTGGTCTGGCTCCCTTAGGGCCCTCTGATGGCCCCCGCCCCCTTGTCTGGCTCCCTTAGGGCCCTCTGACCGTTCTTCTCCGTTTACACCCCTCACCTGAAGATACCCTACCAGGGGTCAGCCCTGTTATAACTTCAACTCAAAATCAATGCCCAACCCTAAGCCTGCCTGCCCCTACCCAACCTGTGGCACAATGGACAATGCCGATCCATTGCAATGCAAGCACGTCGGGTTTTCTGACGCACGGAACCAGGTAGCACGAGCCTGTCAACCATAAACGAGCGTTTCCCTGGCTGAACTCTTGGAAGATGCATTACGTTTGTGCGAATTTGAGATATCGTAGAAGCTTGTGAAGGCGCACGTGTCCTGTCAGCCAGGCAAGCAGGTACAAAACAGACACACGGCATAAGAAGGGTTCTCACCCAGGTTACATGGGGCCAACCCCCGTTGGTAATGCACCAAGGTGGCAACCTCGGGCCTGGTGCTGGTGCTTGGGGCACGGTTGCTCGCCAGGACGCCATTCACAACAGGACAGGAGCAGCATGAGCAAGCGTCCAAGATCATGACCTAGTCCCTACGAGGACTTTGTGTTTGCTGTGTGTACTGCACTCGGGTGGACGAACTCGGGTGAGATTGCCGAGTGGCGTTGATGTTGGGGCGCATAGAGCTGGGGCACATACTGCCCCCCTGGGTCTGAAGCCCTGCAGCGCCGGCCGGAGCCTTGTAGCTGCTGTGGGAGGATTATGTGCCCCACACACCAGGTGCTGTGTCCGTCTGTTTGGAGGCATGCAGAAGCCTGTCGTGCAGATTAAGTCCATGTGTGTGTGTGTGTGCGCATGCCGCATGCATCCGCAGTCAAATCATCTTCAACGTGCTAGTCCCGTGCAAGGCGTGAACCGCAAGCAGTGTTACATTCCAACGCCCGGCGTGGAAGAGGCCGGGGGTAGGGAAGGGCCCGCGGCGCAGGTGGGGTTTTTAGACTTTTAGGCCTTTTTGGCCTTAACGGATTTCAGGGCTTTAGGGCCCGCGGGCGCAGGTGGCGGATCAAGCGCTTGCTCAGGGAAGGGGCTGAGGATGAATGGGCCGTGGCAGCCGGCACTCAGGAATTCGAAACGGACATCAGGACTTGCAAACAAATGTACTGGTGGCGCAAAGAAGCATGCCGTGCTGGCACGTGTTCCTTCCGTAACAACCGCGGCCCTGGGTGCATGCGGTGACAATGGCGAGTTGTCGAGTCTTGGCCTGATCCTGTCCCGCACGCGCGGGCACCAAAGGATTGACGTATCAACTCAGGAACTGTCGGGAAGGCAGGTAAGCAAGCCCGCCTAACCCGCCATGGCTACATCCATAACGACAACAGATATAATATTTGCCCTTTCATAGCAGCTTGCAGGTTCTGCATTTGGTTGAATACAGTGTAAGGAATACGTGGATGGGAAAGCTCAATCCCGTCCAAAGCTTGATATCCTTTGAGATTCCCCCATCAGACCATTTCTTCACCGCAACTGCCGACACCGGCTTGCTTGCCATGCCGAGGCCGTCTACCTGGGCGATGAATCGCTGTCCGCTTCCGACTATCATCCCCTTCCATGCACTCACCCTCACCCGCCCAGACTTGTGAGATTTTACCCCGACGGCGACAGGCCACTTATGGCGCCACTATTTGCACGGAGCTATTGGTCGGATTTCGAACATAACCAAAGGGGAACGCCTGCAGCGAAACGGAGGAAGGATATGGCAGTGATTGCCCATGGTCGTCAACCGTCTTAGTGCCGTACCAGTGACGGCTGGCTAAGTACATGTCCGGAGTACACTAGTGATTCTAGGCCACTGATGAATGACATAGTGCGGTAGGCAAGTAGGATTTAAGCAGCTCGCCGACATGTAAATAAATTGCGTCCAAAGACTTGGGTTTGCGAGACGTTGCATTAATTGAGGATGCCTCGAAAAGAGAAGATGTGAAGTAAAAATGGCACGCGGACAATGTTTAAGTGGTAGCTCTAACCGCCAACACCCCGAGAGCCCACGACTACATAGAAAGCCTACCGTTGACGGTTATTTGGATCCAGGCAGGGACCGGTACTTCAACGGCGGCAGTTATTCGCTGCGCGAGTTTGCACGATTTGCGGATGCCCAATCGTAGTCTATTGCAGATATTTTTCGTAACGTAAAACAAAAGAAATGTAACTATGGCGCGCACTCCCCGGGAAAATGATTTTGCTCAGGCTTGTAACCTTTCCAAAGAAAATGACACAAATAAGTAAGCTTGAAAAGCCGGCCTCCCGATTATAAAGTTCTTTGATATCGTTAACGGTGTATCCCTATACACAGGCGGTTGCCAGTCGCACTGGCGAGGCTTGTGGAGGAAACACGCTGCCCTGTTTGCTTCGGTATGAAAATTTTGACCTCCCCACTTGACTTGACTCGAATTTGATAAACGGCTGGGGTGCACAATTGCACAAGTGGAACTCAGGACTTTGTGCCATTGGTTCTGCTTCCCAAATCTTGCTTGTGCGGTTGTGTCCAGGAATCCTCAAGCATACAGTCACATCTACGGTCTGCCTACACCGTTTTTGTGCATTGTGCATTGACAGGTGCCTCGCTGGAAGGTTGGTGGCAATGTTTATTAACGTCGACAATATGGGATAACCGCAGTCCTGGTCAGGGGATGGATTGACCTCTTAAGCTTACTTTCGCGGGATAGCGCGCGATCATTTATCGCACAATGACGCCCGCAATCGACTCTTTTGCAGGCCGCCCCAGCATAAAGACTGCCCCGTCTGTCGCGCTAATCTCCACAGCAGGCGCGCTCTGCGTCCGGTACGTCCGCTAGGAGCGTGTTGCCTGCTTCACTCTGTGGTTGGAGGAAAGGCTTGGGTAGTTGGCCGAATTGATTCCGTGCTCTGCCGCAGACCCCCACTGGACTGGCCCAGGGGAATTATCTGCAGACATGCGGATATCGCTCCACTCCATCGCTCCAACCCTCGCTTACATGGACTGTTACGTATTGTAACTCCGCATTGTAGGACGCTAACTTTGACCGACTCCTGAGAGCTTTGTACGGCGATGTGGTCGTGTACGGACAAGAGGTAGGCAGCATGTTCCTCGAATTAATAACGGAAGTTAGTGCAGATGGTGCAACTTCCGAAGGTCCAAAGTGGCCAACACGGCCTTCCAAACATTTTGGGTCACAAATGGGTTACAACCCGATGTCTGAGTGCTTCTAACGACCGAGGCGCGTGGGAACTGGGGGCTCATAGGATTTGGGATCCGTCCCCAAATAAGTTTCTATGCCGTCTTCCATGCAGCAATGCTTTCGACCCCCTCCCCCTCGCATCCGTGGCTCAAATGCAAATGATACGCCTCATATGCACCATGTCATTACGTGCACGACCAGAAATGCGTACACCAGTACGCATTTCTGTTGCATACGTGTCAGGCCATGCGCCTCTAGTTGCTGTAGCTTATTTAACCAGTCACGAGCGCCCCCGGCTCCACAGCTGCAGAAGTTGCCGCCGTGCAGCGAGGTGGTACGAGGGCGCTTTTGCACTTTTATCATCTGCCCTAGACCCTAGCTTTGTCTCAGGAAATGCCAGATCCTGCGAAGCGTCAACCGTCGTCCTTGCTGTCTTACCTTCCTTGCTGTCTTACCTTCCTTGCTCCCTCACCTTCCTTGCCCTTCTCCGACTTCGTTTCCACGTCGTATCCGATTCTCCCTCTCACGCCCCTCCTTCCTGCAACAGGGCCAGGGGCCACGTTTTAGACCCGAGCTTGAGCTTCTGAATGGCTTGCACACCTGAATATATAAGCTTAGTTATGCTGTCGATTCCCCCCGGCTCAGGAGGACGCGCTGGTGGCCGCCCGCAACCAGGCCCACGTGGCGCAGGTTGCCGAGGAGCAGCGGCTGAGGCAAGCGCGGCAATGCGCGGCTGCAGCAGCAGCAGCAGCGGGCCGGTCACACTCCTCACGGTCGGCGAGCCAGTCCATTACCGAATCTCCGAGTGAGCCGTGCCGGGAGGATTGAGGGGGGAGGGGGGAAAACAGGGGGGCGCTCTCGCAAGTAGCAGTGCAATGCGCTGGCACTTGCTCTAGGGTGTTGGATGTCGGGCCTTTGGTGCCACCTTGCCGAGGCCGAGGCTGCCTGAACAGCGGTGCACTGAACACATGTTCGCATGCCGCGGTGCGGGTAGGGGTCTTTGCTGCGGGTGGTAAGGCCCCCTCGCACCATCTGCGCCATCGCCACCTGCGTCGTAAGGCTTAAGAGGCCTTTCGGCGCAGCTCTGCAGATATAGGCAGCTTTTATCGCTTAGTAGTTGTTTGCCTGGTCTCATTGTTTTAACCACACGCCAAGGGTTGTCATTTGGGCAACCGGAATGATCCCCGCAGGTGGCATTAAACGGGCACCGGGTGATCTGAACTGCCAAACCAGCAGCGCCATGGACGTCGATGCGGGCAGCGGCCGGGGGTCACTCGCTATGGTGCCAGTGGCATCATCGGCCAAACGATCGCGGGAAACGCACAACGGCGGCCATGTCGATGACGGTCCCTCAGGCGACCTGCCATTGGCGAGGGCGAAGCGCCGACACTCTCTGCCGGACGTGGCAGCAGTGCCAGACGAGCCATTGCTGTCGACATCGCCAAAGCCCGACAAGGTCCGAAGCCCATACCGCGCGTCACGCGAGGCTAGCGGGACGACGCCCTTGGGCAGAGCGCCGGTGTCCACCGCAGGCCCCGCGGCACGGCCCAATTGCCCCCACCATACCAGGGATTCACAGCAAGGGACTGAGCTCAAGCCCATTAAAGCAACAGGCGATCATGGTGCAGTGAGGGTCGCGGCCGCGAGTGCTGGCGTTGCCGCACCCCAGGTCCCTCTGTCCATTCCCGCAGCGCGGTCAGCTTCAGAGCTGTCGTTCTGCCACCCTGGGATGGTAGTGCTGCGGCTGCAGCCTGGTGTATCGCCTGGTGATGGTGGCGGCGGGACAAGTGCCAGCGGGCGGCCGCTGCGGGCAGTGGTGCCACCGCCGCTGGAGAAGCCATTCCTTCTGGTTCCTGCAAAATGGACGGTTGCCCACATAGCGCAGGTACCCGGGAAAAGAGGTGGTATGAAATCTAGAGACGGTCCTAAGTGAACAAAAACGCTGCTGATTGTAAGGGGGTATTGGATTGCACGTGTGTTTATGACCCCGAGCGTCTATATTGTCTTCAAAGTAATGGGAGCGGTCCATGATACTTCACGGAAGGAAAGGCGGTACAGATCAATGTTGCGATTTTTTCATGCGATGTCCGAAAGGTTTTGCCGCGGCTCAAAAGTTATCATTCATCTTCGGTATCCCGGCCCCTGACTCGGGAACATCTTGGGCGCCTACTCGCCCATTGCTCTTTCTGGTGCTTTTTCTTTCGCTTTTTCAGCCCCACTCGCGATACCTTGTCCATCTGTTGATCAGTCGGCGTCGTGCCTTGGTCGGCAGTCACGCTCGGACCTCCGAGGTGCTGCCCGAGGCGACTTCCTCGCCCGCAGGCCCCCTCAAGGTCTCAATTCCTCCATTTACGCGCTCTGACCTACTCATCCCCTTCAACCCGATTACCCCTTACTGAGCCCGCAGCTTCTGAGCCGGTGGATTCCGGCTTGGGGCTTTGGTCACACCAACCATGTGCCCCCCTCCGCTATTCATTTGGAACCTTCACCTGGGCAGCTACGCGGCAGTCACCGCTGCCTACGCGGTTGCACCACCCTGGGCTCCCTGGCAGCGGAGGAGATTCAGCCGGGCGAAAAGGGCGGCAGGAGCAAGCGGGGTGGCGACAGCGGCGCCGGTTGTAATGGCTCACCGCTGGTAGGCTGGGGGCCCAGCGGGGAAATTTCAGCTGTCGTTGGAATGTGTTGGAGGGTGCGAAGAAAGCGGGCTACAGAGCTACAGAGGGCTACAGAGAAGTTTCGCGGCTCCTATGTCTACTGTGTCCGGACTCTCTTCCACCTGTGACTCTTGGCCATCATCAGCACTCAGTTTTGCAATGTCCAAAGCTCCCAGTTCGGGTTTTCCATATTCCTTCGTTCCAAGTACGAAATCGTTGGACTGTCTTCTGAAGAGCTCGGGACGCAGTCTTACAGGGACAAGTACTGTAACCAAATGGTCAATTACTCCGTTGTGTTCCTGCTCAGGTCCTCATGTACTCGATCACGCAGTCGTCGTAAGACTACAGCAGCAGTTTGATTTGCAGCGGGGCTGGGCTCGTCTGCAGGCTCAGTGCAGCCTGAGGGTCCTGCCACATGGGAGAGGCCGAAACTCATGGCATGGCTTGTTTCCACTAATCCCTTGTACGCGGCGACTTCGTTAGGTTGTGGCATGACCTCAGTTCACGCCCTTGGTCTCGACGCACATACGGACCTCGACACTCCTACCGGTAATCCACTTGCGTTGGGACTGCTCTCTTTAAGTGGACAAATTGTTGTTCACGTGGTCACAAGCTTCGGCTATGTTCCTCGGGAAGATGGCGGCAGTAATATATGCACCATCAGCAGGAAAGGACATGGTCGTGTGGTGCACTATCCAAGCCGCGGCGCAGGTCGCATTAACCTTGAGGCAGTCCCGGTCTGGGCAAACGATGTGTAATCAGCGGTGCCTAGTCATTCTGTCGGGCCGGGGTGGAGACAGGCGGGACGGTCTATGTTCGCCGAGTCACGCATGGGTCCCTTGTTGGAAGCACCCTCGGAGTGCGCAGCAAATATAGGCACAGAATCTCTACTCTGTGTTACCGCGGAGGGCGCAGAGCACCATGACCAAGTGTCATCCTGCCCGGTTGCACACGACCATCGTTATGCACTTCCCCTATTGATTGTCGGGTCGCACTGCAAGACCCCCGGCCTCTGTAGGCATGCGGGGTGCTATGAGCACACTATAGCAACGTGTTCATTAGGGCGCTGGCACAGCGACTTCAGTGAGAGCTACAGCTAACCTGCTACCGCTGTAACCTGAGTGCCCATTGTCTCCTTGTGGATGCGTCGTCGCCACACCTTACAATCATTCCATTAACCAAAAGTTCTGCATGCACAGCCTCCTGCCGTCAGCTGTTACTGCCACACATGGAATTTACTTATTTGTCATAGGGCATTTAATTGTCGTATCACCGGTGCCTAGATATCGTACAGCAATCCAGATTGCAACAATGGCGCAACCGTCCACCGTCCACAACTTCACAATGATTGGCCCAGCTCCATAGCTTCGTAACTCGCACGAGCGCAGCAACCCCTCATTCCTCATACACCTGGATGGCTCAGTAGTATGTACTTCGAAGGGGCCGAGAGACATCAATAGAGAGCCACCAGCTTATGAGAGGTCACTTGGACACGAGCAAGGAAGCGAAGGAGGCGGTAACTGTAACATTCGTTGACATCCGACCTCGTCGGTTTTTTTCAGCACAAAAGCTGCGCCCGCCATCTCGGCAAAGCCGCGACAAACGCATGGAGGTTGCACACACCAGTAGCAGCGACAGCAGCACTCACCGCACTCTCAATCACATCGCGCATCACAACTGTAACATAGCGTTGAGCACTTATTTAACCTATGGGCAGCTTATTGTGTACATGAAGCAACGCACGCAGCATCATACAATTGGTATGCATGGTGACACGTCAGCCCGCCTGGTCTCTCACAGCCCGCCTGGGGCCGTCCTCCTACAAGCTAGTCATGAGGCCAAATCCCGGCAAAAACCTGCCTCGGTATTCTTTCAATTGCGGGCCATCATAACTGCCCTGCCGCAATGCAGGTAACGCCACGAATCTGTCACGTCCGCACTACTCCCGTCTCCGCTGCTCTGCTCCTGCCCTGCATGAGGACCATATGTCAGTGAACATCAAAACCGCCCTTCTTAGGATGGTAATACTTAGATACTGCTCTGAATACGCAGCGTAATAGAGTACGGAAGTGCACAGCGCCCTGACTCGTCGGTGGTCATCAGGGCCATCACACTACGGTAGCTTGTCGGTTGTCTCAGATCCGAAATACCTGCGCTCAGTGTCCAAGACGCCTTCACGGCGCATATCGCCCTGTTTCCCGAATCCTCAGCTACCCACGGCGGCGGCATCCAGTGATGCCACCCTGCGTCTGACTGTTACCGCTGCTTCTGAGCCTCGATTGGCGGCTCAGGATACCTACTGCATGGCGCTACTGCGGACCCACTTCACAACATCACCAGCACCCACGTAAGTCAATCTTCACGGGGCTGCAATCTGCTCCGGTCTCATCCTACACTTCCATTTCCACTTCCACCTTGTACTCAATCATCCTACATCTCATTTATACTTTGCCCTGCCCCTTCATACACACTTGCTGCCAATGCCAACTCCTCTCCGGCCCCAACACTCAGAAGGCATCCACCCCAAGACTGCCATAAGACCAGGACACTTTACCAGAGAGGGTTGCTGCCTGTTGCGTTGTCCCATAGCGCCTGTCGCAAGTAATACGAGCAAATATTCTCGCAATCTCCTTGCGACTAGATGCACAGATCACATTGTGCTGAGACGTATTCGCTGCGCTCCCTTTGCGCCTTGGTCCCAAATGCCACTAGCACCTCCCTCCGCCGACACTATAGAGACGCGCGCACAAAATTTGTGGCATCAGGGACATAATTAGGCACCCTAGGAATCACAGGACTGCGTTATGTCCGAAAGGGCTCAGCGATATTTGACGCTTCCTTTTCCCCGAGCGGTCGAACGAAGGTTGATTGAATCCGTTGCATTATGATTCCGAAGAACACCTCATTCGCTGGCCTGAAGCACTTTGACAACCTCTATACTTGCTGTCGCGTTGTTTGCGCGCCCTCCGTAACGACTCTCGAAAACACTATATCCTTGAACTGATCCGCATGCCGCAGATCCGTATGCAGCAGATCCGTATGCAGACTCGGTTGCAGTTGGTGCTGATGATCTCTATGCTATTTATTGCATCTAATATCCTATAGGCATATTGCATCGCGGCGCGGATCACACCAGACCCAATAAGACAATTCGTTTTCTCTCACCGCGTTGGGGTGGCCATTGCTCCCGAATAACAGCCCACCTTAGAAGTGTATCCTAAAGGATGCCCTTTATAAACCCACATCATCTCCATTCCGTTCACACTAAACCACTTGGAACTCGATCAGCTATGAACAAATGTTCGCCACCACGACACCAGAGTTCAACTCGCTTTGAATACTCCGTTCAACCATGTTTCTTCCTTGAGCCGGCATGTGTAATACTAATTAAATCTGGATTGGCCCAGGTGTCTGGCTAACATGGCCTCCACAATTAGTCCCCCTCTGGGATGGTGGGAGGAGGGTTCCCATGAATTTGAGGCACTGAGGGAAGCTGCCCCTTCCTCCTCCCGACTGCCCTCCACTTAAGCCCTCACCTCTTCCCTACATGACGACGCATCTGCAGCCCGGCTGCCGCCTTAATCCGCTGTCAAACCGAGTGCCTTCGCCGGTGGTCTTGGCGGCAAGCCCCCCTTCTTGCGGTCCTGCCTCATCCTCCGCAATGGGCGGAAAGATGCCCCGAGGGGATCTGCTCGCGGGAGGTGGCAGCTCAGCGGCGCCGCCAGCGGCTAGCGTGAGCAGTAACTTTGTGGCGCCGCCACCGCCCGTCTCTGCCAACATCCGCCGGCTGAGCTCCTCTGGTGTCAGTACCCGGCCGGCGCGTGCGCCTGGGGCACGCTTCACCTCCGACGCACGCAGCGTGCATGAGATGAGGCGGAGCGCGTGGTGCTCCGGAAACAGCTGCGGTGCTGCCTGCGCTGTGTTTGAAGAGGAGATGGGCGAGGATGAGCTAGCCGGCGAGCAGGCACCACCACCGGCGCTGCGGGACGAGCTGCCACCGGAGCCGAAGGAGGACCGCTCCATCACATGCACTGGCAGCGAGGTCCTCGCCAGCGGTGGGGCCAGCGCCAGCCTGGCAGCAGCCGTGGCTTGCCCATTCGCAGCTACCTGCGCCGAAGGTGGCAGCGGTGGCGTGGCTGCTGCCACAGCCCGCAAAGAACCTGTACCATCGACTTGAGGATGCGGACTGGCTGCTGCTGTGGCGGCGGCGGCCGTTGCCGTCGCCACGGCCGCCGCCTTACTGGCAGCCTTAGCAGCCAAGTAGCGCATGTTCACGCTATGGTTATGATTATGGACATATCTGGCACCGCCGACGGAGCTTGCAAAACTAGATAGTGGGGAGGAAGTCGAACGTAGTACTGGCCCGGCAGTCGGCCGTCCACTATCCTCCCCGCTACTGCTACCGTTGGCGTGCAAGCCCGGCAGAGGGTGCTGCTGCGTCGGGCTACATTTAAAACTAGGAGCGCCAGTTGCGGCTCTCCTCAACCTGCTACTGCCACCGCTCTTGCCGCCAGCCCCACTAACCCTCATTGGAACAGAAATTTCCTCCAGCTGCGGCACGCTACGAGCAATTGCAAGGCGGCCGCTCCCACCACGGTCCCGGCCACCCGCAGGTAACTCAGGATGCAGTACCTTCATCCCTGCACCTAAGCCGCCGGCTTCCGTGGATCCCTGGTGAGCGCGGATTGGACCTCCATTCTCCAGAGCAACTGGGGACGACAGCCGGTAGTGAGGACCTGGCGGCGGGATAGTGACAGACGACGGTAGTGGTTGCGCGTGGCAATGCTGAGGAAAGGACCGATAGCTGTGGTGGCAACCGTTCCATCAATTTTAACATTAACTCTGGTCCTAGTCCCGCCCTGACCTCCTAAGGCCTCCTAACCCGCCCGGAGGATTGCCACCACTCAACCCATCATCGAACGGGCCAACAGAGGGACGCCCGAGACGGCGCCGCACCTGTCAGGGCATCGCCATAGTCTGCACCGCAATGCTCTCCGCAAAACTCAACATGCATAAGCGCTCCCCGCGCATGCTGCCTGGCGGTGCCGGATGAAGAGCGAGGAGTCGACAGTGATGATTGGGCAGGCGAGGCGCACGAATCTCCGAGGGACGAGCAAGTTGGGAGGGGCGCGGCCCATATGGGGGTACCTTGGGCGGCATCAAACTGAACGCAAGCCTTGTTTGGATCTGGATCTGGAAATGTGGGCATGGCGACGCCAGCGGACGAACCAGCAGCTGTAGGACTGCTTCGCCCATGTGGCACCCCCGGCCAAGGCATCGCTGCCAGTCCTGCCACCGCTGTCATTTCTGGGCACAATTTCTGGGCTGCTTCCCTCGCAGAAACCGATACCCAGGGACTGGCGGTCACATCGCTGGGTGCGATACAAGCCATGCCCTCACTAGCTGCTAACGTCCGCGGGGGCTGCCACCAGGTATGGAAATGCAACATCCACTGCCTGGTGGGAGATGGCGGCGCCGTGATTAGAGGTCCGACGGATCTATCCGCACGCAACTGCAGCAGACTGTCACTGACGCTAGATGCCCAACAGCCGCTGTCGCCATGGGCGCCACGACCGGCACTATAGGGCGGCCACCACAGTAGTTTCTCGGAAAGCGCAGCAGATGCTGTAATCTCGCCGCCCAGATTCCCTGGCGGGCGCCCGAGCCCCACCTCAGATCCCGATTCGGGCGGGCGGCAGGGCAGTGAAGGAACGCGCCTGGGCGGGCCAGCCACCGCATCAGGTCTGGCAGCCTGTGCGGCAGCAAGTAAGCAGCCGGTTGCCTCTGTGGCGGCTGCGGTATCGCATCTCCTTGGGGACCACTGGGCGAGGGAGGGCTGCCGCCATGGTGCGGTTATGGATGGGGCCACGACTGTAAGCTTTGTGAAATGCTCGGCACAGCGCTGGAGGCGCAGCTTTGAGGGTGCTCCATGGTGCTGCATGGGCTGGCCGCGGGGAGGTCTGCAGGTAGAGCTGGTCCCCAGCGCCGCGACTGTGCAACGGGAGGGCACTTGCACAGGACCTATCAGGCAGGGGCGGACGGCGCAGCTCGACGCTAGCAGCGGCTGCACCTGTGCGAGAGTGCCCTGCTGCACGCCGTCGGTGGAAGCCGCAGCCACCGCTGCCGTATCCCGATTGAACTGTAAGTGGAGCTGTGCGGGGTAGTACAGGACCGCGGATGCGCAGACGCTGGGGAAATCGCAGGCCGTTATGGTGTTGTCCATGTCTTGCATCGATGAAGATGTGCTGGACATATGGCTGCGACCAGGGGATGCGGAGAACGTACATCCATAGTCAGGTTTCAAAATGCGGAGCTCATCTAATGTTCGGGCAGCCTTGCTCTAGCTTCCTTGTTAAAAAAACAAACCGCGCACTTTCCGTAAGATTAAACAGGAAAAACTTCAGCAGCCCCAGACACGCTCGTATCGGCGGGTCTTCCTACCATACCATTCAGATTGCCTGGGATGTCGTGAGAGCCGTTTTCAAAAGCTGTGATGCAGCTTGGGTTCTAGCTTCGCAGCAATACGGTTGTCCGGGCTCTCATTTGGGCAGAAGTCCTCCGTCCGCGAATCACCGCCTTAAGGCCACCTTGCTGCAAGTACTGCCCTTTACAGTACTTGCTGCACTCATGTGGACACCATGTGTTTATGAGAAAATACGTTACAGGATCCTTTTTAAAAGTACAGAGAGTCTGCAACTGTATAAGTCAGCGCACAACGGCACATAAGAATTCACAATTGAATTGAATTCAAAAATGAAGTCTGCTTCCCATTAGAAGTTAGAGCACTTGCAGAAGTATAACTGCCTCCCGGAGGATATACCTATTGCGAAATTTCTCTCGTAAAGAACAGATATTGCTATTGATAACATTTTTAAATTATTTATATTGTGGGACCCTACGTACTGTTTTGGAATATTACTACGAACACACTACACGTGCCTTATTTTCCCATCCTGTGTAATAGGTGTCTCAGTGTCTTAAACGTTCAGTTTTTTATACTTAGTTGGGTTATTGCTTGCAGGGCTACCAGGGAATATTGTAAGATAGGGCCCGTAACCCGTACTTTTTGAACTATCAATTCATTGTCACAAAGCAGCAATTTTATAGATTTTACAACTTTTTACCTGAAAGATTCGAACGTATCGAAGTGGAGCGTCCTACCCTAGGTTAATACTCAACCCTACATCGCATACTTAATCTTTCCATGTTTGGATCACATGGGCATTGGGTAATGCGAAAATCCGCTGTATATTGCTCCTTGACGCATTACTTCCGCGAGGTTGATATCAAGTACCATAACGAAACATTTGGTCCCATTTATGCCTGTTCGTACCAGAAAATAACCCACAGTAACAATCCCCGTTTGATGCCAGTTTTAAGTTTACGCTACGCATTTTGCTGGTTATAGCCATAAACAGGCTTCTATAGAACAGGAAGTAGAGCGCGAAGGAAGGGCGACGAGAGAAGCCTGAAGGAGCAAGGAAGGTCCAGGCTCATACGATGATGACCTGGCAGAGGATATCAGACGCGCGATATCCACATATCGCCTTGGGGGTGCTTTGAAGATCTATATACGTGCGCCTTCTGGCATCGGTGGGTGGTGTGCCTTAAGCAAGGGTGCCGTAAGGGCCCACAGACACCTTGTCGAGCTGCGTTACAGGTGGACAGACACCACAGGCTTCCGTAGCTGAACGCCATGCAATATTAATAATCGCATGCGTCCTGCAGTGATTTTTCATGAGGCAGAAAGGGCGATAAGATTTATAATGGCAGTAAGGCTAGCAACTGCTGATAGGATGCTTCATCAGTCGTAAACAGTGTGGCAATCCCTGCACGGTTACACCAGCAGAGTGAAGACTTGGTTTCGTTGTAATCGTGATGAATTAACCCGAATGAACCAAGTATATGGCGATCGATGGCGGCAACCAGGGTGCAACCGTACATTGGCAGACCATTTTAAGTGAATGTGAGGTATGGAGCGATGCAAATAAGGCACAGCGACTTATATCTAGCTGTGTGCAGGTGTGTTCAGCCTACAACATGGGAGTCTTCCCTCGTCAAGAAAATCTAGATGCAACGACATGATAGAAAATTGTGCACGACGTAGGGCAGCTGGTTTATTAACATAGGTCGCCGTGCAGGTAACTGGCCGCGGCAGGGCTCCCAGGCCGAGTAATCCAGTTTCGTCAGGGGTGCGGTGAGTCTTGGGGTTAACTAGTGCATTGCAGGCGACAGATTCGCAGGTTAGCTCAGCAAGTCTCAGCAGCGTACAGTCTCCTTGTCGGCCATGGCGGTGCCACAGGTTAATATAAGGTAGGACGAAAGAGCGGAGAGGGTTTGCGGAACAGTTTGACGGCATAGGACTGTCATGTGCAGCGAACGGCATCGCTGCGTCCACGACACTGGGGGTGTGGACTCCCCCCCCCCGAAAGCAGCTAGCGAAAGTGGCGAGGGAGGTGACGGCAATATCCATCCGCATGGGGTCTCCTGAGAGCCAGCAATCCATGCTTGTCCTGACTGGCTTGTCCTGCCGTAACCTCAACATGAACACAAAGTGGACGTGCGCTCCTAACTGGCCCTGGAGATAACCACCGACTGACGGCACACCACTCACTGGGCAGACAACTGACCAAAAAGAGAAGGCTCCTAGTGGAATGAGCCCCGCAGCAAACTACAAAGAAAGACCACCGGAATCCTAATTGCTCTGGTGTCTCCAAATAGCCCAGGGGCATTGTAAAAACCCTGCGACTATCAAACAGTCTCACTCGGCGTGGAAAACAACTGTACCTAAACCAGAGCCGATGGAAACCTAACTAGCACTACACACTCGCCCAGAGAGGGAACGTCGCGCACCCTTGAGCTGTTGTCAGTAATTCAGCCCTCCGCTGGGCACCCATCGCAGGGCACCAGGGAACTGAAGCCGCCTCACGCCTCCAACGGCGCCCCTAGCTGAGGATGGTACCCCATCACCGAGATCACCCTAACGAAATCCCATCATCACAGCTTGCATCTCTGTGACCCCCAACACGTCAGCCCAGGGTCTACAACCCTAGCTCCGTCAACACCAGAGCCCTCGTCGTGGGGCACCTCTGGCCTACTAACTTCTCCCTCCCCCTCAGATCCTAGCCCCACCTCATCCAGCCACGATCAGGCGCTTGGCCACAGAGAGATTAACCTCCTCGGCCGACCCACCGTCCCACTCTATGAAGAAGTAGTGTGGCCGCACCAACACTCCACGAAAACGTAACGTACCCCACGCCACCACCTTCTGCCGTCGCCTGCCCTGGCTCGCATGTACAACACGCTTGACTCGCTTCCCATTGAGGGCGGCGGCCTCTGCATCCCGACGCCACGTGGCGGCGTTGGGGAAAAGAACCGCCTTCACCTCCGGCAGGGCCATCTCTGGCCCTGTCGGGGCTTCACGCTTGAGCCTGACGCACTCCGGGCAGACCCACTGGCCAGGCGGCACGCCGCTGAGCGGCGGGGAGAGGCACTGGAGGTGCCAACCCGTCCCGCATGCATCACACAGCAGCATGTGCGCCTCATCGTGCAGCGAGTGGCAGACCTCGCAAGCAAGATCCGCTGATGGCCGCTGCAGCCGCGGGTCCACTATCGGATCGATGTCAACCAGGTGGCACGGCCTCAACTGTTCCATGCGCCTCCTCATACGCTCCCCATTCTTCCCCACCAGGACTACAACACAAATGGGCCCCACCCGCTCAATGCGCAGCACCTCATCGTGGACTGGCAGCTGCACTGTGTTGTGCACCGCAGTGCGCCGCACGTAGACGTAGTCACCGGGGGCAATTTCCAATGACGGAGGCCGGTACCGGCCCAACCGCACGTGGGCATAGCGCTGCGTGTCCCGGTGTTGCGCGATGAGCAGGTTGGCTGCCGTGATGGGCATGTGCCGCCGCAGCAGCGCGGCGCGCTCATGGAGTGCGGCCACGTAGCTCTCCTCAGATCCCTTGCCCGTGAACCCCAGCGGCTCTGCCATCCGCTCCCGCACGGCAGGAGGAACGATCGGCTTCACGCCGTACATGAGTTCATACGGTGAGTACCGAGTCGAAGCCTGCGGTGAGCAGCGGTAGGCGAGTGCCAGCCAGGGGAGGTGTTGGTCCCAGGTATCGCTCCTCTTGACCTCCGCACAATACTTGCGTAGTGCCGCCTTCACCACTCGCACTATCCGCTCGGCCGCCCCGTCTGCTTGCGGGTGACTGGCGGAGGTGAAGCGATGGTCGACGAAACACTGGTGTAGAAGTTGGTGAAAGGCCCCCTGGAATTCCCCCCCCACGATCCGTGAGCACCTCGGCAGGAGCCGAGAAGTGAGTGATGAGTTCTAACAGACCACGGGAGGTCTCCTCAGGTTGCTTGCTGCGCAGCGGGTAGAACTCCGCGTGCTTGGTGAAGTGTTCGATGCAGACCATGACGAAGGTGAAGCCAAACGGCTCGGTGGGCGGCAGAGGCCCCGCTAGGTCCACGCCCCAGCGGTAGAACATGCCCCTGATCGCCAGGGGCTGCAGTTGCACCGGGCGCGCCGTACCAATGCTGTTGGTCATATCGCACAGCTTGCAGCCACGCACAACCTCCTGCACGGTTCGATGCATCCGGTACCACCAGTAGCCCAGCTGCACCAACGCCAGTGTCCGCCGAATGCCAAGGTGGGCCACCGCATGGACTCGCCGCACGATGGCCTCCCTGTCTTCGGGCGGCGGGCAGACCCGTGTCGAGCCGTCACTGAGAGCTCTAAGCAGTTGATCCCCCGCCCACCGGTACAACACGGCCCGTCGAAGCACGCGTCACGCCGGCCGCCCGTCCTCCTCCGTGACCCCCGCCGGCGCCCCATGAAGGAACGCCAGCGTTGACGCATCACGCCAGACGTCAGGGTCTTGGCCCTCCGCCAAGGCATTCTCCTGTACCTCAGCAGCCGCCGCTACTGCAGCAGTGGCCATCACCATCGTAAGCCCAGGCGCCCGCTGTGAGAGCAGGGCGCAGGCCCATGGCGTGAGCAGGTTGTCCGCATCCACCATGGCTGATTTGTGTGTCATCCCAGCCGCCAGTCTCGCCGCCGATCCCACAGCCGCGAGTGCAGCTACGGGAGCCAGCGGGGTCAGATCGGATCCCCCCCCGGTGGCAAGGCCGTGAGGTGCTTCGTCGCAGGATACTGCATGTCATGGGGCGTGATGAAAGCGCGATGCAGCACCATGCAGAGGGAAAGCGCGACCTGGAAGACCGGCGGCGGAGACGACCGCTCCAGCAGCTCCAGCTCCAGCTCCAGCATGAAGTCCCGCGACGTCCGTACCCAGAAGCCCGCCGCCACGGTGTAGTCAGCGGCGGTGACCTGGCAGGGCGCGCGGATGGGGCCCGCGCGCAGTGGCGTGCCGGTGACCACAGGCGGTGGCAAGGCCACCCACGGCCGCCCTGGTAAATCACATGCCACATACGGCGGGGCAAGGACCGTGCACGCCACCGCCGGCACACGACCGGCCGGCAGCAGCGCGGCTAGGTCACGCCCATCAGGCGGGCGCAACTCTGTGACGCAGTGCTGCAAGTGCACCGTGTTAGCAAGGTTGGTGTAGAGGCAGCTCAAACAGTGAACCGCCGCGCCAGTGACGGCGGCATCCAGGAGCACAGGCAGGCTAAAGAGCCACCCAGCATCTGGCGCCGCGTCGACATTGACGAAGGGACCCTCCAAGAGGAAGGCCGGCGGTGAAAGGCGCCGCTCACGACGAAACTGCTGAAAACCCCCCAAAAATCCGACAATTTGCGCAGCACTCCACACACTGTTCCCAGCCCAGCTAGTCAAACTTGTTACTGAAGCCCTGTACTGCGAGGTTGGGCTCCACTCCAGTGGGATAGGCCCACTGGTCGAAGTCCTTT
Source organism: Volvox africanus (assembly GCA_030268105.1). NCBI lineage: Eukaryota > Viridiplantae > Chlorophyta > Chlorophyceae > Chlamydomonadales > Volvocaceae > Volvox > Volvox africanus. The sequence continues at coordinate 6,335,146 of BSDZ01000078.1, forward strand.
TGCAGGCGTTGCACATTCGGGAGAACACGCGCCTGCACCTCCTTAAGCCAGAACGCGATGAGGTCCTGGCCGCCGCCGGCAGCCCGCTGCCCCCGATAGTCCACATGCACCCCACCATGCGCGATGTAGTGCACGTAGTGACGATCCACCACACGGCCCAGCTCCTCAGGAGTGTATGTGCTCCGGAGGGGCATGTTGACAGGAAGAAAGTCAGAGACCAACTTGCGCAGGACCTCCGAGTAGTCAGCACCCTGTCGCTTCTCGTGGGTCAGCGGGTACAGGGCGCATTCAGCATAGCTCAGCGCATGGGACTTAAAGGCCGTGAAACCATCGGATGCCCCATCGTAGGCCCGTGCGTAGTCCCTAGCGCCTTTCATAGGTATCCAGTGTGGCGAGATGGGCGCCATGATGCAGCCGGGCTGGCGGGGCTGCGGGTCGCCCACAAGATCCATGACGCCAGTGGCACGGGGCGCGGAGCACTCATCAGGCGAGCCCAGAGCCAGGTGGATCGGAGGTGGTGGAGTGGAGTGGGGCGGCGGTGGAGCGGGCGGCTCGCCTGGCGGGTACCCAGGCGGCCCGTGTGGAGGCTGAGGAGGATCGGGCGGAGGCATGCCCGGGGCATATGAGGCGGAGGCCACCGGCACAGCAGGAGCAACCGCCGCCGGACCCGATGAGGGGGGTGCAGGAGCCGGGTAGCAGGGCGGTCGCGGCTGCAGCGGCGGCCTGCTGGGCTGCAGCGGGGCAGGCGGCGGCCGCGGCTGCAGCCTGTCCTCCAGGCTCGCATAAAGCTCCCCCCAGCGGACCATCTGCACGGGACAGCCAAGGAAGTGGGCAATGGCGGGGAGGAACGACATGAGATGGGTCGCGGTCCAGACAGGCGGGTCTGCGTCGGAGCTGCTGGGAGCACACCGCAGCGTGCCTGAGTCTGGTGTCTCTCCTATCTGAGACAGGAGAGAGTGTGTTAGTATGCCACGGAGGGAGTACCGGCGCTCTACAGCCATAGCGACATAGTCCACTTGTGCGAGCAACCAAAGCACAGGGGGCGGAAGTGGGTCTGGCGGGGCAAATGCGTCAGTGGTGAAGTGCATGGATTCCCAGCACGGGGCCTCAAGTGGTGTAGGCACCCTAGGCTGGCGCTGATCCGCCGCCTCGGCTGGCGGTGGGACAGCTCCCATCTGTGAGGCACCCCCTGAGCCTTGTCTCCCTGATAGGACCCCCTCTCGGCGGGGCGCTGCAGCCTGCGGGCTACGGCCTACGTCCCCTTCCCATGGCGAGTAAAGCAGGTGGGACGCCGCAACAGGCCCGCCAGGAAGAACCTCCTCAGGCCCCCCCTCAGTTTGCACACCCCGCCTAAGTGAGCGCGTTGGTGGCCCAGACCCTCCCGGTCCATCCCCCAGCGTGGAGTGATACTCAGTGGCGGGTGTCAGCACTCCATCATCTCCACCGCCCAATGGTACAAAACGGCGGCCTCGGCGCCATCATAGTCCCAGGCAGGGTGCTCCGCAGGGGGAGCACCCCAGAAACCGCCCCATGGGTCCCAGCTTGGGGCGTCAGCGCCACGCGGGCTCCTGGCATCGCCGCCGCCTGGGTCAGACGGCCGCGTATGCTCGTGTGCCGTAGCCGGCGCAGTGGCCGCTGGTGTAGCGGCCGCAGGTGTGTCGGGGTCTGCAGCCGCGGGCAAGTGCGGGCCCATGGTCGCTGGGGCGCCAGCTGCAGCACCGCCGAGTGCTGCTTCTGCGCCGTCACCGCCACCGCTGCCATGACCACCTGCGGAGACGGTGCGGTCGCCCCCCCTGGGGGGGGAAGGTGGCCCCTGGGGCCCAGAGTGAGCATCCCGACCAGCGCTTGCAGACACGGCTCGCCCAGCCCACGCCTGGACGGCCCGCCGGCGCGCCTTTTCCTCTCCGGGCTGCGGGGAGCTGGCATCCCTGGTAGCTGCACCCCTTCCTCGGGCAGATCCGTCTCTCCCGTGCTCTCCGAAGGTGGGTGGCGAGGCGTGTCTGCAAGCGCTGGTCGGGATGCTCACTCTGGGCCCCAGGGGCCACCTTCCCCCCCCCAGGGGGGGCGACCGCACCGTCTCCGCAGGTGGTCATGGCAGCGGTGGCGGTGACGGTGCAGAAGCAGCGCTCGGCGGCGCTGCAGCTGGCGCCCCAGCGACCATGGGCCCGCACTTGCCCGCGGCTGCAGACCCCGACACACCTGCGGCCGCTACACCAGCGGCCACTGCGCCGGCTACGGCACACGAGCATACGCGGCCGTCTGACCCAGGCGGCGGCGATGCCAGGAGCCCGCGTGGCGCTGACGCCCCAAGCTGGGACCCATGGGGCGGTTTCTGGGGTGCTCCCCCTGCGGAGCACCCTGCCTGGGACTATGATGGACGCCGAGGCCGCCGTTTTGTACCATTGGGCGGTGGAGATGATGGAGTGCTGACACCCGCCACTGAGTATCACTCCACGCTGGGGGATGGACCGGGAGGGTCTGGGCCACCAACGCGCTCACTTAGGCGGGGTGTGCAAACTGAGGGGGGGCCTGAGGAGGTTCTTCCTGGCGGGCCTGTTGCGGCGTCCCATCCGCTTTACTCGCCATGGGAAGGGGACGTAGGCCGTAGCCCGCAGGCTGCAGCGCCCCGCCGAGAGGGGGTCCTATCAGGGAGACAAGGCTCAGGGGGTGCCTCACAGATGGGAGCTGTCCCACCGCCAGCCGAGGCGGCAGATCAGCGCCAGCCTAGGGTGCCTGCACCACTTGAGGCCCCGTGCTGGGAATCCATGCACTTCACCACTGACGCATTTGCCCCGCCAGACCCACTTCCGCCCCCTGTGCTTTGGTTGCTCGCACAAGTGGACTATGTCGCTATGGCTGTAGAGCGCCGGTACTCCCTCCGTGGCATACTAACACACTCTCTCCTGTCTCAGATAGGAGAGACACCAGACTCAGGCACGCTGCGGTGTGCTCCCAGCAGCTCCGACGCAGACCCGCCTGTCTGGACCGCGACCCATCTCATGTCGTTCCTCCCCGCCATTGCCCACTTCCTTGGCTTTCCCGTGCAGATGGTCCGCTGGGGGGAGCTTTATGCGAGCCTGGAGGACAGGCTGCAGCCGCGGCCGCCGCTGCAGCCGCGACCTCCCCGCTACCCGGCTCCTGCACCCCCCTCATCGGGTCCGGCGGCGGTTGCTCCTGCTGTGTCGGTGGCCTCCGCCTCATATGGCGTGGGTGTATGTGAGGCTGGCGCAGCAGTGCACTGGCTGTAGCTCGGGCAACTACACTAGACACTGGCCTCACAGCCCGGCCCTGAGGTGAGACTGCGCTACCTGTTCCTAGCTCTGTCGGTGATGGGGCGTCACACCGCGCAGTCACCTACTCCTCCAAGCTCCGTCGCGGAGCTCTATTGGCAGCTAATCAGGGTGATCAGTCCTGATAGTGCCCTTAATTAGGCTGATCTATTGGCGGCCTGGGCAGATGCGCGGAATGTGAACTACTGTAAGAGTCTGTATATTATTGTTTCAATGGCTCAATTCCGAACAGTCTATATTGACCAGGCGAAGCGCTTCCAACGGGAAGTCTTCGCCTTAGGTAACAGCAAGAGATCACTGAAACGTACGGCTCTTGGATCCAGCAACGACCAACTGTCATTCACGCGAATCAGCAGCTGTCGGAACTGCCGTTTCCTAACTGCTCTTTTACCAGAATTGTCACGCCATCAACGGTGCATGACAGCACCTTCAACCTGCATGCAACTTACGGGACTGACAGAATCCTTTCATCTCTCACTCTTGAGGCAACGGTGGGCAGGTTGTGTAAGACAAAGCCTACCGGCTTCTTACCTAGGAAGCATGACCATGTTGCTGAGTATGACTGATAGCGCTAATGTGTTGGGAGCCAGCCCATATCCGCCAGCTTGTGCTTTTAGCTGGATGAGGCAACGACAGTGCCTCCTCCAGGCAACTAGTAGCTGAGGACACCGCAAATGTTTCTAAATACCAACGGATACGAACTCATCAACGAGTGAGGGTTACATCAAGGAGTAATTTTGCTGGTTGCTGTAGGGGTTAGTTGCCAGGACCGCAGGACATGTCACTCGTACCTTGACTTTTCAACTGTACGATCTTCAGTTTCCAGTCCACTGAGCAATTCGGGATCAGCGCTTCCTAATTCTCCAACGAGCTCATCAACCCAAGTCACAAGGCCAGTTTTCGCGCACAAGGTCCGAGGTGGGGCTTCAACCCATGCTGATGCTGATGCGGATGCTGACGGAGACTTCAGGGCCTGAGACGCATCTCCATTGCGCGAGTTAGTAATTAATATCGTTAACTGCTGGATAGGCCAGGCCTTCTGTGCGTCATCACGAGGTACAACTGTGCTCGCGTTGCTCCGGCCCTTCTCAACCAGCCCTTCTCGGCTGACACCCTGCCATGTACCTGACCCCCGCGGTTACAGTCCATAGAGGCCACGCGGCAAACTCCCCTGGGTCGGTGGGTGGGACTGAAAGTAGGTACCCCGCCGCCCATCTCCCCGAGCTCGTCACCCACGGGGATCATTTCCTGCCGGAGAATATGCCCGGCCGGCCCAACACCTCCGCAGCCCGTAGGACGCCCTGCTGCAGGACATCGCTGGTGGCGTCCGCAGCAGGTGGAAGCGGAGGAAAGCATTTGGGGACCATTGCGGGGTTGCAGTTGCGACGGGGATGCATGTGCACGCAGGCCCTGCAGCAGTGGCAGCGACGTAGGAAACTTCAGCATCGGCTCCACCTGGCGTGGGGGTCAGGGTGTGACTAGCCGGAAACGATTGCAAGTGCAGCGGGCGGCAGTAGTGACTCCGGCAGCTGACGAGGCGTAGGGGCTGAGCCGCATCAGAATGGGGAAAGCGGGACCCCCTGAAACGTAGGTCTCTTACGATTCCAATCCAAGATGAAAGCAGAAGTACTTACCGGCAGTGGTGTACGTATAAAGAGCATGTGCGAATGTGTGTTGCAAAAGTGCTTGCGGAATGGGCATTCCTGGCCTTTATATTTGGCACGGAAATCGCGAAACGTGTCGTGATCTATCATCGGGCCCTGACGCACCTGCAGATGGATGCATGCGGTTGAGGGCATCTCACCTCGCGGAAAAGTCCTGAGCCGCATACATCGTTCTTCCTCGTTCCCGTCCCAGCGACAAGCCCACAACAGACCACCTCCCACCAGGGCCCGAACCTCTTGATAAGGACCATGGAGGATCATAATCATCACTTCCGCCAAAAGGATAAGCGCAGCGGCAAGCTGACGATATGACAACTTGGCTACGACACATGTGGAGTCCTGGTACCACCTTTGCTACAGGCCTTGCTAGCGCACAAAATTTCGGGGCGGCTCTAGGTTTCCGACGCAAACCAGACGTCGGGTTGTTCACCTGTAAAGTGCGAAGTGAAGCAGTAGCCGCCGTGTCAAGCAATCCGCGAATACGGGCGCCCAGGCCGCGAAGGACGGCGGCGAGGACGAGGACGAGGACGAGGGTGGGGGTGACGAAGTTAACGCAGCACTACAGGAGGACGATGCCCCAGCTGTGGCAGGGGCGGGGCAGGCGTTATCGCCCGAGCCTGGGGAAGGATCAGCGCGGTTCATGTCTGCCAACTCGGTTCCAGTGCGTGAATCGCTGCCTTGCGCTGCTAATGCTCCAGCTGGAGGTGGGCTTGGTACCGGGGCTAATGATCCCTGGGTCGCTGCTGCCAGCTGCTCTGCCATCCGTTGCCCCAGCTGTAATAACGTGTCATCCAGCACCTCCTGTGCAAAGTGAGGCAATGGACGGCGGGCGGAGCAGGGTGGACATAAAAGTGATAGGCGGGCGGTGCGTGAATTGAAGCGGTGTGTTTCCTAGCTGTCCATGCATGAAAGTTGGTACGGGTGTGCCGTACTGCAACACACAGGGCACCACAGCCTGCGTTGGATACCACGTGGGACGGCGTTATGTGTGGGACCCAGTCAACCTGGCTATGCAAACACACCTGCAGCCGCTGCAGCGCTTCCGACTGCGGGTCCGTCTGCCCCACCAGTGCGCATAGCGCCTGAGCGGGGCATGTCAATGCCTGTGCGGTCAGGGAGCCGTAGCGGCCGGAGTCGCTGGGGCCGGCAGGCCCTATCCCGGGACCCGCAGAAACACCCCCAGCCTGGCCCTTGCCGGGGCAGGTGTCAGGACCGGAAGTCAGGGCCTGCCATGGGGGCGCTGCGATGCAAAGCAATGGAAAGCCCAGCTCGCGACCCTGCAAAGAAAGGTAGCGCAGGGACAGCAACGTCGTTAGGCGGTCCCGGAAACCAAAGACGGATCTTGGGTATGTTAAATATTTGTACGTACAACTGCTTTGAGACGTCATTGAGGCATCGATATGCTGGGTAACATAACTCTTCTACCCTGAGCATTTGCACATACAGTAGACAGGACCGGCCCCTGGCCGCCTTACCTGAAGCCTAGCGAAGTCCCCCCCCATGTCAGAATCCAGCACGAGGAGCAGCCGTCTTCGGGTAACAGAAAGCAGCTCATCCGGAGACAGAAGGCCGTCTGCGGCCGCGGCGGCAGTGGCAGTGGCTCCGACGGCACTTCCACCGCAGACGGCACCGCCCACCTTGCTCGATGCACCCATGGGGTTCAGCCGCGGCACCGCCACCGCCTCGTCCACCTTTGGCGTTGTCCCGGAAGGGGTAGCTAACCCAGAGCATTTTGAAGAGCCAGATTGCTGAGGTGTTGCCGCTGCCGTTGCCGCTGGTGGGGTCTGGAGCTGAAACTGCCGTGCTTGGGAAAGGTTGGAAAGAAGGGCCTGCTTGGGAAAGCTACTGGGACTGTGATGTGGAGGCGGACACAGCAGCAGCCGACGGGGAGCTGCTACTGCCACGCCGTCGGGAGCAAGCCCCTGCGAGGGACCGGCGTCAGCATCAGAAGTCGCAGGGTTGCCAAAGGCGCCAAAGGCCGCAGCAGCACCACCACTTGCACCGGCGCCAGCGCCAGCGCCGGCCAATGCCCCCAGCGGCAGCTGCTCAGGCGCCGCGTCCGCTGAAATGTACAGAAGTACAAATTGTTCATCCGCCGCGGTCTGTTCCATGCCCGCTGTCACCGCCAGCAGAGCGGTGAGGAGCCGCTGCGCTGAGGGCCGGTGCAGAAGCTGACGCGGAGGACTGCGCCCTGCGGGGCCAGCTACGGCGCCTGGTGCTGCGCGGACACTAGGGCCCGCCTGCTGCTGCTGCTGCTGCTGCTGCGGTGGCATGTGGCGCTGGGGCTGCGAGGCGACTACTGTTGGTTCTGCTGCTGAAGGTTGCGGTCTCACCGAACCAGCGGCGGCAGATCTGCCTCCCCCTCCGCCGATACCCTCTGCACCCCCGGGTTTGTGGGAAGCCTGATTAGGCGCCTTCAAGCCCAAAGATGACGACGCTGAAGGCCTGGCTCCGCCGTTCTCCTCCGCAGCTGTATCCCGTAAGGGTGTGGCGCCTTTGCCCTGAAGTACTGGAACTGCCGCACCGCCGGTGGAGGGGGGCTTGCCAAGGGTTTCTGAACCGCTGGCGGCTAGGACGTGCTGCTGAGGTGGCAGTTGCGGCGCCGGCCGCTGCCACTCCAGCGCCTGGGCCATTCGGAAGAGCTCCAGGGGCAATTCAGCCACTTTGACCTGGGGCCCCGTGGCGGTGCGGGGCGGTGCGGGGCGGTTGGGCCTGAAGGACTTCCATATTCAGGGTGAAGCATGGAGTATGGTGTTGCATGAGGTGGGTATGCGGTTCCAAGCATCAGGGTGACTGCAGTCGACCCTCAGGTGCACATGCATACGCAGCCAGCAGTGAAGAAATACGCGAGGAAGTCGTGAACGCACATCTCATGACGTAGTGCTTTATTGCTGTTCTAGCGGGAGGAGAGGGGAGGGAAGGGAGGCGGGGGGAGGGAAGGGAGGAGAGGGGAGGGAAGGGAGGCGGGGGGAGGGAAGGGAGGAGAGGGGAGGGAAGGGAGGAGAGGGGAGGGAAGGGAGGCGGGGGGAGGGAAGGGAGGAGAGGGGAGGGAAGGGAGGCGAGGGAGGGAAGGGAGGAGAGGGGAGGGAAGGGAGGCGAGGGGAGGGAAGGGGAGGGAAGGGAGGCGAGGGGAGGGTAGATGGGGCATGGGATGGAGTGAGCACCGAGGGGCAATAAGCCACAGGCGCCACATGTGCGCATGCGGACAGCTTTGATGATGGTGAGACATCTTGCCGAATGCAAATGAACTTTTGAGAAACCTAAACTGGCTAACATCAGTGCCGTTCCGTACCTGCCGTGGGCGGTATGATACAAAAATCGCCTCTCTTAATCGCGGAAGGTGGGGCGCGCAGGCTGCCGCCGGGTCCGTGAGTCTGCGGGCAGGTTAGAGCCCCCATCCGCGGAAGACATCCCGTGAGTGATCAGCCGGCTCATGGTGCCTGTGAGTGGTAGCTAGCTCGACAGAGTGGTGAGGAAGGAGGTGAGGAAGGAGGCGAGCAAGGATAAGTGAAGCCAAATCGGCTAAATCCGTTTTGCATTCCTTGTGCTCGCTTATATTTGCTCCTCCTCCTTGCCTCTGCCATTTTACCTGCACCTAAGCGGCGGCGTGTACGGCACCTCCAGGCTGCCTGGACTCCGTGGAAGCGGCATTGCGAATTGATCGGCCTCCATTACGGCCGCGACCTCGTTAACCACCAACTATGAAGAGGAGGAAGAGGATAATGCAAGTGAGAAGAGGAAGGTATGGAGGTAGATATAGAGGGAGGGGGATCGGGAGAAGGTGAGGGGGAGGGGGAGGGAAAACCCAGGGAGTCAACTGAAGGCCAAGTGAACCCGCACCAAAGGAAGGGAAAGGGATAACTCGGAAGGGCTTCAAATGGACGGGAGGGATGTGACACAATCGACATGGAGGTGCAGCAACGAGATGTTCCATGTAATAAGGCTAACTGATCATGAACAGCAGGGCGGCTGCAAAGCAGGGGTAAGAAAGCAATATCTTCGGTCATGTCGGTTCCATGTGCCGATGGGGACACCGCTACAAACGTGTGCTGGACTCGGGGAAGCTGTCTGGCATCGGACTGATACCAATCAGGAGATGCACGGCTTAACCTCTTTTGTCGTACCTGCCATTCCTGGACGTCCGGGGAGGAGTACTGCAGCATGTACGAACTTACTGACGCCTGCGGGTGACGACAGGGTGGGGCAGGGTAAGCAGCGGTGGGTAACGCCCGGTTGGGTTGCTGTGACGTATCTGTATCTGTGACTCTCCCAATATGAGGTGGGGAATCGCACAATGCGAGATGGAGCAAGCATCCGGGACAATGAGTTAGGAAGGGGCCTCAACGGGCCGATAAAAGGAAAGGAAGAAGGACAGCGACTGAGCAGAAGCAATACCGATTTGCGGCCCCATCCTTCTGCCTAACTCGCTAACAGGTAGCAGCTGGATTTGTCGTGGCAGTGCCAGCCTATATGCCGGCTATAGCTACTCGTTCATACTTTAGATATTAACACTTCTTCCCTCCTCGCGTCTAGCCCTGCCGCCGGGACTGTAGATTTCCGTTCCTTTTCGAGCGGTGGCGGGTTCTTCCTTGGAATCGGATCCCCTTTTGCATCGGTTCTCTGACATTTGCCATCACTGGGTCTCTCTGTCTCTGACCCCCTTGACTCCTTGATTCTCCATGGATCGGTTCTCTGACATTTGCCACCACTGGGTCTCTCTGTCTCTGGTTCTATTCCTTATCACAACCTTATATCCTGTTGGTCCTGTCAACCACTTCGTGCGGCCACCCCTCCCCCATGGCCCTGCTCGCAGACTCGCTAACATTGCCGACTCCCCCTCACTTGTAGCTCCTGCAGCAGCTGCATCGCCTCCTGGATTTCGTCGGACAGCGGAAGGGCGGCGGGGCAATGACGAGGCAAGGGCGAGCGGGTGGGAAGAAAACAGCACATGGAAAGTCGGCAGCTTTACCAGCCAAGCGGAATTGGCTGGGTGGAGCGAAAGCACTGCGTATTGTGTTTCTGCAGAAAAGTCCCTCCCGGAAACCTCAGCAAGGCACGTGAGTGGAACTGGCCACTTCTGAAGCGGCGCTCTATCCCCGAGAGACCCGGCTGGCACGTGGAAGTCCTGAGCGAGACCCGGGTCTGCGGACCCCCCCATGTGTGATGCCGCCTGGGCGCAAGAAAGCTAACCGCCGCCACGCCCCAGAACGTCGCGCTGGAAGGGCACCTCTCCTCTCCGCAGGTTGAACCGTGTCACCTGTATAAGCCACCATGGACTAAACCAAGCATCGTGACGTAAGCTCCTGGACCGGGTAGCGCCCGGTTAGCATCAGTCAACACCCCTACAGCCTCAATCGAATGTCCCCCTCCATGCGCGAGCGCCCAGTTTGGCCGCCCTTCTTGACTTCAGTCAGCGCCCTGTCCCTTTCCAAGCCACATAGACTATTCCAGGCAACCGCATCGTCTGCGGCGCACGCCTGTGCCTGGGGTTCCCTCTGGGAGGGGGGAGGTTCAACCCACCTCCCGGCGGTGCAGGAAGAGGCACACCACCACAAACCGCGCGTAGAAGCGCATCTGCTGGGCGGCTGCAGCAGGATCCGGTGTGAATCCCGTGGTTGAAGCGAAGTATTGGCGGGTGTGAACGGCATCGTAGAAGGTGTAACTCTCCAACAGCGCATTCGTGTCTCCAGATCTCAGGTAGTAGTTGTAGTAAAGCTGACCGATCTTATTGGCAATGGACCCCAGTTCTGCGCGCTGCAGGCCCGTCTCCAATAATGCAGATCTGACCATCCACGAATGCGACCATGAGGATGAGGAGAAATGAGGAGAAAGGAAGGGGAAGGCAGGAAAAGGATGGGTCATCGAAAGGGACGGAGGGACTTCGTTATAATTGCGCTGCAATGGTCGTGTCGTCTCAAGAATATGAGGAGTGTGCAGTTTTAAAACAGCTGCGTTGTATCGGCCACATAGGGCACTAGGTTGTGTTGGCACAACGGTATGGGCGTCCGTGTGACTGTCCGGGGACGGTTGCTGTGCGAGCCCCTTAGCCAACAGCAGGTCGAGGCGCGTTACAATACTGAGCTACGCGTATCTGATTACGGAATTGTAGGCATAGAGCCTGCTGCCTTTGCATGATATGCCATTGCGTCCACCCTGGCTCGTCCAGCGGACCTCCAAACCCTTTCCGTTGGACAGCCCCATTTCTCAGCCTGCGATGATAGCTCTCACCTGTTATTCAACTGAAACTGCCATAGCCGCGAAAATGACTCAAATGTCTTGTGAAACAAGGACTGTGCGGCGGGCCAGGAGTGATCCCCACGTGTTTGCAATTCCCGGAGTTTACCAAAACGTTTGTTTGCACGTTCAAGTAATATTTGAAATTGCTGCCTTGCAACTTGTGAGTGCTTCTCCATTCCTGTGGCGGCGACGGTTGAAGGCAGGAAACTTAACTCGAACTCAACGGGCTAATTTGCTCAATTAGTGGCTACGTTTCCACATGAATTTGTAGCTTGACAAACCTGCAGTGTATAAATTGTCGGGTGGCGATACAGTATTGCACTTGCAATTGCCGGGCTTCCCCGTCGTGCAGTCGTCCAATCGGGGAGACGATGGAGACCCCAAAGTGAAATTGTCCCATTGTCGACTTCACTCGTAACACCTGATGCTCAATGGACGCCTTTAATTGGTTTGAACAATTGTTTCGCATTTAGTAATGTTGGCGCTGAAGATTTATTGTGGCTCACTAACGTGCGAGATTTAAGCTTGCCGCCAGGACCAAGGACTGTTTGCTAGAACACATATGTAGGCTTTTAAATTTCTGTGTAATTAGTACCTTACAACTGGAGCGGGTTATCGCTGTCGGCGGACGCTGGCTACCAGTGCCACATCCTGCTGGACCAAGCAGCGTGGCTGATGACTGGTATGATAGTTAAAACAAACAACCCTTTCCAAACTCTACGTACCACGGTGTGACAATTGCTTCGGTTTTGGTTGACGTAGGTTGGTGGCCCAGCGACGCAGACGACCGTATGGTATCTCAACCTGGAGTGGACAAAATCGTCCGGTATGTGTGTGACTGTTGAATTATCTGCGCTCGGAATTGTCTCAGTGTATGTCTCAACATGTGGGCACTCTGCCGCATTCTGGGTCCTTCCCGTGTCATGTGGAGATGCATAAGTTTGATCTGTATTCAATTTCCCCTCAGGAGCGGCGGGGGCGTGTTGTCCACGGACGAGCCCAGATAGCTGCTTGTCGCAGCCTGGGGCCTTCGGTAGCCAGGCGGGCAGCGTTTCGTCGTGCTCGTGTCGTCCCCAGCTCAGTTGGGAGCACTTGGGCCCATGAGATCCCAACGTTGCGGACGCCTAGCCCGAACGGCACGATGCGACAACGCCAAGCCAGTACATCCGAGGCCGCGGTGGGGATGGAGGAAGCGTCGGCGTCGGGAGCCGTAGGTGCTGTCCCGGATCCCCCGCCGGCAGGTGTCAGTTCGCAACCTTCAGTCCTGATGATGCAGCCGCCCTCGCGACCCTCCCTGGTATGTTGGTAGCCGAGGGAGTGCACTAAGCGGTAGGGGCTGCTAGGAGGCTGCTACTTCCCCGAAAGAGCGGCATCCCATAACAGGGGCAGAGGTTAACGGTCACGTTGGGAAAGGGCACCTTCGGAGCGAATTTCGCGGGTTGGGCCTGCGGGGTTCAGCAGGTGCTGCCTGGAGGAAGAGGCGTGGGGAGCAGCCGTGGCATGTGGGACAGATGGTGGCGGCAATGCTGCCACTCCTGGCCGGCCAGCACACCTGGCCACCGCAGCTTACATCATGGAGCCCAACCTCGGCAAATGTGGTCGAGACCCGGTCCCGATTGCGGACCGGCCGGGCCTCACCGGGGTGCAAGAGAAAGGGGGAATCTCTGATAAGCAAGGTCACGGACGGAATATTGGATGAGGTCAGGGCATGGCAGAACCAGACTTTGGAATCTGTATATAGGATGCACGTGGAATTTCCCATTACCTGATAAGTATCTCCCTCGCTGACACTAAGTTGAAGGATTGGAAATTGTGCCGCTGACGGATGTCGGGCGTTTACTTTCCGCCGTGACTTGCAGGATCGCCAGTCCGCAGCACAAACCAGCATCACCAGCAGCGCCATACCAACGTCCATCAGCAGTCCGCCCAGAGCTGTTTGCCCAACCGCTGCCGTTGAACCATACCGAGCCCCTCCCGGATCTAGAAGGCTGGTGTGGAGGGCGGGCTCACAAGCAGCCGCCGCTGCATCCCACAGCAGCAACAGCAGCTTCAGACCTGGATCGCAGTTGGTGTCATCCTGGGGAGCTGCTGCAAATGTGTTGCGGCCTGTTGCATCTGCTTCCGCTGCAGCCGCTGCTGCTCGAGTTAATCCTAGCAAGAAAGGAAGCGGCGATGACGCCGGGGTGGTGCTGTCCCTTGGGTCTCTGGGGACCGTCGTTTTGCCGCCATATCCCGGCGGCGGCGGCGGCGGCACCAACACGGCTGGCCGGCGGGTTCGCTTTGGTGAGCCAGCGAGAGAAGAGGATACGACGGGGCAAAATGGACATGCGCGGCGGATTCCTCAAGGTTGTGAAGGCGACATGATGGGAGGCGCAGCTGGCCAGGGTGGGGACGCACTGCAGGGAGGAGCTTTGCGGGCTGGCAAGGGCCGGTTCGGGTCGAAGTTACAACGGAGCAGACCGCAAGGGCGGCACAGGGGCAGCAGCGGTGGCAGCGATCTTGGCGGCGGTGACCTGTTTTCCCGCATCAACCGCTGCAGGAGTAGGCAAGAACTGCAGCAGCTACAGGTGGAGTATAGCGTTCAACTGCTACCCCAGCACATCCCCGCGCTCATGGCCGCAGTTGCCAAGCTTCAACGAAATCCTCGGGGTGACCCTGGCACCCAATCCCCGGCCCATCCTCGTCCTCCGTCCGGCCAGGATGGGGTTTTCCCGACCTCCAGCATGCGTCCGTGGGAGCCCTCTCCGCAGGTCGCGGATTTAGGTGCCAACACGTGGCCGTCCAGCGCGCAGCACCCTCCCCAGCAACAACAGCAGCAGCAGCAGCAGCAGCAGGAGGAGGAGGAGCGACGGTTTCTACTGCAGTACATGTGGGAGCTGGCGGCTAGCGCATTGCGGTTAGCGAGGTCACGGGAGTTGCCCGCACGGAGCGTGGCCACTGCGTTGTGGGCAGTGGCCAAGCTGCCGCTGGATCCGGCACCCATCACGAGGACAACGCCAGCGACCACCGCAAGCGGTGGACCCATCATCCGGCAGTTGGAGCAACAGCAACAGCAGGGAGCGACACCCTGCCCGCTGCCCCCCTGGAAGGAGGAGTGGCAGCTGTGGGCGCGGGAGATGATTCGATGCTGCTGCAGCGACAGCGTGAGGATTGGAGGCGGTGGTTATGGCGGGAATGGCGATGGTCCGTCAGCGAAGATGCTGCTGGCGGAGTTTTCGCCTCAGGACGTGAGCCAGGCGCTGTGGGCTGTGGCCACACTTGACTGTGTGCCATTGCCGCGGGGCTTCCTGCCAGGGCTGCTGAGCGCGGCGAAACCACGGTTGCACTCTTTCGGGCCGCAGGTGGGGGCTCCCTGAGGTTGGGGTAGGAGTTGCTGTGGGTTGGGAAGAGTGCGGCGACAGATTAGGGCGGTACAGATTGGGGCGGACAAAGTGCACTACTGCTGCACCAGGTCCTCCTCCTAATCTACTCCATCTCAGGTGCGCCACTGATTGCGCCGCACTGCTGTGGCCGCCAGCGTGTGTGTATTAGGTTATCGTGAGGCCCCTCCTCTGTTTTCCTGCTTCCTGCGCTCTTCGTGTTCCGTTGCCGCGGCCATCAGCCCACCCATCAACCTTTTCGATGGTGCTGCCGCTGTAACTGTCTCTCTGTCGTGCCCCAACCCACCTGCCCCTCACCGGTATCTTCCGCTTCTTCTTGCACCAGCACTTTTGCAAACCTACATCTACTGGCTGCCCTTGCAGTGTCGCAACCCCTCCTCCTTACCTCCTTCGGGTCCGCTGCTTCCAGTTCGCAAGTCCTAAGAATTAGTTACCTCTTCGGCTCTCGCTCCTGTCTCATTCTGATCAGTTGTCCTCATACGCTCCCCGTCTATCTATGTTCGGTGTTGTCATTCCACAGGCCCTTTCCAACACCTTGTGGGCCTTATCCCGCTTGCGCTGTCAACCGCCTTCCGACTGGCTGGATGCCGTCTGCGCCGTCTCCGGTCCCCGGCTGTCAGCCTTCAACCCCCAAGCCCTGGCCACCACCGTCGCCGCGCTTTCCCACATGGAATACACCCCTTCACCGAAGTGGTGCGAGGCCTTCTTCGCCGCATGCGAAGCGTGCATGTGGCCTCGTCGACGGCTGCAACCGGCGTTTTTTGAAAAGGCAACGTCGGCCAAGGAAGCGACCGTAGCTGCCTGTTACACGGCGCCCACAGCGCTGCCACCGCCGCCACCGAAGCCGGCGCCACAGTCTTTGGCGCAGACGGCGTGGGCGGTGGCGCGGCTGCAACTCTCCCCCCCACGAGGCTGGCTGGACGGGTTGGCGGATGCGGCGGCAGCGGCCGGTCCTCGGCTGAATGGACAGGATGTGGCCAACATACTGTGGGCGTTGGGAGCCATGCGTTACCGCTACCCGTCTGAAATGGCGCTGTATCCATTCAAGGAACCAGAGCTTGACCCGGGCGCCGCGGCGCCCAGAAGAAATGTCATCCAGCAGAAGCACCGGCACGAGCAAGTGCAACCGCAAGAGGGAGCGGAGGAGCTCCGGGACAAAGGAAGGAACGAGGACGGGACAGGGCCCGGGGGACGGCCGGGGAGCACCGCTCCCCCAAGGCTAGCACCGTTGCTGGCGGCGTGGCTGCAGTGCGGGGATTTTATGCAGCCGCAGCAGCTATCGGCGTGCCTGGTAGCGTGCGTGCACTTGGGCCTTAGCGTGGATTTAGTTCCTGGCCTGGGTTTGAATCCAACTTTGGCGACGGCAGCAACGATGGTGACGGCCCAACAATTGTCGCCGATGCTTGCGGAGGTGGTGGACCGGACGCTGGGAGCGCTGAGTCGCCGACTGGCAGCTGCTTCCGGCCAGGCGGTGGCGAACTCCCTGTGGGCGGTAGCGCGGCTTGGCTGCCGGCCCTCCAGCAGCTGGGTGGGGGCGGCAGTTGAGAGGTTTATGGAGTGCCTTGAGGACGACGACGCTGGGCCTCAGGTACGTGGGCGGTGGGGTTGAACCTTTTCCTAACTCTCGCCTGCCTTCACACGTCCCTGCCTCATGTACCTCCAAAGCGCCTGTTTAAGTCTCATAATTTCTTGCATGTACGGCGCACCTCTTCCCTCGCCTCGTCGCCCTGTCTCTGGCGTGCAGGAAGTTGCGAATGTCTGGTGGGCGCTGGGTCGGCTGCGTTGGGCTCCTCCTGCTGACACAGTCAATGAGTTGCTGAGTCGCAGCTTGGCCCTGGCGGGGACGGGGGACCTGCGGAGCGGCGAGCTGGCCGCTGTCCTGTGGGCTGTGAGCCGCCTGGGGCTGAGGCTGCCCAAGGTGGGTGCTGTAAATAGGGATGTCTCTCTGGATAACAAGGGGCATAACATCATCACAGCGGGTTACGCACCAGAGCTTCATCGTTATTGGAAATGTGCTGCACTTAAGGGTCAAAAGCCTTAACAGAGATGGGGCTGCTTACGTTACCTTGTAGGTCGGGCAAGTGGACTCGGAGGCAAGGGAATCCTGCGGGAAGGAGGGGCAGGGAAGCAGTCAGTCCGAATAAGGAGGTTTCAAGGGGGATTTGAGGAATCGGGGACTTGAGGGGAACTTCCTCCAAACCACGGCAGTCCGAGAGGCCAAACTTGCCAATGTTGCGTTTGCTCCCGAGGTCCTTCATTCCACTGCGAACCTCATCCTTTCATTGCAAGAATCTTCTGCATTACAAATCTTCTGCATCGCCTCACCCTGGCATATGTCTGGCCATCGCAGCCGGTGACGGATCGCCTAGTTCACATACTACGTACCTCCTTACATGAGGAAGCACAACAACAGCAACCCAGCGGTAGAGCTGCCACCGACGACGGGTATTCGCCGCCGCTGCCACGGCCTCCAGCACGTCATCTGATTCCCGCCCCGCCAGCGACCCTGGTGACATTGGTGCGCGCGCTGGCAGCCCTGCACGCCACCTCCCAGCGAAGCACCGTCATAGCCCTCCTGGAGCGATCTCTGCGCCACTGGACTGCCGCACTTTATGAGCCAATCGCTGCCGTCGCCTCTGCCGGCACCAGCGACAGCCACGGTGTAATCCGGGAGTTGAACCAGAAGCGGCCACCGCCGGTGGCAGCCGGCGCTGCTGCGGCGCGCCATGTGGCATTGGCGTTACATTCTGCGGCCAGCCTGGGTATCACGCTGGCGTCGGGACCAGCGGCGGCGGCGGCGGCAACGGCGGCTGGGCCCCGGCCTGGTGCAGGATCAGCTCGTGGCCTCGCAGGCGCGGTGGTGACGGCGCTGCGCTCCGTGCTGCCGTACGCTAACACGCGCGACCTAGCTATGGCGTTAGCTGCAGCGGCAGCAATGGAAGCAGTGATGCCATTAGGGCTCCTAGCGGCGGCACTCCAGCGCGCGGGAGAGCTATACCATGGATTTGAACGCCTCAATGTTGCCTACGAAGCCAGGAAGGAGGTTGCTTCAAAGGATATAGATGCCCTTGCTCATGTGGGCCTGGACAATGACTTGAGGGCAGGAGGGGTGAATGAGAACGTCGAGGGCGATATGGAGGGCCTTGTGCGACTGCACGACGGAAGGGTGGAGAGCGTGTCCATGTCGGGTGGGTTTTCGGACATGGCAACAATTCTATGCAGTCTGGGCAAGCTGTTGGACCTCCATGTAGAGCATCGCGCGGAGACGAGGACGGAACAGATGCATCAGCAGCAACAGCAGCAACAGCAGGGTGTTGAATCCAGGCTACTTGAGGCGGATGATGCCATTAGTAGCAGCGGTGGCGAGACTGGGGCAAAGAGCGGCTGCGTAGACGACCTTGTGGGCAGCAGCAGCTCCCAGGATGCTGTTGAAGTGGCAATCAAGACGGCGGCTGCAGCAGCGGCCCAGACCGCCTTGGCGCGTTGGGATGAGCTGCTGCGGACGCGGCCCCGGCTGATAGAGGCACAGGACGCCTTATTGGCAGCGGCCCTGTGTCAGATGAGGCGCCCCGCCTCTGCCGGCGAGGTCTATCCCACATCCGGAGCGGATGCCGTGACCGGGGCCCCGATGTCAGCTACTGCGGTCCAACAGATGATACTGGGCTTATCGCTTTTACGTCTCAACCCAAAACTGACGTTAATGCGGCCGCTGGCACGTGCCCTTGTTCGGATAACAGGGGAGTTACCCGCTGGCCTGATGGCGGCGTGCTTGAGTCACCTGGCGGCCATGGGCGCGGACATGGATCCACGGGTTGCCCTAGTGCTGATCGGCCGATTGCGGGCTGCACACTTTTTGGCAATACCGGATGGGGCTGTCTTAGGTAGGTTTCGCGGCTGGGTAGCGGCAGCGTGCGGCGGCGTCAGCTGTATGGTGGCACTGTGGGTGCTACGCAGGGCACAGAAGACCCATGGTTCAGGCCACCGCTGCGCCGAACATGCAATTCGGACTGCGAGCCCATATAACCGGGCGGGGCGGTCGAGGCTGCGGGCAGCGGCGGAGCGTGTCGACCCACGGGTCATGGGGCGGGTCAGGGAGGCACTGCTGAAGCTGCGTGAGGAAGGTGAATGCCACCGACTGACTTAGCACTTGGCTAACGTGACTAGAACATGGGTAATCGGCAACAAGAGCTGAACAATAATGTGAAATGGAGAAGGACTACAGCCTGTGACGAGTTCAGGGAGTTAGTGCCAACTTGGGCGTACAATGAACAGTGCTGACGGGTACCCTCGGTGACCTGCGATCGGCAGATTTGCAAACTGCGGTCGCTATCTCAGTTGATGGAATGAGCATACGTGCCCCAAACATAGGGAGCAGCAAGTCTAGGAGCAGCTTGGCTAGTCGCAAGGTGTTTGGGACCTGGATGCCCCCAACGTTGGACAACTGCGTGGTGGCGTCCCGCTTCCCTCAATTGGCTGCACAAGGCAGCACATGGTCGCGGGCAGTCGTTTGTGAAACGATACCTTGCGTCTAATCGGCCAGTAAGTTAACCAGATTCGCAGCATCAATTTAATTCGTTGACAAGAAGTGCTACAAACCTGTGTCGTGTTGGTAACTTAAGACTATGGGCATTTAATTGTCATCCGCCGAGAGGTGTGTGCGTGTATATGATATATTACTCCACTGTTCACCAGGAGGTGATGGCGGAGGGGGCTAGGTGGACATGAGCGGTGGGCCCCGAGCACTGCCTGCTCGCCGCTTGCTGAAGGGAATGGCACAGGCCTGCCTTTGTGTTACTTCCCTCTCATTTGCTTTATGACCCCCCTGGATTGAGTTGTACCTTTTCCCGTTGCTTCCCTCTGTGCCATGCGTGGATAATGTCCCCGGAGGGTGAAACCGTGACTGGACTAATTCCGTACATAGGTCAGTTAGTTTGGTTAAATTGATTTTAAGGAGTCAGCCGTATTAGACATCGGGGTATTCAGCGCATGAACAAAGGCATTAGTTTTTCCTTTTCCGATCACCGTGGACTTGCTTGCGGCTGAATGTGAACCTGATCGTCACTCTTTAATCTTTGTGTATGAGGTTTTTGCTCACCAGGAAAACTTCCTGGCAGGGCTTGCTGGTACAGGGGAGCAGTCATGTCACCGGGGCCGCCTTCCACAGCCCCGGGCTGATATGGACGGTTATGTGATTCCTCCGCGCAGCAGCTCTTGGTGGCAATGGTTGGGAATGGTTGGCAATGGCAGGTTGGCAATGGCAGCGGTCGCCCACTCTGCAACCCTATAAAAAAAGGCTGCAGTGGGCGACTGCTGCCATTGCCTCTCACTGGTCCATTGAACACCTATGACGGATGGAAGCAGCTCACCATCAGCCACGTCATCCGTTGAACTTGGCAGATGTATAGGACCCAGAGCATGTTCCGAACGCAAGCCATTCCAGCTGTCGGCAAAACCTTTTATTACCGATTGCAGCTGAGATTGAGAACAGAAAAGTTATCCCCCACTGGCTTCCCGGGTGGGAGGACGGGAGGAAAAAGAGGCCAATCCAACGGCCCTCCGCCACTCACATCCGCATGGCCCCCTATCTTCCAAATAACCGAAAGCACTGCTATGCGGCTGCTGCCGTCCAACAACCTTCACTTGTGCAACAGCGGGTTGTGGTGCATTAGCCCAGATCTTACGGCCCCGGCAATGCAAGCAAGCACCGCCCGTCAGCCAGACTGGGAGAGAGCTTCAGACAAACGAGCCCAAGGACTCAAAAACGAACCACCATAGGACAATTCGAAACACCTGTTGACTTGGGGCAACTTCCCGCTTTCAGTCACAAGAGCCATCAGGAGGGCCGTCCCGCCACCTCTCCAGTAAGCGGTTGCAATTGAACAGCGGCTTCCCCAGCATCTCATTGACCTGGGAACAACAGTAGAATCGGATGGCATGTTTCCAGCATTCAAAATCTCAAATATTTCCCATTTCGTTCAGGCTACAGCAAGACTCTCGGTGTGCCGGTGTCTCCCCAGGCCCCAACCCACCTCATTGTGGATACCACACAGCCACAAGTTAAGGTCCCTGGCTGTGGCCACTTGCGGCGAGGTCCGCTTCATTTGCTCCCTAGAGTTTAAGGTGTCAGGGAACGGGATAAAGGCAGGGCCGGAGGAAGATTGTATGTGTTGAATAAGGGGCAGAGTTGGTGACACGTTTACATGATGGACATTAAGGGCAGCAGTGGAGGCTCTTGGACGGCCAATGGGGCGCTTGTGGGAAAACAGTGGACAAGGGGCTATAACTTTTACAAAGCCTTAAGAGCTGCTCCAATTTGCAACATCCTGGGAATGACGTGTGAGCTTTGCAGCCACCTCTACCAACATTGTGGCTATGCGCTCTGCCCATCACATCAAGATCAACAACAAAAACCACGCTACACTAGTGTCCTCCTCTCTCGCTGCGTTAACACCAAAAAACAGCCAATAATGTAGCTTTTCAGCCGCTCCATCTTGCCTGGCAACTACACTTATTTTACAGGGCAGCTGGATCTTCTGTCACCTCTAGCCACCTCCACACATCCAGGCGCAGCTGGCATCAACAATTTTAGCCGAGACTCCCCCTCATTTGTGCACCCAAGCACCGCCCCACACAACCGATGCAATCCCTCTGGGCGTACTTACCGGAGGTGCTCCGCACAGACTTCACAGGGATAGAACTCTGCAAGGCCCTCCATTATTCCACGCATCAGCTCCTGCTGCCGTGGGGAGGGATGCTCAGGATAGTGCGCTGCCATGCTGTGAAGGAATGTCCACGTTGCACGACCCAGCTGCCAAGTATCAGGAGGACAGTTACTACGATCGCCACCTGCCCCACCACCGCTCTCAGCGGTACCAGAAGTGTCTCCACCAGTTGCAGTGCTGCCTGTAGACAAATCAATAAGGGTAGTGGCAGCCACCTCTGCCTGTGGGCCCCTCATCACCGCGATATCTGACTCGCCGGAATGATGTAAAGACGGATTTGATGGCACCACGGTATGGCCCTGCTCGGGCTTCCCCCCGGGCCACATAGCCTTTCTGAAACTGTCGACCACACCAGCACAGGCTCGAGAATGGCAGTCCTTAAGGCTCAGCGAAGGCCCTTTCAAAATGGCTTCTGGATCTGCGGCTGGTTCGGTGTTTGAGGATATATCGCTGGCAACGGTGGCGATCACGTTATCGGGTTTGCAAACCAAGGGCTCGCCCTTTGCGGCAGTTCTAAGCTCCGGATGAATCGAAGACGAAGGCGCCTGCAGGTTGATATAATTATCGTTGATGCAATAAGTGTGAGAGCTGGGCCCACGTTACCACTGTTGGTTAACGGCAATACCGCACGTCGATACCTCGAATTGGACCAGCAACTCGGCACCTGCTTGCCCTGACAATGAAGTGCGTGGACCTAGTGTATGTACAACTGCAGATTCACGTGGTTGGTATAACTGGATGTAAGGTGGCAAGTTTGAGGACTGAAGTACAGTGGAGGCTGCTAGCGGCGAGGACGGGCTGCAAGTTGAAGCATCAGCTTCACCCCGAGAAGTTTGCAAGGACCCATGAGGGTGAAATGCAACACTTCTCCTTCCAAAAATGAAGTCAAGTAAATGCATCGCACTTGATTAAGACGCCCAGGAGAAAACGTAAAGCAACCGTCGGGAGGGAACACGTCCCAACAAAGAATGAGTTTGAGTTATCCTAAGTTTGTAGGGTTATGTTACAGCAATATAACAAGGAACACAGGATTGTGCTGATTTGGTCCATCATTACTCCAAAAATCAGATGGGCAGATGACACAAACACCCTGCGCGCATTTAAGTCTTGGACAGAAATACATATATGTAAGTTCATACGTATTTTGCATGCAGCCTTCGGGCCTTCGGGCAATACAGGAAGGGTCAAGAAGCTTCCTTTCCCAGCGACCAATCTATGTACGAAATACAAATGCCCAGATAAAATCCGAGATAACGCAAATCCGTCTATTTCGTTATATTGCTGCGATGTATCCCTGTGAAGTTAGGGTAACTCTACCTCACTCTTTGTGCTTCAACTTGCAGTCCGTCCTCGCTGTTAGCAGCCTCCACTGCACCTTAGTCCTCGAACCTGCCACTTTACATGCAGTTATATCGATTACATGAATTTGCAGTTGAACATGCACTAGGGCCATACACTTTGTCCTAATGCTGGCCTAGCGCAAGCCTACAGCCTTAAGACAAGCTTGCTGAGTCAGCAAGGTGTCAACATGTTAGCAAAGCAAAGTGTTGTGCTGCCAAGGGACCTACCGCACACCGAAAAGATAGCAGGAGTGCCCCTGACAAACTCAGGCTAGGTCCAGGTTGGGAGACGTAGCTACGTCTTCCACGCACACGTGCTTCAGCTCATCTCAGCTTAGACGCTGTACATGCTCTAAAGCACCTGCCACATTTAAGCTGTATTATCAACATGCTTTATTGCAGTTCAGCAACATTAATAGCATGTGTCCAGATCACACAGTTATTGCATCCCCGGATCTTATAATAACCTTCAGATAACCTTAAGACAGCTTCAAGGTGCCTCCTCAAAGGCCGAGGCCTTGGTTTGCAAACCCGATAACGTGACAGCCACCATTACCAGCGATATATCCCCAGGCACTGGACTTGTTACCGGCCCACCACTGGCTCCAGATCCAGAAGCCATTTCAATAGCGCCTTCACTGAGGCTCAAGGATTGCCATTGTCGACGCGGTCGACATTTTCAGGAGGGCTTTGCAATCTTGGGGAAAGCCTACCTAAGCAACGCCATACCGTGATGCCATCCAGCCTGTCTTCAAATCCTTCCGGACAGCCAAACACAAACAAACACAAACATTAAATCTCCTTGGGTAGCAACAGACAGATATGCGGATGCGGGCTGGCCACCTACTCTGCACTTTCTAGATGCCCAAGTCCAATATTCCGCAATTGTTTGTGGACTCCTGTGGCCAGGTCTGCTGGTTTCCTATGCAGTCATCCATGCATCCATCCACTTGTTCACCTGCCCTAAATAAAACCCACCCCCACTCTTGTGTTTAAACTCAATAATAGCTCAAATCGTTCGAGAGCCTCAACCTTGTCACTGAGGATTACCCATTGCTTATGAGTAAACCATGCCCCTGTTGCCGACCCACACTCAGCAAACCCGATAACGTGACAGCCACCATTACCAGCGATATATCCCCAGGCACTGGACTTGTTACCGGCCCACCACTGGCTCCAGATCCAGAAGCCATTTCAATAGCGCCTTCACTGAGGCTCAATGATTGCCATTGTCGACGCGGTCGACATTTTCAGGAGGGCTATGCAATCTTGGGGAAAGCCTACCTAAGCAACGCCATACCGTGATGCCATCCAGCCTGTCTTCAAATCCTTCCGGACAGCCAAACACAAACAAACACAAACATTAAATCTCCTTGGGTAGCAACAGACAGATATGCGGATGCGGGCTGGCCAGATATGCGGATGCAGCATAAGGTAAGCAAAGTTGACAGGCATGGCGACTCTATACTTGTATCTCCGTACATTACACTGCTCCCATCCCATCACACTATTCCCATCATATTGCTCCCATCATATTGCTCCGATCACACTGCTCCCATCCCATCCCATCCCATCCCATTTGCTGTACAAGCATCCCACTTTTGAACCATTGAACTCCAGATGCACCAATCGGATTAAGCCCAGGCATTAAGGGTTTAAGTTCAAGCTAAGGTTTCCAGCTAAGATCTCGATTGTAGTGGGAGGATGAAGCCTGGAAGGCGTACAGGCCTACACTGTCCAGGTTCCCTCTGGCCGCCTGGGCACTGGCGTTTGCCCATGTATCTAAACTGCTACCCACTGTCATACAACCATGCCATACTGCAGCTCAATCTCACGACACCAGTATTGGCAGGGCAGGGAGAGAAACGCTCTGAAGGATGCCAGCGATATGGGAGAGCAACGCCACAGGAGGGGGTGCCAGTGGATAACAATTGCTGCCCCAAGGTACAGAACAGTATGTATCCTGGCAGGCGGTCAAGAGGCAGAGTTGCACACTCCACCACCGACTAAGGCCAAGTGCTGCCTGTGCGTAGGTAGCTGAGCTATTCGACCTGCTATCGGATGCCTGAGATGTGATGCTTTATTTTAGCTTAGGGCCATATCCCGGGAGATAGCAAACAGTTCATCAGCTTTACAGTACTTGGTGCTACACACATAATGATGGTATCATCGCGGCCATCCGACCGCAATATCAAGCTTTTAAGCATTCGCTGGGACCAGCAGCGGCAGCAACAATAGCGCGGGCAACCCTTGCTGCCGGCTGCGTGTAGCAGAGCATCAAGGGCCAACTGTCGCCAGTGGTAGCCCCCGCCCCCACTGGCCAACACTTGGCGCTCTCATACTCCCTTGCAAGCATCCCCTCCGTACAGGCGTAGGCGCCCCTTTGTGCCACTGACATGGCGATACGTTTTCATCATGCCATAATTACCATCATGTACATGCCAGCGCCGGAGGAGCTCACAGCGCAGGCAAGTGGCCTCATTCTTTGTCGAATAGCCATGTGCATGTGACAAAACACAAGCAATACTAACACTGTGAAGAGGCCCGCATAGCATCTAACCTTCAAACATAGAATTAAGGTCCTTTGACCCTGCTCGCCGGTACATCTTGTACAAAGATTCAATTATGCGCATACCCATTCGTTTCGTCCCAGTCGCCACCACCTGACACCCATACTCGTCTTATGTTCCTCCTTGCTGCGATACGAAACATCACGCCCGCACTGCTACGCCATCCTTGGCATGCGCTGCCGCCGCCGCCTCCTCTTCGGCCCGGTTGGTGCCCAAACAGCTTCGTGACACCGAGGTGAACAGGTTCTCAATCTCAGGCGCGCACTTGGTGAAGCTATGAGCCCAGAAATTATAGCGCCTATGCATGGGTAAACCGTGTTCAACTAGGTTTCAAACAGCAAAAGGAGGAATTCACATGGTTCCTGCACCTTCCTTGCTACATGCCACCGATAAAACATTATGTATCCAGGAATTGTGGATATGACGATATGCGGGCACACACAGGTCATTAAATGCATGCAACTGATCACATTGGGGACGCCAGGTGCATTCATCATACCTGTTTTTAATTAGCTCTATGAACGTGATTAGCAGGCCCCATGGGTGCGGCCTGTTCACGATGAGCCGCTCCAACAGCGTCCGTGTAATCTGCTCTTTCAGACCCTCGCTCTTGGACTCCAAGAAAAGAGTTAGCAGCGTACATGAGAAGTAGTACGTATGCGCGTTGGGATAGCGCAGCTGGTTTGCCATGGCGTTCAGCAGAAGGTAGCGACCCTCAGCGTCCAGCTCACCAGCCATACGAACGTACATCTCTTGCGCACCTGGATGAAGCGGACTCGACACCGTCTTGGCCTGCAAAACCGGCAAGTAACAGACGTAGGTAAACGGATCTTTATCCGTTTACCTACGAGCGGGTCCCAAAATCCCATACTTGGCACGATACATGACATGAAGTTGTGCTCATCCTTGAATCGTAGCATGACTGTGGGGAGCCTAAAAGTGAGCCCGCAGTGAGTTTTCATGCAGTTAAGCTTCATTCGGCTTTCCTTGGTCGTCATACTATCCCCAATCATACCTGCGAGCCGATGTACAACACCAAAGCATTAATCAGCGGTACATTGTATGTCGATCCACTATTAGGACCTCCAAGAAGCGCCGGTGGGCCACCCGGACTGCCTGCCTTTTCCGCTTGCACCGGCACCATCGTGCAGCGTTTGGCCAGCTCCTGTGGCAGGTTTGCGGGCGTACGCGTGCGCAGGAAGGCGTCCACCTGCTGGCGGAGGGCTTCAGGAAGCAGCTGCTCCGGATCCGGGACGATGCGGGGCAGCTGCTGAATCTCGGGTAGCAAATCCACCTATTAAGGGATTGAGGATAGTCCTTTTATAGTTCATGTATACGGACAAACCGCAGACCAACATTACGGCAGTGCCGTTAAGCGAAGCATGCTGGTCAACACATCCATCGCCAAAATAAATACGCTTCTAGTTCCTCGAGTTACACGCACACATATGTCAGGAAGTGAACTCATAATAGAAAGACATGGAGGTCATCCATTCCACCTGTGGTAACATCTGACAACAGGAGGTAACAGATTAATGCCCCAGAAGCTATCGACATAAATTCGGGTTCCTACCTTCAAATTAGGGGTGAACGGGTCCGGCAGCCGCATGTTGCGTGGAAATGCGGACAACACCAAGTTGCGCATCTGGACCGCGGGAGGCGGGATGGCCTCGCAAAGGCTGAAATGATGCTCGCAGAGGAACCTACAAACGCCGTGAAGGACTCCTAAACTTAAGCATTTTCGCGTAAATTCAATGCAAGCCTACACACGGAATGCCATCCTTGACACGACCAATATCTCAAGGAATGCACTATCCAGGTAGTGGATTCATAAACTTCCCGGATGCACAGGAACGGACAAATATGCAAAACTTACTCTGGAAAGTCGTGCAAGAGGACCAGCAACAGCCGCAGACAACCTTTGTACAGCTGCTTAATTGATTCTGACAGATCTGCCGCACGCAGGTAGGGCTCCAGGAACCGTAGCAGGGCTATCAAAAGCGAAGCAAATAGCGGCCAGCCGCTTGCTAACGGCGCTGTCAGCACACGCGGCATGAAAGAGCGGTGGGA
Organism: Volvox africanus; assembly: GCA_030268105.1. Taxonomy (NCBI): domain Eukaryota; kingdom Viridiplantae; phylum Chlorophyta; class Chlorophyceae; order Chlamydomonadales; family Volvocaceae; genus Volvox; species Volvox africanus. The sequence continues at coordinate 6,362,419 of BSDZ01000078.1, forward strand.
AATGAGTTCCAACCAGCCGAAAGCAAAGCCGGGCACCGATAACGGCTGTACTGAGCGCAGAGCGGCGCCACAGGCCTGCAGGTAGCGCAACTGGCTCGCGTGATCGGCCGCCGGAGAGGGTGTGCCAGCGTTCGTTGCCTCTACATTGTTCGTTGCTGCACCAGCTACTGTCGCGGCAGCAGCGTGGGAGCCCGGCATAACCCCAAGCTCGGACATCAGGCCCACCCAAATGCGCAAATAGGGACGCGCATTGAACTTGATGGTGGCCTCATCCGCGTCACGCTTGATGAGCCCGACAAGCAAACTGAGGTACCTAAGAGGACAGCCGCACACATATATATGACACTAGTTAGGGACAATTATATCATCACCTGTATTCAGCACCACGGTGTAACCGAAATTTTCATGCTTGTGATCCTCACCACGCTTTATCCATACACTAGTTTCTCACCTGCTCAGCAGGGCCTCCCCACCGTTCAGCTGCACCACAAGCGCCACGACCAACGACACTAATGCGTCGGTGGCAATAAAGCTGAGCGGGCCGGAGCCGACGGCCTCCGGACGAGCACCTGCCCCTGCAGCCGCAGCTGCTGCCGCTGCCTCTGCGGACGCCAGGCAATGCGCAACTGCTAACTCGGTAAGAGTTCGCAGGAAGCGATCGGTTGTGTCGTCCATCTTTAGCACTCCCGCAGCACGGACCTGATTCGTCAGGAAGCCGTAAAGAGTCTGGGCAGGAGAGGAACGGGTGAAAATTTCAATGATGTGAAAAGAAGCGTCTAGTTCCATATTCCATAGGGAAAGGACGACCAAGTCCGATCACTGTTATGAACACCAAATCACAATAGCCCCTGCAAAATATGTAATCCTCGATGCCGAATAATATTACCTTGTCCTCCGCGTGTATGTTTAGCAAGTGCACCCAGTCCTCAAAAAGCTTCAGCGTCTGGTCGCGAAGGCCAGGCGGGTCAGCAGACTTGTCGCGGACCGTGCCCGGGATTTCAGCGGGTGAACGATTTAATGCCGGTGCCACAGCAGCCTGTGTACGCAACGCAAGGACAAAGGAAGATACGTTTTCTCCCCCAGAACTCCACAGTACATTATGCATATATACAATCTAAAAACAAACTTGCAGCTTCTCCAGCACCATCACATGCGGTCAACAGCTTTATCCTTCCATGTTACAGTCCCGGAAAACGAATCACCTTGCGTGCCGCCTCAAGCAGGTTCGCTAACGGCGGATTTGCAGTTGCAATCCTCCCCAGAAGCTCCATGGTAAGTGGCAAGTCCGTAAACATCACAGGGCCGTCGCGTAGCGCCATTGCACGCAGCAAGAAGAAGACCAGTTCGGACACGGCCTGAATCCACATTAAAGGGCAATGCTCAACAAGTGAAGACTTATGCCGTGGATTTAACGCATCCACGGCGGGCAACTCCGTACTCGCGCATGAGCGAAGTACCTTCAAGCCTAATGCAGGACCCAATGGAATGATTGTTCGTCCCGGTTATGCAAAAGCACGGCACTCCTACCTGCGTACGGGCGTTGGGCGCCTGCAGTAGTTTTGAAAGGTACGCGTCAAAATCCATAAGATTTAAAAAGCGCAACCGCAGGAGCATCTCAACCAGCGCAGGGCTGAACTTCCGCTCGTCCTCGGCGTTAAGGAAGGCTACTGTCAACTCGTTTGGAACACGACCACCGGGCACCGAGTTGTTCAAAAGCTCCAGACAAGCCCCGTGGAAAGATACAGATAACTTAGACCCTGATGCTGCAGCGACGGAGTCGTACAAGTGCTTGATGATGCGGCGGGCAAAGAAGGCCGCAGCGTCTTCGGGTGCAGCTGCACCGGACGTCAAGCCCTCGCTCAGCTCGGCCAAAAGGGCCTACATAAAACGTCAACAGACACAGGGCAAAAACTTGCACGCCCGGCGACAGGACACAGTCATCGTCACTGAATGGCTCCTGGAAGGCTTCCGAACAAAAAGGCCTTGCCCCAGCCCAGGCAATGTTCAAATAGAGCTCCCAGCAGTTGCAAAAGATTGCCGCAGTGCTAACCACCAAAGATGCCGTACCTGGAGGTCTGAGTGGTCCGTCGTCGGGTTCGCCTCCTTTGCAGCGACAGCACCGTCAACATTTTGCTGCCACAGAAGGTAGCGATCTAGCAACGCTGCGGCAGCCGCCGAGTCTGGCCGCGTGTCCTGGGCAGGGACGGCCGCCGGCTTCTCCGTGCCACCAGCAGCAGCCACCAAAGCGTCCAGGCCCTGAGGCACAACGGGTACGGTATAGCTGACATCGAACAGGGCGACAATATGGTCAGGCTGTATTAGAATATGCAAAAAAATAATCCAACACTCTTTACATAAGATACGAGCTTTAAAATGAGCTCCCACGCAAATAGATACAGAGCAGCAACGCAGCCCGAATGCATCACGCACCTGAAATGAGCTCGGAGCCCCCGCTATCGTGCCACCAGCGTACACACCCGACGGGCGTGGGGTGACCCCTTGAGACGGGGGCGGTACACCGGGACCCGGAACCACTGCAAGCTGACCCGGAACGACTGTTAACGCCGGGGAAGTGGGAATCGGCGGGGTACGCGGGATGCGCGTGAAGTCCTCATAAACCCGGATGTGTTGGTGATTGATGCCGCCCGGGCGGGGCCGAAGGCTCTCGGGCAGGCTGCCTGGGAAGCGCGACCCTGCACTGTGAAATGCGGCCGGGTCCACCCACTGCTTGCCGGCGGCACGGGCTTTTGCACGCTCCTCATAAGCCGCCTGTTGATCGTGTGAGGATTTCAGATTACAAATTGCGACGACCACCTCTTAAGAAGCGAGCTGATAATCAGCATGTATAAATTGTTCCATGTACATCTGTAAGAGGACTACGACGAGGCAGCATAATCTCCAACTCCCTATGGCGACAATCGATAGCCATCTTGGCACAGTTCTGAGTATTGCCATTTTCTCTGCCTACCGGTAGGCATACCAGCATGGAACCAATTATCCGCCTCACCTGCAAGCTTTTGTCAATGTCACGAACCGCCTTATCGGTTGCAGCCCTTTCAATGAGCGTGCAGCCAAGGTCCAAGTTATCCGTAACCAGCACACTGATGATCTGGTCCAGCATAGCCGCGTCCGCAACATGGGGCTGTAGGGCAGCAGCAAACCAGATCGTAGGCAAACAAGTCACATCGCCATCCACACGAACCTTCCAGGCAGCCAAGCCCCGGCAAGCAGCATATACAAATCGCGATAACGACATATGAGGCAGGCAGCATACGGTTGTCAGAGATGTGTCTAAATGACGTGTCACTCCACCCTCACCTGAAGCATCTGCCGCAGCTGGTTGGTCAGGGAAATCCGCAGCGGGTCCTTCGCCGTCACCAGGCTCAGCGAACCTGCTAGGGATGAGACCATCAGGTGTGCTGCCTTCCGCAGCTTGGATTCGTCGCCATCGCCCGCAAAGTCCTTCAGCACCAGCTCATACGTCGTGTAGCAAGCTATAGTGACGCTGCGCTCAACTACTGGAGTGATGATTTCACCAATCGCCCGGTCAACTGCAGCCGGCACATTCCGCTTCAGCAGAAGGCGCTCGGCAATGTCACCCAGAGATGGATTGATGATGACATGCTGGTGCAGATTGGCGAATAAACCAGCGTCCGGTGGCAGGGCAGGTGCGCCTGTCATGGTCGGCGCGCGAGCTGCGGCAGCCGCAGCTGCAACGGCAGCAGTGGGAGCCACTGCGCCTGGCGGCATGGACGTCCCCTGCGCCGAGGCACCCGCCATTGGTGGCGCCCCGGACATGCCATAAGGCATAGGCTGCTGTGGCTGCTGCGGCTGCTCAGAGACACCTGGAACGGGCGCCAAACTTGGCATGCCTTTTGGGGTGGCGTCAATAGAACCGGGCGCACCAGTTGACATGGCGCCTAGAGGCATTTGCACCACCGCTGATGGTGGCCGCATCGCCGTACCAGACATCGGGCCCGGTGAGGCAGGCGGCAATGCAGATGGGGGTGCGGACGGAGGTGCAGGTGAGGACGGCACACTAGCCTTCCCCACAGATGTAGCCGTCACAGGCGCAGAGCTGGGAGTACCGTCAGCCGCCGACTGCTGTGGCATCTCAGCTGGCAACTGCTCAAGCTGCCAATCAGGATTCGTAATCCGCTCGCGTGGCAGCGCCTTCAGGGTATCTGATGGCTTCACATCGTGTGGACTGAGACCGAAATGCTTGAAGACGAGCTCAATAGAGAAGGCGTTGTTCATCTTGAGACCCTGGCATCCACGCGCGCATCGTGTACGCATAATTGATTACTACTTGCAAACCACATTGAACCCCCGCGGGCGTGGATACATGTCATGCCGTTTGATGGGGTACGTAATAACCCATGACAATGCGGTTGTCAAGTTCCTAAATGAACCTGTGGATGAACCAGGACATATGTATATTATTATACGGACCCAAACACCACGATTACCTTCATGGCGTGCAGCTCTGCCAATACGGATAGGATACCCGCCACCATAGGGTTTGTGGGTTTGAAAACGCGGCTGTGCCGGCAGGCCTCCAGCAGCTTTTGCACAAAAGGTAATACAGCAATCAAGCGGCCGCGCTGGTATGCCTCGCATATCACATGCTTGAGCTCCAGATCACGGCTCAGCACGGGCTTATTACGTGCGAACGTCAAAAGCCCCAGCCAGGTGCCCAGGTTCTTTAGCAGGAGGCGATCATTGGATTCCTTCAAAATGCGCTCCGAATACAGCAGGACCTGCCCCATTGCAAATCGGCGACAACACAGGGCTTAGGCCAAACCTCCATACAGCGCAAAAAATGCAATGCCCCACACTCAATACAGAGTTGCCTACAGGTACAACTAACATTGCAAGACAGTTGTTCATATGTAACCCCGCCCTGCATTTATACTCGCCTTCACGTAGTACATGGTCGTCTTCACCATCAGACGGTACAGCTCGCGGTCGTTGAGTTGATCCAGGAGGGACTCATACAAGGCGTGGAAGTTGTGTTCCTGCATATAACAAGTCATCGCTTGCTATGGGTCAATGTGCTTCTGATTCTCAATTGAACCCAAGAACTCACTGTAACGAAATGAACTAACAACACGGATGTGATCTCATTGAGCAAGTGGCACAGTCACAGCACCAGTCGACACAGGACACAAGGGCAGCAAGTAGCGTCTGCAACGCAAGCCCATGGAGACTAACGAGATCTGCCCAGGTTGATAGCGATGAGGCCCCACCTGCGCCGCTCGCTTGACAACCATGTAATTGGCAAACCACGCTAAGTAGTCCGGCCAAACACGATCGCGAATCTCAACGCTTCGCGACTCCATGTTGTCTTTCGTGAGGTTGTTCATGACGAAGTACACCCTTCAGAACGGAGGAGGCAAGAAACGGCGTTCTATTGTAACACAGGAAGAAAGGAGAAGCTTTTCATGTTTAACGCCATGTCGCTGCAACTGCAAAAGATCCCCTTCATGCGCGTCCAAACTCGTATATTGTACCTGGCCAGCCCAAGGCGTACACAGGTATACCCATGACGCAGTGCTTACTTATCAGCAACTGCCTCGGGGGGCTCCTTGAAGTCGCGATACTTCTCGGCTGCGCTTTCAAGGCTCTCAGTGGTAACAGGAGCTGCCAGTGATGGGCCCATGGGTGCTGTAAGGGACGCCGCAGCAACTTGAGCCGCCAAGAACATGCCCGCTCCATCGCCTTCGCCTGCGAGTACAACCCTCAGTGAGCGAGTTCTACCGAGGACCTTTAACACTGGGTGGCAATATTGAGAAGTACATTTCCGTGCCACACGCCGTTATATATCAGGTTATGCTCACCTGAAAGGCTTGTATTGCTTACTAGTGCTGCCTGGCCGGCTGCTGCGCTCACAACTGAGGCTGTGACCCCAGGACCCGCACTTGGCTCTCGCGCTCCACTCTTACCACCGCCGGCCGCTGCATTGGGCACTGGAGGCTCTACAGCTCCAGCTGCCGTCCCCGCAGCAGCTCTACCCGTTAGACCGGCATCCTTTGGATTTCTCGCAGTGATAGGAGCCGCAACTGCAACAGATGCCTCATCGTCCTGCCCAGCCCCAATGCGTGTGGTAATATCAGCTGGTTGGAGGTTAAGGAAACGTGATGAACCTTGCGAATTTGCTTCCGACGCTGCCGTTTGCGCCTGCTGCTGCTGTTGCTGCTGTCCAGATACTTGCTGTTGCCGCGTCTGATCTGCCGCTGAAGTCGGTCCGGCTTGTGGCGTTGCACCCGTGTTGACCGGCGGTATCGAGGGGAGCGCACCAGTGCTCGCAGTTCCGCCGGCCTGCTGGGCTTGCTCTACCCGCGCATACAGTTCCGGATCAGCCTCGCGAAGCTGCGGGTTAGCCAGTAGGGCTGCGCAGAACTGTGGCCAGGGGACGACCATATGCACGAACTGACGGAGCGCCTGCGAAGGCCAGGTTGGTGCAAGAGGGTTGGCCGACACAACAAATGCACGTGAAAGGCACAGAGAACTGAAAGCGACTTAACACGCTTCCAAACTGCACATAATCAAACCAATGCCCTTCCATTCAGGGTTTCTTAATCGTGTGGGCTATTACCTACACACGTGAAGGTCAACTCGTGCTCAACATTCCGCACCTCGATTCCAAATGTGAACATCTTGGACGGGGCTGGTTTGCGCAGGGCGTCCAGCACGTAGCGCAGTGCCATCCCCAATGTAATGCTGCTGACCAGCCCATGCTTTATGAGCGCACCAAACAAAGTCGCCGTGATAAGCAGCTCTCGGTCCGGATAACGGGAAAAGAAACGGTACTCGTCGAAGAGGTTGTGGATCATGCATGCAAATACCTCCTGCAAATCAGAGGGTATTGTCTTTACACTGTACAGCTCTAAGTCGCACCCCAACTCATGGGAGGAAAAAATGATAGGCCTTTACCTGCTCGCGGGGGTTAAGCGAGGACTTATATGCTTGCATGCGTACAATAATCTCCTCTATCGGCCGAGCCTCATTGTAGATTGCCTGCGAGACAAGCCAAACCGGGTGGCACGAAAACAGCGCAGACGATGTCAACAAGCTCGCAGGCACTACAGGAAGGCACGGGCTATCATGAGAACAGTCCCAACCTGGCAGTTATGTGCGAGATGCACCTTACGACTGCTTCCCACCTGGAAATAGCTGTTGGCCTCCTCCTCAACGTCGCTAGCGAACGTTTCTTGAGTTGACACCGTCGTGATGTGTGCTGAAAGAGACGGAAACTGCTTTGCCAGATTGGCTTGTACTGCCTGCAGCCACCGTGCATACGTATGCGCATTGCCTTTAACTTTTGCCAATAGCTTTGTTGGGTAGCAGGTGACAGTTTATGGCTAATCGGTGAAATAGAACACAGGAAACAAATCCGTTTTCTAGTACGTTGAGATGCCATATCCAGAGGACACCGCGAATCCGCGGGACCTTGACGTTTCACATATACGACAGTCGAAAGATACAACGATATACCTGAAGCTCTCGCAACATTTCGACCGGAAGCCCTTGCGCTGAGGCCTGCAAGACCTTAAGGAAGGCGCGTGCAGCGTCCGCGTTCAATGGTGCCCCGCGATTTACGTCCGCCCCGGCGCTGGGTACACCAGGTGCACCGTCTACTGCCGCACTGCCAGGCGGATCGGACGTCTTATCCACGACATACCGCAGTATGCTGGGTATGGCGGTCATAGAATCGCGAGTGCAGTAGTCTGACAGCCATGCCTCCAGGTTAATCAAGCCGGCGCCACTCGCAAAGGCAGCGAGCTCAAGTGCAAATGCTATAGGCGTCGAAGCCAGTACCTGTGAAAGGCCCATAGGAGAAGACTTATTGCTGGAACGCTGGGCGAGCTCCATCCTGGCATTGAAACAACGAGCCCGCAGGAGCGCTATCAAATCCATCCATTAACAAATATTTTGGCCGCACACCTTCGTCTACGAGCGCTGAACACACCCTTCCCATATTCATGCTCGTACTTGTGTCCACTGAGCTTTTTAAATTTGTGAACTCCCTTTCGGGAGGCTTACCTGGGGCAGCACACCGAGGTCTGCGCACACTTTAGCAATACGGGGCGTCATATGGGCAGGGTCCTGCGCATAGAGCTCAATCAGCAAGTCCAATAACACGGCTGGAGGCGCTGATGACCACACGCGCGTCAGCACATCGCGGCTGCGTTTTCCATTTACGGTGCCGGCTCCTGCTGCCGCAACGGCCACATGCTGAGGCAGCAGCGCTGCAAAAACATCCCGCTGGAGCAGATTCCAGTCTGTACGCGTTTCCGCAATGGTAATTAGCAAGAGATCCGGACACGTCGAGGCGGGAAATTGCAAAACATCCCGTGCTGGGACAACCAGCCCTGCACTCTCCATCAACACACACAGGGCCTGCAAAGCAGTTCAGCACAAGAGGGGTACAACTTAAATTCTCAAAGGGGCTTTCTACTCCCTGCTTCGGAAAAGGGCCATTTATGAGAACCCCAACTTCACCACCGGACTAACGCGAGACAAGCCATACTGCGAAGTACTAGACCTACTTTCAGATCTGTTGACATACTGCCAAACAATCGCAGGATACTTAGCTTAGCCCGCTCCGTAACCAGGGACCTTTGTCAGCAAAGGGGCCATATATATTTTGCAAAAACCTAATGCAGAGGGGTCCGTGGGGATGCACTATGACTAGGGGCGTTGGAGTCTCACTGACCAAGCAAAGGCAAGGGTATTATGCCAAATGACCTAAACGGAAGGGTGATGTTATGCCAAAACCGTCCGTCGGCACGCGCCGCAGCTGGCAACCAGACGCTAACCATCAAGGACGGAGACACTACAACTACCGCAGATGTGCAGGACTACGTAGGTGCGGCAAAACTAGAGCATAAATCCCCTACAGTTATTGGGTGATTGGCCATGTGCAAAAGGAATGCACACCTGCAAAAGATCGACCGATGCCCAGGCTCGGTTTGGACTCAGCGCCGCCACGTCCATGCCTTCTAGGGGCGTTACTAAACGCTTCGAGCTTTCAAAGCTGAACGTGTCCGGCGACGCCATCGACGCGGCCTTCAAGAACGACAACTGACATGCCGGGTGCTTCCAGATGCGAGTTACAGCTGCCACCGGCAGCTGCTCCCCTGCGCCGCGGTGGAACGCTGAAGCCAATAACGTGAAGGCGGCCCCGTCGGGCAGCAGCGCCCGGTCACAGTCTAAGAACTCAGCCACCTTGGCCCAGTTGAGCCTGTTGGGCTGCCCAGGTGGATGAGACTTGAGGCAGTCCACCACTAACGGCCAGTTCCATGTAGCCAGAGCGACCGACCTTGGCGGGGGAGAACCCAGGTTAAACGTGACCCATAGAGAGAACTGCAGTCCAGGCTCCGGCTCCTTTAGCCCTGTATGCGTCCGTGCCATCATGAGGAGCACATCGGCAACGCTGTCCTCTGAGGGTGGTTCAGGCACTTGCCGCAGAAGGGCCTTAAAACAGGCTTCATCTGCTGTCACGCCGTAACCGACCTCCTGCATAAGCGCCGCAAGGCTGCCATGATACCCGTCCAAGACATTCTGTGCTGCAGGAGCGCCAGGGCCCGCAGCAGCCATAGTGGACAAGCTGTCGGAAACAAAGGCCGAAACAACGTCGATCAGAGGATCTACCAATGATGCGTGAGGGTTTAGCAGAGCTGCGTGCACGGGGGATCCACGAGCTGCAGAGCCCTCAGCGATCTGCTGTGCAAGAGTGGCTAATTCGCCTAGCTGCGACCGCTCAGCCGCCAGTAACGCCGTAAATCTTGGAAGCAACGCTGATGATAATCGGACTAAAGCCGCCTGCGGGTTACAAAGTGCCGCTCGAACAACAACAAGACCTGCGGAGGTGCCGGCGAACGCGCACATTTTCCGTGAACGAGAAGAGGTGCAACCTCTGCGCACGAGGCGCCCATGCATTGATTGGGCATTGCATCAGTATTAATAAGATGGACATGCATATAGTAGGCATACCTAAACCAACCCAAACAAATAGCCGATCTAAAGAGATTGTTCGGGCTCTTACCTTGCTGATTGGAAGCGGGCCCTGGAAGATTGTACGCTGTCAATCCAAGACGGAGAAGCTCCGCGGGAGAGGACAGGCCCAAGACCGCCGCAAGGTCAAGAAAAAAGTTCGCGTCCCCGGAAACGCAGACTGAGAAGGCCTGAAATAAGAGCGTTCCAAACGCTAGTGATTTTGATATGAAACAGTATGCTAGGTTGGCAAGTCCCTTTAGGGCTCCAAGTATGTCAGGATTGCTGGGGCCACCAGCGATGGCGCTCGTCGACGCGTGAAGAAGTAGGACGGCTGCGAAATCCCCAGAAACTGACAATAACTGAGGCAAAAGAGCATACCTACGTTAGCGCGTGGCCGGGACAATCTACGCGCTAGAGGCGGGGGAGCGGAACTAACCTGCTCTGCAATTTGCTGCGTAGGGTTCGCCACTAGGCCCTGTATCGTCTCGAATAACGCCTCCACGAAGGGCAGAGGCCCCATTCCTGCGCCATCCTGCCGTCCTACCTAACATAGCCTCAGACCCTCGCTGGGAAGACCCTCTCTTGACTGGGCCTCACTGCCGTACAGGCTGCCCGACTTTGCCCGATGAGCTTGACCAACTTTACTTCCAATCGGCATGGCTTTGCCAAAGTGCTTTGCGAGCCATGTTATGTTTTTTCTATGCGTAGCTGACCATAACCGCGTTGCCCTGTGCAAGTAGCACGAAGAAAGGAGTTATTGAATTAATATGTCAGATTAAGTTTTGAGACAGGAAAATAGCATATCACCAGTGAACAAGCCAAGTATTAGCGCAACAAGTTCGCTGTTAACCTTAAATCCTAAATCGTTAAGCTTTGGATGGATATTTCCCTTATAATATTAATCTGTATGTGTTTGTGACTATCCACTGTTTTGTTAAAAACATCACTGCTGTTAGTGTCTGTCTGAAATATCCGAACTCTCTCCCCCACGCTTTGCCGAGCCAAATGCAAACCATTACTCCTCGAAAGCACACGGCGATGTACATGCTATGCTTTTTGCGCAAATCTAACTGACGCAGCAAATCTTTTAGAGCACAGCAAGGCGGTATCTTCAAAGCATGTAGAAACCAACCCGTGGACGGCTCGTACGTGCGCCATGCAGCTCTATGGGGTAATTCCTTGCAGCGTGGGGCAGCCACGTTGTGCCGCATATCGGGCTGAGCAACTCGGGATTCAGCTGTAGCCTGAAAACCTATGGCAGCAATCTGTTTCAAAGGCATGCTTGTACGACTCAGTGCGGCTGGATTTTTTGGCGTTTTTAATGATATCCCTTGTAGAGCTGGGAACCATAGGTCGTCCCATACTAGGGGGGGTTCACCGCGACTTCGCGTTACAACCTTCAGGAAGCCTCTGCACCGGTGAGAGCGACTAAGGAGCCTGAAAGTCATCAGAAGACGACTTTTTAATGGAAAATACGGAGATCTTTTTTGAAGTACCCCTATCTCTACTAATTGCTGATGGGTTAACTTAGGACGGAGTTGTAAAGGGTAGCCCTTAACATGCATCCCCACTCCCCGACTAGCACGTATCAACAAGAATAGCAAGGAGGGTATCAAAGGGCCTCGGATGCGGTTAAGCACCTGGCTATATATATCGTTTTTCTTTTATTTGTATATCCCAAACGATAATACCGGTAACTAAATGGCATGATTTCTTATCTTGATGCGGTTAAGGGGGTGGTATGGAGATCTAGATGCGACAAAAAAGATTATCTAGATGCGGCTAAGAAAGCATCTTGACACAGCTGCAAGCGAGATGCCAGCCAGGTATCCCCTCTCCAGAATGCGTGATATGCCGAGTTTGCGATACGTTTCGGACAGTTTGTGATACCTTCCGGCTTGCTATGGAACACCAAAATCGTGATCAACACCGGTACTTTCTGAATCACCCAATAATCAGTAATCCCGTAATCACGACAACCCCAAGTCATCCACACCACAATGTCATGAGGATTAGAGTTGCGGAGGTAAACTGTCAGGGTATCCTCCGCACCTTGACAAGAGAAGTGATCCCTGACCAGCAAGACCTTCCCCCCTTTCGGGTAAACTGGATTCATATTCTCCTAGCGCACGCCAACCATCCCCTAAGCCAGGTGAACGCAGGTGGCGAGGCCGCATTACGCAACGATCCCTCTTAAACCAAGAATTTGACCTTTGTAAGTACGCTATCTACCTGCAATAGAGTTCGCCTCTGTGCAAGTAGCTGCTTGCCTGTCATTTGTGGCGTCTCAACCTCTCCTCCTAACCACGCTATTCGAGGTAAGGACTAACCGCTGCCGTGTGCATGGGTCCCTGGTGTACAAAAACATGTGGGATGGTGAAACTTGCGCCTGTGAGACACATCAGCTGCCTAGAAAGGCATCCAACCATGGCTCCTTACAGGTTGCAAGTTTTCAAGTCTCAACAACTGCTCAATCAATAACTTGGACGTTTGCAAGACTTCAACAAACTCCAATAAAACGATTAAAAAAAGGTATCGTGCGGTCGTACACATTACCCGCATGCGAGGATATCCACCAGAAGCGCAGCTTGCAGAGGGGAATTGCTTGAGAATGCCAGGCGCAGAATGCCGGGTGTTCTATTCGGCAACAGTGCGGCTGCTGTCCATACAAATTGACGCGGCCATCAATCCAGGTAAGTGGAATGCGCCCGAGAGAGGCTGGGGGGTACCTTGTAGTCTGAATGCAATGGAACCAATGACCAAGCTCCACACGTTTGATTTACTCGTTCGCCAAGCCCAGGGAAAACCCGGAACACTGCCTCTCCCCCTCCTCGTCATCATCCTTTTTCAACTTCCCTCCTCTTGCTCATCTCTCAGTAATAATACCACTGCTATAACCACCAGTCCATATCCGGGACCTATTATGGATCCATTTCGGGGATCACTGTTTTTACTACAGGAGTATCTGGATCCATTTTTGGATCTCTGTCGTTCATCAGTTCAAACTCGCATTTCCCGCTCGCAGGTCCCCAACAGCCCGGTGTAACAAAAGGACTTCGCTAAGTTGGAGGGAACGGATCCGCGGCTCCTGTGTGAACTTATATTGACCTGCCTCCTTGCAGGAAGTCGGAATGGTCTTTCAGCTTCGTGGAAAAGAAGTCCATCTAACAACAATAGGAAGAGGAAAAAGTTTCTACCTTCATTTGATAACCATTTTAAACGGATGCCCTGAATAATTTGGGCAAGGCAAGGCAGAACCCAAAAAATATAATAAGGGCACCTGCTTCACTGTGGCAATGACACTCCGATATCAGATTGTTTTAGAGGTCGACAGAAACATACAGGAACTAGCTCCGCAACCAACTGGTCCTTATCCATCCACAGGCTCTGCCGAACTGACAGATAACCTGACAGAAAGGAGGACATACACACAATCAAAGAGCACAAATACAGGCGTGCAAATTTAGCTTCATAAACATGCACGTACGGCGACCGTACAGATAGCCTTGAGGCCTGACCATAACCGCTCGAAAAATTTCCTTGGTTAGGACGTTGCTATCGGGGAATGAGAAGCTACGTAAAACATCGACGGTTATCTCAAATGTACCGTGGTGGTTGCGTAACCAGGATTTCCAACTGTATAGCTGTGGTTACATGACCTAATTTGACCTAACCACGGGAAACGGTTGTCTATTTCCCGCCGCAGAGCGAACCCCAACCCTCGCTATTGCACGTACGAGCTGCCACTTCTTCAAGTCAGCCAGAAGTAATTACATGATCGTCCAGTGCTCCAGTCCTGCAGTACAGTTCCAACTTCCGTACTTTCATTGCATTCGAGCGGTCGTACATAAGCAGAAAGATAAATACACGTATAGGGTATGTGCCAGCGTCTGACATTCCCAGCCACTGACCCAACAAAATCCAAGATGCCAAAATCGCGGGTCGCCAAAGCGGATCTTTTTGTCCACATTTTCATTCCTACTTCGTTAGCCCAGCTTAGCTCGGCTGTCCTGAAGAGGGCGCTAAGTGACCCGTTGCTCCCAACTGATGTAGCCGAGGCAGCCTCATACCTCCCGAAGCGTTGTCAACCCAATAAGTGACTGACGACACGCAAACTGTTCCCGCACCAGCTTGCTTCTACTATAACACGTCTACATCCGTACAGCGGTATTCGTCCACACCGTGTGAACGCGCCAGCTTACCCTGATCACCCAGGTCACCGCACCTCAGCATCAGCTGAACGATGACGGTTCGGTTCGATCGTCTTTGGTTTCGAATTGCAGCAAAACCTATTGCGGTACAGAGCACTTCAGACATCATTCAACACTCTCAACAGAAACAACCATGTCCGAATTACGCGAGTCCATTCCTGTGCGTGAGTCCAGCTGAAGTCAAGGTATTAGAATCCTGGCGCCATAACTCGGCCCGTATAAATCTGTGCCACGATTGCATACGTCTCTTCACCTCACCTCAATACCACACTTTCGTTCACCACTCCACTTGACTTCACCGCTTTTGAGTCATGAAATGGTGCACAAGCAGCCCCCACTCCTCAGCGGGTCTCTGGTGTCCATGTCCACCAGGACACCCGTGTGTTGCATCCGGCGAAGCTCCCGGTGGATCTGAGGAAGCCGCGAAAATGGCAATTGGGGGCGCCGAGGTTCATCATGGGACGGCGGACAGGGGCCCGGGAGGGGAGTGCCAATGATTAAGGTAGGTTGTGCAGGCGGATACGCGAAGGGATGAAAACCCAAATGAAAATCATTTACCCATCTCACCGACCGCGCACCATCCTGCTCCCGCCCCCGCCCCTGCCCCCGCTTCCGAGGCTCTGCTTACTCAACTCCCCTCACCTCACCTCCACGACTCATTATTTGTGCGCCTACAGCGCTACCAGCTTTTGTTTATTCGCTATTTCCCCTCTCTACCTCCTCCGCGGCGTCAATCGCACCTGTGAGAAGCTCGGCCGGTCGGCGGGGTCCTGGGCCCAGCACCGGGCAATGAGCCCCTGAAGCTCCGAAGGCCACCAGCTGGGCAGCGGCTCGCGGGTTCCACTGCAGCGCCGCATGACGTAAGCCATGACACCGGCCTCTGCGTCCTGCTCAGCGCTGCGAGTTGTCCCGTCCGGCAAACCCCCAGGTCCCGCCCTGGCACCTCGAGCGGCCGCCGACCCGCCCTGCTGCTCCAGCTGGAAGGCGTACTCGTTGGCGATCTGTTTGCGGTGGGAAGACAGATATCGGGTCGGAAGAGGCCGTTTGGGGTGTGGCTGGGCCAGGAAACGGCTTATGGATAGGGGGGACCTGAGGAAGGCGGCTGGTCGTGGAAAGACTGACATGCCTCGGCTGATGCGTTGACGAAACATCGAATCAAACCGAGTGAGCAACACCAAGGATCCCAGCTTGGAGTTTGGGTTCTCTTCGTAATCAGGGGCAGAGGGCGGGCGCAGTACCGGGGAATGGACCTGTGCGTGGGGCGGTGGAGGGTGTTTCTCCCACCATGGGAGGGAGGGTGTTGCCCCCACCATCGTCTGGATCATATACGCACCAAGCCCAATTCGAGTTTGCCCCCTCTCCATCCCTTCATTTCCTCAATGTCCGTCCTACTCCCTCATCCCCTCTTTCTGTCCCCGTTCTCATCTCCCTCCTTTCTGTCCCCCTTTACAGCGTTAGGTAACTTGTATGAGCCCATGTTTCTGTGTCCTGTGAGCCATATGCTGCGCAGCCTGATCTCGGATCCTCCGGTTGCCTCCCTCCTTAAGTTCGTCATTTCCGCACCTTCATCGCGAGCAGCTTCCCCGTGAATAGCTCGTAGGCGATGATAGCAAATGAGAACACGTCCACCTGAAATGACAGCATGCATGCGCCATCCGTCCGAGACACAGTCAGACAGATAGCCAGGCGGACAGGCAGGTAGATAAACAGACGGGGGCCGTTCAGAAACATCGACCGCAGACAGTGAACGGGAGAACCCACTGAGGGCGGATAAAGAGGGGAAGGGCGGGAGGCAGACTTGAAAAGAAAGGGACGTGAAGGTGTTCACCCGGTCGTCAGGCGGAAGAACCACCGCAAGGCTATGCGGCCCATCCTGTAAGACGCCGCGCGGCTTAAAGAGACTGGTGATAACATGGCTTGGCTAGCTGCTGGACGTACCTTCTCATTGTAGTTACCGCTGAGCACCAGCTCCGGAGCCATGTATACAAGGCTTCCCACCTGAGCGAGGGAAAGGTCGAGAGGTCCAGGGATGGGTGGGGGATTTCATGATGATGGAGGCATCTTGCGGCAGCATAATGCAACAAAGCGCAACAGTCCTCGTGGCGCAGAAATAACCGTCCTAGGCGTCCGTTTGCTCTCTTATTCTCTGCGCGTGTTACAGCTTCCGGCTATTTCTGCTGACGTGGTAGGTATTGCCCCTATATCGGGATGCTACCTTGAGCGCAACCCCACCTGGCGTGTGGCGTCTGCCATTCGCGCGGCGGCGGAGGCCACCTTCTCACGCTTGTGAGTCCCCTCCGCATGGCGTTTGCCGGAGGAGGCCGGCAGCGCCGCGGACGCGCAGCTGTGGGACGCCACGGACACCACGGTGGAGGCGTTCGCGCCTCCCTTGCCATGCGAAGCCGCTGCCGGACTGCCCACGTCCATACTCATTCGGTTATTTTCAGGAACAGTTTTCATGGCGGCTGCGCGAGTAGCGATGCGGGCACCGGCAGCCGTTTGCATCGCCGTAGGCACTGACACGCCGCTTGTGAATGAAACGAAAGGCAGCTGTTCTTGTTGTTGCGGTTGCTGTCCTTGCTGCCCCTGCTGGTGCTCTCGTTGCTGCTGTAAGGCTAGGGACATCGACCGCATCACCATCACTGCGGAGGGCATCGATGAGACAGCCTCACCCGGCAACACCGCGGTGGCGGCACGGACAAACTCGGTGATGGAGAACGGCGCCTCCTGCGCCGCCGCCGGCGGGAAGGCAGCTGTGGCCGGGGCGTTGCCGTTGCTGCCACCACCGTTGCTGGCACCGCCACCGCCTGCACCTGCCGTTGTGCGGTTCCCTGCTGCAGCCGCCGATGGTGCGGCCATCGCGGCTGACTCAAGCGCCATGAGGGCAAGAAGCTTGCGGTGTACACTCTCTTCCAAGCTTGCCGGCGGTACGACGTTTGGGGGAGTCCAGCCCACCGGCTGCTGCCCCTGCGGCGGTTGTGACTGCAACTGGGCCTTGGGCACGCCGGCGGGGGTAGGCAGAAGCGGTGGTGATGGTGGCGCGCCGCGGGCCCCAGGGCCGTGCACTGCCGCTGCCGCTGCCGCTGCCGCGGCGACAGAAGCTTCGTTCATCCCCGCCAAATCCGTGGAGCTGTTCCATTTACTGCCGCCGTTCAGCGGCGTGTCATATCGTTTGTCGAACGCGAGTAGGTATGGGCGTTCGCGCTCTGTTAGCTTCCCATGCTGTCCGGCGGCGGCGGAAATTCCTAGTTCCGCCGCCGCCTCCGAACCCGCGCGGAGACTATCCCCCGGAGGCAGGCTACCTGCAGGACACGTGCTGGCCCCAGCATCCGCCAGTGCGGCGGCAGCGGCAGCCGCCGACACCAAACCCGTCACTTCCGTAAATCCATCTGTACAACGAGTGCCGTCGTTGCTGCCATTGCCGCCGATAGCAACCGCAGCAACGAGTTTGTTTGGTGCGACCCGATGCGGTAAGGCCGCCTCAAGACCGTTGGCGGCTGGGTGGGCGGTTATGTTGGTGACTTGGGCGGTTGGCTCGGTAGGTGCGGCTACCACACCTGCCGTGGCTACTGCAACATGGCGAGCGCTAGTGCTGTAGTTGCCCTGGTGGGTGCTTCCGTTGCCGCCACAGATACCATAGCCACCTAGCGGCTGGGTGGTGGCGGTGGCCGAGGCAGCAGCGTTCCAGTGAGCGGATGTGTCTGCTCCGTGGGGGCACGGGGTAAAACGCATATGCATTTGTGAGCGCGGCCTTCCGTACGCGGTATCCGTACAAAGCACCAAACCCAATGCTGAGCTGCTGACGAGCTGCTGACGAGGCCAGGAGGTTCGGACGCAATGCGGCGCCCTCACGCGCCCGCCTCAAAGCCAGGTAACAAAATTATGAACAGAAAGAGGTGCGCGCGCGCGCGTGAGGGATAGGGTCAAAACTGAAGCACCATATGCGAATAGCATGGAGATGGTTGGTTCCAGAGAAAAAGAGAAAACTTGCCACCCCAGTCCATCCCTCGATTCCCGACGCTCCCTTCCCAGCTCCCACCGCATCCCACACCTGTCCCCCCCCGTTCCTCCCCCTTAATACAAGGGGCAAGTTCCAGGCATCCCTAAGGGGCTATAAAACCCGTTCGCACACGCTCGGACCTATGAAGGTGTTGCCACCGTAGTACGACATGTCAACGATGCTTCCAGCGTACGTTGAGTAGTCAGCTCGCGAGTTCCCGCCGCGCACCGTTCCCCCCGCGCGAACAGAGCCACCGCTGTACACTCCTCCTCCGCCGCCGCCGATGCCGATGGTTCCGTTTCCATCTCCTCTGTACACGCTACCTCCCCTGGTGCTCCACTCATTCGTCACGGCGATGAGGACGTCCTCTGTACGGCTGTATCGGGCCCGTTTGTGCAGGCCGAAGTCCGTGATCTTGGCCTGTCGTGAGATGTGAATGTGTTTGGGGGAAACTTCAAGCTTCAGGGGAAACCTCAGAGGCTTCAGACATCGAATTTGCCGTCGAAGGACCGTCGAAGGTCTAACGTCGCTGAGCCACCACCAGGAAGGCGGTGGGCGCGGCTGAAGACATATCGGGGAATCACATGCCAAAAATCCCTTGAGCACTGCGCACCGAGCACTGATAGCTCAGGCCAGCTCGGTGTACGGCTCCAACACTCGGCACTCCCCTCTCCCCTCCACCCCATCCGGACCCCCCGGTGTCATCCCATGTTGTGTTTTCGTATCACCCCTGCCTGCACTCCACTCACCACCCGTCCGTCCACTGGGCCCCCGGTGAGCATCACGTTTTCGGGCTTCAGGTCGCGGTGGATGACCATGGGGCGACAGGTCTCGTGCAGATAGGCGCAGGCGGCGGCGATATGCATGCACCAGCGGAGTGCATCAAGCCGCGAGTAGGCGCGGCTGTGGCTGGTCATCTAGGTTAAAGGGGTGTAATTGAAACATGGCGGGGTCAGAGTAGTGGTGGCGAGGGTGTGTGTATGCGGGGCACGGGAGGTAGAATGTGTATATGCGGGGTAACACTGTGTGTAGGTCCTGCGCAATGATTGCGCGGGAATTGAAAACACCTGGGTGAGACGGATATTGAGACGAGCGATCCGTGTATAAGTGGATCAGAAGGAAAGAGGTAATACCGCCGAGGGCGAGGGCGCTTTTCTTTTTAACAAGATATGCCACATATGCCATAGTCAAGCAGTGAGGTGGTGGAGGATTCGAATTGCGGTGGACCCGGGGCGCGTGGTCGGGGTTGAGGGGTGGGCGGTACGTTCTCTCTGCCGACGGGAAGCAGCTAACCCGCTTAATTCATTTGAGAGGTATGAAAAGAGAAAGGCATCCCCAAAAGATGACTGCGCCTTTGAAAAGCCATGACACCGGAGGCGGCGGCGGGTAGATTGAATGGGTGGGTGGGTGCCAGCAACTTACCGCGGCTATCCAATCGCACCTGTCGCAGCAGCATCATGCGAAGATCGCCTCCCTGAAGGCCCTCCATGACCACGTAGGCGCTGTTTCGGAGCGACTCCAGGGAAGTCAGGTCGTGAGCGCCCAAGCCGTGGATGGACACAATGTTACTGCGAGGGTTGGGGTGGCAGAAGAAAACAACTGGCACAGTGTCGCGCAGAAAACATAATTGGAGCCCTTCTGATGACCCAGTCAGACCCAAAGGAGACGTGGGTTATATTCGAGCTCCGCTGCTGGAGCGGGGTCACACAGGCAGTAGGTTCAAACTCTTGCACCCGTGGGGAGAGCAGGCCTTGTACGCGCGCGTGACTGAGGTCGGGAAACTAACACCCCCAGCCCAGCGTGAGGCCACAAGCATGAGCCACCATGAAGGCCGGGCAGTGATCCAAGACAAAGTCTCCATATCTGCTGACAAGGCTTTCAGAAGCACTCACAACACAATTCCACAGAATGTAGGATGCTAGGCCGGGGTTGGGAGCAGCTCTCATTCAACAGCCGCCCGCTTCATCCAAAGTTGGCAACTTACGGGTGGTGGAGCTTGCGGAGGAGGTTAGCCTGTGCGTGTGTGTGTGTGTGTGGAGAGGGTGCAAGGCGGGAAAAGGGAAGGTGGGAAGGCGAATACACGAGACCTGATACTGCGGTAGAAAAGCTGCCAAAACGTAAAATCTAATCGCGATGCTGGATGATAACGTCTAGCTCCGTCCAAGGTAGGTAAGGCGAAAACTTTGAACTAGAACTAGGTAACCGCCAAGGCCGCAAATAGAAGCAGAAAATTAAGGGTTGGGTTTTAAAGAAGCTGTAATAATGTCTATACTATTGGCCTTGCTGTTGGCAGCGAAACAGTACCGCGTAAAAATTCTTTGCTCCGAGAGAAGCCGCGATACACAATAAATTTGATAGCTGATCGCTGGCGCTGCCATGCGCGTATACCTCCCGACCCCCGACCCGACTAAACCACCAAGCCAACCCGCAAAAAATGCTGAAGACAGCTCGTGCACCAACCAAACGAAGCGCGGTCTCACGCGAACTTACCTGAGGGAGCGGTATTGGTGCAAGCAGCAAAGACGCGCGCATGCGGCCAGAAGGGGGCAGGGAGGAGCACCAAGTTTCAGTACCCAAAAGTGCTACTGGGAAGGGGGACAATCGGAGAATGGGTGTTTAGGGCCGATTGCTCACATGGTGTGTTGGAGCACATGACATGAATCATATGACATGATCATACAGTAGGTAATTCACAGCTGTAAGCATGTCTTGCCAGCTGCTGTAATTACATACTAAGATTCTAGATAAGGCCACAGGTTTCAGATTCGATACTTGTCTCCCTGTAATAATAACAAAACGCTACCGGGTTGTGAGGAAATGAGGCGAGGGGATAACGTGGGGGGCCCAACGGACAGGACCGACCCCCAGACCAGTAAGTGTGTGAAGCGACGAACAGGTAGATGCTTTTCAACGCCCTCGCCGATGATTACCGTTGGCGGTCGTTTAACGGTGACGTGGACAGGCAAATAATGCAGCTCGGGCAGCTGCGGGTAAATGATCTGGTGTGTGACGCCCGCCTCTGTCATTGTTCCCTTTTACGAATTAGCATTTATGCGTAATTTTGCACGCTTCCGCGTTAGCAGCCATACACAAACACTGACCTCCAGCAGGAAACGACGCAGGTCCTCAAAGTCCGACAAGACATGCGGCTTTAGTGTTTTCACGGCCACGGCGAGGCTGGGACCGCCAGGCAACATCTCCAATCTGCCAGGAAGAAGGAGAAAGAAAGGGATAACGTTCGACGATATATGGAGATTTTCCCAGCCGGCGGGAAGGGGCAAGAAGGACTAAGCGCGCAGAAAAGCAGAACGGGGTTTCGGTGAATATCGCGGTGATACCCGGAGCTCTCGACTTCGTCGTCCCCTTACGTTTTGTACATTAGCACTAGCCAGCGCAAGTCAAGCCCCGTCATAGACCTTCGTGTCCTCCACTTCCACCTTCCCCGTCCACCGCCCACTTCCCCACCCTACCCGCATCTCTGCACCGTTGCGAACGCCCCCTGGCCGAAGGTGCCATGCATGACGAGCAGCTCGGGAGGAATGAACAGCTCGCCCAACAGCTCCTAAAGGAATAGGGTCATTTACGGGAGGTGGCGAAGGGGGGAACGGGGGGAGAGAGCGAAAGGGGGGACGGGGGAGGGGGCGAAAGGGGGGACGGCGGAGGGGGCGAAATCGTAACCCGGACCGGAGAGAAAAATGGGCGTGAGGAGCACCATGGCCATTACTTGGGAGCAGAGTCGTGAAGAGGAGATGGACCGGTGGCTAAAGGTGGCAGTTCGCCACAGGTGCACGTTTGCTGAACGAGAGGGGGCAGGAGGGGCATCAGACGGTGTGCACTCCGTAGCGGTATGTCAACCCCATTGCGCAGTGGGGATCAGTGCGAGGTGAGCGTCCTTCCTCCCGCTATGATGATATCATGATGGGGGGAGAGGCTGGCCTCCCAACAGCACCACGCGGCCGGCCAGCACGACATGTCCAGGGAAGCTGTGACCACGAACGACCCGGAGCCTCACCGCCTGGCGTCCCCAGCCCGAGTGCATTCATGCAGTGGCGTTATACTCCACTCCTAGACCCTTGACCAGTTTACCTAATCTTTCTGAACTAGCCCCGTATCAGACAGCCTAGGGGCTTAATTTCCACAATAATGCATCGTCCCGTCTTGCTGCCGCGTCTGTCGTTTTCTGAACCCCATCCGCGGATTCTGGTCCGCCTATCCTTCGCACCAGCAATATGAGCCGCGGAGTGAAGTCCTCCAGCAACTCGCGACGAGGTGGTCCAGGAATCCCTGAGGTGCCCACGGTTACGGTGTCAGCAGTGGGACATGGCGTGCCCGCTGTAGCACCATGCGGCCGCGCCGCTGCTGACGTCCATCATGTTACAACGCCGCGGAAGAACGTTTGGCGGCAAGAAGAACGGGCAGCAGAGAGGGCCGTTCAGGAGAAGGTCTGCACAAAGCAGGTCGCGGCCGGCTTCTTTCTGTTATACACCTCAAGCACCTCAACTCCCTCCCCCCGGTACCTGCTTTGGCAGACTAACGCACAACTCTCTGCTACCGCCCGTCGTCGTATGAGTGTTATTCAGCCTGTTATGCTTTACCCGCCACAACTACAGGCGCCTTGGCACTGATCACAGTAGGGGCATGAGTGAGCGACTGACCATGGGCGTGGATGTGCCCGGATGTGTGCTTGCGCTGTACAAGGGGTTACGTGCATGTGTGTGTGTATGGCCGTGCGTTTGTGGGAGGGGGATCTGGGGGTATCCCCGCCGCTTGCAGCCTTCGCGCCAGGGCTGTTTGCAGTTGGCCCCCTGGCTTCTTACTCCATTTGAACCCAAGCCTTAATCTCTCCTTCTTCCTCCTTACAATTGCCATCACCACACCACACACATACACCATCTTATGCATCCATACCCGGGTGCTGAAGTTACCTGCGCCCGACGCAGTCGTAGCATTCTTTATCACTACCCCGCAGCATTGCGGCTGTTGCTGCGTAATCTTCGGCGGCTCCTCAGGCAAGAGCACCTCCTCCACCTCCCCCGTCTCCGCCTGCGCTCCGGCCACATCACACCTTTGGTTATGAGAGGAAGGCGCTGTTTCGTCCCCGCTTCCCCCGGCACCCGAGCTGGCTTCCCCGCTCCGGGCTGCTGGCAGGATTTCCGGGAGATCGGGTGTGGCCGGGGCGATTACGGCCTTTTTGGAGCCCTCAGGCAGCAGCTGTGGGATTTGTTGTGCAAGGGCCGTCGACTTCTGCAGATCCGCATGCTGCTGCTGCTGTTGAACGTGCTGAGGAGGCGTTGGAGACAAAGGCTTTTGGTCCACAGTTGAGATAGTGGCTTGCCGAAGTTTTTGTTGCTGCTTGTCCTTGTCGGACTCCGCCTGTGTGATTGTAGGAGAGGGGACGAGGACACAGTACGGTAACCGTGTTATGGTCGTAGGAAGTATTAGTCCACTGGTCCAGACCTAGGTCCCAATATATTCGCGATGAAGTCATTAAGTTATGTAGAAGCGGTCATCGTGACCGCGTTACTAATACTTCCGGCACCTGGTTGTCATCTGCCAACTACCCGCGGGCAAATACGAGGTCGAACAAGCTCCTGATAAACGGGGCAAGGAAATTTGAATCTGATGGCTGAAGGAATGTACAATCGTATCGCATTTGCGCCCACATCGCTAAGACATCGGCGCTTCGGCCTTGCCGCCGTTCCGTTCCGAGGGATCGACGGGCGCCATTCCGCGGTACGGTTTACCGAGTAAGGAATTTGAAAATATTTGTATAACACGTTTCACCTCACCAAAATATCAAACAAGAGAGTGGGGCTGCGTTGAAAGTGCTGGCATGGCGAGACTGCGCCCCTTTCAGCTGAATTGGTCCCTTCCGGAGCTTTTTTCGTGAGAAAATCTTCTTGAGTAACCATTATTGTTGTTGATCCGCGGGTATTGTATAATGAGCTCCTAACTATATGCCGTGCGGCAATTAGAATCGGAAACTGCCTACTGACATCTAATAGTCCAAATAAAATGGCGTGATGTCATTCTCATCAAGATCAAGAAAAATAATGACTTGCGTATTGATGAAACTATAGTAGGAGTTTGAGTCAGCTCCAGCGAGGCGAGCGACCCTGCCGCAAGGGTCACTTTGGCCCTCCCGTACGCGAATCGTTAGACCAGCATCTACACAGATAGTTGTCAGCTGATGGTTTCATAAGCTAGTATTATTAATAAACTTGTTGTTAATTCGTAATTCATGATAAGCAGTATTATGCAGTTTTTTAAGTTTTACGGTTAGTCGATGTTGCCCTAAGCTGCCTGTTATATTTGAAGAATGGACCACAAGATTGACATACCCACTTGCGCCTGTTCGCCAACAGTGTTTTATGTATACTAGTGGCAACGGTCTGGCAGCGGTCTGGCAGCCAACAATGACACAGTGTGTTCGTGACACACCATGTCACGAAACCTTCTGACGTTCCGATGCAGGGACTAACCCGATGATTGCTGCTCAAATTTTAAGTATATTGAACTTATTGTCCTGTTTGATCAGATACTGGTAACCAGGAACCGCATTCACATGTAGTTCGAATGCATCAATTCTTGATCCCGAATCTCTTTCGGTCCCCTTTCCATCTATTCACGGAGCAAAACCACGATGACTACCCACACCTTCCCTGCCATGATTTCGCACATTTGACCATATTAGACTTGTCTGGGCTATGCACTTGACAGGCATACATCCATGGGGCCGCATTATTTAGAGACTGCGATACATATGACGCTTGAACGACCGACACACTTCATCAGCCAGTCATTCTCTTTGCACTCTTCTACGTGAGATATTCCTTCAAAGCATAGTGACTGTACCTCCAGCCATTACGCCATTTATTGACAAGTATATAGCACCTTCACTCACTTTGGTGTACTCGGTAATCCTTCTGATCTTCTCCGCATTCCGTTCCCGCTCCCATAGCGGGGCCCCTAGATACCGGGCTTCCCTGACTCCGCAGCCCAACCCTAAGGTAAAGCCATCGGCACTTTCGTCACCCAAGCCAGCTCCTTCCGATTCCTTCTTCGTGTTTTCGGAGTTTCGTGAACACCGCATGACTTCAATGACAGCACCCATTGCAGCCATTGGCGACGCGGGTGGGCCCCAAACATCTTCCACTCCACCAGGTTCTACGCTGCGTGGCAGTATTCATGGACCACCCGGAGAACGCTGCGGCTGGCGGTTGCCTGGGTCCTCATGTTCCTATTGACGGTAGGGCTAGTAGAGGATTTGCTTGTGCCTTGGGACCAGCTTGACCGCACCAAATCCACGCTCAATACGGAGGTCATTGCGTTGGGGCCAAGCCAAGAGAACCAAGAGCCTGGTAGTGCAGCTTAACCGGGCTGCGATGGTGTACTACACCTTGCTGCCCGGAGCGTCAACTACCGGGGCCAAACCATCAAGGTGGTTCTACAGATTGTTATACTATTGCTGTCAATGTGAAACACCATCATTGTATATAGCACGTATGAATCAATTGGCTAGATCGCCAAACCAGCCTTAGATAGGGGACCCTTTCTTTTTGACTTTGTCTTTCGAGTCCATCAGGTTCCCGGGGAATTTGGGAATTTGGGAATTTGGGAATTTGGAAGTTTACAGCTCCCCAAAATTGCCTGTCGTCAATGACTGAGCCCGGACAGCTGGGCATGACGTTTGATGCTCTCTACATCTTGCTGCCAATCTCGATATGCACGTTTAAATGTACTACTCATGCTGTTGCGTGTGAGGAGTTTTTGTGCATACACAGGTTGGACCGTGCGTCACGCGGCTTGTGCTCCTCAGGCTATTTAATCGCTTACATGGGAACCTGGCTTGCCGGCACCTGACGTTGTGCTACATTATGGCCGCATAAAAACAGCATCTTGGGTGGCTCCATCCCTCGAACCTGGATAAACGGTGCCTAGCAAGTGCCACAAAACTAAACCCAGGTGCAGCGACTAGCGGCAAGGAGATCAACTTCGGTGGCCGAAGGTTTGACCTAGGGCGCCGCAGTGGCTGTTGGCACCACAGCATGCCGTGCCCAATGCGGCATGGGGCCAGCGGTCATCGCCACGCCCGGGCTACTGCGGGCGCGTTGCACCCGAATGACGTGGAGGTGGACGACGTGCACGATATTGCAGATGGGTCTGCAGGTTCCCGGGCCGACTTCTTTCCCTTTGTCGTGGCTTGTGGCATAGTGGACGTGGACTCCAAGAACACCAACTACACGCTCAGCATCAGGAAGGGGGGACGTTTGATACGGGAGAAGTTTACGAAGGAAGTGTAAAGGCAAGCATGAGTGTACCAGTAACTTTGGGGTGGTGCTCAACCAAGCGACGCCGTCCGAAATTGTATATCCATTTTACGCGCGTCGCTGCCAGAGGTGTCAAGTTCTGAAACCCGGCACACCGTACGTGGTTCTTCTCATGGGGGACGGCGGCCACTGGATGGGCATCGCAAAGGTGCGCTTCACGACTTCAACTGCTCCCTTGTCGCCAGTGCCAATGCCAGGTTGACTGCAGATACAGCTTTTGCAGTAATGACGGTGTGTCCAGGTTAGCAGCCAGTTCTCAAAGTTGTGTCAGCCAAAGTACGCAGCTATTGTTGTGTTCGAATCTTAGACACGTTGCGTAGGCGATATTGCTCGTCTGTTGGAGCTGAATGAAGATGACGGCAGCACAGAACGCTTCAGCAGTACATTGTTTCACGTCTCGTGTCCTTTCGCATGAGTCGGAATGCAACTTCTAACTGGATTGTCAAGGGTCTAGCATAACGAGGCGAACGCAATATGGAAGGTTAAGGCATGATGGACATTGTGAGAATCTCAGCGCCATGGTGCCGAGTATGATCCCAGTAGTAACGATGCAGGCCATTTATGTATGCTTTGGACAGGGCTCCGGAACATATAGACAGCGGGGTTGCAGGTTGATCTTTACGGGTGAATGAACGAGGGGATGAGCGGTTGAATGTGCTTAGCTTGGAATGCATGGCGGCACAAGAGTGGACACCACGTTCCCCAAAGCAGCTTTGTGATGGTTGTCGTGATCACATCTTACGCTTAAAGACAGCGATCTGAATGTGGGTGGTCTCGGAAGCATATCGTGTTGCTCATGCATGTCGAGACTTGGTCAAGGAAGCTGCAGGTCAGCCGCAAGACAAAAGCGCATTCTTACGCAGCACACCACGAGGCGGGAAAGGACATTTGCCATATCATGGCCTTAAAACTTCTGCATGGTCGACGGGTGTAGACCTTACACTATTGCTTCGAACGTCATGCCATCACTTCAGTGCCAAAAGAAGTCCGCACTTCCATAATATTATCAGGTATTGGATAATAGTACATGCACCTCCGTCAATGTCGCACAACTTCCAAAAGTTCACATTCAGGCGGAAAGATGCTGACCGGTATTTGCAAGCCCCATCAAGCCCCATCCATCTGTCAAGAGAAATGCCACGTTATACACACGGTCGCTGCGCAGGCAATGTCCCATGGACACCCCATACTTGCCAAGTACTGCTAAATGATGATCCCAGCGCGCTCCTAAGCTTATGGCAACGACGCAATAATCATGGGGGACACGTGCGGACGTACAAATGAAGTCCTTGAAACGATACCTCATTGCCTATAAATTTACGGAAACCACACAACAGCTCGCGACGCTTTATAGAGAAAAAGCGTCACACATGAGTTCAAGCCACGCGAACAGGTTTCAAGTTTTCACTTCAGTCTATTAAACCCTAGGCTGTCACTACCACACTACGCATTCATGATCGTACCTCCTACCCAAATCAAGCCCAAATGATTTGTCTGTCGCAAGGTGCAGTACTCGATGCCAGAACAGCAATTAACCTAGGCTTTGTATTATCATATAACATTAGTGTTCACCCATCCGTGCTTTGTCCTGTACCTAGAGGACAGCCAAAACTAGCTTGAGGCCTGCCAAAACTTAAACGACGGAAGCAGCACATCCATAGCAACTTCGGGGGATACCGACCTTCGGCCATGCACGCGCCCGCTTCATTGGTCGACCATCTCCAGGAAGATGTCACCCTGCAAGCGTTTCATACTTATATTCGACTGATCTAGGCTAAGCACCTACCAACGCACACCTGTACAACTGCCACGCGCGTAATCACATTCGAGTTCGGCAATGTCATGTCAAATTAACGATGGCAGGAATGGGATATGGCCCTTAGTCACAAGCTCGACCTGGTCCAACGCCAGAAGGCATGTACACCGGACGATTCGGATGCTCCTTACACGGCGACTGCCCCCGGGCACCTGGCGATCCGTACGAAGCCACTGGCCCTTGGCTGCCGTCCGCGCCCCCACCGGAGCCCCAATGACCTATTGCCTCGATACCAGCATCACCGCGGCCGTAATGCGGCTGGACCACCGCATTCATAGAGCCGTGCGAGGGCATGTGCGTTTCAAAAGAAGGGCCAGCATCGTGAGTAGCCCCTACCACGATGCCGCCTCGCTTGCCGCCGCCGATTTGGCCCAGCAGCACCATGTCCTGTAGCATCTTTAGGTATGGCGTCCGATAGCGGGTGGCCGCCCGGGGCCCAGCGCCTGCACCCAGCCCACCTTCTAACGCCTCCCCCCCTACAGTAGGCAATAGAGGCGACACGCCACCTAAAACCTCGTCAGTATCCGTTATGTGAGGTTTAGGCTTACCTTCCCGATCACGTTCGCGCACGGGCGTGACCCTACCAGTGTGGCCTCCGTAATGCTCCCGACTTTCAGCTGCACCCGTCAGAGTGCCGCCTGCCATGCTCGCTGGGGAGGCAGCCCGCACAGGTGAGATCACACGGCCTGGGGTGGCTCCAGGTGGGTACCACGGGCTTACGTTTATGATAGCCAGCGTAGACCGGGCGCTTTGGCTGGATGGCGATGGAAATGTGCCGTAGACGAATTCCATGGCATGGGGGCTGATGCTGTCATTGGTATTCTGCACCTGCTCCTTGCTATTTCCGCTTCTATACTCGACACCCCCACGCATCAGGTCAACATCCTGGTTAGGAGTTGTGTTACCTAAGCGATGCAAGTCCTTGGGTGTGCCGATTGGTCGGATTTCATCGCGCCTGCCGAGTGCCTCCCGTTGTGCCAAGTGCAGCTCGTTTGTCCCGAAGGTGGTCCGCGGAAGCTCTGCAGGCTTCGCCCTGGTCTCCAAGTCGAAGAAGCGCATCCGAGATGGGGTCTCCAATGGTTCACTCCCATTCCTAAAGCCCCTGCTACAGCTTTCGTGAGACGCAGCCTGAGGAGAACGCTGCATAACTGCATGCGCATCCAGGCCAGCCATTGCGCCTGTACCGCCGATGCCAACCTCACCAAAGGAATATCGCACCGGCGGGTGCGCAGGCGGATGCGGATGGAAAACAGGCTGTTGCCTTGGCTGGTCCGGAAACTCGAGATCCGATGGGACGTCCGCTCGGGCGGGGGACCTGCAAGATTCAAACCCTCCAGAGGTTGGTGTCATATTCGCCTGTTCCATTACGCCCTGCGGCTGCTGGCCCCGAGCAAGCTTTACTGTGTCCATTATGGCCGAGATACGCGCGTGATGAGCACCTAGGCGCGCTGTGAGTAGCTCCATCTCAGCCACCTCCGCACGGTTAAGGTACACTGCAGAGAGACGGTGGCGAGGGCTGTTAGACGAAAGTTGTCGCATTTGGTACCCGAATAGCGGATTAACATGGAATGCATAAAATAAATCAAGTTCATCCGTAGGCATGCTTATTCAAACTCCACGCGATTGAACCCATAAACTGAGCGTAGCGGATTTTTAAGCACGGTAACAGTCAAGGGCGCTCACCTCCACCAGCACGTTTCTCCTGCAGCTCACGTATGCGGCTGCTATCAGCGACCACTTCCCACCGAAGCTGTGTCGCTTCGTCCGTTAGGCGCTTCTGCAACAGTGACGCGGGGCTCAATGACCGTGTGCCGGGACCAGGATTCGCGGAAGTGTCAACTGGTTGTTGCTCCAGTGTTGCTCCAGAGGGCGGCGGGCGGGGCTCGATTGAGCCCGCCCGTGGCCGCGCACGCTGGCCAAACGCAGCCTTCCCCTCACCCGTGCGGCTAGCCGTGCTGTTTGACCCCGAACCGACGGACATAACGGCAGGAGACGGGTGCCGACTTGTCTGGTGCGTCTTACGCAAGATTAACAGCTGCTGGGCTTTGGCGGAATCTTCTAAGATGCTCGTGGCTCCTCCTGACGCGCGGCCACCAGCCACTGCCCGTCCGGCTGATCCGTGCCGCCGCTCTGCTGACTGGCCGCGCGTGGTGCTCCGTGACCGCCGGGCGCCCATGAGGTTCATCGCGGCAACCTGCGTGGACGCACATACGACCCGGTTGGAAAGCTAATTGGAAGGCCTAGAATACATGTTCCAACGACCACACTCGAGCATTATTGACGCCCACAACCACCCTTTGATCATCACGATTACCTCCTGCCGCAGCTGGGCCGCGTCTGTTTCTGCAGCTCGCAGCTGCTGCGTCTGGCGGCGAAGCTGTTCCACTAGCTGGTCAAGTTGCTGTTGCAGGCGCAGATTCTCCTCCGAACTGACCTCGGCTGCGCTGCGGAGCTCTTGAATTTCCGCCTTTGCAAGCAGGAACAATGATATGCGGCACGTTAAACGGAGTGGCAATGAGAAAAGATAGTAGGGAAGGCCGCATTGGCCCACATAATTAAACAGAACCAGACCGACCCGCCCAAGTTCAAAAGAGGAATTCCATAGGGAATTCGGGGCCGCTCCAGCACTAAGCATCAGCAAATGTATCCGTGTGTCGATTAATGGCCCCAACAACCCTGTCTTGTGAGTGGCATTTACCCACCTCCGCATCTAGTGCGTACGCCTCGTAGCGGCTGAGGGCAGTGCGGGCGTTTGAAAGCTCGGCCTGTAGCACCGCCACCTCCTCAGCCAGTTCCTCAATGCGTGGTTCCAGGAGCGACCTGCCATCGTAAGGAGGGTGTGAATAGAATTCCAGACGCCAAGAAGGAGAACACCCATTGGTACTCACGCCCGCTTTCGCTCTTCACGAAGTTTGTCGCCCATAACAACCACTTCACCCTCCGCGATACGGTTGGCATCTTCCGCGCGCTTCTGATGGGTTTCCAGGCCAGCAATGGCCTCCTGCGCATCAGCTAGGCTGGCCTGCAGTCAGCCATAGATCAAAACCACGGGGTTCACTTGGTTACTCTGATGAGATGTTTCAACACAGCGCCAGGCAAGAGTCACCGTCAGCTCTATATCTGCAATTGACCTCATGACCTCGTCATGAAAACCTAGGCACCGCAATCGGTCAAAAACACATCGGTACACAGTCAAAGGCTACATGGGCACACGCCGTTTCAGGAAGGATAATTTAACCGAGGCATGACTTGCGCACCTTAAGGCTCGCAATTTGCCTTGCAGCGCCCGCCTCCTTCTGGTCCATACTGTGCCGCGCCTCTGCCAAAGCACGCTGTGCTTCGGACTCAGCGGTGCGTATCTCCATTACCTGGGTATCTAGGCACGCAACCCGCTGCTGGGAGGCTGCAGCCATCTTGTTGGCAGCCTGTAACCATGACACCATGCCCATGGCCGGTAGCGGCCGGGGACGAAATTATGTTAATATATTTTGTATCTAACGAGCACCAAACAACATTGTCAACTCGCTACATTACCACACGGTTTTTCTGTACCAACCTGGAGACTAGCCTTCAGCTCAGCCTCCTGATCAAGAGCAGCTTGTTTTGCACTGTGTAGAGCCCGCTGCGCATCCAGGAGCTCTTCCTGCACGTGCCAGTGATGGCAAATGAGTAAAAGAGCAATCCATTCAAATTTACGCCCACAACATGTTTGCCTTGTGGCAGTTTCTTGCCTTCAGCGACGCGATGTCCATCTCTGCAGCGGCCTGCGAAGCCTGTTGAGCAGCACACGCAGCATCTAGCTCGTCCCGCAGTTGATCCAGCTTTTCATGTGCAGACGCCTCTCGTGTAATCGCTTTGTGGAGAAGTTCCTGCAGTTCCTGTGTGCATTGGTACAGTGGACAGATCTGTCGCATAGTGTTCACAATATGCAGAACTCGTAACCGAACACGAATAATTCTAGGACCTCACCTTGGCCTTTTGCTCGCCCCGTGCCCGTTCTGCCTCTAGGGTTGCCCGTGTGGTCTCCAGTGCTTCCTGGAGTCCAGTAACCATACCCTTCGCATCTACATCCCGGTCAAGTAAATGTTGTTGAGCGCCCTTCAACGCTGCCTCCATTTCCGCGAGCTCCTGTTGAAGGTGATACACCTTGTCTGATTCCTCCGATGCCTGCGCTCGCGCTTGCGCAACCTTCACCTAGCAAGCGACAATTGAAAGCGCAGTGCTGAATGTTAATTTGCATCCAGAGAGAGGCCAATGGGCATACTTGCAATGGGTATATTAATTAGTCCTCTGCAGAGATCGGTCTTGAAACCATGACAGCATACATTTCACTGGGCATAACATCATATTCCTGCCTCTAGCATAGCCAAGGAGATATGCTTACCTGCATCTCACCAACACGCGACTCCGTGAGAGCTTGTTGAGCTGTTAGCTTCTTAGTGACAGCAGCCAGCTCTTTACGAAGCATTGCCAGCTCTCCATGCACCTCACTGACCTCAGTCTTCGCTGTGGCCAAAAGCCTCTCAGTAGCTATACGGCATTCCCGCTCTGCCACGAATTTTGCCTCCGTTTCTTGAAGGTGCTCTCGCAGGCACGCAATGTCTCCCAGCTGGCTTTGAAGCTGTGCAGTATGCTGTTCATGGGACCGCACTTGTTCCTCGAGGGTAGCCTTAGCCTGCACTGTTACCTCCTGCTGCTGCACGATCGACTCATAACTGACTCGGACTGAAGCCAGCTCTGTCGTTAGAGCGGCTGCCCGGCTTGCCAACGTGTCTCGCTCAGCCATGACTGCCGCAAGCTCAGCCCGGACAGCCGCTGCCTGGGTCCGGGCAGAGTGTGCCTCAGCCCGTTCTCCCAACAAACATGCCTCTGCACCCGTTAGTTGATCCTGCAGCGAGCCAGCCTGCTGCTGCAGTTGCTCGACATGTTCCTGCAGCAAGCGCAGCTGCACCTCTAATTTTGCATGTGCCGCAGCAAACTCAAGGTTTTCAGATCGAAGGTTTCCAACCTGCTGTGCAGATACATCTCGCGCACTTGTAGCGGCCACAAGCTCAGTGCGGACAGCGTCCAGCTGTGCTTCCAGTTGGGAAATGGCACTTTGTGTATCAGCTCTCTCTGCTGCATGCTGGGCCTCCGCACGGGATAGCTGCTGACGAAGGTTCTCGGCCTGCTGCTCCAACACTTTGCCGTATTCTTCAAGCGGAACGAGGTGACTTTCCAAGATAGCATGATCACCCTTCATATGTGATATTTGACGCAGCCCAGCCGCATGCTCAGCTTGTGCCACACCCAACGTAGGTAACACAACAGTAAGCTGTGCTTCCAATGCATTGCGTTGTGCTGCAACCGCCATAAGCTCGGCATGTGCAGCAGCAAGATCGGCACAGAGCTTTCCCTGCAGCTCCTCCGCCTTTGTCTGAGCAGTTTCTGCGCTAAGGCGCTCGGCAGCGACACGGCTTTCTGCATCCAACAGCTTTTGCTTGTTGATGTCCAACTGCCCCTGCAGCAGCTGTGATAGCTGCTCCAGTGAGTTGACCTTTTCCTGCAGGTCAGCACAGCTGGATGTGACCTGTAAAAGCTCCGTACGTGTGGCAGCAAGCTGCTGCAATGCGCTCGTGCGGTCTGCAGCTATGGATTCCAGCTCTGCACGTGCAGATGTTAGTTGAAGTTCAAGCCGTGAATGGACAACTTTTGCTTCAGTCCGTTCCAATGACAGATGCGCTTCTGCAGCAATGAGACGGTGCTGCAAGTCCTCCGCATATTGTTTCAATTCATCTGCACGAAGCTCCAAAGCACGCAGGTGTTCTGCAACACGTGACGCCTCACTGGCACGTGATGCATCAAGGTTGCGCTGCTGCACCTCCACAGTCCGCTGCTGCTCACGCATCACTGCTGCTGTCGCTACTGCGGCAGCAGTAGCACTACTCCTCTCTTCCTCAATCACAGCCAGGACATCCCTTACAGCGTTCAATTGCTGCATAACTGCATCACGCTGCGCCCGAGCATCTGATAGCTCATTCAATGCTGCCAAGATTTGGGACTGCATGCCCTCCAGATCAATCCTAAGGCTGGACTTGTCAGCAAGGGCCAGGTCCAGCAGCTTAACATCAGCTTGGTGCTCCGCACGCCTAGACTCAATGGCTTCATGTGCAGAGCCCAACAGCTGTCCTGTCACAACCAGCTGGCCCTCCAGCTCCACAATCCGCCCGTTCGCAAGATCACGTTGCTCGGAAGCTTTCTGTGCTTGGCTTTGTGCATCTGTCAGCTGCTTGACAAGGATGGAAACTCTGTCCTGCAAGCTGCGGGCTTCAATCTGCATATCCTCCAGCTCGCTCATTACAGAATCACGCTCATCCCGAACTTCTGACAGCATACGCACAGCTGTCAACAGCTCAGAGCGGATGTTTGACAAGTCACTGCATGCATTGTCCTTGGCTGCTAATGCTGACTCAAGAAGCTTTACCGTTGCTTCATGCTCAACACGCTTTGCATCCACAGCTTCTCGAGCGGAAACTAGCCTCATTTCAGCATCCGCCAACTTAGCTGCAGCAGCATCTCGTTCTGATAGGGCTGCCTGGTGCAGCTTCCCTGCTTCTGCCAACCCTGCTGTAAGGCTCTGCAATTCGGTCTGTTTATCTGCCTGAACCTCCACCATCTTAGCCGCTGTCATGCTACATTCTGACAGGGCTGCCTGCAGCTGCTTACGTGCCTCTGACAGCTCAGTTGTAACCCCAAGCAACTCAGTCTGCCTTTCATTCTGAGCCTCTGCCAGCTTAACAGCCAATATGTCACGATCTGACAGAGCTGCAAGCAGCTGCTTGCGTGCTTCTACTAGCTCGGTTGTAACCCCAAGCAACTCGGTTTGCCTTTCTGTCAGGGCCTCTGTCAGCTGGGCAGCCGCTGTGTCACGATCTGAAAAGGCTACGTGCAGCTGCTTACGTGCCTCCGCCAGTTCCTTAAGAGCATTCATTAGCTCCATCTGCTTCTCTGCCACAGCCTCCGCCATCTTGGTCGCTGCAGTGTCACGCTCCAACCAAGCTGTTTGGAGCTGTTTTTGTGCCTCCCCCAGCTCTTTCATGGCGCCCAGAAGCTCAGCCTGCTTTGCGGCATGGACCTCGGATAGCTGAGCTTTCACACTGTCACGTTCTGCGAAGGCCGCCAGCAGTTGTCTGCGAGTATCTGCCAGCTCGTTCACCGTGCCTTGGAGCTCACCCTGACTGGTAGTTAACATTGCTTGTGACTCAGCCAGGTGCTGCTTCACAACCTCAATGTCTGTGTTAGCCTGCGTGACAACTACTTGTCGCTCATCCCTGGCAGCAGACAACTCAGCAAGGGTCTCAGCCAGTTTCTGTGAAAGAGTCACCTGATGCACGCCAGCCTTATCTAGCTCTTGTCTCAGCCTGTCGAGCTGCTGCTGGCACTCGATAAGCTTAAGGCTGCCCTCATTAAGCTGCCGCATTGCATCATCACGCTCATCACGTGTGGACATAAGGTCGTATTGGACAGCTGCTAGCTCACCCCGCAGTTCATCAGCCTGCGCCTCAGAGCTGCAGATGCCACACTGCAAGCTTTCCATCTGCGATTCCACCTTGGACAGCTCAACCTCCACAGCCGCAAGCCGGTTACGATGTGCTTCAGTCTCGCTGGTTGCAACGAGCAAAGCTGTGCGCAGAGACGCAAGTTCTTCCCGTACAGCTGCAGCATCCATGATGGCATCAGCACGGGCCTGCTCCGCCTCCATGCACTGCTGGCGGGATATGACCTTATATTCATCCAGATGCACTGATACACTCTCAGCATTGTCCCTGGCGCTTTCCACGTCCACCTGCCATTTGAGTGAACACAACACCACTGAATAATCCTTCAGTCATCATGTAAATGTCCACTGTCAACCAATGTGTGAAGTTCCCACATACATCACGCAGTGTGCAGTAATTGCAACATATCCCAAGCCTTGTGTTTGTCCCATGCATTCATGAAGTCCTGGATCTGTTTCAAGCGACCAACCCATTAAAGCAGGTTCATTGCCCCCTAGTATGGAGAGAGCACATACCTGAAGTTCTGCGACCCTTTGCTGCAGGGCCTCCAACTCCTGTGCGACAACACGCCTATCAAGCTCTTGTTCCAACAGCCTTTGCTCCTTGTCACCCAGTTGCTCTTCTAACTCTTGTGCCCGCTCTGTCAAGGCCTGGAGCTCAGCATTGGACTCAGCAAGCAAACACTCAAGCTTGGCCACCAATGCTTGTGTGTAAGCCAAGCTTTCTGCAAGTTTTTCAGCATGCACTGCATGAGCGACAGCCTCCTGACCAGCCATTTCTAGACGATATGTTAGCGACGCCCGGTAGCCCTTGTCAGCCTCATTTTCGACCACTGCAGCTGCAAACGTGCCCGTAGCATCACGCGAATCTGTCTGTAATATGCTGCGGTTTGCCTCTGCTGCTGCTACCAGCCTTTGTAGCTGAGTGCACAATGCCTCTACCTGGGCCATTGGTTGCTGCATGAAAGTCATGGCTTGCCCAGCTGCTGAGACACGCTGCTGCAGGTCCTCCACTATAGCTTGTGCGTCAGCCAACTGCTGCTCTGCTTTCACACGACCAGCATTTGCATCAACGCACTCCTGTTGCAATGCCAACTTTGCAGCTTCCAACTCAGCAACTGTGGCAGAGTAAGCGCGGTCAGCCTCTTCCAACTCTGCATGCAGAGATTTTTGGCTTTCCTCTACAGCCCTTAATTGCTGCAGCAATTCTGTGCGTGATGTCTCCATAACATCAATCTGCTGCTGCATAGATGAACACATTTCTTTAGCAATTGGCATACCATGCTCCAGGACTTGCATCTTGGCACATGCCTCTTCCAGATGCTGCATTGCAATTGCACGACCAGCATCTGCATCTTTACACCGCTGCTGCAGTGACTCCTTTGCAGCCTCCAGCTCTATCACCATTTTCGCATAAGCATCACGGGTCACTTCTGCCACATCCAGTCGCTGCTGCAATTCAGTGTGTGATGCCTCAACCTCCATAACCCGCTGCTGCATGGAGGCCCCTGTCTTCTGAGTAACCGACATCTGTTCTAAAAGAGCTTTGATTGTGGCGCGAGCTTCCTCTAATTTCTGCTCTGCCATGCCACGACCTGCTTTGACATCATCAAACTGCTGCTGCAATGAAACGTTAGTGGCCTCGAAGTCAGCCACAGCAGTTGCATGGGCTTGTGCTGCCACATCAAAGTCGGTCTGCAGGGCATCACGGCTTGCTTCTGCTTTAACCAGCTGGTGCTGCAGTTCAGCACGTGATGCCTCCATCTCAACGACACGCTGCTGCAAAACAGCCACTGTTCCCATAGTTGTAGACAAGTCCTTTTGAAGGTCCTCAATTTTAGTACACGCCTCCTCCAGCTGCTGTTCTGCTTTTAAACGAGTAAATTCTGCAGCTTTGTATTGTTGCTGCAGCGATATTTTAGCAGCCTCCAATTCGGCCACAACAGTCCCATGAGCACGTGCAGCCATGTCCATGTCAGCCTGCAGAGTACCATAGCTCAACAATACAGTATCCAGCTGCTGCTGCAACTTAGCACGTGATGCCTCCACCTCCAGAACCTGCTGCTGCATAGAAGTTACTGTCTCTTGGGCCATCGACTTGTCCTCCAAGAGTGCCTCAATTGTAGCACGTGCTTCTGTCAGTTGTTGTTCTGCTGTGGCACGTGCATCTGCCACTTGCTGTTCCGCCACAGCACGATCAGCATCCACACTTTTGAATTGCTGCTGCAGCAACATTTTGGTGCCTTCATATTCCAGTACAGCAGCTGCATGATTTTCTGTAACCCTATCCAGTTCACGTTGCAGAGTGACTCGCGCTATCTCAACTGCCTCCAGCTGCTTACCCAAGTCCACACGTGATGACTCCACCTCACCCACCTGCTGCTGCAGTGTAGCCACTGTTTCCTCTACTGCAGACAAGCGCTCTTTTAGATCCTTAATGACAGCATGGGCTTCTGATAGCTGCTGCTCCGCAGTGACCCGTCCGGATTCAGCACAATTATATTGTTGCAATGACACTCGAGAGGCTTCCAGCTCCATTATAGCTGCAGAATGGCTGGCCACAGCCTTGTTCAATTCACCGTGGAGAGCAATATGAGCTGTTCTCGCCAACCCCAGCTCCTGCAGCAGTTCGGCACGTGACGATTCCAGCTCAACAACTTGCTGTTGCAAGGATACGACTGCTTTCCCTGTAGAAGACAAGCGCTCTTCCAGGCCTTCAACTGTATTCCGCACTTCCGCTAGTTGCTTCTCTGCTGTGGTGCGTCCAGATTCAGCAATCTCATACTGCTGCTGTAGTGATGCTTTAGCGGCCGCTAAGTCCGACACAGTTGCAGCATGAGTGCCAACTGCCCTGTCCAGCTCGGCTTGCAGAGCACCATGGGCCACCTGTGCTGCGTCAAACTGCTGAAGTACTTGTGCACGTGATGCCTCCACCTGAATAACTTGCTGCTGTCTTGAAGTGGCTAGATCCTCAGCAGTGGACAACCGCTCTAACAGAGCCTGAATCATCGCACGTGCTTCTTCCAGTTGCTTCTCTGCCATGGCTCGACCAGAATCAGCATGGTCGTACTGCTGTTGCAACTGCATTTTTTCTGCCTCAAGCTTCATGACTGCTGCTGCATGAATGCCAACTGCCTTGTCCAGTTCAACTTGCAGATCTTTATGGACTATCCCCGCTGCTTCCAACTGCTGAAGCAGTATTGCACGAGATGTCTCCAACTCACTGACCTGCTGCTGTGCTGAAGCTGCTACCTCCTTGTTAGTGGACAAGTCCTCTTGCAGAACCTTGGTCATGGTGCGTTCTTCCATTAGTTGCTTCTCTACCATGGCATGGCTGGAATCAAGATGATCGTATTTCTGCTGCATCAGCACTTGTGCAGCTCCTACCTCTGCAACAGCTGCTGCATGACTGCTCACACCTCTGCTCAGTTCCGCTTGCAAAGCGCCACGTGCCATATTTGCCACTTCCAGCTGCTGAAGCAATTCCACACGTAATAACTCTGACCCAGCAACCTGCTGCTGCAATGAGGCCACTGATTTCTCTGCTGCAGACAAACGGTCTTTCAGACCCTCAACCATGATATGCGCCTCTGCTAGTTCCTTATTGGCAGTTGCACATTCAGCATCCTTGTACTGCTGTAGGGATGCTTTAACGGCCTCTAATTCAGCTGCAGTTGCAGCGTGGAGACCAACAGCGCTATCCAGCTCAGTCTGCAGAGCATCACGGGCTGCTTCGGATGCATTTAACTGCTGAAGCATATTCAGATGTGATTCTTCCACCTGAACAACCTGCTGCTGTGCTGAAGCAGCTACCTCCTCAGCAGTGGAAACGCGTTCCAACAAAGCCTCAATTTTCACATGTGCTTCTGCCAGTTGCTTCTCCACCATGCCTTGACCAGAATCAGCATTCTCCATATGAATGTGACCAGTGGCATCTAGCTTGCCCTGCAGAGTATCATGGTTCACGTCTGCCACATCCAGTTGCTGCTGTGGACCATTTCGTGATGTCTTCACCTCAGCAGTCTGTCTTTGCATTAATGCAGTTGTTTCCACTGACAACTGCTCTTGCAGACCCAGGATATCAGCATGTGCATCAGCCAGGTGTTTTACCTTGTCCAAGCGATCAGCCTCCATGTCGTCACATTGTGCCGCACTTCCAGCTCCAAGACCCTTAACATGAGCCACATTAGCATGGTCATGTGCTTGTCCCTCCTTCACATTTCCAAAGCTTAAATCTGCTGTCATGACAACTTGTATGTCAGGAACATTGTGATCATGTGCTCCCTCCTCTTGCTGAGTATCTGATTGCTGTTGGAATGAAGAACGCCAATTTTCCCTTTCACGCACAAGATCTTCATTCTTTTCTCGCAACTCAGCAACTTGCTTCAGTGCAGCAGCAATCTGGCTGCGTGTCAGTTGCAGATCAGCCTCGAACTGGGCACGGACAACAGATGCATCTGCATATACTGTGTCTAAGTACTCTTGGACCGCTGCTGCAACATCAGGTACAACAGTGAAATATGCCTCCCCGTTCCCAATTGCCTGGCTGCCTGCTGTATCAAATGCGATGGAAGACACTGATGTAGCATATTCTGGCTGCAGGAGCTGAAGGCCACACTGCCCAAGAGATCCCTGCAGTGCAGCATGCAGCTTCTGGCCCTCTTGAAGATGCATCATGGGTGGCTGCTGGGTGCATGCATCACCATGTGACTCAGATGAGCTGCGCAGTCCAGCTGTAATTAAGGTTAGCTCACCACCAGGACTGTCCACAGAGTGACCTAACCTCACAGCGGCCATTTCCTGAGAGGATTGGCTCAACATGGAAGAATGAAGCACAACAGACTTGCTGGATGGTGTAATAGGAACATCATCCACAGATTGTAAAGCTGCCGCAGCTGACCGGGCAGCACCACACAGCAAAGCGGTCTTGAAGTTTAGGGGAACACTCCACACCTGTGATAGCTGCAAGTTGCCATCATCTTCGTGCAATCTATGCTGGGATGTTGGCATACCAAAGCTGGCAACGGTCGTACTTGCCCTAGCCAAGCCATGGCCATGTTCACCATCACCATTCCCAGGCACGGTTGATGCCAAATGTCCATATGTCAGCTGTGACTCCGACACACGACTAGAGCCAGATGTTTGACCTGCAATAAGCCCCGCATCTGAAAAACCTGTGGTAACATCTCCATCTTGAACGGTTCTAGCAGTCCCACGACTGCTTGATGCCTGCTGCACAGTGCTGACATCCATTCCGATAGCACTCGCAATCGATGCAAGCTGCAACCATAAGCTGTTGTTAACAGACTGTGCTGCTGCCAATGCCGCCTCCATGGATTCCAGGTGCTCACCAGCACGTGCCAAGCCAACTGCTTGAAGAGGACTTGATTGTTCCTTAACTTGGGCCTGTACGAAAAGGATGGATAATACCGACAGAGGCTGGTAAACGAACGTGACAGTCTAACTAGATGGCAGCAGGCATTGCCATCCAGTATGCAAACACATACATGGAGAACATTGACCTGTCACTTACCTGCAGAGCATGCACTTGTTCTTCATCTTGATGCAATTGGCCATTGTGCTCCTCAGATCCAAGCTTGGCGCCCACTACATCGTTCATCCCGTCTGGCTTTGCGCCAAGCTCCATCGTTTTCCATTGAGCCTCCTCACGAGATGACAACCGTTCAACCTCCGCCTGCGCCTTCTTGTTTGCTGTTCGAAGCTCCTCTACACACGTGAGAGCTGCGTCCCTGGCAACCAAAGCTGCGTCCAGCTCCACCTGAGTCTGCAAATATGCTTCTGATAATGTCTCTGTTCGTTCACGTGCGTCAGCTAAGGCTTCCAATAGCTCTTTAAGACGCGGTTCCGCATGAGGACTCTCTGTTGAGTGCTTTAGGTTCTGCCGTGCCTGGTCAGGCAGTGCCAGTGATAGGAATGGCGGCGTATCTGATTCGGCAGCGATGGGCGCCAATGACTGTGAGCCCATTTCAACAGAAGCCATAATTGCTCGCTGTCCATTTATGGCTGTTGCTGTCCGTCCTACAACGGCTCCGGCTATCTGCTGCTCCAGCTGCTGGCGGGTCCTTCGCTCTGCCTCAAGGTCAGCCTCAACTGCGGCAGCTATAGCACTCGCCTCTGCCAAGCGATGTGTGCTTGCCTCAAGATCCACCGCCGTTGCGGTGAGCTCGCGTGTACTGGCGTTCAGGCGCTGGGTCGCAACCTGTGAAATCAATAATCAAGAGCGAACCGGGCTGACTGAAACTGTAAATCGCTTGGCAGCACCCCCAGCAAGCACAGCGGGCATGGAAAGCCTTCGCCGGTTCCTCGTTTAACCTCATAAAGAACCATCCCGCAACAAGTTAGTTTAGTACAGAGTGGCAACGATGTCCACACGTGAGACTACAGGCTGATGGTATATCAGGGCCGCACCTGCAGCTCACTCTCCAGAGCGCCTACACGTGCTCTCAGTGCCTCTTGACCCCGTGTTTCATCTTCGTGCCGGTCTAGTTCTCCACCCTCCCACTCGTCTGCTCGGGGCTGGGCCT
Source organism: Volvox africanus (assembly GCA_030268105.1). NCBI lineage: Eukaryota > Viridiplantae > Chlorophyta > Chlorophyceae > Chlamydomonadales > Volvocaceae > Volvox > Volvox africanus. The sequence goes on from BSDZ01000078.1 coordinate 6,404,860, forward strand.
GCTTCTGGCCTACTCGGAATGCCAAAATTGCACCCTCCGCCTCCGCAAGCTGCTGCTCCAGCCGCTGTCGAGTGCTCCGTTCTTCTGCCAGGAAAGCCTCAGCTGCGCTAACCTGATGCTTAGCTTCCCGTAGCTGTTGAGTGCAAAGTTCCAATTCTCTAGCCATTGCGCTGATTTCATGTATGCCGGAGTCCAGGCGCGCAGTTGCATCCTGCAACCGAATTCATGTTAGAAAAAATTACATCAATACGAACATCTCCGTGCAGCAGTATCAACAGGGCACTAGGTACTTAAGTGGGTGGCATACAGATTGCCATTTCATGCCAGCATTACTCAGGGTGTTGCAGCATCTGAGAAGAGATAAATAGATATTAACTTCTGTTAATTGCGTGCTTGAGGATTTACCTAAAGATGGTAAGCCTAGCTAGGAACTGTAAGATGAAGTGACCAGGCGTAGCGGTGAAACGCCTGGATATTAGGAAGACCCCGAGCTTTCGAGGGTAACCCCCAAGGCGAGGAGACACTGAACCCGTACAGACGTCGTTTCGGCCTCCTAAGCAACAAGGGTATTGAATGCCCTTGGGAACAAGCAAGAAGAGATAACTTTTAGTTTGAAACCTTTGCTTGACGGGTCGTAGCCGTCCTGAGACTTTGCAACATATAAGATCAACCTTTCCTTACGGGTTCAAGAGTTAGACGCTCTAAGGCAGGGTTACTTGCGGTGCTGTAGCCCAACACGTAGCCCACATCCTTTCAACGGACCTTGGTGCGTTGAAGACCATCTTCATCGAACAGCAGGTTACGATGCACCGTTGTTGAAGGATCGGCCTCACCATGGTCCAGCGCTGCGCCGAAACATCCTTCACCAGTGGCTGCAGATGTGCTAGAAAAGAAGGCCGCCATTCGCACTGCATCGCTGCCGGTATCACTGCTCCCTATGGCATCCCAACGGAACGTCGGGTTCATCACGAGTGATGGAGTATATGTGTCGGCGTCAGAATTAATTGCCGGTCTTTGTGATGGCGACAATGGAGTGACCACATTTACTTCCGCACTTGGTGACAACGGTCGAAGAGGCGTTGCTGTGGCAATGTGTACAGCGCAACCATCCGTGCCTGAAGCCGCAACCACTCGTTGTGACGGTGTTGGCTCTGATGTTAACACAGCACCGACGCCCTCGACCAGTGGTGCATCTGCATAGACCCTGAGAGCCTGCAAAAGTGCAGAGCGCTAAATTTCAGATCCAGGACAAACGTTCACGGGTACCGTACGCCCACTCATCAATAATGCGTGGATTCATGGCTTAAAGAATATTGAGGGACCTAAGGAAGATTGGTAATATTAGGGAATATTGACGGACATGAGGAATCAACGTTTCGGAAAATGCTGGCGCTTTAACAGAAGCTTATGCGATTATGCACATTAAATCATGAACATTAAAGAAGGTTCAATCAAAATAACACATCAAAACCGTGATACACGGCAAGCTTATAGATAGTGGAAAGTGGAGTGGAAAAGCTTGGCGAAGGGAAGAGGGGGAAAAGAGGCAAAGGAGGAGGATAGCATGGTAACTGGAAAGGTCACGCCAAAAGTCAGGCGGCACACAGGCAGGGGCTAGCGTAAGCACGTAGGGTAGGCACAAGTGAGAGAGCGAGGACAATGAAGTTGCATTAGGGCTTAAACGAAAACGCACGGCAAAAGGTTACTTGCTAATGCCGTTTATGGTATCAGTAGGCAACGCAGGTCATGTCGATGCTGCATTTGGCGTGTGGTTTTTGGTTTGATATTTCGCGCGTGGTTTTCGGTCTTTCGCATGTGGCTGTTGTTGATGTGGGTGGCAGGATGATTAGTGTCAATATTACAGCACTGATGTTAAATACCCCTTTAAAGACATACAGCGAAAACATCAAAACTGTACTCCTCATGCGCAAAATGTTTGCGCAAGGCGTCTGTAATCACATGTCCTACCTGTAAAAGACTAAGCAAATACTTAATACATATTCCTAAGGCAATCCATCCTAACATATTACATTTTATAAATACGCTTACTGTACAGTGGTATACGCATAATACCCCGTACACTTGCACGTACATACAGTACATGGTTACTGCCATGGCTGCAATATCCCGTACACGGATGCCTGTATACAGCCAGATCTGTATCGTTAATCGTCTGGATGATTCTTAAAAGTTGAAGCATATCAGAGAGTACAACACTCCTTCATCGCGCCTTGTCGTACTGAATTATCCCCAAGGGAAGGCCCGGTGTTTAGCAACACCGCACCCAACACCTCGAGTTAGTCGCTTATTCCCCAAGTCACCCTTGGCAGCTCGACACTTTGCCTTGTCTAGCATGTTGACACCTTGTCGAATTCAGCAAGCAGTCTTAAGGCTATAGGACATAAAACAGATATCCTAATATTGAAGGTATTCCGCTCTCTGAGAGACAGGAAAACTTGAGAGAAGTAAGGTTAAACAGGTAGGTAGAGTAATACAGATAGCATTCCTCACCCACGTTATGCGGGCAACAGCTTTTTGGCGAGGACTGCGTGTTCGCAAGAGCTACAGTCGTCATGCTTACCTTCAACTGCTCACTTAGGCGCGCAATGCTACCCTCCTTCACTCCAGCCTCTGCCTGCATCGCCAGGAGGTGGTCCTGCGCCAAGGTATCGCCACAGGTTCAGAAAGCGACTAATGGTACTCGCCACATATATCAACATTATGCGACTCACCTGACCGCACTGTATGGCCTTCATGACGTCTAGGAGCTGTGCTCTAAGCTCATTGAGCTTGGTGGTGCTAGGACCGAGCCCGCTGCCAGTCGTAATTCGCGCCCGGACTTCCTGAAATGATACTTGATGCATAAGGGGCAATTGAGCATCATCCGGGGGCGCAACAGACCCAGCCCCCGGCATAGGGGAATGAGCTGCGCTGGGATCCGCTTTGCTCAGTGCGTCCATTAAATCCTGCAAAACAATCCAAGAAATTTCATTCGCGTAAGGTGATGCAACGTTTGCGTTAAGTGAACCTCATACCTGAAGCGCGGTCAACTCTGAAGTGGTTCGAGCAAGTTGATCCTGTAGACGCAACAAACAGGTGACAGTATTATACTTCACTTGGTAAAGCAGAATATGTGGGATCATATGCGGATGATGTGTAACCATCAACCCTAAAATCCTTCTCGTTTTCTTGAGCCGCCCACTGCCTAGGTACGTCAAGTCGAAGTCCAACTGTGTTGTATCTCTGTGTTCGTATCCGCCAAACTGCTTAGGCCCGATCGGAAGATGTCCAGTTTCCTGATCATCTTTGGATATCAGCCTTAGCTAACCCAGGATACTACAGACGGCTTTCCATGGCGTTAGTTTCCATGCTGTGCATCATAAGGAAGAGACCCCCCCTTCCGGGATTCCGTTAGGATGAAAGGGATCTGAAGGCGATGGGTGTCGCAAGTTCTTGGCGCTTAACTAAACACACCTCGGGGAGATGTGATAGTTGCCTGAGTCGGAAACTCGTGAATACCTGTGCATACCTAGACCGCCCACTTACGGATACAGCAGAACTAGTTTTCACGAGCTTACAAGTTTCTCGCAATGACTATTCATTCATGCGCCGCGATACCCTGAGTTTTGTAACTAACCCAACAGGCCATGAATTATTAAGCCTTAGACACGAACCTGGGAGCTCTCAAGCATCTGCGCAGCCTCGTCAAGCTGGCGCTTCAGAACGTCAAGAACCCGACTGCTTGACGATCGAGATAACTCTCCCGTGCCGGTGCTTGTGGGGCAACTGGTGGAGGCGGCCGACCCAGCGTCAGCTCCGCATACTTTTAATCCGCTTGCTGCGTTTCGAACACCGTCCATCTCAGCAGCCATCTGGAAAGGCAACGGACCCCCGGAACTTAGACGGAAAGGCGGAGGGATACTACTAGACCCTGCAGCCTGAGCGTCACCAGCATATCTGCCTTGGCTGCCGTCAGACCACTCTGGGTATCCCTCCGGCAAGTCCTCCAGTGTAATACGGGGGTTGAACTCGGCAATACTCTGTGCAAGCACGGCAGATGGATGGACCTGCAACGAAAGGTTAAGAAACGGGCTCATCTTCCCAGGTAGCCGATGTCGCACAGGCTCTGCTTTGACGAATTCCTTCGAACTTAGAAGACACTGAATTTTCAAGTGTAACCAATAACAAGAACATCAAACACACGCAGGAAGTTTTGCCTCTTTTATTGCGAAGCAGATATACATCATCCGTTTATTGATATAGGCAACTAACCTGCTGCCTGTGCCCAAGGCCCTGTCCATGTCGACTGCCAGCTGCAGCGGCCAGCACCGCGCGATATTCATTGATTTGAGCCCGAAGTTGCTGGACAATACGATCCCGCTCGACAAGGAGGTTAGATAGCGAAATAATAGACTCACGGGACTCTTGCTGCCAATTACCTGATACGTGACCCTGCAATATCACGGCACCCACGGCTCAAGAACGTAACCGCCACGAGCATACTGAAGATACTGCAGGGTGGATCAGTCTTACCTGGAACCCACTAGAAGGTTTCCGCCTTTCGGTTTCAGACCTGGCTCCGTCTGAAGACTCGTCCTCCTCCCCCAGGGGTACTTGGATAAAACGGCTCGTGCCATTATCATCCCCGCCCATACGGACATCCTGGAGCATAGACCCATTCCCATTAATATTATTGCATACTTAATCGTATATCAACCCTATCTTAATATTTACGAAAACATTGATGCAAACTGATGCATTTATCAAACAAGGCCAAAACGAGATCAAGCCTTTAGACTTATATTGAGTGGAATGTTTGTAAATACCAAACCAAACCCATACGCATGGTTTCTAATTTCTTCTTCAGATGAATGAGTGTATGTCTATGTATATATGTATATATGTTGTGGGTGTTACACTGTGGGCGACTTGACATGAAAGGACAGGCACCGGGGGCCCTGAACGGGCCGAACAGTATGTATGCATATATAGAGATAATATATATACACCTACATTGAAAATAATTCGAACTTCAGTCCTACGGCCATAGCGGGTGGGACACCCCTCCCAGATAATGCTTCGCTTTGGGATTATACGTGAGTCAAATCTTCAGTGGATACGCATACTCCCTTGCATCATACGGCCCCCAGACTGATGATAAGGCCCGCAGACTGATGGAAGTTTGATGGCAGCCTACCTGTGGCCGCATCTGCTCCGCCAAGTTGCCAGATGCACAGCTCATGTCCAACCCGTCGAAGTCCCAAGCCTTCTGCGGCAACAAGGCTTCCGTGCCAAGCCCCAGCCTGCGCTCCACAAATGAGGCCTTACGGGACGCAACAGGGCTCGAAGCCAGAGCGTCGCCACGGTTGCACATTGCTGCAATATCCTGCGTAGACACGCTAGAATATTTTTGTGCGAACTCCGAACCGTGCAGACTCATCAAGAAAGAAAGGCCGAATGCGGCGCCTATGCCCCACGATGGACAGACCAGGCCGACGAACGAAAACTCAACATAGGTTTCAGTGCAAAACGATCGAAAACGCCTATTCCTCACCTGCGATTGCTCCAGCAATCGTTGTTCAAGCAGTTTTATGTGTTGCTGCCGGTGCGAAAGCTGAGATCGGAGTGACAAAACCTCACGCTCGGCCGCAATCAGGGCCACCTATAGATGTTGGAGGAACAAGTAAACATTTTACAATCACACCAGATATGTAGAAGCTTCGGTAGGGCTAATCTGGCATGCACATGCAACACAGACCGAGGGATTTTAACCCCTGAGATTGACGATGCAAGCAATAACCCCCCTCACTTGGACAGTAGACAGGCCGCCCATAGCTGCTGCCGGTGATCGAAGTGCTTGCGAACGCGCGGCAAGCAAGTAGGAAAATGTCGGGGTAGTCACACGGCTACCCGCTTGCGCTCCACGAGCACGATGGTCGCCTGATGAGATCGGGGATTCATCCCCTGCGTCGCTAAGCGGCTTCCCTGAACGAGCTTCGGCACGCTGATGGACCACCAAGGAAGCGTACCGCGCCGCACGGAGTTCCCCATGCTTGGCCTGGTGAAAACACACGCAAGATATCGGAAGTGCACTGTCACGCTGTAAGCCATACGGATGCGCATGGCTGTGTTCAAGATAGGACTGATATACACCGTACTCTATAGGGATCATCTCGAAAAGCACAGGTGTAACCACACGGGGCGAAGGCGTGACCTCCAGATATGACAGTGACTGTAGGCAGGTTAAGCATTTAAGTACCTTCAATTGCTCCTGCAACCCGCTGATAAGGTCCTTCAGCTTCTCTATATCCGCCTCAGCGTCTGTCTCGAACGAGCCGATAGAGGCAGAATCCTGCAGGGGGGGAAACGCCCGGGCAGGCTTAGCACCATAGCAAAAAGCCATAAGCATAAGGGCGCATCAGATCTGCGAGGCTTATGGAAAGCAGTAAACGTAATCTTTTACAATGCCCTATACATGGATTAACTTCAGAAGTCCTTCATCAGTAGGCGGGTCGCCATGCAACTAGCAAAACGGACCATCGATACGAATACTACGAACAGCAAAAGCCTTACATCCCCAGCTGTCCACCGTCAGACCTAGCAATCATTCCATGTCGAAGGCTTGAATTACACAATCCTTATCCTATATAATTTGTGTCGCAGCCAAGCACCGCACAGGGAACGGCCCCTGAGGTTTGAGCAGGTTAGCTCGCTTAACATGCAAACAGATTTGCAAGTAACGTGTTCGTAATTAACGTATCTATCCATTCCACGCGAGCATCATACAGTTACTGAGTCGTACATGCAACTGCATCCATGCATTTACGCTCAACCCCATCGCGCTTCGGACTGTCTTACTAAGCCTGAACTCAGCACCTCACACCGTACAACTACATCCTCAAAGACGGTGACCTGCTCAGAGAGCTGCACCAGCATATCCTGCAACGTTGCCACCTGACCGGCACGGTGTAGCAACTGAGAATGCGCTGCATGTAACCCAGCTTGAAGTTCAGAAACCTGGCCTTCCACGCTGCGAACGTATGCCTCTTTTCTGCTCAGCAGAGATTCGAACGCGAGCTGGGTTCCTGGCATGGATTTTGCTTGCGCACATGTAAGTTCAGCCTCCTTAGCGGATAAATGCTGGTGCAATTTGATGCTCCAGCGCCAGAGCTGATTATTAATTTCTTCTGCGTCTGAACGCAACATTTCGTACACCTCCGACGTGTCACGGTACGCGTCACGAGCCCAGGCCCCTCCGGATTGTTGTGAGTTAGCAGTAAATGGCGTGTCATGACCCTTTTCGACTGGCTGCTCATCTCCAGAGAATGAACAGGCAGGGCCATCGGCATCTTGTTTCGTTGCCATTGTTCGCTGGTGTTGCTGCTGCAGAGCCCGCGCCAAGTTTGCCGCTCTGTCCTGCGCGGTAATGGCAACTTCCCAGGCAGATGATAGAGCATCCCGATCCACGGAACTTTGAACGAATGCATCAGTCACCATGACCTCGCCAAGCGCCCGCCTGACCATCCGAAGTTCCTTATACAGCTGACGGGCCTGCTGAATGAGGGCAAAAGCATCCGTGCCAAAAAGGTCCGCTGCGTCTATTCCCAAAAGGAGCTGTTCAGGCTTCACAGGGGTGATGGCAGCACGGCTAACCACACCGGCGGGCTGAGATGCACGTGGCGCGTAGTCAAGGTTTTGCTGGTTGGCCCGTGGAGATATGGTGTTTGCGCTGGACACGGTACCGGCGCGTTCAAGCCGCAGATGCTCAAGCTGAAGTTCTGCTAGGGAGGCGCGCATCACAGTGTAAGCCAGCTCGTCAGCGACCGCATCCAGCTTTGAATGTAAGGTACGGTGCTGGCCCCGGAGCGTATCCAGCTCGCCTTGCAACGCCACAGTCTCCATCATGAGATTTGTCCTCTCCATGCTGCGTTCGCTAAGAGGCTGTGCTACTTTGGGCGTGTTACCCATCTCAGCCTGCTGTTGCGACTGTAAGATCTCGAGCTTTGTCTCCGCAAGCGCAGCTTGCATAGCTGCTTCCGCAAGCTGATCTGCCGCCAAGGATATTGCTGGGCTGGCTTGCACCTTCACGCCACAAGATGACGCAACTATGCCAGGGACGTTGGACCCAGTTTCGTGCGTCGCAAGTTTCACATATATGCCAGGTGGAACAGGCATCGCGCGTTGAAATGTACCGTCGCCTTCGTCGTTACTTTCTTGCTGGGATGGCAATGAACTCGCATCAATAAGCTGCCTGCCGGTACCTAATAGATTACCGCTAGACCCCGCGATCCTCAGCCTTGCAAGTTCTGCCTCAGCCAACGCTAGCTTTGACGATGTCTCCTTCAGTTGTGCCTGGAGCGACCTTATCTCCTCCGACATCCACGATTTTGTGCTCAGTAAGCTCTGAAAGCTTTGTTCCTCCAACTCCTTCTCGCTCTGCAGCCGCTGAAGTTCGCCTCTCAGCTCCCCAACTAGTGACTCGCGCAGCAACAGTTCACCCTCACAGTCCTCAAGCTTGCGCTGTTGCTCTTCGGCTGCTGTCCGGTGGCGATTGGCTTCAGCATTCAACGTGTCCAACTCAGCAAGTACAACCTTGTGCTCCGCAAGCTGGCTCGCCAGCTGGTCGCGAAGCTCCAATATCTGCATCTGCAAGCTTTTCATCTCCGTATCGTGTGCACCTCTGCTATCCACTTCTTGCTGCAAACAGGACGCAGCATCTGCCAGTCTGAGCTCAAGTTCGCCCCGTATCCGTAACTGGTCCTCGTAATTGGCGACAAGCCGTTTCTGCTGCTCTTCCATCTCTAGGATTCTTATCTCGAGGGAGGCCGAGTGCTGTAGTAATTCAGCCTCGTACTGGCCCCCAGGAAGGTCATCCTCCAACACACTGGTGGCCTTGTCCAAATATCGCCCATGGGTGAGATGGGGCATGGGCGCTGATACAAGCACATCTGCAGACCCAGCAACCAGTGCCTGAAGCTGGCCGATCTCTGCAAGATACTCCTCACGTAGACTCGCCATCTCAGCTTGGTGTGCTTCCCGCATTGCTGCAAGATTCTGCTCTGATTCGACCTGAAGTTCAGCATAGGTCACCGACTTTGAGATCACCAAACTGCACACAGCGGCCTGCAGCTGCGCAACCTCGGCGAGCAAGCTCTGCACGTCATGACCACCATGAGAATTACGGTGCGAGCGCCGAAGGTCTCGGCCGCCTTCCCGTGCGACACCACCACCACCACCACCACCACCACCACCGCGGTTTAGCACTGTGGGACCGCTACCTGCTGGTGTCGGAAGCAGTTCCTCCAGCGGCTCGGTGGGATCCAGCAGGTATGTATGGGGGTGGCTGTCGTCCGTATAACGTCGCGTGGGCACCAGCGGCGCCTCTGAAGTGAAGGACTGGTAGCTGGATTGCACGGCGGTGGATGACAATGTGTAAGCACGCGACATTTCCCGAAGCGGTTCACCCTGTTCAAAGAACAGATCCCTTGCTTCGTTTACCATATGGCTATCCGATACAATACTAATATCGGAGCGGCACCTGCGGGTGCGACTAGGGGATGATCTGGATACTGGCGAGGACGGTGACCCTGGCAACGGAACATCTGAATACTGTGCAGCCGATAGATCCGCAGACACAGCCATGTCCACGGCCGTTAATTTAAGGGCCCCTGGCTTGGCTGAAAGAGCTGGCTTCTTGTCCAGGAACTGACTACCAGCAGCCGCTCGATCGGCTATCAAGCGCTCCAACAGCCGGCAAGCCCCATCCTGCCCTTCCATGCCCTGCTGCAGTAATTCGCGTAATGTCTCTACCTCCTCCGCCAAGCATTCTGAACGCTCGACGGCTGTATCGCGCTCAGCTGCCACGGCTGCAATTGCAGACTCCGAGCCCCTTAACCGCTCCTTGAAAGTGGCTAGAACCACCTCATTCACTCGGTGTGCCAAGCTAGCCGATGTCCCAGCTTCAATGACCGACGGAGACTGGGATAAGGAAGGTGTAGCAGTAGATATCCCAGCATCCGTAGCAACAGCAACTGCTGCGGCCGCTCCGGCTGCACCAGCCGCCGCCGCCATGCCGAGCTGCTGCGCACGGTTTCGCAGCATCCCTTCTTTCTCGATCTCCAGACTGGTGATAAGTGATGCCAGCTCCGCGGTACAGCTTCGTAGAACATCTCGTTCCTTGGCAACAAAGGCCATTTGCCGTGACAGAACTGCACTATGATCACTCAGCTGGTGTCGCGCAGCTTCTTGTCCCTCAGCCTGCGCCCCTGGCTGCTCGGATACGAGGGCTTGCTCAGCGTCAATCTGATCACGCAAGAGAGCCCTGCGCACTACCCCTTGAATGAACGACGAGATTGACGAGCCGTCCAACGCCACTGCCATTACCGAGCGTAAATGTTGTGGCGATGCTTCCAGCTGTCTAAGGAAGGTACCTGATTCCGGACTGGCCCTCATGTCGCCAGACATAGCTGGGTTACGCGCCACGGAGTTGCCGTCGCGACTCCGGCCAGCGTGCAGCTGCTCCAGAGGAGGAGAATGCGCAATCCGTAATGAAAGCCGTCCATCCGGGAATGAAAACTGGCGATGCACGAGTGGGCATACCGCCTCTGCACAAGACCTTGCGCACATCATCTTGCCAAGGGGTGCTGCTGAAATGTCGATTCACGTCCATGTGGAAGGCAAAACCCAATGTGCTTCGAAGAGTACCAACAACTTGCCACAAGATGTGGATGGACTTCACAAACAAACCGGCTGATGGCCCACTAATCCACGCCTAAAATATACACGTAACTTATGTGCAGATGCATCGCGCGTTCAACCATAATCCCTTTACAATCTAAGATTACGCACGCGCTCTATAAAGATGCCTGCAAATGGGCTTTGCCCCAGGCGTGTTCCCCGTACGCGCGCTACAACGTGTTTAAGGGGGATTGCTTGACGAGTTGTGGCGAATTAAGAAAACATTGCTTTTACAGAGCCCCTTGCTGGTATCCTATCCACTTCAGCATGTTAAATAGGGATCATACACTTTCTACGGCTTAGCAACTTTTCCGAATGGATTGGCCACGTCTCTGCGGGCAGTGACAAGCCGTATTCCCATGTCACACCTACGTCTATCCACTTCCTTACCTCTTATGGGTAAAATAAGAAGCGCGATAAGTTAGGGCTGTTTCTGTTTCAGGTCAGTTTCAACGCTGTTGACATATGTATAATTTAGACAAGATTTTCCCGGCATCAGTACGACGAGTTCCTACGCCTGCAGAAACAGGCCTATCGTATGGACTATAGCTTCCCGTCTTTCGTCCTTTCCGCGTCCTACCAGTTCAAGAATAGTAAGGATAGCATCTGAATTCCTGCTCAACACCTTGCATATATAATTTACGCCGCTATCACCAACCTGAAGGTTGCTGCAGCCCAAATCATCAATGACGGGCGGTTGGGGCATCGATAGCTCGTCGAGGAAGCTTCGAACGCTGGCAAGGTGCTCATCAAGCTTCGCCAAACCCTGGAGAAAAGTATGAGATTCCAAAAGTGTAATTAGAATAGTAGCAAATGCGGTTTCTGAAAGCCTTAACAACGACATCATGTATACACGTTCGGTCTATTGTCCTTTATAGACTGAAGGACGATACGCACCTGGGTTAGTACGCCAGCCGCTGGGGACTGCGCTACTATTAATGCTTGCTGGGCGACTATGATCTCATCCCGTGCAGCGAGGAGCTCCTCCTGAGAAAGTTGAAGCTTAGCAGCCGCTTGCGCCTGGTCATGCTGAAGGCTAACAACCTCTGCCTCAAGCTGCGGAAGGCGGTGATGATGCACATCCTAACGATTAAATTAACTCACAAGGAATGAAGGTTTGGGGTAGCAGGCTATATTACCGGGAAAAGATGGCACTATACACAAAGCATGAAAATCTGACGCTTAATGGACGCGCCCTAGGTTCAGGAAGAGCCCTTGTCTCACCCCAGAAAAAAGGACCTGGGCTGCACGCATCTCCGCCTCCAATTCCTGCTCTCGCCTTCTTGTGTCATCCAGCTCCTTTCGTAACCTTCGCAATCCCGAGTGCAGTTTTGGCAATGTAAGCGCATATCTCTCCAAGATACGAACGATTACCCCATGCGGCGGCAGCAGCGATTATGTATGCAGCGTACCTTATGGCGTCCTCTTCTAACTTCCGCATCGCATCTGCCTCGTGATGGCCTCCGGCTGACACAGCCGTAAACAATGGTGACACCTGACAGGCTTCCCTGGCCCCCAATTGCAATTCTAGCATTACTTGTGCACCCTCTTGGGCGGCTGCGATGGCCTGAAACGTGTGCTGCGTACTGCGGGCTACAGCTTCGAAGCTTTGTGTGAGCTCCTTGGTGGCACCGGAAACATCCAAGAGTTCTGCAAGGTGTGTGACTGCGTCTACAACATCGCCGACCGCAGCGTGCGCATCATGCACCTGCTGCTGCGCGTGCTCTGCCTGAGCAAAGGCACGCTCTGCCTTTTCACGAGCAAGGACAAGCTGCTGCTGCAAGGCAGATGTCTGGACAGTCAAGCTTGTCTGCAAGGGCAAGGCGTGGGTTAGCGGGCGGGAGACTTGTTTATACGTGATGTTGCAAGGAAGCCGAGACCAAAGAGATATGTGAGACGAGAGGTTTTCCAACTGCGTCTCCTACGAGAAGCCAATACGAATCTACGAATCCCATGCTTTAATTAATAAATCATGCAAGCCTCAAGCTTTGATAACCCAAGCAAAGCTCACCTCGAGCGCAAGCTTCTCCTCCGCTAGCTGATGGCATTGCTTCTCCAAACGATGCTGTACAAGCTGTGTGGCCGCTAGCTGCTTTTCGTAGTAAGCAACCAGGTCATCCGCACCCTGAATTAAGCGACAACTTTGGTAAATTTCCAAGCCAGGCGCATACCAGCGTCAAAATCAGGACACTCACCGATGGCACGACAGGCTTTTCGCTCGTTTGGAGGCCTATAGGTGTAAGATCATCGCTTACGTCTATAGTCAAGAGCACCTCGGCGTCCTGACAAACCTTTGCGTCCACAGGGGTTCCAGTGATAAACGGCGTTTGCATTTCCGAGTCAAAGTTAGGCAAGGCCACACTATTTCAATAATTACCTGTGCAAGGTTCCCAACCATAGCCATCATTCAGAAGTTGTCTATTAATAAAGCTCAGGATAGCCTCCGCATTTCTGTCTCTACTTGCAGTTTCTTCTTTTACAGACCCCACAAAACCAGCCCCCAGGCATTAATATCAGAGAGGAAACAGTCCCCACTAATGGACGAATCCAACAGACGCCGGAAAGTACGGGAACTGCTCTTGCACTTCCTAAGTAACTCCTCGAAGTATCTGATATGATACGTGTCAAGAAGTACCTAACAGTCGTGTCCGTCTATGATATTATACGGGGAGTACGGCTGCAACCAGAGCAGAGAACAGGGCAACTCGCTTCCGTACTCCGGAGCAGGGCTACTCTCCAGCGTGCGTTGCTCATTCGGGCAGTAATTTGAGTCCATTTATAAGTGATGTATATGATGTACATGATGTATATGATTATATGTGCAGATGCTCTTAGTCAATCGACATGAAGCACACAAGTGGATTTTAAATGTCCTGCATACCCATTTGAAGATCGTTATTACGCGAACAATATCACGCCGTTATTTAGAGGACTCGGAAGGTTTGGAGCACAGGAGGCTATCTACTGTTGTAGATATGGGCTCGGCCGGTGAGCATCTGAAGAGCGCTAAAACAGCCCATTACCCTTAGTATTCACAAATAGACATGCTATAGCTTGCCTTGCGATCTGCTCTGGGCGACAATTTTTCCGGGCTGGGCAACCATTGACAATCCTGAGCGCCCGCAGCCATTTTACCATGATGTACCGCAGACCAATGCAATTTTTAAATCCGTGCTGAATTGGACCATCCTCTGCATCGTTCTGATCGGCATTTTTGTCGCCAGGGGTATCCGTTTGCATGCGAGGCCCCATAATGCACGTAATGTGAGAACGTAACCAAGCCTAAATCGCAATTACCCTTCATAATTGTTTATAACCTTCAAATTGTAGTCCATTTTAGCCATTAATAGGGAACGCTCTTGGCGGGAAGCTTTCAAACATCGGGAAGCTTTCGACATCCGTCGGCAATTCTAAGCGTCCGCGACAAGTATACCATATACGTACTGCAGATCAACGCATGAACTGTCAACGCGATGATGATTACCTGCCTCTCTGCATGCAGTGCGTGCGAACGCCTTCGTCAGTGTCTCGGGAAATGGCCTTGGGGAGTCGTTGCCACTTTTACCAGTGGCCGACAGTTGCTGGACCGGGTACCCCTCAAAATGCCGTCCCTTGGAATCGCCCAAACTGACCTGACCTGGTCATGACCTCAATGCAGCTGCGGCATAAATTCTTCACCACCGAGTCTAAATATGAACTGGAGCACGCAGGGGAGGTAAGCGTGATGGGTGGGCGAGCGAGGTGACGAAATAGAACCGGAGCCACACTGACTGGACAGAGGTAGGACCTATTCCCCTGTCCTTCATCCGCGGAGCTGATTTTGGGATAATAACAGATGCAGCGGTATCAAGACTTTGTACAAGAAGATATGAGGCCAGAAGAAGAGCTGCTGAGCGCATTGGACTCTACCTGACGGCGAGGGTAACCTGGGTCTATATACAAAGCCTGCAGCCGGCGGCCCGCGTCCCTTTAAGCAAAGAAGCGAGTGTTAGCATGCCGGCCTCCAGCGTACCAGGAACGTCGGGGAGAAGGTCGAGGAGGTGGGAGAGGCCGGTGCCACAAATTAGTTGTTGTAACCGGCTGATGTTAGGCGGAATGCCGGTAGCACTTGTGGTATTGAACGCTGTAGCCGGAGCTCGGACGTGCGAGTTGGAAAGAGGTGTGGCTAATATGGAGGCAATGTGCGCCTGAGAGTCGGCGCACGCAAGAGAAGGCAGCATGAACGAAGTCGTGTGTTTGGCGGGGAGGTGGTCAACGAAGATGGACCCAAGAAGATGGGACACGAAGAACACGAACTAAAGGAAGTTCAAGAGCGTTGGATGCGAAGGATTACTAATGTCAGTGGCGTTAAATGCAACCTGCTTGGCGGGTATGTTAATCATTCTGAAACCCACCGGTACCATCTGTAACGTAACAGCCAGATAGATACATCGGCCGTTAGCAAGGAAGCTTTGAATTTACGACATTGATGCTCTTGGCAATGACTACGATGTCCTGGGTCTGGGTGACTGTAGAAATCAAAAATATGGACAAAGCACGTGCGTGGTTTCTCGACAATTTATATATCTTTCATATCCTTTGACGCGCTGATAGATCTCCTTTCTGTGCTCGTGCGTTTTGCCCTGGCTGTATCTGCATTCCAGTCGACTGGGCGATGCCGTACATGGCGACGAGCCTGACGAAATCGGAGCCGCACCCCCGATTGTAGACCTTGACCCCGGCGCCTCTGCTGTGGCCGTAGAACGTTCCCCACAGAACGGGGAATGGTACGTATGGCACATGAGCGGTCTTCATGGCTGCCAATATTTGTAGCAGGCAGAACTCAAGGTGATATACCCGACATGGAACGTAGCCCCCAAGCACTCCTTGGTAGCAGCAACTTCAATCACCGTACCAGCGGTACCACTGCTGGGGTATGACACCCATCAGCCCAAGTGGGCTGTTGATGGTGCACTTATACCAAGGTTCAAGGGCAAGACAAAAGGGATTGTATGTAGGCCTGACAATCTAGGTGCATGGTAGCCAAGCGACCCAGCCCAAACCACCTGACTAATCGCACATGTACATCAGCAGCTGGAATGGCTCCATCTGCCACCCGGCACAACCCGGGGAGTGCCCCACACGTAAGCGCCACAAGCGTCACGAAGTATCCCTTCAGCATTCGATGTGTGTGCCCGCCCGCCCGCCCGAATGGTTGGCGATTGATGGGTCAATCGGCCATACGTCCCTAGCGCCCTGAGCCACCCAAGCCTTCGGGTGGGTCATCAAAGTCGCCATCGTATAACCTTGCAGCAGCAAGCAGGTTCAACAAGTGGATTAGCCTGCGCAGGGACGGCGCATCCCCCTCCATCTGACCACCGACCTCAGATCGGCGTCTGATGCCCATAGCTCTGCCTCCTGCATCGCAGGCATCGCCACTCCTGCTGTCACTGGAAGCCTCCTGGGAACCAAGGGGGCTTGCCACTCTCCCTGGGTAGAGCTTCGAGATGCCCTTGCCCGTAGTATGGAGTGCTTGTTGAGCCCTTTTAGGCTTCCCGCCATTTTCAGAATTCGGAAAATCATCCGGACTCCTCAGGAGCTCCGCAGCGGGTTGCAGCAGCTGCGCGAGCAGGATCCAAGCGGAACGCTGAGCTTGGGGCCAGATGGTAGGCAACCACGATTCCGGACATGAAGCAGTGGCGTGGAGACCATTTGGTTCCGCAGAGACAACAGCCAGGAACGGCCTCCGCATGTCCGCCTTCACTGCCGTTGATGCAGATCGCTGTAGTCCCGTCCGCATTGTCTCCGCACTCGCCTCTTCGCACAGTCGTACTGCCGTTCGTGCACTGCTGGGTGACCCCAGCGAAGCAGCGAAGATGGACCGCCATTGAGCCGCCCCCGCCCCAGCTGCTGCGGCCGCAGCTGCTGTTGACGTGTCAGAACCGGTTTGGGATTTCCCCCGCTGGCTGATTACTGCCTCGTGTGCATCTGTTGACACCACAATGGGGTGTGCAGCATCGTGCGTGGGTGGAGGGCGATGAGGCAGGCCGGATTCGGACACGACCATGTCGCTGGATGCAAGCGGATGAGGTGGGGGTGTTCCTTTGAGTGGGACCATGTGGCCTTCCTTGGGACGAGCCAGAGAAGCAGGTACCGGGGCATCACCCGGCTTTTGTGGCAGCAACAGGTCGCTACACTGCACTGCACGGCTAGCAACGCCCTGAGGAGTCGTTCAGATCGGAAAAGCAATGGAGAAGGGAGATGCCTAAGAGAGCGAATGCTCGAAAAATATATAGGACTGATCAATCATATATGCTACGCGTATGCGGTCAAAGATGGGGTTCGACCGGACCCCCATTAGCCTGGCTGGGATTTAGCTAAAAATATGTCGGAGCGCCTTCCATGGTTTCCGGTGCGGCGGTACAGTTGAACTGAAGATACGTCGAAATGGTAATACTACCACCAGTAATGGGAGATCAGCACGAGTCTGCTTCTTAGGTTTCGAACTGGTATGAAGCGGTGTGCAGCCCGCAGCCACTTGGCAGCTCGGTTGCAACACTGCCCCTCGTGTCACACGCAGCTCACCACCAGCTTGGCCCACCCATTTCAAGTTCCGCGGTCCCCTGCTTACATGGCAATCCGCGTAACAACGGTTGGGATGTTGTTGCCCCGTAGCAGCATCACATACCGGCTCCCACTCGCGCCGGCAAGAACAGCCCCCAAGCCAGAGGATCGGGGCCACCACTGCTCGCCTTGCTGCTGGAGAACCTAAGTCGGCCAAACGATGACCGGTTGACAAAAACGAAATGGCAATGCCGCTTTCCTGCTTGCTGTCATCGTCTGAGTCGCTTTTGTTGCTGATCCTGCTGGCCCTGCTCGTGATGTTATGGGGATCCGTGAAGCCAAAAACCGGTGATGAAGACTGAAGGAGCTGCTGCGTCGAAACCATCAGCCCAGAACCGATCCCAGCGCGCTCATTTAGAGCATCAGACGCTCGATCCGCCATTGCTGTGACCAGGGCAGCTGATCCAGAGAATGACCAGATGTTGCGGGAAACCCCGCTGGCATCGCCATTCCAGCGGTAGCAGTGCGACGCCGGCGCAGCCCAGAATTCAGGTCTTACTTCGTTTAGCATATCCTCACTGAACGAAATCTCGGATGACTTAAGACATGTTCTTACAACTGCCGCGTCCAGTGGACAGCCCTTCAGCTCACGAAGTAAGCTGTCAACCTGCCGCTGTAAGCTACCCGAGCCCGAACCAGGGAACGCGGCCGCAGCATCCTCGGCTGCTGTCAAAGCCCATCCCGGGACATGATCACCATCAAGCCCTATCGCCTCCGACGCAACGCCTCCAACCCACTCATCCCCATAAATTGGTGTCTTGGTTATTGATTCGGACCTATCTTCGGAAGCTGTCTGTTGTGAGGTCACCAGGAACGTGGCAATCTGCACCGCGAGCACCCTCCAGCACTCTCTGAGTGTTCTAAGAACTGCCTGCTCGAGGCCCGTTGGTTGACTGGGCGGCTGCGCATCCCCCTCCACACCATCGGACCAGCCCCCGACGGTGTGGCATGTGGCCTTGACAGCCGTAAGCACCGCGTCAACCAAACCACAGACCAGAGACATGCACGTGTTTCGGCCACCTGAGGTTATGGATGCCCAAGCCGACCTATCGTTCCTACTTTCCAGCAGAGCGCCCTGCACATGAAGCTCGACGCCCAAACCCGGAATCCTGCCTGCAATTTAGGGCGCCAAAACTTGGAAAGCGGATACTAAAGCGAATTTTGTTAGCCTGTAAGTACATCAAGTGACGACTCCTGGGCCCTTCCAGTTTCCGGTCATGCATGCCGGATGTTGTGGACTAAGCGAGAGTAACTGACTAAGTGAGATACATGTGACGTCTAATATACGAGCACCTACGTTCAAAGAGTCGCTCCTGTAGCTGTGCTAGGTTAAGCATGTCGACGGGGCACTCATTATGGCAGCTGGGATCATAGCCGTCAAGGCTACTGCCGCCCGATGCAACACGGCCGCTTCGCGCCTGGCGGTCAGGACAAACCGTAGCTTTTGCAGCTGCATGTAGGAAGATTGTTTGATGCAGGATCAGCAGGATGAAAAACCCTGCGTCTGCTTGCAAGCGGCGTCCGGAGTTGCGCAAAAAGGGCTTGACCAGGATACGGCGGCTGAACAAACTACGTACGTAAGTAACTCGGTCAAGTGCGAAGTTATATCGCGTGACGAGTGAAAACGTGCCCTGCCTCATGAGTACCCTGCCAGATGCATTACTCACACCGAAACCCGGCAGTTCCTCTGGTATATAATGAAATCACAAGCTTTATTTCACGATATTTTGACACTACACATTAGGGACGGAGCCTCAGGAACCGTGTTTCGAAAGATGCAGAGCAGATGCTTTGGGAAGATGTGTCCAAGAAAGCAGTTAGTTGAGAGCGGTTCCGTTGCCGTAAGGTGTCGTACGATGGGGACCGTGCAATACCCGCATTGCACGATTTAGATAAGGCGTCATATTTTTATATGTATGCGTTATCGTATTCGGTAATTCATAATCTTATATGAAGGATTCCTCCTTTTTCTACATAACGTTTTGGGATATTCCAATAATGCGGTTTCGGATAGTTGAAGGCTCTCTTGGAAGCGTAACCGCACCATGGAGTCGGCGTTTTAGACTTAACTTGGTGGGATTCTTAGCGTTCGAGCCGTAATAAGTTCCCTTGCAAAATGTGGGAAAGCTTCTTGTGTAGCGTAATAAAGTGAGGCCGTCCTGGCTCCAGGTGTTTTGCCATCCCACCGTCCCCTCATGACTCTTTTCATGGTGGGATGTCACTGCATGCGGCATGCCGGGGTGAATCCATGCAGACACGAGCGTCCTGAGCGGTTGAGGTACATGAGGTACACGAGCGGCCTCAGGGACATGTAGGCGACAACTATGGCGGCTTGGCCGTGGGCATGTCGGAAAGGGGGCCGGTATCTTTTACGTTGGCCAGGTCTTTTCCCCCACTCCGATTGGGTTTGGCCCAGGGACAGCGAGTGAATAGGTGCTAATGAGGTTTGGGGTGTATGAAAGTTTCGGTTCATTGAGACGAGGAGTACGGAGGGGATGTGTACGCAGCGGCTAGTGCCAGAGTGACTAGGTTGACCTCCGCCTAAATGTGATGGTCCAGCGGCAACCTTTCCTAAAGCAACGGGGTCTACAATCTCTGCAACTCAATATACTATTTTGTGGAGGATTTACGCTATGTAATTAGAAAATTCACATTTACAAGACGGTATCTTAGCTTACACAAATAAAACATATCCTTATGCAAAAAGTTGCCTTGCTGCAAATGTCCGTATACAATATAGCAAATATTCTGAGAACAGAAATGTATGAATCACAGCAATTTACAAAGGAATAATGTTATAATGTTGGACATCTTCTGCGGTAGGGTTAGGTAAGAAAGATTGTTGCAATTGTGTGGCAACACTCCACCCGCAAAAGCGCTGCGATGTCACCTTTGGAAGCTGATATCGCCACGGCACCGTGTTGCCAAAGGGGTCAACACCAGGAACATATAATCATCTTAATGCAGTTTAGTCATCCGTTAGGTGCGGATACCCCGGCAGATGCGTCACATCAACCGCTAACATGTACCCGGCATTGCGGATTGCCTGCAGGCAGACCGGGGTTCAGAACGGGTCCAGGGGACAACCAATTTCATTGGGATCGGCTGAAAAGTGTGAATATTTCATCGTCCGAGAATAGAGGACGCCGGGTGAAGCCATTGATCAGGTGATCATGCATAAATTCCATCTATCACCGCGCCTCACCCACGACGCCATTACCTGCATTCCCAGTGCCGCGTCCTCGTAGCCTACACAGTCGACCGGATCCACACCCAGCTTTTGGGCAGCCAGTAGGAACGCATCTGGCGCTGGCTTGCCGTTGCTTACGTCCTCGCCGCACACGATGGCACTAAAGTACGGCAGCAGGCCAGTGGAAGTAAGTCCCTCCATGACGTGCTTGCGAGTCCCCCCTGATGCCACGGCCATGGGCAGGCCGCGCGCTGCGCCAGCACGCACTATTTCGACAACCGAATCAATCACCTTCACCTGAAGGGACCAACAACAATGGGTGGAAGCCTTAGCGATCAGATTTATAATATCCTAGGCCTTCGCTGCATCTGTTATTATCCCAAAATGAGCTCCGCGGATGAAGAGATGGGGAAGTAGGTCCTACCCCTGTCCAGTCAGTGTGGCTCCAATTCCATTTCGTCACCCCGATCATCCGCTCGCCCACATATCACGCTTACCTCCCGTGCGTGCTCCAGATAATATTTAGACTTTGTGGTGAAGAACTCATGCCGCAGCTGCAGTGAGGTCATGACCAGGTCAGGTCAGTTGGGCGATCCCAAGGGTCGGCATTTTGAGGGATTC
This sequence comes from Volvox africanus, assembly GCA_030268105.1. Taxonomy (NCBI): domain Eukaryota; kingdom Viridiplantae; phylum Chlorophyta; class Chlorophyceae; order Chlamydomonadales; family Volvocaceae; genus Volvox; species Volvox africanus. The sequence goes on from BSDZ01000078.1 coordinate 6,426,011, forward strand.
CCTTTCAGCAACTGGTGGCCACTGATTAAAGTGGCAACGATTCTTTAAGGCCATTTCCCGAGACACTAGCGAAGGCGTTCGCACGCACTGCATGTAGAGAGGCAGGTAACCATCTGCGCAAAGTTCATCCCAACACAGCCCTGATCACTACCTGATGAACGGCAAAGAGCAGCTGTCAGTGAAATGATTCGTGATCCTACCTCGGGGGTCACTGTCACTCCGCTACGTTCTGCCAATATATCCAGCAGCTCGTCCACGGGCTTGCCTGTGCAACGAAGAATTAGGTCGGAATATGGAGGCCACAGATCGTGCGCCCTAGAAGACACTCCGGGATCTTACCCGCTAGTTCCACCATAGCAGCAGCGGTGATCGTGATATGGAAGCGTGACGCAGTGTTCTTCCAGGCTTCGTAGTGAATGCCCATACTGTCCAAGAGCGTGCCATCACAATCTGTCCGGCAGGAAAGGGCCGTCCCCCGGAGATAAACATGACCAGCACGCAGAGACATCTGACATGTACGACTGCACCGACAAAAATGCACGCGGTGCTAAGAAGATTGTGGTTTGGATTGAGAAGAAATATTACCTCATACTCCCTAAATCGGGCTCCGAAATACCGTATTAAGAATTGCTGGGCGCGGCGGCTAGAGCTCTTGACTTACCGAACACTAGGGCCTTCGCGTCATTTGGCAACAAGGCCATGGAAATGCTCACTGCAGAAGCTAATGCATGCTGGGATGTGGGAACGACCCCATCAGATGCGGCCAAATCAATGTTTCCAGAGGCAGTTCGCATGATATGACATTAAGGACCTTTCCAAACGTGCAATTCATGGTAGCAGCAAGACCTCTCGGAAGTTGAGTCGTCGTACTTGGGCTTCGGAGTCAATTTGATTGGTGCCTCATTTTTCCTATACATGAAGTTTTCCCCACTGATTATGGCCAAGGGTCTTGTTTGCCTTACTTTAATGCGATGGACCTGATCTTGGGTTGTTTCTTGTTTTCAAGTAGTCTTCACGTCTAGGTTGCCGCGGCATCCATCCGAGATGCTGATATCGTGGTGTTTGAAAGCTTTTATTTTGCTTTGTCTCTTGTTTTTAGCTTCAGTGTCCGGTAAGTCACACCGCCCCAGGTTGCGAGGGTGTAGTTTTTTACTTGTTTCACAGAGATCCCTCTCCCGGAGGAGAAGGACGTCGAGATCACGTGAGGGATCCCCGCTCCCGGGATAGACCGCGTGAAGAATCCCGGCGCCCAGGATGAGAGGGCACTAGCTTTTGCCACTAGATTCCGCTCCCGGGGTGAGAGGGACTTAGACCGGGTGAAGGACCCCCTTTCCGGGGCGAGAGGGTCACAATACCTGTTCCCATTCACCAACCGAATCAGAACCTTTTCATGAGGGCATCAGAGGCAAAGACATTTGGGATGGCGTCAATCACTGCATCGTGGCTGACATTGACTTAGTCAAGGTTGCACCAGTGGGACATCTTCACTGATGCACACACCTCATAATACAGCGGGCAGCAAATAAATGCCACATGCACGCCGGAAAGGCCTCCCAATCCTAACGGCTGTACACGTGGCGCAAACTCCGCATTACGAACGTGACTCAACCCAGCAATCCGTTTCACAACTCGTTGGAAATCCATGCTCCACGATTTCTTCTCTGAGGCTAAAGGTAACGGCGGCAACCCCAAAACATCACCCAAGATTCTTAAGCTAACCTACAAGGCGTGCGTAAATGAATAAAACTGAACCTAATACCAAACATTTTATTACGTTTGCATCCTTGAGTCTATCTGACCGTGTACATAAGGCCATTCATTCAGGAATCAAAACTGCACATGCGGTGCAACCTAACTTCGCTCCTGGTGAATGACCCAGGTAGGTTAGGGGACGGGGTGCATATTGGTTACCTTGCCGCCGTGTGACTGGAATGGCATCCCAAAACCGAAACACGACGACAAACGAAAGGAACCTCGCCCATCAGCTGCAAGGCTCAAGCTACCCTATTGGATGCGTGCCAGGGACGTTCACTGCAGAGTAGAAATGTAGCAAGGGGAGAACTTGCACCCCAGCATCACTCGCTATTGCACTCTGTGTTACACCAGGAGCAAGTACAACGCAACCAGCGCAGGGACAAGGTCTTCCAAGGCCTGCATTGGGAGCTGCAGCCGCATCGGATTAGTGGGCACTGAAATCCAAACAACTATGAATCATCTTGTGCACAGTAGTAGAAGGGGTTGGTTAGGAGGGGATAAGAATGAATATACCTCCGAAGTTGATTAGATGCGCGGGAGTTCCATGTTGCTCCCAAAGTGACTCCATAAAAACACTTCGGCAATGTTTGTGTACCTTGGCAATGCTTACATTATTGCCCGCTATGCAAGCAGCAGCCCAGCTGGGCCTGGGGCAGCAGCCCCAAAACTTGTGCCTGATACAAGTTCTGGGGCAGCAATGGGAACGATGTAAATCTAGGATCAGTGGATACCTGTGGCGAGTGGCTTACACATCCCCGGGCTGGAGCTCACACCATCCTCCGAGCGCTGCAATTCTGGGCCCTGCCTGACCCACCCAGCAGGGAAGCAGGTTTTAGTACGGGTTTTGGTGCGATGTGCCTGGCTTTAGAAGGAAGCCCTAATCCATATAAGCCAGGATATGCGGTCGTGCAGTATTCCTACCCTTGCTCGTAACCACTACCAGCGACTGGAGCACGACCCATTCACCCGAGGTGTAAAGGCCACCCTTATATCGCAGTCGCATACATAACGTATAGTCTCCTGCAGCTAGTAATGCTCGGCTGATGCTCGGCATTCATATACGCTACTTCAATAAGTACCTGTGCTAAAGGTAAGGTATAGAACCCATTAGTTGCAACACCAAGTCGAGCTCCAGACCTCAAGAACTGCAAGGGAGGTCCCACATTTCCGTCCTGTCTATGCTATCCGCGCAAAACACCGAGACCAAGCAAAGTCTCATCAGAATACGTCATAGAAGTTCTTCTGCAGTTGTGTAACAACAATGACCTTCGTGCTTCAAACTTTACGGTCGTCATGTGAATGAGAACCTCTAAACTCAGCTGCATTACAAAATGTAGAGACCAGATATATGAATCTCTATCTGTGTGGGAGAGGGCAGGTCGCACAATTGTGTTATCTGTCGTGCCGGCGGTTGAATTCGCAGGTTGCAGCCGTATTCCCCATATAATTTCAGGGACGAAATCAAATTCCTGTACGACATTTTGATCGAAGAACCCAGACCCAGACCCAGGATTTGTCTTCGCTCTGGGGAGCAAAACCCGCCCGACCCCCCCAAATCCCCCGCCCAACGGACATGTACGGCTGAACGTCAATACTGATGCCCTACAACAACAGGATAGGGAGACTCAATATGGCTCATCGACCCTGCTACTTTGTGGTGGAGCAACGGCGGGGAAGAGCTCTTTTACGTTGGAGCCGACGACATCCGAATCCGGCATGCCTGTTGCATGCATTCAGTAATGTACAACAACATTGTCGTATATTAAGGTATGACACGTCCTTACCGCCGCCAGCCCTTGGAAGTTATTACGTGTTTTCTATTTATGTGAACACGTGGTAGAGGATTACGGGAGAAGCGTAGGGCACCGAACTCAGTCCGAATTTAAACACCGAATTTTCAGCCCAAATCCAAGCATAAAAAGGCTCATATGGCTCATTGAAGGAAATTAAAAGTGAGTACAGCGTCATGAACTCCCTCCCCTTTGGGGCCAACCGCACTGTCTCACCCTTTTTCACACCCCAAGCACACATGCGCTGACCAGCATCCGTACATGCTTGTACTAGTCGTACATATTCCGCAGTGCAGAAAGCCTTTGCCCGGGGGTTCCATGGGGGGTCATCCCCGGGTGGGGTGGGGTGAATCGCAGCAAACGACCCATGTACACAGCACGCTGTACCTAATTAGTTCACAAAAATAATGTTTCTGTTTACTGAGTGGTATTTTTCTGAGGAGTGAGCGTTCATTTGGCGCGACGCAGCCTGAAATAATTTGGCGCAGTAAAAGTTATCGGAAACGTCACGAGGCCTCAGCCTGCCCTGAGGAAATCATACAGCTTCGAGCCTCTGCCTATCAGGGGGTAGCCAAACGTATACAGAGCTATTAGTTCTCCGTCATTACATTTCACCAGACTTGACGACTGTGTCTATTGACAGTCGAGTGTCCATCCTGCACTTCTACATCCTGCATAGCAGCTCGGCGCTGAACTGCGCAGCAAGCGAGTGCATATCCGGTTGTCATCCCACCGGCTTCCTCTCCGGCCCAACTGCTTCAGCCGAGTTAACCAACTCCGGTTTCAGCCGTATATCGTAAATCGCGATGCGCATCTCGGGAAAAAGCTCCGTCAGTGGAGGCGGTGACGGCGGGGGTGTGGGGACGGACGGCTCGCGGACCTCCCGCCATACCAGGCCGCAGGCAGTCAACTGGGAGAAGAACTGCAGCCCGAGGGAGAGGGTAACGCTGATCGGTTTGGAGATTCGGGGAATAAGGCTGATGGCTTGGCGGGTTCGATAATACACAGTTGCGGGTAAAAGCCATGGCCTGCATCGAAATGGGCCTTGCGCTGTACTTGGAGAAATTCGACCACCCACCTTACTGAACAATCTGTACATTCCCCTTATATCCATACCTCAACGTCGTGTGTATCAAAGCGATGCCTGGTGTGGCAATACAGAATGCAGGTGTCAGGACCCGCCAATTCTCGCATAACCTAGTGCCAGAGAGCCAGGGGGAGGCGAGCGAATACACATATGGCTTACGAAGCTGTAAATCACCAGGACCAGAATTTAGGTAGAAAACTACGGAACTTCAAGGAGGGAGGCAATAAAGATGGTGGTTGTCAAGGAGGCTCGTCCAGCTCCCTCTGCACCTTCATCTGGTGGTAATCGGCAGGAGGCTAACTACTTTGAATCCGGTAGGGTGTATATGTATTTGTGTATATGTCTTATATGTCTCTTACATCTCTTATACACATACAGACATATACATACAGTTGACGCCTTAGTTGATTCGGCAGATTCCGCTGGATGCTGGTGGTGGGTGCTGAACCTGGGAAAACCACTGATTTCGGAGAAGTCGGCATGGGAGACTGGATGAGGGTGCCCCGAAACACCGGGGAAGGTAGGGACTGCCAGGTTAGTGGCCACGGGTGATGTACCCCCCTATCCTACACACACATATACATACATATGATTCATATGCACACAAATGTATATATATATGTGTGTGTGTATGTGTGTACATACATGTGCATATATTTAAGAGAGAGTGGGAGAGAGGGAGTGGGAAAGGAGTGGGAAAGAGGGGTATGAGCCTAAGCGGGTTGGGTTGGGCAGAATGGGTGGTATCCCGGAGGTATCCCGGTAGCAGCTGTTCTGAGGTCATGCGTGCACGTGCTACCAACAATGGACGCAGCGGCAGCGGGCGTAATAACCTATGAGTGGCGTCACGTATGCATATGCATATGCATATGCGTATGCGTATGTGTGTATGTATGTATGTGTGTATGTGAATGCATGCTGTCTCTCCACGGTGAACTGGCACTAGGCCCACTGGGCCTACATGTGCGATGCAAATGTATGTCAGGCGACACAGACCCCACCCACAACCCCCTAAGCCTCGCAGTGGCGCCCTTACCCGTGGAGATGAATATCGGCCCAGGCTTGACATCTATTGACCCTTGTCCCTGCCGTCTCTCATGACCGGTCCTCACGGACAGCCTTCCCCTCGCCCATAGACCCGAAAGGCCTACCCTTGGCAAGCACTCCGTTCCTACTGCGTTATAAACCAGGTCGCTGCCGATGATGAAGTCCCAGCGCTGAGATAATAACCAGGCATCACTGCTGCCACAACCACCACGACCGCTTGTGCTTCCGTCGCCCCTGTCGCCGGCCGTGATGTCCAATTCACCAACGAAGTCCTCAGTGCCGCCCACCGGCCTATCCGGCGGCGCGAAACAGCCATCAGGGACCTCCTCAGGCTCCGCTTCAGGAAGGGGCCGTCGGCCACCAAGACAGTGCGCCTCCGCCGGTGGGGACGAGGACTCCGCCGCGCAAGCGAGGCCACAGTGCTCCCTGAGGGGGTGCGATTTTGGGTGCGTGTGCGGTATCCCCGTTTTATCAGGCGGCGACTGCGAAGGCTGTGACGATGTGTATGTCTGCTGGATCCGATTGTAGTCACAAAAGTGTCTCCAGTCACAGGCCTCTGCCTTTACCACCTCCATGCCCGGCAGGTGGGCGTTGAGGAGTAGGTTATGCCGCAGCCAGTCCAGGCCCCCACCCTCCTCCTGCTCCGTGAGCACCACCTGGGAGGGCGGCCGGGGTAGGCACGGTGAAATCGGAAGTTAGGATGCAGTTGACTGGTTAAGCCGAAAGCTGCACCGCTACTTTGTAGAAGTTTCTAGTCGACAAGCAGGCATGTATACAGCCTGAAGTTCCATTCCTTCCTGATAACGGGAAGCAAGGTGCATGCCACTGAAGGTGGTATATGTGGTCCCAAAACGAGCACGCGGCATCATATGACTGACATAAGGGAAGCCCGCTCACCCAAGCCAAAGCCCAAGCCCAAGTCCAAGGCCACGCAAGCCGACAGGTGTCCGTTACCCCGTAATGTCCCCAACCAGCCTCCGTAAGGTCCGAGTGCTCTGCATTCCCCCTAGATGTCCACATTCCCCCAGGCCTGCGTGCACCCAGCCATTTCAGCCCCAAGTGCCTCTCCCCCTCCTCACAAGACCCCTCCTGTTGCCACACCATTTTTAAAGCAGTTAAATTTCTCGCCAGGGTCATGCCCAGCCAGCCAAGCCCTGCGCCGAGCTCCAGAACCTGCAGACCAGGGCGGGAGAGGCCCAGCTCGCGGCCCATCTCCTCGAGGAAGGAGCATAACCTAGTGGTCGGCAGCGGGAGGCAGTCCCAGGAGGGGCAACGATATGGGATCTTAGGAGTTAGGTTTGATAACGCCTTCTGCTTGTGAGGCAGGAGAGCGGCGAAAGCGGATACAGTAAGGGGAGGGTGCGTGCGTCTGGTAGGCGTTCTTTGGGCAAGGACACCGTACCTTCGAGCTGCGTCCCATACAATGCCGCCAGTGGTTGTCAGAGCGGCATGCTCCGTTACGATATCGTGGACCCAGGTTTCCCTCATCCTCAGCAGACGGCTAGACTAAGGATATGTATTCCCAACCTAGTACATAACCTGCGCCATAAAATTTGATACACAGAAGTCCCAGCTGGGTATTTTTGCCCAAAGGGATTGCACACTGTAGGACGCTGCATAGGCGGCGACTTGTTGCAGATCCCTTTCAGGCATGCAGTTATCTTCAGAATTTAACTAATGGGGAGTTTGGTTCAAGAGTTTCAAGAAGTTATAGGAAATGTAAGCAAACTAAATAACTTGCGAACCACCACCAACTCCTCATTCGACTGATCTTTGCTCCTTTGGTCCGAACTATCACTAGCAAACGTCTAATGCGCACTCGATGTAATTATTGCAATGATGCAAACCTTGCCAAGTATAAACCCACGCCAAGTTGCGTCTTCTCTTGCCAAAGTCCAGGGTCCTAGCTTTACAGCTGCAAACTTATGATGCATAAGCGGATATTCAAGTTTAATGCTGTAGGGTCGATGCCTCAATTATGTCCGAGGGCAGTGGTACTATTGGATCAATCCCGTGATCCCGCCAAGGCGCGATGGCGATTTGCACATCCTGAATTTCGCACAAGTATCCGCTTTACGGCCCCTGGTTTGCGCAAAACCGATGGGACTTTCAAAAATCGACAGATTACAAAATGGTAGACATCATCAAGTGCTTGAAGCGAGAATGCGAGGTAGACTTGATAGATGAATAGCAAGCAGCGATTTATGGTAACCGTCAATGGGGTAACCGCAGCATCTAAAACATGATCCCCAACCTGGTACAGTTTACAAGATTTCTCGGGCCTCTCGGCCGAGGACTGCTCATTGGTCACAGTGTAGCTCGTGAGTATCCGAGATAATCTATGATATAAGGACATTTTGTAGATGTTTATATTATTTATATATTACAAGCTCCTAAGGTCCGTACGATCCAGGGGCCTCACTTGGCCCGCTATAACTCAAAAAATGGTTATCAAAGACGGATCAAAAGGGACAACCATAGCGATGAAGTAACGGAACATTTACCCGTAAACAATTACAAGTTTTTCTAAGCTGCCATTCCTATTTCCTTTGGAAAAAATCTTCGAGAAGCAGTACGGCGGCCATACCCTGCTGGACCAAACAGTTCTTGCAAAAGATTAAACATCTAAGGATAATCTTAGTAATTGTTCTATACAAGGATTCGTCCCATTTCCTCTGCGTGCAAGTTGCAAGTGTTTGTACGAACGGCCACCTGGTGGACATTTCGAAGGATTAAGATATGCGGAATTAATAAAATATGCAACTCTGAAAATTTAGCTATGCACCAGCATCTTTAGCTGTTGGATGCTGAAACGTTAGGTGCACATCGTACCGGTACATCTTGCAACTTGAACTCCAGATGGTGCTGTCACGTCGCAGGCAGGTCACGTCGCCATGTCTGGAATCTACAATAAGACATGCTGATGATATTTTTTGTGTTATAAAAAAGGACACATTATCAAGTGTAGCAGAGCAGTAGCTTTACGTAGTAACATGTTTTCTCGTTCGTTTGACACCTGATAGGGAAATTTATTAAAAATTTTGGAATCTGCATCGGCAAAGTTTATGGCTGTAGCTATTGTGTTAAGCTTGGAAAACGTACAGTTAAACAGTGATACCTTGCGGGTGAAACAGTTTCCTTAGGATGAGGGAGAACCGAAGTTATTCTTGGTATGTAATTCTGGCGCTTACCTTGACAGCTCTAGTCCGACCGAGCGGCGGCATCATCGCCCAATTCACTGTGCAAACTGACAAAAATCCTGTGCATCGCAAGACGCTGAATATACCACTTCGTCTGAGTGACCAGCGCTCTTTGCTATCATCCGAGGACCTCGAAGACCAGCAACTGAAGGCACTAGACGCGGTGCATACATCTGCCTTTGCCTCTCACCCGGACGTCGGCCTCGAACACATCTTCGCCCCACTTGAGCGCGCCTGCCACCCCGACTGCACCAAACGGGGCAACTGCAATGCTGAGGACGGACGATGCGAGTGGGTACGGGTGGATTTTGCGAATCATGGGCAAGTTCGAGGGAATGTTTTATTGGGAAGCCACCTGGGATCGCGGTATACTCTGGGTCTGTCAATGAGCACCCCACGGTCTTGCAACCAGCGGCGGCCTACCCCAGAGCATATGGATTATCCTAAGACCCCTACCCAAAGCCGAATCATCCATTGCTTAGGACCTTTATCGAATGGTTTAATGTCAACACAAGGACCTTTACCTTAGGTAAGGACCGTAGCGGGCAATCATCCAGGGTCTCATCAGGTCCCATCAGAAACAGCAGCAGCAGGAGGTGAGCGAGCAGCAGCTGGTGGAGTGCCAGTGTTATCCTTACCAAGTCGAGGAGGCAGGAAAGGGCTTGTCGTTTGGAGGCCGAGACCACTTGTTTGAAGGTTACCGGATAAGCGATAAGGGGTCATATCGTGGTTCTAGCGCCCTGCCATATGCTTACTTCTAATACGAGGTCCTCCATCCTCCGGGCGGGGTCCCTTGGATGGCTGGGAAAGGGTTCTAAGGGGACTGCCCGGGGGGCCCTGGGCCAGATGACTACTGGAAGACTTATAAGACGGTATAGGTCACTACGCGATGAGGGTTCATAATTGCTGGGAGTGGGCCAATGATGGTTGATGCGCCAAGGTGGGGCGCAGTCAAGCCCACATGGGCCCGAACCACGCCTTGCTGTGCGGCGATTGCGCAGTGGAGAGTGGGGGCCAACACGTTGTGGAGAGAATCTATTTTTCTTCTGGTTATAGAGGCTGGACGGGCGCTTCAATGCCGACCCGATCCGATATGCATTGAAGAGAGGATGTACAGCTGGTGGGGCTGTTGCCGGGTGGTCATGTGAAAGAGGGGGTGGGGTGGGGACCTCTTGGGTGGCAGCGGCAGCAGATCCTCAGCCCTGCGGACTACGTGCGCGGAGCCGTTACGCAGGCTGATATGACAAGGCCCTGGAAACGGTTTTGACCTACATAATCAGCAATGACACAGGAATGGTCATCACGCCCACCACCAGTCGTGCTAGGGCCCCAAACCCGATGGACATGCGCTTCCCTTCCCGGCACCATCTGCCGTCAGGGGGAATGTGAATATGGAGGCACCAGCGGCTGCTGCTATCGTTTACCGAACCTGCCTGGCCCAATCTCGCCCGGGCATACTGACTTTTCTCATTGACGCGGAGACACGGTCCCGTGTGCCCCCCTTATCACTCACGCAACCCTCCAAGCCGCGCGACAGTGCATTCTTTTCAAACAGGAGCTGAAACCCCTCCGGTTCTCTCCACCAGACCCCACGCGCTCTATCCCTTACCGTACGTCTGAAACCTTCCACCGCCTTCTCTTCCCATACCCTCCCCATCGCGTGCCCCTGCTGGCGCCGACCGGCTGCACTGCCGTTATTGCTGCTGCTGCCGCCGACATCACCCCGACAGGTGCCCCTTCGGGTACACGGGTAAGCAGTCGGGTTGAGAAGTGCGGCGGAGGCCGGGATGGGGGGTTGTAGGTTGATCCGCCAAGAGGCGGAGTGCACAAAGGAACAGAACAGGATTAGGGAAGGTTACGAGGAACCTCCGAACCCAGTTTTGGAACAGGCGGTAAGGAGTGACGGTTACAGCTTTTGGTGGCCTTACGCACAGCTATCCTGACTACTCCACTCTCCCCCAATACTTCTCGTAACTTTGCATACAAATCTAGACATGTATTGTATAAGGCAAAAGGAACATAGTCTTGGATTGCTTGTTTACCTTTAATTCCCCGTTTTGTGCTTTGTACCCTTCCTCTCTCTGCACACATCTCAGCTCCCCTCCCCCTCCTCCGGGCCCCCCCCACCACGCCCTACCTTCCATTCCTGTCCTTCAATCCACGCTCAGGCCCCACGTGCGATGAGCCCCTGCTGCCCGCGTGTCAGCAGGGCCCCGGGCTGGAGCCCTTCTTCGGATTACTTGCGTCAAGGAACTGCGAATGCCTGCGTCAGGCCAACCGCTTTTTCGGGTGCTCACCCACTGTGAGGCCGGGTTAGGGGGCCAGGAAGAGGAGGGCGTAACATAGCACCAATAAAATAGTCACCCCAAAACTGCAGACTGCCATCTCTTATGGCGACTGCCGTCTGGATCGGAGATTCTCCGGCGCCTTTCAATTAGGGCCTCTGCTTTCTACCTCCACCCATCCTGCTGGTGATGGTGACCAGGTGTTGATGATCCCTATCGGGCCTTTATGTGGATTCTGCGGTGTCTCGTCCCCAGTGTACCACCCGCAGCTTGGTTTCTCCCCTTTCGCCACTTTCCGATGACCCGCTCTTTTCTCCTAGTATATTATGCCGACACCCACTATGCAGACATCCCCGTTATCCACCGGTCTTAACTCTGGAGCGGCTACGTCGCCATCGCATTTTTTAGCGCGTTTTTGGCTTCCGTCGCTTCTGTGTCCGCTTGGAAGTTCTGCCTTGTATCCCTTACCCCGCTACCCAGCTTCCTTCGCGCTCTGCCTCGCGCTGCCCATCCCCTTCCCCCAACCCTGCTATCAACAGAATGAAACCTGCACACTGGTCTCAATGTCCTTTCACGAGGTGCAGTGCTTCTCGGTAAGAAACACGGGAGTGAGAGAGGCTCTGGGCTGAAAGAGGGGATGATTAGTTGGGATATGTTTCAAGGGTATTTCCGTGGGGATGGGGGCGAGTAGACGAGACCTGGTTGCCGTTCAAACTCGTTCGAGTTCATAACGCACGCTCAGATGAGCCAGGCGGGCAGAAGGCCCAAGGGACGGCAATCTTGAGCTGAAAAATATGAATAAAGATGAACAAAAAATACGGTAGATTGGAAAGAAGTCCGATCAGGCAACAATGCGAGAAGAACAGTTCAAAAAAGGAAGGTTAGCAGTCATACCTACCCACATTCGATAGCCGTATAAGGCGAATGCTATGAATCACTCGGACAAGACCTAGCGCCTATCAGGGATAACACAAGCTCATTACTATATACTAATTATTCCGGGGCGGGGGTTCAGGACAAGCAGGTATCCCGGCCTTCACGTCTGGGCCGTCTGGTGGTGAGGGCTCAGGGCCGGTATCGCGAAGAGGGGTGGGTGGGGAACTAGACGAGGAAGCGAATGAGACGAAGCGAGCACCGGAACGAGGAACCCTCACTTTTAGCGGTGAGAGTATCGATGACGGTTACGATATATGTACAACCACGGCCGTGTGATTCGGCTACGCGCACTTGTGCGCCGCGCCTTCTTGGTCAACACATTTCTTAAGCTTAAAACGGTGTACGTTCTCTATCCATTGACATTTTCTCATAGTGGAGCACTCCGGCCGCCCCTTTCTTCCGGCTTGTGGAGTTTGTTGTCCCCCTGCAAGCATCCCACACCTTGCTTTCCCGTCTCACTTGTTTCTTTTCACCCTCTCCTTTTCCCTCTCCAGTTCACGGGCAAGGTCCCCTCCGAGCAGTGGAGTCAGATGCCGGCGATGGATGAAGAGGGCGTGGAGTACTATAAGGGATGGATCAACCGGCGAGTGGATCTGCGACGAGTGGAGCCCCGGGAGGGAGTGGTCGGGGGGGACATCTGGGGTCGGTGAGTGGCGGTGGGAGGGCCCCGCTCAGGAGGTGACCTGAGATAGGCGCGATCAGGGTTTGGGAAGCGTGTCTACAGTTGGTTCGGGCTGCCGCTCAATCACCCCGGTAATGTACCATCTTCTACTTTGCAAACTACCATAACAACATCCTAAACCCAATTAAGTTGTAGTGCCCTACGAGGGGCGTTAAAGAGTCTGACAATATCAACTATAGCTTTTAAAACTACAATAAATTTAGAAAATTAAGAATTGTAAATTAACAATATAAGTAAATTGTTTATCACTTTAATCTGTAAAATTTATATAACCGCTACAATAGGAATCGATAAACGGACACCTATTGTGACACCAAACGGACTTCAGGCGGCGTTGGGGATGTCCAACAGAGCCGTATGGCGCCGTGTCAGAGAGCATGGCAATCTATGGCAGTGTCTCTTCCTTTCCCTCCCACATATGCCACCCGGTCATGCATTTCATTTCATGTCCCCCGTCTCGTCCCCTCAATCCCCTTCGTCCGGGGCCCCCCGGCGGTCCGGTCCCCTTTGCAGCCCCTACCTGATCCTGCCTTTGGAGAAATGCGGTCACCATAAGTGTCACGGCCGGGGGGCATGTGCTGTGGAGCTGCCGGTCAGGATGGGTGGGGGATTGCTTCGGGGCTTTCTGGAGCGGTAGATGGGGGGGCACTTGCGCAGTACTCTCAAGTGCGTGCTGTCATTGCTGTGCCATGCTTTGGGATATCGAAATATGCTGCGAGTGGTCCATGTCCGAGCGCAGGGCCTTCTTTGAACTGGGGCCACCCGACCGAATGTGAAGGGGTGGGACGAAATGGGTCCAGCTGGGCTTTTATCAACACGAGGGCGGCAGTGACCAGTGCGCACAGCGGCGGGGATAATCTGAACGTCTTCACGAAGACCTCCTTACAGATAACTTTTTCCCTCCCATTACTCTCAGCTCTTCACGTTTACGCCCTGGTGCGGCTCGCTCTGGGTCTCTGCCCTCCCTTGCCCTTCCCTTACATCCACACTCCATGTGCGTGCTTCCCTTCCCCTTCTACACCCGCTACACCCTCTACACCCGCACCCAGTCTGCGGAACTGGACAGCATCTTTACGGCCAGTAACGGTACCAAACACTTCTGCATGTGCTACAAGGGCTACAAGGGTCATACCTGCAAGTGCGTGAGTGAATCCGTGCGTGCACTGCGGTTGGTGAAAGGCTGTGCGGGCAAGGGTGTTGGGTGCAGCCAGTTCGTGCCTTACCCCTGGAGTGGCCTCCCTTCACCAGATCCGAGTATTTTGCTTCGTGCGCTCGGCCGTCTACACCAAGCAGCTTTTATCCAACCTTCCATACCCCTCTCCCCAACCTCTTTCACCCACCCACGACTGGGGCTTCCACGTGCGCCCGCTGCAGTGAGGACATGTGGGAGCTGTGTCCCAATCGGTGTCGTGGCCGTGGTCAATGCATTCGGGGCTTCTGCCACTGCAGGTGGGTAAAGAGCGGAATGGAGGGGGCCCAGCATGGTAGCGGATTTAGGGTAAAGTTTCGGACGAATCTTTTTGGAAGTAAAGGCGCGCTGCCCCTGCCCCTGTCCCCAATAATTTCCCGTTCTGAAACCTTACATTTGTCGATTATAGCCAACAAAGCTAGGGAAAGAGTTTGTTCCTGTGATTAAGTTGAAGATCGGGGGGAGTGTGGAGGAGGTAGGGGCAAGAAAGGGGGGCCAAGAAGATAAGGAATGGAAAGGTAAGCGGGCGACGGAAGGTTGAGCCGGATAATGGAAGTGAGGATTGAGAAGGATTACAGATAACAAGGAGACGGACGGCTGCGATGTTACTTGCGCTTCGGGGCCAGTTTGACAAGGGGGGTGGCAAGGTGAGATCTTCTCACTTACGGGTTTGAAAGCCCGCACGGCTTTGTCTGGTTGGGGTATGCTTTTCTGTCCGCAGCTACGTGGCAGGCGATGGTGGAGGTAACTCCCGTTATTTTCGCCCTGGGCATTTAGGGTATTTGCATGAACGTGTTTTACGTAGGAAAAGAATTGATGGTGGACAGTTCTCCTGCGCATTCGCACGCATGCACAGCATGGCGACGCGTGACCAAGTGGCCTGACCAGGCAGCCCGATACACTTGCCGCGCATATTCAGCCGCCTGCACCCGCAATGCGACGGGGAGAATAATTTAGGAATTCCGAGTTGCCGGCCGCTCTGTTCATGTGGTTGTACCCACCTCCACACGCGCGTACGCGCAAGGTAACAACCCAGCCTCCCTGCTGTGGCCCCTGCCGGTTGCACCCGTCTCTGCCCCGCCCAGGGCGCCCTACTGGGGGTTGGACTGCGGTCGCGAACGAGCCTGGCAGCTGGCCCCAGGGGCTTCCCTGGTTCCCAACCGCCTGGTGCTGCGGATTTACGTGTGAGTGAGAGTGAGCTGCGGGCAATGATGCAACGGCCGGTAGGAGGGTTGGGGAGGTGTGGTGGGTTTGGGGTCAGGAGACCGGACGGGTTTGTTCACTCGTTTCACACCGCTCCCGCGTTGCCACACCCTCCATGCTTGGTCATGTCCATGGCCCCGTCCAGTGTGTTCAGTCAGATGCAGGGCTGGGTAGCAGCGTTGTTGTCTGCCCAACTATCCTCTCCAACATGCCAAGCCATTCCGCGTGGCTGCATACATGGCTACTTCCGGGCCCGCAACACATCCCCACAACCCCACCTGGCGCTTCTCTCCGCAGATATGAACTTCCAGCAAATGTGGCCTTCCCAGTGCCGCTGGTGGGTGGTGAAAATCCTGGGGGCCAGGAAGGGAGCTACGGATCTGGGGAGGGGGTTATGGGTGCAGTATGAGGCCCGAGCGGGTCCCGCCGCTCATGCCCCAAACATGTTTTAGTCCACCCAACATAGGCATCGTGTCCTGCATCCTGATGACCTGCATCAGACATATACTCTCTGGGCGTCTGGGCCCTCCCGTGAAAAGCCGGCTGCTATCACCCCTTAACCTCAGTGCTCATCCTGTCGCAGGACGACAACGTCTTCGATATGGACGAGCCCTCCTACCTGACTCATCGGAAGTTCTTGGTACGTGCAGAGGGCCCCTGGGGGAAGGGGATATATGACAACGGGCCTGCTGGCAGCAATTTTGCTTTTCTATCCTCTGCACACTCACACCCATATATACATGCGTGTGTTAACATCGAAACGCGTTGTTACCCCCTTGGATGCTGGGGACTTACTCAGGGACGTTTGGGAGTTACGGCCACTTAGTCCTGCTTACCATTCCCCTCGGCCTCCATCCCCACCCCAGCTTATCCCCTCGACCCGAGGCACACCCACGGTTTTCATATGCAGTGCGGTTCGCCGCACTCCGTTTCGGGCGCACGTCTCCATGGTGGTTGTCGCTCCACATTTACCAAACCACAGAAGTCACACTCACACTTCCGAAAGCGAATGCGAATGCGACTTGCACGACCCCCTTCCTTCCTTGCCTACTTGTTTCTTTGCATTCCCCTTCCCCTTCCGCCCTCAACCCCTTCATCGGCCAACCCCATTTGCCATGTGATTTGTTCTCTGCACTCCTTACCTGCCCTGATCTGTTCTAATTGTGACAGGAGATGCTCCTCCTGGACACTGCAATACGAACAGGTGGGGCTTGGAGTGCAGGTTTACTGGCAAGGTTGTAAAAAGAGAGGGCTCTACCTCAGCTTGGGTCGACGAGGGTGAGCATGCATCTTGAGGGACTGCGAAAGGGAGCGAGTTCGCTTGTTCTCCAGAACAGGTCGCACCGTTGAGGCCTGGTTCGTGGACCTGCGGTGGAGGTTGCCGGATCGTTGCCGGTGTGCCTGTGAGGGAAGCTGACATCCGTTCGTCTCTTAATTACCGCCCCTTCACTGACCCAGATGGCAGATTCCCGATTGCGTGACTACCTGGCCACTGCTTGGCCTCTCCTCCCGGCATGATCTGCTTTCGGGGCTTCTAGGTTTTGCTTTTATCCCCGCATGCAGCTAGCCCGCCTCGCCTGCCCTCTTGCTCATCCCTCAGCTCTTGAGTTATGCCAATATATCTGCTTTGCATTACGTGTCTTCGTTTCCTCCATCCCCTTCCCCAGAAAACCCTCTGGAGGCGAATCTGTTCTTTGTGCCCGCTACCGCTTATTCTTATTCCAGCAATACCAACTCCCCTGTTAACCAGGTACGGGGAATGAAGGGTCGGGGCTCGGAGAAGATGCGGGGGATGAGGGAAACGACAAAGCCGAAGGTGTATTTGGCGTGGGGGGTTTGGGGGTGGGGGATGAGGTTAGAGTTGGAAAAAGTACGATTGGGGAATGTGTAAATTCGGTCACTTATTCGGCCTTCAGGAAAGCAGCGGAAAGTTGAGGGAAGGGGCACCGGTGAGCCAAGGAGATGTGGAAGCATTGGACGGGGTTTGCCGATGGCGGGGTGGGAAGGTGTCCGCTGTCAGGGTCCGTATTAATAGTCCGCTCCCTGCTAACTCTGCCCAACGCCGGTAAATCGATACAACAACCGATCTGCAGATCGAGGCCGCGCTCAAGTATGTAATCGTCAACTTCCCCTACTTCAACGCCAGTGGGGGCGCAGACCACTTCGTGTGGACCACGGGTGAGGGATGGGAAAGGGGTTGGGGAGTGGGGGGCTTCGGCAGAATACAGCGGTGGATGTGGTGATAGGGCTGGGTGGATGGGTGGATGGGTGGATGGGTGGATGGGTGGATGGGTGGATGGGTGGATGGGTGGATTTTTCACTTACAGGAGCACTCGGTAACCGCACAGCCTGAAGGCGAGCGGCCTTTCTACATAGTAACAGGTTTCACCTTGTCCTGATTGGGCCATCATCCATGACCAGTGCCACCGACCACTTCCAAGCTGAGGCCCGTCCGTGCTGCATTACTCACCCCTATGGCCAGCATGAAGGCCCCCACGCACATACACACAGACACACACAGACACCATGCTCAATTCTCACATCCAAATCGGTAGCGTGCGTTGGATTCCTTGGCCCCCCCCGCAGGAGACCGAGGCGCATGCTATCTTCCGCGAAATGTAGGGGCTGCTGCAGGGAGTGTGCGGGGAGGGCGAGGGGGTGACATCTCGTATGCGAACAGGAGCAGGGAAGTTGGGAGCTATCGGTCGCTGGAATGGGAAGGAAAGGGTAGGGCAGGACGCGGCTCGCATCAACAGGGTGGAGAAGAAGGTCAGATGTGCATCCACCAGGAGCAAGGCCATGGCTCGCGCATTTGGGGCTCTGCCCCTCATTCCTCCCCCCTTCTATTGGCTAAGGGCAGCAGCGAGTGCTCCCCCACACCTTGTGCACTAGACCCACCCCCTTTCCTATTCGTACATGAGCACTGCGCTTCCCCTGTCCCCTGGCAGGCTGGGTGTCGTTTGCTGTGTCCGACATGGGGGCAGGATAGGATGTAGAACCTCAACGCGCAGTGGGGTAATACCGGTTCCCTCCCGCCCTCCTTATCATTCCCAACCCCATCCACGAAAACACACACATACACACACACGTGTAGCTTGCAGTTCTGTCGAAGGCCCGATTCCCAGCGTGTAGAGACCCTAATCGCACACGCGCGTGTATAATCGTTTCCGACTATTACACAAGGATATGCATATGACGACCTTTCTCCAAGGTTCGGTCCCTCCCCCTCATCCCACCTGACCTTTACAACTGATCTTTGCAGCTGTCCCGCGTCATCTTCCTGACGCTGTTTGGCCTACACGCCAACCTCCGAGATAATGCGACCACGTTCCTGCACCCCAGGCCAGAGCACCACCCCAACTGGGGCTGTGTGCATCCGAAGAAGGACGTGGTGGTGGCGCCATGGTGCGAACCGGATGGGGGAGGGGGGGCTACAGCTGAGGGAAGGACATGTCCGTCTGCTATGCTTCGGGTGTCGCGTATTCCCGGATTCCTTAAGTTGTTCATTGAGAGATAGAAGATGAAAGGTACGCTAAGGCCAATGCCTAAATCAGAACGGCAGCAGCAGGAGTTACTCCTGCAAGCGTGAATTGAGTGACGTCAACCGATTATTTCGTGCAGAAATCGGCGTTGCCCACCAGAAAGTAATTTTGTTGTCCACAAAATAGAGGGTCGCCGTTGCCTGTCAGGCTAAGCTGAGCTGAGCTAAGGTCGGGGGTTCCCAAGCTGTGAACGGCCCCTCCTTTAAAGGAATCGCTTAACTGACCCCACCATATTGAACTGTCGTGTGTGTATAAGGTAGGTACGACAACATGGTTGGATCAGAGGAAGCTCCACGGGTGTACGAAAACTTGGTTGCAGCGGAGGGCGAATCGCCGGAGCGGTATTTGCTGTTCTTCTTCGCAGGTGGGTTGGGATTGGTCCATGGAGAGGTCTTTGGCCGGGGTCGGGTTACTGTTGGGCTCGTGTGTGTGCATAAGCATTACAAGGTGGCGGTTTAGGTCGGGGGGGGGAGTTGGTGGGGGTTGGGGTTGGGGGTCGTGGGGTGGGGGGGTGGGGGGTGGCATCCCTCACCTGCGGCCCTCACTAACCTGGGCGGAGCCCTGCTTCACTCTTCTAGTGGGGCCATTAGTCATACGATCACGTTTGCCTTGGCTCCTCCATCTGTGTGTACGGGGGAGCGAGAGGGATGGGAAGATGCATGCGTATGGATATTTTTGTATGGGCTTGTCCGTATATGCACCTGAAGTGTGTGCTGTGGCGTTGGGCGAGAAGTAAGGCATTGCGGGTTATCGGGGAGGGAGTCGTGGGACAAGTACGGTTGCTACGTGGAGGGGCCAGCGGCATGGACACTGGGGGTTGATGCACCGACAGTGGCAGGGTCTCTGGAGTTGAAGACAGCGGGTGATGAGCGCTTCACACCCCGAGCTGTATCGTCTGTGTCTCACCGTATTTCGGTGCCTCTGATTTCGTGTGACATGCAACAGCCCGTCCGATCAGTTGGGCACTAAGATGTTACCCTGACCTCGCGGCTCTCAAACCCCCTTGCGGCCCCTCCCACTCTACCAAGGCTCGGTACGGATGCACGACATGTCGTATAGTAACGGCGTCCGTCAAGCTCTGTTCAATCATTTGAAGGCACTTTTCGCTTCGAACGGCAACTATTCGGACATCCTGTTCGTGGAGGGTGAGTGAGGCGCAGTCGGGCCGCCGTCCGTTGGGTTTGGAGGTGTGTGATGGAAGTTTGAGCGCACATGTTGAGGTCGAGTCTTAGCCGTTGTCCCAAATCGTGGAATGTATCAACTTAGTATGTCAGCGAGGATGACTTACGTTGTCACGGGCTGCAACCTGGCGAATCTCCAGTGCTCTTCTCCCTCGCTAATGCCGCTCCTCGCTAACCATTGCGTTCTAGTTCATTCTTCAATGCTCCTCTCCCCTCCCCAACCTTCTTCACAAGGCTATACTGCCAGTTATGGCGAACTCTACATGCGTTCCCGCTTCTGCCTGGCACCTCACGGGGGTGGTTTCGGAGTGCGCCTCACGTTGGCCATGGCCCACGCTTGCATACCTGTTATAATCCAGGTGCGGCCCTGAAGGCTTGCCAGTGCCTGAACAGGAGGGGAGCAATTGCGCAGCAACGCCTGTTGAATAGGAGCTGCCAGTCCGCAAGTAACGATTTCAGATAAACCCTAACTGGATACTGCTTTCACGTGTGGTTCTACCTCTCAGGAAACCGCAACCTGGCAATGAGCTCTCCGCCTTTATGAAGCTTTATGTGTTGTGATGGCTCTTTCCGTCCGACGTTGGACCCGGACCCCTCTTTTCTGTTGGGCTGCCCCCCTCGCGCGCCCCTTTGCCGCTTTTTCCCCTCGGCCCTCGTCGTTGTTCCGCGTCCTAGGCTGTTGGCCCGTCACAGCGCGGTCAGATGCTACCGCTTTGGTTGTGAGCCTTTGGGCACACAAACGCCACCGAGACACGCTACGCCGGCAAGGTTGACACCATCATCATGTTCGTTTCCCGATCCTTACTGCACTCTTCATTGGAAATAATTCACCCTCAATCACCGCATTCTCTCTCACGTCGTCTTCCAACCCGCAGGATCAGGTGTACCAGCCCTATGAGAGTGACGGCATTCTACCATATAGCCAGTTTGCGCTGAGGCTGTCAAAGTCCGACATCCCAAACATCGTGCCGATCCTGCGTGCCGTGTCCGTCGAGAAACAGAAGCGCATGCGCTTGGCAATGGCCAAATACTACCAGTAAGCGAGGACAGGATGCTTTGGAGGGCTTGGGAACTATGATCATGGTATGAACGAACGTATCAACCTAAACTAGAATCTGGCAGCTAGGAAGGAGGAAGGAGGAAGGAGGGCATTGGGCCTGGGCTTGCGGCGCACAAGGACACAGCGGCGGAGGCGGGGTCAATCACAGGATGAGTTTCATGGAATAGGGAGGGAGGAGACATGACAAACGAAAGGAAGGGCACATGGTTAATGCAGACGGGTACTCACCCTGCTGATGATTCCGATGGATCAGTCACGATTACGAGGGCCGATGCAACCTTCGCCTGTGCACGTTGATATCGTTGGTTTCCCCAAAGCCCTTTCCATTGAGCATTCCCCATCTTCGTTCCGTAAGTCCGGTGGCGCAACCATTCCGGTCTGAAGCCCACTGTGCTATATAGTTCTACGTCTCCCTTCCATGCGGCCGTGAGCACAGGCGAACTCACTCTCCCTGGTACCCCCCATACCCCACAGCGCATTCCTGTGGGACGCGTCGCTGGGCGGGCGGGCTTACAACTACACCATCAAGGCTCTAAATCAGCGACTACACGGGCTATGGGGACGCCTATGGGGGGATCCGCATCGCCGTCAATTGCGAGTGGCATAGCACGAAGGTGCAGAAAAGCTATAGAGCCGACAGCTGGGGCTGTATGCTCCTTCACCGGTGGTGAAGTAAGTGAATGAGGGCAGGGATGCGGCAGAGGAGGGACGTGCAGGTAGGATGCGGAGACTGGGCAGCATTGCACAAGGGGAGGGACGTCCAGCATTACCGAAGCCTGGGCTATATTTGGGAATGTGCGGCATCGCCCTCGAGGGCAAGAGCGGGACGTGGTCGGCAACACAGCGGTCCTGTTAGCTGGAAAGCAGGGGGATCTGCAACATTTTGCCATATTCATCCGATGTTCTTTAGTGGTGACAGACAAGAAATTGTGAAGACGTCTTTGGAATGCTGGTGCGCTGGCGGCTGTTCCGAGTACGCAGAACATGTATCCTGATTGGGAGTCTGCTAGATAGGGATCCTGAAGGCAAGAGCAAGTTCGGCCACGACAGACCATATGGGATGTCCTGTGATGTATCGCCTCCGCCAGGTGCAGCTGTGGGTCGAAGTGCACAACCGGGCCCCATCATTCACTATAATTTACGGGCAACTTCCACTGTTTGCTGTGCATGACAGCAAACGGCTCGCATGCCTACTGGTATCCGTGCCTACTTGTATGCCTCCGCTGCCATACCGGTTCCAGCTCTCTATTGCCACAAGGCTTGCCGGTCAGTAACACAGGACATCTTACAGCCGTGGCAACCTCTCACAGTGTTCACACAGAGTCGGCGACGACTTTCCACTTTACATCGTGCCGCCTCATCAAACAGGGACGAATCAAATGCCTTCACAATCGGTCAGGCACTAACCCTTACGCACCACGCCAAAATCCGGACAACAGCGCCCGTTTTCAAGGCCAATGGCTAGCCAACGCCACCCGATCCAGTGTCCTCCGTTGTCGCCCACTAGAATGCTTTATTAATAATTGCACTAGATCAACCGGGCCCCTCTAGCTGTCGAATGCAACTAATTCTTCTGGTCCGCTTTCTAGCAATTGACAACAGCGCAGCAGTTGGGCACTGCTGGAAGGGGAAAGAAACGGCGACGTGGTACTTGCGTGGCTCCTAAGGCTAAACGTTACCCACAATGACATGTAAAGGCGAACATATATTCCATCCTCCATAGGGTTCCCTTGGAATTGAGCTATGGGGGGAGCCCAGCAGCCAGATGTGCCGCAACCCCGGACTGGCTTGCACCCTGGATACATGCAACGAACATCTGAATCTGGAACATGCGAAATAAGAAGAGGAGAGACCAGACAGGCCCAGGCAAAAACGAAACACCTACAAGTACTCACAACGTTAAGTTTGGCGGGTTGTCTATCCAATGGTACTCCATCCTGTGCACCATCTGCTTGATCTTGTTGACAATCAACGCCACCCCCACGGCCTTCGCCAAACACAGCTCTGCACCCCCCTCCCAGGAAGTAAACAGCCAGCCTGAAACACTGAAGCTTTAATCCCCAGTGGGGAGGATGCGGTGACAGCAGGCGCTGAAGCAGCGCCTGCCAAAGCAGGCTTCCCCCCCTCCTGTGAGCAATTTCGCAGCAGGTGGCGCACAATCCATCGTTTGATTGGCAAATTGGTAACCCAGTAGTTGTCGTCTTCTATCAATCATGTCCGTGACTTGAAGCAAAAGGGATGGCGGGGGAGATGGAAAGGAAAGATGTGTCAATCCTGACTACCAACGGTAAACGTTACTGCAGTCGCAGGTGTTTAACATCATACCAGGAGGGTCGAGGGGTGTAGCCTGGGGGCATCAGGAGCATTCAGGGACGCCACCGGGCACCACTGCTGCAACCAGTTGAATCGACCGCACTTCGCCTCGCGTCCATATCGCTGCCCTCCTCGCGGGACAGCAGTCCCTCCGGCACATCCCGCCCTCGAACATTGCTGGTTTCGGAGTCGCTGCCCTCCTCGCGGGACAGCAGTCCCTCCGGCACATCCCGCCCTCGAACATTGCTGGTTTCGGAGTCGCTCCCCTCCTCGCGGGACAGCAGTCCCTCTGGCACATCCCGTCCCCGAACATTGCTGGTTTCGGAGTCGCTGCCCTCCTCGCGGGACAGCAGTCCCTCCGGCACATCCCGTCCCCGAACATTGCTGGTTTCGGAGTCGCTGCCCTCCTCGCGGGACAGCAGTCCCTCCGGCACATCCCGCCCTCGAACATTGCTGGTTTCGGAGTCGCTGCCCTCCTCGCGGGACAGCAGTCCCTCCGGCACATCCCGCCCTCGAACATTGCTGGTTTCGGAGTCGCTGCCCTCCTCGCGGGACAGCAGTCCCTCCGGCACATCCCGCCCTCGAACATTGCTGGTTTCGGAGTCGCTGCCCTCCTCGCGGGACAGCAGTCCCTCCGGCACGTCTCGCCCTCGAACATTGCTGGTTTCGGAGTCGCTGCCCTCCTCGCGGGACAGCAGTCCCTCCGGCACGTCTCGCCCAGCGACGGACGCGCCGCTGGCAGCGGTGGAGTTGTCCTCGTGCAAAAGCAGGCCTGCCGATATAATGCGTATCAAGTTTGGTGCACGGCTCTCCGAATAAGATTCTTCTTCGCGTGACAAAAGGCCCTCAGGCACAACCCTAGGAACGACCGGAAGGCTAGTGTCTGCGTTATCCTCTCGCGACAGAAGGCCGTCGGACAGTTTGCGTGTTGAGATTGTGGTGCTGTTCTCCGATGCGTTGATTTCTTCTCGCAATAGCAAGTCGTCTGGGTTGGCTCGCGTGCGGTAGGACGTACAGAGGCGCAGCGTCCCCTTTCGCGTATACTTGGCAATCTTTGCACGATCAGTATTTTCTTTTGTCCACTTCCTGGGCACGCTCAAAGCTGGCACTCTGCCGGTGCGTTGGGCTAGCCGTGTCCCGCTTTGCAAGGCCAAAGTCCCCTCAGATGCGAAAAGCAACATGTTGAGACTTTTAAAGCCGTGAATTCAAAATTCGGCAAGAACCGCTTATGGAGAAAACTGTTCAAGTATGCAGCCCGTTGTCACTTCAGATCTCCAAACGCTAAATTGTACGAGGTTAAATAATACTGTTCAGTATGGCAAAGACTGCATCCCTAATAATAATTTTATACAAATTCCAATCAGCTAACTGTTTTCGCACCGTTGGCCATGTGATCACCCTTGCGGGCTTGCGTTGGAACGCCGGGTTGGTTGGCGTAAGGCCCTTTGTGAGTCAGGCGTACGGTTGTCTCACCTCAGCCCGTGTCCTGATGGTTGTATATATTCGCCTGCAATTCATGTCATATTATCTTGCTTCAGTTGTTCAGCACGCGTTGAATATCGAGGCAGATCCCTCGCCATTTTGGCGCGCCCTGTTACACTTTCCCTGAGCTTCCAGCTCGTCAGCCAGACCCATCGGTTGGAGTCGCATTCTAATCACTCCTGGCCTCCACAATTGCCATTCCACACCTTCTTTGTGTGATATTTGGTCGCCATCACTGGTATCCTTAGCATGGACCCGCAGCGGACCCGCTGGCATGTGGCGTACCATTAATGGGGACGACCAATTTGTACATCAACCCCCTAGCAAGCCACTCCCGTCCTGAGAGACCAGTCGGCCTCGGAATCGGACAGATCGGTGGATTTCAAGCGCTAGCAGTAGAAATTTCACAGCAGGCAGTCCCCAAACTTGTGGAGCAGCAAGCGGCTATGATTCTGCAACTGCAACAAGTTCACGTTTTGACTAACCATGTTAGGTTGGTCAAGGTGGGCAGCCGGGGCTGGGGGATTTCGAATTTCTTTTGAAATATTATGAGGATCACCGGTCGCGGCAGTTATCAGAACCTGCGAGATTCCCTTTTCCAAGGCGCATTCTTTCTAGTCTATCTGCGGGAGAAATGGCAGTCGCTAAAGTGGTTTACCTGACCTAGAAGGTACTCTCAGAGTGGTCTCAGAGACTCAGAGCAGAGACTCAGATGTGGGCATCCTGATTGTGTGGATTCCCTTCTGCATGAGTTGGGTATCGATATGCCTCTGGTTTCGATCATGAATTTAATAGCTGCAGGTTTGAATCTTTGAATCACATGGGCATCTATTACAATTGGGCGGCGATTGTTTTAAACACCTTCCGTACGCTAGCTGCGCTATTAATGCTCTTCGCATCATCCCTATGTCGGCCTTTCACCCGTAATTGGTCCGTAAAGTGTTACGGACCCTACTCTATAATGGGGAACGTCGAAAGCCAGATCCCAAAAGGGCCTACCCCCCCCTTATAGTACCCGGAAAACGGTTACGGCCCGTAAACCGTGCCCCCTTTAATGGGTACGTACCTAAAAGTAGCCCATTATGAACAGAACCGCATAATGGGGCCCAGCCAGTTATGGGTCCGTAAGCTAAATTCTGTACAGTTGTCACATCTCAGCCCGTGACCTCTAGCGCTATATTTCAATGTGTGCAATTCCTGTCTTGTTACCTTGTTTTTATTGGTCAGTATGCGCCTACCCTCCCGTCCCTAGTTGCGGCGCCTGATGTGCTGCTGTTTTCTCTTTTTGGTTTGTTAGGCCTTGGTCTGCTTCCCTAGGTCTCTTGGCCTGGGACGAAGAACTGAGGATGCCCAGACCCTGCTGACCGCACAGGCGCAGCCTTGCGAGTGCTTTTCAATCGACCCTTCTTAACCGTCCCAAGCCTCAATCCGTTCAGAGCCTCGAAACCCGCTGGCGCACTATGAGTCCAATAAACGAGCACAACGGAGCGCGGCCCCCAGCAGCATGGGGGACAAGTGCTACCAACAGTGGCGAGCTGGCGCTGCAGGCGGGGCTGCTGACTGCGGCTGCCAGCGCTGCTGTGGGCTAGCTAGTCATGCTCGCTACGGGCTTGCAGCAGCTGCAGCACTTTCGGAGGGCAATCCTCCTTAAGCAGCTGAGCTCACTCAGATCGCCTCAACATCCAGTGGTGTCGCCGCGGGCCCCTCAGCGCACCAAACTTCGCCCGGTGCCTATGCCGCAATACCCTCCAATTGCACGGCAGGGAAGGCGCCAGGAGGGAAGCAACAATTTCAAGACGATGGGCCACAGCAGCGGCATCGACAGCAGCACCAGTACTGCCACCAACAACAGCACCGGCACCGGCCTAAGAAACGCAACTTGTTTTCATGTAGGATTGCATACTCCATAAGGCAGCCGGGGGAAAGAGGAGAGGTGGATATGCTGGCGGAACCGAAGGCTGTCAGGCAAATGCGGCGTAAAAATTCAGACAGCGACCTAGCATTAGAACTTGCCTGCCCAACTCGGGTTTGGGACGGAGAGGCGGACCTGAAACCAGCTTGTCTTTTTCTCGTTGATGTCTTCCATATTATACGACAAGAAGGGTAGATACATAATTGATCTAATCACAATATATACACTACCGCAAGCCCAATACATGTGGCGTTGTGAATCAAAACTTGGGACTTGGTACGTCGTTGAGCTGAAATATTCTACGTGCGAAGCTGTGGAGCAAACGTGCGACCTGGTCCTTAGTCACACCGCGATCCAGGGCGAATCTATTTGAATTGCAATGCTGCAAAATGGGTTGCACATGTGTGCTGCTCCCTATTTGTCGCCGACATGTGAAGGAGTGACATTAAAAGGACACTAGCTTGTAAAAGCACTGATGTGGGCGTTGAGAAGGCAGGTAGACAGGTAAACAGCACAACAAGTCGCTCCCAGGGGTCGCGTTGCCGAAGTCGCATGCCAGCAAGGCCGCTTAGATGTCAAAAGTGGCTTCAAGGCTTGCATTCAGCAGCTCCGTCCCAAAGTATCGAAACGTGCACTTGCTCACTGCACCTTACATACTTGCACATCCATTACTCGTCACCCTCCCACCGCCTGTTTCGGCCACTCCCTCTCCGCTGCCATGGCGATGATGCCCGGCCCTGCATGTCGTCACGATCACGGTATTCTCGACGGCCCCAGGAATATTCCCGTTGTGGTGGCGGCCGTGGCCTCCGGTCCTCCGGGCGCTCTTCATCGGTACCGTTGGCGCCATAGTAGGCACCGGTGTCCCATCCCCTCCCACCCCACCGCTCCCCACGGGGCGGTGGCGCTGTCCTGCTCCAGTCACCACGGCCGCCGTCCTCGCCTCGCTCCTCCCACCGTTCTGATGTGAGGTCATCGCGGCCCCCATATTCCTTGCCCTTGCGACCGTCGTACCGGTCCCGATCGTCTCGTCGTCCGCCAGGTCGCCCAGCCTCTCGCTCAGGCCTCCATTCACGGCCCGCTTCCTGCTCTTTCATGGCCGCGTCGCGTTTCTTCTTGGCCTCCCGTCGTGCCTTCTTGGCCAAATCCTTTTTGGTCAGTACCTCCGGCAGACCCAGCTCCTGCCGCTTGAGCTTCTTTTCTTGTTCCAGCTGTTTCTCGTGGCCGCGGTAAAGCAGCAACTGCACAACCGGGCGGTAGTGATAGTGGTTTGAAGCTTCTCAATAATATGTGAGAAAGGTTTGTGACAGTGAAGGAAGAAGTGTTACAATAACGTGCAAAGTGCACGTGTAATCAAACTAAGACTCGAAGAAGAACGAGATTGGGGGCAGGGGCGAAGCGTTTGGCGTGCCGGGGAGAAGGGAGGTTTCAAGCTTCCAATGGTACTGTGTTGCCTTCCGTTGGCCACAACATAAGAATGCCGTGTCCTGAGCACCGAATTCATCCCATGTGCTGTCTTGGTCAGCGCCTGGCTTGGACGTTCGATTCCGTATCCCTTTCCTACCCACAATCCCTACCCACAATCCCTACCCTCTCCCGGCCTGACATCCTCACCTGCTCCAGCCAGGGGAAGCCCAGGTTGGTGGTCTGCTTCTCGCCAACCCCTGACTTGCCCATCATGCAGAACTTGCGCACCCGCTCCTGAGCCGTCTCGTCATTGGCCATGTGCCAGCGGAGGAACCAGCCAGCCAGCTCGGTTGCCTAGGAGCAGTAGGGGGAGCGGGGTGATGTGGGGGTGAAGAAATGACGAACGTAAGATGAAGGGGCAAAACGCTGCACGGTACGGAAATGTAGCGGTCGTCTTTCAAAAAGTAGGCGGGGCTTGGTCGACTGCAGGAGGGCGGAGCCAGTCCAATACCAGGTTGTGTAGGAGTAATGACTATTAATGAAAGTCCGAGGGAGTTGGCACGGCTGGAAGGCATTAGGTAGGCTGGAGGATAGTAAGCCACCAAAAACCCTAAAATGAAAAGTCCTTTTTTGGTCACGTCATCCGGCCATGGCTTTGTTTCGTTTCCACATGAGATATAGGCCGCATGTCCCAAAGCCGCTGCTGCGTCCTCCCCCGTCCTCCGAACCCCCCGAAACCATCCCATCAGTTCGTTTCCACGCTTTGATATGTCCTGCAGTCCCCTGCCCCAGACTCTAGGCCTTTGCCCTTTTGCCTCCCGGTCGCCAAGTGCCAAGGTGGTTCTCTCTTTGGATTGCACAACCTGACGGGCCCTTTGCCGCCCCGCATCATGTAAACATATAATGCTCATGCCTGGCCAAGCCCGCTATCCAGCCGCTCGAGCGGGTGGCCAATCCCACCTGGGTGGCCTGCCTCGCCTGCACAGGGTCGCTCCACACCGCCTGGACCGATAGCACAGAACAGTCGGACACACCAGGGCTGGGACTTGGGAGGCATGCAGCATGAAGGGCGGTAAGAAGGGATCAAACCGAAAGAAACCAAAATCTAACGGAAGAGAGATCCTGCTAATATCGCTGCGGGGCTGCGAGACTTAAGGTTTTGCACGTCTGGATTTCAAATATATAAGCATTATAAGCATGCCATGCAGCCGAATGCAACATTATTAAGCGCCCTAAGGACAGCGCCCTAAGGACCTGGAGACATACAACATATACATACACATATACACGTCCACCTGCTTCCCCCAGAAGCCCGGGGTAATCTTGCCAAAGCGCTTGAAGGCGCACTGGTCCACCAAAGGTGGCATCATATACAATTGGAACTTCTCCATTGGGTCCCACTTGCTGCACACGAAGCATAATGGCACCTGCGCGGCGGGGAATGGAGGCAGGATTGGCGATGAGTGCAGGGGGAAGGGTAAAGGACGCGCAGGGAAGTATACAGGTAGGTCAAGCTATAGGGGTGCGAGGGAGGTTGAAAAAAACAGGCGACCTGATGGGCCCAAGGTGGTTTTATGAGGTCCCAGTAAGAGGTAGAGGAAGCTAGCGTTATCGGGAACAGCGAAGGTCGAAGAGAAGTCTGAGATCAGGCAGGTGATGCCGACAGCGATGACGTCAGGGGAGGAGACGGGAGGGCGGTGGGATGATTGGAATGAGGTCAGATGACACTGAGCACAACACGAAGCGCGGTTAAGGTGTCAGAGAGGGCAACCTACTTTTCTTCTCTGCTTTCGCTAGGCTGATGCTTAGGGGGGTAGAATCGGTACACAGCTTCCCCAATTCAACGGGGGTGGTACATTCATTCCTTGATTTGGTCCTACATCACATCACATCACATCGCGAGAACACCCATGCTGTCCTGGCAGCTTTGATGCCCCTTGGGTCCTACCATTCCGCGCCACGTGGCCCACCCTCATGTTAAGTGAGGCCCTTCACCGTTTTGGATACTCGATACTTCCCTCCCAGAGGGGGGCCACTTCCCTCAGGCCATCTCGTTTGCTTTCCAGGAACAATCCCCTCACGCCCGCACCCTCCCCGACCCCACAGCACTCACCGACATCGCCAGTGCCATCCGTTCCTCGTCACCGAAGAAGTGGCTGGGGCTGCCCACCACGCCGGCAGAGAAAATCAGCCCGTCGCCACTATACACGTCCGGGTCCACTTGCCTAGGCCGTCTTCCACCGTATCGAGCAAGCACCTTTGCCTGGCGGTAGCCCTTCGCCTCGGGACCGTACAGCATCCACAACCCTCGCTGCAGCAGCCCTGCCTCCTCTGGAAGCTCCCGCTTCATAACCTCCATCATGTGCAGAGCCGCCTTCCCCAACATACGAGGGTCCGGAGCGGCCGACTTGCCTGCCGCCACCTTACCCCCCTTTACTCCTGCCGGTGTGCGACCAATCGTGGTAGTCGCGGCGGCTGCAGCTGGTGTGGTTTCTGCCGCACCAGTGGCCGCTTCCGCCTTCACCTCCGCCTCCACCTCCGCCTCGATTTGCAGCTTCGTGGCATCCGCTGCCAGCATATTGAGGGCCAGCCAGCCGCCCCAACCCGTGCCTACTAGCACAATCCGGGAAGCACCTACCTCCGGCCCGCGCATGTACGACACAGCGGCCTCAACGTACGGTGCTGCGGGTCCGTGCACGGAAAGAATGGACAGATAGTTTGGAGATGTGAACATGCAGGCATGGAGGAGTTTATAACGCGAGTGTACGACAACAGTGAGGGAACTCCCACTCTGTGACGCGTCCGCACGTTCAGAGGATGCATGTTGCGGCCGCAGGAATAAAAAGCCCCCAAACCCTAAACCCTAAGTTAACATTAAGCCAGAACCGCCTTCATCAAACTGTGTAAACTGGATGTGGGTACACATACATATACATGTTTTTGTAAGCTCCCTTACGGCCAGGTCTGGGGAAGTAATGATCTGAACGCAGGAACGCCCGGGGAAAGGGGTCATTGCGGAGGCCGGAAAACAAATATGCCATGCAGAGCCGAGTGTGCGGTGGTCGCAGCCACGCGCCTCGCCCAGATTCCGGAGTGGTGTAAACAAACAAAAGCTCGCGCCGCGCATTCCGCCCACATATGTTTACCGCCCCGTAACCCGAAGCAGGGCACTTGATATCAGGCACAAAATCTCCTTCACGCGCTGTTGCAGGCCTTTGCCTAAACCGCCTCCAAACCGCCCCGCCCTTCCCGCTCGTACGCACCCACAGCTTCGGGGTTGCCCCGGGCCCCGTTGGCTAGCCATCCGTTCTGGCGCTCGAAGATGGGTTTCCCGGGCGGCCACACGGGACCCCGCCATATGTCCTTGTCCCCCATGGTGAGGTCGGGCATCAGCACCGGGGTCCCGGGACCGACGACGGAGGCCAACATGTCACAAACCTTATGTAGGGAGAGGTTGCCCGGGGGAAGGGGAGGGGGGGGAGGGGGAATGCAGTGTAAAGGCACAGAGAAGGGAATTTAAGGTAAAACGACTCGTCGGAGAACGTGATCCCGAAATAAGAGGACGCAGAGCGGGCGCGTACAGACATGACGGGGTGCGGGACCGACTGAGACGACCAAACGCACGAGGAACACTTGGCCTGGAAGGGGGGAGGGCAATCCCGAGGAAGGGGGAGGGCACCGTAGGCTGCCTCACCACCCGCCCATCCCCACCTCACCTGCTTGCAATGCTGCTGCGTATTGGGGGAGCCCGCACCGAAGGCGTCGTGCAGAAAGATCACTCCGAGGCCCTGTGGCGGCGCGGGCGCGGGCGCACCGGCCGGGTCCTCCACCAGCAGCTCAGCAGACCCACGGGTCAGATACCCATCGGTACCCTGCAGGGCCACACCGCGACGAGGGAGCGACCGGGTCTGCGGTGTGCAATTCATTGAGTGCTCTGCGCACAATAGGCCCACCATCCGTCGTGTCCGCACACACAGCTTGCCCCGAGTGCGGCGTGGATTCCTGGAAGAGGGTTAATCTGCGGTTCTGGCCCCACCCCTGTGACATGCGGTGGCGCATAGGAAGCGCGTATCGACTTGGAGCGGGACGTGTGCTGTCAAACGATTTGAAGGTGGGCCGGTGACGTCGTGTCGCGGAGTTGAGTGGAATCGCATGCTACCATACGCTAATGGTAAGTGCAGCTTTTCCCCCTCCCCTTCCCCCTCCCCCTCCCAGCTAGGTACAATATTACCTGTTTCGCCTGATCCCCGTTACAACACACACCTGTGGCAACGTAACCTTCTGTCCAAGCAGTGGCTGCTTGGCCGATAGTTCCTGGAAATAAATGGGCACCTCCGTCTTGCCCAGCAGCTCTTCTTTAAGTTTACCGGCTGGTAAGGGAAGGGGAAATGGGGCGGCGCACATTCAATTAACGACTGAGTTTTAAACGCCCAAGAAGCAGTAAATCCTCCACCATTCCGTCCCCCAAACCTTTATCCTGCTTGAACGTTTGGCCCCTCCCCTCCCCCACCCGTCCCCCTCTCCTTTCCCCTGGCCTCCACCCCACTCACGTTCAGACGGCGTGTAATCCTCTCCGCGGTACACCCAGATGGAACGGCCCGAGCGCCACACCACTACACCGCCAGAGCGGGACTCAATCAAATCGCAAACCTGCAGACCCATGGGTCATACATACAGTGGCGCCCAACCAAGGATTAAAATGAGGGGGCTGTAGAAGGAGATACATGTGACTGGCAATTGTGTCTGGCAGTGGAGCACCAAGGAAACGTCGTGAGCTCGCAAAACCCACTCCCACGAACACATGCGTATATGCATGCGACATATGCAAACGCGGCCCGTGAGGTGTCAACGTGCAGACTAGGCCTGAAGACATGGAGGGACAGAGGTTAGAAGCCGCGGCCAGGACCCGGACCCGGACCCGGACCCGGCGGAGAGATGTCAGGGCGGTGAATGAGTGAGTGACGTAGTGAGGGAGTTCACGGCGCCAAACAAATCTCACGGGATACCCGTAAGGGGAGGGACGGAATATGCCCTCAGGATGCATCTCGGAGTCTTTGGAAACGTCTTTGGAACGCTGACGCTGACCGCACGCGGGGTGAAACACACGGCCCCACACACGCCCCCCTCCGTACCTCCAATACCTGGAGACACACAGGATGATCGTCTGTCCCCCTCATTTTCCTTTCTAACTTTTCCTTCCAGGCAGACGGACTGCCCTCTCCAAGGTCCATCTCCCGCCAATCTCTCTAGCCCCTGTGTCCCCTAGTGCTGACTTTCCGCGTCCTCAAACGTGACAATTATATTATCCCCAGCTGTCCAACTCACACCGCAAATACCTGGCGGATGTAGGGCAGATACTTCTTGGCAACTTTACGCTTGTCCCGCACTCTCAGCTTGACCAGCTCGTTGCCCCTCCATGCCAAAAACATGGCGTTGATGACACCGTTGGTGATGCCCGAGGTGCCTGCCGGGCGGAGGCGGGAGCAGCGCGGAGCCAGGAAAGTGCGGACGGGTTATATCCTTGTGCGAGGAGGTTGTACAGGAGGATATACGAATGGCAACTGGCAGTCAGCACGCAACCGAAACTCACAGCGTAACTTCAAAAAACATAGTTCCAAACTTCCGTTCACCTTAACCTTGCAGTTTCTTGCTTGATGGGCACACGTATCACACACTAAGGGCGAACTAGTCGGTGTCGGTGTGAAATGCCGTCGGTCAATCCGGGGATTTAAAACGGCAACCACCGCTTGGGCGCAGCTTGTTGGCGGTTCTGGAAAGCAACAGACCCAGCGGCGGTGGGAACGGCACAGTTGTGGCGGGCCTTACCTAATGGAATCTCCGGCATGCTGGCGTTTCTAGATCCCATCAGGATGGTCTGCAGCAGCCGCAAATTCACCTCCTGTGCAGTTGTGAGGTACGGGGCGGCGGCGCGAGCTGAGCAAAATGTAGGAGCGGGGTCTTGAAGACGATACACCAGGAGAGGGTCGAGTCAAAGAGGACGGATCTGAAATGACGGATCGTGCGCTGCCCTGCTGAGTAAAAACAGGCCGCCTCAG
Source organism: Volvox africanus (assembly GCA_030268105.1). NCBI lineage: Eukaryota > Viridiplantae > Chlorophyta > Chlorophyceae > Chlamydomonadales > Volvocaceae > Volvox > Volvox africanus. The sequence goes on from BSDZ01000078.1 coordinate 6,460,138, forward strand.
CTCCAGGTTTTCATGCGGTTGCTGCGACTACGGAGCTCCGCCCAGCCAGGGTGTCAGGGGTGCTGCCAGAGTGCGATATCCCCATCATCTACATCCTTATGGCGGCATGAGAAGCCCCTCTTCCGTCTTCCCTATTGCGCGAGAGTTGGTCTTTGCGTTCGGGTGCAGGGTTAGGTGCCATTTGCCTCTCGATATAGTACACATCTCGTATGCCTTTCCTTAGACGGATACACCATCCGCGAGCAGCGAGCGTAAGTACACATCAACGTCACACGAGAACACCTCCGCGTAGGACGGGTGGTCGGAAGGTCCGAGGATCGGAGCGTGGGCGTTCTCCCCGCTATCCATCCAGCAGAGGCAAGCCGTCACATGGCAGCGGAGTCCTCAGTCTTCAAACCTCACGGAGCTAGCCATGCGCGCAGGAATCACCCTCCATCGTGCTCGACTCACCGGCGGCAGGTCGTGGGTGAGCTTAGGCCCCTGGAGCGGACCTCCTTCCTCGGTGAAGTCGCGCTGCCTCCCCCGGCCGCCGGGCTGCCCCTGGTACGGTACGCAGGGAAGGAGACGGTGAGGGGTGAAACGGGGCGGCAGTCCACCTAGGTAGGTGGAGACTATGTGGCCCGCGTCCACTATTCGCTGAGTGCTGCCGGGCTGCCAATTGGATTGGTAAGGTCCACCACGGATCTGTACATCAGCGATGTACGAAGGGGAGCATTAGCAGTTAGGCAGTCCTATTAACTGCATATCCAAGCCGGACCCGCACGGAAAGCCGTCTGTAAGCCACGAGTCTCCGACCAGGGTTCAGATCACACGGCTCAAGGCCACTGATTCCTCATCTTCGATCTGTTCTGATCTCTGTGCGGAATCCCACACCACGCTTCCGTCCTGGAGCTCTGTTTTGATGCCCCTGCTCCCCACAGCCGCCCTGAAGCAAATCCCTAAATCCGGGGACACAAGGACACAAGGCCTCCGAGCCTAGCCTCCACCTGCAGGTCCCTGATTTGGTTCTCCAACGAAAATATCTCCTCGCCCTCCATCTCCCCCTCCGGCGCATCCTCTTCGTCGTCATCACCATCGTCGCTTCTCGCCGCCGCTGCCGCTGCCACCGCCTTTTGGCGCTTGTACGCGGTATGTGCCGCCACGTACCTGGCTGCGTTCCTGGCCGCAACCTCGGCGGCCCTCTCCTTAGCCTCGGGGGACTGCAGGAAGGAATGGGGCCCGGCAGGTTAGACACGCCCATCCCTTAGGAATGCGAGCCGTAGGCCACATCAACGACCTGGCGGCACAACACACTGCATGAAGGACGACCCGCACGCGAGCGACCCCCTCTAGTTGCACCTCTTCTGCTTGTCTGATGAGATCCTGTCTGACCCCTGCGGCTGTTGGTCGCCGGAAGGTCTGAGACGAAGCCCTGATCAAAACAGGCCGGGGTGCAGCCGGCACACGTTAAAAACGCGCCGTCCGCCCCCGTCTCCCCTAGAACGCAATCCTGAATTCCCCCCCTTTTACCACGCCCCTAATCCCACTCCCTCTCAATAATTTGGCGACTTAGACCCAAGGCGTCTTCAAAAAGCATTCTCGTGGGAATATCACGCTTGATGCCGCCTACCGGTTCCTTGGACTTCTTTCTATTCGTTGTCTTCGGCCTCTTCGGGCTCCACATCCCGTCTCCGTACTCCTTCGCTGCCGCCGCCACCCACTGCTGCCGCTGCTGCTGTCGCCCTCCGAGATGATCTTCCCCTGCCTCCGTCTCCACCTGCTCCTCCTGTCGTGGCCGTCGCACTGAGCTATGTAGCCGCCGCTCTGCTACCCGGAACTCCCGGCTGACGGCCGCACGCGCCGGCCCCCGGGTTTCCCGACGCAGTGATGTCCGCACCGAGTGCAGTCGGTTCTCCTGGATCTCCAGAGGGCTCTGGACGTGGAGGTCCCAATGGGTTGGAATGATGGGGAGTCTAGTCTCCTAAAGTGGGTGCGTAAGTACCGGGGGGGGGGAACCTCACCAGGAACGCACCCCGTGGCACCAGAACCACCGGACCGCTACCCAAAGGCCACAGACGGGTTGCACGGGGGTTTGTACGGGGGGTTTAGCCCCGATCCGCACTAGCAATTAATTGCCAAGTCAACCCGTTAGATTAGCGGCGGCCAGCCCTAATAGAGCTGAGTGGCCAGTTCGGGCGGTTACGTCTAGCAATGAGAGGCTTCGATGATCATTGAAGAAGAGGTCCTTCCCTCAAATGCATCGTCATTTGATGCCAGCTGGATTAGATTTGAGGGCGATGATTTGGCCGTCGGGCATTGGCTGAGTTTTATGTTCCTAGGGTAGGCGGGGGTGTTGGTACATGGCATCTATGTGGTCGTGGAGGGCCCTCACACAACTCTCATGTTCATGGAACCAAGTTGCATGTCATTATGCGCGGAGCATATGGAACCAGAGGAATGCATATCCTGACGAGAGGCACGGAAGAGGTGGGATGGTAAGGGACGGCGGTCTTTGTCTCTTTGGGGGCCCCAGCAGTCGCGTATTCAGCCTTCACCTCGCACCTACCAAGTTAGTGCCTGAATCTTGAAGGGATTGCGCGTGGATGTCTAGCAACTCGCGCATGCTGGTCGTGGATTCGGTCGGAGCCGGCGGCGCGGCGTCCTGAAAGAGCGTCCGCCGGGACCCCGGCACCCGTGCTTCTCCATGCTCCTGCTTTGGAAGGTCATCCGAATTTCCGTCAGCGGCGACGCAGACTCTGACTATGCGTGATGGTGTGAGGCGAGACGCAAGGAAACGTCTGGCACCGAGGTTCAAGGAGGCAAATCCACGAGGGAACAGACGTCCAAGATGCATTTTGAATAGAGACCTATTAATTATGAATTTAGCTCCAGTGGAAGCTCTAATACCGGAATCCACCAGCGACAGGAGATTGCGCAATCCATAATTGGTGACGATCCTCCACGATAAAGGCACAATTACTATTTACTTTCGACCTTTTTCACTGTGTACCTCCTAGTTGCATTTGCCATTCGTGGAGTCATGCAGTCGTGGACCCGTGCTCACGTCAAAGACGTTGGCCGTTGGTCGGTTAATCCAAGCACAGTATTGAATGCGAGGCTGTCGCACGCTTGTCATTACGCAATATTTTCTGGAAACGTGCATGTCAAATAACTGGGTTTTACTGGTTGATTCCTGCAATAATTACCGGTAACGAGCCCTGATATCGCATTTCGCTAGGCTGGTCACACAATGGAGGACTTCAAGACAAAAATTAATGCTGTGCCCTACTTCCGAACTGTATGCCTTTTAAAGTCTTGCGCGTCGCTGCTTAGGATGCCGCCTCGGTCCTTAGCCACTGCACTAGCATATTTACACTCTTGGCACCGGGCAGCTAATGCAGGCGACTTCGAAGATGTAGGTAACCTCTCCTGTGTTATGTTTTTCCAACGTCTTAGATATGCTGCCTTCGATACCGGAGTTTTCGCACTCGTACGACACCTGCCTGCCCCTTTTTTTCAACGTGTGGCCCATTCAACTTTGTCAGGACGCAATGCTGGCGGCCTGCCTGCTCCTTGCATCCAAAGTTGAAGAAGTGGGTGACAGGGGGTTATACTATGCTTTGTCTTTGTTGACAGTGATGTGGGGGGTTTGTTTGGCGTGGGCGTCCGTCAGACAAGCTGCATATATATGCTTGATGTCGTAACTCACATGAAATCCCGTATTTTCATATCAATGTCGTAACTTTATCGGTTCTCTTTTGAATCACGATCGCACCCAGTTGCCTCGCTTTTCTACCTAAATAAATTGCTTTCCCTCTCACCTTCCAGGCGGCCACTTCAAATAACCACTTACTGAATGTTGTCAAGATAATGAGCCAATTGCAGCGAGATTGTTTGGACCCTAAGGACTACCGGGTGGGACCGATGTTCCAAGGCCAGGAAGTTCAGCTGCACAGGCAGGAGGCTGAAGAGGAGGCTGAAGGCGCTGCCTTGCGGTCGCGGCTGCACGGCCAGCGACAAGCGCAGGAGCAGCCTGCAGGCGACCGGTGCCGGGGCTGGGGTTCCGGCGCCAGGATCGGCTCCAGCGCTGGAGCTCACCCAGCACCAGGCAGGCAGATCGAGGGTGGTACTGGAGGCAGCAGCCCTGATGCCACTGCTGCAGCGGCTGCTGCCTCGCTGCTGTTGTTGCAGCCAGATGCGGCGCCGCCTGATGCCCTCCGCGCATGTGTGTTGAACTGTGAGGTGCTGGTAGGGTCAGCTTATTATGCCGCCAAGCAGGCCATGCTAGATGCGGAGCAGCGACTACTGCGAGCGCTGCAGTTTCGTGTCAGAGTGGTGCAGCCACACGCACTACTGCTGAATGCGGCGCGCTGCCTGCGCATGCCGAGCGGCGTGCAGCGTCTGGCCCTGGCAATACTGAACGACTTGTGGGCTTACACGGACTTTTGCATGCTGCTGGTGCCTTCGCCGTCATCACCATCGCACGATAGAAATGGCGGCATGACGTCTGGGGGCATGGAGGCGACAATGGCTGTGTTGGAGGCGGCGACGAGGCTGTCTGGATGGCAGGTGTGGGTGCCAACCCGCGCACGGGATATGGGGCTGCAGTGGTGGCAATTGCTGGGATTGGCACGGGATGACGCAGCCATGGCGAACTTGGTGACGGTGGTAATGCAGGCGTGTGCCGACTGCCATCAAGCCACAGCGGCGACGAGCAAGGCAAGCAAGCAAGGGGAACTTACAAGGAAGTAATGGCAGAAATTAAGAGGAAGAATAAATGACCCAGACATTGTTGCGTGTGAAATGGATATTGCAAGGACCTAAGTACGCAGGTCCGCCATCGGATCAGCGATTGGGTGCCAGCTCGCGGTTTGGGTTTAGGGGTTTATGGTTTTAGAGGCCACGGTTGCAGCGGTTGCAGCCCTAAGTACTGCAGTCGGGTTGCCGGAGCAGTCGAGGCCTAACGAATGTTGCTCAATAGGGGTCTTGATGCTGCTGGATGGTTGGTTTTGTTTCGGGGTGAAAGCGTAAGGGCAAAAGCGCGTACAGAGACTGACATCTTGACATGACTGACTGTGAATTCTTCGGAAGGACCGCAGGACAGCTGCTTAGGACAGGACAGGTGAAGACTCTGCTGTTCAAGTGGGTGCTGATAAGTTGGTATAGTGAACAAGGCTGCGGTGGCTAGGGCACAACCCGCTAGTAAGATCTACGAGGTTACATGCGTCCGCGATTGGCGCGTCATGGGCAAAAACTATGAAGTAATGGGCATCATTGTAGCGGGTGTATCCCTGCGCCCCCCTCTGAGGTTTGGCCACGCTCATGATGTCTGCTATGCGGGGTGCGCTCTCGGGATTGTGGCGTATTACAGGACCTAAGAAGAAGGGGAAGGGGGCGGAAACAGCCAACATGTGCCAGGGACTAATGCAATTGAAGCAATCGAAGCGACGCAGTTTTGAACGGTGCTTAATCCATTTCAATGGGACCATACTTGATAAGGCCTGCTGCGATCTGGGTAAATTGCTGACAGACGCCAGCCACTTGATATCCCCTAGGCTGCGTACAGATAATGGAGCTACGGAGCCTAACAGCTTTGGACATTACTTAGAACGGCCCTAGAACAGTTACGGGTTTCAAATTGTATACACGGCACACGTGGGAAAGCAGCCTTCGTCATGTTCATACGGTTTATTAAGGAGTTTTCTTCAATACGGACACGAAATGATATTAGTGTATCAGTGGCTAACAGTATATACTCATAAAGGCCATTTCACCAGAATCTCCATTGTCCCATCCTCCTTCCCGTCCGGTCTGCGCTCTGCTGTCTCGACCCTCCTCCTGCGCGCTCGGCTGTTTCTGGCGATTGCATCTCCTATATATTCCCATCTATGGCACCCAGAGCCTGCTGGTGATCCGGGCAGTACATCAAAATCCTTATTCGCACGGAAACTGATATCACTCCGGCCTTTCCATTCCCCAGAGTCCCCAGAGTCCTTCCGTCCTTCGCCTGCAGACTGCTGCTACTCTGGAGCCTCCTTCAAGAGGCCCCTGGGGCCACTCCCCAATCCTCCGGAAACCGCTGCTGCTCCGGCCATTCCCACAGAATTCCCAGGTGTTCCTTTTCGCCTTTCCTTTCCGTAACTCCTCTCAACTTGCCTCAGCCCGCAAGTGTGGCGTCATATGGCTACCAATCGTATAGAGGCTGTGTTCGCTATAGGTCACTTTACAACCATAGGTAATAAATAGGAACATCACGAGCTTCTAGCTGTGGGTGCCGGGTGTATGCACAGTTGCACGCGTTTATGGCAAATTGCACGTTTTTTGCACAGTTGCGTCTGACTCCCCTGGGAATGCTTTCGGTTTATCTTCTAAAGATGTCGCGTACTTTTTGCCCTTGCGCTACTAGGAGTTTAAAAAGTAGTTCCCTTGGACATTTTCGGTAGGTTAGTGCCGTCGTCCTGTTGTGTATGTCGGCCGTTAATGCTACAATTACCGTTGTATTTGATAACCTCTGCCATTCATCTGTGATTATACCTCATTTAATTGCATCTTCATTCAAACTACTTGCAATGCCTTTCGCCCGCTAGCCATCTCCTTGGGATTCCTGTCATCGCTATCTTTCAACTTCTTTCGCAATCAGATGCAACGGTCGCATCCAGCAGCAATGCTGGCGCCAGCGCAAAACAAGACTACTCGATTACCCCTGGCTTGCCTGTCGTCGCAGAATAGACCCTAAATGGATGTTATTTGTCTAGAAGTTCAATTATGATTTTGTCCTCCTTCTCAAACTTAAATGGCCCCTTTTGTTTAGGAGTTTCATTTGCCCCTTTGGCGAAATCAATTGTCATTGCTTTGCGTGGACGTGCTTCAGGCTGTCTTGCGGGATAATGAAAGATATGATGGTCCAGCCGAAACCTAGCCACGTTCCCAGATTTGCGGGAGCGAACATAAATTTTACGACTTGTTTCCTGCATGCCTCGGTTGTTGGATCCATCGTACGTTCGATGAATTACATCCCTAACAGAGCAGATCTGCTCTGATTTCAAGCTATGGCCCAACTTTCTGTTGCATATCATTGCAATAGGTAGACAATAAGAAAGTTGCACTATGTAAACATTAGCTCCTATGATCCTGTTTTCCGTCAAAGAACGATGGGGCGAAAAGAAGGTGCTGCTATCCGCTCCTCAGGACGGAGCCGTAATAAAACCAGGAGTTCTGCAGCAACGATAATGCAAGCGAGATGTGCCGATTAGAACCCTTTGCGTTCACCGACCCTGAGCCTCGCCGGAAGCGCGCCAAGTCCGCTAATTCAGGTTTTCCAGGTATTTTTGGGCTCGCATGCTCATCTAGTTGCATGTAGTAATACTGGGCAACGGATATGAGATCAGTCGTCCCCACACAGGCGGTTCGTTTCCTGCTGGCGCTGCACCAGCGGCGTCAAGAGGGCGCCAACCTACGCAAGTACATTCCAACCCTTCAGGTGCGGGATTACCTCCTTCGGGACCTCTTCGCAAGCTCGGCATTAAACACATCTTCTTGCGTAACAAATGACATTTCAATATCGAGCTGGGAAAAGTTTTTAGAGTCTGTAACCAGCCAGTTTATTGATACTCTTTCTCATTCAAATTATAAGAAAACAAAAGACGGTGCTATAATAAAGCGTAAACAGTTGAAATGCATATTTGCTTGAGAAAAGATCTCAAATAATAAAGAATTCGTTACCAAAGGGCTAGAAAGGTTAATTAAAAATCGAGAGCTTCTTGGGAATCAGCAATTAGTGTTTTTATTTTTATCAAAAAAACCCAAGCTATCTGAGTTAAAATTGCCGCTGCACCTACAATTCTATCTGATATATAACCGTCTATCTCCTCGGAAATAATTTTTTGATCAACTTTAACCTTACGAAAGTAGTATGTTCTACTACGACTAATTTATAATTCCGAAAAAATATTTATTGGGTTTCGCAATAAACATTAAAATGATTCCCCAGTTTCCGAAAACATCAAGCAAAATACTCCTGAAATGTTTGCATCAGTGGTAAATGAAGTGAAGTGAAGAAAGTAAAGTCAAGAAGTTGGAGGAATCTTCATCAAATGTTGGCTCTACTACAGGTTCTAAATGGATTTTGTGATGTCTTTTTCGAGCCAGGAACTATCTTCCGGTTTTTGATACATGTGTTCCGCCGCAGAGTTCAAGAGATTTAGGAAACTGAATTTAAATAAATACTTTTGACTCAAAAATTTCGTCTAAGACTTGAGTTTCCCTGGCATCACGATCAAATGGTTTAGCTGTTATCCTTAAAAATACTGTTCTATTTTTTACCTCGATATTACCGTAATTATTCTAACTTTCTTAGCAAACTTGTCTTCCATAGCTTGGTTTTTATGCGTTTCTTTTAGAAGAATTTGAAAGTCTAGACTTAAAAAGAGAAAAGATAGTTCTTTTTAATAGTTCCCGAAATCTCAGATTTTGCCGGTATGCAAGTTTTGAAGCGGATGACAAAGGTAACTAAGAAAGCAGCCAAAAATGAGAACCGGATGGGATGATAATACAAGAAACGCTCCTACATGATTTCATTAATTGGTGTCTATGTTTAGATCTAATGTAGCCTTTTTCGCAAAAAAATATTGATTTGTTTCAGAACAAGATATTTTGCGAGGAAATTTTACTTCCCAAAGTCATAAGCCAAGTCGCAAAATGTCTTTATAATATCCGGGATATCTGTTGAGACGTAGACTATCAGAGATTAGGAAGCCTGACGTAATAACGAGAAAATTACGTTACATAGTATCTGATAGTAAAAAGGTCTGAATTGTTCGCTCTGGAGTCGGCACTGAGACTTGCGCGTATAGCAATACAATCTGTACGAGCACGGGTCGATAGTGTACTGCTGAGTACAGCTACAACAGCACGATTGTTGCTAGTACGGATCGTCATATCCAACCGATATCTCACTTCATAACACGCCCCCTCGAGATGTGCCTAGCAACAATTGAAAGACGTTAACTCCAACCAGGGACTCTTCTTGAAACCAAAAACTAAGCCAAACGAGCTCACCCTAAGCAAACTCTGAATGCTTACTCGGCCAAGCCCATTGCCATAATGCACTACCTTAACTTGATCTCTCCAAGTGCCTTAGTTCATCTGCTACCATATCCTCCGTCGAACAATGAGACAAGGCAACTTCCTTCCTCGAGACCCGCTCCCATACATGCTTTTCTGTCTAGTGGCACTTATATTTAATTAAACCTTTTCTCTTTTACTGAAGATAAGCACTTTTAGGACACAAACATAACTAGGAACCAATATATAATAATTTCACCAGTCAACAGGAATGAACCATCCTTACCAATTATTTGCTTTAAAAATAACCATATTGACAAACTGTTGCTGCTATGCAAGTAAAACAGCCAAATTCAGAACCTAAACCCAACTTAGATATGCAAATAACTCAGTCACAAGAGGCGCATTTACCTCTAGCTCAAGACAAAAAAATTGCTTCTAAAGAAAATAAGACGACTGAAATTCAGTCGGAACGTTTTTGCTTTTGTCTTAGGGATTTTAGCAGCTCTTTTAACGGCTGTTTATTCTTTAAAAATCATTATGGCTACTTTTCATGGTAAAACCACTCTTTCTGAGGATATTTTTAGCCATGCAAAAAATCGCATACAGTTTTTTATCATCGTTATCATATAGTGTGGATAACGAAATATCGTTATAAAGTACTTACTCACGACATAAAGAAACGTGTTCGGGAACTAGTTTTACAGTTAGCTGAGGAAACGGGTATAAAGCTAGAAAACGGGTGATGTTGCACATCGATGTGCCTAGAACGAACCGACGTTATCAGGTTGTTCCCAGTGCTCATCGCCCCCTGGGAATCGGTCTGGATCTTTATCACCTCTGTCCCCAGACCCAAATCTCCGGCCAACTTGCAAAGCCAAAGCGCCTCCCATACTGCAGCTGCCGTGGCCTGGTATTCCGCCTCCGAAGTTGCCACTGTGCGCTGCAATTGGCTGTTCCAGCTGATAGCTGCTCCACCTAGCAGAAACACGTAACCGGTTGTGGACCTCTTAGTGGCTGGATCTCCAGCCCAGTCGGAATTGCTGTAGCTCACCACGGCTAGATCGCCATCTCCACCAAAGCACAGTCCGAGCTCCTTAGTACCCGCCAGATATCGAAGCACCCCCAAAGCCAAGCCCAGGTGAGCCTTGGACGGCTTCCCCATAAAACGTGCCAAAACACTTATTGCCTGTGCAATGTCGGGTCTTGTACTCGTCGCCAGGTAGTTTAGTTCGCCGACAAGCGCCCTGTACTTAGTGCTGTCTGCGAGCCCCTTGTTCTAGTCTTCTGCTGGCAGGACTCTAGAACCGGGAGGTAGTGGGGTCGTTCGAGGCTTTGGGTTGACGAGTTGATGCTGCTGCAGCAGCCTATCAATGTAGCGCTGCTGCGATAGCTTTACCTCCCCGTGTGCTCCCCGGCTTATCTCCATACCCAGGAAGACTTTTGCCTCTCCAAGATCTCGAATCTTGAAGGCTCTTCCTATTGCCGCCTTTACTCTCCTGATGCGTACTGCGTCATCTGAGGTGATGATGATGTCGTCCATGTGCACCAGCAGGTAGACGATCTCCTTCTCATCCCTCTTGACGAACAGTCCTGGGTCCGCTACTGATGGTGTGAACCTCAGCGTTTGTCCTGCTCCGCCGCTAGCTTCATAGACCAGCAGCATGGGGCTATTTCAGCCCGTAGATTGAGTGTAGGAGCTTGCACGCCTGCTCAGGATCCGCTGACTCGTAGCCAGGCGGCTGCTCCATCCAGAGCTCCTCCTCTAGCTCCCCATTCAGGAAAGCTGTCAAGACGTCTAGCTGATGGATCGGCATTGCTTTAGCCGCAGCCACCACCAGGAGCATACGAAGCGAAGCAAAATGTGAGGTTGGAGCGAATAGCTCCCCATAGTCAATCCCGGCCCGCTGCTCGTAACCCTTCACCACCAAACGTGCCAAGCGTTCGATCCCGCCATCCTCTGCACGTTTGACCTTATACACCCACCGGCAAGGCAATATCCGCGCACCAGCCGGCGGTTTTGCTAGCTCCCAGGTCCCGTTCGTGAGCTGCGCCGTGATCTCCTCGTCCATGGCACGACTCCACTCTTCAGCATCTGGGCCATTGGTGGCCTCCTGATACGAAGCTGGCTCCGGGATCTCGTCCACGATCACAGCATTGATTCGCCCAAACGGGACCCTGCCATTGGGCCCGTGCCTCCACTCAATCAGTCGCTTTCTTTCACGTAGTGGATAGCGACGTTCCTTCCTTCGCCTCTCATAGCGTCTCCACTGTTGCCTCCACGGGACTGCTCTGTATTTTGCGTCTGGGGAAACGGTGTTGCTGGCATGCCTCCGTGCCTCTGTGGCGCCGCTGTCTGGCCGCTGCTGGTGGATGCACCACGGTTCACTTCAGCAAGTCCCCGGCCCACGTCAGTGTTGACCGGCGTATCTCCGTCGCCCCCTGGCAACGGAACGCTGCCAGCCTCCTCAACATCCTCCACAAGGTCATCGTCGGAATCCTCATAGCGATCTCCAACTGTTGACTCGTCGAACTTGACTGCCGAGTGAATGCTAATGACATTGTTGATCAGGATGCGATACTGCCTCCCTTGTTCGTATCCGACCAGCACACCCTTTTTACTCACGGGTTGCAGCTTTTTCCGCTTCTCCTTTGGCACGTGTGCATATGCGGTACAGCTGAAAACCCTAAGTGGCTTATGTCCGGCTTCTCCCACATGAATGCCTCATAGTGCGTTACTGACGCCCCCACGACCAGTGAAACGTTGCGCAAAAGATTCACCGTAGCCATGGCTTCTGCCCAGAGCATCTGTGGCAGTCCTGACTCCGCCAGCATTGCCCAGGTCTTTGCCAATAGCGTCCTCTTGGGGCGCTCTGCCGCCCCATTCTGCTCCGGTGAATACCCAACGGTCGTACCGTGGATGATTATCCACGGTACGACCGTTGGGTATTTGCCTTTTTCGCCGAAGTAGGCGCCCATGAATGAATTGAGGAACTTGGTCCCACGATCTGTGTGCGCCTCTTTCACGCGACGGCCAGTCATGTTCTCCAGCGCCTCGGTCATTGTCTTAACCTTCTTTCGAACTGCGCCCTTGGTGTCCGTGAACAAAACAGTTGTAAATCCCATGCAGTCGTCTGGCAGAGTAGTTACATACCGGGATCCACCCAACGAGGTCTCAGACATGGGTCCGCAGACGTCCAGGTGTATAAGGCTTAGAGGTTTCATAAGTTTCTGCCTTGTGCCCAGTGGATGGGAGTGGTCCACGTGTCTGCTTTGTGTACATGCAGGGCTCACAGATCCGCGAGCTGGCTGCCTCCAGGCTCATGCGATCCAACTCCATGCCGGTTACCATGTTCTCCGGGCACATTCATCCCAGGCTTGTGTAGCCCAGGTGTCCCAAGCGCTGATGCCACAGCGCTGCCTTTGAGTCTCCTGACCCGCCCTCCACACATGATCGGCCTTTGCTGACTGGTCGCCATACTGTGTGATGGTAAAGAGCATACAGCCGTCCCACCTTTTCTCTTAGGATCGTCCTCCCTTTTGCCTGCACAAGTGCCTTGTCATGGCCCAGCAGAATCGTGGCGCCACGCTCATCATAGATGCCTGCTGAAATCAGCTTTACGGTCGCCTTAGGTACCACCACGTAGTCGTTCTTGAGGTGGATCTGCAGCCTTTTGACGGTGTTACTCCACATGGTGTAACGGCCCACGTGCGTCAGCTGATGCCTAGAGCCATCGTAGCCCACCACCATGAACTTCTCTTCAGGCAGCACAGCTTGCACTTCCTTCAGCTCTGATGCGTCGTAGGTGATGTGCCATTCTGACGCTGAGTCCAGGTGCCATGCGTCTGATCGTGACTCTCTGCCAACAGCATACGCTATTTTGGTGGGCTCCCTGTGCTGAAGGTTGCCCCCGCCGCGACCATTGTTTTGTTGCTGTTGATCCGCCAAACGCTTCTTGCACACTCCGATGAAGTGACCTGGCTTACCGCAGTAGTGGCAGATGGCGTTTGGTTTACTCCTCTGCTTACTTGTCTGATTACTGCTTGTAGAGTTGACGTTGCCACCACTTCGGTGCGTGATGAATGCCGATGATGACTCGCTGTTGTCATCGTCGGGTAACACACATGTCATGAGTCATGCGACCACTTGTGTGAAGCTCCCCTTCTCGCATTGTGAGAGCTATTGTTACTACATGATACTTGCTCAGTAGTCCTTTTATGACTATTGTTGAGAGCTCCGTATCAGAGACTACGTGTCCCACATCCAGCAAGTCGGACTGCAGCTGTCACACGCGGCTGATATTTATTGGCAGCTCCTCTCCATTGGCCATTTTGAAGTCACTCAGATCCTGTCGATGTGCTACCTTTCTCGTATTGCAGATCAATGCGAACGTAGCCACCAAAGTGTCCCAGGCGGCCTTTGCATTTGCCACCCGAACAATTGTTTGGAGGTGATGATTCTTGACGTTCTTGGCCATCATGCTCTTGACCTTGTCGGACGTGGTAACATCCGCCTCTGCAAATGGTGCTTGTAGCAGGGTGCGACTGTATCCAAGCTCCGCGCACAACAATTGGAATCACAACTTCCAAGTAGACTAGTTGTGCAGGTCCAGCGGCTCGTCCAGCCTATCCTTTCCCATTGTGAAGACCTATAAACACGAAGATCAACTCTAGAAATGGGCAAACGACGTCAGGCTTCACGGTCAACGTTGACCAGGGCTCAAAACCTGTTGAGACGTAGACTACCACTGAGTACAGCTACAACAGTGAGATTGTTGCTAGTATGGATCGCTGTATCCAACTGATATACCATTTTATAACACGCACCCTCGAGACATGCCTAGCAACAAGTGAAAGAAGATAATTCCAACCAGGGCGGTTCTTGAAACTGATAAGCTGAAGCCAAACGAGTTCATCCCCATCACCGTAATGCACTTCCTAAATTTTTATCTCTCCAAGTGCCTTGGTTAGCACATCTGCCACCATATCCTCCGTCGAACAGTGAGACAAGGCTACTTCCTTCCGCAGGAACTAGTTCCCGCACTAGGTGATGTTGCACGTCGATATGCTTAGAACGAACCGACATTATCGGGTTGTTCCCAAGGCTCATCGATCCCTGAGAATCCGTTCGAATCTCAATAGCCTGTGTCCCCAGACCCAAGTCTCTGGCCAGCTTGCGAAGCCAAAGTGCCTCCCGCACTGCAGCTGCCGTGGCCTGGTACTCTGCCTCCACTGTTGAAGCTGCCACCGTGCGCTGCAATTGGCTGTTCCAGTTGATAGCTGCGCCGTTTAGCAAGAAAACGTAGCCGGTTGTGGGCCTCTGAGTGGCTGGATCTCCAGCCCAGTCGGAATCGCAGTAGCCCGCCATGGCAAGATCGCCATCTCCGTCAAAGCATAGCCCGAGCTCCTTGGTACCCGCCTGGTATCGAAGCACCCCCAAAGCCAAGCCCAGGTGAACCTTAGATGGCTTGCCCATAAAGCGCGCCAGAACGCTCATTGCCTGCACGATATCCGGTCTTGTGCTCGTCGCCAGGTAGTTCAATTCACCGACAAGCGCCCTGTACTTGGTGTTGTCTACGAGCTCCTTGTTGTTGTCTTCTTCTGGCAGGGCTCTAGTACCAGGAGGTAGTGGGGTCTTTCAAGGCTTTGCATTGACGAGTTGATGTCACTGCAGCAGCTCCTCAATATAGCACCACTGCGATAGTTTTACCTCCCCGTGCACTCCCCGGCTGATCTCCATACCGAGGAAAACTATTGCCTCTCCAAGATCTCGAATCTTGAAGGCTTGTTTGATTGCTGCTTTCACTCTCCTGATGAGTGCCTCGTCTTCTGAGGTGATGATGATGTCATCCACGTGCACCAGCAGATAGACGATCTCCTTCTCGTCCCTCTTGATGAACAGTGCTGGGTTCGCTATTGATGGTTTGAACCCCAGCTTGTCCAGTCCCGCCGCTAGCTTCATATACCAGCAGTGTGGGGCCTGTTTCAGCCCGTAGATTGAGCGTAGAAGCCTGCACGCCTGCTCAGGATCCGCTGACTTGTAACCAGGCAGTTGCTCCATCCAGAGTTCCTCCTCTAGCTTGCCATTCAGGAAAGCTGTCAAGACATCTAGCTGGTGGATCGGCACACCTTTTGCCGCAGCCACCGCCAGGAGCATATGAAGTGAAGCGAAGCGCGAGGTTGGAGCAAATAGCTCCCCATAATCAATCCCCACCCGCTGCTCGTAGCCCTTCGCCACCAAACGTGCCTTGTAGCGCTCGATCTCACCATCCTCTGCACGTTTGACCTTATACACTCACCGACAAGGCAGAATCCGCGCACCAATCGGTGGTTTTGCTAGCTCCCAGGTCCTGTTTGTGAGCTGTGCTGAGATCTCCTCATCCATGGCACGTCTCCACTCTTCAAAATATGGGCCGTCAGTGGCCTCCTGGTATGAAGCTGGCTCTGGTACTTCTTCCTCGATTGCAGAATTGATCCGCCTGAACGTGACCCTTCCATTGGGCTCATTCAATCAGTCGCTTTCGCTCACGTAGCGGATAGTGACGTTCCTGCATAGTTGCATCCGTACCGCCATTGTTGTGGTCCTGCTGCTGTACCGGTCCTACTCCTCTTGTTGAGTCTCCACCATTGCCTCCACGGGACTGCTCTGTATTTTGCGTCCGGGGGAACTGTGCTGCTGGAATTCCTCCGTGCCTTTGTGGCGCCGCTGTCTGGCCACTGCTAGTGGATGCACCATGGTTCACTTCAGCAGCTTCCTGGTCCATGTTGGTGTTGACCGGCGTATCTTCGCCCCCCCTGGCGACGGAACGCCACCAGACCCCTCGACATCCTCCTCGTCGAAGTCCTCATAGTGATCTCCAACTGTTGACATGTTGTGGGTGCTGATGACATTGTTGATCAAGATGCGGTACTGCCTCCCTTGCTCGTATCCAACCAACACACCTTTTTTACTCACGTATTGCAGCTTGTCCTGCTTCTCCTTCGGCACGTGTGCACATGCGGTACAGCCGAAAACCCTCAAGTGGCTTATGTCCGGCTTCACCCGCATGAACGCCTCATAGGGTGTTACTGACGCCCCCATGAATGGCGATATATTGCGCAATAAATTTGCCGTAGCCATGGCTTCTGCCCAGAGCTTCTGCGGTAGTCCTGACCCCGCCAGCATTGCCCGGGTCTTCTCCAATAGGGTCCTGTTGAGGCGCTCCACCGCCCCACTCTGCTCCGGCGAATACCCAACGGTCGTACTATGGATAATCCCTTTTTCGCCGAAGTATGCGCTCATGGCTGAGTTAAGGAACTCGGTCCTACAATCCGTGCGTGCCTCCTTCACGCGACGGCCAGTCATATTCTCCAGCACCTCGATCATTGTCTTGACCTTCTTTCGAACTGCGTCCTTGGTCTCTGTGAACGCAACAGTAGAAAATCCCATGCAGTCGTCCAGCAGTGTATCGAAGCCTCGGGCATATGTCCGCAGATGTCCAGGTGTATCAGGTTCAGAGGTTTCGCCGCCTTGTGCCCAGTGTACGGGAATGGTCCACGTGTCTGCTTTGCATAAATGCAGGGCTCGCAGATCCGCGACCTGGCTGCCTCCAGGCTCGCGTGATGCAACTCCAAGCCGGTTACCATGTGTTCCCGGCACATTCACTCCAGGCTCGTGTAGCCCAGGTGCCCCAAGCACCGATGCCACAGTGCTGCCTTCAAGTCTTCTGACCTGACTGCTGCGCATGAGCGGCCTTTCTTGGCTAAACGCCCTGCTGTGTGTTGGCGAACAACATAGAGGCGTCCCACCTTGTCTGCACGTAGAATTGTCCTCCCCTTTGCCTGCACAAGTGCTTTGTTGTGGCCCAGCTGAATGGTAGCTCCACGCTCATCAAAGATCCCTGCTGAGATCAGCTTTGCTGTCGCCTTGGGCACCACATAGACGTTCTTGAGCTCAATTTGCAGCCCCTTGATGGTGTTACTCCACATGGTGTAACGTCCCACGTAGGTCGGCTTATACCTGGAGCCATCGTAGCCAACCACCGTGAACAACTCTTCTGGCTGCACAGCTCTCATGTCCTCCAGCTCTGACGCGTCATAGGTGATATGCCATTCTGACACTGAGTCCAGGTGCCAGGCGTTTGACCGCGACTCATTTCCAACTGCATATGCCATTTTTGTGGGCTCCCTGCGCTGCAGGTTGCCCCCGCCGCGTCCATAGTTTTGCTGTTGGTCTGCCAGGCGCTTCTTGCATACTCCGATAAAATACCCTGGCTTGCCGCAGTAATGACAGATAGCGTTTGACTTACTCCTCTGCTTACTTTGTTGATTACTGCTTGTAGAGCTTGCGTTGCCACCACTTCGGTGCGTGATGTATGCGGATGATGACTCCCTGTTGACATCGTCCGGTATCACATACGACATGAGTTGCGCAACCACTTGCAAGAAGTCCAGCTCTCCTTCTCGCATTGTCAGGGCTGTGGTGACTACATGGTACTTGCTTGGGAGTCCTTTTATGACTATTGTTGAGAGCTCCGTATCAGAGACTACGTGTCCCACATCCAGCAAGTCGGACTGCAACTGTCACACGCGGCTGATATTTATTGGCAGCTCCTCTCCATTGGCCATTTTGAAGTCACTCAGATCCTGTCGATGTGCTACCTTTCTCGTATTGCAGGTCAATGCAAACGTAGCCGCCAAAGCGTCCCAGGTGGCCTTTGCATTTGCCGCCCGAACAATTGTTTGGAGGTGGTGGTTTTTAATGTTCTTGGCCATCACACTCTTGACCTTGTCGGACATGGTGACATCCGCCCCTGCAAATGGTGCTTGTAGCAGGGTGTGACTGTATCCAAGCTCCGCGCACAACAATTGGAATCGCAGCTTCCAAGTTGAATAGTTGTGCAGGTCCAGCGGCTCGTCCAGCCTATCCTTTCCCATTGTGAAGACCTATAAACGCGAAGATCAACACTAGAAATGGGCAAAAGTTGTCAGGCTCTGCGGTCAACGATGACCGGGGGTCATAACCTGTTGAGACGTAGACTATCAGACATAAGGAAGCCTGACGTAATTACGAGAAAGTATAAGTTACATATTTTCTGATAGTAAAAGAAGTCCGAATAGTTCATTCTGGAGTCGGCACAAGTATATGTGCCTATAGCACTACAAACAGTATGAGCGTGGGTTGATAGCCTACCACTCAGTACAGCTACAACAGTGGGATTGTTGCTAGTATGGATGTCTATATCCAACTGATAGACCATTTATAAAATGGTATATCAGATAGTCAACATCTCATCAGGTTTTGAGCCCTGGTCAACATTGACCGTGGAGCCGGACGTCGTTTGTCCACTTCTAGTGTAGACCTTCACGTTTATAGGTCTTCACAATAGGAAAGGATAGGCTGGGCGAGCCTCTGGACCTGCACAACTAGTCTACTTGGAAGCTGCGGTTCCAATTGTTGTGCACGGAGCTTGGATACAGTCACGCCCTGCTACAAGCACCATTTGCAGAGGCGGATGTCACCATGTCCGACAAGGTCAAGAGCGTGATGGCCAAGAACGTCAAGAATCATCACCTCCAAACAATTGTTCGGGTGGCAAATGCAAAGGCCGCCTGGGACACTTTGCATCGACCTGCAATACGAGAAAGGTAGCACTTTGACAGGAGCTGAGTGACTTCAAAATGGCCAATGGAGAGGAGCTGCCAATTTACATCAGCCACGCACGACAGCTGCAGTTGGATTTGCTGGATGTAGGACACGCAGTCACAGATGCGGAGCTCTCAACTATAGTCATCAAAGGACTCCCAAGCAAATACCACATGGATACAACAGCCCTGACAATGCAAGAAGGAGAGCTGGACTTCTCGCAAGTGGTTGCGCAACTCATGTTGTATGTGATACCGGAAGAGAACAACAGGGAGTCATCATCCGCATACATCACGCACCGAAGTGGTGGCAACGTCAACTCTACAAGCAGTAATCAGAACGCAAGCTCTACAGGCCGTAATCAACAAGGTAAACAGAGGAGTAAGTCAAATACCATCTGCCATTATTGCGGTAAGCCAGGACATTCAATTGGAGTGTGTAAGCAGCGTCTGGCAGACCAACAGCAAAACTATGGACGCGGCGGGGGCAACCTTCAGTGCAGGGAGCCCATCAAAATGGCGTACGCTGTTGGAAATGAATTGCAGTCGAACACCTGGCATCTGGACTCAGCGTTAGAATGGCATATCACCTACGGCGTGTCAGAGTTGGAGGACATGAGAGCTGTGCAGCCTGAAGAGAAGTTCACGGTGATAGGCTACGTTGGCTCTAGGCATCAGCCGACACACGTGGGTCGTTACCCCATGTGGAGCAACACGGTCAAAGAGCTGCAGATCCACCTCAAGAACGTCTACGTGGTACCTAAGGTGACCATAAAGTTGATTTCAGCAGGCATCTTTGATGAGTGTGGCACCATGATTCTGCTGGGCCACAACAAGGCACTCATGCAGGCAAGGGGACACAACAGAGATACAACAGGACAATCCTTAGAGCAGTAAAGGTGGGATGGCTCTATGCTATTCACCATCATGCAGTATGGCGACCAGCTAGCAAAGGCCGCTCATGTGCGGCGGTCGGATCAGGAGGGCTTGGAGCACCTGGGCTACACAAGCCTGGGATGAATGTGCCCGGAGAACATGGAGTTGAAACCGGCATGGAGTTGGATCGAGTGAGTCAGCTCGTGGATCTGTGAGCCCTGCATATACGCAAAGCAGACTCATGGACCACTCCCATCCACTGGGCACAAGGCAGAAACCTATGAAACCTCTAAGCCTTATACATCTGGACGTCTGCGGACCCATGTCTGAGACCTCGTTGGGTGGATCCTGGTATGTAACTACTCTGCTAGATGGCTGCATGGGATTTACTACTGTTTTGTTCACGGACACCAAGGACGCAGTTGGAAAGAAGGTCAGGATAATGATAGAGGTGATGGAGAACATGACTGGCTGTCGTGTAAAGGAGGTGCGCATGGATCGTGGGATTGAGTTCTTCAACTCACTCATGGGCGCCTACTTCAGCAAAAAAGGGATTATCCACGGTACGACCGTTGGGTATTTGCCGGAGCAGAATGGGGCGGTGGAGTGCCTCAACAGGACCCTATTGGAGAAGACCCAGGCAATGCTGGCGGAGTCAGGACTTCCACAGAAGCTCTGGGCAGAAGCCATGGCTACGGCAAATTTATTGCGCAATGTATCGCCATTCATGGGGGCGTCAATAACACCCTATGAGGCGTTCATGCGGGTGAAGCCGGACATAAGCCACTTGAGGGTTTTTGGCTGTACCGCATGTGCACATGTGCCGAAGGAGAAGCAGGACAAGCTGCAATACGTGAGTTAAAAAGGTGTGTTGGTTGGATACAAACAAGGGAGGCAGTATCATATTCTGATTGACAATGTCATTAGCATTCACTTGGCAGTCAAGTGTGACGAGTCAACAGTTGGAGATCGCCTGTCAACACCAACATGGGCCAGGGAGTTGCTGAAGTGAACTGTGGTGCATCCACCGGCAGCGGCCAGACAGCGGTGCCACAGAGGCACAGAGGCATGCCAGCAGCACAGTTTCCCCGGACGCAAAATACAGAGCAGTCCCGTGGGGGCTTACCGAGAAGGGGCAGGGCCGGTACAGCAGCAGGACCACAACAATGACGGTGCAGATGGAATCATGCAGGAACGTCGCTGTCCGCTACGTGAGTGAAAGCAACTGATTGAGTGGAGGCACGGGCCCAATGGCAGGGTCCCGTTTGGGTGAATCAATGCTGTGATCGTGGACGAGATCCCAGAGCCAGCTTCGTATCAGGAGGCAACTGACAATCCAAATGCTGAAGAGTGGAGACGTGCCATGGACGAGGAGATCACGGCACAGCTCACGATCAGGACCTGGGTGCTAGCAAAACCACTGGCCGGTGCGCGGATATTGCAAAAATAGTATGTGTAAAAACGATTTTTAGCTATGGGTATAGTTTCTTTGTCTACCTTTTGTCTGTTTTCTTTTTGTTTAATTTTTTCTAATTTTGTGGCAAAATCGTTGCGTTTTGGTGTGGACAAATTGGACAAGTATAATAGCATTTACAAAAATGTTATTGCTAATACTATTATTGTAGTTAGGAAATTGGCAGCTGAACGTCCACTAATTATTCCCATATTATTACCACTGCCACCAATGCCGTTTAAACCATCGGTACTAGTTTTTAGAAAACATTTTGATATATTCCTATTTTACATAAAATTTAGAATAGTGATGATTTGCTGAATGAAAAAATAACAAATAACGAAAAAATTATACTTGAACCAGGTTAATAAACATGAGAATAGACAGTCTATTTTATCATTTTTTTACCTTCATCGGTGAAATATTTTTAAACAATTTCCATCGATAATTTATTCTGATCGATTGATCTACTTGTTCTTTAGTAGGCACTTGAACAGCTCTTTTATCTAACATCTTATCTAGATGCCAACCGAACTGAGTTATTACAGGGTCAGAAACCTCATTTTTTCAGGGTAAAAGCTTTTCCTTTATATTCATGCTAATTAATGCAGCGATTTCTGGATGTCTAAACAAGCCATTATCATCAAAATTGAGTTTTGCATCAAGGGCAAGTAAATTTCCTTCTGTATTAACTCCCAAGGGGTTTATCTCTATTTGCAATGCATCAGTTCCTATAAACGTGTATGCCTAAAGAAAAAGTCAGTAGTAAGGTCCTAATATGAAAACCATCAACATCAGGATCGGGCATGATAACAATTTTATAATAACGCAGTTTTTCGATATCAGTAAACGGCAAGTTTTTGAAAGATTTAAGCTGGTCTTCCATAAAGATCTATCCATAAAGCTTTGTCTGACGTCGTCTGCTTGGAGTAGCGATCTCCAGGTATGTAAGCAGCTCCAAACAACGGCCGCCTTGGAGCTGCCGACGTATCTGCGAAGGACGCAGCTGGTGTCGGCGATGCCGCTGGCTTGAGTCATGCCCGTACAAGGGCCAACGGCCGCACCTGCCCAAGCTCCTATGCATACCGGGACAAGCAAGACACCACGCAGATGGGCAGGCAGATGGGCCAAGAAGATGCGAAGACGATTGCAAAGGCAGATTACACATGGGTGCGGTCCGATCGGAAGCAGAATGTGCAATAGGGCGGCTCTCTCAGTGAACCTCACCAGGCGGCAACTGCTTGTGGTTCACACGCTTCAGCAGCCAGTACAGGGGGCGGGGCAGCGCCAACCACAGTGGCAGAATGGGCACGCAAGAGGCAGGCTTGGGGACGCAGCTCCTGGGCCGTTCGTAGCACCCGGCACCATCAAGCGACCGTCAGAGGACCCTGTGTTGCGCACTCCAATTATAATCGGGGTCAGGGCAGAGGCAGCTGCCAACGCAGCAATGACCATGTCACGGTCCCTGCGGTCAGCTGCGAAAAATCCATCCAGCGCTACAGCACCTGATGGACAGAAACTGTCCTAAGAAAACGAGTAGGCGCCGGCAGGTCTCCAGGATGGTCAAGTTCGTGACAGCCGACCCCGTATCTGATGCTGCAGGGCTCACCATTGCAGCTCCCGGAGGGCCTGGAAAGGACCTCTGACGGAAAGGCTGCAGCCGGAGCGCCTTTCGGCAGGTCAACCCTCCAGCCAAACTCAAAGACCAGGTTTGGGACCCAGCGACACTGGGGAGGCTCAAGCCAGGAACATGCCCACGGCTGCTGCCAACAGAGCTCTCACGCTAGAGGCCCACCAACAGGGGCCCACCAGCAGGGCGGTGACGGACTTTCAGTGGCGAGCTTTCCGGGGCCATCCGACGGGACAAGGGTATCCAAACCTACACCCCGGAAACGTGTGACAGACCTAGGCATCAGACATACCCCCTTCTCGCCGCCTTGTCTCAGGAATGATCGTCTTTGATGATACAATATACGCAACTACCTTACCTCCAAGTTTGCATTGTATGTGTGCGGCACGTACACACGTTATGGTCGGTGCTACTGGTGCATCACATAGCCCCGGGTGTGAGCCGGAGCGAATTCAGGTCGTGCCAACGGCAATACATGTCGTTTATAATGCCAGATGAAAGCCTAGGTGGCTTTGTCAGCGAGCTCCTTCGTGGAAGGCGTGTTGCTGTTTCCTCGCCCCACCTTCACGCCACCTTTCGCCTCACGGGGCGGCGGTGATGATGCCGGTTTTGTTGGAAGCCATCCCCAAAGCCAGCAGCTAGGATACTTGAAGCACTTCAATTTTTCCTTGGCTCAGTTATTCTTATACGAATACCTGCTTACTTCCTGTAAATGCTTGTGTGTGTCTGTGCGTTTGTCGTGTGTCGTGTGCCCATTTGCAGGATCCATACAAATTCGGCTGAACTGCCAGCTTGGTCCTTACGCCTTCCCTCGCCAGTTGCGTGACCGCGCTGACATCTGTGTTGTGCTGTCGAACGGAGACGGCAAAGAAACGGATTGCGCTGCATGGAATAGTCTGGCGTCGGAAACGGCGGGGCGCTGGGGTAACTTTTCAGAAAGTCAGCATCAAGCCATGGCCGCCGAGAGCCCCCTCGTAACGCTGGTAGGTAGCTGAAGGCTGGGGAAAGGCACGGGTGTGCTCAGATTGTAATTACTTTGTGCGAATGCCTTCATTGCACGAACAAGCTGTTGTGTTGTTGATTACATCGGCTCTAGCATGTTGTAGGTTGCAGTGCAGTGGGACGTATTTCGCCACCTCGTCTGGCATGGACTGAGAAACAGTCGGTGATGTACTCTAAATGCGCGCCCATCGTATCCGTGATTGGCATGATACCTATCGAGCCTTCCACTGTGGGGGTGGGAGGGCTCCAACCGTAACGGTACGATGCTTTACTAACGGTACGATGTTTTACTAAGGTGCAACCTGAGTCTCCATTCCACTTCAATAACTGTCGTGGAGAGATTGCACCCAAGTGCTGGCAAGGCTGGCCCTGATGTGCACTTCCTGCAACGCAGGAGGTATGTGCGTGTGAGGGGAGGGTCCGAGAGTGCTCTTGTTCCGCCAGCTCCACGAGCGCTCTGATGATTGTTCATTACGAAATTCCTTGTACAGGCGGCAGGTTCGTATTCGTCCTACGTTTTGGAATTTGCGCGGTCAGCTATACGTTGTCGTCACCGTGTACTGTAATAAATTGCATAAATCAATGTGTGTTTCCGGCGATGACGCAGTTCGATAGATTTTGCACGAACCATAATCGGGACACTTAATCATGTCGAGTACACTCACAGAGTTCAAAGTACGGGAGGGAAGTCGAAAAAAACGAAACTGGTGCTGACACTCAAGAAACAAGAACTAACCGTGAGGGTCGAATGATCGCTGACGCCGTCCAAAGTAGGAAAAGTGGAAACGAGGGTGAGGGTGTACGGGAGGTGAGGGTGGGGACCATGTTCTGATGCGGGACGCAGGGAGGATGGTGCCAGGGAAGCTGGGTCAGTTGGGGGGGAGGGGGAAAACAAAGTCAGTAAGATTTTATTATATGAGGGTTGATGGCCAGAGAGCCTGTCAGCGGGAGGATGCCAGCAGTGTGCACAACATGGGCACAGTAGTTGCTGTGTCATTTGCTTCGAGCCGCGGCCAAAACTGAAAAGGGCCAACAAGAGAGCACGAGGATTTTCCGAGCCTTGGAACTCTGCCCCTGCCCCTGCCCCTGCCCCTCTCGCCGCATCTTGTCGCCCAAAATGAGCACCTTGTCGATACCTAGGGCTCGCAGCGCCACCGTCATCACCGCCTGCTCAGCAGTGATAGACGGGGGGTGAGGGAAGGGCGACTAAACAGGTTCTGGTGTTGGAGACGAGGAGAGATATGAGAGGAAGGTTGGTTGTCTGAGGTGTCAACTCAGCTGAGGAATTGAAACCATCCGGAGGTCGCCAAGACGGGATCGACCGCCCTTCCCCTGCAGCTCCATTCAGCTGCTGGGTGCGTGAGGGGATGAGCCAAATGCCGCCAGATGAGTCGGTGCGGTACGATAGCAGCCTGAGCAGCTCCCGGCGAACGAGCAACCAGTCAAGAAGGCAGGAAAAAAAGAGCCGTAAAGCGGGAGACGCCCTTGCGGTTTAGTCGCCATAAGCCTTGGGCGGTTGCATCAGGAGAGTACCTGCCAGGCCAGGGGGAAAGACCTACAGACCAAATAGCTGCTACAAGAGGGCACGACTGATGAGGATCATCCTGGATCCTGAATCCTGGTTGTCGCCCACCACATCGCCCTTACCTTACTGTAACTACGCCCTTGCCCAGACGGAGGCCAGCTCGTCGTTCCGCACTCCTGTAATGAACCAGCGGTGTGGCGAGGGGGGCTGTGTGTATGTACTGCCGCTGCCGCTGCCAGGCTAGGCACTATCCAGGCGCGTACTGCTCAGCCATACTTCAGTGCTGTTAACACGATTCACGACCTTCTGGGTTACCCTAAGCCTTGTGCGGGAGACAATGCCTTGCTTGTAGCCTTCAGAAAGGGTTGGGAGCGTCTTCAGGTCTCCTATTCCCCCACCTCCTCTTTAGTCTTAGCCTTCAGTGCGGAGAGTGCTTGGATGCTGTATGAGGCGTTACCGTTAGTTTCGGTTAGCTCTCCTGTTTTCTTGCCGCTTTTATTTGTTGTAATGAGGTTTTGTTTGTTCCTGCGTCCTGATTGCCTCCTGTCGGTTTGTTGGGCACGTGTGGTGGAGTTGGGAGGTATCCCGGTTTTCCAGTACAAGCCCCTTAACTGGAAAGGTAGGGTAGTGTCTGCTGAACGTGCCCCAGTACTGCACTTTCCTCTTTGTGGTCTTCCTTTTCTCCGAGTTGCCTTGTTGCAGCGTTTAGCTCAGGACCAGTCTCGTCTTTGGCCTGTCCGTCAGTCTACTCAAGGGGCAGAGCGTTGGTTCGACCTGGTGCTTGGTCAGTTTGGTTTGCAGAGCCTTCGGGGCGTGCACACTCTGTATAGTCTAAGGCGAGGTGGTGCCTTGGCGGCCCGTGCAGCTGGTGTTCCCATGGAGGTTGTGGAAGCCTTTGGTGGTTGGAGTACTAATTCGTCGGCTTTGCGGGAGCATTATCTTGACTTAGGTGTTCGCGCCTGCCCTAAAGCCTTAGCGTTTTTTGGCCCTCTAGCGGTTGGCCGGGTCGCGCCGTTTGGAGTTCAGTACTTCAACCGTTAAGCGCTGGTATCTTTTCTTTGGCTTTTGTTCCGAGAGCAACAACTAATGCGGGCTTGCGTTAGGAAGCCGGGTTAGTTAGGCGTAAGGCCTCGGTAAGGCATTTAAACTAAGGGCCTTACCTCAGCCCTCCTCAGGGCTGTATTTATTCGCGTGCGTAGTCGTTCTTATTATCTTATTTTTGTTGTTCAGCACGCGCTCGCCCGCCCATCCCTTGTCGCATCGCCCGAGGTGTTGCTGGTTTTTTTCCTTGGTTCGTCAGGCCTTCGGTTCTTGACCTAGGCCTTTATTAGCACAGTGCAATTATAACAGAAATGGCAATGGCAATCCCTCAAACGACAGTAGTCATCATTATTCCTAATGCTGCCCGATTCATTCCGAACCTGGGCCAGTCTTGTACCGTGCCTACCTGCACAGTCACACGGAGCCCTTCTCATCCCCGACCCTAACCTCATGGGCTAAGAGTGCAGGCCATTCCGCAGCATCGTCCCGGACGTAGCCTCCTTCCATGCTGTTCTTTCCTCCCAAGCCAGCGCCCGCAGCTGCATGCCGGACACATTCAAAGCCAGCCAGCGCGTCCAATAGCAGCCCATGTAAGCCCACCACAGCCTCCAAGCCCACCCCCACAACGTATGACCCCACCCGCCTCCTCCTGCCAGGCCGGCGCGGCGGAATGCAGTGAACCACCCGCCAACATCACCCGGTCGATAGCCTCCCGGTGATGAGGCCCCGTCCAGCCCCGCAGGTCCGGGGCCGGTCCATGGGGGCCGCCGCCGGGGCCAACAGGACTAGTCGGCATCACCGCCGCCCTGCGTGACTGCTCCGACTCCTCCTGTTGCTGCTGCTGCTGCTGCTGCTGCTGCCGCTGTTGCTCACGGTCGGCTGCGCGCGTAGGAGTCCCAGGATGCTGTTGAAGATGTTGCTGCTGCCGCTGTTTGGCTCTTCGGCGCTTGAGCCGAGCCGCCATCTGCTGCGTCTCAGACTCCGTTGGAGATACCTTGAAACGGGAGACTACTCGGCTCCACCGCTCGGGGTTGAGTCCAGGGAAGAAACGGTCCTTGGGAAAGTGAGAGGGAAGGAGGAGGTGGCGACGGGGCCCGCATGCGTGGCTTGGGCTGAGGGACGGAGATGCGGTGCAGCAGGAGGGAGGCGAAGGCGGTGCCTGGCGCGGGAGGAGCGGGCGCTGGGGTCCCAGGACACCTACTGGAGTTGCTGCTGCTGCTGCTGCTGGGTAGGCGGGTACACAATGGCAGTGCTGTGAACTGATTGAAATCACATCAGACTGGGCAAATGAGGCAACGGAAGCAGCGGCGGTGCCCTGGGGACAGGCCCTAGCGCATACCTATGGGAGCCCAGAGCCACTCGCGATACGCCATTCACCTCATGTGCATTTTGGATGCCAGCGGCCGCAGGTGCAGGCTTTGAAATATGGTTGTTGGAGTGTTTATTCCTCTAATGTCAAGGTGAATGAGTTGTGCACTCGTTTTGGTCAGCGCCAGCAACACGCTGCAATGTAGCACTTCGAGACCCATGGGGCTCCAAGGCTGATGAGTCATCAAGTTTCACGGAGTTACCATCGTCCCACGAGAGTTCAGTCCCCCCAGGTGGGCAGGGTTGCAAAACGAGACACGGACAAGGAGAAAGATGCCGCTTTGTCGCCAAGTCACATCACGGTGGTCACGACAGCTTTACTGCTGTCGGAGTCCGCAACTTGAAGAAATACGATGAGGCGGCAATCATTTTCACATACACAATATTAACGAAGACATACAAAGTGTTGAACACCATTTAAGAAATTTGGAGGACCAGCCTGCAACATACTCCAGAATTCGTTCTCCGGCATTATTAATATTGGACCCTACAAATATTGGGGATCTTGTCATAAGATTTTCAGCTTTTAATGTTTGA
The DNA here is from genome assembly GCA_030268105.1 of Volvox africanus. Taxonomy (NCBI): domain Eukaryota; kingdom Viridiplantae; phylum Chlorophyta; class Chlorophyceae; order Chlamydomonadales; family Volvocaceae; genus Volvox; species Volvox africanus. Next base: position 6,488,236 of record BSDZ01000078.1, read on the forward strand.
AGGTTGTTATCTATACTTCTTCTTAGATCACCGTGCGTAATAACTCCTATTTAATTTGGGTTGTTATCTATTACTATAGCACATCCTAGTTTTTTTCTGTTATGATTTCTGCTACCTCAGTAACGGAATAATCCGGGTTAACCAAACCTTTGGTTTTAAGAGAATCAATAATATGCCTGTAATCAATGGCATAACCTTGATGAACCCTAGGCATCTTCTGTAAACATTTGTTACCATAATAGAGTTCTATTTCTTCAGCATAAACATATGCTATTGGATTTCTGGACATCATCAACCATCGGACCTGGTTTATTACTAACCCAATTTATAAGATTATGAAATGTATTATCCTATCAGGATTAGAAGGCTCCCAAACATATACTTTTTAGCCGGCTTTGGTAAAAAGAAATTAAACTGGCCCTTTATGTTACTCTTCAGCTGGATATTTTAATTCCCGTCAGAACTTAAATCATATTGGTGCCGGCTGTGAAATGTATAACTGCTTGTGAAATTGCTTTATCATTACCCTTCTTCGTATTTAATCGTTTTAAATTTAGATTTTGAACATGTTTACCACTATTTGTGTGCTTTTCTAATTGCACTGCATTTCAGTTGCTAATACTCAATGTGGGCACTTTCTTGTGGTAAAATGAAATTAAACTGGCCCTTATTGTTTCTCTTCAGCTGAATATTTTAATTCCCGTCAGAACAGAAATCGTAATGGTGCCGGCTGTGAAATGTATAACTGCTTGTGAAATTGCTTTTGCATTTACCCTTTTTTGTATTTAATCGTTTTCAAGTAGTTTTACTTGAAAACGATTAAATATTTTGCGAATTTGCTCGCGACCTGAAATTTAAGGAGCATTTCCTTGCTAGTAAGCAACGTAATACCCTATTATTTCTTTAGAGGGTTCCTTCTTTAGAGTTCCTTCTTTAGAGTTAGGGTTACTTCCTTAGAGCGTTCTCTAGCTTGTTCTTTGGTAATCCTATGGTACTTTAACTGTCACCTCTCCCATACCAATTTATATATTACGCTCAGTTTGTATACTATCAATTATTCTGCTTTCATTGACAACGTATAAAACTTCAGAGCGTAGGCGGGAGCTGCTGCGTCCTCGCCTCAGCCTTCGGCTGCTCTATGGCCACTGAAGCTGGAGCCCGCTTCATTAAGACTCAGGGCAAATGCTCACGTCCTCGCGCCGTGGCAACAATCACTCATAGACGTCTGAAGCAGAAATGTTCAGAATTTCAAGTTTATTATCATGCTTATGAAAGGAAAGAGAGTAGGGCGGGCCGGGCAATAAATTGCGGCAGAAGGACTCACTACAAGACAGCGGCAGCAGTAACAGCGCTGATGCAGCTTTCAACCCCACTGAAGCGACCCAGATGGCCCTTTCCAGATCGCCACTTTGATCCTGGTTGGTCCAATTTATATGCATCCACGCCGTGCATATTGCGCGCGTGTATGTGGCAATAAAGCCTCAAGCTGTATCAACGCCGCCGTGACCCCGTCCCTCTCCTCGCCCCGCCTGCCCCGGCGCGCCCCTGTATCGCCCTCTGGGCTGTTCGCACGTTGTCTCTCGCCCCCTCGACCAGACCCCCGAAGTTAGCCGACCAGGCCGCCCGCAGCTCCTCGTCACTGCTGCCAGCCGGCCTAACGAACGAAGTCGCTAACAGGGGCCCGCCTGCAGGCAGAGGGGCAATTCAGGGAGGAGGTGGGTAATTAAGTCCCGTACATCACCACGATGATGGGGATGGGGATGGGGTGACCTGAAACCGTTAAACTATGTTTAGTGTGGGTTAAGAATGTCAGATCTCGCGACTTGGTAATGGTAATAAGATGAGCGAATTGCGAGAGACACGCACCGTTAGGAGGCATTTGAAAGCCTCCCGGCAGTGCGGGTGTTGCTCGCATTCTCAATCCCGCGCTGTCATCCGTTTCACGCTGACAGGACCGACCGCGGTTCGGTCAATCCACGCATCGTATCGATGCACAAGTAGAGCATCGACATTACTAATGACTCCCTGAACCTCCAGGTCGCGTCATCTGATGGAGTCATCTTCCTCTTGATGCACGAACGCACGTCCGCCTACCAGCCAGCCTTCGCGACACTGCCAGAGGCTGCCTGACGCGGTTTCTTTTGTACAGCACCACCATATGCCATGTGCCATCATCACCCGCCCCGTACAGTACGTGAGCGGTGCGCATTACCGTGTACGCCACTTCAGCCCTGGAGATCAGGTCATACAAAAGCTTTATGTCCACCAGAGCCCTAATTTGCACGTGCGCCCAGGGGCATGGACCCACAGTCGTGTGTCGCACCCCAATGTCTGTGCACCCACCACTCGCTGGCGGTTGCTGCTTCTGCCGCACCAAGAGGGACGCGGACGGTGCTGAGGCGGAGCGCTGCCTCTCCCTTACTGGGGCCTCCAAGGCCTCCGCATCTCGGGAGCCACCGCTGTTCTGACCGTCGCCCACATGGGGCTCCTCTGTGGGCGTGGGAGCTGGGGGCCCACCCTTACGAACGGAGTCACTTGCTGTGCGCGCTGGGGTCCCGATCCCGCGGCCGCCTCCTGCACGTCCCCTGCCACCGCCGCTCTGCCGCCGCTGACTTCCCCTGCCGCCTGAGCCGATCACCTTATGTTCGTACAACGTCATGCCACTCCTCCCCTTCCCGCTCCTTGCTGCTCTGGAGCCATCCTCCTCCACGTCGTCCAAGAAGCTCACCCAACCGGCGGAGGGCAGAACTGCTTGGAGGCGCTTGGAGGCAATCACTGCAGCTGCAGTGGCGGGAGCGCCGGGGACCATAGCGGCGGTGGTAGCGGCGGCACCCTGTACGCGGCCCGACACATCCTCCGTCTCCAAGTCGGTGCTGTCCACATCGTGAAACACCTCACAGTCGCTGTCATTGTCGCCGCCGAACCTGGCAAGAAGATCCTCCGCAGGGGCCCCGCCCCGCCGGCCCCCGGGGGCCCCACCCCTGTGCGGCCCGATGGGCACGAGGGGGGCGTCCGGAGCACTCAGCCGACGGGAGGGGGCGCTTCGGACAGCAGCTGCCGCTCCGTGACGAACACCACCCGCCTCCACCGCGTCGGAGAGTTCTCGTGATCGCTTTGAAGGCCGGGAATGCATACCAGGCGTCACCGAAAAAGGAGCGACCCGTGGGACCTTCGGCTCCGCCATTGGCGGTGCTGAAGGCGGGACGACCCGTGGGACCTGCGGCTCTTCCATAGGCAACGCTGAACGCGGGGCGACCCGTGGGACCTTCGGCTCCGCCATTGGCGGTGCTGAAGGCGGGACGACCCGTGGGACCTGCGGCTCCCCGACTGGCGGCGCCGAAAGTGACACCGGTGGTAAAGTGTTAATAATAGAGGATGCCTTCGCTGTCCTTCTTCTCGAAGTCAACTTGGCATCTCCCGTACCATTGCTGCCGCTGCGGCCTCGCATGGGCCTTGCCGCCAGCACGGTGTGGCCCAGGGGCCCGCCACTGCCACTGCCCGCTCTTATACCGTGGAAATCGTCGCTATCGCTATCGCTGTCCGTAGACACATCTCCATCCTCTTCGCTCCTCCCGAGCTCATCCGAGTCGTCGAACTTATCCAGCATAAGCTGCTGCGTCTGCTGCTGCAGGTATCTGCTGCCAGCCGCTTCGTCCCTGTCCAAAAAGTTCACCACTCCATCGCCGCCTTCTTCCGAGCCTCCCGCCACCCCAGCCTTCACCGCAACTGACGCATTCGCCTGGCCCCTCAACGCCATCATCATCATCATCTGCTGCTGCTGCTGCTGTTTCGCTCCCTTCGGGCCTTTCCAGGACCCGACTGCAGTGGTGGCCCGCGCCTCCATCACACGGGCCGCTGCCGCCTCCTCGGCACTTCGTTTGCGCGTCTCCGAATCAATGGCTTTGAGCACTTTGAACATCGACAACATCTCCCCACGAACCTCCCTCTTGGTGACGGGCACGGGCGCCGGTAGGGCTTGTTGCAGCTGGCGCGAGCCGGTGGCAGCGGACGCCGCACCCTCATTAGCGTCACCGTTTATAACGGCAGCAGCCCCAGCAGCCACTACCGGGGCATCCTTGTCCTGCAGGCGCAGCAGCTTTGTGCTGCCCTTACCACCCGTTTCTGCTGTTGGAGTCCGCCCCTGTTCAATGTGCTGTTGCAAGAAGCCGGGCTGCTTTGAAGGTGGCATGTTGGCACTCACTCCATAATGCGAATTCATACTCCCCACGGCCTGAGCAACAAGGGGGCCCGCAGCAGCAGCGGATTGGGTGTAGGGGCTCATTGGCTGCGCCCACACATGGTTAAGGTAGTAGAGAACGCTGGGTGCCCCCGCCGCGGCTGAGAGAGTGCCGGAGCGAGCTGCGGCAAGTGGCAGCTCAGTGCGGCTGCGCTTTCGTGGACGGGCCGCTGCGCCTCCATCCGTCGAAGGTGGAGTGTTCAAAGGAGGCCGATAAGGCCCGTTCTCTGTAATGCTGCCACCACCAGTCATGCTGTCATTGCCACCGTCAAAGTCATCCTCATCCTCTTCCTCATCGCTGAAGGCTCGCAGCAGCTCCCCGAAATCCTCATCCCGCTGCCACTCGAGGCGGGATAGCGGCAGTGGGGTGACGGCAGGAAACGAGCGCCGGGGAGGTTTGGCGGGCTGGGCCAGGTTCACTTCAATAGGGCGGCGGCGGTTGTGGGGATTGGGCAAGTTAAGCGGCTGGGACAAATCGGCGGGTGCGGGTGGAGGCACGGGGCCTGTGGGGCGGGAGGAGTGTGTCGCGGCTTTTGCACGCTTGGCTGCTGCGGCGTCAGCAGCTGCGGTGGCGGCAGCTAGCGAGGCAGCTGATACCTCGAGTGGAGGCAAGGGGTGCATTGATTGGGATGGCTTTGCACAAGGAGGCCTCGTGGGAGCTGCTGTTTCTTCTGATCTCGGCAGAAACCAGTTCCCAGAGTCAAATGACTGCTGAGCCGTTTGCAGAACCTGCTGAGGCTGTTTTTCCTCAAGGCTTGCCTGCTCCTGCCATTCCACGTGCAGACGGGCCAGGTAGCTGGGTTTGGCCAGCTCGACACGGAGAACGTTTCCCCTCCATTTGCTGTGATTGTATACGCTTAGGCATTTGTGCACTGATGCCTCGTCCTGCGACGTCCATTTCAACCGACGGACAATCAAGAAGAAAAAAATGCCTCTTTTAAGTTTCATATGAAATTGATGCTGCCAAATTTACCTTTGGATCTAGTTCTATGTAGGCGAAACCTCGGCATTTTTCCCCACTGAACGTTTGAGACGACATCTGAGCAACTGCCGTTTTGATTTGATGGTCCTTCGGGGGGATTATTTCAATAGTCTCAACCTTGCCGAAAGGACTAAAACGGGACCGCAGGTCGGCGGCGGAAATGTCATGCGGCAGGCCGCCAAGGAAAAGGCGAACAACCATTCTTAATGAACAGGTCCTGCATGCACGATAGTCGTGAGCAATATCGAATATTGATCAGCGTCAAATGTTTGAGGTGTCAGGGTATTAACTCCCGTACGGTATTACACAACCGGCGAAACAGAACAGGGGTAGAAGAGCCTAACTCGCATTAATAAGATTGCAGTAGTATATATAAGGAATAAATATGATTATATATTATTGGTGATGATCTGAAAGGCAATCCTCGTGCCCAGGCCGACGCAACCCTGCGGTCAGCGGCTGGAGTACATTCAGCCTGTTCCCCGAAACCATGGCGCCAGAAGACTCTACATTGCAACATCGCTTACATCCAAGTGCTACATCGCCTCCCAGCCCCGCGCATGAGCCTCTCGCTCGGCTGCTGGTCTGGGCGGCAGAACGCGGAGCGGTCGCCCCAAAGCTTGCCCTTGACCCCGTTGACCCGCGCCGATTCCGGACCGCAGCGTCCACATCCCCCCTGGAGCCCATCATCACCCTGCCCCAGCACCTGCTCATGCACGCCGGCACCTCCCTCAACGACCCCACCTACGGCCCAGCTTTCAGGGCCCTGAGGGCCGAAATGGCCTCTGCTTCAGCGGCCGGGCTGGTGGATCCATCGCCGGCTGCAAACCCAGCACCAGACCCCTGCATGGGGGCTAAGTCTCGCGAGGCTAGTGCCCCAGCTGCCACTGTACCATATTCGTACTGGGATAACGGAGGCCTCAGCGATCGCGAACTGCTCTGCATGCTGCTGATCGTTGAGCGTGCTCGCAGCGCCGCGTCAGACTGGGCACCATACATCGACATCCTCCCAGAGTCGTATGACGATCCATCCTGGTGGGATGCGCCCTCCCTGGAGCTGCTTCGCGGTACCCGCATCGCCCGCGCGGTAGTTGCATATCGTCCTGGACTCGAGCGGCTGGCGGCTGCGATGAGGCGGCTGCTGGAGATCCACAGCCGGGCCCATGCGGATAGGGCTCTGGCTGAAGCTGCTGTCGACCCCGCTGACGGTAGTCTTTCAGAACACGGTGCCGCGACGTCCAGCCCTGGCGACCCAGATCCCCTGCTGCTGCTGCGAGAGTGGGCATGCAGTATGGAGGCGGCCCGTTGGGCGAGGTCCGCTGTGTGGTCCAGGTCCTTCACCGTGCGGGGCCTGAAGGCGGATGGAGGCGCTGGCTGCAGACGCACGGAGGGTGGCGGCGGCGTTGAGAGCAGCATTGCTCACACCGCGGAGATGGTGCAGGAGCGCCGTCTACATGTATGCCAAGTACCAGGCGAGAGTGGGAATGGGAGGGCATATGCGAGTGGGCGTGTGGAGGGGACCAATGTAGTGCTGGGTGGGTTGGTGCGATGGTAGGGGCGGGTGGAAGCTATCCCCCCGGGCATGCAGTGCAGGCTGATGCAGGGACGGTTGCGGCCGGGCCTCTGTGTGGGTCAGGAAAATGTGCCTGGAAGGTTCAGCCCTGTTGTAGTAATGCATGCTCCAGGGAAGTTGGTCAAAGTTAGCCAAAGAAGAGAGCTCACGAGACCGGTCAGCAACCCCGCCACTCCCCTCTCTCCAGTCCTGGACATGATTGACCACGTGGAGGGCTGCCAGGCGGTGTGGCACACGGGTCCTTGTGGTGCAGACGACTTCGTGTGGATGCGCAGGGAAGAAATGCAGCCGGTGAGAGAGGAGGGGGACATGATGAGGGCGGGGGTTGAAGTACCATAGGGCAACGTGTCATAGGATAACAACTTTCAGCATATATACGCACATGCATGCGACACGGATGCCCCTGCTGATGCGTCCAAACATCAAACGATGAGTGCGATGGCCTTTGCTCTGCCAGGGCAACAGCATCTGCCAACCTCCCACAACAGCTGGGGAGAGAAGGGTCTGGTTGTGGTTGGGGCCACAGACCTGACCAAGTGGGACAGGGCCTAATGGGAAACGAGGCGTAGAGTGTGGAGTGTGGAGTTTGGGCCACAGCTGGGGAAGTGCTTTAAATTTGGGATGGGCGATTTGGAGTGTGCGTCTGGATGTGGGCACCATATGGCCCTTCGAGGCGAATGAGATATGGGAGAGGGGGATAAGGGGGGAGAGGCGAATGGGGTCCATCCATAACGAACTCCCTTCAGGTGAAGGACCTGAATCACCTGATGCGCGTCGGCGAGTTGATCTGTTCGTCGATCCGTCTGTCACCATTATCGGTTGTCGGATTGCGGCAGCTGGTCCATTCATCAACAGCCATTAACTCGAGCACCACCACCCGCTCTACATTTCATGTGGAGCCCGCTAGGGTGCCGTACTGGGCAACAACTACGGCTCCAAGGACAATCAGGAGCTATTGCTAGCTTACGGCTTCGTACTGCAGCCCAACTGCCACGACTACGTCTCCCTGACACTGGCTCGTGGCGGCGGCGAAGGCGGCGGAACTCAGGACGGGGAAGTTGAGGAGACAGAGGAGGTGGTGGAGGAGACAGAGGTGCAGGTGGAAGGCGTTCAGGCGGCGGCGGAGACCGTTCAGCGGCGGCTGGTGGCGGCAGCGGCGGGGCTTCCCTCCGAACTGCGGCTGACACTGGAGGACCCCCTGCCGGAGCAGATGCTACAGGTGGGGCTGGGCTTGTGGGGACAGGGGAGAGAGTTGAGGGGTATGGAGAGGGAGAGGGGGGGAGGGTTGAGGGATATGGGGAGGGAGAGGGGGGAAGGGTTGAGGGGTATGGAGAGGGAGAGGGGGAAGGGTTGAGGGGTATGGAGAGGGAGAGGGGGGAGGGTTGAGGGGGGTATGGGGAGGGAGAGGGGCAGGATTCAGGTCTTACGGAAGCTTGCTCTGTACGTCTGGTTTGGTTTCCTACAACCTGAACCATCAGAAGGCCCAATCCGGAGAATCACTTCTCTGAACGCAGCCCACCCAATCGCCCACCCGCGCCGTTCCACGCGGTTACAGCCTGGGGCTCAACATGCGTCTTCCTTTCGTTGCCGCGCGTTCTTATTTTCTGATCGCACTTACCAGCCGTTCTGATCGGGCCATACGCCAATGACCAGGCGACACGCATCGCGCTGTGCTCCGGAGCCCGGCTCCACTTTGCCGCGTCAGAGGCCTTGGCGGCGCAGACAGTCCAGTTTCAACAACAAACGCGGGCTCCCCTCAAATCCGGTGACTCCAAAACACATGCTGTCGATCCCACCCTCAGCCGATATGTACCAGCCATTGGAGAGCGAGGTGTGGATGGAGCCACCGCCGCCTACTCCTCCACTCCTGGCACTGAAGCCGCCACCACCACCACCACCACCAGGACGGTCAGAAGCCGGGATGAGACGCCCTCCGCCATTTCAGAGCTGCTGCAGCCGTACGACGCCCCTTCGGAGCTGCGCGTTTGGGGCACTATCGTACAGCAGTTGGAGAGTCGGTTGGCAGCGCTCATCGGCAGCGATGAGGAGGCATGCGACATCCTGGGGCTCAAACCGCCGCCGTCGCCATCGCCGCCACCGCCAGGATACGCACCAGACAACCCCTTGGCGCCGGCCTCACTGCCTCCGCCGGGGTCATCCGCGGTATCAGCGATCCGAACGCTGCAGCGCCCCAGACTGCTGCTGCCGTCAAACTGGTTGGAGAGTATGTACGGCGATGGCGGCGACGATGACGGCACTCTGAAGCTGCCGACCGACCCATGGGGTGAACCGGGTCGAGGCGACGTGAACGACTGTTCGGTGGCTGTGGAGGGGGGCCCGGGGGTGGGGTCTGCGGCTGAAGGCGGTCGCGTCTCTATGGAACACAGGTGCTTTTTAAAGTGGCTGCATGAGTCAGAGGCGGCGGCGGAGTGGCTGGGGTTAGGACGCCATGCCCGAATGGCGTTGGCGGTTGTCAACGGCCAACGGGCGGTGCTAACGGCAGCACTGTGGCAAGCGCAACAACGGATGGCGGCGTTGCTCCAGGTGCGGACGTGTCAGCACTTGACGAGTGGGGGGATTCCCTTCAGATGCCCGGAAGCGGTTATGAGGGAAGGGGGGAACCGAGACAGGGGTAAGCTCACTATGGGCAGCTGATTGATCAGAGCAGCTGGTTGATCGTCCCAATATGGAGAAGGGAGGCCAACGATTAGCATTTTGATTTGGGTGTACACGGTAGGCCGTACATGGTGATGCTGTCTTCATCTGGGGAGCCGATGGGGCGCTGCGCCCCTAATACCAAGTGCTGGACGTGAAGAGCAAAGACGTGCACGCAATGAAAGAGGAGGTGAAGGAAAGTGCAACGGCTTCTGAATCGATGTCAGCATCACACTACACACGGTTTCATGGGTTACAGCGTTTATTTAAAGCCCGGTTTCAAAAGCGAAACACCACCCGCTCCCCCTCCCTTTCACAACCCCTTACCTTCCCCCCTCAGCCCCGAATTCATATGCCATGTACCCTCACCCGGTACCATGTCTCACCACATCCGCCATCTAGTTCTGTTGTTAAAGCTTATGTGTGTAGGATAGGGGGGTACATCACCCGTGGCCACTAACCTGGCAGTCCCTACCTTCCCCGGTGTTTCGGGGCACCCTCATCCAGTCTCCCATGCCGACTTCTCCGAAATCAGTGGTTTTCCCAGGTTCAGCACCCACCACCAGCATCCAGCGGAATCTGCCGAATCAACTAAGGCGTCAACTCCGCTACTGGTCAGCTCGTAGGTCACTTTAATTGGGGTCGTCACCGTCCATCGACATGGGGGCACCCTGCCCTTGACGTTAGGGGTCTTTGGCACGCTCTCGGTCGGGGTAGAACCTGGAACTCCAGGGGCATGTTAGTCGTGCCGTAACAGTCGTGCCTGAACACTGTATATCTATTTTTGTCTGCTGCTACCTTGTCCCAACTTTCTAGACCACCTGCGCCATCGCTGCCACACCTTCGCTCTGCTCGGAGACTATACTACATGCACCGAGGATCAACTCCTGCGGTAAGCCCTCCCTGGAGCTACTGTTGGCCCCGCACGAGTATCACCAAATGCATCGGCGCCATCAGCACCGTACGGAAGGAGCGGCGCTAGCAGCTGGCGAGCTTGGCGATATCGGGCCCCAAGCAAGTGAGGCAACGGCCGGGTCGAAGGGGGATAGCATGGGTGGTCGCGGAGGCGGGCGCAAGAGCATGCTGCTGCCGTACGGTGTAGCGGTACGCGTGCAGCGGTTCGTGACGGCAGGCGGTGAAGTAATGCGACTGCCCCTGGACCATTGCCTCTCCGCAACCACCTTAGAGCTGCTGGTGGCGCGGCTGGTGCTGCTAGCGGCAACCCAGCTATGGCCACAGCAGCTGCAGCCACCGTTGCCTCCCGTCCCCCACGGGCAGCAGCACCATAACCAACACCTACACCAACATCACCAACACCAAGAGCAGGAGCAGGAGCAGGAGCGCCTCTCACTGGGAGGGGCAGCCTGTGCTGTGAGCCGCGAGGTATGCACGGGGTTAACCCTACCACCCGGAAATCTTAATTAGCCCTGAGTATTGTTGCGGAAGGGAACGCGATGTCGGGTAAAGTGGTGGCCGCTGGCAGCGAATACCCGCGCGGCACATTGAAGTACTGCCCGGCATGACCCATGGCTCCGTGGAACCGTGGTTCCTTAAAGGCCACAGCTGCAAGGAACGGGTCACGAAGGAGCCATGGTATGGGTTGTCAAAAAAGGGGAGGAAAGGAGAGGAAAGGAGAGGAAAGGAAAGGAAAGGAAAGGAAAGGAAAGGAAAGGAAAGGAAAGGAAAGGAAAGGAAAGGAAAGGAAAGGAAAGGAAAGGAAAGGAAAGGAAAGGAAAGGAAAGGAAAGGAAAGGAAAGGAAAGGAAAGGAAAGGAAAGGAAAGGAAAGGAAAGGAAAGGAAAGGAAAGGAAAGGAAAGGAAAGGAAAGGAAAGGAAAGGAAAGGAAAGGAAAGGAAAGGAAAGGAAAGGAAAGGAAAGGAAAGGAAAGGAAAGGAGAGGAGAGGAGAGGAGAGGAAAGCAGAGGAGAGGAGGGGAGAGGAGAGGAGGGGAGAGGAGAGGAGGGGAGAGGAGGGGAGAGGAGAGGAAAGGAGAGGAGAGGAAAGGAGAGGAGAGGAAAGGAGAGGAGAGGAAAGGAGAGGAGAGGAGAGGAGAGGAGAGGAGAGGAGAGGAGAGGAGAGGAGAGGAGAGGAGAGGAGAGGAGAGGAGAGGAGAGGAGAGGAGAGGAGAGGAGAGGAGAGGAGAGGAGAGGAGAGGAGAGGAGAGGAGAGGAGAGGAGAGGAGAGGAGAGGAGAGGAGAGGAGAGGAGAGGAGAGGAGAGGAGAGGAGAGGAGAGGAGAGGAGAGGAGAGGAGAGGAGAGGAGAGGAGAGGAGAGGAGAGGAGACCTCAACAGAAGCTGGGAAAAGAGATCCGTAGAAAGCAGCTCACGGAAGCACTTCCTGACCCGCTACATTCCAGAAGTGAGAGGCGCAGCAAACTGCCGGCTCCAGGGGTGCGCGTTAGCTTGGCAACGTTTTTAACTGGCACAGAGGTAGTTTCGATAAAGCTGGAATAGGAAAGACGGTTAGTTTAGATCTGGTCCTATCATGTTTGGCGCGCGCCTCACTGATCGGCTGCGTCTGGTAAAACACGTCCAGCAGCAGCGGCCAGTCCGGCACACGCGGCCTCACTGCCGCTGCAGCCCCGGGTCCCTTCTGTTCGCACTATTACATCCGCCCCCCCCTTTGAAACGCCAAGGGGCGCACTGAGCACTATCCGCCCTTATCCTCCCACTACCATCTTCTCCCCAACTGCTACCCGCTCCTGAGCACCTGTCAAAGACCCATAACCCGCCTAGATGGTAGCTGTCCCGCAGTCCCAAGGCCCAGGCGATCTGGCCATGAGCCGTTGCACTTCTGGACTCAAAACTTCGCCCCTCTACCCATCCCTTAGGAACAGGGACAGCAGCGCCAGCAGCATGTTGCGGTCGGAGGCGGAGGTGAGGATGCTGTGACGGAGGCGAGGGCGCAGTGGTGGTCAGAGCCGTACAGCACCCCTACCTTGCTGCTGCAGCAGCTGTTGCGATATGTGGGCCCTGCACCGCCCGTGCGTCTGATGCTGCCCCCTCCGCCAGCGAGTGGCCGTCAGCATAGCGGAGGCGGAGAGTGTGATGGTGGGGACGGAGACGAAAGCAGAGGTGGTGATGACTGGCATGGGCTTCAGTGTCTCAAGCTTTTGGAGGTGAATGGTAGCCGGGCGGGTGGGGTACGGGGGGCCAAGTTGCACACATTGCGTGACAGTTTCCATGCCACCCACTTATGCTGCATAGGGGTGTTGTGAAGGCCGATGTCGGCAGCTGCGCCACGTTCTGGAGGCAGAGGCGCATAAGGCGCCAGCAGCGCAGCGGGGGTTGGATGGCCGTAGCGCATTGAGATGGGCCATTACGCCCGTGCAAGGCCAAGTCCTAACGCGCTGCTGTCTCAACCGCATCCCCAAAATTAGTGGTTTGGCGCACAGGTGGACTGCTGATGCTTCATGAAAATACGTTATTTCGATGTCCTCTCTTATGTTCACACGGTTAGCCCCTTCGGGGTCTGGTTTCCTCCCTTAGTGCGAATGTCCTCAAAGAAATGATTTCCTTATTGCTGCATGTGTGCTCTGTAACACCCCCCCCCTAGCGTGCTGCGACTATCACTTACTGGTGACTGCACCATCGTTCACTTGGGTTTAATACAACCGCCAACACCGGTCCCTCTGTCTGCCACTACGGACCCTTCCTGGAGTTCTAAGGCAACGTTCGCCCCCGGGTCCCCTCTCGGACACATAACCGCCACACAACCGCCACACAACTGTCTGCTGGCGTGCAACTAACTGCTAGACATCACAATCGTCACACGATGCATCACCGCAACTGCGGGTTGCTGCAACCGTATCTTGGTTTGCACAGCATACGACGTAACATTTGCATAGTGCACACCAACCAGCCTTGTCATGTTTGTCGCCCCGCCCCGCCCCACCCCGCCCCAGGGCACCCCAGCGGGATCTGAATATGAATCGAAGGCGGTGGAGCTGCAGGTTGCGGACATGCGGCACGTGTCGGGTTTTATGTTTTTATGGGCCCATTGGGGAAGGACGAGGGCCGTCAGAGGGCGGAAGGGGGCTTTGTCGGCACTTGAGCGGGGCCTTTGTGTGTGTTAGGAAGGCGTTAGGGAGGTAAGGACATGACGGAGGGCGACGACGAATGAAATGACGTCGTGAGCGGGCGACAAAAAGCAACAGGGGTTCAGCACAAGCAACTCAACGCCATCAAAATGAATGTGAATTGCGATGGCTTTTTTCCCTTCGTGGTGGTTGATGTTATAGGCGTTAGTGATGACCCCTCCATTCCTCCCCCTCTCCCTCCCACTTCATCGTATGTACAGCATTCGTTGTGATCCCTGCCCGCATTCATGCCGCATGTGTGCCCCCAACTGGTTTTGGTATCGTTGTACAAACCCTAAAACCCAAAACCCCTAAAAACCCTAAAACCCTAAATCCAACCAAGCACTTCACCAACAACTCCCGCAATCTTCGTCCTCACCGTTTCACAGGATGACTTCAACGAATTTCGCCGGCGCCTCCCCTCCTTGTCCGAGTGCCTGTTCCTTTCCACGCCGGAACTACCATCACAGCCGGTCGCCGCTACACCAGCCGAGGATACCATGACGGATGATACCCGTCGTTCTCCCGCAGTGCGGTCCTTCCTCTGCGCCCAACCGCAGTCCGCATTCTGGCTGTACTGCTGGGCCCGGGAGGTGGTGGAGCGATGCAGCTTGGAGGTGGACGCCCCGAAAGGGATGGTGGAGGGGCCGTCTGTGCAGTCTGACTTACAAGATCATGACAAACAGGGGCAGCAGGAGCAGCAGCAGCAGCAACAGAAGCGGCAACAGGGGCAGCAGCAACAGCGGCTCCATTTGGTGGTCCCTCAGCTGTGGCCACTGCCCAAGGTGAGGGTGAGGTGGCTGGGACTGGGTGGCTCGCTCAAATCACGGATGGGATGTATGGCCGCATTCGGGCAGGACGACGAATGGTTCAGGGCCGCATAGTCAGGTGGCCGCATCCAGACGCCAATAAGCGTTACATAAAATAGCTGAAGATGTGAAACGACGAAGAGGCGGATCAGGAACATCATAGTGCTCTGCGCGTGACGTGACGTGACGTGACGTGACATGACGTGACGTGACGTGACATGGGGGGAAAGTTCCGTTCCTTTTCGAACGCCAAAAATGCATTCCCTGACCTACGTTATGGTAGTGTTTAAATTTACATCACATAAGCATAATGTAAGGTGCATAAAACACCTCACTCCGCACGTGGAGAGGCCTTTGCGGCACTCTTAACTACTTCATACGGAGCTATGTAGGTTAGGGCTGCATTTCTCGACACCCAGTCGAGCGGCCTGGATGGTTGGGCGGCTGGTCTCAATGCCCACAACTCCTGTTCCTCGTTTTGCTGGTGCCGAACGATTATCTGCATGTAACCACGGCATATGATATGGGTGTTACACTGTGGGCGACTCGCCCTTCAAAGACGAGCACCGGGGGTCCTGACCGGACCGAGCCACAGCGCAGGGGAGGAACACGTGGCTTTGTCTGTCTGTCCTGCCACGTGCTACCCCTCTCACTAGGGCCAGCGAGCCCTCACAGGCTCTCGCCTGGCCACTCACAGAGCACTCAGGGCCACCAAGAAACCACAGAAAGGCATATGTGGGTATATGTGTGGGCCACCAACTCGTGGCTTGCTAAGGACCTCAATAGCCGGTGGTCCTCCTCCTGGTGGGCCTTACGCATTCTCGTCTAGTCCTCAATTGGGCTGTGCCAAGGCGCAGCTTTTGTCTTTCTACTTCTATCCGACTTTGTTTTCATTTTGGAAACTTCCGAACACTCCGAACACTCCGAACACTCCGACCCCGCCCAGCTACCTATTACATCATTGCAACACGCCGTTGCGTTCTGCGTCCCCGGATGATTCACATGCGGTCAACCTTTGCCCGCAACCTGTTCTTGTTTGTGTGTGGTCATTGCCCACTGTTACGACACTGTTGAAACCACAGTAATCGTTAACGTCACAGGCATGATTACCTGTCAACTCCAGCCACCTACTCCCCTTCCTCTCTGCACTCCCCAACCTGTCAGGAGCTGCTCTCAGCAATATTGCGGTTCGAGTGCGCCCCTGGACCAAACCCTTACTCCAATCCATCAGGACTGATCTCGGACCCAGACTCGGTAGGGGGCCCCACCTCCACAGGCGCCTCATCCTCGTCCCTGGATGCTCCAAAACCGTTATCAGGGAAGGTGGTTGGTCTCAGTTCACACCCACTGCTGGTGGTTCGGTCAGCCTGCCCCCTCCGTCCTGGCCTGCTGCTGCACCCGGGCTGCCTGCTGGGTTCCAGCCGCGACACGGAGGACCTCCTGGAGGTGTACGGCCCCGAGCCCCTGGCACTCCCAGCGGCAGCAACATCAGCAGCGGCAGCAACATCAGCAGCGGCAGCAGCAAGAAGGGATGAAGTAAGCGGATCGTCGTCTGCTGTGGTCTCTTCTTTCACAGGCTCCCTGAGTCTTCCAGTGCACGCCCTGGAGTTGCTTCCCAGGGAAGATGACCCTCTGGGGGAGAGGAAGATGAAGCTGGCGGGATTGCTGGGTTTGGGCTGTCGACATTACCTGGGGCCGGGTGAGTGGCTGAGCGGGAGAGGGGCCCGGGGACTAACCCACTATCGTTACTCAGTCGTGTGATCCACACAGGCTCCATCGGATTTCCCTCCCGTACCTTCATAGCTGCGTGCCTCTGCCGGACCGCGCTCCGAACGCCGGCCCTCCTCAGCTGTGCTTTCCGCACCGCATGCAGGCGGCAGGGGTCGACATTTGTTGAGTGCAGCTCTCCGTTTGCTCTCAGTATCGACTGAGGAGGATGAGACAGCAGAGGGGCGGGTAGGGTTGCTGTGTGGTGAGCTGTGGCGGCTGGTGAAGGCGGAGTCGAAGGTGGAACTGCGGCAGCGACTGCAATCGTATATGCTTCAGCTAGGTAGCCAAGTCGGAACTGGAGCTTCAACATGTGCGTCATCCGGTATGGGGCCAGCAGCTGCCGTCACCACAACCGCACCCTTCGCTGCTGCCTCGTCAGCATCCGATGTTCCCGCTGATATGCTGCTACTTGGCACAGCACCGCTTGGGATAACGTTGCCCGACAGCGTAGCTTTTAAGGGCGCCAGGTACGCAAGCACGCGAACACCTGTTTATGTTCTTATTAAGCCCAATAGCAAGACTATTACAGCTTATGCAAGTAAGCGATGGAAAGATTGTAGGTAAAGGCTAAATGTGGGAGATTGAGTAGTCAACGTGGCCAGATGCTCGGGCGGAGACAGGTTGTAAACAAGCATGCGGGGAGGGGAGGAGTCTGACCGGACCTGCTACTGTCATGAGAGGAAGATCACCAAACCATCTCGATATGTGAACTGGCGAGTGGGATGGTTCACGGCGTCCCACGGCTCACTCTGGAACGCTGCTTATCCGGACACATCCTGAAATGCGAAGCAGCTTTCGTCGGGAAATGTCATTTCTTGGTGGCGTCGTGAACGAACTAAGAGGCTAGGGGATGGCCACGGCGCCCGAAATGCTGCTAGTGTTTCTGCTGCGTCGGCTGTTGCTCCTGCTGCAGCTGCGGGGAGTCTTGCGCAGCGGCGGGGCAGCAGCTGATCTGCAACGGTGACGTGTTTTGGTGTTGAGACTGGAACCAGCACTAGCGACGCGGACATCGCACCCATACTTACCAGTGCTGTGGTAACGGCTGCAGGAAGTTGTTGCGACGGGACCTGATGGACGCAGCAAAACTCATGGCAGCTGGAGGACGCGGGAGAGATATGGACACCACTTGCGGCGATGGTAAGACATGGGTCGAGTGGGCGCGTGGGTGGATGGTTGGGTGGTTGGGTGCTTGGGGCGGGTGTGGATACAGCACTGGTCTGGTAACAAGTGCTAAGGGCCGGCATAGCTTACCCCAGAAAACGTTTCCTGATTTGTTGGTTTGGAAGCAGCTGATAGGGAGTCTAAGCGTAAGCTGGATGTGTGTATCTTCACGCCTGATGACTAGCGACCGCCTGACTAGTTCATGCCGCTGGACCGTACCGTGCGCCGCGCTGCATATTTTGCATTTCCCTTTTTTCTCCTGTCTCAATCGCATCCTCTCATTCCAATCTCAGTGCCTTGCTAATATCTGTAAATGAGGTAGGTGGTCAGTTGCCATCAGCATATTTGGGTTTTATATGAGTTTTTGGACCCGTTATTAAGAGACGTTTTTGGCCCTATGATTGAGTTCAACAACCGCCGCAGTACCCCATCACACCGCGTCCATGTCCCCTTGATCTGAGCAGGTGAGTTATCATTGGCGGGTGTACGTAAGTACCGCCAGATGTACGGCATCGTCCTGGATGAATGGTGTGTCCGGCTGAACTCAATGTCCCTGGAAATGGCTCCAGAGACGGTACTGGTTGGCAAGGGAACGAAGCGCTGCAAGGCCTCAAGCCAGAAGGAACACTCAGAAGGTAAGGTAAAGAGACGCGGTGGTGGTGGTACGAATGCAACGGCATGTGCGACTGCTGACAGGGGCCAGGTGCCGGGGCCCAGTGTTGAGCCGTCCAACTCCGGGAAACGCCGCCGCAGGGCCTGATACCTAGCTCGCATACTTCTCCTTGTGTCACGTGGGTTAGGATCTCGAGAGCTGCAATGCTTGGGTGATCCTTGAGTAGTTGGAGATACGTGTGCAACCGAGGGTGCGGCATAGGCTACTTGGCAGGCCGGGGGTTGCATGCTCGTCCAGGACTGCATAGCTAGTCGTGGCGGAGCTCAATGCCAGCAGACTCATTGGCGCTAGCATTGTTCAGTGAAGGGGGCCGAAGACATTCAAGTTGCTTCGGCAGCCTGGCTTTCTTCCTTACGTTTCTCCTTACCGTATGGCGTGAGGGACCCCTGCGGAAGGTGTGTGTGTGGGGGGGTGTAGTATAACTATCAGATCATGTGGGAGTTGGGCAACGTCGCCTCTCTTCTGGCGACTTGTACATGCTTTGCCGGAGGCTGAGGGAGCTCTGTTCCACTCTGACGAGTGGACAATTTGTGATACGTTGACCTATTAGCTGGCATCGCCGGTCTCCAGTAGGTCTCTAGGGTGTCCAAAATGTTCACTTCAGGACTACTGCCTAGTGTGTGTGGATCGTACGTACCGGTTATCGGGGACCTGCGGACACAGAACAGATGTCGATATTGTCAAATCTTGTTTTGGTCAGCCAACTTGGCATTTAAGTGCAAATTGACCTGTATGTGCAAAACGGGCGATCGAAAATGTCACCCTTCACTCTACATCATGAAAGCGCAGTCAGGGCAATCAGCGCAGCGGCACTAAGTACCCATTACATCACAATTAGTTATCGCCATACTTGCCTTGTCCATGACCTGCTTCCCTCCCCATGCCTCCATCCGCCCTTTCAGAACCTGGTCGGTACATGTCCCTGCCCACTTGCCCGACTTCAGAAACAACTCCCACGTGCGGGCCACGTAGGGCTCCAACAGACTGTCTCGCGCCTCTGAATTATCCAAAACACACACAAACACATACCCGTCAACTCTCTCCCGCCTCCAAACCCCGTTCCACCTCACTCCCCCGGTAGGCCCCAAAATCAGCCAAGCCGCATGTGATAGTCCCAGTCCACCAGGTTGTATTGAAAGTCTTCCCCGGCTCTGCTACACACACACGCACAAGACACCCTGCAGGAGTCCCGGTCCGAGCACAGCAGTCAGTCGGTTGGTTACTGGGGCGGGGTCCCCGAGGCCCCAGGCCCTGCTGGAAGATTGCGAAAGTAGAAAGGTGCATGTCGTTCACTTTGTTGGCCGCCTGGTCTTTATGCGAATTTCACTGCCTTCATTGGGCCTCACCTTGATGTAACTGCGGCATGTGCTGCTGCATGCCACATCCGCAAGGCCAGCGAAGCCGCACTTGGTCTCGCTCCTCCCGCAGCACCACCAGGACGCGCCGCAAAGTACGGTGCTGCAGAACGGCCCCTAGGACGGATCCCTTCGTTGCCATCTGAATGCAGTCGTCGGTGGCGAAATACGATTTGGAAATCCCATACATCGATGAAAGCGCGAGGCGAACGTTGGGGCGGCCCAGGGGACGGTCGTCGACACGCGCAGGTGGATTTGGGTCTACTAGCGGATGAGGGTTTACACAGCGAGTCCGTCAGGCTTCATGTCCAGCGGTTGTGTCACTCCAATCCTCACCCTGTGAATGCCTGTGTTGGTACCTTCCCTGGGGCCACAAGGCCTGCATGTGCTCGCTCGCACTGGCGGGCGATGAAAAGATATCCCAGGAACCAATCGGACGTGTGCATCCGGACCAAATGAATGCGCGCATTCTGTTGCCTGGTTCCGGAGCGCTTCATTTTCCGCTTGAAGTGAACATGTCTAGTCCGTGTAACCTCACCTAGCCCTCACCATACATGATGTCCACAAAGCCAGTAATGGCAAGCTGCATTCCTTGAGCCGGGTATGGGCCCGGCTCCTCGAAAGGACCGGACAGACTACCAATGAGCACGACTCGTGTGACAAACCTGGGCCCATTCTACACACCCCTAACCATCTATCGTGCAATATCCACATCTGTACATGTTGCACAGATGTGGATATTGAGGGCACTAAACCAGTGTGTGCCGAAGGGCCGGTCACGATCAGTCACAATGACGCCAAGTCGGCTGCATTGTCACACAGCCATCGATACGTTTCCTGCAGACCACGATGTGACGGGTTTCAGGTCACCGCTTGTATGGCAACTAACAGGACCTGTTGCTAAGTTGCCGGGGGATCAAATCAGCTGTCCACGTGAAGCGTGAAGCCGTCCTCATCAGCGTCATGTTCTTGTGTGCTGATTTGTGCTCGCCCCGCTCCGCAGCCTGCGTCAATACACGCACACACGTGCGCCTGCGCATAGCGTGTTCAACTCTCTATCCATCCAGACGTGTACCATCTATCGAGTGGGGAAACGCCAACGGCGGGTGGGGAGACGAAAAGAGAAACACTGGACGAAGGGGAACGCTCTCCTCGACCTGCAAAGCGTAACAAGTCAGGTCTTCGGATACTACCTCTGACACGCAGGTTCACACGCATGATCATCCGGGCGCGCACAACCGCATTGGCATTGGGGCGTACGACCCTTTGTAATCTGGCTCAACAGGCATCCGTGCACTTTCGACCGTCTGAGTGCGCGATAGGGGTACATGTCAGGCATCAACCCGCATCAAGTCGCATCGCCAGATCCATTGCCACTAACGGCCGCGGCTTCGGAGGCTAGGGTTCAATAAGTGCACAGCGCAGAATTCCCCTTACATTCCATGATTTCAGCGTTGCCTGGGGTCGTGGGAAACCTATGAGATTGGCGGCCACAGGCACTTCCCCAAACGGCCTCACTTAGAGTCATCCCGGTGTAATTACCAAGGGTGACCTAGGATTTCTGAGGGGACTGGGATGGCTACCAGGGATGGCTACGCCGCGCCAACATGGAAAGATATGCACGCAAGCTCACTCATGCGTGTTTCGTATGCACGGTGGCCGAGGCCGGTCGCGCTGTTCCCCACGCCGATGTGCTCACATCATCAGCATTTCAGTTAGGAGCCTGGAACGGCAATTGTCTGCGAGTGAGCGACCAAACGTGCCTGCCTGACAAGGACTATGGTAAGATCAGGCGCCTAGGGGCATTCTACATTGCTGGTAAGCCATCGTAAGAAGCCCAGCGCTTGCAGTCCTGCATAATCCCCTTGAACGTACACGGCCATCGCTCCGGTACGTTATAGTACATCTGGCACACGTCTGGCAGGCTAAGGAACTGGCCACAAAGCCCCAATGGCGGTTGGAATGATGTTCGACAATTGAAACGTAAGGTGCCGGCAATCTCGTAGCTAGCCCCATTCAGGCATATATGAAGCTTTATTACATCCCATCAGATCTTAAATACCTGGTGAGTCAGCGGTATACTCTACACCTGGTGAGGCATGGGGTCGCTAACCGAAGTTATTCGTCCGACCCAAGGGCCGCTAATAACAACTTAATCAGTTGCCAAGAGATGGGATGCAAAATTAAAGTTTAATATGTTTCTCAAGCATTTTGGTTATAAGCGGAACATCTGGAGCAATTCACAGTGAGCCAAGCTGCGAGGCATAGCACCACACGATGGCAAGTTATGAACTGTTGCTTGGACTAAGGGCTATGCGCTATATTGCTTAATGTTATTTTTCTAGTCCTCGTTACATATCCCCTGGCATCGGATTTGGAAAGAGTAAGGAAAATAGTAACAAGAACTGCAAACAGATCACAAGAGGCAACTGTTTGGCCTGTCATTTATGTCGCGTTATATTTTTAGTTAATTAATCTGTACAACATTATTTCCTGCCTGTCATATTATCGCCCTATACGTCTTGTCGATCGTCGACTGCTACACCTCTTGAAGCTATGTTGGTGCTGTCGCTCAAAATGTCCTACCCAGATAGCTGAATTGATAAGCTGAGGTCTAATTATAAAATTTTCAAGGAATGGCGCGCTCGGGCCAAAGGCCTGCGGCTGGCCGCCGTGGTGGAGTGGCTCTGGGCGTGCTGGGCATAATGCTGCTTGCATTCTTTGCCATCGTATTCATGCTTGGGCGACCTGGATATTGGAAGTCCTTTAATGATTTGGTGCACCACCCCTTTGACCCCCATCCCATCGGAATCGACAAGCGACATAAAGAGAACCCCAGTAAGTGTCCCGAATTAGTTAGACATCCAGTACCGAATTTAAAGATGCGATTACTGCGGCATACATGATGCCTGTTATTACCGGTCTGTTGCACACATTTTCTGTACGCAGTTGCACAGTCGTCTGGAGGAACAGGCGAACAGGCTTCGCCAATCATTGTGACAAAGACACAAGAAGAAGTTGTTGTGGAAGTTGTCGTGGCCCCATCGCCGTCGCCGCCCCCGCCCCTGTCACCCAAAGCGCCCCCCGTGCCAGTCCAATCGGTATCATCCAAAGCGAACGAATCCACAAAAAATGCTAATGTGGCCATCACATTAGCGAATCAGGGCGGCATTCAGGCAGCGACTGAGGACACGAAGCCAGGCCTTGAGGGGAAACCTACAAGGTAGGAATCACATTTTCGAGCATTGGCAGCGCGTATGCGCTCCATGTGCAGCCATTACCGAAAACCGATTGACAACAAAGCCACGGGGACCTCGAATACAATAAAGGAGGGCCAGTCCTATACCTGTTGACCGTGGGTCGTTTGGTGGCTGTGATCCAAGCCTAAGCCCAGTTTGTTTGTGTGCTTTTCGGGCTCTAGCGAAGAAAACTGCCCCAGTATTACAAATGAGAGGCTGTGTTGCCTACCCTAATGGCACGGCAATACGGCAAGGACTCCATGACAAGTGTGCTCTTGTCGGTTTGGAGGGTGGGTGTCGCAGAGGGTTGCCGTATCCCCAGTTGCACGAAGGATTGAGGAAAACCGCACTGGGAGAGATAGGATGTACCCATGTTGAAGGGTGTGCACATGTTTATGGAGGCGCTGGTGACCACAAAGAGACATGCTGGCAGGGATTTAGGGCCTGAAACGTCAACCCTGGAAACAACGGCGCGGCACATCACTATGTTGCTGCATTTCACGGCCCCCTTTGATGGTTCGGGCGTGGTGTGGACGTGGTGTGCGGAAACACTTTTCATAGGCAGTGAACTTCGTGCATGGGTTGATCTCCGACATGTGACTCGTAATTGCCGTTGTCAGCTGCCTGTGGCTCACACTCCTGTCACTGTTTCCTGCTTGTAGCGGGTTTGGCTGACACCAGATCCCGGACGCGGTTACGAGCTCATAACATAAACCACCTTGGTCTTCATGGCTTCGTGCTCCCTGCGTTCTGTTCCGCAGTGAGATCAAAGAGGGGTCCAAAGAGGTGTCGAAGCAGGAGGTCGCAGCGGAGGCTGCCAAGGAGAGCGCTGAGAAGCCCACAAATCAGGAAGGGAAGACAGATGGGGAGGACGACGATGGTGGGCTCACGAAGCTGGATAACGAATACAAGCCAACCAGGTATTCTAGGATGTGGGGCATACGGGGTGTGGCAGGGGACTCGCTGATGGCAGGAGATGCCTTGGGTGAAGGGGACGACCAGTCGTGTCTTTTGACAATGACAATGACAATGACCAGGCACAGAGGCCTGTCATTACATGCAAGCGAGCTGCGGGGTTGGGGCTGGGCTTGGCCTTCCTTACTGCTCAGCAAGCGTCCGCTGATAAATTTGGTGGGAAGGTCCCTTAAACTGTCTGGCATGATGGGTAGGCTCATCCCCTGGGAATTTGGGACTGCAGGCAGGGGATCACTGTGTCGCCGGGATATCAACCCATCACGCTATCCAGGGATGGTTAGCAGCTTTTAGTCGACCCTTATTTTTATACAGGATCCGTTAATGCCTTAGTGGCTACTCCAAAGGTTGGGCGGTTTAGGTTGATCACAAGGGCCGGACCACAAATTGGTTGGGTATTAGGTTTCGGTTGGGTTCCGATGGACCGGGGACAGTGGCATATGGCGGGCAGCTGCTGCTAAGAGGCGCAAAAAGGTTTGCTACAGGATTTCGGCTTCTGCATACGGACGCGACGTCTAACTGACGCCCCTTTTAGGACAACATGAGATTCGTTCCATTTGGGACTGCCATTACTGTCACGACCGAAGCCTGCGCGGCATTAGCCGAGGAATCGAGCTTCAGGCTGTTGGTGATAATGAACGAGCTAACGAGTGCGGCTGGTGGATTGCGGTACATTATTTTGTACCATCTCCGCCACTCCAAGCCGTTGCCGGTGAACTGGCTTCTGAATCGGGAGTCACATTCGTCATCGTGGCCAATGTGGCATGAGTGGTCAGCAGGACATGGTCCCGAACGCTTCTTCACCTTGTCGGAAAGGGAGAGGCTTAATCCCGGGATCCAGGGCTCTTTGATTCGGCCATGTATGCCCTTCGCTATGTGGTTGTGGCCAGGACGGGTAGATGTGCGCTCGGTCCTCCTGCTTCACAGCTGCCTTCACGGTGTACTGAAGGCCCTCCGGTGATGTCCCTACAATGCCTCACAACGTTCCCTGACTCTGTTCGCCTTCCTCCAGAGAGATGGTCCAGCGAATTGCCCAGAACGGCTATCTGGTAGTCACGTGGGCGAACTACCACTACTTTGACTTCGTGCGCACCTGGGTCGATCACGTCGTCAGTGTGGGCGTGACGGGCTATATCGTGGGTGCCATGGACGACCACTTGCTGCGGGAGATGATTGCGCTCAAGTACAACTGCTTCTCCATGAAGTCAGGACTGACCCTGGGCGATTTCGGCTGGGGCTCGCCCACATTTGCCAAGATGGGCCGCGAGAAGATCCGGCTCATCTCCATCTTTCTCAATCTGGACGTCAGTGTAGTAATTGCGGATGTGGATGTACTGTGGCTGCGCAATCCGCTGCCCTACTTCGACCGCTACCCAGAAGCCGACATCCTCACTTCCTCCGACAGCACTTTCGCCACCGTGCCCGATGAGCAGCTTGAGCGTTGGCCAGAGGCAGGTGCTGCAGCTAACATCGGCATCATGTTGTTTCGCAAAAAGAGTCTTTCGTTTGTGGAGGACTGGATCCAGGTCATTGAGTCAGACGACAAGATCTGGGACCAGAACGCGTTCAACGATTTGTTCCGAAGGTCAGGTGTGGCCAGCTGCGGCCGGAATCTTGGAAGCTGGGGGCATGCCTCTTCCTGGCTGTATGTCGTGAGCGCCTGAAGTTGCTGCAATCGCGATCTGTTGAAGGACACGAAACAGAGATTGGGGCGACAGTAGCCGGACCGCCTTTCCCCGGGGCTCACCTTAGTATTATAGCTCGTCAACCCTTACCGGCCACAACCTGCACCCCATTCGTTTCGTCTCCTCTCATGACAGGGGTTGGAAGACTCTGGAGCCGGCCAATAAGAACCTTTTCCTGGGCTACGACGGCTCCCTGACCATGGGCATCCTGCCTGTGTCGCTCTTCTGCTCAGGCCACACCATGTTTGTGCAGCGGCTGGGTTACACGTTGGGTTTGCAGCCGTACGCGGTGCACGCCACCTTCCAGTTCAGCGGTACCCCGGGCAAGCGCCACCGCATGCGGGAGTTCCAAATGTACAGCGACCCGCCGGAGTACTATGATCACACAGTCGGCTTCGTCAGCTTCGATGTGAGCGGCAGATAGGGGCCGGGGGCCGGATAACGCGGGCTGGCATCAGCGTCCTTATCAAGGGGGTGACTGGCCGGTGGGCAAGCCCGTCAGTGCTCCACATTGGCTGTGGAGTTTAGGGATCATGTACACCATGTGATTGATTTCAGTAAGAGGGCAGAAGGAGCAAAACGTGTGGATATGTGATTTAAGAGCGGATGGTGAGGTAGCTGAATCGTCCTGAAAGATGGCGGCAGACAGGGCTGGGCGGAGGCGTCCAGGATGGAAGTGAACCAATTTCCCATTTGACAAGAATTGAATAGGATTTGCGTACTGGCGGTTGCTTGTTAAAGCCGTACACCTAAACGGGATTTACTCCATAACCTGGACAACAGCAATCACCACCGCCTGTTTCTGTGATGTCACCCTTCCTCCCGACGCAGTTTGACGGGCTTCAGGAGTTGCTGGAAACGGCGGGACCCGCTACTGACAAAATGGACCTTGCCAACGTGCAGGTGGGTGGGTAGGATTAGGTGCGGGAGGTCTGCGGTCCTTCGGGTGACTTGCTCATTGTCGGCTGGCGAGCAGAACCCGCATGTATTCCAGGCCATCCGATTCTCCAGCTCTTGGATGGGCGACACCTTGTTCCCGATGAAAGGGTGGCGACAGCGCGTCTGCGCACTGTCTGCTATTACGGTTCTTGTCGGGACGTGCACCATCGGCGTTTTTCCAATGCCCATTAAATTAGCCGCGCGTTTGCTTTCCTGAATACTGTTCCTCCTTTCGGTCTGGCCGCTTTTTTTACGGTGCTGATAGGGATATATTCACTCCTGTCCATCGCAGGGCCATTTCAAGCTGGTCAACCACCAGCTGTTGCGTCTGCGCACCGCCTTTGCCATAAGCAGCGTAGTCCTGCATCGGGCCCTGGTAATGCCACCCCTGTGGTGCGGGCTTGACAGGTGGTGGGCACCTCACGCAGGTGGGAGGGAGGGGAGAGTGTGTCGGGGACAGGGACACGTGAATGGGATATGCATGGCACGATGGCTTGGGAAAAGAAGCTCGTGTATATGTAGTCACGGGGCTGTGTTGAACAGCGGGACAGGCGGCCGGTTGGGAAATCAGCCATTGCGAATGGAGCAGCCCTAAAAAAATGAACACGAGACACTAGGGGTTAGGGTTACCGGCGTTGCGCCAGCTCATGCCTGGCGTGCCCAGTGTCTGAGCATGGGTGTCCCAGCGCAACGCCGCAGTCATCTGCTCTTGTTAAATGACATTGTTATAGAAAGAAAGTCTTCGCCGAATTCTCCCCGCCTTATTAGGCCGTATACCTGGAGCCACATTCAAGCTTCCCTTCCAATGCCCTCTCGACCACGTACTTGATCTGGAGAATGGGGTGTTCAAGTAAGCGGTGGCCGTATGGCCCGGTCGGCTCCAGTGAAGCTTTGGTTTCATATGATCGGAATTAGGAGTTTTAACGGAAGAGGGCGGCATGCTATGACCAGATAGGTGCGAGAGACACAAATACCTGTATTTCGTCCATGAAAGATGGACCGAGCAGGATGTCTGTGGGACATTGGACATATGTGCATAATCTACAAAATGTGACATCTATGTGTGCAACGCATTTTGTGTGCATGGTCCGTGTGCTGATGTGCGTGACGCTGCAGTGGTCAGCCTGCGGCGGCCTGAGCCCAAACCCGTTAAAGCCATTGTTCTTCTTACCGCACGCATATGCTAGCAACCCGTACAGCCTTGCACCCAGCCGTCAACTCCTTTTTCATTTCATCCCAATCAACCAACTTTAGGACCTTGCCCGATGATCATTACGGTCCGCGCACTGAGATCCGCGAGTACACGTTTTTCAACAACTCCAAGATGACCCCGCGAGTTCGTGACGACCGCGTGGTTGTGGAGTTGTGCAGTCCAGGGGCAGCTGACTGCAGCGACGGCAGGGAGCCAGCAAAGCTGCAGGTGTGTTGGGGGTTGGAGTTGGAGGAGGAGAGGCGGCAGGCGGGGTTTGCTGTGGCCCTGGTCAGCAGCGACTTCGGGACGTGCTCAGGGAGTTCCCCGCGTTTTCACCCCCCGAGGTCAAGGGTTATTGGCAAGGGGCTGAGGAGGGTTGGTCTAGAATGGCTTTGCTAAGAGCCCGTCACAAGCTTCGTGGCTTGGTGTGATCCACCTCGCTTGCACCTGCACCTTCCACTTATCCCCCCAATTCGTATCCCCCAATCTGTTCAACGTGCATCTTCTCGCAGATCGACGGTGGTGTGGCTAAGGTCCGCGTGCAAGCGGGTCTACCGTCCGCTCAGCTTGAGGCGGCGCTTTCCGCAGTCAAGGGCACCAAGGTACTTCACTTTACCACCATGGCCAACGCCATGGGCGATTTCTCCGAAAGTGCCGTGGCGACACGCTTCATAAGCCGCATGAAGTTGTACGGGAGCATCTGGTGCTGTGTATTGGCTCATCCGGGTCACATCCACTATGATTTGCTTTGGGATGTGCCCCATGTGGACAAATTCATGCGGCCTTGGAATGGCACCTGGAACACCGTGACCGGGCCATGAAGGGGATAATTCCAGGAAAGAGGGGACGCTGAAGGGGACGAAGATGCCGAAGGGAGAGAGCACAGCCTGCTATATTGGTCAAGCTACCTGACGAGACCTGATCCGACTGGTGTGCACGAAAATTGGGCACCGCGGTGGTCTACCCACTGCAGGTGATGTCCCTAGGCCGTGGACAGACTTACGTACACTACCACCACAGGTCATGTGGCCTGTCCGCACTTATGCACTTTTGTTTTGCGCCCGCAAGTGGCTGCAGCCGCTAACTCAATCTAGGTCTCCAGGTGGACGATGACAGCCGTAGAACATGCGGCTTCTGGAAATGTGTTGCTGTATGGCGCACTGGTTGAGAGATGGACCGGACTTGTTTGTGAGGCTGAATAGTGTTCAGTCAGGTGCGATACGAAATATTTCTGATTCTCCTGAAGGCCTGCCGGGTCCGGCTGCCGAATATCTATGATTGGAAGGGGAAACTGACGGGCAGTGAGAATTCTTTATCCGTAGGATGGACGGATTGCCGACACGTCTCGTGGGTTTCTCCACCTCTGGTCGCTTGCCACATCAACGCGTGTTGAGCAGAGTAGCTACATACAGGAGCAACATAATAGGAATAGTCCCTTTCTGCCCGCTGCCCAGCACGTACGAGTCAGCGTGCACTTTGGGGTACAGCCTAAGAGTCGTATGGAGAAGAACTTTGGGGGCGGATTTATTTCTCCATTAATGGCCCGGGCCCATGGGACGCAATTCCTCCCTCGAAACGTTTTTAGGGCTGTGCTTCCTGATTCGTGCAAGAGGTAGCCAGGCGAATATTGTCTAGGAGTGTCGTGGTTGCGGGATTTAGGGGACCAGATCCAATCCCATGCCAGGATGTAGAACGGCCCTTAAGCTGTCTCCTGTGGGAGGGACAGGCAATTGTTTATTCATTTATTCCGGCTTATACCAGAGTTGTTGCATAGTGATGACTTGCAACGGGAATATGATGAAACAAGTGCACAAAAAACATGATGATGCGGCAGCCGGGTGCCAAAGCCCCGAGGTGCAGCAACGGCATGCCTCACCCTCTTCTTCCCCAGGCTGGGTCAATCTATGTACGCATGTAACACGGCCTTCCCATGGGGCGAAATAGCAGTGTATCAGTGTGTGGTTTGGGTCCAGTTTAAGTCCCCCCATCCTCACGGCCCATAAGGCTGGTTTTGCAGTGAGTGTCAACCACCAGTCCTTCAGTCTGGCAAATAACCGCAAGACCCTCGCCCGGTGGGCTTGATGCAACGGCGTCGTAGCTTGCTACCTCCCATTTCACGTCTATATTGCCCAGGTCATCCGGTCCAGCTGCAAATAGGAGCCGTGTGCAGAGAATTACACAACGCCATGCTACTTGCAATAGCCAATTATGAGGTTCGCCTTTGCAAATGAATCGTATGACACGCATAGGCGCAATGCTCCTTTCATTAACTTTCTCAAAGCTGCTGCATGCATAACTTAAACACAAATTTTATTTTTTGATTTCATAAAATTTCCGAATCTTCAGCTGCGGTATTCACAACTTGCACGAGCTGGTATCCGCCGGTCTTCAAGATGGCGCCAACAACCTTGACACTTGGTGCGAGATGCCGGCTCCTGCCGAATTTATGGCAAGCAGGGTAAATCCATCTGCCCAAAGCCCGGGCTGTACTTCCAATAAAATCCTGCAAAAGAACAATTTTTAAAGCGGAAAGCTCAAACATACATCGCCAACGCCTGCGCCTTGGCCCCACTGCCCGGCCTCCCTCTCGCAATCGCGCGCGACAAGATGGGCCCTCGGCAATCATGGACGCAAATGGACTATGTACGTTGGACTAAGTACGCTACAATGGGCCTCTGCGCGACCTTGCTGAATTGAAGGTAATGCCAGGCAGGTCAAAACCAGACCTCCTATGTGGCTAACACTTCAAGATCATTGCCGAATGCGGTGTGCTAGTTGCCTGTGGCCATTCTGACGAATAAACACAGGCAAGTCGACCACTTCCCCTTCACACTCCGCAGCTCCTCCACCCATCATCGCTAT
Organism: Volvox africanus; assembly: GCA_030268105.1. Taxonomy (NCBI): domain Eukaryota; kingdom Viridiplantae; phylum Chlorophyta; class Chlorophyceae; order Chlamydomonadales; family Volvocaceae; genus Volvox; species Volvox africanus. Next base: position 6,518,417 of record BSDZ01000078.1, read on the forward strand.
ATAAATACTTCGAACAGCGGCCGCTGGGATAATACTGCTGGTAAGCCGCGTAGCAGCCCTTCTCAGCAGAGTGCCACGTACGGCCGCCGGGCATGTAAGGGCCCGGCTAACGGGTGCGCTCATCTGCCAGCACAAGTACCGAGTACCCTGCACGTGGTATCGCGCGGATACCGTGACGCGACTGAGAGCAGGCGCAGGCTATGCATCCTGAATGGACGAAAGAGTGCGGCTAGTGAGTTAGGAAAGACCCGAGCAACACTTTCGGGGTCGCCCACCTTCTACCAGCATCAGCACGCAACGACTTTATCTCACTCGCCATAATGATTTGAAAGGTAATACCAACGCCGACATCAACATCAATACCCTTATACGGCGCAATTCGTGCGGCAACGGTGATGACCGACAAAGCAGTCACTTCCCAACTCTCGGAACAATGATTCTTGCCACGGAACGCAACAGGCAACCTCTTAAGGGTTACACCTTTCAATCCAACCCAACGGTTCTTCACACTGCCTCGCGCACGCTGGCTTTCTCCATCTCAGTTCACCATCCGATGCTCACTACATCAACGTCGTGTAGGGCACGCCTCCCATCAGCTTCCTCAATCTCATCTCAATACATAATGGGACCACAAGTAACTGCAAGGTATTGAAACCTTGCTCTATTAGAACGCACCCGCTGTTGTGGACCACTCTTTCGGTCGCCCGCACACGCTCCAGGATTTTCGTCATGCCGTGGCGCGCAGCAGGAACAAGAAAAGAACAAGAACTGCAGCAAATGTAAGAAGCAAGATCCTCACCCGAATCCCTTTGCCCACCCATTGCCGACAAGTCTTCATACCTCCCAAACCGCCGTCTTTGAAATCATAACACATCGTGGGATTTGCCACGTCCGCCCCTCGCATAAGCTTTACGATGCGTTAACGCATATGTATGAGCGACGTGCTACCAGCGCCGGATGTCCACCCTCCAAGTTGCAGGTGCTTAGTCCCTCGCTTCCATAATTAAAACGCCAACACGGGGCCATTCACCAGCTGCCCGCCAAACTCGCCTGCGGCCCTCCTGGAACTACTGTTTACATGCCGACGCCGTCCGCACCCGGCTTCCCCATCCCTGCGACCGCGACGACATAAGCAGCAGCAACCCAAGGGCACACACCGTGAGTACAAATGGCCCACCCGAACATAAAGAACTGTGCGCCAAGACGTTAAGCAGCATCAATAAGCGCCCCAAAATGTCCAATCCTAATCGCATCTGTACGATGGCGGCCACGCCAGCCCCCAGCCCAATCAGCAACGGCATTAGGACGCGCGGCGAGACAAGCATGCGAAAAATCCTTGCAGTGGCGGCGATGGATCGCGAGGCTGTTGACATGATTACCGCAGCCGGTGCGAACCCCCACCTCGGCAGGGCCTGCTCCTTCTCCGCCGTATTCGCAACCCTTACCTCAGGCTCCTCGGCTTCAATGGGCGACGACGAGCACCGTTTCAATTTTACACCCGCAACCGTAGGTGCAGCTCCAACCGCCGCTGCGAGTACCGAGTCTGGCCGCCGGGTCAGTGTGGCTTCTTGAGCTTCGGTCTCCTCTGGGAGAGTATGGATGAAGGAATTATCAAAACCGAATGTACAAATTTCTGCCATCTCTGCTAACGCCGCCTCTGCTTCGGCCGGAGGGGCTGATGGCATTCCCCGCCGTCGTTGCTGCTGCAGGAGGCGCTGTTCGCCATTCACGGGAGGCCGTGCCCAGCAGGAAGCCTCCGTCGACAATGTCCACGGCTCACTGGCGCCAAGAGCTACCGCGATGGCTGCTGCTGCGTTGCGCACACTGCAACAAGTACTGTTGCTAGCACCGAAGCTACTAGTGCTGGCTACTGACTCCTCACCACCACAGGCGCTGTCGTCGACACCGTCAACAGCGCGCTGCGCTATCACCGCCGCCAATCGCTCATCTGCAATCATAGACGTCACAAGCGCTTCTATCGGGTCGATCAAATGACCCGAAACACCGACTCTGCGGTTCCTCAAGACCGCTGCCGTCGCCGTATTCGACTCTTTACCCTGCACCGTCCATGCTTCTCCCTGTGCCTCCAAACGCATGGCGACCTCCTCGCCGGCACCCCCATTGCTAACATCCCCCCCAGTGCCGGCCGCCACAGCAACTTCATGCCCAGTCAGCTGCAGAAAAGAAGGCCAAGGAAGCGGATGCTTTAGGTCAGCCGATTGCTGGCCCCACGCTATCGCAGACGTCGCCGCTGATTCTGACGTCACTCCCACCAGGCGTGCGGTGGCGGTGCTGGTGCGAGTGCACGATACGGCCTCCGTGTTCCGGCGCCTGTTCATGCTGGGGCTGCCGCAAGCAGCGGCCTCCAGCATCGCGTGCGCCATGGATGTCGGTGCTGTTGAGTAAGCCAGCTGCGATGTCTGTCGGCGTTCATATACTCGCTGCTGGCCCGGGACAGGGCGGCACCAGCTCAGCTCCGAAGGCCTCGTTGCCGCCGTTGCCAGCAGCGTGAGCTGCGAGGCAGCACTGCCGTCCGCATTTCTGGCGACCGTGTGCACGTCGCTAACCGTAGCTTCATTACTGCAATCCTGATTTCCGTCACCCTTCAAGAGATCATCGGCGGAGGGGGATACCTCCAGGTTCTTCATCAGGACAGCGGTCATTTCCCGCAAGGTGCGATGCCCCAACAGCACAGGCCGTGTTCGTCCTACAAGGCTTGGAACTTCCCGTATTGATGCAACTGAGTCACCCTGGGCCGCCCACGGCTCGCTCGGGGTGCCCAGCTCCGCGGTCGCTGCGGCAGCCAGGAGCATGTCCACGGGCAAGGCTGCGGTACCGGCGACCATACCGGGCAAGGGCGCATGCAGCCGCAGGGGTGCTGGCCCCGCGCCTGCGCCCGCGCCCGCGCCTGCGACAACAGACACGGTCCTCGACATGGATCCTTCTTCAACACGGGCGGGTGAGGGCAGTGAGGTGCCAGCACCTGCACCTGCACCTGTTTGTGACTCCACGCCGGCCATGTGCAATATCCGGTACAGCTGGAGCGGGGTCGTGCCGTCGTCCGCCGTGGAGCTATGTAGCGCCTGTCAAGTGAGCGTCAAAGTGGGGGAGGAGTCGAGTTTGAATGCGTATAGGAGCCCCACAAAGTGTGTGGGTATATGGAAGGAAACATGAGATCCAGACGGGCATGCGCGCTCCCAAATGCCCAAAGTTTAACGAATTTAGACCTGGGTTGGGGTGCGGGGACGAAACTTCTCCACAAGCTACGACGGCGAAGTAGTGTTAAAAAGATGGTATTGGAGAGCCCAGAGAGAAAACGTCAGGACTGAGCAACATCTTTCACTTCGCACTCCTTGCCTCCTCGCCGCAATAGCTCAATCATATGTATTCCCGGTCTTGTCCACACAAACTCTCCTCCTTTCATGCCCCATTGGTTCCGCTGTCGTACCTCCCGCATTTTCTCCGGTCTCTCCATCCTTCTATGACCGCGCCGTCCGTTGCTACATTTGTGTGTCGTGCTTTCCTGCGTATTATGCTTTCTTATCAATCTAATCGACCCCCACTAATGCTGGCTTTGCGGTCGCCGCCATAACATACGCTTCTGATTACAGCTGAGCTCTACCTATCACTCCTCTCGTGGAAGACTCGGTAGGTGATCTGCGTAGCTGTATTTCCTGTACTGACGTATCGATCTTTAGGCAGTGCGGGCTCTTTGCAGCTATCCGCTAATCGGTAATAGACAGTGTTCGACGACTATTGAGCAATCTGTGAGAGGGTCCTTCTCCCGGACAACTTGTTTCTTCATTCTCTCAATCCCCTCCCACCCGTACCTGCTTCACCTCAGGGTGCAGCCGCTGTAACGACCCGAGCAGCTGCGGTGCGTGAGGCAGTACCGCCATCAGATGTAATGGAGTGACTCCGTTGATACCTGAGCATGGGAGGACCGAAAGAGAGAAAAACAATGGATGGGAAGAGGCGCAAAGTTAAGGGCCGGGGAGAGTTATACCCACCCTACGAAAAGACGTACAACTCCAGCCTTTTCCCTCTCTACCCATTCTTGCCCTACCCTCTTAACCCACCTCTGGCAAACAGACTGCAGTGCTCCCCCAGCAACCCCTCCAGCTCCATCAGGTTCATCAGCAGCTCCACGTCCCCAGCCCGAGCCGCTGAATGCATCATTCCGAATCCAGAATTCGGGTCCGGCAGAGGCGCCAGACCGCAATGCACCCGGTCGGGGAAACGCTCTGCTAGCTCGCACAGCCTGGACACCAGCAGCTTGGTGCAGTGGTGCATACGCCTAGGGTGGAAAATAGTTGGGAATTAATGTACATCATTCTTCATCTTTCTAATATATACGCACATGCATTATTTTAGAAGGGTAATCGCATTTTTGAGCAATTTAATGCTCTCCGAACGAAACATTTATTGGAGATGCTTGGCGTGATACATATCTGGTCGGGCAGAACTATTGCGTCTGAATGCAACTGTGGGAACATAGAGCCACCGGCCATGCGGAAAGCAGCGCCTGGGCGTCGCATGTTAATTCCGAGCTAAAGACACACTCATGACTCTGGTAGGGTGTTACATTAACAAACTACACCAGTGGTAGAGCTTGCTCCCCGCCTAATCCCCGTTGCCTGTTCGTCACTGAACTCTCCCTGTTCCAGTCCCAGTCCCATATGAGCCTCACAGTCCGTTTCCCCTCACGGTCTGGATTGTCCCTGCTTCGCGACCCTTCTGCTGAAGAAACCCACCGGTCCACAAGCACCCGCAGCAGCGCCAAGCTGGTTTCCTTTGGGTGGAAGGATTGGAAGCGCGCGAGGTTGTGTTGAAGGTGTGTGGCTTAGTCAAACTCACTGTGCACTAGGTAGCTCCGACGTAGGGTTTAGTCCTCCCAATAACGAACAATTTAAAATTAAGATTGTTGTATGATAACAATTTTTTTTATAAAAATTAAAAATGCTTTAAAATTAGCTTCTTTTGCAACGTTTTGTTCATTATTATGGAAATGGGGAAAAAAGCAAAATACCCAAATGTGCTCAAAGGCCCATAGCAAAACATCGACAATAAACGATATGGACATGCAACGTTGGGGTCAAGGGAAATAGGCATCAGGAAGTGCCCGAAAGTATCTGCATAACACTGTGTAAGTGGAAGCCTCACAATGCATCAACAAGACCAAATCCGTAGAGTCCTCGAGACCAACGATAAGAATACGGATGACCGAATACCGCCCAGGTGGAACCCTAGTAACTGCCTTCGTCCGACAACGCACCAGTAGGTTCCGCACTGCCCCTGCGTCGAGTAGCAGTTCCACCACTTGCTCGTCGTCTGCGTTCGTCATTGCCTCAGTAGGGTCGGCGGCCAAACCAAGCACGGACCCGCAGCCGGCACCGCTACTGCAGGGGGGGCTGCTATTACGGCTGCTACCACGGCTCATCATGGCGCGGCGCCGTGGCGGGGCCTGCTGCAGCTGCGGCGATGAAACTGCTGCTGCTATGCTTGCCGCCACGGCCGAGATAAATGCCACATCGGAGGAGCGAGAACTTTCACTGTCGTCCCTCGCAGCGTCAACAGCAGCGTCACCACTGCTTCCGACGCCATTTCCACCGACGCACCTGCAACCGACGCCAGTACTCTCCATCGAGCCCCAGGTCCCATGGACTTGCAAGTCCGCGGAGTGGGTGCTGTCGCCGTTGTCCATCGTCTGGGTAAGCAGGCTTACCAACGGGCCGCACTTGGCCGGTACCACACCATTCAGTGGCTGGGACAACAGTGCATTTACGCCTAAGACGAAGCCAAAGTCTGCGATAAAGCGGCGGAGACTGTACAACAGCGGCAGAGGCGAGAAGGGCGGCACAGTGGAGGCTGAGGAGTGAGGAAACCATTCGAGTGGGGCTTGAGGAAGCGGCATTGCGAGAACTGCGGAGAGAGAATGGTGCCATCATCTACATCGCCTCAATTATCATAACGATCAGCACATCTCCTTCACTGTCTTTCCCATTTCCCCCGCTCCCCCCGACCCTCACAGCCGCTTCTTCGTTAAGAGCCAATGTCCTTCATTCCTTCGGTTTCCCCTGAACCTGCTGGCTCTTTACCGCCTCACCGTTGTTTTGCGGCTCTTAGCTTAAGGTTTATCACAACTAGAAACAGGGATTAAGCGCCCGAGGTCCCGTGTCTGTCCGTTGCCTAAACCCTAACCCCTCACCTTGCAGGCCCCATGGCATGGGCGATGGCATGGACCTCATCAACTGCCTCTGCAGACGGTAGCACCAGCAATGGGTAGCTTGGACCCACCGCCATTCCTTCTGGTGTCCCTGCCTCAAGCTGCAGCAGCCCCACCTGGGTGAGCGGAGGCAGACGGAGCTTCACTCCGCCACCGCAGCTGGCACAGGCCTGGACAGAAATGTGGCAGGGTGGGCAGGGAGGTACGAGTGTGAAACCAAGGAAATCCATAAAACCGAGTACCTACAGGTCTCATACGGAGAGGAGGGGACACGTCTCGGTACTGGGAGTGAGACAGCGGCGGGTGAGAAGAGAAGAAGGCGCAAATGCAATATCCCATACCCCTCCAAGGATAGGGCCAGGGATTGTTTGGGGTCTGCTACTTTCCAAGACCTTTACCAAACCAAGCACCCGCTCTACCCCCACCCCACCCCAGGACAACAAAACACACCTGCAGCTGGTAGCACACTCCGTGAATTCGGGCCCAGAAGATTACCCCGACGGAGTCCAGGTTGGTGCCATACACTGTGACGTCTGCCACAGCGTTATCTGTTCGGTAACATTAGCGACAGAGAAAGGGTATAGGGAGCATTAATACTAGATGCCGAGCTACGGAGGCGCACGGAGGGCGAGAGAGCGTGAAACACGAAGGAATAACACTCCCCGCAGCTGGGGGAGCAATATCCCTAGAAACTGGAAACGCTGGGGATACGGCACACACCCACGCACCTGGACTGGTGGCTGCACACGACGCGGCGACGATGGTGGGCAGATCGTGTAGCTTGAAGGTCTCCCCCACCGTGCCATCCTTTCCCACAGAGAGGGCCTGCAATGATTGTTAAGGCACGAGCCTCAGTCAGTGAGAGCCTTACCAGACGGAAAATCCAAGCGGAGTGGATCACCCGAAGCTGCTGTAGTTCAGTGTTTCTTACACACACACACACACACACACACACACACGCACATACCATCGCAACGCTCACTCCACTCCTCTCACTCATTCGCTAAGCGGCCCCTCCATCAAAATCGGACTTAAACTCGTAACCTCCTCCCAGGACTATCCCTGTTCGGACTCACCAAGTCATCTACTTGGCAGATGAGCGCTGTCTCGTTACATGTTGCGATATCCCTCAGTGCCGTTAGCACCACCGGGTTCCGGAGCAGCGCCTCCGCGTCCGTGGCACCACCCGCCTCGATCAGCATCTCCCTCAGAGACAGCGGCATCTCTCCGCGGCTCTGTTGGCTGTTGTAATTCGAAGTGTCACACCAAGAGCTGCTGCTGGAGGTGGGATTTGAGGCGCTGCCATCATCATCAACCAGACCGCTTCCCAACACAAAGCGGGAGCCGGTGGCGCCTCTGGAGGTGCATGTACTGTCATCGTTGTCGAAAAGCGAACCACGGGGTGCGGTGTCCCCACCAGCACCGCCACGACCGCCTCCCGTGGCTGCAGCCGGGCCCGGCTGTCCGGTGTCCATTTGCCGATGTGCATCAACAATGAGTTGAGTGCAGCCGGGCCGGACATAACCCTGGACGGACTGCGGCGGAATAACGGGAGCATAATAAGGAGAGGCGAGGAAATATGATGATCGGCACTGATGATCGTCGTATTGGCATAGGGAGGTACTGACCAGATGATGGTGTCCGTTGAACCGGAACTGACGCGCGGTCGTGCACCGTCCCGACAAGAACCCACAAAGTAAGCGTGCCCACAATAGGTAATAATAAAAAGGTGAATGTACAGAAATTAACAACCGGACCACAACCAACTACACCGAGGGAACGAACCGGGGTGACGGTGTACTTGACAGGCTCTCATCCCGCATGGAAGTGGGAGCGGAGGAACAACACCCACAACGCCGTAAGCCACCCCCTCACGCGACAATGACAACGACAACCCAGCACTCAACGACAACCAGCGACAGGTCAGGCACCCCACGCCAGCTTGCGTACCTGCAACTTGTCGTACACGGACAGCATCTGCCGTAGCGACGCAATGGTCGATGGTTCCAGTTCGTCTGGGGATCGGTTTGTGAGCTTGAGGGCCATGCGAACCAACTGGTCGGGCTGTGGGATGAAAAAAGGAAAGAATAAAAAGATGCATTGAAAGACGCATTAAAAGACGCATATGCATTTGAGAGTAGAAGAACAGCAGCCCAGCAGATTGCGGGATACCCAGGAAAAGGGTAGGAGGGATGAATGGCGGGATTCAGATTGCGGACAGCGCTTCAAGCATGTCACAGAAAAAACAGCAAGCTGTCACACCGCCATATATATAGCTTCTAAGACCAACTTCATCGAAGAGCCCATTCGAGCTGGTTCTTAGGCATTGCACTAAGAAATATACATAACCAATTGCTTCCCCGGAGAAGCAAGGATACCAAAAGGCACCATCAGCATTGGGTGGAGGATGTGGCCGTAGGAGTATGTCCCTGATGCACCTCCTGGTCACTTTCCGCCGCATTTCGTGTCGGTGCATGCTGAGCTGAATTAGGCCATGTTGAGCCCTGCATAGTCGAATCTGGAGTGCCCTTGCAGTGCTACGGCCCCATGCCCGGGTCCACCCACCTCTCCTGGTCGGTATCTGAGCAGCTCCCGAGTGGATCTTCGGCCAGGACCCAGGGCCATGGAGGCAGCGATTCCCTGAAAACTCGTATCTGCACCTATGCCGCTACCGCCACCGGCGTTGCTAAGACCATATGCATAGGCCTGCCGTTGAGACATTGACAGTAGCTGCTGTTGTTGCTGTTGCTGCAGCTGCTGCAGCTGTTGCTGTTGCTGCTGCTGTTGCTGAAGGTATTGAATACACGTCCCCAGGCTGGTGCTGTTTCCGTGGGTGTGGCCGCGTGGGCCTAGGTCGGCCTTCCAGTGGGAAGAACTGCCACCATCACCAACAGCCTGGTGCCACAGCCCTGGATCTGCCGTCGCAGATGGTCCTGATGTAGGCGGCTGGTTGTTAATGCTGCCGCCGGCAACGGCATTATTAAGAGACGCCGATCCGGGACCACAACGAAGGAAATGGCGGCTCTTACAGGCGGCGGCGTCTAACCCAGCACTCACATCGGAACCAGGCTCGGCCCCAGCAAAGGAGCCGTACACCTGGCACGCCTGCTGGGAGATGGTGACACCATCTCCACCGATGACCCCGCCGCACAAAGTGCGCACCTCGCCATTTCCTGCAACATCACCACCGCCACCACTGGTTGCGTACGCTGACACCTCCATCGCCGCCGTTGAGGCGCCGCCGTACCACCCCTGTCCCTCCAGCTGCACTGAGTTGACAATATCCTGCAGTTGCATCTCTAGCCTGGGATCGTGAATGCCCAATAGACTGGCGGAACCCAGCGCGGCCACCACAGACGATGGCGCCGCACTAAACAGTGACGGCTGTGTACTGCCCCCTAGCAACCGCCCCAACCGCGGGTATGTCAGCGTCTGATTTACGCTGGCGGCAGCAGTGCTGCCCATGCCACCGTTGCCCACCCTGGCGATACCGATAGAGCCACTACCTGGTGGCGCCCACTCTGCCGCTCCCGCCAACACCGTTGGCAGGATCATGGGCTGGACCTCCGAAGGCGCTAGCGACTTGCTGCCAGCCCGTGGGAGTGGGCTTTCCCGGTGGTTTAGTAATGTCGGGAGCGGCGCATCTGCAGAACCCAGATGCGAGCGCAGGGGGTGACGTGCGCCTTGGATATCACCGACAGCATTGCCACTATCGCTATCCACGCCGCCGCTGCGGCCACCGCCACCGCATCCGCTCATTTTTGCATTCGGCCACCTCACACCCGGTGTGGGCTGCAGGTTCAGCCCGGCAAGGCCGATACTGCCACTGCTATTGAGCTGCGCGGCGGACTTGTGCTGGGGGGCTGATCCGAGGGGCCTATTGATGTGCGGAACCGTAGTGTCGTCCCCTGGGGCATTGTGGGTCCCGCAGGTGAGTTGGATGTTGCTGTTGGGGTTGATGCTGCACGCTCCGACGGGCCTCAGATTAAGCGCCGGTGGGTCATGGAAAACACCGGCGGTAAGGGAGTTGGCTGGTATGCCAGTTAGACGGCTTCCGAGGCTCTGGCTCTGCGGGATAGGGACCGCGATGGAAAAGGGCTATCCGATGGACAATCAATATGGCACGGAGAGACATGGGCGCCTACAAGACACAAGACAACATGCACGTGATCAGTGTTGCCCCCAAAGATTTCAGGACGTGGTGCATGACATGGTGATCCAGAAAGCGAAAAGCCGCCGGAAGGAGGCTGGATTGACAAGAACAGGTTATGTCCCCCTATTGATCGGCACAAACGAGTCCTGGATCAGAAGCTAAGTCAGTGTGGCACCGATGAATCGGACATCCCTCCCTTCCGGCCCGCACGGACTGGCGAGCATATCCGTTACCCTGCGTAGCCATCTCGCTACAGACCTCGACTCACCTGCGGGTTGCTGCTGTCCGCCGTCAGGTCGATGTCCCGGGTCACACAGGACTGGTCACCTGAATATGCCAATGGATGGGCGAGGATGCCTGTTCAGAATCAACGGTAGGGGGACAGACGTAATAGAGCCCGCTTTTTGTAATCAGATCAAGCTTGACTCCCTCGTTAGTGGTTTTCAGGTTTATATGCCGGTTGTAATCCACAAGTGGGTTGAGCTCTTGTGGCTTTCGGTTTGTTCACTCTCGTTCAGTTGCAAAGATACGTCACCGCCTGAGAGACAGGTAGGCAGGCAGGCAGGCAGGCAGGCGCACGCGCAAGTAGGCGAACAGATAAGACGGAAGGCAAAGAACCGCTGAATGCCCTTGCTTGCGCGCACCGCAATAGCTTAACGCAAGCTCAACCTGTTTCTGTGCCCTTCGTCCGATCACCCAGGGCCCAGCTCACCCGGGGCAGTGCGCATGCCAGATTCGGTCCGTACGACCTCCGCGGGGCTGCCCCAGGCACTTCCACTGGCATCGCCCTTGTCAGAGCTCGTATTGTCGTTGGTGCTCTGCTCCCGGCCGCCCTGTTGGTCCCGCGACCTGATCGAGCGGCTTCCCTTTTGCTTAGAGGCCTGAGCAATGGCGGAGCGGCGGTCTAGGGACATTTTGCAGCTCCTGCACAAAGGTAGTCAATGCACGACCTTAAGCATCCGCCTCGGAAGGTGCACATGTTACTTTGGAGAGTCTTAAGACGACCTATCCTTCATTGTTACAGGCTTCTAACCTCGGAAGTCCCAAACGAGCCAACCGGCCCAAGCGAGCCCAAACAGACCAGGAAGCCGCCCCAAGAAGCAAGTATACGAAGCACTAGTAACATCCCTTCCGTGACATATTACGAGGACACACAGACGACTTACCGGTTACTGCCAACAAACTGATCTAAGTTTTCGAAACGGCCACATTGTTGGCAGTACCTCATTTTCTCACCTGCATCACAAAACAGTTGACAGTCAACCCGGGATTGGGCTATTGTCCGCCCTACAGTATGGGCTCTGGATCTTGGGTTCCCTGGACCCAGTCCTCTAGAGTGCAGCAGGTTACTGTTTCTGACCATAATTTAGTCAGAGCATTTTGCGAGATGCTGGCGTAACCACTGATATTCCAAGTGGAACGCCTTAGACGCCCTGTACGTTGTTGAAGTCAGCAAAGCGCCCGGCCCCTCGTGGGCCGTATTACTTGCTCTGACATTCTTTCGTATATGAGTGTTGCTCACATTCCAACATACGTATCTATTAATTTATCGCGAGATTCCCATGATTTGTTCCAAAGAACATACAAAGGCTGGTCGCAGAGTTGGCCTCCCTCATCGCACATAATATTATGTACACGCATCAGTCACTAACATATTCATTTCAGCTCTTGTCAGAGATTTTTCATTTTGTGAAAACGCATCAAGCTATCAAGCAAGAGAACTCGCAGCGGCGACTCTGCGACGGCCCAAAGATGTTGAATGCTTACACCAAAAGCGGTGATTATATATCTGATAATTTACAAGCACCTTGGAGTCCATCAAACAACAATCTTTGGCGGATAATGACTAGCAGTATAAGCTCCACGAGCTTACCATTAATCAAGACTTGGCTCGCCTTCATATGAGTTGAGCATATACAGTGGCGTTTGAAATATGGTTTAGCATCGCTCAAGTCCACGTTACAGCCAGGAACTTGACAAATGCTTGTTCCTGGTTTCCGCTTCTTGCCGGTTCCATGAGTGTTATATGCTTCCATAGTAAGAGTGTTCCAGTCTACAGAGCTAGCCGCCCACTGGGCGTGCTCTATGCCGCCAGTCGCCATTAAATCCTCTGTCCGTCTTCCTATCGGTAAAGAAGAGACCAAAGGAATAAGAGCATAAGATAGACAGGTAAGAGGTCAACTTAGACAAAATGAAAAGAAAGGTCGAAGTCTAGATTTTTTATTTTAATGGCTGTACGTCTACCTGTTAACATGCCGCGTACTTTCTACGCAAAGTACGTCTACTCCCGCATTTTTGTAGCTGTGCGACTAACACACCGTGACTTAGCCCAATCAGTGCTTCTGATTTAACTCCTGGCTTTCCTTTTCGCGTCTATGCGCTCGTAGGTAATGTGCTTGACCCCACTGTCGCTCCCAAACATCCCAAAGAGCGTTTTCAGGATCTTCCGGTAGCCGAATGACGAATTTTTTACGTCACTATAGAAAATGTTTACAGACGAGCGCCTTAGGGATCCTGCATTCTTGTGACAGCCGCGATCAGACGTCCTGCTGCACCTGGGCCAACCGCTGGCATTCCTGCCCACCTCTATATGTACCTGGTTTATTTGCATGGCCAACCTGCTACTCAAGAATAAAACTAAGAATTTATTCGTAGTAAAATCGCTCAAGTTTACAAATGGAAGTGCAATGCGCCGCAGCAGCGTTGATACGTATTAATGTTGAAATATTACTGGTGAAAAAGACGCGGGGTGACTGAATATGAAAGGTATTCTTGTGGCAACTTATATCTTTTAGAAACGATAAAAGCTTTGGACGAGGACGAGGACACATTGGCTGGGAGCGATGCATAGGACGACAAAAATGGAAGGCTTTTGGAGTTCACCGTAGAGGTAAATTTTCGGAGGGTGAAATTGCAATATAATATAGTTTTATATACAATTTAATTGCGAGCGAGTATTATGGGAACCTTTGCCAGCACCAACCTAAACGGCTATACATGGGCCTATCGGGCAACCGATCCAGGAGCCGAAAAGCCAAGAGCGCCTGGCTCCCCGGGAGACACCGCGAAAGATATTATCTACATCTTCTTACATCCAGTAATTACAAAAACTGTATACCAAAGACCTTCTTGGGCACAAACGGCTTAGTAAGCGTGGCAAAGTAAAAAGCGTGTACGAAGAATGCAAAAGCGCTAGTCAATCATTACATATGTCTATTATACGTGTATGAAGGACAAAGGGATTCTACAGACAAGAGGCGCATTCGTACTGGTACTGGTATGAACTCGTGATTCGGCAGGGAACCGATCGAGAACTACAAAGTACCGGCATCCCTAGAAAAGCTTGCGTATAGGAGCGCCTTGATGTTTCAATTATGAATCCTAAAAGAGGGCATGGCGCGTACGACCAACGTACGACCGGTAATCGCTGCCGCTGCATACCTACCAGGTTGGCCAGAGCCTGCCTCAATGGTCATCGTCGCGCGTGCTTGCAGAGGATGATATAGATGCCGTCATGGATAGTGCAGTGCGAATCGGATTACCATGCGGGACATCGCCCATTCGTCCTGTTGGGCACGGTTGAGCAAATGCGCTTCGGTGCGCCCAAGACCGTGCGTTGGTCAACTTATCCATGGCACATACGCACTTTGCTTTGAATCCAACTAGCGTTGCGGAGTCAGCCAATCGAACTTGGTTAGGAGTGCTGAGTGGTTAACAAATCATGTGCTATATGTATTGGATTCCATAGCTAGGATTCTGGGTGTTTGGCAGGTCGCAAAACCCTAAGAATCTTTACGAGCAGGCTCAGCCGTTTCAGCATCTACAAGCCACCCAGGCAAGCAGTCCTTCAGGTAGCCGCTAGGGTGCCTGGTATGAAGCCTGCCTGCACGTTGAAGTATTTGGGCTCCCATAACCATGGAGGTTAGCAGTCCGATCGCAAATGGCGCTGAAGAAGGACGGAACCTGGTTCTGGCCCTCGTGCAGCTTACAGAAGGGCAATGAGCAGTCATCTTCTGAAGCACCAGAGGTCACCACAGCAACCACCCCGACGATCCGCGACCTTCTCAACGGCACCAACACTAAATATGGAGGCTGCATTAGCAAAGGCGGCATGGACAACTTAAGCATTGCTCCAGCCTGCCGGTGACTGCTTCAATTACCGGCTTAGCCTGGCCACGCCTGGCCGGACATTCTCACCCAGCGGAACCCCGTTCTGGCTGTCTCTGACCCAACAACTTTTGAATCAATACCTGGCTCAGTCGTGCAGGTAGTCACAACCCTTGCTCCATCCAGGGAGGGCCTGAGCTTTATACCTTCGCCGCCGGGTTAAGGGTCCTAAGGAACGTTTGACTACATTGGGGAGTTTGTCTTGTTGGTAGATATATCTTATCAGAGATGGGTGATTAAATAGTAATTCGTAAGAGCATTTGTAATCTTTATATGCAATTCGGAACCGTAAACCGATTCGTCACTGTCTGATGGTTGCCCATCAGCTTTGCTCTGCTCTGGCTTTGCTACATCGCACACTTGCTGCTTGATGTCCTCATCGCATGCAGAAATTTGTCTTTTACAAATTTCCGTTTATGTAAAGTTTAACCTGGGGCCTTTCGTATCGAACGTCCTTGATAACTAAATGCATTTTGGAATCATGGATATTGCGCGCAAGCGCTTTCCGTCTTTCGCAACTAATAGCTTTGATTGAGAACTAACATTTCGGATAGTTTCTGGCGGAGCCTGGCTCACATTCAAATGTACCCATTCTAGGATCCCAAGGCATCTCAATTCCCAGGTTCATTCGCCATCCCTCTGGTTCCGCCCAAGAAGTCCTATCTTCCCAAGATTATTTTACCTCTGTTATGGTATTTAACTGTTAGTCCTTACTACCATCCGTCATTGGGTATTACTGATGAGCAACATGAGCGGACTGGATCGGTGTTTTACCTTTTCCCCGCTCCACTCACAAGTAGCCGAGGTTCAGGATGCCCACAGCGTGACAATGGACGTACGTAGCGGGAGGGAGAGTGATCATGTAAGTAGTACTGGACTGCATGGGTAAATGGTATGGTGGGCACGGAATTGTGCTCTTTCCGCAAGAGGAAAGGCTGGGGTTAGCTTAGTAACTCTTCCCAAGGAAGACCACCTTTCTCGGAGAGAGAGATGTAGTCACCGGAAGAACACCCCCTTTTCAGGGCCCCCCGAGTTGCTTCACGCTTGGGCCGCACTCAAAACTCAGGAGTGTCCTGCACCTCAATCTGCATTATGGGCGTGCACAATGGCTCTGTGCATGCCCTTGCTTTTGCAAAATTTTCTTTTCATTTCGTCAAACGATTTCCCTTCGTTAAATAACACCTATGAAAACGCAAACACCGAGCACAATAGTTCGCCGTTCGAAGATGGCTTGTCATGTCCGGTGGCGGTCTTCCCGTAATTGTGATTTCCTCCCGTCATAACAACGTACAATGGTTTACACCTCCCTCAACACTCATATCACTCCTCTACCGCGCCCAGCAGCCGCTCCCCCAATGTGACTGTGAGGCTGGTCTGCTTGCCATCCCGCACCACATCCAGCTTGACCCGGTCTCCGACTCGGTGTTCGTCCAGGATATCGTATACATCTGCCGACGAACGGACAGCCTTGCCATCCAATCCTACGACTACATCTCCAAGCACCAGATCGCCGAAGATATCTGCACGGAGCCGATTTGGAAATGGTGCCATAAAGCCATGAGCCAGACCCAGATAGATGGAGAGAGAGAGGAGGATATGAAAACCGCCCATCCAGTCACAACAACCGACTGGGTAGGGGAGGGGGTTAGATGGGGGAGAGCAGAAGGAAAATATATCTAGCATTTCTGTATAGAAGCTGCTGAAGGGTATACCCTTTAATACCATGATGGTCGGGTGATGGCGGCTGGCATGCCCCAAAGTATGAACGGTGGAAAAATGAAACGTAATCTAGGACGCCGCTTAGACGAGAGAGAGAGAGAGAACGATGCACAGACGACGCAGGATGTAGCTGCTGCTTTATAGTAGTTTGGATCATGTAAACCGACGAGCACATGACGCAATGCGCTGTGACATGGGGGTTGCACGGGGCAAATCCCTCAAATTGAGTGCAGGTAATTGATGCAATCACCAGCCATATGTCCACCCGCTCCGCCCCACCAATTTGTTCCAGTCCCCTGGGCCCTCCCACCTCCCACTTCCCACCTCGGTGTGTCGGCCGCAGCCCTGCCGCATGTGCTGGTGAACCCGGCGGCACCTCCAGCACCAACACACCCTCGAGACCCACACGCTCAAGAACCTGGGCCACAGCAATAGGGGCCGCAATAGTCACTAATTGGGCCGCAGGAAACGACCAAAAAGGCGCCCGTACGAGGCGTTAGTTCGTTTTGAGGCACTACGGGAATGCGAGGCTCCCTCCGGAGGTTACAGATAGCCTTAGGGTTAGAACAAGTCTGTTGGCTGCGCAGCGATAAATGGGGAAGTAAAATAAGTCAAAAATTTGGACGTACATGATATCACTCATGATGCTGTCGCCGCGGAGGGGAAAGAGCGAGAAGGAATAACCCCCACCAATCGCGCCAAGGGCTCAAAACCTGGCAGTCACTGAGTCTACGTCTTAAAGCTGTTCCCCGGCAACCTGCTTCGCTTTGAGCCCGAACCCTCCCTCCGCTCAGACAGAGGTACTGAAGCTGACCTGCGCTGGCGCCATGGTGATTCCCAGCGCTGGTCGCACTGTCCTGCCATACGCCAGGATCTGGTTGATGAGGCCGCGAATGGCATCAATAGGCACCGCGAAAGCCCTGCCGCCCCCGCCGCATCCAGCCCCGCTGCTGGCGAGTGGGCTCACTAGCATGCCGACCAAGCTGCCCTGAAACACGGTCGGGGCGGGGATCGGTCAATGGGTGCAGTGGGCATTGAGGTGGAGCACCGAAATCGCAACCAGGCGGTCAAAACCACCAGGGGGGGGGTTCTCGAGGACGTTAAATTCCTTGTGAATACAAACATGGACCCAGCGATCACTTTCCTTGCTGCACTACGTGTTTCCACCGCGGTCATCAACTCGCACCTTGATTGCACTACCTTGATTGCACTACCACTTCTCGATTTTTCTACCTGCCTGGTTTGAACAACATTTGCAGTGCTCAAATACTATTTATTAGTACACACACCTGTCACCTTTTTTGCCCCCATTGACACAGTTCTCTCTGTACACACACACACACCTTGCTGTCGAGCAGCACCCCCCCGTTCGACCCCGGATCGGGTGCGCTGTCCACCAGGATGACCCCCTTGATTGGGAACAGGCCTCCCGACAGCTCCAGACCCAACCCGCTCACAAGGCCCTGCACCGGACCAGGGGGAGTAAGGAGGGTGGGAGGGTGGGAGTAAGGAGCCTCGGATGAAATGAAACCAATATCCAAGTATAGGGAGCAAATACAGAGAGAGATAAAGGGGGGAGAGAGACAGGTAGAGAGACAGGGAGGAATAGCGGCAGGTAAAGGCGAACGGGGTCCCAGCGAGGAACAGGGAAAGCCGGCATCGAGGCCGGGAAAAACATCCTCTGGGGATGGGTTGTGCGGCATGACGACTTGGGCAAATAGTTACGATGGGCTGCTGGGCCCGTGCCCGGACACAGCAAAGGATGGCCGTGCAGAGGCACGTGCGTGGACGTAATTATTATTGTGGCGCAGTGGCAGGAAGCGAGCAACACAAATAGCTTCTCAAAGATATGTGCATTCATCAAGGCAAGGACCCACAACAAGGAAAGATATAACAAAATGAGCATGATCAAGAGTTTGGTCGCCAGTATAAGCAACGAGGCTGGAGCCACAACATGAGAGAACGAGTTTATCAGCGGGCGACATACTTTCTGCACAGGTAGCGCTGGCTTCTCGCGGTGAACCTCCCCCAACCCGTCCCCTCAACCCCTTCACCCCTTAACGACGATGTTTCCTAGCTTCCTCACCTCCCCAACCCTTAAACGCACCTGGCTGAGCGTGTGGCCGAGGCCCCAGGGGTTGCCAATGCCGTACACGCTCTGGCCCACTCGGAGTCCGGCTGCGGACCCAAGGGTCACTGGCTGCAGCTCCCTCAGCTGTACCGAGGACCGGAGACAAACGAAGGGAAGAGCATACATATGAGAAAATAGCGAGATAGCGGGGACCGAACCTAAAACCCAAAGGACCGGACGCGGACCAGGTACAGGGGGTATGGGGAGATAGGCGGCCTGTCTGTTCCCATTCCCCAGGTGGGAAGACGCAGCCAGGAGGTACGACGAAAATGTTTTGTTGTATTTTCTTGTTGAGAGCAGGGTCGCAATATCCTCAGAGTTAAGATGAGAGGTAAGAAGCCACAGAGGTCACGGTATAAACTAAAGTGGGATAATTACTGGACCCAGGGCGGGCCCCCTGCTGTAGCAACCAGAATAAATAGGGGATGAGCACTTTCAAAGGCGCATCACCTCCCTGGATCGAATTTACTGCCGCAATTCCCATTCACCTTGCTTTTGGGCACCGAGAGCTTCAGCACGGCAACATTTTTGGCTGCGTCGTATCTGCATGTGGCAAAGGAAGGGGTTGAAGTGAGCGAGGACCAGCGTTTGAACTGCGCGCGGAAAACGCGTGTAAACCTTGTCCCTCCCGTCCGTATCACAGCACAGCATAGCACAGCACGGCGTTTCCCGAGGGGCCCTCTGCAAGCAGCTGACGGGGTCACGTCCACAAAGGCCCCCAAGCCCTCCGTTTCCGGACCGTACATCCCGCAATACACGTAACTGAGGACTTGGCTGTGTTGTTAAGCTTAAGCACCGCCGCCGACCCTAAAAGCTGTAGAGCCGGGGATCGGAGGCAATACCCCGCTGCTGCTACTGCTACTGCTGGCTCAAATGGGCCAAGTACCACAGCTGCCTGCAAGCGGGGAACTTCACGTCACCCGCTCGCCACACCCCCACGTGGGACTGCCGATCCGCCTATCCGCTCCCTGCAGCCGCATGTCTGCTGCAATTCCCCGAATTGCTTCCTCTGCCGAAATCCCAATGGAATCGAGTCAGGGCCGGGCAGGACCCGCCTACAGCATAACACCCAGCCCTCATCCACAGACCTCCACCCAGACAAATGCGCAAAATGCGCCGTACCCGAGCAT
Organism: Volvox africanus; assembly: GCA_030268105.1. Lineage (NCBI taxonomy): Eukaryota > Viridiplantae > Chlorophyta > Chlorophyceae > Chlamydomonadales > Volvocaceae > Volvox > Volvox africanus. The sequence goes on from BSDZ01000078.1 coordinate 6,537,943, forward strand.
CTTAGCTGTGTAAGACGTGTTGTCGTACAGCGTCACCTGCACCGCGACGAATGGTGTTTAAGCTCCACAGGCAAGGATGCAGACCCTACACGACCTATACGGCCCATACGACCTATACGGTATAGAGCGTATACGGCATCTCGCCGAAACTGACATGCCAACGTAATGCCGACATCGCCCAGGTAAAAAGGCAACAACACGCACAGAGCTGGTGCACCATGCACCCACCATTGAACATCAAACATGTACTTGCAGGCGACAACAGCGACGACAGTGGCACTAAGGGTACCTACTACAATAATACCGCCTGTGATTACCAGCCTTACTTCTAAGGCTGCCCGTTACCTCCTTCCTTACCCTCCAATGGTCTCGTCTAATAGCCTTCCCCCCTTCCTTCCACCATACCTTGACCTCCGCCGCCCCCTTGACCAGGTGGTAGCACGTGACCACGAGGCCCTTGTCGCCCCACAGGAAGCCGCTGCCCTGACCGTACGGCATCTTTCCCAGGTCCAAAGTGGTGAAGGTCTGCACGGGCCGAGTTGGAAAACGGGAGGAGGTGGGGGTAGGGACAGGTGAGGAAACCCGGTATTTGAACCGGCCGAGTTCATGGCCTCTCAGCAGGCACACCAATATCCGCTCTAGGACAGTTGGTTCTTCAGACCCTGGGCTCGTATGAGGCCCGGGACCCTCCCACTGACCGCTACTGCCTGAACCTGCGCGAGTCTGTGGTATGAAGGCAGCAAGGGGGTAGATAACCCCTGCGAACACACCCACAGAGAACAGCACTACGCACACGCATAACCACCAGGACCACAAACACCATGACGCCCTAACACCAAGCTTCTTCCGCTTATAAATGTCCGCCATGCTGGCCATTATCTGCAACTTCATTGGTACGGTGTAAATTCACAGCATGCCATCAGACATATCCGCGCCGACAAACACGCGCGCGCATGCACCTGCATGGCCCGCATGCCGCTGATATTGACAACGGAGGCCCGGTGCCGTTCAAAGAGGCGGATAACCGCCGCTTCGCCCACACCCAGCCCCAGCTGCTGGGCCAACGCCACCGTCTCCGTGTTCACAGCTAGGCCGCTGTCTACCGCATACGGCAAAATACCGGTACTTATGACGCCGCTGCCGCTGCCGTTGGTGGCACCACTGCAGTTGGACGAAGTCGTTGAGGCCATGTTGACTCCAGGGGCATTGAGCTCCAGACCTGCTTGCGCTGGGCCGGACCCTGCACCGCGGCCGCTGCTACTGCTACTTGCCGTTTGCAGATCTCCGCGAGGGGTCGAAAGGGCGGCGGTTACGCCAGTCGCGGAGGAAGTGAGCCTACCGGATGGGCCCGCTATTGCAACAGATGCAAACCCCGCAGCGGAGACAGCAATGTCTGCTAACGGCATGGCTGAGGTCCAGCACCCGCTGCTTGCACCGTGGAGACCACATTCAGTGCTGTTATAGGTTGTGACGGATGCTGACGCTAATGACGGTGTTGATGATGTCGAGCAGGGGCATGGTGAGCCTGTGCGGCTACTGCTACCGCAAACCATGGCCACACGGGAGGCGCTTCCTCCGTCGCTGCTGGGTTCCAACATGTATACGGCCGTGTTTATCATCGCGTGGGGCGAGCCAGCGGCCGCAGCAGCAGCGGATGCCGGGCGCGGAAGGAGGCTCACGAGGCAAAACACCGAGGCAACCGCCACCATGCGCACTGCAGCAGTTGCACACTGACAAAGCGTTCGCCAAAAATGCGATAGCGCACATTTTACGATGCTCCAAGCACATGGGCTGGAAGAGGTACGAGGCCGTGACACTAGCGACAGCTCCCTTGAACCCACACTAGATACATGAGGATTCGTAACGTTGCGCCTTAAATTTGAGTTACTTGATTTGCAGGTTAGGTTCAATTTTGCTGGTGCTGCTTCTCTTGGATATTGACGGAGCTGCCCAGTTGTCAATGGGCCACTATGCCGATGAAAGCTCCGCCACACATATGAATGCATACATAGATGTGTAGCTTTACCTATAGTTGCTGTCCTGATTCGTTGGTCAAGATTCATTCCCCTGGTCTGAGTCACTACTGAGGACTAAAACTAAGAACAGGCTGAAAGATGCAATAGCTTAGGTTGAGACATCTTGTTACTGTTAGCAGCTTCATGTGTGTGGCAAACCGGAGCTTTTGTGTTTAGCACGGCAATGTTCTGACCCAAGGACCACATCATAAGGTACCCCTGACAATTATGCGAATGAGAAAATAGCCAAAACATATAAAAGCCAAATAAGCTCACCGTTTTTGAAAATGGAACATCCGATACCATGCTTTATCGCCGGCAACAAAGGCTATGTTTGGGATGCAAGCGGTTAGTTCGCAATGAACTGGTAACTACATTCAAGTTGCTATGTCACAATGAGTCGCAATTCCCCTTTGGATTGTGGGCACGATTTCGCAGGGGCGATTCGACTCCGGAAGAAACACCGAATTATGGGATGTCTTATCGGAAGTGTTGGCCGTAAGTTCTCAAGGAACTCTGATGGTTTCATAACTTACATTAGAAAGGTGTGTCTTGTGTATACTTACTGACTGGCCGGTTGACTGCGGCCGCCGGTACGGGGTAACAAACTTAAGCCCCAACCTGAACACATCACAACTGCCACACAGAAAGCCGTGCCCCTCGATTCTGTAAGGCATTTTGATGCTTCGATTGCCCATATCTTGCCTTGGAGGCCTCTTACATGGCCGCCTTGCTGCAAGCATCGCTACATGGGGGTGACGTAACTGAGCGCTGTCCATCACACGCTGCTCGCCCATAATGCTCAGTGTACGGATCTTGCGCCTGACTGCCCTCATATAGAGTTCAAAAATCAAAACGAGGTCAACTATCTGCCCCTGGAACTTAGCGCTGACGAGGTGACGCTGGCGGCACAGCAGGGTGAGGCTGCACGAACTTCACATCAGCGGGCGCAGTGCCCTCCTCTTAACGAGAATTGCATTGTCAGCCGGGTACTTGTCTACCGAGTGGAGGTGAACCTTGGCTCGATCTCTGCTGGACTCTTCACCTGCTACGTACCGTGCGCAGGGGAGGCAGGGCAGGACGGTCCTGCACGGCTCTACAACTCCGTCATGGGCGCAAATTTCCTCCGCTTGAAACATGGGTTTGTCTTTTTTTTGCTTTGTTTCTGATTCTCGTCCCACTTCGCGCAACCCCGCACTGCCGCTTCAACCCTCTCCTTCATGCGGCCAGGCTGGGTGGAGCTGTTCCCAGAGACTTCTGCTCCGGTTCGTGCTGCAGCAGCCGCTGCGGCTGCGGCCGCTGCCGCCCGAACCGCACAACTGACCAGGGCTGGGGGCCCCGGCCCCCCTACTGGGTCTTCCCTAGCGACCGACCCGGACTGGAAAGTGGCATACCAGGAATATTACTCGCAGTATGACCCCCGTGTCGGATTCACGGGCCGCTACCTGCCCGTGATGGGCGCTAAGAGGCGGCAGCTCTCACGCCTGCAGATGCCGCCGCAGCAGCATGACAGTAGTTATGAGGAATATTCGGCAAGGGATCCAGGAGCTGCTGCGGCTCCCTGCACGCAGGCTTCGCTGAACGATGTATTGCCTCCGCCGCTACCTGCTGCAGCAGCGGAGATTATGGAAAACGCAGAAATAATTGACCAGTCGGAACCGGGTTGGCGCGCGGTGGTGGCGAATGGTGGGTCCTATACATTGCCGTTGACTGCTGCTGCGGCAGCGGGGGCCCGGGCGGGACAGGTGGTGCCAGCTGCGTCGGAAACGCTGGCAAAGGCGAAAACGTCGTGCTCACCGGCGGGCAGGATAGTCACCACTGGAATCAGCGGAGAACTCGCTGCAGGGGCAGGCGAAACTGCGGCTGCTGATGCAATTATGGGGGATGCCACCGCGGTGGTAGATAAAGCAAAAATCGTTTTTAATGCAGGTGCGGCTGGCTGTGGTGGCATTGTTGCCCTTCCTAGGCATATGGGCCTGGGAGCCTCCTGTGTGGAGAAGGAAGGCGAGGGAGGGAGGGAGGAAGGGAGGGGGAAGGGAGGGAGGGGTAGTTCATAACCGGGTTCAAAAGTGTGCCGAACGATATGATACGTTGAGGCCTCACCAGGGCTTGCTCGTTACAGCAACTGCGGACGCCGCAGGGGCTGAGGGTGCGCCCTCTTGGAGAACGGTGCAGACGGGGACGAGATTCAGGGCGCGCGAAACTAAGCATTTACATCGGACCTCATGCAGCCCTCTTAAGTGTCCGCCACCTTTGCGTCCCCGGGCCTTTCCCGAAGCTTGAAGTCGCGCATAACAGCAGCCGCCACGTGGATGGCTTCCGTGATTGTCCGGGTTATGCTGCGGACCTGGCAGGCTGGCATCCCCCTGCACATAGCTGTCTCTTCTTGAGCGTTAAAACGTATTCCTGTCATTGCAGACTATGGGAGGTAAGTCAAGAAGATTTTGGGCCCATTCCGAGCCGCCCCGCCTTTATCCCGTATTGTGGCGAGTTATGAAAGCGGTCTGCTGATCGTTCACGCAGGGCTGAGCCGCGTGGGTTGGACCTACCCGGCCGCGCCCCAAGAGCGGCTCCGGTTCGCAGTCTTTTGCGACTTACATAGACAAGGGTGAGCGCAAGCTGGTAAGGGGAATGGTGACGATGAGATCTAGGGCGACGGCCGGGGCCGAGGGCGGGCCCAGGGTGATTGCGAGCACATGCGATGCGGTTGAGCTGATTGTAGGCACATGCCCTATCTTTGTCAAGGGAGCAAGGGCACCAGCCTGGGTTCACCCGGCCGCATACCCACACAGCATTACCCAGCTACCTGCCCGTGGAACCTGTTCCCGTGGCATCACTTGGCTTAGGGGCAAGCGGTGGTACAGATGGACCCATCATGCAAGCCTTTTGTTGTCATACTTGAGGCGCGTCCCGTAGTTCCATGCCTGCAGGTCACTGGTGCAATGTTGCAGGGTGCAACCCTCAATTAACTTCTCGTTACGAAGCAATTATTTGACCAAAAGTCTCAGGATGGGTACGACCCGCCAAGCAAAGGCTTTTGGGACAGAGTTCAGTCTAAGGTCGTGATTCATATGGCTCTGTCTGCCCTCCAGGGTAGTATACTCCAGGGTATCCTTTTATACCCTGGCTCGCAGAGGGCCGAAACGGCTCCTGTTAGTTGTTCTATGGTGATCGTTGTATCCCTGGAGTGGCGGCGTGAGCCGTTACTAACAGGGTCGGATCAGGGAGTTACGTTCACTTCGGTCGTAACCGAAGATTCGGAAGTTTCTGGTTCTAGAGTAGGAAGACAAATTATTGTTTAATCTTTAAAGTTCTTTTATATTCCCATATTTCTATTTCGTGTTACTCCTTAGTTCGCGCTTCGTCCGAAGTCAATCACTGGAGTTAACCGTCATATGGTTAGCCGTCACACGTTTTGCTACAACATGCAACGTCCTTGGCGGAGTTTGGCTGAAAGAGAGCTTTTGCGCGATTTGCAAAGCACACGATACATCATTAGTCCCGTATGGAATTGTTCTTATCAGTCTAACAATAGCATTTTAAATCTCCCTTTCTCTTCTTCGAGGATCATGCCTTACTGGATTTTCTGCATGACGTAGCCTTCTGCCTATACCTGTCATCCCTTGCACAAAACCCCTCGAAGAAAGCATGTTGATTCCTGATCTCTACGTCATTGCCTCTGGTCGCCGGTAGGTTCATGATGACGGGCGGTATCAAGTTCGGCTCAGACATGCTGGCTTACCCGGGGGACCCCTCACTCTACCACGCGCAGTTCACTGTGCGGCCCGTATCCAGGGAGGAGGCCATGAACCCCATGATTCTCAAGGCAGTGGCCCGTGGGTCACATGCTGCTCGAAAACACCTATTGCTAGCCTTTTACGAGGTGGGAGGTGTGCACGTGTGTGTGAGATGGTAGGTATCTCTTGCCGGGCCTGACTCTGAGCAGCACAACAGTGTGTGTGTGTGTATGCATGTATGTGAGTGTATGAGAGGAGAGACAGAGAGTTGGAGAGAGCGAGGGAGTGATAGGTGTACTGCATCAGAGGATAACATGCTGCATATAATCTACTCAAGATCCCTACCGAGGAAGAACTGGTTGTGGAGGAGCCAGTCGTAAGAGGTTAAGAATTTTAGACAGTGTTACCATTGGATTTGGAGTGGCCCGTTTTGCTTCTGCCTAATCGTCGGACTTTGATGCTTAAATTCCGTCAGGAGCAAGCTAAGGAGACCATCCTTGAGCAGCCGCCACGGATAAGGTATATGTCTTTCGCCCCTGAATCTGGATTCGGATCGAAGGATTAAGGTCTTCTTACGCCCGAGTCAGGAAATATTGGCGACCGGAGCCGCATGGCAGCTGCAGCAGCAGGCCAACATACGTCCATCGGACCCTCGTTCCACAGAAGCACCGCGGATTTTGTGAGTGCGCGATGTGGCAAGTGTGTAACACTTAACACGATATTGATGACCATAAGGTTTGCGGAATGCCATGCCTCTGTACGCTGTTAATATCATACGCTTCCACCCCTCTTAGAGTCGTACCAAAGAAGAACCCCATCGCCCGCCATATAGCCAAAAGTAGTAGCGGAGCGGAGTAGTAGGAAGTGCTAATCCCCCTGACCCATTGAGGACTCATGTCGAGTCGAGTGCCGAGTCTGCTAGTGCGATGTACACAACGCATAAACAGATATTCGTCTTCAAATAGGAGTCAGGATCAGGATTAGGCCACGGCGGGCTCCCATGTCCTGCCCGTAGTGCTTATTCGCTTTGAAGGACAGGGCTGCCTCAATTCCTACAAAGTATCCGAATTTGCCTGAACGATGATGCAAACTTGTACGTAGCCACAGTGATCATCAGGTCATGAGGATAAAGAATACGACGGGAAATAAGAATGGCGCCAACTCTGGCGTCGTCTCGATCACAATCCATGATCCCAATTTGGCCGAGCATCGCACGACAGAGCCCACCAAGGCAGTTCTGGTAGCTGGCCTGGCTGGATCAGAAGTGGTATGATCCGGCTAACGGTGTTTGCATGCTCTGGTACCGGGAAATTGGCTTATAGCCTGGACTGCATACTGGATTATACCCGCGGATTTCCACTTCAGTACGTTTGTATTGTTTAGCATAACAAATTGCAGGAGGTGGCAAAGCGTCACCGCCCGTAGCGCCAGAATGTGAAACGTGACGAGCAGGACCCAGCCACGCCCCTTCCTAACCTAGCCGAAGACCCCGGAAGGCCGGAACCCAATCGCACTGTGACATTTGCCTGCTCCACATCAATCCTGAGGCGAAATAAAGTGTTCTAAGCCTAAGGATATTTCAGAGATAATGTCAGCTGGATCTTTTTTCAAAGGAAATGGGGTGAAACCGTTAAAACAACGGTCGATGCGAAATCAGATGCCTCCTTGGCGTCATGGCGTTACAATGGATAGCCAAATTTTTGTGTGATGAAGTCTGGTGAATAACACATCAGGTCCATACTGCACCGGAGGCACATGAAAAACCTATATCTTTTCACCAGCGTTCAGATTGGAGAGTAACATACCGCGCAGTAGAGTAGAGTACATTTCATGGAAGCCGTGTCCGAAGGGTATGAGATAATTTAGCAATTTGCTCAAGTTGCGAGCGTCCCAATTATCAGCTAAGCGGTCGCTTGCCACTTTTAGGCGTGCATTGCCGCCAAGACCCAGCCTGTTAGTGGGGAAAGCAGGAGATGTCGAAGCTTGTAGATCAAGCTGGACTCGGTTGCAACCAGTTGCAGTGGAGCTTCTTCGGCGCGCAGAGGCGGGCAGTGCAAGTGAGAAGCCATGCGCATGCTTTTACGCACCTGTTTTATATGCCAACTGTAGACAAATAGCTCTGCCTTGGCCTCCCAAATCCTGGTTCCAGGCCCCGAGGAGCTGGACAATGCCGTAGGTCGGTTTCGCTCGTTGCGCGAGTCTTTAGTCGCAGCATACGTCCGCGATGACATGGCTATTCAGGTAGCGCACGCCAAGGGGGAACATGTTCGTCAGCCAACCCAAACGAAATCTTGGGTGTCGGGGTGTCTATGGCACACACACTGCCATGTGTCATATTACTGGTATGGCGACCATCCATCCTCCCTCCCGGAAGCATTTGATTCCGGGCCGCCCCAGCTGCTCGCTTTTCCACTGGAGATACTTATCATATGGCGTCCAAGTTCTCAACCATGTTCACCCCGTGCTCCACGCACGGTCTGTTGTTTCCCAGATGGTGCTTTCATGCCCAGCGTCGTACAGATAGTTCAAGGCAATGTTGTCACACCTGCATGGAAATGGGGGATTGTATTGATAATTGTTTCCCCAAAGGGTGTGAAGCAGGTTCTGAAGAGCACCTTTCCTTTCGCGCCACATCACCCATGCCATAATTTGGTATGCCGAATTGTAACAGTCTTTTCACTGTGCCCACTTACTATTCCCTGCTGCGGAGCTGTACGACAGGTTTATGAATGCTCTGCTGACATTTGTCTGGCAGCGCGATGCTGGCCTGAGTTCCTCAAGTCGGTCACGGGCCTTACAGCTGACCTTTACCCACACCTTAATGAGAAAGAGCTTCAGCGACGAAAGAACTCAGCCACCACGGAAGAGTTTTCGGTAGCATCTTCTTCAGTGGTATACAGCGAGCAGAGGGCCGGCGGCGGGGTCGATAGGGAACAAGACCTCCGCACGTGTCCCGTCAGCTTCAGCATCGGCGATGGTAGACCTATGGCGGAGGGTGACGACAAGGATGAGCTCAGCAGAAGCGGAAGTGGAAACGGTAGTGCTAGTGCACCTCAATGCGCGACTGCTGCTGAAGGTCCCGGAAGCAGTAGTGATGGCGACAGTGGCGATGTGGACAGGAAAAGGCGCGGCGAAATGCTGGCGGCACACGTGCTGTTCCTTGCCTGCGTGCCATCAGGCCGGCTGGCAGATGCGATAGCGCAGCTTCGGAACCCACAATCCTTGGCATACATGGCCCTACAGTCACACCATGATGGTGGCTTGCTGAACTTCACTATTCAGGCAGGGCTATTCAGGCAGGGTATATATATATATATATATATATATATATACCGCACACCCTGCATCCCTCCTAAAGCTGCATCACCGCGCGTCTGAACTCGGCCTTCCGAACCCCAAATGCTGGGACTTACACAGGTCCTTTCCTCACTGGCTGCTGGTGACTGGTACTCTTTTCTGCGGCTTATGGACGGGGCGCCAAAGCCTAGCCTGCGAGCCGTGATGGAGATACGAGCGCCTCAGGTGCAGGGGAAGACCCAGGAGGGATCTGGGGGGCCGTGGGCCATTATCGAGGCGGGCTCTGGGTGGGGAAGACTGTGACGATGCAGAGATTACAGTCGTTAGAGGAATCGGGGACCGTCTGTGGCGGGCGTGGAGTGCGGTGCAAGGGCTCGAACAGACGATGTTCACTGCTCTTTCTGGAAGCTACTCTCTGAAAGGGGGTTTGCATGGAGGTATCCTTTCGGTGTGCTGGTGTACCGGCATGCCGCATTTGACAGGTTGGACATGTAAACGTGGGGTCGCGGATGGGGGGTCTGAGCTGTGGTGCTCCGGGATTGTTACGAAGATTTCCAAAGAGGCCTTGCAAATTGTTAAGTTCCTTCTATTATCACGACCATCCATTCCCCCACTGCCCTCTCCCGCTTACCGAGGGACTAAGCATCCAAACATCCTTCAGCCCCGCGCTGTCTTTTCTCCTCTTCCATCCCTCGCGGCCGTACAGGTCCGCAGGACTGGAGTACGTAGTCTTACCGCTGCCTTCCGTTCACTACCTGTACCTGCCATCTTTGAGATGCTGCAATTGCATTGCAATGATGAGCCGTCAAGCTTTACCAGCTGCACATCTAGAAATGTCCATTTCCAGAACCGCGCGCGAGTGACTAGTGGTTCATGGGCAGAGGCCGCGGCACTGCAGGCCGTGCTGGAGGACGCGGCGGCGGCAGGCGTCCGCGGCGCACAGGTGGCATTGGGGGAGCTCTCAGCGGGGGGGCCGGGTTGTTCGGGGGTCAGGGACAGGGGCCCACCTGCTGAGTTGGCTTTCCGCAGCTAGACAATGCCGGGAATCATAGGTATGGAACCAGCAATGGACTTGCAGAAGGCAAGCGATCATTTGATTTAGTACCAGTAACTTTACCCCTGGTAAAGCTGTAGTGACACTTGAAACACTGTGTCCCTGGAAGTCCCTGGAAGTCCCTGGATGCTGGTGGTGGGTACTGAACCCGGGAAAATCACTGGAATTGGAGAAGTCAACATCCCTAGGGGTGAACGGATGAGGTTGTGTCCAAATACAGGGAAATCAGGGACTGCCAGGTAGTGGCCACGGGTGAGGCAACCCCCTCCTATTCCACTCACATAAAGAAGGCAGATGCCCCTGGCTGTCGGGGCCGACCCATAACGAACTTGCAAACACCTAAATTAGGCAGGTAACTCCGACAGTCAGGTCGACATGGACACCGGCGACACAAATTGCATGCCGGAAGTTGTGGAAGTTTCGGCTGGTAAACTCCTCTAGGAAGAAGAGGCCAAGAGATGCACGAAGGGTTTGAGCTCACACCATAGTAACGCGGGTTTTTTATTAGTAAGTTTTTTCAGTAGGGAATTTCCTACTGCATTAATACTTAACGGTGTAATACATTTATGTTTCATAGTGCTTAATCGCCATTACATCGCCTTCGTTGCCATCCTTGCCATTAAGACGTGTCACGCCTCCCTGCATATGTATACACGTGCACTCATCCAGCCCTGCTGCCCATCGTCATGCCTTAGTCAAGCTATGCAAGAGCTCTCAGAGACCTCCGGTGTACCATTCGCATCTTGAGCAGATCGGACATGTGGGGCCATGATGGCGGCAGCAGCATTGGCAGCCGGGTAGGTCACCCTGCTGAAGCCCCAGTGCATGGCACAAAGCGAGCGAGCCCAGCAAGACCATGGATACGGACGTAGTGGAGTTAACTGCACCACAGCGAAGGCAGGTTGAAGCTGTAGAGGGTTAATATTCAAAATGACGTTTGACAAAATGATGGGATTAGAAACGGAGTTTGGTACTCATGTATTGTTACTGCAGATGGTGCACTATGTGGGGATGGCTGCCTCCTGTGTAAGGCAACTAACTTAACGGCCATGTCATAGGGCCCGTGTCACGACGGATCACGAATATGTCTACGGATCGCCGTTTGTATGTCGTCAGTGCGGTAGTATGGCGTGACAGCCAGGCTAATGGAGGGGTCCGGACAAGGGGGCTGCATTATTGATAGGTGGCAGGTGATGGAATACAGGGATTATCGGGGTCCCGAGAAAGGCACCGTTATCAGCAATGGGCAGCCTCACCTTATCTCCCTTGGTAAACTGTCCCCCCTGTTGGCCCTGATGCCTGCTCATAAAGACGTTCTTTATAACAAAAAGTATGATAATATATACATGTACACTGGGCGTGTTGCTCACCCTGAACCCGCATCTGCATCTCTCTCCAGCCAGCCAACACATATCCATGCCGTTAGCGTCTCCTTGTCACGCCGATATTCAAAGTGCAACCCGTAGACTATGGAGGATCGGCTTGGCCCTAAAAGGACTTGGAAGGGCTTAACGAAGAGACATGCCCAGCTTGCTGTTTGTCCGTGAGCCACGGGAAATAGCCCCTGCAAGCTGAGGCTTTGGCGCCTTGACCTAAGCACTACGCACGGCTTGACAGGTTGGCTTGGATGACACTTCGGTCAATACAAACTACATCAGAAAAAGAATGTATCATTTAGTGGTCGATTACGCTCAAGATGTAGAAAGGCTTCTACAGCCAAGTGACACGGTTCACTTGCCTCACTGTCGCTCAAATATCCTTTTGATTCTAGTGCCGTACAACCCATCCTTGATTACACAAACGCCATCAGAATTAATCGCCACGACCAATCCATTGCCAGCAATACAGGATAATAATCTAGATAGATAAAGACAATTATTGACTAGTCGGCGAGCTCTTTAGCTTCGCTCTCTACCTTCCAGTATTCTGCGCGGTACAGTTCAGGCGGCTTAAAAGGTCTTCTTTAGACCTGACACAACCCACCAACAAGTCGATGAGGCAAGCGGACTGATTGCCCACTCGAGATAAGGGCTTGTATCTATTATGGGTCGCGGTGATCCCAGTGATGCAGGGGCCGGAACGCACCGCTTTAAGCTTTTTGGTAGCCATCGCGCATGTGTGCCTTGGTGCAAAGGGTGAGAGTATGATCCTGCGTTTGGATCGACATTCAGCAGCATATGTTGCAAATCCCTTTGCTGTCCCTCTCCCCTCTCCGTGTCTATCGTTCATCACATCCCTCCCAGTTGTAGTGCTAGGTGTGCAAACGTTTATGCTACTCTCCTGTCTTCAAGGTGACGGATCGGTGCTGCCGGGGAAAGCTGGCCATGTGAGACTTCCCCATCTGCTCGGTCCCGCTGCGGTAACTCACACTCTCGCGTGCTTAGGTCCGGAAGGCGTCCTGGCGCGCCACCGGCACCCAGTCGGAGCTTTCATATGTAAATTAGATTAGTATTAGATTAGTATGGGCTGCTGGTATCTGCGACTGTTGTATCATGCTCTAAGAAGGAGCTCGCGATTTAACGTCAGGATTAGACATCCTAATCATTATCATGATACTACAGCTACCTTGTCGTCCACCATGTTCTCTACGTACCGTCTGTTTGTGACGGGGGAAATGAATGCATGTCGAAATGTGGGGAGGGAAACCCACGTCGGTAGGCGACCTCCGTCAGTTTGCGGTCTTGTCTTCAGATACAGCCTCGTCACCAATACACGCAATATAGGGCGTGCGTGGCTCATTATTCATCGCGCAGGCGTTTGTTGTCACAGGTCACACATTCCTGGATGGAACATAGTTTAGCTTCATTATACTGAAGTGCCAAACTGCAGACGAATTGAAATCCCCCATGTGAAACGGACATATTTCTTTATCTACTCCCGTGCATGCAGGCCTCCACGCGTCCCAGCAGCAACTTGCCATAACGGGAATTTGCACAGTTATTGTACGCCGCAGAGCCGTCTTGCCATTGGCAAGTACAAATATGCCCCACGTTCATCGCTTCCCACCATTTACTTGTTGCTTTCCCAGCATGGTAATTACGTTCAATAAGGAGTGCCTGACATGAATTCACATCCCGAACATCAAAGCCTACACCGACAAGAGAAGGTAACCGTGTCACCTAAAAAAATCGTAACTCCTGAAGCGGTCAAGACACCGATATTTGCTCCAAAGCAAGTTGCACCCGACCGCATAAGCCCTACTTCATATACACCAGACATTTATTTAATGCACTAGTCTTGCCACGGCGGGTCGCCGTTGTGCCTGAATTAAGGATTCAGGATACCCGACCAGAAATCTTATAGCTTGCGGCCTACAAGAGGACCTCGGATCACGCCAGAACCAGCATTCCATACTAATCTAATTTACCGACTGAGTGCCGGTGGCGCGCACGGACGCCTTCCGGACCTAAGCACGCGAGGGTGTGGGAAGGCGCGCATTACAAACGAACTTCTTATTGAACTTAAGAAATATTATTTATTTAATCAATTCTGTGAAGGGAGGCGCCAGAGGCCAAGCTTTCGGCTCTGCTATGAATCAAACTCTAGGTTGTTGGCGTGACTAAGGCGCCATTACAGCCCAATATGAAGCCTTACTTCGCGGGAAGTAAGTTCTCAAATGATAAAAAATTATTTGGCATTGCGTGATCTCTGTAATGGAACTTGCCCAAACAGAATGCAAAGGCAAAGTCAAGGGACGAAATGGCGCCAAGCCATTGAAACTAGTATAAACATTCTTTATGTGGAAATGTATTACTATTGCCAGTAATAGTTGACCGTGTATGGGAGCAGCACCTGTCTGCTGACATTTATCTAAGACCGTCGTAATTCCCAATGTTTGCTCATTTCCTAAACCAATCGTGAGCTAAAAACATTTGCAATTAGAACATTTGTTACATAGGTAACATTTTTAACGTTGCCTCTGACAGATTTCTCCAGCATCTTTATGATTGTATGTAATTGCATTTCCTGCGTGCTATATTGACATAGCTGGGCAGGCAAGTGTTTTCCGATATTGGACATTGTAAAATTTCACCATGTCGGCGAGCCGACCGAAGCGGGGCCCAGTCGGTTTAGCTGCTGAGGCTTTGAAGGTGGGCGGCCTACCGCTTCCCAGCTAAACTCTGGGTAACATCCGCATTCATGACTCAATTAATGGATCAAATTGAAATCTTTTATGTCATGGCAAAATGGACGTGGTTGTTTAGCACGCGGCATCCTTCAAGTCTGTAAGGGATTCGGGACTTCATTACTTTCTTGTAAATATAAACGGTCCACTTTGTAAACCGTTAATAACTCTCCTCTCAATTCCTGCAGGAAGCGTTGGTGGCCAAGCTCCAGCCTGGGGTGAAGGATAGCCCAATCAACGATGGGATCTTCCAGGCCATGAAGCTGGTGGAAACGTTCCTGAATTCTTACAAGGAGAGCGAAGCCGAATTGGAGGCCCTCAAGGCACAAATTAAGCGCATAATGTTGAGCCAGGCACGCAAGCTGTCGGAGGTTTGGGTGGGGTTAGGGGTAAGACGAAACATTCGTTATGGAATAGGGACGTATTGCAAATGGCAAGGTGTGTACCCGCGCATCTTAAAGTTTAGGGTTTTAAACGACTATTAATGATAGCGCGGGGCTCCACGGAACATCGGATAACAAATAAGCTAAGCACGGACCTGGCCCTACACGCATCTTCAGCAGCCCAGCATGCAGAATCTAAATACTGCATCCACCGTGGCCAATGGGCTTCTCAGTCCTCAGAGGCTGCACTCCGCCCTCAACCCCCCATACGCTCTTGCCCAGTAGTTTAGGCCTTCCTGCAAGTGGCAGCCGGGGCCCTCACATTTTCTTTCCTATTCTCGTCCTCGCCACTTTTAAGAGCTCCTCCGGCCGCTTTTTCACCCGGCGCTGAAAACACAATGTGGTTTCAGCGTGTTTTGGTCGCCGCTCCGTGAGCCCTCGTATCTCCTCTACCCTAGTCCTGAGTTTATCCATATCCCCACGGCATGGTGGCTTCTGCCATGCAGATCGCGAAGGGGCCCCAGGCGAAGCAAGGTCCAGCTCCAGCCTCCGCACCCGGGCCATCTCAGCAAAGGCGCTCGCATTCCGCATCGACGAGCGACTGGCAGCAACAGCATCAACAATCTCCAGGTCCTTTACACAAAGTCGAGGCTGACGCGGCCTCCACTTCAACCGGTCTCCCACTTTACTCCCGGAAAAGCTCGCGGGTGTGTGATGCTGTGCGTCGACCACCGTGTCTTAGTCAGTTGAACTATGGCTGACAAAGGAAAAAAGGGAAATTGCGCTTATTACTTGGGATAGGCTTGGTGGGCTTGATGCCGTGCAGTTGTTGATGGACATGCGGTTGGTTGCTCGGCTAAAGAATTGGGCTGTCGGGATGCCTCCTGAGCCATTAGGTACGTACCTACACCTTTCCGTGGAGGTCTGTATAAAGCAACAATGGATTGTATATGCTCTGTCTATGTGCATTTATCTCCGATGTTTCTGCTCCACGCATGTGAGGACGGCATTGCGTTGCATTGCATTGCCTGCTCGGCCCTCTGCAGAGTGTTGGCAGCTCCTCACTGGACTGGACGCTGCCGCAGCGCACCTTAAACCGCAAAGCATATGTCCGTAATGGTGATTTCGGCCGTATGACCTTGGTGCAAGATGATTTAGCGCGCAAGGCAGAGGCGGCCCGGCAGCTGCAGGAGGCGGAGCGGCGGAAGGCCACTTTAGCAATTGTGCAGGAACAAATGGAGCTGGTGGCCAAGAGGAAGGAGGTGTGTGAAATCGATGTTGGAAAATAACCACAGATCTATAAGAAAAGAACTGCAGATCAGAGTGATACGCAGTTGAGGGGGGCTGGGGTTTAGGGGTGGTCACGACAACGTATAAATTACCGGAAACAAGAACCTCATCAAGGATAGCAGCGAGGTGCAGGAGAAACCAAGGGATCCCGAACAAAGGACCTCACTGACACGCAACGGAAGGCGCTGTCTTTTATTCGCGGGTCTATTTTTCGTTGTCCTAGTGCTATGTCAACCCCTTGTCTCTCAGGAGGAGCGTGAGACTCGGAGACGTGCTCAGACGGAGATGGATGAGGAGGTCCGGCAGTTCCAGGTGGGTCTGGAGATGGTGTGAGGATCATCGGGTGCATCGATCGGGTATGAGACAAGGAGGGCGGAGAGACAGGAATAGGGGGGAGGGAGAAGGGATCTGAAAGGGTAGCTGTCTCAACGTGCAAGGGTAGGTAAACACCTCCACTCAATGCTGGATCCGCTGGCGAAATGCTGCGCCTGCGTCTTTATGCTGTCTTTGATTGTTCCTTTGCCAGTTTGCTCCTTTCTTTTCAAGCCTCGTGGAAAATCTTCCCTTCTGTGTAATTTTGCACCCAGCTATCCCCGCGCTTTGTCTTGGCGTCATCGTGTTTGAAGGAATGCCCCTCTTAGCCGGCCAGAGGCTATAGTCCTTTGTGCACTAATCATCCGGCGCTGGTCCCTCTGAACTCGACGTCCGTCCAGGCGGCCGAGGAGGCTCGACTGAAGGCCCACCGGGAGGCGCAGTCGTCTCTGCGGAGCTTCTATGCGGGACAGGTGCAGGAGCTGCAGGTAAATGTGGACAGGGTTGCTGGGAAGATTGAGAATGAGGCGATTAGTCAGCCAAGAGCCGAGAGCAGCAAGCTTCAGTCCGGACGGGACCCGGAAGTTTTAAGCTTTTTCCAGAAATGCCCGGAAAAGTGTTCTGCCCGCTCCAGGAACCTCGGAAAATTTTTACCGTGTGAAGCGCGGCTTTACGGGGGCAGGAAAATTGGTCCTCGTGAAGAAATTTATTAAGTCCGGGGTTAACTGTAATGAATTTTCCAAATGTAGGGTCCAGTTCCGGGGTCAAAGACTGGCTCCGGAACCTTGTGACTTCACAGCTTAGCGCTAAGAAAGCTGATTAAAGAATTTTAAATGAATAAAATTGATATAAGATGTTTCTATTGATATATTAGAACCTCGAAGCAGCAATTTTACATGCAAAGGAGCAGCCAGCTAAGCAAGCGTTTGAAAGTTTGGCTACGAATACTTCAATTTTCTTCAAGGCCACGAGTGTTTAGTTCAATTGAAATACAAGGACTTTTCAAGCTCGCTCGCTCGACCTTCATTCAGACATGCACATCTACACATTCATTCGGCAGGCTGCTTGGGCGGGCATTTGCAAAGATCAACGGCCGTCAAATGCGGTTAAGCACCTGGCTATAAATATCGATCAACTTATATCTAAATATCCTAAACAAAGGGGCATATTGGTATCTTAATACGATGCTTTAGTATCTAAATGCGGGCATACAGGAGCAACCCCCCAGTTCCCCACCCCCAGGCTACGGCCGGCGTACTATTATTATTGTTATTGTTTCTATTATTACTGTTAATATTTTTCTATATGTGATGAGGTGGGTAAGTCGGGATATCTAAATTTGACTAATATGATATCTAGGTAACGGTGGAGGTGGCTGGGAATGTGAACACAGAGATACAACAGAGAGGGGTTGGTGGGAGGAGGATAAGGAAACAGAGGTAGAGAGAGCTGGGGAAGGTGTCTTTAGTGCTGCCGAGCTGCTTGCATTGGGTTTCGATGAACTAATAGCATATTAGGATGTCTGTCCTGTTTTGTATTAAAAACATTATACACCGGAGTTGCGTCAATAAAAAGCATGTATACCTTGTGATAAAGCAAAAAACACAAGTTTTGACCTCGGAATACATTTTTTAAGTTCCGGGGATCCCCGGAACGATTTGGGGCCTACTCAGTTATGGTTCCGGGGTTGCTTCCGGAAAGAAAATTTTGGTGCTCCGGGGAACCCCGGAACAAAATGCTACCCCCTTGAAGAACCCTGGCCAAGAGCAGCATGCACTGTACCCAACAATGCGCACCGCATTCTCTTCTTCAGCTTTCCAGCTTTCCGCGGCTGCCGGATTCTTAAAAAAACAGATTTTATCGCCACCGCGTTAGGTATTCACACGATCCGTGTTCCCATGACCTCAATAGTGAGGGCTATGTTCTTATGCAGCTTCACTCACGTTAATGTTTTCATCAAGGTAAAAAATCCTGCGCCCCGTCTTTTCCCCCAAATTGTCAGGTCCGCAAGCAACAGGAGGCTGAGCAGAGGATGCGGGATCATGAGCTGGAGCGAATGCGGCTATTGGAGGAGGATCGCAGGGAGCGGGCGAGGGCGGAGCATGTAAGGATTTTTTGTTGATCCAACCAGCCAATTATCTGTCAACCGTCAACCTCTAGCCCCATTTGGCCCTGTTGCGGGATTTGTTTTCATTGCTGCGCCAGCATCATGAGAGATGCTGAATCAAAACTGTCAGTCGTCATGGTTGAGATTCGGGACATATGTATCCAATCGCACGGGTGTCCTCAGCAAACAGGATACTTGACTTTTTCGGTTCAATCCAATGGAACACCTGTAGACTCGACATGGCGCTGCAACTACAGGTCAACATGTTTTTGTGGCCTTTGCGTGTCAGATTCCTGCCTAGGGGAGAGCAGTCCATTTCTGGGTTAGGAGCCTAGGACTGCACCGCTCATGCGCAGCTGTTTGCATCCGTCCAGAAGGCCCTCGGGTGGCTCTGTTGCCCTGTCTGCTGATCCCTAAGAATCCCCAGTTAATGAGCTGCTGTTGTTGTTGCGGTTGCATTCGGTGCTGTGTTCGCTGGTACAGCTTGCTCGCGAGAATGCGGCCCAGCGGGAGCAAATCAAGCGGGCGCTGATGACGGCGATGGATGAGAAGGCGGCGGCCAAGGCAGCGGCGGTGGAGGAGGAGATGCGTTATAACCGGGAGTACATCAAGAAGATGGGTGGGTACGAAGAGCATGGACATGAGGAGGCCGTCCATTGCGATTGGGTTGTGTGTAAACTTCCACGGGCCAGCGAAGGGATGCCGGCAGGAGCAATACGGGCCAGAGGCTGTATCCGTCCGTCCGTCCGTCCGTCCGTCCGTCTGGCAAAGAACGTTTTTCAACCCCGCCATGGAGGTACTCCTCACCGTTTCTTTGCAAATCCCAACAGTTTTGCTGTTGGGATTGCTACAGTTGCCCAATCTGCGTCAATCAACATTTCCGAACTGCCTGTCTGCCTCTCTCCGTTCGAGTCCATTGCCTACTTGTCTCCCCTGCTCTGCTCTGGTGCAGACGCTGACGAGGCAGCTCGCAAGCAGGCGGTGACTAAGCGTCAGGAGCGCATGCGACTAGCATTCGAGAGGGGTGGTGGAGAGGCCTTGCAGGTGAGGATAAAAGGTGGTGAAGGTGGCTAGGGTGGACGAGGGTTGGCAAATGTAACCGCGAAGAGCGCACCTGGAAAGGGGCGTCGAAAAGGGGCGTGGAAAAGAGCTCCCACCAATGCTTATTGCTGCCCAGCACCTGGGCAGGGGAAAACTTTAGCAGCACAAAACCCGGGCTGCATGGCAGAAGGATATGACCTCCACACAACATAACGGCACTAATGTGGTGGTGCATCACCACGAAATCGAACGGTGGGTGGTTACATGCAGTGAGATGATGAGGGCCATAGTTCTCATACAAGTGCAGATCCGGGTATAGGAAATTGTTGAAATTGAAACCGTTGCATACTTTGCCGTAGTTCAGGATGTAGGAACTCTGTGACTTACCTTGCATGCCTTGGTCCCCTCGTCTCCGGGTCTGCAGGCCTCCCTGGAGGAGCAGGAACGCTTGGAGGCGGCCCGCGCCGCCCGTCTAGCGGCAGAGGTGGAGGCCAAATCCCTTGAGCGGGAGCGTCGGGAACGGGAGCGACGCAAGAAGATGGCCGATGACGCGCTTCGAGAGCTGGACGATCAGGTGGCGGCACGGGAGGCGGAACGGCGAGCGGCTGCAGAGGAAGAAGAGCGGCGGCGACAGGAAGCACGGGAGGCAGAAGCGGAGGCCCGGCGACAGCGGGAGGCGGACAAGGCGGCGCGGCGGCGGGCGCAGGCAGAGGCGCGGGAGGCGCAGAAGGCGGCCATGGCAGAGGAGCACCGCCGACGATACAATGAGTACCGGGAGTGAGTGCGGGTGGGGTCGAAGGGGAAGGGGAAGGGGACGTGCTAAGGAGACCGCAGGCCCTTGGGTGGGGGGTGGAGGAGATGGAGAGAGCGCTTAGGGAGCCCGTCTCCTCTTTATTGCAGGCACCCTTTTTATACACAAGGCCGGTAATCCCGGCAGTTCCTGATCATTACTTCTCCTTTCACCATCTCCGCTGAACTCCCCTGGCTTCAAATTGCAGGCCATTTGAGGAGCGTTACCGGTGGCTCCATGCGGGCCCGCTCTCAGGCACGCAACGCGCCTTCAACAACCTGGCTGTGCCAGAGGGTAAGGCGGCTATGCTGGCGAGCATGGAGATCTAAATGGGAAAATTCTGTTGTCAAACTGTGAGCCGCCCGGCCCTTGCAAAGATGAGTGGAGTCTGGCAACAACGGGTCCGGCAGCAGGAGGGCAGTTCCCTCGAGGAATGTCTAAAATGTAGCATCTGTGCATTTGTATGTATGTATGTACGTACGTATGTATTTATGACGAGAACCTAAACTTGGAAAACTTCATCGTTGAACTGTAACCGATGTGTTGGAAGTGGGAGAGCAGCTGCCTTTGCAGCAATCACTCGGAGCAGGGCGCTGTTGAGCTGAGAATGTTGAACTGGCGAAGGGCATGACGGGAGTGAGGGCCGTTGAGAATGATGCGTTGATCGTCTCTTGTATATGTCGTACGGATGAGGCACAACGACGGAGGAAAGGGGACAAGGCGGATGGCAGCTGAAGGGCACAACAGCATAAAGCCACGCTGTGATGCTGGAACAGCCATTTTATGTTCCCTTATGGCCATATATGCGAAGAGCGCGAGAGGGCTGGGTTGTGGGGGAGGTGCTGCAACGCGTTCGGGATCAGTATCAGCTTGATGGGGCCATAAGCGCAATCAAATGCATCAGTCGGGGGACCTGACTGGGCGCCTCAAGTTGCAGGGCGTGATGAGCGTGCACCGTTGCGTTAGGTGCAAAGGACTGTGTGTGTATGTCAGTATTATATCGCTTTATTAGTCGGCAGGCTTGCGTTTGCTGATAGCGCACGGTCTGTTGAATGAACGATGGATATGCGCCAGGGAACGAATGCGCTGTGTGGCACCCAATCAGGTGGTGACGGATGAAATCTGTGTGCAGGCTGGGCAAACCGCAGGGCTGGGCCCTGCTGGACAGTCGTTCACGGTATTGCCGGCGATCAGACCCAAAATGACGAACACAAGCCAGATACAAACGTATTCGGCCATTTACATACGTGCTATGTGCTCATTTAGCACATCGTTGCAGAGACCTCAGTTCTTGGGCTAACTGGGAGGTTATGTATGTAACCATCTGATGACATGGTAGGTAAGTCTCTGGTATCCTCTGCTGGTTGAGTTTGATGGTGTCCGCTTTGGTCGGCTTACATTACCCAGGGTAACATCTAGTTAACATCTAGTTGAGAGCCGTCTCAAATGCGAAGGGTTGGAATGGCCCAATGCGACATACTTGGGTATTACAGCATCCCGGTGCGAGACTGGGGCCAGCGGCCCATCACTGTTGCGATCCAATCCATCAAAAACGCAACTGGCATAGAAGGGGCATGGAGGGAGGCGCGTAGTTTTTAGATATCAAGCGATTCGACGAGGGAGGCAAAACTAGTGGGATAGCTGATGAGCGCTGCGGCATGGGGCCAGGAACGACCTCGCGGTTAGGCAAGCGTCTGGAGCGCCACTGCCACGGTTAATGACGTGTTGTGTTGTTTTCGTTGTCCAGGAGAGAAGTCGTCCGGGCAGAGCAGCCGTCGGCGAAGCCAAGAATTAGCCAGTTCGATCTCACAAATCGTAGCCCAAGTCAAAACGCAATTACAAGCTGGTGCGGATTTGATTCGTGAACCAGTGGGATGATGCATGTCCGTAAGGTCATGGGACTCACTCACCACACACTGCCGGTCCCCGCTTTTACTTCCAGGAGCTCCTACGTCTGTCGACTACCTGCCATAACCCAAAGCTGGCTATTGCCATTCCACCTAACGTGCAACTTAATTGCCCCATTACTCCCTTGCCCTCGATGAGGATTGCAACAGGGCTCGGTGGAAGCCGAAGCACTTTATCGAGCCCCTCAAGATGCTAGGCCACTGGGCTTCAGGCGCAAGTCCTGGTCCTGGCATCTGACGAGGTGGCCGCTGAGATGGTCGACACGGACATTTCCGGCGCCAGAAACGTGTTCCAACTGGACTAACCTCTGCTGGGATGCCAGCTGCACGATGTGTCGGGCAATGCTGCAAGCCTGCGATCCACCACACGTGTAGGCCCTTGTCCCGTGGCCACCATTGCCCGGGTATCGTCACAGCGCATGACGACTGGGCGTGCGCTTAAACTTGGCGCCCAACGCCCAGGTAGGGTGACATCCAGTGCCCGGGAGCCCTAGATTGCATCGCATATCGGCGGACTCCAGGGGGGCGGAAAGCCACTGCTATATATATATAGCCGGTTTTGGTCCGTTCTAGGACTAAAGGGGATTACGCCTGGAAATGGCCGTGGTGACCGTACCGTAGTGACCGTAGCGTGGGCACCGTACCATGCGTACGTGGTGGCAAAAAGGCTGTATATTGTTGTCGTAGCTCCGCTGGAACCGACTGAGTGTCGAAAGGAATGCAAAAAGAGAAAATTGAAAATGCTAGGAACTGCAGCTGGGTAGGAAAGGTCCGCCACCTGCGTTCGATCTACCCAGTTTCCCGGTCACCATTGAGCAGCGCCGATGGTGATTAGAACAGGAGGAGCCCCGGTTGATCGCGCTTGGCGCTATTTCTCGGGTGGAGGCCCCTCAGGCAGTCAAGCATGTGGTGAACGCGTTCTGTGTGCCCAAACCGGGTAGTGGGTCGTGGCGGTTGGTTGTCAACCTGAAGCGCATGAATACTGCGCAGAAGGCCTACAAGTGTCGTTATGAGTCCCTCCGTACGCTCCGGCGGATGGGTATTCAGGGCTCATGGATGGTCAAGGTGGACCTGGCGGGTGCCTTCTACCACATTCCCATTCGTGAGGCCGACCGTCGTTTCTTTGTTTTTCGTTTCTGCGGTGTGTTGTACCAGGTCAACGCACTACCAATGGGCTGGCTCAACAGCCCTATTTGGTTTTCCAAGATCATGCGCAACGTCGTGCGTTTCTGGCGTGATCCCCTGGCCTCGGTTGGTGGTGGGCGTCCTCACCTGAAGCCACAGAACGTAACGGTCTAATGTACCCTTGCTTCACTGCCGATAGGCAGAGTTGAAGACGTTTATTTCTGAAACAAAAATTTATTCATCAGTGTCAAATAATAGGATCCTCCAAGGCGTGAAATGCAACATCGGGCGATCAACAGTATTCGCGAGGCCAACAAAAATACAAACAGCTATTGGATCTTACACAGAAAAAGCCTGAAATAATGATGCTGTGTAGTATGTATTAGTAATAAATACGTACTACATACCACACGGCATCATTTTCAGCGAACGGACGATTTTACAGAGGAATATGAAAAGGTCTACGGACCAAAGGTATTCGCGAGGCCAACAACAATAGATACAGCAATGTGCTGCTTAAGAGCTCGACATAATAAGGGGGCCATAGTACTCAATAATACAAACATCATTATTGTGACCGCACGGAAAGTTTAAGGAAAGGTACGACCGGATGAAACGACCGGAACGACCGGATAACGGCCAGAACGACCGGATGGAACGACCGGAATAACGGTCGGAAAGGAACGACCGGATGGAAAATTCTAAGCACGCTTAAGGAAAGGAACGACTGGGGGCCGGTTGGTCTTTGGGTCTGCCCTGGGGGCCCGGGTGCTGGCTGATCTTTTGGTGTAGCCGGGGGCTCGGGGCCTAATTGGACCACGGGCCTACCGGGGGGCCCAGGGGCAAGATGGTCTGTGGGTCTACCCGGGGGCATGGAAGCTGGATGGTGTTCAGGTCTACCCGGGGGCCCCGGGTAATGTCTGGTGTTCGGGTCTACCTGGGGAATCCTGTGGCCTGTTGATTTTGGGTCTACTCGGGAGCCCGGGGACTGGTATATGTATAGGTATATGGGTTTATCTTTTTATCGATTTATTGACTCTTCTTCTCAAACAACTTACATATTATATATTGTACAGTTCGATCCTACTTGTAACTGGATGTATACATATACTAGCAAGGGGATAATGATATGTAAATGTGAGCTGTACCCCGACGATTCCCGAACACATACAGCGGTTCTTTATCTTATTAGTCATTTTACTGTTTTAGGTTTGGATAGTTTATTTAGCAACATCTGCTTGCCTTATTTTCATCTCCACTGTTACGAGTCCTAGTAGTTTAAGGCCGTTAAGAATTTTGCCGTCGCCGGCAAAATGTGCTCACTTGCTTGCAAACATTGATTTCATTAGCTGATCTTGTAATTGATTTAATTTCTTTAGCTAGACCTTTCCTTAGCATTTTACGCGGTAGCCCCATGAATATCTAAAAGCATGGTTTCAAGCGACGCAGGGTGGAGCCCGATTCCTGAACATACAAATTTGTAACCCATCTTCATCGATGGGTAACCCATGTAACCCATCTTCAGTTCAGTTCACCTAACATACTTGGCATGAATACAACTTGAAATTTCATGTGTTCCTACGGTAAAGTACTTTCCTTTCTTCCTTGACATACATATACAGACATGCCTATAACGGGATTGCTGCAGGTCCTAACTTGTTATTCTCATTAGAAACCCATTAGAAACCCAGTTCTTGATCGCTTAGGTTTCACCGTGTTAAACAACTTCACTAGATCCGTACATTGCGGATTCCCATGGGCAAGGTTACTGGGCCCCGTAGCAGTCATTATGATAGGGAACAAAAGTTGATGCCTATTTAAATCTGTTTACTCAGGTCGATAACTCGGTACGCATCAATCTGATTCGCACGTAAAGTAACCCGCAAACGAACTTTTCAGAAAGCAAAATTTTACGCAGGCTAATGTTGTTGAATCGGGATTAAAGCATGAAAATTGATAATGCTTCGGCGCTTGTTTGCCGGGTGCTTCGGCGATGACGAAGTAGGATTTGTGACCTTATGCAAGGGCTGCACGTCCTGTATATCAAATGATTTAGTTGATGATAAAATTAAAATCTCCATCTCCCCTGAAGGTGCGAAGGTAATGTAACTCTGGTCGCCACCAAATCCTACCCGGGCACATAACGCAGCGTTAGTGTACGGGATTGTAGTTTCCTTAGCATCTATGTATGTAGCTTACAATTTGATATGAAACCTGTTTGCTCGATACGCTTGTAGCAAACACCGACAGCCGATATCTTGTTATTGGGCAAAACATTTCGGATGATGTCCTTCCAACCTTCCACCAAGCTGCGTTTCGGGGAATGTTGGAGCGCTGTAACGGGCCGGCAGCTAATGTGGCTTGCGTCGTTGAGGGCGGACCTCTGTCTATCCAGCGGGGCGAGCAACACGTCAACTTGCCGGGTCTCCGGACGTTATGGTTGCATGTGCATACTGGTAACATCTCTGGACCTTTTGTCCCGGACAAAAGGCCGCAGAGGTCCTACGAATCGTATCTCATGGACTTGGAGAGCCTCACAACGCATGATGAAACCATCCTAGCCGGGGTCGAGTCGGCCGCCCGGTAAGTACTCAGGGGAGGGGAACCTTTTGACGCCGGGAACCGAAGATTCTCAACCCTGCCGCCGGGTGGCTGGTTTCACGGTTTACATTATCTATCTCTAATCCACAAGTCCGATTTGGTGCTTAGCAAGGGCTTAGGGTATCAAGCAACATTGACATACTTCCTTGGCTTGCCGTGAAACTACGCAGGTGTGCTGTGAATCGGCATTATTGCAGAATACAGCATCGGGTACGGCTGGATGGGGCCATAGCGACAACATCACAGAGTGGAAAGGGGTCAAGCGCTGGCCAATACGCGATCCTTGAGGTGGGTGCAATACTGCAGTTGCTCTGCCCTTCTATTACGATTCAGGGCCGGCTTTCAGAGAAGCACATCGCTCATTACTTCAATGTGCACGTACTGCATGGCCGTATCGGGCACGTACATCCGCGCCCTTCTTCTGTCTATGTGTCCCCTGATTACCAGTGCTCCCCCGAAAGCTCATCACCCACCAACCTCTCTTCCGCGTCCTCGTGCCATTCCACTCGCATGGGACCTTGCATCCGGACTTAGCAACGCCTGATTATTCTTTCGTACCAACCCTACCAGCAGAGTAGAGCTTTGCCTTGACTTGCCTTGACTTGGCTTAGTGCTTACGTCAGCAAAACTTCCCCTCCCCCATCCCACCTCAACGCATGCAGGTTGTGTCCTGCGTATTGGACATGGGGGGCAGTAAACGGCGACCGGGTCTTGTCCTCATCATCAGAACACCAGTCGCCAGTCCACCTTCTACTGGCCCAGCCTTAAGCGCTGCCGAGGCAGTAACCGAAGCGTGTGCCGCAACCAGCCCATCGCCCCATCCGCTGTCCCTGTTACGTCACCAATCGCCGTGGCATCCACTTCAACCCAGATTAGGCGCTCCCGACAGCATCACCTCCAGTAGCCCGGGTGTAAACCACCCTTCTCTCCCTGAGGGGCTTGCGGCCAGCTGCACGACACCGGCTGTTGCGCCCGCCCCGCCCAGTAGAAGCCAAGAAGAAGCGTCTCTGGCTGGCCGGGCCCTAGCCGCAGAGGCCCTTCCGGCCATGGTGGTGGCGTTCTCATTCGACCGGTGGGTGGGTGGATGAGGGACGTGGCAGAAGGATACGCCGCGTTTCACTGGATGGGTGGGCGCGTGGCTGCATGAATTACTTTCGCCAAGGGGGATCACGCCTGTGTTTTCCAGACAACTTGCGCACGCGTGCGTATGCGACGGTGGCACGATAACGTGTCCACGTCAGGAAATCGATAGCGAGAGGGGGAGGCTCGCAGCGAAACAAGTTTAATGGCTCATGCAGCGCAATTGGTGGATTTGTAGGGACGGATGGCAGGCCGCAAAGAAGCGCCCGGTACACATGCGACAGGCACTACCCCTACGTGCTAAGCAGCTTTTGCACCTCTGCATGCTAAGCACCCTTCCACGTTCTGTGTACTGCTTCCTAACTGGAAGCGCAGAATGGGGGCTGGTTCCATCATCTATGCGAACCAGTTTGCCCGGAGCTACTTGGTGAGCAGTTTTCGGGCTTACAGACTGAGAGTAGAATGTGTGAGGGGACATTCAGGCTAAGGACTAGGTCTCTCACGGGTACTGACATGCGTGTCGTAGGACGTGTGTCGTGTAGGAGCAACACTAGGGATTGAGCTCGGGATGGCTGGATGATTGGAGGCATGTCGGCAAGCGTATCCCATGCGAGGCTCGCATAACACGTGACGAGGGACTATGCAGATCTATGTGTGAAATGAAGTGACGTGACGGGGATGAATGTAGCGTCTCTTTGTATCAGCTGCTGGGCAGGTGCCTCTCGCACTGCCACTGTCTACGTGTACATGTCGCAGGGCTGACCTCCCTATTGCCTGATGCCGTTAAGCCGGCTTAACTGCCTGCTTCCTGTCCCTTTCTACCATATGTCTCCTGCTCGAAATGTACGGGACGGAATCCTAGAACATCCGACCCGCCGCAGGCAGCAGGGGCGTCGCAGGGCCATTTGGGGACGATGGCTTTTCGCCCGGAGCCGGCGACTTAGGCGCTGGCAGTTGGCAGCTACCGCCGGTGGATGTGCGGCTGCTCCTGATGGAGCTTCTGTCAGGGGCTGGCCTGAGCTTCGAGGAGCTCCTGCACGAGGCCGCGCAGCAACAGGTGAATCGGATCGTTGGCCCATGAGGTCGCTGACGAGCGGGTGTAGTGAGTGGCAAGGCCGCGACATGTGAGGTATGTATGTGCGCGCGCATGCGAGCGCACACAATAATCATATAATGTCGTATCTAATGAGGCCTGGCACGGGCCAAGTACATGTGCCCTGCGCTAACGCAAGGTGGTTCACGAACACCACTAACTCACCAAGGCAGATCCTGCTTAATTGCACCTTGAAAAAGCCTTGAAAAAGGCTTTCAGGCAGCTCCGGCATATGACCGAGGCGCACGTCTTCAAGCCTTCACGTCTGGCACAACCTCAGATTGAACCTTCCCTGTACATCTCTCCGCGCCGTCCTCCCAAAACCTGGGCTTTCTATCTACAGGGCTTTTCGGCAACGATTAGGGCTCCCGCTGCCGTAGACGTCATTGCCTTGGCGAATGGGCGCATTGCCACCCGTGGAGATGGAGGTGCAGGTGGCGTCAGCAGTTCTGCCGATCAACTGGAGAGTATGCACCGGGGAGGAGGTGCATGTACGGCGAGGCATCGGCTGCTTATGAACGGGATTGCTGAGTGCGACGAGGTCGAGCTCCAGGGTGGGTGTGGTCGGTTGGCCAGACTAGTGGGGTGGGATCTTGGGCGCTCTTAGTCAGATGCTCAACGGCCTTGTTTACGAGCTCGCTATATTAGTCATGCATGTACAGCTTTCGCGGACAGGGCGGGCTTCGTCTGTTATCCGCTCACAACGCCCGTTTCGTATGACAGATACCCCGGTCAGTTCCCGCTAATTGGTCTGCTCACCTTAATTTGCAGATGCAATGGGTGAAGAGCCCCCTGCTGCTGAAGGTGCAGAAGATGATGGCGAAGAGGGGGATAACGAGCAAACCGATCCGGGGCACCGGATGGCGCGGGGCGACCCACGAGACTTCCCTTATTCACCCTCCCTGGACCGAGAGGCCTCCACATCAGAGCGACAAGTACGTGCAGCATCGTACAGTGCGCGCGCATGTAACACGTTCGCCACATGCTGCCGTCCAGGGGGCGCCGTCCAGAGTTTTGGCCTGTTTTGTCCCTGCATGGTCATGCGGGCCCTTGCTTTCGGCTGTGGAGCAGCTGTGGAGCAGCCGGTCCGATCATCGTGTCCATATGCACCCTGCTCATTTGCATGTTTGCATACCATCGCACGTTCAATGGCCAAAGGACGCATCGTACAGCGCACGGTGAAGCGTTTGACGCTGAGTAGGAAGAAAACGAGATTGTAAGGCCCTCACTTACCTGACCTCTGTTGCCCTCGCCGGTCCGGATGCCCTCGCGGTGACCCAAAACGCCCTCGCCGTCCCTCTCAGTCCACGTCAATGCTTCGCGGCGGACCCAGGCCAGGGTCCTCCTCGCTGGTCGGCCATGTTCAGCGACAGGGCAGCGCGACATCGTCTATTGGCGTTCTGGGCACACGCGCGGAGAGCTTCGCTTTGCCCAATCGCATGGACAGCAGCATTATGAACCCAGCGGTAGCACCGGGGCTAGTCGCTTCCGCCTCCGCCTCATCCAGCCATGGATACGGGCTGGGATACGCGTTCGGCTGCCCGCCGGAAGCTCTTCGGCAGCGGCTTGCTGCCGCGGCCGCTGCAGCTGCGGCTGGCGCGGTTCAGGATGAGGGCTCAGAGCAGCTGCTGCTACAGCGTCTCACGAAGATCACTGTAGCCCGGCAAGCACGGGATGTGACCTTCCAACGTGTAGCGTCCTTGAATCGTCAGACCACCAGCCCGCCCACTATGCTATCTGCACTATCGGCATCTTCCTCCGACCGAGGGGGTGCAGATCAGCAGCAACAGCAGCAGCACCGGAAGAAGGTAGGTTCGGTGAGCAGCATGGTCCCTCTAGAATTACAACCCTTTGCGCTGGCAAGCGTCGTGGGTCCGCAGCGGCAGCAGTGTCTGCAGCAGTGGCAACAACAGCAGGAGCAACAACAGCAGATAATGAGATCTCCAGTGGTTACGTCCGTCGGAGGTGACGGCAACCGTTACGTTGACCGCCGCTGTGATACAGGGCCTGGAGGCGGCAGCGCTCGTGGTGTCAGTACCGGTAGTAGCACTACCATGGCGGTATCTCCCGGTGGTCGTGGTTGGATGGACCCACCCGTTTCGTTGCGGCGTCATGTCGGGCGCACCCCTGTAAGTAGTGAGTTCCCGTCCTTCGCTTTGACGAGCAAAAGTTTGCGGGGATGGCCCAATACACGGCAGCTGCTTAGGCAGACAAGCAATATAGAAACAGCAGCGG
The DNA here is from genome assembly GCA_030268105.1 of Volvox africanus. Lineage (NCBI taxonomy): Eukaryota > Viridiplantae > Chlorophyta > Chlorophyceae > Chlamydomonadales > Volvocaceae > Volvox > Volvox africanus. The sequence goes on from BSDZ01000078.1 coordinate 6,568,136, forward strand.
CCGGCGCCGGGGCAGGCAGAGACGCCGCGGCGATGGCGTCACCACTATCCAGCATTAGCTCTTGCACCGGGCAGCGACTCCAGGGTCGAGTTCGGCGGTCCTTGCGGCGCGTTTGCACGGTTGCGAGCTCAGAGCTCAGCATGCGGGTGGCTGCGCTGGGCGGGGCTGCTCCGACGCCGTTGTATACCGATGGCAACGCTTTGGGTCCAGGTAGCGCGATGACCCTGGGTACGGAAGCAGGCATCGGCGCCGTCATGACCGGCGCCTCCGCCAATACTGACTGCCGCCAGCTGCTTCGGGGCCCCAATCTCCTGGACCTGGGCGGAATCCCGGACAACCCCGGCCGCCTGCGTGGTGGTGCGCATGGGTCGGGAACATCGCCAGCACATTGGTTCTGTCGGCAGCAGCAGGCTGACGAGCGCGGGGGACCGGATTCGGGACCGGACCTTCACCCGAAAGAGCCACCTGACGGAGTTGCTGGCACGAAAGGAAAGCTCAACCAACTGGCAGTGTGTAGCAATTGCCCCAGCGCTCCTGAGCCTGCTGCCGCAGCAGCCAGCCGGGGGGTCGGTAGCAGGACTTCTACTGCTGGTCCCCCGGCATTTCCCAAGTCGCAGAGGCGGTCTCTGCCGGCGACCCCACTGGCAGCAGGCAGCGCAGAGGCGGCGATGACCACAGACTGCTACACGGGCATGTCCGGCACCAGCTGCCTCAGTCCCTGGGGCCTGCGCAGCTCCGATTCGGCTCAGGCGGGGTCTAGTTCTAGGCTCGCGGAGCCTTGCGTCCCTCGGGGGTGCGCTGCGGCGTACTCCTCTGAAGTGGGTTCGGTGCCGCTCCTGGCGTCTGTGGCACCTATGCTTCCCTCGGCGGCTGGGGGCCCCAGGACTCGGACGATGGGGATCCTACGATCTGCCCAGCATCTAACGGCGGCCAGCAGCCCCCGCAGCTCAACGGAGGTGATCAGCCGGATGTACGGCTCTGATGCACCTGCAGCGAAGGTGGACAGGTGTCAGGAGGAACGAGGAGGGCAGGAGGATGACAGCGCGGCATTGGATGGCGAACGAACAATGCAACTTGCGCTGTCTCTGGCGCTACCACAGGAGATGTTTGAGGGCGCTGCGCTCGCTGTCCCGACAACAGTTGTCGGTGCGGCGGGGTCAGGCCGGTCTGCAATCACCGCCGTTGCCTGCCCATCAACGAATGCTTCCTTCCCGACCCTTGGGTCTGCTCTGGGCTGCAATAACGGATTAAGAGGGCACGCACAGGTGCAGGGGCAAGGGCAACCAGTGCACTGTGGTAATAGCTGGCAGCCACTCTATCCTGTCTCTATGGAGGGAGCCAGTGGCCACGGCCTGGGTCGGATTCCGCAGGTTGACACTCGTATAGACGAGGGACAGATGCGACAAGGCCGAAGCCATAACCGTGGCTTGCGGCTTGGACAGGTGGGTCTCCAGAGCCACCTGCAATCGCCACGAGCCGATGCCAGTGGCATCTCTTTGGCTCCAGGGAGTAGCGGAGTCGTCAATGACGTTGGCACTAGCATTCGAGGCCGTGGTGATAGCGCTGGAGTTCACAGCAGCAGCCTGGTGAGTTCCTGCTGGTTGGCTACCGCAGTGCCTACAGCTATGGGCAGCTCTGGACAGTTGGCAGATATAAGTCTGCGAGCTGCCGCCAATTCTGTGGAGCGAGGTGGCCGCATGTTCGCTGGTGCTGGCGGCGGTTTCGGTATCAGCCGCGCTTCTGCGAGCTATCACTTGCTGATGTTGCGAGGCGGCTCCACCAGCCAGCACCCCGGTCTGCAGTTCGGCAGCCATCTCGGATCCACGATGATTGATGGAAGCATTGGAGATCTAGGACTCGCGGCCATCCCGGGTACACCGGCATACTGCAGAATGGGCGCTACTGCGGCCGGTGGTGGCAGCGGCGGCGCAGGTGGTGGCACATGTGAAAACAGCGTGGGAGGTGTCGGCAGCGCCAGCGCCAGCGCCACCGCCGCGTTGTTTCTTTCAACCGCTGACCGCAGCTTGATGAACAAACTGGTGGCGACAGTGACGACGGCGGATGGCAGCTGTGGGGCCGACAGTGGTCATGGAATGGAAGATGCTGGTGGCGGTGGCAGTGGAAGTGGCAGGGCAGCTAGCCCTGCTGCTGCGGTTGGGCTCTCCCTAACGAAGACCGCGCCCTGGGCTGCGTCCGGGTCTCGGGGGTTGACGGACCTGGTTACCGGCCCCAGCGGTGCGTTATCTATATCCAAGCGCCCTGCCTCTATCCCCCGTAGCTGTTCGCGCCTACACACCGGCCCTGCGGCGTTGGGTAGCGCCACCTCACAGAAGCGCCCTAACTCGGTCCGCACGCGGCTCCGCTCACTCCTAGAGCAAATGGATAGGGACGACGGCTTCGGCGGCTATGGCGGGGAGTCGCCGCTGGGCGGCTTGTCGCCGACAAGGGTGGCCGGCGGTGGCGGAGACGCTTCAGTTGACGCCGCCCGCGGGGATGGCACCTCTGGAATCACGAACTTCATGTTGTATGGTAATACCAATTCGAACGCGCAGGGCCGACGAGCGTCTGCTGTGCTTTCTACGTCGGTGTCGCCGCTGGCGGCACTGTTGCCTACGAGAAGGGCGAGTACGACCATGCTGGAGAAGAGCACGACTGGCGTGCCGTTCAGGTATCAGGAACCGACGGGTTCAGGTTCAGGTCCTCGGGGGAGGTCCGCGACCTGCTAGGCTTTCATATGTGTCTTTTCGGGGAATGTGCAGATTCGGAGCAGCCAGAGCCGTTGACATCCTGTCCCGGTCTTGCCGTCTACCAAACACGTGATGGGGTTCAGACCGGGACGTTAAGCTGTCCACGTGTGATTCATTCCTAGTCGCTTTCCGGCTATAAGCCTTCATAACCTTCACTTCTTTAACAGAAACCCCTATACAGTAGCCTTTTCCCCCGCATTGGGCCAGTCGTGGCTCCCTCTCCCTCGCAATACCCAGCGGCCATTTTGCATTCTTAAGCCGCGCGGTCATCGCGTTTTCCCCTTTCCGCCTTCCCCATGCAGCGGCCATCTGAAACACATGATGATACGTGATGTCACGCAGCTGGGCGCAGCAGGATCTGGGCCTGGCGCCATGCTGCCCGCACGCGCCTCCTTCTGCAGTGCCGCCTCCTCCGAAATCCAGAGCGGCGCCTCCCGGCTACTGCTCCAGACTCGCGCCTCCTCCATAGGGCCGTCGAACCTGTCCTACGTGCCCAACCTGCGCGACCTGCCGCATCAAAGCCACAGTCACGTCAACACCAACACCTCAGACGGATCTCTTAACACTACCCAGTCTCTTGCGCTCCACTTACGTCTGGTCACCAGCGGGGGTTGCAACACCCAGTACCAGCAGCACATGCAGCAGCGACCGCATCACAACCACCATCACCATCAGCAATTAGGTTGTGGAGACAACGCTCTGCAGGTCGACAACCTGGGGGGGTTGGATACGGGCACACTGCCTGGCCTGGGGCTTCCTGATGTTCCTAGCACCCCCACTGGCGCTGCAATGCGCCGGGATCCTTTCAGTGCTGGTGGTGGTGTGGGCGCCAGTAGTGCCGCCAATGCGATCACGGCAGCAGGCGGCGCAGGTCCTAATTGGGTATTGCCGTACCCGATGTCGGTTTCGCACGGAGGTGCGCCTTCTTCCGCCGGCTGCGCGGCGATGAGCAGCGGCGCTGGTGGCGGTGTGGCTGAGTCGCCAGCGTTGGGGCGAACGCCCGTGCGTCCGACGCTCGGTGATGGTGCGGAAAGGAGGGCGACACTGGCGCTGACGCTCCCGGAAGGTCCAGAGCGGCTCATGCGGGAGTGCTTTGGAGGTCCAGGAATTGGATTCCTGAGCCGATCGGGCTCAGCTGGACACGGTGCGGCGGCGCCGCTGGCTGCTGACCCTTCCCTGGAGCTTCGCGGCGCCTCAAGTGCGGCTGCCCTACCGGACATATTGTCTCTGGGGCCCGGGGCGGTGTCCGGTGCGACCAGTTGGTTTCGAGTGCACCTACGCTCCTTTCCTGCATCGGAATGGCCAGTCGGCAGCCGGGACCCGGGAGCAGCCGGATCAGGAACAGCGGGAGGAGCAGCGTTTGCAGGTGGCGGAGAAGGAGGTGCGGGTGTAACAACCCTACTGCTGGTGATGCAGGACGTTACGGTGCACCTTACGGTGAGGGCTTCGGGGCGGGGTGAAGTCAGGCGGGGAGCGGCACCTGAGCGACAGACAGCGAAGAAGCAGAGGTGGCATGGACCACACGAAACCCGCACGCACTTCTGCCTGCCCGGCCCAGGGGTGTTTGCTCTGCCATAGACTGGAAACCTCGCCTCCGCGCTTTCTTGGCCAAGGAGCTACAAACGGACCACCTCCCTACCCTACCTGGTTACTGTCCCATACCCGCGTGTATGCGTGCGTGATTGCGTGGATGCAATCGCAGGCCCAGGAGAGGGTGGCGGCCCTGCTGGGACACGAGCACAAGATCTTGGAGGTGGGTCGGTTCCAAGATCCGCCAGGCTCGTAGCTCTTCCTCCCCCCCCCCCCCCCCGAAAAAAATGTTATCGGATCGGGGCTGACCCCGGTACTTCTGTGCTGAGTCTGCCCTAAGAAGATGGTTGTGGTTGCGGTGGGAAAGCCACCGCCATCCCGAAGCTTGTACACCTCCGCACACCTGCGGCAGTTCTGAGTCCTGGGGCTCCCCGGAGACGGAGTGAGCCAGTGGTACACACACGGCTGGACCGGGCGCCAGGTGTGGTGGTGTTCTTAACCTATCCCAGGTGTTCCAGTGCACGGACCTGTAGAAGAACCTTTTCTCCCGGCGCTATTCGCATCCGGCCAGGACTTCTTGCCCTCAACAAACTTTTCCCATGCCCGCTCCGAACCTCGGCATCTGCATCCTCCCCCTCTCACTCCTATTTCCTACCACCAATTTTATCACGGTGGTTAGTATGTGTTTCCCAACGGCAATAGCAGGTCTCATTCATTCGCCTTCCCTCTCCTTCCCGCCTCCTTCAGGCGCTTTTCCCCCGCCACGTCATCGAGTTCATGACCGTTGTTCCGGTGGAGATGGCGTCGGCCGGGGTGCGGGGCAGGGCTGGTGGCGGCACCAGGTCCCGTGTCAGATCCCGCAGGTGTTTCACTGCCGAGAGCCCCGCCTCCAGTCCCCAGCAAGGCGCCAATCAAAACTCGAAAACCAGCGACGACGGCGGGGACGCGGGGGGTGACATGAGCACCGGACCCAACGCGGATCGCGGTTCCCATCCTAGCGGGGATGATGGTGGCAAGGTTAATGGCTCCGGTAGCTCGTCTTCGTGCCGACGCTCCGAGTGGCGGCAACTTGTTATGCAGCAACAGCTTGATGCCATTAAGGTTTCTCACCTGGCGACATGGGTACGAAGAGATAGGGATTCTGGGAGGAAATGTAGGTACCGATATGGCGAATAGAAGTGATGCGCGGCTCCCAGAGCATCGAGCTAAAGAAGACTGAGACTAAGACTAAGACTAAGAACATCGTTCCCTGGCAAGAACCGACACAACGAAAAGGCATTTTCCAATCAAATCGGCGGAAAGGGCCCCTGGTGTTTGGAATTGCAAGGAGGGCCCTTCGTATATATTCATTTGATGCCCGCTACAGAAATTCGAGGTGATGGTAGGGGGGCCAAGTAGCCTGAGGAAATCAGAGATACGGAGTTTAGGTTCCGGAGCTTCCCACCTGTGAGGGCCCTCTAGACAACATCCCTGCCCTTGAATTCGTCGCACAGCACTAGGCCAGGAGGTGAGAGCAAAGATTTCGAGAAATCTGCGAGCACGAGTCCACAGACTGGGCGTGGTCATGTCTTAGGGATCACCTAGCTGATCCGGACCACGCCCTCCCCTCCTGACGCGCTATGCTCTTTTGATCATCCAGCCTGTCTGCCCGGGGTCCTCGTCACCCTTGCAGCACAAGATGGTGACGATTCTCTTCTCGGACTGCGTTGGCTTCACCGCCATGTGCAAGAAGGTAAGCAAGGAGCGATTCGACTGGCTAGCAATGACCCGAAGCAGCTCATGTTAACTCGCTGGTTCAGGGGTCATGTTCCCTAGCTGACCCCTGAGCTGCCGCGGCAGTTGACGCCCCTTACTCCCCTTAAGATGCACACCAGTTGTCGCGCAATGCCAACCTTTCACACATCATGAAGCCCTACATTTTGGTCCACTTGGACCCCCGCTGATCCAAATGCTTCATACCGTCTCCTGCGTCGCTACGTTGGACGCAGTTGGACAAATCTTCTTGGCAACTTATTTACACGCGTGTTTACAAGCGTTTTCGTTTCCCAGGTCTCCTCTCTCGTGCTCCCCTCCGCCACTTTCTGTAGGGAATTTAACTTGCCGTCCCATCCCGCAAACGTGTTTGTAACATCGTTGTTCTTGTCTGTTACCTCCGCCTTCATCGTACCTCAGGTGGCCCCCCTGGCGGTAATGCATTTCCTCAACGAACTATACCAGAAATTAGATGCGTTGCTGGACATTTACAAGGTGGGGCCAGGGTGGGGGGAATCGTTGGAGGTGAAGAGACCAGTCCTAATCACTACCAGTCGGCAGTATTTGAGAATTCTAGCGATCCAGACAAATAAGAGCTACGCGGCCTTGGGGATCGATGCGCATGGAGAGCTTTGTAGCCACGATTCCACCACTTGATAGCGAACCTCTTGGGCGCCCGTTTTTTGCTGTCTTCCCTGTGCCTGTGCATCTTCCTGCTGCACCGGTCGCCCGCCTCTGGGTTTTAGCTTTATAGCTCCTGATTGCTTCCGGCTTGCGTTTTTTCGGATTGGTTCATACTTAAGCCAGCTGCGTGGGTTTGGCGCCTTCCTACACACCCAGCCTTTCTTTTGCACCTTCTCTTTCCTGTTCCATTCCTGACTTAGGTTTACAAGGTGGAGACCATCGGGGATTGCTACGTGGTGGCGGGTGGACTTGTCAGGTAAGGTCTGGATGGTGGTGGAGGCTTGGAGGAGGGGATGGCAGAAGGTGTGGAAGGAAGCGGTGGCCCTGTTGGGCTGGGCAACGTGCAACACCACACCTGTCAGCCGTCGCGGACACATACACACGCACAGGGCCTCTGCCTCGGCTCGTTCGGTCATTTATCACTCCTCAATTTAAACTTACAATTACTTCACTTCTTCCCACTCTTTCCTTAAAAGGTTAGGCAGATGCAGCGGATCCACCCATAACGCCATAGGAATCGTCGTCACTGCACCCTCACCATCTTCCAGTGCTGTTCCGCTGACAGATACGACTCTGACGGCTATTGCTCGGTGCTGCCGGAGGGTGAGGTGGACGAGCTGCATGCGGTGCGGGTGATGGAATTCGGTAAGGCCATGCTGCGGGCCAGTAAGGAGGTGGCGCTACCCACCACCGGTCAGCCGGTGCAGATGCGACTGGGGCTTCACAGCGGCCCCGCCATGAGCGGAGTGGTGGGGTCCAAGATGCCTCGGTTCACTGTCTTCGGTGAGACGGTGGAGCTGGCGCACCGCATGGAGTCCGGCGGCGTGCCCGGCCGCATCCACGTCAGTGGAGCTACCAGGGAGCTCTTGCGCAAGGAGACGTGGGAGCAGACGGAGGGATTGCTGGTGAGCAAGATAGGAAGGGCGAGGCAGCCGAGCGGTGGTTGGGAGCGCGTGTCCTTCCTAAGCAAGCGAAGTGATGAGAGCTTGCACGCAGAGGACCTACGTGGGCTGAAGGGGCCTAACGGGCCATCAAAGCGCAGGTAGAATGGTGGAAAGGCCTGGAGGGACGATACTTGGGAGCTACGTGCTACGAGGGTTGATTTTGGAACAAGGGCTGCATCCTGCATGGCATGGCATGGCTTGCGGATACTTGAAGGAAGGAGGCCGGGCTTGGGAGTGGTATTGCGCTGTGCCAGTAGGCCTACCGTCTTATCTTCTCCCCATCCTCGCCCGAGAACTGCCCTAATGTAGGGGCGAATGAACGGGAGGATTGGCACAGTACCATGCATAGGTGTGTCGCCACCTGTTTTGCGTAATAGTCGTGGAGGCCAAGTTTACAACATCGTCTTGTCAAGTGCTTGCCAAGCGTTGTTTGTCACTCTCCTCGGGTGAATATGCATCTGAACCCCACGTGGCACATACACACACACACACATACACACACTCACAACCCCACCCCACCCCGTTTTATTTCCCCCCCCCTTACACACACACACACACACACACAACACTCCCATGCGCAGGTGGATGATGGAAAGCGCATGGACACGTACCTGTGGGTGGAGGAACAAGAGGACGTGTTGTACAAGCAGCGAGTGATGGCCGTCTACCTATAGCTTATCGGCAGCGGCAGCATTTGGAGGCAAGGGGGAGGCGGGTGTGGATTCGAAACGTACTACATCTGGTTTATGGTGGGGCAGACTACCATACTTAATACTTAATACTAATACTTAATTTCCATCTTACCTATCCTACAGGCATTTGCTACGGAAAGGATTAGCATCCGTAGGGGGTTGGGCAGGAATAGGGCAGGTCGGAATGCACATTAGATGGAGTGGGCCGTGCGTGTGCACGTTGCGCACATGGGCCGGCTCACCACGGGGTTTCGCGCGCAATGCAGGTGCGTGTATCGATCGCAAGAAGGGAACAGGAAACCCTACTTTGCATGGACATTGCAATATGTAAAAATGGTGAGTGGATGGTGGCGTTCCTGTGGCCGAAGTCTTTCAACATATGGCCTCGATATGCTAGCTATGTATTGGCTATATGTGCTTGTGCACATGCGACAGGTAAATGTGACCAGGTTCATCCACATGGACGTATGCTTTTGCGGATGGATGATGAGTGGGCAGGAAATATGAAGGAGACTTTAATGAGACAATTGTCCGGGTTGAACGAGAGAATTCCAAACAGCATCCGTATCGCAGTTGGGCATACGGGCCGTGGGCGGTGGAGGCTGCCGTCTGGAAATAGCTTGTCAAGATTGGAAATGTCTCTTTGAGGTTGGGAATGGGCGCAAAGAGTTTGGTCGGTGACCAAAAGCTGTCCGATCCTTCGATACCGGACATGCAACTGTCGTAAAGAAGCGGTGGCATTCAGCCGGCGTTGTATTGGCTCCTCCAGAGCACTCAGGACGGGGGCCCGGAGGCGCCGCAGAGGAGGGCGCTATGGAAATAATATGGCTGCCGAAAGGGCCGGTTGCTCTGCTGCTCATGCTTTCGTCTTGGCAAGGCCGGAAGTTCATAATGCACAATTCATAAATTGATGCCATCCGCTCAGCGATGGACTTTCCCGCTTAGCTAAGCTTAGCACGCGGCGCTGCTCGGCCCGTGCGCTTTAGGCCAAGGTTGCCAAGACTGCTCTTGTTTAGTAGTATGGCCATTCGTTATATGTTGTGCATGTGGGTAGGCTGCGGCATTGCGGCTGCTGCGTCCACCAGTTTGCGACACTTGCACCCCTCCGGTTCGTCAGTGGCCGGCAATTAGCGTACATGCACTAGTTCCGTAAGCATATTCTTGTCGACTTATCGGTCTAGTTACATTCATTACCACTTTGGGAAATAACGGACCATCATTCCGATGATGGCATACTGGTGTGTTGCCCGAGCCACCCAACCCCGATCCGATAATCCAATAACCTTCCCAGGGGGTTTACATCTGCGCGTCGCGAGAGGAGCCAATGCGCCTCGAGCTTTACATCTAAGTACATTTTGTATGGCCCCCAATTTGAGGTATCAAGAGGACGGCAGTGCGATAGCTATAGTACTTTTATTCACTTAGAATAGCACGCAGCGGTCTTGCTACGGGGGCCAGACAGGAACGCGAGATCGTGCGGGCCGAGTGAGAACGAGCGTGTCGTCTTAACGGGACTGTTACGGAAGCATTGGATGGCAGAGTTTGCGCTGGAATATGCGCCCTATCCAGCTTCTTGCACCCCGGCAGGTTGGGCTAATACGAGTGGCTGTAACTTGCAAAGACAGGCTGGCAGACAGGGAGACAGAAGAATCTCGCCTGGCCCCTATATATCGTGTTGGCATGTAGCACTGTTGATCTAGCTCGACGTTGATCTTGCATCCACAGAACCAGAAGCAGGTAGCGGCGGAAGGGGTTTAGGTGCCTAAATGTATGACGCGCATTGGTGTGTGTGGGGGGGGGCGTCGGCCCAAAAAACCGAAAACTAGCCCTAACGTTGCTGTATACGCTCATCCAAATCTTGACCGATGACGCGCACCAACCAAGCCACCGGCGGTCTGCCCACCCGGTACATTTACCGGCCCTCTCCGCGTTGCTGCACGGGTTGCACGTTTCCTGCAACCTCCACCGCCGCATGTGTAATAACGTAGAACGTAAATAACAATCCTCATCAGATGCACTCATTTTTAGCTATATCCATCTGTCAGTTATCAGATACGTTGCACCCTTTGTGTTGTGCCCTGTGGCAACCCGTGCACGGTACATCACACGAGGTGGTGCCACTAGCTGCTGGTGCGGCACACTGCCAAGCAGACCCGTCCTCCTTGACCTCAATTAGCCGTTGAGACCGCCAGGCTTGCATGCCGCCCTGTACAGCCAACGGCAGCACCACAGCAGTGAACCAAGATTCATCAGGCCAATGCCAAAGGGCAAAAGAGGTGCTAGGCAGTCAGAACGCAACAGCAACCACAACCTCGTCAGTTGTCACACTTCTGTCAGCCATTGGACAAATCCAACGGTGTCTTTACACTTTACGGTGTCTTCACCGCATCATCTGCCCAGGCCAGGTTATCTGCACCACGTGGCTACGATGTTCTACTTGCTCAAGAGTCACAAGTAATATTTGACATGGCAGATATTTGACATGGCCTGGGGGCGCACCAATAAAAACAGCGCCGCCGCATATTGTTTTCATTTTTCACCTTGAGCTGCTTGGCGTTGCTGAACCCACGCGCTCTCAGCCACTTGAGGGCACCTATAGAGCGATGCGCGGAGAGGCAGATGACGTACAGCTCAGTGCCCGGATCGACGCCCCGCAGCAGGGGCTCCACTCTGCAGCACGCAGCGGTTAAAGATAAGGGGCGGTTTAGGGGAGGGGTAGTTGAGGGGACCAGGACATCTTGTAAGTCAGCAATCATCCACCACGGCATGACCCCAACAAACCCCAGTGAACGTAGAGTAGAATGCTCTACATGGGTTATAAAGCGTTATTCCACAGGCGGCGCCTCAGTACCTGGATATTCGATGCAAATATATCGCATATCAATCACTGTGAGACGCATTATGAGTGAGTGAGATGCACTTTAAAATATTTGTATAATATAATATGCACTGTGCAGCAATATTGCACTGGGAGTACCTCGGCGCCTGCCATTGGAATAAATCCGCTATCTCACGGTTCAGTCGTCTTCTCGAGATGTCTGGCAAATCGTTCGACAGGGTACAGCCCTCTGCTGCTGAACTCGCTCATTCTGGCCGACGGCCCGCACTCACTCCTCGCTCACTCATCCAGCAGCAGAGAGCCGTACCCTGTCTCACTCATGGCTGCATATTTCTCATATCCTGCCTGACCCGTGCAATAACTACTCCGCACGCAGAGGTCGTGGCGAGGCCTCAAACCTGGATGGCCAGGACCAGGGCGGCAGGAAGGAGGCATTCAAGGCTCCTGGAATATGGCCCGCGTTGTATTCAGCACGTGTGCGCACGTCGATGATGCGGGGGGCAGTTGGGGAAGACCTGAACGGACGTCTCAGAAAAGAAGTTAGGCAGGGAATGAATAAAAAGGAGGGCTGCTGAGGGTTGTAGGGTAAGACACGCGCACGTGCAAGAGGGTGCAAATGCTTATGACGTCGCCCGGGAAGTAGCTTTATGACCAATCGCCATCGATCTATCGTAGCCTACATGGATAGAGGCCTTAGGAAACAAAACCAAATTCATACCACGTGGACTAGACATTTGCAATTATTTAGTTCCGTAAAGAGGCCTAGGGAAATATCGGACCCCGTTACCGGAATCCACGGGCGCGGCGCACTTAGTCAAAATAGGCATATTGTAGAAAGATAAAAATTCAATTCCAGAATATGTATCGGAGGGATTCCATCGGAGATTTACAGACAGACGGAGCAAGCCGGTAGCTTAACTGTGCGACAATTAGCAGCCTAAATGCAGACCACCCCAGAACACTCACCTCTGAATTGGTGACAAGGAGATAATCCGATTGCTGACATCGAGTATGTGAATAGCCTCAAGCTCAGGCACACGTCCAAAAGTCCAAAGCCACTGCATGTCTGCTATGCACATGTCACTGAAGCAGCAAGCTGGCAAGTCAATTATTACATACCGAAATTATAGCATAACGGAGCCTGAATCAAGGGCAATAAAACAGAAGGACTCAGAGCATGGCACGTTATGCCGTACGCACCGAGGCAACCGCTCTGGTTGCCCTGTTCCCCTCTCGGGTCGGTCAGCCCCAGCCATCGGTCTTACTATATCACACGACTTCGGTGTGAAGTATAAATGATAAGTTTTTATGGAAATCTCCAGTATAATTGTGTAGTAAAGCACAAGTCTTTAGGTGAATTCGTAAACGGAATGGTCACGGGCAAAATATGTACAGCTGGTATATTCATTTTATAGATGAATGGGATATCAGTAATTAACGTTTCTATCGGACTCTTCATGCAATTCCCTTTGGTATGGCGATGCGAATTTACAGCACCGATGGCAAAACGCCAATGAAACAAGTTCAGGCACAGACATGGCACACAAAGATCCCTGTGCATCTGTCGTTGGCGCCCGACAACATCAGCAGCCCGACTGGGGTCCGACCAATTTACGTACGTCCCAGTACCGCACGGCTTGTGGATGTTGACTTGGGGATGCCTTGAAGATAGGAATTGATCTCATAGAATTGCATAGAGCCCGTTATTGTTTATCCATAGGGGAGGCCGGCGGGCAGACCTTAGGGGGGGGCCTGCTTTTCACGATTGGCCTTCCGCATAAGCAATAATGATATTGCTGCACACACGGCCACGTGTCCCCCACAAGCACTATAGGATTGGTGCGAAGGTGTATAGTGCACTGTGTCTACTGTTATCTTGCTGAGTCAGCCGTGCCCACGCAACAGTGGGGCGCCCTTATACAGCCAAGGTTCTGTTCCCTCGTCCCTCATGCCGGCCGCTTCAGTTGCTTTCCTCCCGGCTAAAGTTTAATATTTTGTTACGCACTTCTCACGCTATCCCCCGATGTTATCGCTTGCCCCAATCCGTCCGTGGGTTACCTTACCCGCCTGACTACCTGCCTTGCGGCGTGCGGGCCACCACAGCTGATGGCTCCTCGTCAGGGCTACTTGCATGTGGTGGCTTCACAAGCATGGCCACATTTGCAGGCGAGGAGCGGGATGGGATGGGTGAATTGGAAAGGAGTTAATGAGGGCGCTCGGGGGAGTGTAAGAAAGCCACGTATGGACGCTACGCGTGGCCTTGCTATTCGGAGAGTCGTTTTTGGTCTTTGCGTCCTTCTTAGACCCACCTGCTGGACTCCGTTCCCCTCTACGCGTTTCCGATATGGAGCGGTCTCTGGTGGCGCGAGTGTTTCCGCCCTCCTCTTAGCCGCCCTTCGCGTGTGCTGTTGAACCCCGAGCAGCACGTCCTGCCTAGCATCCCGGGGCGACCCGGCCCCCCCCGGCCTTGGTTCGACAACATGGGAGTCCCGCTCAAGTGGTGAGTACTGACCGACACACTGATGGACGGCCTGATTGACGAGCTAGTTGGCTGGGTTGCGAGCCCTGGTGCTTGTTGTGATCCATTGCAAATAACGAAACACCCATCTCAGCTGCTTTCAGAGCCCCCTCCCATTTCCAGAGCGTGTGGGGTCCCCGCACGGGTCTGCGCTTGTCCGGGGAGAAGGTTCTGCGACTTCCACGCTGTATGTGCGTGTTACGGACGTCTAATGAATCAGCCAGCTTGCCGTGTGATTTGATACGTGCTAAGCCGGTGGAATTTATTTCCTTGATCTAACCCTGCTTCCAGGTATCTTCCATGCGGCGTGCTGTATGACTTGCTGGCGGATTTGGGGCAGTTGCCATGGAGATTAACGGTGAAAGAGATACAGAGGCGGGACGGGGCCGTGAAGAGTGTACCCGAGACATCAATTAGGTGGCGGAGGGATCCACTACCGATGGATGCATGTATTCATCATCATTACCATCACCACCATCATCGTCAAAATTACCATCATCATTATCATCATCATCATCATAATTACCACCACCACCATCATCATTTTAATCATCACCATCATTAAAATCATCATCAGGGTTTTGTGCGAAGTAACGAGGCCTGCTGTGGGAGGAGGGGACGATTGTCAGCTCTGTACGGATGAGGATCCCGTCAGAGGGACCTAGATTGGGTTCAGGGGCCAATGCGGAAACGGAATTCGTTAAGTGGCACACGGGGATCGTTACAGGGATGAGAGGCCTGGTTTGGGGCAGACGGGATCAGGCAGAGCTACAAGGGCCCAATGCAAGTCGGGCCAAAGGTTGAATGTTGGCATTCGCATAGAGCGGGTGTGGTTGCAGGTATGGGCTTTAGCTTTCATTCAGTACTGGGTTGCGCTCCATGACCTAGGGCTCGGGTCTGAGAGCGGGGCTGGGGTGCGTGGGCGGGCGCGGGCCCTGCCTCTGACCGGGGCAGCCCGCCTCCACGTCGTCCGCTCCCCGGCTCGTCGGACCCACAAACACGAACTGGAAGGGCTCAGTGCCTACGCGATGACGCAAACAAGCCAGATCGCGAGTCAGTCAGCGTACGCAAAGGATTCACTCAGGCATTCCTCTTCCCTCCACTGTCTAACCCCTCGTTCAGGTGCACTACACGTACCCGCCAGACATCCTGGTAGGCTGGGACACGGGCGCCACACCGCAAGCCCAATTCATGAATTCGCTCAAGGTGGGTACGGGACTGCCTGGTGGAGGCTGGCGTGCACAGCGGTATGCGGCGCAGGTGTCCTCAGAGAACCCGCAGCTTAACCTGCACCAATGTGTGCGGTCGCGACCCAAATCCCGGGTCTCATGGAACATACCACTCGGGTAGAGTGGCCACCGCTGCTATTACAGCGCTTTAACCCAGAGAGGGGAGAGGTTCTTAGTGACCCTTCCAATCAGTAGCCGCCAATTTTCGGAGCTGCTATCGCCACCCTGCCGGCCACTGGCACCACTCAGCCACCGCTTTTGATCTTCGCGTCAATGCCCCAAACTTCTTGCGCTGATCCTCCAGGAGGCTTGCTATATCTGTCGCGGTACAGACGGCAGTGGAGCCGTGATGCGCATGGGCAGTACCGCACAAGAAGAGTTGTGGTCTGCGGTACAGGCGGGTAATGTGGCGTCGTACCAGTCAGCGCTGGAGGGCCTGAAGATGGTGCCCACGCCGGTAGGTGTTGGTGGACACCACCACGACGAAAGCAACAGCGGTAGAGGCAGGATGACAGATGAGACGAGAGGACCAATCACTCGAAGAGAGACCGCAATATAACAAACACACACACACACGGGTATCACTCGAAGAGAGACCGCAATATAACACACACACACACACATATATATATATATGTATATGTGTGTGTGTATATGTATGTATGTATATATGTGTGTAATGAATTCCTGTCGCGGTCTATCGGATGTGATTAGTGGGATAGCTATCGAGTAGCTTCCCGCAGCACAGCTCAACGGCGCCCAAGCTGAATCCTGATTTGGCAGCACCTCTACCTTTCCTGGTGCCTTTTAGGCGTTTCATGTTTCCTTTTAAAAGCTGAGCCTTGCCGTCGCAATAATTTAAAACCCAGTCATCGTAAAATTTCCGGTTTATCTTTCGGACCGCAGCGGCAAGGCCATCCACCCAACATCCCTGTACGCCTGCTGCTGCGTCGAGGGGGGGCTTCAGCATCCGCCAGCATCAGCAACACTGCCCCGACAACCAGGGATGCCTTGCGCAGCACCAGCGTTGGCGACGTCAGCCCTGGTCCACCTCGTACGGGTCTACCTGCCGACGCAGCTGCCTTGCCGAGCGCGGGGACGACTTCAAGTCCGTCCGGGGCCGCCGTTACAATGAGCAGCCTGGGCAGCGGCGGCGTATGGGAATCGTGTATCATGTCGACTAGCAGGCCTGTGCCCGCGCAGCTGGGGTCGGGTGGGGAGCTAACAACGCTTGCGCATCTGCTGCACGTGGTGCTGCCTCACATCTTCCCGCCTCCGCCTCGATCGGCATCTGCAGTGGTAGAGGTGAGAACACGGCCCGCCCCTCAGGTGGAGGCGATGACGCCCTCGCCCTCGCCCTCGCCCTCGGGGGCAACAGAAGAAGCCAGCGGAACAGTACAGGTCGTGGGAAGGCTAGGACAGGACCGGGACCGGGACCGGGACCGGGGGGAGAGACAGGAGCTCGCAGACGTGAGAGCTGAGGCTATCAGTTCAGAGCGTGGCAGCGGTGGCTGGTTAGGGCCTGTTGGCGAGGCTGAGGGCAGCTGCGTGGCAGCCGGCCAGGGTCCAACCGAGACAACAGAGGCTGCCCTTGGGGGCGGCAGTGCAGCACGTAGTCCGGGGCAAGGCGCCACGGTGACGATCCCGACCGAACCGGGAGGAGCTGGTGGTGGAAACGGGGGAAGCGCTGCGCGGGATGCGAGAGCTGCAGCACCAGGTCCGGGATTGGAGCAGTCAGTCGAGCAGATCAGTGGTGAACACCGTAGCAGACCAGTGGGGGTTGGAGCGGGCATTGCTGACGAAAAGGTGGCATGCGGGGTGCGCGCTAAGGGGCTTGCATGCAGTGAGGCAGTCGTTAGCGCAGCGGCCGGGCCGTTAAGAGAAGCGGATTTGGTAGCGGCGACATCGAAGGGGCTTGGAACGTGGGAATCCAGGGAGACCGGGAACCAGAGTGGACAAAGTGTTGAAGGCGGAGGTCCGTCAGTACCTTCTCCAGATGTCAGTGCTGGGCCGGCATCGGCGTCGGCAGCGACAATGGCGGCGGGGCCAAGCGGGGCTGCAGGATGTGGGAACTCAGTCGCTGCTTCCTGGCCCTCGTATCGCATACTGGTTGGCGGCATCACCCCGCCATTAGCAGCGCCCATTGCATGGTTGCATGCCGCCATGCATGCACCCGACCTATTTTTATATGTGGTGGTACGGATGGACCTGGAAGACGGCAGTCTGGTGGAAGCTGACTTGTAAAGGCAAAATACGAAAAAACGGCAAACTTTTTTTCAAGCCGAAAACGCAAGGCCCCGTGACCCCAGCGCCCGGAACCTGATACTATGGGTACGGCGGCAGTATATGCTTTAGTTGCAAGATATTCCGCTTATAACCTATAGTTACATGGAATGCAGTGCTGCCACGCAGGATTATACCGAAGGTTTGTGCCCCACAAGCGGAGACTGCTTCGTGCCGCTGGCTATAACTGCTGCGGCTATCTAGGGCATATTGACCGCTTGCGAGCATGGCACAATCTGTAAACAGGAGGACCTATTATAAGAGGGTTCTCCCATCACCGCCAGCGGTCCCATTCTCGTCTGCGGAAGGTAAGGTAATTCTTAGGAGGTCCTTTCGCTCGTAGTGACTTTGTTGACCAGAACCAATTGATAAATGCAAAATTGTAACAAATATGGATGAAACTTATGTTTGTGCAATCCACGTCTAAAACCTGTCTTTGGGCTTTTGCTGCAGGACGAGAGGTTTTCGCCCAGGCGCTGCCACTTGGCACAATGGTTGGTTTCTTCAAGCTCGTCGAGCAATTTACGTGAGTTCTGTGCCTCCGAACTTATGTAGGGTTTGCAACGCCGCACTGCGGGCGCCTCATGTGCGGCACACATTCATGAAAACTTGATGTCGGACGTGCTTATAAAGTATTCTCACAATTGCGCCGGCTTTTTGCTCACCTGCTGTTTAGGAACCGCCCGACCCGACTCCCGTCAATTTCCCAACTTATGCGTGCAGGACCCAAGAAGAGCCACAATACTGCGGCCTTGCGGCTTTGTCCATGACACTCAATGCTCTGGGTGTCGACCCTCGCCGCACATGGAAGGGCGCTTGGCGTTGGTTCTCAGAGACCATGCTGGATTGCTGCAAGTCCATGGAGGATGTCAAGCGGGACGGAATCACGCTCACCGAGGTAGGGCCTCTTCACGCTTCACCAAAGCTGATCTACTGAATATAGTTAGTCGGATACACGCCGGGCAGCAATATAAACCGAGATGACCCAGAGGATGATGCTGAGCGACCGCTGCGGCTCTAGAGATTTCTGGAGGAGCGGTGGAGGGTGCATGGCAACTGTAGAGATTGACGCCCGAGCAATCCGCGGGAATAGGACGCTTGCGCATCAATCTCATCTACCTGCTATGCAATGTCCATTATACTGCCCCGTGCGTGTCATGTGTCCTGTTTTGGCCATGCCGCAAAGACGGAGGCCACTGGCCGCTTCTGACCCAATTTTATAGCAGATATAGCATACCCGCCACTTAATCTGTGTATCCGCGTCCAACGCACGCAGGCGGCCTGCCTAGCCCGTTGCAATGGCGCCGATGTGTCCGTCCACAGGTACGGCACTTTTGACGGAGCTACATTCCGACAATTCTTGCGGGAGGTCTGCGCCAGTGAGGTGGGTGCGCGGCTTCCCCTCGGGATTTACTCCATCCAGTCAGACGGCGCGCCGGGCCACCAATTTACCATTATGGAAGCACTGGCGTGCACTCCCCCAGTCCCGCTGGAGTGGAGGATCGCAACTACGCCTGGACTGTCTTCTAATGGGAAGCCGTTTGCGAGGCATGGTGGACGTCGAAGGCCGTGCGGGCGCGCGCGTCTTTTGCGCATCCATCAATGCACGTATCCATTCATCCGTCTGTCTTCGTGCATGTACAGGCAATAGGCGTCATGGGCGCCCTGCTCAGTCCGGCAATACTCGCCGTCCCGCCCGTCTCCTCCCCAACCTGATGTACATGTTACAGAATCTCACATGCTGGGTTTAACATACTCCCTTCCTCCTTCCCTCCTATATCTTTCTCCCAAAGTATTATCGCTTTCCCCTCCACCCCAGGACCGGCATATGGTGGTGGCTTACAGCCGCAAAAAGTTCATGCAGAGCGGTGACGGCCACTTCAGCCCCATTGGAGGTTACAACCCAGTGCGCGACATGGTGCTCATCCTGGACGTGGTAAGTGAGGGGAGGGGAGGCGTGAAAGGAGAAGGGCGCGATGGGTGACGAGTTGGACTAGAGGTCGGCACAAGGATGATGGATCTGTGGGGCAAATCAGAGAGGGACAGAGGGACGGCAACGGACAGCGGCCACCGGGTCTTGGGTGCCTGATGGAAGGGGAGAAGGGGTTTCACTGCCAAACATATTCTGGAATAGGAGGTTTGTCCAAATCGTGACAAGCGGCTGACGCGCTATCTCCTTAGACGTCCTCATAGGATAATGCTCATGTGGTATTACGACATGAGTGCCGTGGGCAAGGCAGAGGCGAAGCACGCGGTGGAACGGCGGTCGTCCTACCAGCCCTCTTTTCATAATACCCTATCTTCCTTTGCACCCTGGCAGGCCCGCTTCAAGTATAGCCCACACTGGGTGCGGGTAGATGAGCTGATTGAGGCCATGGGGCTGCTGGACCCCGCCATCGGTGGGTGGATTACGGAAGGACGGGTCGGCTTGAGAGGCGTGGTCGAGTGCAACCAGGCCGGGGAGGAAGCATGATAAATGAAGACCTTGGCTTGGATGGGGCCGGCCCCCGACAGAATGCGACCCTGTCTGAAGCAATCCCCATAACATCTGACGACATGTCACCAACAGGGATGTCCATATGGCTCAATCAGGTCTCCATATGCAAGAAGTTGAGGTTGATTGGCGTTGGCCGAGCCTCACCTGCTGTGGCATCATCACGTTCCCAGGACTGAAGCAGCTTCGTTCTGTCTCTTTGCTTCTTCCTGCATGACGAGTCGTAGGGTTTTAGGGTTTTATAGCCGCGACCCCTCATCTGGATTGCGGAACATGCACGCCTGGACCTCCTCCGCTTCTCCGCCGCAGGCCGACCTCGTGGCTTCCTCTTGTTGAGCTGCCGCCGGCCCCTGGAGTCGGCGCTGTTCACGGTGGATCTCAAGCCTCCGGGATCGGAGCTCAAAACTTCGCAGTACTTTGAACAACAGTCCGAACCCATTTGTGGTGCAGCTGCCGACACTGATGACTGCAATGCCGGTTGCCTGCCAGTGGCTGTGGAAGAAGCATCGACGCTCAACTGCAGTGTGACCGTCCTTCCCGCACCATACAGCGGCTCCGGCGCTGGCGGTGTGGCACCCCTTTCAGGACCGCAGATCCCGGAGCGTCCCCTGGCTCAACCAGAGCCTCGCTGGGCAGCCGCACACCGTTTCCTTACGAAGGATGCCGGAACCCTGTTGCGGCGACTGCTGGTCGGAGCGACTGAAAAGTCATCGCCTGATAAGGATGGGGCCGACACGGAGGGGCATGAGGACATGGACGACCAGGAGGACATCACGACTGAGTCACCCGGTGTCCAGCTAGGAACTGTCAGCGGCAGCGCAGCAGCCGCCAGCCAGGCGGTTCCTAGCCTTGAGTCACTGGTGGGTGCGCTGGTGGCGGCGGTACCCTTACAGAGCCTGTGTGCACTGCTGGCGAGGCGGCCAGTGCCGGGCTCCGTGGGTGAGATGCGAAAGGGACCCTGCTGTAGGTGCTGCCTTGACAGGACTGAGGCCAACGATACGGTGGTTATGGGGGCCGGAACGTGGAGGGGCGCCCCCGCGATGGTTGCGGCCGCACTGGCGCCCTGTAACAGCTTGTTGCGCAGGCGGAGTAACTGCGAAGGTGGAAGCTGCGCACCCCATGTAGAGCAATGGTTGACGGCGGCGGCTGTTGCGGCGGCGGAGGCCGTGACCGGCGCGGTTGCTGCACCTGCTGGCGAGCGGGTTGGCAGCCCGGCCGAGACGGTGGAGCAGAAACGCAGAGCTGCCTCGCGGCCTTTGCGTTCGCCACTTTTGCGTGCCAACAGGGGCGATGGCAAGCCATCATACGGGGGCAGCAATGCTAGCCCGTGCCGCTACCCCTGCGCTGCAGCTGTAGCTTGCGGAGACGCGGAGGCCTGCCTGTCTCCGGGCCTTGGCAGCGGGGACTGCAGCAGCACTGACGGCCGCAGCGCCAGTTTGTCAACCCGTAGCGGCACGGGCTCTCTTTCCTCAAGCGGCAGCAGCTTACACGCGGGGTGAGTACTTGGGGATGGGGACCGGCACTGGTACGTCTCCACGTCCAGAAAGGAGGTGGAATGATTTGCCAAACTTTCCTCTGGATATAACGAGGTTGCTGTTTGGGTGAGCGGGGGTTTTCGTGAGCGGGGCTGTTCTCTGAGAGAGGCGACACCGGAGAAAGAGGTTGGGGACAGAACTCGAATTTTTCACAGCTGCCGACGTCTAATTACGATACATGCTGCTGGGCATCACGTGTATCGCATGTGTTGTGCAGTAGTTCAAGCACCTCCAGCGCCTCGGATGGCAGCAGCAGAAAGAACTTCAGTGAGGTCGTCCGTAACTGTTGCCACGGAGAGCCGCTGGAGCACCATTGCGTGCCACCTCAGGTAAGTAAGGTCCGACAGGGGGAGGGTTAGGCAAGGAAGCGTGTAGGATAATCCCAGATCGCTGGTGAAACAATGTCATCAAGGAGGGGCTGTGATGTGGGCCGGGGAGCGGGCGCGTAGGTGAATGGTGCCTCAGTGAACTTGTTGGGGGCTATTGAGTTGTGGGCGGTGCACAGGGGTCGCCCTTGTTGATCTCCCCCGGCCTCACGGACGCCGCTGTCTCACAATCCCTGTTTTGTTGCGTTCATAGCAGGCAGAGCAGCCCTAACTTGTGCCAGAGCCCCCCTGCTTAGAGATTCGCGCAGCAGCCCTTAGCGCCCCTTGCTCGGGTAAGTCACCCTCTGCTGGTGACTTCTTGTACCCGCTGGCGCTCCGGCTGCATCTTTGGTTACCCTTCAGGTCCAGACCCTGGTGGCTAACGAAGTGCGCTTCACCAATATTTTCAAGCTGGTTGACTATTGGCTGCGGCGCCAGGCGGGCTGCACGCATGTACAGCCGCCCGACCTCACCGCGTTCATGCTTCCGTCAGGTGCGGCTCCTGCGGCAGCCCCAACCGCCACCGCAGCTACTGTCGCTGCGGCGGCGAACTCGGAGCTGACTGCGGTCACAGCCTGCAATGCTGATCGACTGTGTCCAGATGCACTGCAGGCTGGAGCTGCAGCGGCACCCCGGGGAATCTCACCGGTAATGGCAGCCGCAGCTTCCGGGCATAGCGACAGCAGCCGGCAGACGGCGGAAGCGGGATGCCCGTGTGGCAACCTGGGGCTTCCAGAGCTGGCGGCGGAGAAGGTTGCCGTGGCGCTGCTGTTACTTCCGGATGCAGAACGCATGCTGGACGAGGTGCAGCAGCAGCAGCGGGATGGTCTGGTGGCGGCAGCTGCTGCACCTGGTGGAGATTCCATCGCCCAAGCTCCCAGTTCATGTGGAAGGCCCCGTTGTCGGAAGTGCCGCCAGCGGGCTGCGAGGGCCGGTGACCGGGCTGCTGCTCTGGACCTGCTTCGGGAGAGGTGGCGACAGCTCATGCGGATGGCACCGCTGGGGTTGTTTGCCTCGTCGCCGGTGCTACAGGACGAGCTGGCCTACCTGCGGCTGCAACTGTCGAGCATCGAGCAGCCGGCAGACTGCCTAGCCTGAATTCATCTCCTGCTCAAAACAAGCTTTCAGCGCTTAGTTTAACCTGATAGGGCTGCGGGACGCTGCACCGAAGGAGGGGGGGACAGTGATTGGGTCTGATGGTTTCCGGGCTGATCGGAGGTGCAGTGCCCTACCAGGAAATCCACTCGTGAATCTCATGGCTTTTCAAGGACGCCACTGGGCGCGCCGTGGCGATCTCGTGATGCAGCTTTTACTGCTGTATAGTTTATGTTCATGCAGCATATTCGTGATAATGGGAGGGGGGCTCAACAGTGCTCTACGGGCATGTTCGGGCTCACGGAAGTCGGAGCGGCTAGTATAATGGACGGACGTTATGCCGCACGGGGGAGGGCAACTCGGCACTCTGCCACTAAATATTGTTGGGATAAGAAGGTCGGTCATCCTCAGTTCATCGGTGAGCCCCCAAGCACGGTGATTTGGGGGTGCCAAACGTGAGCATAGACGCATATTGGACAGTGCTGCGGTCGACAACTAAGCTGGGGCCGGGGCTGGGGCTGGGGCTGGGGCTTCTTGCAAGCGTATGAACGTGCTAATCCCGACATGAACTTTAAATATGAGACAGGTAAGGCCCGGTTGTGATGTGAGCACTTCAGCTGGAAGGATCCCGATTGCCGAAACCCAAACACCTCGGGAATCACCTACACAGAATACGGATCAAGATCCTGAGGCAGGATGCAGGTCACCGCTCTTTTCGCTGGAAATATCCTCACATTTTCGCGTCCTCGAGAGTCGAGACTGGCTGTCATTTGATGCACTGCTTTGTTAACGCCATATCGGTGCTTATCTATTGGCGGTCTTGTGACGGTGGCGACGCAGCTCAAACCCCGTGGAGGCGCTGAGGGGCCCTCCAATGCGGATACCCGGTCCGACAGAATCCCGTCAGACCGCTGCGTCCGCCGCACAACGTCAGGGGGCCATGATCGCCACGGTTATGGTCGCTGGCGTACGTCATCACCTTGCGGAATATGGCGTTGTTTGGTGCAGCTGCATATTTGCAATGTGTTCGTGGGGAGCTGTGTGTGAAATCCGCTCGTTCATCTGGCCAATGGATGAGCCTTTACATGTAGTCGTAGTCGTAGTAATAGTAGCCGAAGAGATTCCTAAACGACGGGTGACAGAGGATATCACCGGATGAAGCTGTACCCGTATCAGGGTACTTGCTAACGTAAGGAAAAGTGATGAGATGAGCTGAACGGCGGATATTGGATCGTAAGCTCATAGGAATGGGTGCTCAATAGAATTGTTTCCATGAGTAAGGGAGGGTATCCGAATACCTGATTGGCGTGCTGATCCATAGCTGTAATGGTGGGGAGAGGAGCAGCAGCTAATGCCGTCGGGCTCCTTTGCGAAGCCTTGGCGGCGCTCTTCCTTTTCATGCCAAAGTATCCTTTACCGCGCGACAACATAGACATGGCGCGTGCGCATGGCTATGCATGATGATGGTTGAAGCGTGTAGGGCTGGTTGTGTTTATGTATTCTCCTCCAGGGCTTCCGGGTGGGGCAGGAATGAGGGATGAGGAATGAGGGATGAGGAATGGCGAAGGAAAACGCATAACTACATAAGAGAACGTGCGAAATGTGCTGCGCGTGAGAGCCCCGGGCTTCAGCTTGATGTGTTCGTCGTAATGTTGTTATTTTCTTACGTAGCAGTACTTCGGATGTCAACCGAAGTGCTGTGAGCCATTTGTTTTTGTTGCTGTGGGGATGATGGTGCAACATGAGCGTTCAGCTCAACATATGCCTTAGTGACGAAGTCGGCTCAGAAAGGCCCTGGACAAGACACGTATAGATTGAAGGGTGGGGTATTGCCTACTGTGTCATGTGCCCTATGTCATGTGGCATTGGGTAAGGCCTGACCGTGTGGAGTGCAAGCTGAGGTGTTTAGAAGTCCAGTCTTGTGGATAGTAAGGATGGGTGGTACCCCGGACTAGGGCGAGGGCGGACAAGGGGCGCGCGCGGGGGGGCAAGCCCCGACAAGTTTGCTGTACGCAGGTTGCCTATGAAAAGGCATCAGCATCGGTAATACAGGGGCATGACGTGTGTATGGTTATGTATTTATCATACCGCGACCTAGGAGACATACCAGCTGCAAAAATGATGATTTTCATCGAAATTATCCGCAGATTGACGTAAGCCTTGTTAGCACGGAGGTTGATCAAATTCATGGCGCCCGCAGCGATGCAGATATTGGTGCAGTAATTTCCAGAAACCTTGGTTGCATGATCCCCTATGCCGCACGCCAAAGGACACTGCAGTGCAGGGCGCTTGATTAGGGATTTCTGCACACTTGTGTTTGCGTGGCGTGGTGCGTTGGATACTTGGGTCCCGAACTAGAGTATCGTCGACTTGCAAATTAACTGGAACTCTTAAGATTCTCAAAAGGGCTGATTGCTATCACAGTCCGCAGACACACGAAATCAGCAAATACTAAACAGCAGCCGTTCCTTGTCCGTCGGCACATCGCAATCCTAGCGAACTCCTAATTCGAAGCGTCATGGGCGTAAAGAGGGACAAGGGGGTGGAAAATAAACATGCTGTGTTTTCACGTGCCAGGTGCGCTTCTGTGGTTATGGGCACAGAAGGCCCACTTTGCGGTGCGCATTTTGGGTGGCCCGCGCTTCAAGAATAACCAGGGCGGGGACATAGCGCAGTGGCTACCTGACATAGCCGCATTCCCCTACCAGACATGGGCTTGATCCTCCTTTGACCCTACCCCTACCTCTTGCCCCTCCCACCCCCACCACCAAACACACATCCGCATACACACACACACACACGCACACTCACGTACACACACAGATCGTGCACGAGACACTTCCTGCGCTGGCCGCTCTGCGGTCCCGGGGTCTGATCCGCCACGTCGGTGTCACGGGACTGCCCCTGGAGGCGTTCCACTATGCCCTGGACCGGGCGCCACCGGGTGGGTTGTAGGGTGGCGATGGCGTACTGAGACGTCGTCGTTAGACACCATATGGGGCTATTGCGGGGGTAGACGTCCGATTCCGCGGAAAGGCCACCGCGGCCCGATTCGACTGAGAGGAAGCTAAAAAGGACGTCGGGGGAGTCTAGGGGGCCTCCGGAAGGGAGGTGGCTCCTCGGCGGGTGTTGATATCGGCGGCTGCGCACGGGGCCGAGTAGGGTGGTTGGGGCTGCAGGAAAAGCAAGGAACCCAAAGAATTTGTAATGTTTTGCCTATTGTTTTGATTGCTCTTATTGGAAGTCTTATAAGAAAAAAGTGGCTTTTCCTATGTATGCACCACCTATATAGATGCTGCCGTAGATTCTCCAGATTCCAAGCATACACAGGGATTTATCATGCGAGGAGAAGAGTTCAGATGGCTTTTTGCGTCAGATGGCGAAGGTGGGATGCCGGCGTAACCACGCAGCCAAGGTAGCCAAGCCATCTCCCCACTATCCCAAGCTTCGGTGTTGCTAACCCCAGTCATATCGTGACTAATGGTATGCCCGCACCGCTGACCCACCCTTCCCACATACTTAGCTCGCTCACACCGTCTCTTTCACATCTATCAGTGACATCGTCATCCTGTCCATACTTCTATCCTACTTGCAGAAACCGTGATGGGAAATGAGAATCTTTTTTGTTTAAGATGGGAAAAGGCTGTGCATGACTTGAAGCATGCCCGCGCCGGCAGGTTGAAAATCCAGTAACCCTGGATCATGTGTAGGTAGGACGGGCCCAGCAAAACACGTAATGGAGTTTTTCAACATCTCGGAAACCAAGCCCAGGTGAAGATCAGATCAGATAGGCTTGCAGCAGCTTACCAAAGCAACCGTGCGCGTCCAAAGTTCGCAAGAAAGCTGGGAGATTGCGGCCATCAACGTTGCATTCAAAAGGCTGCTATGAAGGGTGTGCGGTGAGCGGCTTCAAGTACGGAACCATAAGTACGGAGCAGCGTACTTCCATTTGGTTGATACCGTAAGAATTGATCGCTTTGTTTGTAGCAACAGCTCGTTTTCCCGCACTGGCATATGACCTCTGAAATGGCTCTTTCAATCCTAAACCATTCCAGAACATGTCAATAAATGTTGCTTCAATACCTGTACGATGGAATGAAGATACCCTGAAGAATGATGAAATTGTCAATGAACTCACACGGCGTTCCATCCGCCCACCCACCCTGGGCAAACAATGCATGTCACGCACGCAATAAAACCCGCCTAGAGCAAACTTGTATACATTCCGCACTGCAACAGAAGGATGACCACCTGTCTTAACAGGCTTTCCCCATCATCCTTGAATGTTTGGATCCCTTGGGCTGACAACTACTAGGATATTCACATGCGTGCAGCTTCCCCTCATCCCCGGTCTCGCCACTACGCCACATCTTGTCAGCTGCTACAGGGCCCGGCTCCAACCAGCATAGGCTTTCGCAGCAAGTACATGGGTCGATCGAAGCCGACGCCTTGTCCCTCACGCAGCTGCGACTCCAGCACGAAACCCAACTGAACCAGGAGGGGGCACCAGGATGTGGCAAAGTTCACAATCAGTACATCCCCGATGATCCAGAATGGAGTGCATGATCACTTTTGGGAACTCAGCAGCTGGCGGGTACACAACTACAATAGCCCTGCTTATGGAACCCAGCCAATCCTAGCAAGGCGCAGGTCGCCTTCCAAGCAACCAAGATGTCAGGCAAAGCCTAATAACATGTCCACATTCCCCAAAGTGAACATAAATCACCAGGCATACCGCACGCGGGAGCAAATAAGTTGTTTGTTAGATGGCTGGGTAGGCTGTGCCACACATGCCCTGGATTAGACAGACATAATACTGACGCGTCCAACACCACGCAAGGGCTCCTGGACAGCCTGTGCACCTGGTTTGTCAGATACTCGACGAAGTGCTGCGGCCGCAGCTGTAGCTGCTCAATGCGCTTGTACGGAACTGCATTTGTGGTCGTCTTGTGTACGGCACGATTGTATGACCTGTTATGCATGGAATGCAAGAAACACGGTAAATCCGCAACGGCTCATTATTGCAGGCTGCTTGGTGTCCACCATGTCGCAATGAATGAAGGCGGCAGCATTTGACCCACGGGTTCGTCGCAACAAAAGGACGACACCTGCTTTTGTTCCCTCAGATACAGCCCAGACTCACTTCCAGGGCTGGGGCTCTAGGATGAGAAGTCCACCAGGGGTAAGGGTATTGAAGAATTTCCTGCAAAAAAACAGAAGGCATGACACACACAATTGCATATCCAGCAGCGCAAGGGCATCCCTGGCCGCCAGGCACCAACCGGCATATACCCACATGGCTTTGATGCGCCTTATGCAAGAAACTCTCCCTTTCAATGCAATGTTGCAGGTCAGTTTACAATCCATCCCCTTCTTCGCAGTTGCCAGCAGGTAGCCGTCTGCAGCCCTAGATCTGCCGCGCCACATCATCTTTGCTCCACCTCGCGCAGTCCCCCTTTGACGCTACCGGAACTCACTTGAACATTCGCTTGAGTCCCTCATCGCCGTTATTAAGATGAACCCATTTCGTGACGCTGAGGCAAAGAATTGTGTCCGCGCTATCTGACCTATCCTCCAAAGGCATAAAGAGGTGGCATTTTGGATAGCGGACCAAGGAAAATACTTGAGGTGAGACCGAAATTCGCACCGTATGGTGATATGTGTGTGCAACGGGCGGCCAGTTATGGAGCTACGTAACGGGCAAGGACGAGTAGATAGAACGTGGCGGCTGTCCCGACTAACCAATTCCAGATGCGTTGTACCGAATGTATCCGCATCCTCTCGTAGCTGCAGGCTGAGGCGTAGACCAGCCCTCTAGTGTACAATTCACTCCTGTTATATAGGGCTCACGCCTTCCCCACCCCTGATAGCTGTAGGCTACTGAATCTGGATCAGATGGGTGCCTTATCTAAGCTCACCTGCCGCGCGCATTGGCCCAGTCCTGCTGTACGAAGCGGGTTCCTGCCAGTGCTTTGACGTAGGAGCGCAGCATCCCCACCCGCACGGGTGCAGGGCCAATCGCAGAATGCGGTCCACGGCGTGGACGCGATGACGCAAGGACCTGATGTTGTTGTTGCTGCTGTTTGTGCTTCTGCTGTTGAAGTGATAGCGGCGGCGAGACCTGACCGCATGACGGGTCCTTGCCATTTCGGTTCACGGCAGCGGCTTCGTCACCGCTGACGCCGTTTTCATCATCCACATTCACGGTATCGTCTGCCGACGCTTCGGCGTCCGGGAGGATCTCATCCGCACAATCAGTCTCGGAGCCGTATTCCTCCTCCACCGCATCCGCATCCGCATCCCTCCCCTCGTCTCCTTCAAGCTCGCCGCATTCAACCTTGCCTCCAGTTAGCACCATTGGGTTCCTAGCTGCAGGGTCACTCCCGCCAACGCCGTCGTCGCCATCGTCAGGCATTTCGTCGCCGTATCCCTCCTCCTCCCAGCCATTGCCCCAGCTGGTCTCATGCGCAGGGCGGATGCAGTGGCCGTGGGTCATGGCCTGAAGGCGGGTAGTGTACTCGGTCCGCGTGTTGCGGAGGTTCCTGTACGGCAAATTTAAGACACGTACTACCACAGGTCATAAGATGTCTTTCCTTGAAACTGTGTGCTCGCACGTCTCACGGCACCGGCCGGCATTGTGCAGGTCGGATGCCACAAACCCCCCTAGCTCGCTTGCTGCTGTGTTGTAGGGAGACTGTGGGGGAAGGTGGATGTGCTACAGAGTCATACGCCTTGTTGCACAGTATAATATCTGAGTGTATGAGGTGCAGGTGTATTGAAGTTACTACCGAACCAAAGGCGGACTGAATAACTGCAGGTTGCCGACCAATACAACACTAAGTGTTTGTGTGTTTGTGTGTGTGTGCGTGTGTTTGTGTTTGTTTGTGTTTGTTTGTGTGTGTGTGTGTGTGTGTTTGTGTGTGTGCGTGCGTGTGTGTGTGCGTGCGTGTGTGTGTGCGTGTGTGCAGCAACGGGTTGGCCGGCACCTCCAGAGATGAGGCCGATCCCAACCACGAGGGGACAGCCCTCCCTCAAATATCGTCTGTCCAGAGCCCTGCCTCTCAGCCCTTTGCCCCGCCGCCAACCTTTACTGAGTCCATTTCATCACATCGACTACTGCAAGCCTCGGCGTCCTTGAGACCTGACCGTATCCCGCTCCACGGGAAGCCCGATTCGCACTCGTACATAGAAATAAGGGGGAAAAGCCCGGCCTCAGATCCTGCCCTCTGGAATATTAAACCAACCCGCACCTGCAGGCCTTCTTGATGAGCGTACCGTCGATGTCGTAACCCGTCATGCGTTTGGCGCCAAAGCGCGCTGCGACAGCCAGCGTCACCAGACCCTGTCAGGGACCAGTCGTGACCATCCGAAGTAACAGAAGCTTAGGAAGTAGTGCCAGCAGACGCGGCAGAACCAGCAACAGCAGCACGAGCAACAGGAGCAGCCGAACCGACCGCCAAGATTGTCAGACCATGCATGACGGCAGCGGTTTGGCATGAACACGCGGTCTCGCCGGCTGTAGCCGCGAAAAGGCATGAAATCAGCGTCAAAACAAGAATCGCTATGAGCTTGTGTTCAGACTACACTAGCAGCCGGGTACAACACTTGCATAAGCTTTACTTTGAACTCAACGTTTGTAAACCCGACCCATCTCCTATTGGAATATGGGTCTATCCACGCCTCCGTCCACCACGCGCCCGCCCAATCCGGCCGGCCGGTTCATCCCCGTGGCGGTCGGTCTGACCCAATCCATTGGAGGTTCAGCACGGCTGTCCATTTATCCATCAAAGTCTATCTTCCTGCGTCCGCCCTATAACGTGACGCCCACAAACCCTGCCATCCGCGCCAAGGGGCCGACCTCCATCCAATTCGCCACAGCCGCCCGACTTCACCCATTGCAACCTTTCAATACCCATCCGCCGGGACCCTCCCCGCGTTACGTACCTCGTTGCAACCCACGTCAATGCAAACTCGCTGCTGAAACCATTCGCGGCGCATTAGCTGTCGACGCAACGAAAGGGGCCATCGAGTCGAGGGGGCTTTAGGAGCGGGCGTGCAGTTGGACTGATCAGAGGTTCAGAGAGCGAGAAACGCGACAAGGTGCGAGAACGGACGGCAGCGGCATGCACAGCCGGCTACTGTGGGCACTTCCACCGACAGAACATCTAGCCCTCCTGCACGCGGAGAGAGGAAAAAACCCTACAACCCTAAGAGTCCGCACACAAGGCCAGCTGTCGCTTATTGTAACCACGTGCCAGCCCGGCTGCACGACACAGGCACAGCACGGCACTGGCCTAGCCATCTGTGGGAATGCGGCGGCTTTCAATGCAGCCCTTAGAGGAGAACATCCATTTGATCCGCCGTGTGGACATGATAAGTTGGACCACTGCAGCTGCTAAAAATGGTGAAACAGCCACATTTCCTCGCACCTTAACCCGCGGATCTTCGTCCATATCTGCGCTCATTCGATACCCGTAATACCGGTGGTAGTTGCCGTAGCGGTAGCGTGATGCGCGAACTGCCGCCTGCCACTCAGCCTGCTGCTGCACCTTGCAGGGTTGCTGCTTCTGCGCCTGCATGGAAGTCTTTTGAAGCCCCAATCTGCCATTGACACCTGCCGGCGCTGCGGCCACGCGTCCCTCCATACCCGTAGACAGCGCACATGACGTGAATAGCGCAGCCTTGCTACCCGAGTCTTCAAGTCCTTGTCGGTCGCTGGCATACCCGGAGAGGCGAATAGTACTTGTACCGCCGCTGGCCATGTTGGCATCCGCGGTTGCCGTCAACACCGCAGGGACAGATGCATCAACGCCAGAGGTAATGTCTGCCGTCCCGATAACTGGCGGCACCGGCCCTCCTAATCCGGCCGTATCCGACGCGCGTAGCTGCACCCGCATCATGAGCAGCGCTGCGGACAAGTCCAAAGGGCCCCTCGCAGCCGCAACGCCGCCAGCCGGCGGCATGCTCGCCGCCGGGACCAGCACCTGACGTGCCACACTCCCTCCCTTCAGATGAGAGGTCGCAGCAGTAGCCGTCACAAACGTACTACAATACAGGGCATAACCTCGATGTACGGCGGTTGCTGCTGCGGCCACAGCAGCAGCTGATGCCGCTGTACCAGCTTGTGGAGGAATCTGAATCACCTCCTCGCTAGCGGCAGCTCCCACGGCGGTGCCGTCTTCTGAGAGCCTCGCACGTTTCCCCAAGCTCCTGCCGCTTTGCCTTCGATCTCGCCGCTTTCCCGCTGCAGCCGCAGCACAGGCCATTTCGCCGCCACCAGCTATGCCGGCGCTGCGATATGCAGCCGCTACTGCTATGACGGATCTTGCACCGGGCTTCAAACAACCGGGCGTATGGCTCGGACCAGCGGTAGCTGTGGTAGCCTTCCCGTCATCATCATTATCATCATTATCTGCCGTCAAAAGGTCGTCAGGTCTTGCTTGGCGACGACTGAGTCGCTTGAGCGCCCCCTGGCTCAACTGGTTACTACCACCAGCAGCAGATGAACCTCCCCGGTTATCATCGATGCTGGGACTCCCACTCCCGGTGAGCCTGGAGGACCGTGCAATCGGCCGGGCGTCCTTTCTGCGGCATGTGGGGAGGCCCTCGGCACCGGACGCTGCTCTTTCAGCTCTCCCGTGGTGCCCCAAAGATGCTGCTTTCTCTGCATGCCGTGCAACTGCCGGGGTAGCTCGCGGCAATCTGTCCCTGTTTTGACCGAGTGCGGGTGCGCCACTGCTGCTCCGGTTCAGCGCTGAACCAACGCGCCGCCGATTCGAAGGCGGGTACATGGCAGGTGCGTCTGCAGCATCGGTGGCTTCCATTACGGAGCGACAAGGCGGAGCCGATGCGCCAGGGGAGTGCGGCCGAAAGAATTTCGCAGTTTGTGGGCTGCTGGTGCATGCAGGCCTCGCTTCGCCAGAGCCGACGGCAGCACGATGATTGCTGCAGCACCCTGTGTCCTGGCTAGATGGGGTTCCTTCATCATCGGTCCGCGCATCGCCATCTGCATTCACTCCGGGACGAGGACAGATTCCAAGCGTCTGCGCGAATTGAATAGCAGCATAGTGTAAAACACGGGGGAGGAATGGACAGAGGATCTATGAATGCGACTCGCAGAACTTTCTGCGCTTCCTCGGCGCCGAAGCCGAACCTTTTGGATTATCTTGGTGACCTTCTTGCGCGCTTTCTTCCTCTGATTCTTGCTGAAAATTTTGTCACTGGGAAGCAGCTGCGACTTGAGCTGCTGAACCAGAGTACCGGGGTCAGTTGGCGGCATGGCGTGCTCCCCAGCCTTTGTCCCGCAGTTGGCCGCTTCACTCATGTTTAGTCCTATTATTTCAATGATATTTCGTTAAATTTCGATTACATTCATATTATACTTTATCAAAACATTACATTCGACAACGTTGTGCATGAACTTGCCGCCAGTTTGCGGCAGCAGAGGGCAACTCCGCCTGTACGGCAAGTCAACCGCCACTCTGGGGCGTGCCTTGCTCCTTAGGGGACTTGTTTAGGTTCGTTTAAAACACATATATAACATGAATGTGCGTCACTTAAGAGGGCGTCAGGTAAAGTAAAGACATGGAGAGGGAAGTTTTATATTTATGGACTCTTCAGTCGAGCCAAAGGTCTGAATACTCCAACGACGCTTTTAGTTGAATCGATGGCTTGGAGAGGGTTGAGCATGCGATGGGTTGTGGTCGGGGCTTTGTCCTTGAGCTTTGGATGCAGCAATAAATGCCTATTTGTGCTGAATTTATGTCTGGACAAGTTCTGATTGGTATATCGAATTGCGCTCGTGGACGTTTTCGTCACCAATGCTATCAAGGTGCCATGAGAAGCATACTCAGCACGTCATGCACAAATGCACCGAGGTTAAAAGGCCCTTTCGCCTCCAGTTGAGTTCCGATCAGTACTTGGATCACTTAGCTTTATCCATATGGTTCATTGATTGTCATTACCAGCATCCCGTATGTCCTTATCCACTCCACACGATACTATCCAGTATGCCATCCCCTAGCAAAACTTCTCTGCCTTGACTGTGTTATACACCAAGCAAAGGTGTAAGGGAAGGGTTAAACGGTGGCCCAATATGTGGGGGTGCTGGTTTGGGGTGGGCAGACAGGGGCAGGCCGCTGGCTAAGGTATATCTAATAGGGCCTAACCTGGTCTTTGCCTACCTGCCGTTGCTGCTGGAAGCCATAGCCGCAAGTGTACATAGAGCCCACTGAGAAAGCAGGGTAGGGGCTCATATGTGCTGCCCCCGGAGGAATAGCAA
This sequence comes from Volvox africanus, assembly GCA_030268105.1. NCBI lineage: Eukaryota > Viridiplantae > Chlorophyta > Chlorophyceae > Chlamydomonadales > Volvocaceae > Volvox > Volvox africanus. The sequence goes on from BSDZ01000078.1 coordinate 6,602,124, forward strand.
CTCGCTACGCGGTCTTTCGTCGATGTTTATTGCAGGTTTTAGCAGTTCGCATTTAGCAGCAGTGCCGGGACAAACTAGTTATCGCAAGTCACTGACTTGCCTGCCGGCGCTTGCCATTGGAGTTACCAGCTGGCGGACGTGCAAGCAATTTAACGAGTCTGGTTTATCGGAATTATGATCTCCTATCTACAAGTCCTTCCTTACCCCGTCTTCTTTAACGTCGCCTCCAGTCGAGGGTATTCGTCTGTTCCCTTCGCCTAACACCCTGCTTCGCTGCACTTGATTGTCTACATGTCGAGCCAATTTATTCCCTTAAGACTCGTTCCTTTGGCGCCTGCTTAAATTTGCGAAAATTTCCTCTTCCTATCCTTCAAGACGCCGGCCTTTATTCGGATAAGTTCGGATGATAATCACTGCGGAAGATATGGTCACTGCGCCCACTCTAGTCCCACAGCCGGTGACGCATGGTGCACTAGATCCACCGGCCGCACCGGCGCTGCACCTTAGCCGCAACGTAGCAAGCACCCTGCAGCATCAAGCCAATGCACCATGCGTCCAGTCCGCACTGTCCGCATTGGCACCTTCCGATGTAGCAGCAACGGCGGCAGCTTCCGGCCGGCACTGCACCTGGCCTTGAACCTGTAGGGGAAGGTGCCAATGCGGACGGTGCGGGCTGGACGCATGGTGCATTGGCTTGATGCTGCAGGGTGCTTGCTACGTTGCGGCAAAGTCAACCTCTTGACGCGACATGTCTTTGAACGACGATATGGCGGAAACGCAATTATGACCTGCGAAAGATCACGCACAGTCCGTCCGTAGGTGCGGTGCTCCCAGGTACCGGCACGCCGAGGCTGTGGGTTTTCTCTGAACCTGGAGCTTGGAAACCGATCGGTGTGGTGCTTCATTCGGGAGACGGGGCGGACCGACCACTATTGCGGGAGGTCCGCATGCATGATGCTGGGGGTCTACGCCAGGTGCGGGAGGCCGGGGTTTCTTAACTGGGGCACGTCAGGGACGCTCTGCTTCAGCGGCGGCGGCGGCGGGGGCGGCGGCGACGGTGACGTCGTCATGATACTGGAACATGCTGATCATTTCACAAGGCCATACTCTGTATGCAAATAAGTTGTCTGATTGTCTGGTCCGCTGGTCGCAGAGAACACATGTGCAGCCATTGGCGCAGAGCGATTCTATAGACTCCAGAAGTGGAACCCAGCATATTGGGCGCAAAACAGGATCAACACCTTGATACCGCAACAGGAGCATCCCGAAGTGCGCTCTCGCATTTGCACCCTCGTTCTTGCGGGAACCCATCACGGACCCGCATTACGAAGGTCACGAAAATTGGGATAGGCGAGCCGCGGTCAGTCCATTACCATCATTCCCCAAACGCCCATTGCTTACGACGATGTCCATAAAGTCAGCCTGCCAAACGTGAAATCGCAACGGGCCCAAGCCGGCCCCATGCCTACTCCATTTTTCCAACAAGTATAGTTTACAAATGAATGAACAATTACGCGTGTAGATATGCTTGTCAGGCATGTCATGTCCTTTTCATTTAAAAGAGCATGCACGATGTCATGCGGCAAAATGTGAAAGGAACCCGACAACTTGACACACGACAAATACCAAGCATAGCTTCCACAAAGCACCCCACAGAACTCTTGGCCGTGTCAAGGGTTCGTCACCATTGCTCTGACCCAACTCCGAGACTTCACACATTTCACCTGAATACCCATAGCCTGCCCGCTCCGTAGCCACACTGCCACAAAGCCCAACTCAACATCAGTTGGACTCATAGATAGCGCGCCGAGTACTCCCACCGGCTAGATCTCATCGTCCCCGAGGCCTTCCTCTGCGAACTCATCGATTGGTGGGAAGTCGCCCACCTGCACCTTATCTGGCCGCACAAAACCCCCGTACCCCGGAAGGCACTCGAAGAATTTGCGGCCCTTGACGCTGCCATCGTTCTTCCCCAGCGGCTCATCAAACTTGATACCCACCCAATATCCCAACGGTAGCCCCTCCACGCGCCCGACATACATCACCTCGCCCCGTCGGTCCCCAGGATCTGCTGAGCAACGTTGCCCTACACTGATGGCTGCCGCCAGGTCCGCCATGTGATCGGGGTCCTCGACTTTTGGTGCCGGGGTCGTGTATTCAACACCGCGCCGCTTGGCCATCTCTTTCTCAAGTGTCCACGTGGGGTCCTTAGCTAGTTGCTCCGCCTGTGCGCAAGCATGAGTGAGAGGAACTGGATTCGCTATCTCACGTTCACAATGATGCCTCTATTGCAGGTGCAGGTGCAAATGCTATCCGCGGAGTATGATCACATTTTTGACAATTTGAAACCGCCGGCGTTATGCTAACGCATGTTATATTCCTTCTTTCTCGAACTGCATTGATGGTAACTACTCCCGGCTATGTCAAACATCGCCACCTCGTTGAGAAGACAATAGTGCACAAATGTTCCGTTCCTGAGGCTGTATGGCCTATTTGGTTTTCGATTATGAGACCCGCCCTAGGAAACCCGACCCCAGCCTCCGCCACCTTCGCCTCCGATGCCTACCTTCCATTTACGGTATGTTTTTTCTCGTTTGTTATAGTCCTCATCGCTCATACGATACTTCTCTACTAGGGAGGTGTCCTCCAGCCAGCCACCCGCTGACGCGGACGTAGGGTCGGTGTCCGTGATGTGCAATGTGTAACCGTCTTGAGGAGAGTAGTATCCCAGCTTGCGGTGGTCCTCCCAAAGAGTGGCGAATGGGGCACCTGACTCATCCAGGAGAGCCAGCAGCATGGCAGAGGGTGACGTGCCGCAATGAAATGACAATTTCACCTTGACGGACTCGATCGTGGACTGTTGGCATTAGGGACCGTTTGATGATTCGGAATAATGAAGTGAACTGGACGAGTTTAAGAAATCAACAGTCTTTGGGGAAGCCGAGTCGGCGAGGCCAATAATCAAGACCAGGTACGAGAATGGAATGGAGAGATGAGCCTAACCAGCGGACTAACATGTTGGAGATACACGACTACACTACGACAGCGCCTCGTCCAGGGCCGATGCCAGCGAAGGATTAGATGTGACCCGGATACCACTCTCTCAACAAGCGACAACAGGTATTTTAGTGTCGTGTGTGGGCATGAGATGATGAAAACTAGGGATGTCACCATGGGGCCGGGACACTTGTAGGAGAAAGCTTATTGGCTCGCGTGGGAAAATAATGTCCCCAAGTACGTTGCCCGCTCGAACGTCCCCCCACTAGTCCTCTCACATGCATATCCAGGCGGATCTCCATGAACTTGGCCTTGAGGTTGCTGTGTGTGACGTGAAGCAGTACGGTGGACTCCGCGCGATTCGCGAAGCCGGACTCAGGCCCAACAACATATGCCCTAAGTGCTTCCACATCCTCTCGGTTTAGGAATTGGGCCATTTCAGCACCTCCTGCCGTGCGGAAGGGGACGCGGGTCCGCGAAACCTGCCTAGAGTGACGTGTCCTGATGTAGACTGGTTATAAAGTCACGATTGGCACGATGTCTCAGGCACACCAAAAACGATTGATTTGCGGAACGATCCTACACTTTAGCAATAAGATAGCGGGCAATAGCTTCACGGTAAGCTTGAAAACATAATCAAACTCGGAACCGTTGGTAATTTTTAATATGATACATGTTAAAAAAGCTTATTGTGTACAAATTAAGATCAGAATGAGGATGATTGACGTTTTACGGCACGGATCGACAGCAACTGAATACAGGGTGCCGTGCAGTTTTAACACATATCGTGGGAGCGAATAGAGGACGTGTCCAATAACATAATAGGGCAAACCGTAAACATGTGTCGAAGAGGCCATTTTGCGTGCTTCGCCCCTATGTACCTCGCACAGCGCTGTGATAATCTCTATTAAACACCCAGTCTCGCTGGTAAGACGTTATAGTTGGTGTTCGTGGAGAAATACAATGGGCAAAGGTGGAGGACGAGGGAGCGGCAAAGGTGGTTGTGAGGTGGGTGGGATCTTGAATTGGCTGCGCAACCGGCTTTGGTACTCAGTATTAATTGACTGCATGAAGCATGGTAAAGTCGCTTCGGTAGAGCGAGGTCTTTTAGGTGAAGGTTCTGGGTCATAGTTTAGTTGCACTGTTCCTTATTTACCTTCGCCAAAGCTGTACCCGGCTTTGGGTTGAACGAAACTATCTTCATTGAAACCGGCGCCCATAGTTTGTAGGAGCGTCGCTAGTTTCCGCTGTCACGTATTCATGCCTTGCCCTTGTATCTGTCTTTCTTCGGTCAGGCAATTTTATGCTGCCATACTAGGTGACTTTTTCTCCAGGCATCCACCTGCATCATTCCCTACGAGCGTCATATGGTGTATCTTGCACGTGCACTTCCCGTAACCGCCTGTCCGCTCGCCAACCGTTCATTTACCTGTAATATTTACGAGTCTGTCAACAGCAATAGCGCAATTGCTTGACCACCTTTCACGATTTCATGTGAGCGATGTTGAACCTCCTACTATGAGTGTAATCACCTTGCAAACCCCACCGCAAACCCAATGAAATCCCCTACTCGATGCAGTGCTGTGAGGCCATCCACGCCCTCGCATGCTGTTTGTGCCTCGTTCTCTTTGGCGGACCCATCCTGATAGCTGTTGGAGCCTCATTGATTGCGGCAGCAAACCGAAATGATCGAGCACGGAGCATAGGTAAAGTGGTGGTTGGTTTGTACGGGCGGAGCAATTGGGTCCACGCACGTCATGGAGCTACTGAACTCCATAACGTCTGCACCGTACGGTATGGGTCGTAGCTGGCTCCGTACGCGCCATGTCAAATAAACTAATCTGGACTTAGATACGAAACGCCCAATGCAAAGTAAGCCTGTTACACGGGGTGATTGAGCGAAACCAGGTCTGCAATACTACATGGTCACATGAGCACGCGACAGGTCACATTTTTCGATGAGCACCTTGCAGTTAGGGGGGCCCGGCTAAGGCTGCATATCTGTCGATGTGAGGGGCTTGCGGGAAAGGAGCACTGCGCTGGAATGTGCGCGATAGAGCCAAGAACACACCGCTGATCCACGTCGGGAGGTGGATTGGCTTGAGGGTATGATTATGGATTCCTGGCCCTTTCCCCGCCTCGTCACCTTGCGGCAAACTGTCATACCTGCCTGCCCGTGCAGATTCAGTCCAGCTCGCTGTAAACGCATGGAATGATCCCAACTCGGCGAACGGTTGGCTGCGGTTCCAGAAGCAGCTCATGTATGCAAACCTGACGCCAGGCCAGTCGCGGCCGGGCTGTGCGCCTTCATTCTTGCTGTTGTCGGTGAGATTCAAGTTCGTCACCAAGTGTTTACGACATTATTACAACCATGTGTAGTGTATGTTCCATCTTCCATCCTAGCCTCACTGCTTTACGCGCCGGTGACCTGGCGTTCGCAGCATGGCTGTATTTTAGGAACTGCGTGGACTGCTTTACACAATCGCATTCACATTCGCGTACCAACTTTTGGGTCGGCCAGCCGATTTGGGTTTCCACGGTGTTGCAAGTCCAAAATGGTGACGCCTGGACGGCGTCGGCGCCGTGACCTGCACTCTCCTCGGCATGAGCAAACCTCTAGCCGTTTGTTGGAAGGCGATGAGTCGAGTAGGCACACATGCCAGCTTCATTTGACCCGAGGAAGAGCAGTCCGTGGCGTGGCTTATTGGGTCCGAGGCCTATGGGGCCGAGCCCTGCACGACAACGCTGCCTCCGCCACTGCGTTTCCATTCCGGTGCCGTCGGGGTCATTGTGACCTGAACCCACAGCAACCGCCACACGACCCATTAGCCTACTAGCCCCACGTATCCCTTCCTGTGCAGGTGAACCGTTCGAACTTAGATCGGTATTGGGATGAGGAGGTACGCTTCCGCAACATCACGCAGGTCAGGCTGAACGCTATTGTTCAGTACCAATCCTTCATCGACTGCTCTGTAACGGTGCGTTATTTTGGGGGAAATAGGAGCGACTTACAGAAAGGAGGAAAGTAGGGGAGCCACCATGACATCCAACATGTGGCGTCTGGACAGAAAGTTGTTGCTAACATTTCCTGCCCGTGTAAGGGGTGTTAGATAACACCAGGATTCGTTTATTCGCCTTACCTCCTACCCGTATATGTCGCACGACGTCCTGGAACGGGCGGGTGCAGCGATGTGAGGCATCTGTCCCGACTCCAGCTCGCTGGCTTGGGGAGACGCCCAACAGCCACATTGCGCCCATATGAGGCCGGGTGTCGCAATTCTGATATGCTGGTCCGCCCTGCAGGTGACTCTCACGCAGCAACTGGCGAACAGCACCGTCAAAGGTTCCCTGGCTGTCCTGCCCTTCATGGGTGCGTGAGGGCCCGCGGGTTGACGTTTCGAGGGGTTAGGCCACGAGGCTGCTAGGGAGCATACGGCGAGCATCAAGATGAACCGAGCGGGCTCCACACATTACATGTGTTCTGAAAACGGCAGCTCAGAACCCTTCAAGCTGAAGTACTTAATCCTTTCTTCTCTATTTAAGTTCCCGTTGACTGTGTTTGGCAGCACCGTACTCGCATCTGCTTGCCGAGTAAATCTGCGCCATGAGCATGAGGGCGGAATCCCGTTGTCCGTTATCCCTCCAAATGCCGTGCTCCCTTACAGCAAAGAGCACGCTGGATTACAGCATTCTTCTGGATAAGGCTGGTGGGACCAAGTCGTGCAGCACGCGCAACGATGTTTGCTCAACCTCCAACGCCGTAAACTGTCGCTACAATTGCGAGGTGGGATATTACTGCGCAGGATTATTGCTCTCGCTGTGGTAGGGACACGGATGCGGATGCGGCATCTAGGGCAGCCCAAACCGCTGGAGTCCCACGAGAGCCCGGGACAGCTTTTAGCTGCTCGCCATTCCCTCCTCACCTGCGGCCGATCATTTCCGTGAGATGTGCATCGTGATGGAAGATAGACGCTTTCGGTGTATATTTGCTTGCGCAGAATTATTTCTACGGACGGTGGAATTGCAACGGCAGGAGCTACATGTGCACCGTCGCGGTATGTGGGGGTCAGCAGCAGGCGCCGCTTTAGCGTCGAGTAGGTTATCCGTTAGACAGTCCCACGTATGTCCGTGTTTTAAGGGCTATTTTTATCGAAGGTCACGTTTGCACAATTGTATGTCTGTTTAAGAACGTTGAAGTTTTCTTACCGTAGTTTGGGATCTGGCAAGCACGTGGGTACAGCCGGGAGTTTGCACACCACTTAAGTGCAAACATTCAGTCTGGAAAGCATCCCTCTTGCTGCAGAATGAGAATGGCTTCAAGGGGGGTTCCATTTCTTTTGCCGGGTACCTCGCCTACATGATAGCGATTCGTGACAGATTCTCTCTCCAGCGCCTGTTGTGCTCGTGGGCGGACACAGAACCTGCCATTTTAACAATCATTGTTCTAGCATGCCTAACGATGATGCACGTGACGCTACCCTGATCACTCAGTTTGCTCGCAGCTGGTCACCTGCTGCCCACTATCCCCGTTCCCGTCTGTCCTGGCTTCGTTACAGGGAACATACTATAATAACTTCGCCATCAAGGTTTCTTACAAAAGTAACGGTTAGTGGCGGCCGGCAACGGCTGGGATGCCGCGCACCTAGGACAAACCAACGATGCAGTCATCACGAGGGGATGGGCGGGAGGAAGAGGGGTTGTGGAAAGGGTTAGAGAGGGTGATGCGTCCGGGCATGGGGTAAAGTGGGGCTTGGCGGTGGCAGCAGGCCGGTGTTATGGCAACATACACTTGCTTGTTCCGGGAGAGATTGTATTGAATTATGGTAGGTGTAGGCGGCAATGCAGGATTTCTATGAAAGGGTCCACATCGATGTTGTTCTGTCTGGATATAGCAGCTTTGCGCTGCAGCTCGACGTGGCATTGTGATGTGGACAAACGAGGAAATGGCACATTGCAGCGCCTCTGCCAGGACTGCCAGGACGGAGGCAGGGACAGCTGGGACGGGTTTGAGGATAGCTTCTCCTCTGTGTGTCGCTGTCTCTCCCACTTCTCCGTTGCACCAATTTCCCCATGCCATTGCCCTTTCCCTCTCCTCAAAGGATCTGGCATGGCCTTTCCCCGTAGTAGTACCTTATCGACATTCCGCAAACGTTTCCGCCCCTTCACCTTGAATCGGCAGGTTCCATGCCCCCCGGGTACTACGTGGATAACGATAAACCTGGAAAAGGTGGTGGCGGCAATGTCCTGCCAGGAGGTGAGCCACTACGGGGCATATTTGATTGCTTCGGGCGAACCAGCGCAACCGTGAGCAAGCACTTGCAGCTTGAGGAAGGCGGAGGGAGGGTTGGTCTGGCGAGTATGAAGGCGCCTGAACGGCATCTCCATTGATGGAGCTACAGACAGTTTTTCAGTGTAGAGCCATAAGTTCCCCGGTGCTCGTTCGCTCAACTGATTTGTCGATTTGCACGACTGAAAGGGCATGACTGTACGGTGACCGCCGGGGAGGATCGCCAGCCGCGCAACGGACCCCTCCTGCAGCTTCCCGTCTCTTGACTCCACCCCTTTACACACGTTTTACACCGCATGAGACCAGGGTTTCAACGTGAATACGACAACGTCCTGCTGCCAAGTACGGTCCCCTCGGGGCCTCTCTTCCAAGTACCTAACGTCATGTTTGGACGCCTGGCCCCTCCGACTCAGTTCTCCATCACGGTTCGGTCCTCAGCAGATCCCTGGCTAACCTACATGGTCGCGACTGAAGGGACCGGCTACTTCGGGGTCGCCAAGGTGCGGACCACCCTCAGGTGGCCCTACCCCGAGTCCTTGTGATTAGTATATTAGGTGATTTGACGACCATCCATGTCACCTACCCCGACTATCCCCTGCAATGTCGGCTTTTCTGTTCACAGCAGACCTCGGGACCCAAATTGCAAATCCGGTGCGGTCCCTGAATTGATCCCGCATCAGAGCACGCTGATGGTGACTGGTGTGACACTGGTAGTGATTGGCTGCTTGGGCACCTTATTCTGGGTAGTGGCGACTTTCTACGCCTGGTGGATGCTGTGCAGCCGACGTAAACCCACCTCGCGCCCGTCCGGAGTGAGTGGATACGCCTGGGACCTCGCCAACAGGTGCGAGTGCGAGTGCATGTTGGCTGGATGGTTTCCTGGTCATGGACTGGAATGTGCGTCGTAAGGTGCTCTATGAAGCATGAGACCTCAGCATTTTCATGCCGATGGGGGTTTGGGACGCAGCAAGAATTCATAAGCTTATTCGGTTGCATGGAGATGCGAGGGCCTATGCCTGGGCCCTAGGGCCCTGTGCTTCAAATACGTTCTTGGGGTCGGGGTCGGGGTAAGGGGTCTATGCATCGACTTGATTGCTATCAATACCCCGGCCGGGTTGGGCACAGCGGCCTTAACGGGCTTTCAATCCGGCACCGGTTTTGATAGCGCTTCATGGATCAAATAGGTCACATAAATATGGAAAGTAAATATCGTATGTCTCATGCGTACCGCATGTTAGGGGAAGGAGGGCTTTGGTCGAGGCCGTGGTATCTCTCCATGGGGTTCAAGGAGTCGGCCACAAGCTCTATACGCGGGCTTCATTGCCTGACCCATGTCCCGTCCGCCCACACAGACTCCTGCCAGACTCCTGTCACTCGCTTCCGCATTAGGTGAATGCGTGAAGGCAGGGCGGCCCAAAGCTTTCATAGTCATTAAATGTGATAAATATTGGAAATTGTCGATATTGCCACACATGTGCAGGTATGGAGGGCAATATGCTCCAGCTCTTGGCGTGCCCGTCCATGGCACCGGGCAAGACGGCATGCCGCTGGCTCAGCCCATGTACGGTTACCCCAACCAACAGGTGCCCGGGCAGCCAGTCGCCGGTTATCCGCCGTATGTGTACCCGCCACCATATGGCGCGCCACAGCCCGGGCCGTATCCGCTGTACACGTATCCTCATGCGTACCCACCGCCCGACAGTCGCGTTGAGATGAACCAGTTCAATGCTCACCCGCAGCCATACATCTATCCACCACCTACAACGGCGCCGGTGACGGGAAGCCCGGAAGCGCACGCAGGACAAACAGCGACATATCCACATCCATACGCATATCCGTACCCACCATATGGGGGCGGTCCACCGGCACCGCTGGCGACGGCGACGCCATTGCCAGGGTCGCAGCCTCCTGGGGCTGCAACGGCATCTCCACCCACCACCGCAGCCAATCCGGGTGAGAGGGTGCGAAAAGGGTAGGGTGGGACAATGTAAATTGCCATCTGTTAACCGTGAGGGAAAAGAGGAGGCATAAAAAAATTATGTGAGGGGCCCTACACCAAGGGGGCTTGGGACGATCCCATGGGTATAAGGTTAGCAAGCAGCTGAAGGGGAAGGAAAAACTTAAAGCGCGTGTACCTGGAACCTTTTTCTCCCGGGGAAAGTGGTATATGCGCTCGTTTGTGCAGTCATCAATAGGCGCTGATACCCCTCCTGTGATGGCCCTAGACTTCATTTCTTGCTTCACCAATCTGCCTTCCGACACCCCTTACAGCACGATGATTGTCCAACACCCAACCTATGCACTCAAGTCTCAATGGCGGAGTCGATGCGCCCGCCATCGTGGCAGTACATAATGATGCATTTCTCCGAAGGATGGCAGGCAGTCTGCACTTATGGATTTCCCGGACTGCAAGATTCAAGGATGGGGATGTCAACTATGAGGTGTCGTTTAAACCAAAGGAAAAATGCTGAAACAGGCGTATTTATGTTAGCATCCTCTGGAGAGAGGCTGCTGTGGGGTCTGCTAAGGTGCAAGTTCGCGGCAAGAAACCGTGCTAGAGGTGTGGCGGTGTGGCCAGCGATACAGAAGGGAACCCGTGCTGCACAACATAATCTTGTGTGATTTGTATCGTGGTGGGCACATTAATGTACGGTCTGGACACCGATGTGGAACAGTTAGGCGATCCTTGCTTGGAGCATTTCCATGGGGCGCTTGGCAGATCGCTTGATTCAGACCGCATCGAAAGTAACATCGTGACTATGTGCTTTCCACTTATGGATGGGGTTACAGACACCAGGCTTTGTTTTGTCCGAGAGTAGGAAGGGCTGAAGCGCTCAGTAACTGTTGGCACTGAAGCTTCTGGTATTGGACACGTTAGACACGACGACACACGGCGTGTGAACTTTCTGCATCCCCAGCAACACTTATGCGTCGATCACCAATCTGGGTTATGCTGTTTGATCTCGTTAGCGTACGCATATCGGGTCATGGATGAAATGTTTTCGCTCAGGCTCGTTTTCCATTGTGTGGCGTTCGTATGGGTCATTACGCTGTACATATCTCGCCGCATCTACGGCAACATGCATTGCACCCGAACCTTCCAGCGGCATAGCTTTCTGGGCCATCCATCTTGCTCTATTGCATCAACGCTGTGTTGATCTCGTGCAAGATGAAAGGCTTGAAAGTACGAGTTTGTTGCTAACAATTACTTGTAATGGTTGGACTGCTGTATCAGTTATGTGCGAGGATCGGGCTGCAAGGGGAAAATAGCCAAGGGAGCAGGCTGAGTGCGTCCTGGAACCACAGCAGTATTTCGATTACCTTCTTCCCTTCCCTATTCCTCATGTACGCCAGTCGTTACTCTTTACGTGTGTGCGCAAATCGAGCAGGCACGGGGGACGCACAGGTGGGACATGCCACCGCCATCATTTGTAGGCGGTGCCTAAATACACAAACGTGGGAAACGTGGGAAACCTCAACACGATGCTCAGGGACTGTGGTTGCACTGGCACGCTCCACGACCGCGATAAAAGCGGGGATAAGAGAGCAGGCAACAGTTCGTCATTAACGTTCAGCCCACCACTATGTCGAAAAGTCATAATAGGTAGCAGTCCACAGCCGATTAACCACGTCTTCATTACTCAATAGCCGATAATATTCTGCCCCCAAAAGGGAATCTTAAAGCAAGTAACGTGAGACCTTCACAAGTTACTGACATTTCGCACTATACTCTACATCCTGCTTACTTATACTGCCGTCACCGCTGCTGCAGCTGATCATGCGTTGCGAAGAAGTGTCACGTGCATTATTCCGGTTTCACCAAGGCGCTGGAGGACTCACCCCACCGTGACGCCACCCGCGCCCCACCTGTACTGACGCATCCAGTGTGCCCGCATTGACGGCTATGGGTCCCAAGCTGGGGGCACCTCCGTCCCTACATCACCCGCTGCCACTGGCTGCCCCCAGGCCCCCGTGCTTCCGCTGGCGCACCTTTTGCTGCTGCCCAAACAGCAGCTCCGGGTCAAAGTAGCGGACATCGAACACCGCCAGTGAACTGTACAGAGCCGCCACCCAGTACATTATCAGAACCACTCGCTGAATCACCCACAGCGGGGTGTACCCGGGGGCGTCCCACAACGCCAAGTATGAAATGCGCCGGTAAAGCAGCACCTGCTCAAATGAGGCGCAGAGAACGGGCCAAGATTCAACTTCGTCCTAAGGCACAGCGCACTGTCGTGGAGGCAGCGAACATGACGACAAGGTTCAATGTTTCGCACGGTACTCTGAGGCCTATATTAACACCTTACATTTGGCTTCAGGTACGGGGCTCGGTCAAGAACGCACTGGAACCCCAAATTGCGCTATAACAGCTGCCGTGGAGGGTCAAAGCCTGATCCTCTGATCCTCGCAGTCTGTACCTGACATGTGGATGAGAGACTCCAGTTTGTAGGATTCATACCCGGAGGCAAAGTGCAAAATTTACTCACCGTTGCGTATGCTTTCATGGCGATGTAAAGCGCCGCTTCCAGGAGGAACATGATGTAGATAGCGGCGAACTCACGCAGGTACAGGTCATATCGCCCCAAGCGGATGTACAGCGTCTGGCTGGTCAGCACGAAGAAGCCACCAATGATGGCCATCAACAGGCCACCCTGACCACTGGGAGATGGATGGAAGGGAAACGACGGGGACGGTAACCAAGTGTAGGCAAGCTCCCAGTGGAGAGGAGCAGCGTGCGTACGAGCATGCATGCCACAACGGCCCATCCGTTCTCCTCCCATTTCCCGTCCCGCACCCATTTTAGTCTTGCCCGTGCATCCTGAGCAGATGTGATCCACTCAGATGTCTTTAACTGATAATAATAAGCCGTTACTTGTGTACTCGTACAGGTTTAAAGCTTTCCGTAAGGTTCAGTCCGGCCTTGGGTTGATCATTAGGACATGATGCGGCCCTGCCGGCCCGCGGATAAGTTAACATGCCAACGTATGTTCCGTATGATATCACACAGGCCCCTGAGGTACTTTTGCAGCTGTCATTGGACATAGGTCGTACAGGTTTTATTTGCATGGATAATCACTGTGACCGCCGCACCTGTACACGATGACCTGAGTCAGGGGAGACTTGAGGTAGATGGGGTCAGTGTACGCAATAAGGACGATGTGTGCCACGATTAAGGCCAGCACAGCCCCGAACTGGTAGATCATGCGTCGCAGCATGCTCTTGCCGCTGGGGAACATTTCCTAAGGCGGCAGAGCGCGAAAATATAGGATCGGAAATCATCAATGCGCATGAAAGAGCTGAGATTATTGTGCTATAGCTTCGGGGTCAGAGCAAGAAAATCCGTGACGTCTACGAGCCAAACTGGATGGCATGAAACCCCCTCCCACCGCAAGATTTCTTCCGCCACCTTCAGCGGGCAGAAACGGCCAATAATTGTGGCCACGGAACACGCACGGCCACGGAACACAATGTTCTTTCCTTACAACTCTGCTCCGCAAGCGGGGATCTCTGTCATCCAGCAGAGATCTAGTCGATTAACGTGTTAATTACTTTTCCTTTTACCTGCATCGCCCTTGCTTTAAGGCATTCGATCCATCACCCACACATGCTCTCCTAGAAGATATACACGTACCTCGGTAAGATCCAGTCCAGTCGATGGTTGGACAGTGATGGTTGCATCGCCAGGAGCCCCAAGAGGTTGGTTGGCAGTTGCATCGTACACAGGGTTCGTCCAGGTCTGCACTTTATTGCTGATCAGATTGCTGCCATTAAGGCGATATATGGCATCTTTTTCGAGGGGAAAAACATTTCCCGCCGCTGATGCAGTGACGACGGGAGGGCCCCGTCGATGGCCCATCACTTTGCCTTTACCAACCTTCCCTTGCTACCCTATAACTTTAACTCATAGGTTTAGGGTACAGCCCGTTATGGTCTTTTATTGCTACGAGTTATACTAAACCGTATGTTGGTGGCCGGTGCCTGTGCTAGGTCAACCAGCCCCGTAACGACCACCAACCATACCTCCAGCCAACTTAGGGCTGGTCACACGCATATGTATGACCTTCTTGTAGATTTAATCTCCCGAATACCGATGGGGGACGGATTTACCATGCATAATGGTCCTTATGCGGTTTGCAAGCAAAAGTCAAAACATAATATTATGTAATGTCGCCCTGTGTAAATTTTCATTTGACTGGATAATGTTTGAGTACCCAATTATTTTGATACAACAACCTGATGCGGGAGGAATTAGTTGCAACACCGGTCCAGGGTGGCGCATTGTTCGCGGGGAGCTGTGCACGAAACTGCATTAGCGCTTACCTGGTTTTGCACGCCATTTTGCATACTGTGTATTAGGCCTGCTGAACCTCCCCTTCAGCCTTAGCGGCGACGTGGGCGGTCTCCTTTCGGGAAAATGAGGTCTAGTGTTATGCTTTTTCGGACCCTGGGCAAGGGTTTGGGGCTATGCGCGGACGCAAGCAACACTGGCTTGGCGCAGAAGGTTTGTGCGAATGGCTCAGGGAGCTCATTATGATGAAGAACTACTTTCTCGCGAAGTATAGAGCAGCGGAATGCGACGAGCTAGCAGCACATTCTATAGCAAGCCTACGATTTTCTGAAAGGACCTTGATTGGATGTCATGTGCAGGCTTTGCCAGCCCTCACGGCCACGATGTCGAGCACCTCCTCCGATGCTGAGCCAAGCAAGGCGGCCCACTACGTCGCTGCACTTGGAGGCATTCTCGCTGGAATCTTTGGTGCATCGTGCGTTGCGACGGCCGGCGAGGTTGCTGATGGCCTTCACGCGCCTCACTTCCCTTGGCCACACGAAGGGGTGCTAGACTCTTATGACCATGCGTCCATTCGCCGTGGACATAAGGTAAATCGCTATTTGGAAAGTGTACTTACTATCAACACGTGTGCGCTTCATGATAGCTAGGACTTCATCGGTCAGCGATTCATTTAAGGATGAATTATAGCAAGGATGAGAAATGGGAAGGAAACCAACCCGGTCGCGTTGTGGTATTGGGGACTTCGTGCTGTGTGACTGGGACGAGGGCAGGCTATTTGCGGCAAGCTCCCCCGGGGGATCTAAGCTGGTCGAAGCCTCCTGCAGACAGACGCCGCGAGACAACATGGTAATACGCGCTGAGTCTTCGTGCTAGCCTGCACCGACTGCAGCAGAACGACGTTCTTTCCCCTCTGCCCCACCTGACGCGCTGAGAGGAAGCCCCGTTTGCTCAGTAGGCTTCAGGAAATACTGCGGGGCTACCACGGGACTACTACTCTGACCCGTTCCCATTTGCAATGCACTGACTATTAACCTTTGGCAAATCTCCTCTCCACCCTGACCTCGCAGGTCTATCAGCAGGTGTGCGCGGCATGCCACTCCATGCAGTACCTACACTGGCGCCAGCTGGTTGGGGTATGCTACACGGAGGAGGAGGCCAAGGAGCTTGCGGCGGAGACAGAGGTGAGATCTGTGCTCGAGGCACATGGTGCGAACGTTGTTGGTCCAGCGAGGACCTTCCACGGGTTGCAACGGTATACTGTATTAAGCCCGGGCGAAGAATGGCTATGAGGCAGCTGTATCCTTGAATACAATAGCATTGTGGGTTTTCTTGTGCGTCAAGACATCTGGAGCACCTGAACCAGATTCGATCCGACAGGCGCAGTGTCCTTTACGGATAGCGAAGGGTTCGCGATAGGCATGCATGCGCCGAGGGAGGTCGAGCGGTCAAGCAATGTTTCAAGCAATGTAGGAAGTGCGTCATGTTGGACGGTCTACCCGACTTGCCTGGCTCTCGGCGAGCAAGATGCCGTGCAGCCTATGTGCGGACTGGGTGCTTCTGGGCTTGACCTTTTGAGTGAATGTGGAAACCTGTATAATGCTGCAACTATCCAGTGATGGTGTCATCTTGTCGCAAAGCTGTCTGGGTAGCATGGAGGGAACTAAATGAACTAACTGAACACGTGCAGCGCTGGAGGCACATTCACGGTAGGAAAATTGGAAATGACTGCCTTTTCCGATGGATGGCAGCTGTTTGACAGTGGGGTTTCCAGGTCGCACTCTATGATAGATAGGTGCTTCTCACGGCGGTGTTGCACCTGTAGCCGGTAGAGTATATGTAGCGTTTCTTCTACAGTAGTAAGCTCTACTCTCTTGTAGTACTTCTTCTTGTGGGGTGCCACAAGCTCGTCTTTCCCTGAATCTCGTGGTGCCCTGCATGCTTTCGTGTACCACACCTTGTCGCATCATTCTGTAGCCGTCCAGCCGGGCCCTTTCACTGCCTTCCCGTCCCTGGCCACCTGCGTGTCCAGGTTGAGGACGGCCCCAACGACGAGGGGGAAATGTACACGCGGCCGGGCCGGCTCTTCGACGCCTTCCCCTCGCCTTATGCCAACGAGCAGGCTGCCCGCTATGCCAACGGCGGGGCCTACCCACCTGACCTCACGCTTATTTCGGGTGCACGCCACAACGGCCAAAACTACATCTTCTCGTTGCTCACCGGTTACCGGGACCCACCGGCTGGCATTTCGGTGGGATGGAGGGAATAGGGAGGACGGGTTTGATGTAATAGTATATGGATTTTGGGAAGATTAGAAGACTGTCAGATGGCATAGGAACGACTCGATGTGTGTTTGCAAGGCCCTTCGGGTGAATCCGAAACCGTTTTATCAACCCACGCCCGACTGCCGCATCTGTGATATCAGGTTAGCTATATCAAACACCAAGATGCTTCCTGGATGCCTTTGGGTCTATCAAGTTGGGGAAATTATTGCATCTAGAATGAGAGAAAATAATGCCTTTTGTACACCGGACCGATGTCTATCGGAGGAGCGTGGATCGACAGCAACACCTGCTTACCTATCTTGCACCAGTTGGCGACAACGGTGATACTGCACTCCGTGTTCGGTTGATGGGGGCTTAAACTGATTGCCTGATTATGAGCGGGGCAACCCCGTCATCCTTCAGGACCGCTCACTCTTCTCGCGGTGTGTTTTCATTGCCATTAGGTCCGAGAGGGTCTTTACTACAACCCGTATTTCCCGGGTGGTGCCATCGCCATGCCGAAAATGCTTGTGGACGGCGGCGTGGAATTTGACGACGGCACCCCGTCGTCAGCCTCACAGCAGGCTAAGGACGTGGTGACGTTCCTTACCTGGAGCTGCTACCCGTACCAGGTGCGGAACACATCAAAAAGTTCTGGCCGGGATCAGGCATCAGGGTGAGGGGGGTGTCGGCATGTTAAGTACAGCGCCAGCAGGTATCCGCGTCACATACAATATTCTGCTTATTTAATATGGCCTTCACAAGGTAATACTTGCTGCGCCTGTCAACTTAGTCTATAGGCTCAAGTTTCGGGTCCCTTGGTCATGGCTGCAAGCCTTGTAACGCTTCCCCCGGGTTCCCATGGCCATGGCACTCCCCACTGGTTGTGTGCATGCTGGCCAGCGCAAGGCAATCTCACGAATCCTCTTGGTACGATCGCTTCCATTTTTCTGTGCGCGTCTGGCTTTTTACAGGACGAGATGCGCGTTATGGGCATTAAGGCCTGCCTCATGATTACAATCCTCATCGGCTTTGCTGCGTATTCGAAGCGTCTGCGCTGGGCGCCGATCAAGTCGCAGCGCATCGTTATGGATGTGGTCAATTAGGGGCGCAGCAGCGACAGTGCACGTGATGGCGATTTCGGCCTGCGGGGCAAGGGGGCCGTGTAATTCCCCCGTGCGGATCCTTAAGATCTTGTCGAATCCTCAGCGCCACCATCATCGCGATCATGGCCGCTGTAGTCCTTGTACACCCCAACGGAGAAGCTGGCAGAAGCAAACAGAAACAACGTGACGTGCTGCCGATCTCTTGACATCGCGATGTGCAACGGCAAGAATTGACCATGCCAAGTACGGGTGCGGTGTTGGTGTACGGCATCAACCCGCAAGTAGGATGAGTAGCAGCACGGAATTTTGTCTGGCTAGGACGTAAGTGTTATTACGCGACGCCACAGGTGCTGGATTCCTTAGGGCCGCACATGAGCGAACACCGCAGGGATACCCCATGTGACCGATGAAGTGTGCATGGGCGAGGGATTAGAAAGACGAAAATAGCCCTCCATGCTGTAGGTTGTTGCACCTATTGCGGTATTCGTTAATACGGTCTTATGACTGCCGCGGCCACCTGTACGATGCGCCTCGAGTTGCAAGACGGACGTCAGGGTGGGAACGTGCAGTACTGCGTCTCAAGGCTTATCAACCTGGCGAGCGATGTTTTAGGTTAGTGCAATTGTGTATCAGGGAAACCATGCTGATTCTGTCACGTGTGGAACGGCCAGTCCTGGTCACGGAAGGGTTGGAACCGTGTAACACCCATCGTGGCTTGGCAAATCGCTTCAGAATCTAATTTTCGATCTTTCAAAGATCCTCATAAACCTTCATCGGCATGTGGTGTCCTTACTTTTGATAGGATAAAATGCTTCTAGATATGCAAAGCGATCTTTCTATACGAGTTGAACGGCATCCGTACAACCACGTCAGCCCTGGCACTGAGCATGTACGCATACGGAGAGAGAGATATACTACAGATGAACTCCCTGACTTTTGCATTAAAACAAGTAAGCGTGTGGTGCGTATTGAACTAAGTGGTCTGCAGTTCGCACCCACTTATTTAGATCCCCCGGCATAACCTTGTCCAAAAACAAACTCCGTGACTGAGCTATCTGCCTTAATAGTATGGCAACTCTTCGCTGCTCTCTACCCGTAAATACCACGGCTCATCTCCGAAAGCGCGGATGTCGCGCCGTGTCGGCAAGCAGAGGCAGGTGTCAGCAAAAGTCTACAAAGCCATATGTATAGGAAATGAATCGTCATCTTTATTTCGATACAGGCATTTGCGTGCGGGCGTCAGCTCCGGAGCAGGTCTCACCACTGGTGGGTGGAAATTGAACCATTCAACTGGATCTGCTGTAAACTTGGATAAACGTGGCAAGCCGCGATGTCCATTGATGTATGTCCATCAGCGGGTAGCGCGAGCCTCTCACGCTGGTAACTCCCAGACGGAATGTTATGTCGTGGCCCTTGCAGGCTTCGGGAGAGCTGCAGTACAATCGGTTGCTGTTGACAATTTTAGATGCAAACCCGTTTTTAAGCGACGGTTCGCGCACGGTGAGGTATATCGAGAGCTGTCCGTCCAGGGTAGGGTTGCTGTCCCTGGGGTTTATACGGCATCGGGGCCTTTCCTCCATCACGTTTTTTTGAAATAGTCCTGGTGGTAATTTTGTACTTGCTTCGGTGTGAGCTGCTCGTACCACGAGCAGCTAAATGTCCTGGCTACGTTCCCAACTGCATATGCTGCGTGCTGACGATGCCCGCAGGCCGTGGCGACAGCTGCGCTCCTAGCAAAGCAGTACCGCTCTAAAGTCACTGTCCTGGTTGTCGACGAGCCAGGTGGGTGCTGCTACCAGGTACTTCTATCAATGGTATGAATCAACCGTTTGGGGCAGACCAAACGATGAGCTGGGCCTGCACCGCCACGGCGGAGCAATGGGAAGGCCTGCTTGCACAGCTGGGATCACCAACTGATGTGTTTCGGTCCCATATTATAATGTGCAATGCAGGTCGTACACTTGTGTTACATTAGCAGGGACATCTGTCACTTTCTGGCACAAAAATATTAGTTAGGCATGTGAAACACATGAATTTGCCCTTCCATCGGCAGGCACGGAGAACACAGATCCCACCCGCCGCCTTGAGAGCATCTCCTGGCACCTCAAAGATAGGGGATGCGAAGATTTTGAGGTAGTGGAGCGGGCTATCACGTCACCTGCATCTGTGTTGGTCGGTAAGTCACTTCCTCGGTCCTTCCAAAATTTTCATGCATACGGCAAGGGCTTTTACGTTGTCGTAGTTCAAGATGACCAGGAAAGGAAATGAAAAACATATGCATGAACAAAATGAAGCTCGCTACCGGGATATGCTGTTATGAAAGTCATTTTTCATTTAATCAAGCTGTTATGTCTCTGGGCGTGTGGTGGATCTTTCACGGTATGAAGGGTGCTGACTGTACCCACTTCAGTTCTCGCTAAGCACTGAGCGTGTTACCGAGTACTCTGCAGGACTGAGCGTTACGATACACTTTCATAGCCTTCCATGATGGAAAGACTGACCTATTTTATGCTCCGCTCCCAAATGCTTTGCAGGCGACGTGGCTGACGAAATTTCTGCCGACATGGTGGTCCTGTCCAGCGAGGCCGTCCACGCGAAGCATGTAGATGCTAACCAGCTGGCTGAGTTTGTGAGCTGCCCGGTGCTGCTGCTGCCCTAACATGGTCTTGCGGTGACGGATTGAAGGTGCTGTGACGGTAGCTTTCGTGCCTGTGACGGAGACTAAAGGCGTCGGTTCATTGGACCTGTCTGGGAACCCTCGGCACGTGAATGTGGGTAACAGCTACTGCAATCCCTTTAGATGGTGGTTGCGTTGCTTTTAAGCAGATGAACGCATGAAAAGGCTTTAGAGATCGCGGAGCTCGTTTGGTTGTCAGGGTTGCGCTGCTTGTTATCGATTAGGATGGAGGTATTCCAAGCATGACCGAAATGCAGATACGGGAATAAGAAATGTGCCGTGCAGCATTAGACCGCGCAGGGTGTTTTCTGTGGAACTATTTCCTGAGCTTAGTAACGTAAAAAAGGGACAGCCTTCTCCAAAAAAGGAGGTGACAACTGATTGTCGTATAAGCGGCAACTGTACCGTTTGGGGACAAAGATAGATTCGGAAGAGCGATCGGGGCACAGGGACGGCGAAAATGGCGTGTGCCCGTCTGGCTGCCTGGGTCCTTTGGAACCCCGTCGATTTTTGGCTGCATGTAAAGTGAAGTTTTTGGTTGTTGCAGCAACGCTGCTACATCAGACGTGTCGCGCGCCGATTTGTTATATGAAAGACGGTTTGGATATGCCATTTGCCAAGGCTGCATGGCACTTGCCTATATATTATGGTTCTCGCTCCGCAAGCAAAGTATCTTTCCATGCCGTGTAGGCCGAGTAGGCCTGTTATCTTAACGACATGGGAGCGCGTAGTAATCCGGGGACACCAGCGACTATGCCTTGCATGCCTGGATGCCGAGCCTGTACGACTGTGCTGCAATTGTGCACAACAGCGGGTTCACCTCTCTTCGCCGACGTGGGCTGATGCTATCTCGGTTCTACTTCCGTGGGTTTCTCGATAGGGTTTGCTCACCATTTTTCCCATCCAAGCGCAAACCATGCTCGTTGGACACTGTGAAGATACCGTTAGTCGCACAGATTTATCATTGTGTCCTGGAGGCACCTGGACAGGCCTCCCCTCAGACGCGTTATAACCATTGCGCTCGTGACGTGTCTGTGCTGGGTCTGTGAACTCCTCTAAAATGTCCATGTGAAATTCAGGATTTGAGCCTGAGGTAAAACAGTCTTCCGATTATTCCTGTGTTACAAATCCGTCTTCACCGTATCAGCATCCCATCATGGATCGTGGATTGCCGGATCGTGAGACCGCATTCCGTAAATCCCATTATTTGAACTAGGTCACTGCGTCAGTGTAGGATCTTGATGTGCGCACGTCCCTTGTTGGCTGTGCTGCGTGGGTCCATGGGTCCGATGGGCCACCGCGGGATGACCTGCAGGTGGAGGCCGAAAAAGCAAATCAGCAAGCTGGCCCACCTCAGGTACATAATAAGACGTGTGATTGTCCTCACTTGCATCACCAGAGTCATCTACCAGAGACTCACACAAGCGCACTGATCAACATCGTGCGCAGTTAAGTTTTTTCATTGTCTCCTGTGCGGGATGCCCTGGCGGACAACCCTGGCGAGACTTAAGCTATGGACCATACCCCTGGACCGTCTGTGCCAGCGAGGACTTCTGTCACCGCAAACCAGCGCGTTGAGCCTACCTGCGCGAAAACCTTGCTCTCTCCTCACGTCCTGGCGTCCCGGACTCAAGACTCAGTTTCCTCAATTGGTGGCAATGAAAGACCGGCCTAACCTGCCGGCCACCTACCGCTGGCCGTGTACCATCACCGCCTAGGTCCCAACCCATGACTGGACAAGTTAACACCTGCCAGCAAGTCGGCCCCAGGCCCCACCTGCACGTGGGCGTCTATCGTGCCATCAGCGCCCCTTCGCGGTGGCTGTTGGTACAGGCCCATCTTAAGTCGTTCCACCCCGGTCCACGCCACCATCAACCCGTTGTCCGTGCAGTACCTTTGGAGGTCCAGGGGTAAGAGCTCCCGTTACAAAATCGCACGAAATGCTCTTGGAACGACTAATGCAGAAGGAGACGGTGTAACAAGGGAAGGGCAATCCGTAGCCAGTTGAGAGTCAAAGAGGGCGGCGACAGAGGGGGCCAGGTTCGACATATCCCTTCCTTGTAATAGTCGATTTCCTGTAACCCTTCGCCACACTGTCATGCCGCCAAACCCCTGGCTCCGGGCACAAGGCCGCCCAAGCCACCTTGTACAGCATCTTGCCAACTCCGAGCGCCCCACCTGACGGGCGGATACACGCATGGCAGCCCGAACTCCTCCGCCACGTCACTGAGACCCGCCCGCACGGCCATATTAGCTGCTACACCGCCAGCCACCACCAGCGATCGAACGAAGCCCGGCTGCTGTCGCCGCTCCTGTCGGCTGCCCGTCCCGAGGTCTTTCCTTTCCCCCACGTCGCCAGATTCTGCTGGCGTTGTTGCTGAGCCGAGTTGCTGAGCTGCGTCCTCCCGGAGCCACTCCAGCGCCCTGTGCGACGGCATCGGATGGCGACTGCAATGAGGTGCCGGGTTTGGGTGAGGTACAAGTTGCATGCAGCCGAGCGCAGGAGGGCTGCCTCGACGCTTTGTGGAGAGCTGCACTACCGCCTCAGCTAGGCGTCGAATGTGCTGAGGCACCATACGTCATAGGCTTTCGTGCTCGATGATCAATATTTTGAATGGGGGAGCCCCTATACATGGGAGGAGGATACGAGCCGCGGTCAGGAAACGGAGTTGAGGAAGTCGTGTTTCGATTATCACGTCACGTGGTGTTGCAAGATGCCGACCGCTTTAGACACTTGCCTCATGTGCCACTAAGGCGGATACCTCCATGCAATAAGCCATCACTTATTTCATGACAACCCCGCCCACTCCAGCGGGCAGAAGGTCCCTTACCTCCGGGTGCGCTGCTGTAAGAAGCGAACCGCTGTTCGTTGGAAGGACGCAGAGATGTCGGCAACAGCGGCCGAAAATTCCGCCTCCGAAGCGGCTTGGCGCGCCGCTGCCTCCGCCCGCAGAGCAGACCCTGCGGCTTCGTCTACCAGTCCGTCCTCTGCCGGTCCTTCAACGTCGCCACCTTTTGCACCCGCCTCCAGCGGCCCCTTACCAGTATCCATGGCGACGTCACCAGCTCCTCCGGCACCGGCACCAGCACTGCCACCAGCTGTTCCCGCTACCGCAGCCAGTGCTGGGGGTAGCGGCAGGTCCGGCAGCCCCAGCTCCTTCCTCTTTTGGGAAATGAGCGTCATGACCTGTGTCTTGAGGCCAGAGAAGGAGAAGTTGCAGCTGTCCTTCTGGGCCCCGTTGGACAGCGGCATGGTCAGTGGATAGCGCACGTGGGCGTCGGGGCGTGCTGCCGCAGCCAGACGTTCGAGGTGCGGGCCGCCTGTGGACGCGGGTTCACAGGTAGGGGCCGGAATCAATGTAGGTAAGGGAATGCAGATACATCTCTGGACAGAGCGAGAGCGGTGTCTACAGGATATTTGGTTCGTATAAATGAATAAGCGTACCTAACGTGGTTATATACATATATTATATACTCATGGTAGCAGATTGGCAACGGGGCTCCGGCGAAAGGAAAGGAGCCTGAGTCCTTAAATCGCCATTGCTGTGTGGTTAAATGCCCCTCCAGTACCACGTTGGAGGCCTGCCAAGTGTCAACCCACCTACCGGGTACTGCAGTGATGCCTGCCACTCGCGCAATTTTGTCGAAGCACTCCCCCACCGAGTCATCCAGGGTCGTCCCAATGATGCGGTGGCGGCCCACCCCCTCGCACAGCACCAACATGTTGTGGCCCCCGGACACCAGTAGCAGCAATGAGGGGAACTGTCCGAGGGGCAGCAAAGTGGTGGAGATGGCGCACATTTTATGAAACATGAAACACCTACAGCGCCCATATCGACTACGGGGACCAGCTGCATGGGGTAGGAAGGGACTGCAGTGCGGGTGGCGTATCTTCAAGGCAAGCCGCGCTTCAGGAGGACAGCGGGACAGGAAAGGAGAGACGCAGGAGGGAAAATCTCGAACCCCGCCCCGGTTAAGGACCTCCTAGAAAGCCTATTTTTCACCATGGCAGATGTTTCGTTCGTTGAACATGAAACCCCAGTGACCTGCCATTGCCGACTGCAGTGGTGCGGCCCCCGAGCACGGCCGTGGTGAGGTCAGGCCTTAGTCTCATGGGAGCCACCGACGGGGCGGCGCAATGAAAGTTGTGTGGGGACGTCAGGTAGCCCTGCCGCAGAGATCCGTGCAGGGAGAGGATTATGCGGCTAGCATTCAGCTGGCTACATGCCATTCCGTAGCTTGGGATGAGGATGCCATCACCCGCACATGCCATTTTACGGGGCCGAACAGACCTTATTGATCACTTTAATGTCAGCTCAAATGAAACAAAGAGACATCTGTTGCCCTTTTCCGCGTCATATGAGCTCAGGGGCTTTGCATTTTAAAACGGCACAAAACACCTTGAAACACTCCTGCTGGATATTATCAGCACCATGAAGTGTAACCCACCAGCATGGGGGTAGTGTTGACGGACGGCAGTCGCGTCATCATCGCATGAGCCTCCATGTGGTGTACAGGGATGTACGGCAGACCGTGCTGGGCAGCCAGACTCAAGCCGTACTGTACGCCAACCTGAAGATTCCAGCACCCAAAGAAGCATCAGTTGAAACCTCAGAATACGGTCTGGCACGTTAAGCTCGTTACCAGGTTTGCGTTCCTTGCCAGGGCACGGCACGTGCACACAGGGTAAGCCTAAGTCTCTATCCCGTTATAACAGCGACACCGACAACAGTACCGGTAAGCTTTTCTGAAGCTCCCTGAGCCCAACCTACTTGAAGGCACAGTGCCAGCCCCGGGCCCGACGTCACCGCCACCGCGGTCAGCGCCCCCGGCTCCACGCCCGCCTGCTGCAGTGCCGAGTCAACCGTCGACTGCCCCGTGCGACGTTTCATGTCATCAACGACAGAGGGCAGCAGCGGACACGGGTCATTTCGGTGGCAACATACCTCAACATGAAACCAAGACTACCCACCCAACAGCCTATTGACGAGATTGTGGAGATCTAGTATTGCACCCAGGCACGAGCAGGATAACGCGACATGCTGAATCACAATGGCGGCCTCAACCACATGCCCTCATGCTGGATGCTGCCATGACAGTAACCAGGTAAGCAGCTACCCCGACTGACGAACACCTCCTGGGGGCCTAAAAGCAACCGCTACATTCGAGCGTTGATACGTACGCGTCTGTGGCATTTGAGCAGCAAGCTGCCTGCGTAGGGCACGAAGGTACGTCGGATACACGCTACAAAAAACCGCACTACACCAAACACCGTACCTGAATCGCTGATGCGTGCGCCTGACGTGCCACATCCGGCTTGACCCCCCCGTACTGCTCGTGCAGTCCGGTCTGCACGCGATGCAGTCCGGCGAGCGCGATATAAATGAGCCGGTCAAGGCTAACGTGGACGTTTACATGACCACCTGATGCCCTGGCGTGCTGGTATTACCACATGGCTGTGACATGCGCCTGCTAGTACGGCTTGGCACCATATACAACAGCGTACTTACGCAGGCCCTCCCCAAAATCTTCAGCTAATCCAAGCCACTTCCCAGTGCCGGTCAACCTCTTATACTTTGCTTTTTTTGTCGCTACTTTGCTGCTCGTCTTGCCTCTTGTTGACTGGCTTTGCACGTGCCTAATGCGGCCCCCCCGGGAAAACCCCAGGGAAAACACACCTGCGACGCAATCTGGTGCGACAGGACGGTGCCATCACCACGCACCACCGCGGCCGCTGTGTCATCGCAGCTGCTCTCAATGCCCAGAACCAGCCACTGCGATGGATCGCCAGTTTCCAGAGCCGCCGCCGCAGCTGCATTGATGTTGCGGGCGGCTGCGGTTGCGACAGTCCCAGAACAATGCCCAGCCAGAGCATCAGCCCCTGCATCACCGGGGTTGGCCTCCGCCGCCTCCACAGCGCCGCGCCACGAGACCTCCGCTGGCGGTATTGCCGCCGGGTACTGCTGCCGCCAATGCAACAACAGCTGCGCATAACCGAAATCGTCATCAACCCCAGCGCCCTCCAAAATCTGCGCTGTAGGCTCCCCTGTTGACTTGCCCGGTGTCTCTGCCGGCTGCGTAGCTAGTTCCGGCTGCTGCTGCTGCTCTTGGGGCTGGGGCTGCTGCTTAGGGTCGGTCGCAGCAGGTTTACTGTTGTCCCTGCCCCCGCCCTTACCCCCCTTCCGACCTTTATCCGGGCGCGGTTTGAACCTGTCCCCTAGAGGCGTCATCGTGATTAGGCGCCCCGACGCCTGCAGGTTACCGCGGCAGCGATAAGGATCGACTGAAATTTCGGACATTAAAAAGATCACAACACCAGCAGGCAGTCGATTCAACAGTCTGTCTGGATTTTACTTGACTGGTTGCCAAGGACATACCCTGAAACACACTCGCGCCAACCCCCCTTTCCCCGCTATCATCGCCAGCACCGCTGCCCGGCGAATGCCTCCATAACGCTGCACCTGTCATGCAATCATTCGTGAAATTGCACGATTCCAAATACCCATACAGTGACTTACCCATCCAGCCACCCAGCTCGTTGGCGCTCCAGCCTAATCCCCAGCTGCCTCTCCCTCCAGCGTATTAACCAGCCGCCAGCAGCCCCTCCCCCCCGCCCACCTGTGCCCCCATGCCACTGACGTCCACCGCCAGCCCCCTCTCCGCCATCGCCATCACGGAACCCGGCATCTTGTCCGGCCATTCAATGAGGCACACCTCCCTCCGGAAGGCTGTCTCGAAGTCGATCAGACCCGCCATCTTATCGCACTTCTGCCCCAAACGGTACGGATCCATGTGGTGCACGCAGCGCGCGCGTTCGGGCAATGCCACTGCAACCTTCGGCGGTGCCGCCCCCTTCCCTGGCACCACCTCATCGTCAGCTGCGGACCTGCCGACACCCTCGCCACCGCCTCCGCCGTCCACTACCTTGTCTTCGTACGCTGTGTCGTCCTGATAGCTGAGGCATAGGAGAAAGGTGGGGGAGGGTACTTCCAGCAGTGAATCACGCACGAAGGCGCGCACAAAGCCACGGCTGATGGTGCTCTTTCCAGCACCCAGATGGCCGCTCAACGCGAGGACCGTCCCAGGGATGCTGCAGGACTGCTGCAATGCCCAGCCCAGCGCCTCCATATCGGACTCATTGGACGCCCATACATGGTAGCCTGGCGCGTAGCTCTTCGGCAACATGTTTCGGATGTGGGCCAATAACGGCCCAGCGTCAGCTGCCAACAGCTGAGAACGTTGAGGTGGGGGAATGCTGGTTACTAAGGCAGTCGACGAGGATTCGTGCAAGTAGACCGGGATAACGTGGAAATGGAGTTGCGGAACGCTTTGGCCCGCGGCGGGCCCGCTTGCTTGCATGACCCGAATGCCAGCGCAGCCGGTGGCGCACTGGACTGCTCGCACAAGTGCTTGTAAATCCTCCATAGTGGCCTGGGCAACCATTGGCGGAAGGCTGTCCAGCAGCGTCGCTGCAGGGTATTTGACGATGAGCAAGGCATGCCCACGAACAATTGGGTACTTGTCAAGGGCGGCAAAAGTGTATTGTGAGTCATATACTAAAGGTATTTCCAGCCCATCGCTTTGGAGGAGGAGAGAAAAGACGTTCTTCTCATTGTACCGGTATGAGGTCACGGGTGGCACAGCCGCCGAAACACCGGTTTGTGCCATCTTTCGGCGTTTTGTGGGTGGCTCAATTGCTTCCATGAAATCACGTCGCCAAGGTGTAGATATGACCGCATGTAACAACCTTCCACAGGTAACGAGAAACGCTTTAGTGCCCCGCTGGGACGGCGAAATCAGCAGCGATATTAAATCTATAATGCGGCATAAAATAGACAGAAAAAAATAACATGTGCAATTTCAGAACAATTTTACGCATGATGCCGCGCAACCATACATCGTCTGTCGCACAACCGGAAGCAGAACATGCAGGCGGGGTACATATGAGTTCTTGGTTTGCTGATAATGTTCAACTACACCGAAGTTGCCAGGATAATATATATCACCGCTTGCGCAGGAAATTTACCCTTGCACGCCCCGAAACCGTTGAACCGTAGGCCATTGGTTTGCCAAATAAAATGCATGTCATCGCCATACCTTCACCGGTGTGGCGTGCCCGTATACTCACAGCAATCTCGCCGTCTTTGAACGCGAGCGGTTGGTTTTAACAGACCTAGTTATATTGTAAGGTTTATGTATGCCGGCAACTGTTGTAAGAGATATCACTTCGCCATATGAAGGATATGAAGCGAAGTGAAATGTGCGAAGCGATCACTCCGTGGATCATACTCACCTTAACAGTAAGACGGTCATTTGGATCCATACCTCAGGGCATTGCATCCGGCTTAACAGACAACTTAGAAAACCCACAAGTGGTGTGCCTCTTCCTCGCCCAGTATACGAGCCCAGGATATACCTATATGTCAACGTATGCCCCACATATCTTGAGCTCTGATCCCCTGGCGAGTGAACCTAGTGCGAAAAACGGCAACATCCTATGCTTCGCTCCCTCGGACCGACGAATAGAATCTAACGGACGTTGAAGGCCTCCACGGTCCTGCTCACCCTGATTGTCATGCAGGCCCTAGGTCTCTTCCCACAACCACGACATCCCAGAGACACCGCGTCACTTCCGAATCATTGCACTCGGTCTTGTAACGTTATGCAACACCCACATCTCCAATATCCCTACCGCAGGTAACGGGACCCATCCCACCTGCAGCCAGCGCCGCGGAAGCGCACCGACGGCAGGTGGACGGCCGGAATGATACCTTTCTGACACGGGCACGATCTAGAGAAGCCGTCCCACATACGCGCACGCTCTACATAGAGGAGGATTTGGTCGGCGAAACCACGTTCACTTTAGCAAGTCTAAGGCATAACAACGCTGTCTCAATGCAAGTCGTATTCGTGTCGTGTTAGTCGTCGGAAAGCCCGTCGGGGGCCCATCACCTATGGGAAGGCGCCGGGCAGCAACGCTCCTGCTGCCGCCCAGACTACTTCGCCCCTCAGCTACGTACATCGATTTCGCCTTTTTGCTCTTCTCATTCGCCCTTCACTCTTCTCCGTCCCCTCAGACACTACGTCCCTGCCCTTCCCCTGGCAGCTAACCATGGTGAGCGCATGGCACGTAAGCACCAAACCAGTTCATGCCTTATGTTGGCGTGACCTGCCTAGCACTGGCCCCCGTCAGCGCACACCAAAAAGAGACACTTTGCCTCGTCGTCTTAAAATGTCAACGCAAACACCAATACTCGGGCGCACAACTACTGCGCTGCTACCCACCCGGCTTATTGTCATGCTTATTGTTGCCGAACCCTTTGGGCTGCTATTGCGTGTGGATCTTAACTACCTCCTTAGTGACAGGATCCTTCTCGCCGGCTGTACCCTTGGCGGCGGTGGAAAAAGGGGCGGCCTGCTTGGCGGCGGCGAGGCTCACTGCCCCGGTCTTGGCAGCAGCAGCCGTTGGTGGTGATAGCACGGCCGTGACAACTGCAGCCTTGTCCGCCACGGCTAATCGGTTCTGATCCGCCAGAGCTAACAGCTCGTCGACTTTGATGGGTACGAACGGGTCGGCTGCAGCAGCTCCTAGCTTCTGGAACAGCAGCTCCAGGTCGGTCGGATCTGCAGCAGCACCATCATCAACCCCAGGTGATTCACCCAAGGTGGGGGCGTTTTGATCCGAATGGCTCAAGTGCTGCGCGCTGGGGTTCAAGAGCCTTAAGCATGCAAACAAGCACATGAATCGAACATAACATAGCTAGGTTCACCTGCACGCCAGTGGTGCTGAATCTGAGCACGAATCTATCGCTTAGGATCTCCGCACATTACGCCGGTTGCGTGCTTGCTTCCAATAGGAGTGGTAACCGTTTTATGGCACGCACGCTAAGCTTCTTCCTCAGCCCACCGGTCCAACTCTTACACACACACACATACGCGACAAGCCTGCCGAATTGCACATTTCTCCCGCTTCAGTTAAAAACGCGTGCTGTTGCACTGTTCAGCGTCACAAAGCATGCTTAGTTGTCAGCCGATATGCAGCACATGCCAGGATTGTCAATAACTACTGTACACACACCACCATGGTGAATCCGCCACTCCGATTAAGGGCGCGACCCAGGGCCCCGAACAAAGCACCTTTACTCACCTAGCTGCTTGCGCAAGAAACTGATGGCCGCCTCCAGCTCCTGCCGAGATATCAACCCGTCCCGGTCCGTATCCAGCAGGTTCAACTTGTCGCCAATCTTTACTTCAACCTTGTCCAGCTCTTGCTCGATTGAGTGCAGCAACTTGGTAACCCGTGCGCCAAGACGCTTAGATGCGGCGGCGGGGGCATGCTCCGCTGCGCTGGCGCCGGCAGCTGCACCGTCACCTCCCCCCGCAGCTTCGGCACTGGGCCCCCCACCGGCAACCTGGAGACCGGCGGAGCTGAAGGCCATGGAGCTGGCGCCACCTGAACCGTTAGGTGTAAAGAGGGTGAAGTGGAGGGGGAGCCGCGGTATAAGTGATTATTTCGCGAATAAGACTCGAAACAGCTGGAAACTAAAGAGCCAGAGCAAGTGATACGGCCAACTGAACCTGAGCGAAAATTCCAGAGGGGTCCCCGCCTAACCTGCCCCAGAGATCACATAGCTCTATGCGCTGTGGACGGGGGAAAGGGTAGGCGAGCAGGAAATTAGGAGCGGGCACACAGCCACATGCATATATATAGTATTTATATTACTTGGTTGTGCCGTTGATCCACTAGATCCTGCTGGACGCTGATGGTGAGCGCTGAACCCAACGCATACATGTCGAAGTCAATTAGGGTGGTTTTATGAGCGCGTCCCTCTAGAAGGCGGAAGCTTAGTGGCTGGTGAGTGGCCGCTGGTGAGGGATGCCACCCTGTAATGCTTACACAGCATTTGCACTCACCTGACTTCTCTACATAGGACTTATGCAGGCGGTCCATCTCATGGCGCACCAGCTCCATGAACTGCTGCCGTTCCCGGGCCACAGCGGAGGCGGACGCCAGGGAGAGCAACGCCTCAAGGATTGCGTGCACGCGTGCCTCGCGGGCGGCAGAGGCCTGATGGGAGGCAACAATGTAGGGTTCAGGATGAGAACAGACACAGGGAGAAGGGGCAGGATTGAGTAAAAAGCCGCACACGTGGACCGTGCGGAGTCCAATATGAAATAAACTCTTATGTGGTGGCTCCCTTTTCTGAGCCACCTCAGCCTGAAGGGGGCCACAGCTCGTGCGCTACTGCGGCAATCCTTAGGGAAGAGAAGGTTTCGGGGCGCTGGGTCGCAGAGGTGCCACAGCTTCGGGCTACCCACCTTTGCCTCCTTCTCTTCATCTGATAAAGCCTCTACCGTCAGCGCGGCATCTAGCTCTGGCTTGAGTGCCGTACCAAGCGCTGCTGCTGCCGTTGCCTGGGCAGCCTCTACCACGCCTGGTGGTGCTGTGGCCGCTGCCGGGCTGCCTGCGGCAACTGCAGGAGTGGCCTCGCCAGCTGCTGCACCCATTGCCGCGCCAGCTGTGTCAACGGCTGCCATACCTGCGGTGCGCGCACCGGCTGCCACTGCTGCCAGAGTACTGGTAGCACCGGCTGCGGCGGCAGCTGACAGCGGCGGTGCCTCCACCTGCGCTGCAGCGACCTTGGCGGCAGCTGCCTTGGCAACAGCGGCCTCCTCCTTGATGAGTTCCTCCTCACGCTTCAGGAACTCCAGCTTCTTCTCCAGAGCCTGTCACGTCAGCGCAAACCGCACAAAAGGAGCGACGTGTTGCAGCAATAGCATTGGCATATCGCGAAAATCACCCATTCCAGTCTCGCAGGCAACAAGTGGAGGGCAATGAATCGGCACAAGTGGTGAGGGTGATAGGGAGGGCAGTGCAGCAGCTGTTAAGGACACGGACTGACGTGCACAACAGCGCTGCCGCCACAAACGACCCCTGTCAGTGCTGGTTCTCCTCGTCCTCTTTATGCAGTACCCAGGCAGGCTATCTCCCTCAGGTTGTCGCAGAGAGCCCGCGCCCGCGCCATTGCATGGGATATATATAAATGTAAATACATGTATATACATACAATATATCCAAGACGGCAATTCACACCAACCAGTAAATAAATATGCCTGCGTTATCCTGATCCCGAGGTCATAAACTTGCTGCAATTATGCTGAAGTTATTCGCTCTGGCTCATGACCTGATCACATGTATCTGTTCTTCGGCCCACCAGGCATACAACGATGGAATACATAATTATGTGGATGCAGGAAAAGGGACAAATAGCCCACCTTAGGCCCAGCCGCCCCTCCCAGCGCCTCGTACTCGACGCTCTCCACCACTTCCTCCGGAATAACGGACAATGTCTCCTTGAGCTTTTCATACGCCAGCTGTGGGTCACAGCAGCGGGTCCAGGACCAGCAACAGTGAGCAGGGACAGGGGACACCATCAGTGTGAAACAAACAGGGATGTGGGCCAGTAGGCAGAGATGCACAGCGGTGGGAAGAGCCTACGGAGGAGATGGGGGAAGCAAGCCGATAAACCTGAAGCTGCCGAAAAGTCAGGATAGCCGACACCCACTGCCGCTAGATCCAGGACGAAGAAATGTAATCACAACAATCTCGTTGCTCATCCTCCTTAACCCAACCAAGTTGCCCAGCGCTGCGTTCTATTTCCGGCTGGCGCACCTTCCCTTCATCTAATCCTCTTCACCCCATCGACCCCGAAACCCCAAATCGGATGTAATTGTCAGTTTTCATCTCTTAACCTAATGCACACTCGTTTGTAAGCCTCCAAGAAAAGGAGCCCCCGGACTCCCTGCCGATGCACTCACGTCCTTCTTCGCCGCCACGTCCTTCACGGACGCTGTGATTGTGAAAGCACGACTGAGCAACAAGAGCGAGGAGGGCAATCCGCGGTGCAGCGACAGGTCTAGCCAGTCGTGCATCTGCCTGCAGACCGCCGGTGGAAGGGAAAGTCAACTTGTCGAAATGTTGGGTTAGTCGGAATGCCATGATATGACTCGTGCTTGACTTGCAGCACACCCGACATGCAGCGCAAGTAATACATTCCCTAACGTCGTCCTGCGACAGCTGAGATGGGTTATAACAAATCCCCAACACACCTGCGCATGAAGGCGACGGCGCCCTCACCAAACGGCGCCCTCATGCCGCGAGCGCGACAAGCCTGCCGAAGCTCGTCCTCAGTCAGGTTCTCCAGACCCTCGCGCTCGATCTCGTAGTCATCATGCTTAATCTGCAGAAGGAGAGGTTGGCAGATGACAGTGGGAAAGGAAGTAGGCAAAGGGCGAATGACATGAGCCGTTAAGGCCGCCCCCTTTACGCTATGGGGATGGACATCTGGTACGCCCATCTGTGCAACCTGTCCGAAACTTGTCAACCTTGTGCCCCCCGCCACCCAACCATCTTCAACCCATCTTCAACCCACACCAACACTCTTCCCCTGATAGTGCCAATTGCTCGACTTCCTTCTCTCCTTGCCATACAAGCCCAGACCCTCACACACTGTAACTCTCTTTCCCCCTACCTTCTGCAGATGTGCTCGAAGACGGTTGCGCAGGAACTGGTCGGTGCCGAAGGGGTTGATGCCCACGAACTGCGCCATTGATACCAGCTGCACCCGCTCCAAGTTATCCAGCGTGAGGGCGTCGTTAAAAAGCTGCGCGAAGCGGATGATCTCGTGGTTCTCCACTGCATCGCCCGAGCGGATCTGTGCAGCAGTGAAAATACTCTGGGAACTAAGGCGTATGCTGCGTATGGTCTTTTACTGAGCGGGCCGGAGGGCACTGCCGCCTCCGGACATAGACATTCTGCAAAACAGCTAAAAAGCTAACAATACAAAACAATACGGTCTCTTCCTAGCAAATGGCACCACTCAAATTCACGATGTGATCACGCACGCCGCAACTGCCCATCCGAGGGCTATGAAGGCTCATTTGCATCGCCATGGTAAGAAATGTATTCCTTGCATGTCTCTCTGAACAATGTCTCTGTGTGGAAGTACGCCACACATCTTCAAAACCAGTTCCCCCCCGCACCAGCGCCTTGGCCGCCATGTCAACGCCAACGCAGTGTGCTAACTCCCCTCCATAGTCTCCACCACCCGTTGCGTCCCAGGACATCCATACACACGCGCCATGCACACATATTCCCTTGCCTTCTGGATGAACTCGTACAACTCCACTGCCGTCACCGCCTGAGTGCCCTTGCCAGTGCGTTGCAAGTCCTTGGCCATCTCACTGACAGTGTCCTACCGAAGTAGGGCGCCGAGGAGGGAAGCAGAGCGTCAAGGGAACAAGACGAGGGGAAAGGAGAGGGAATGCAGCGGGTAGAAAGCCATATTTACATTGGAAAAGTGATGATGTGGTGGTACAAGCAGGCTCTCCAGGCCGTCTACGATGCGCAACCTCGCTTCCCCGCCCGAGCGTGCTCCGCTCCTACCTGCAGGAACTTAGCCAGCTCAAGCTTGACTGCCAGGCGCCGCTTCATCTCTTCCTCCTTCTTGAGCTTATCCTCAAAGGTGGAGGGCAGCATGTTAGGGAAGAGGCGCAGCAGGAACGGCAACGCAAACTCCAGGAAAGGCACCACCTGCGTACAAGACAGGTTAGGAAGGTACCGATCGTAATGCGACAGGGTATGAATTTGATAGCAGCTTAACTGTATTACAAACTTACACTTATTATTACAAACTATACGCATGAACCGAATTTTGTGAGAGAGAGGAATGCAGAGCACCTGCCGCGCAGTGGAGCCGATGCAGATCCCGAAAGGGTCAGGAGCGCCGTGCAGAAAGAATGTGTGAATCCGGACTTGGATATTGATAAACCTTTGTCGTCTCTCCTTCACCACATCCAGACCAGCAGGCCCCCTACACAACACGCCTGTACAGCACACGCAGCATCGCACCGCTCCCAGATCTGAATACTGGCCAAGTGTCGTGCAATCCCAGCCGTTTAATTTCCGCGTCACCTTCTTAATTCTCAGTTGGCTGAGCTTCCAGGCATACCCAGGCGCAATCCACACTGGCTTCTGCCCAAAAGCGTACAGTCAAATACCTATCTGATGATGTCCGCATCATCACCTCGTTCTGGTTCTCTCACCGTGTGCATGAAGCCCAGGAATCCGTGCCCCGATTACCCCAACCCTACCAATCCTAACATCCCCTGCCTCTGAAGTCTTTTTTGTCTTCACCCCACCCCGCTGTGCTCTCCCTACCCGACCCAATGGCCTGCAAACTTGCCGAATACCCACCACAATGATAACCAATGGCACCAGCCGAAACAGATCCGCGGTAGTGCGGGTCAGCTGCCGCCGCTCGCGCCTGTGCAACCCATCCGACGGGAGTAGCAGCAACATCATCCAGCAGCACGGTGTCAACGAAAGGGGCTCGTCGGGGTTAACAATGCGATTCGCGCTCTGTAGCGATACTAACGGGATTGCAAAAAAATGTAAACCAGTGGCACAAAATGTTCGCCACCTGGTACCCTACCTGGTCAGCGTCTCCCCTCGCGCTGCCATGAAGGCGTATCCTGACGCCAGCCGCACCTCGTAGGCCAGAAGCTTGAACCCGACCTGAGATATCCGTAAAGCGGTAGGGTACAGATGCCCAGGGCAGCAAGGCAGGAAAAGGGGTTCATTGCCCATCGGTAGGTCCGAGGGAGAGGGGGCAGACGATCCACGTCGGCATTTGCAACAGCGGAACAGTTTGTAGACTTCAGAAATCCACGGCCGGCAGACACCGCCAAGGGACAAGAGGACGGAGCGGTACTTGAATGGAATGAAAAGCAAGCTGACGGGATAAGACAGTGAATCCGTCATATTGGGCTTCTAAACTGAACATGAGATGCAATAATCATGGCTCCCGGGAAGTACAGAGTTTAGCACATGTCTGGCACAGTGTGGATAGTAGCAAGTGGGCTGGACAACACGGTCCATACGTGCTGGCGACGCCCCGTTCCCGTGCAAAAACTGTATGCAGCGGACGCACCCAGTAGTGGTGCGCCTCGTGCTTCAGGTTTTTCCACATCGTTGATTTTTTGGCCCGCCACTCCTCCTTGCTCATGCTGCGGAAGCGCTGTATGCGCGACGGCACAGACGCCGTCCATCGCACAATCGCGACGGTCCCGTTGCCGATGGTCACAACCACATCCTTCAGCTGGGCGCCGAAACCACGGAGTGACGCGGGCCGCTCGAGCTGGTTCAGTCGATGGTTCAGGTCATCGTATTCTCGAATAGCTGTGTCACAGTCTTCGGCCTGTCGGAAATGCACGTACGCGGTCGCTACTTACTTGGAACGGTCAACACGGTGCCCCCACCGAGCCCAAAGGCATATACTTGCCTTTGGAAGCTGAGGGGCAACTTTTGCTGCATCCTTGGTTAACTTGCTCTCCGGGAAAAGGCTGGGCCGAGTAGGTTCGAATGGGCACTTCAGCGGCCGGTTCGTGTGGAAGCCCCGGCTTTGCGCTGCAAGTGATGCACGCACTATGTGAGGTAGAAGACGCAACTGATCAATGTTTTGGATGATACTGCCTGACACCTCCTTGCGATTGCTCGTGGTGTCGGCGGCAGTGGAGAGAAGCTCCACCACAGCAAATGGCTGTGCAGACCGTAATCCAAGAGGATCGATCTTGATAGGAAACCCATGATGCCTGGTCAAACCTAACAACACCCAAACTGGTTGGGAGCGCCGGAACAATGCCATCAGCCAGCCCTTATGCAGCTGCCCAATCGGCCCAAATCGCAAGGTTTTCAATTCAAAATACGTTAAGTAATCTAGACATCTTAAAAGGGGCTACACGTGCTGGAATAAATGTGGGACATAAACACACGCTGACGTTGTAAGCTTGCCGAAATGAGTAGTAAGTATAATATGAAATACCCAATGTTATATGAAAGGCCTATATTCAGCATAAGACTCCATCAAATTTCCGACCGTTAGATTAGCTACCTGCATTTGTCAACGCCCTACTGCTCCTACAGCTTGTCGAGACGTCGTAATCGTGGCAGTTGAATCCCAGAACGCTTCTTGGACCTTTTTCCTATTTCCGACAACTTCTGAATCTAGCATGTGCTTGTATGCATACGCATATGGGTGGGCAACATGGGAACCTTGTGCCAAGTAGGGCAAAACGTACTTGGCACAGCTCCTTCCTACCCTCCAAAACTTGTTCTCAACCATACGGAAAATAACCATGTACCAGTGTACCTTACGGAAGCACTGAATGAATGCCGTTCTCAGGAGCGCGTGTCGTGCTTGTACCGTTAATCCGAGCGAGTACGTTTTTCCAGAGCCCAACTGAAGTTCTAACTACCACAGCTCGATGGACAACTCGTTGAAATCTAAGGGTTCACAACCCATATTTCTAGGGACGATCGACTGACAAGGTTATGGGACCGGCTGTAGGACGGGCGCCGTGAGCCGCGTCGCGGAACTGTCACGGCCGCATCAACCGCAACGCACGGCCGCCGGTCGTGTGCGCATCCGCACGTGTCAGGCCCTTGGGCAAGTCCCCTTCAGGTTCTTTCATGACCTAAATATATATGTTTCAGCATTAGTTCCAGACATCACATCATTCTGAAGCATCACCCCCAAGTACAAGAAGTAACGGATAATAACCCAAGGCACACTCGCACGCTCCTTCGGTATAACTCAGGGGTATTCCCCTACAGCTTGATTCCTTCCTTGATCAGGAGCGCCGAGGGCAGCTCGACATCCCCTAAAACTGCAGTGAGTCTCGAATTCATAGCTCCATCGCGTCCACGTACCACAGTTTTCGCCATATGCTCACCCTTGTTTGCCCAACGTCCCCCCCGGCTCCCCGCTCGAGCTGACCCGACAGGTGTCCCGTTGCGTCACTAGTACGGCAAGATGGTCCGTGTGTCTTCCGCCAATACCAAGGCGTTTATGGCCGTTTTTCTTTTAGTTGCCATACACATTAGTGCGACCGATGCCCAGATACTCGATCGCCTAGGGTCCCGCTTCAGCGGTGGAGAGGCGGCTACCACCGGCGGCGGCGGTGGCGGCAGTACCGGAGCCAGTCTATTGGGTGGCGGCAACGGAGTGCTGGGAGCCGTTACCAACGGTGGTATTCGTAGCAATGGCAATGGCGGCGGCGTGCTGGGTAGCGGTGGCGGAGGCGGTCTTTTGGGTGGCAACGCCGGCAATGGGCTGTTGGGTGCCGCAACCGGTGGCGGTCTGCTGGGTGGCGGTAATGGCGGCGGCGTGCTGAGTGGCGGCCGCCTCGGCAGTGGCCTTTTGGACGGTGTAGCGGCTGCTGTTCCCGCAGCTGGCGGCAACCTGCTCAACGGCGGCGGCGGCGGCCTGCTCAACGGCGGCGGCGGCGGGCTGCTCAATGGCGGCGGCAGCAACCTGCTCAACGGCGGTGGCAACCTGCTCAATGGCGGCGGCAGCAACCTGCTCAACGGCGGCGGCGGCGGGCTGCTCAATGGCGGCGGCAGCAACCTGCTCAACGGCGGTGGCAACCTGCTCAATGGCGGCGGCGGGCTGCTCAATGGCGGCGGCGGGCTGCTCAACGGCGGCGGCAGCAACCTGCTCAACGGCGGCGGCAACTTGCTCAACGGCGGCGGCAACTTGCTCAACGGCGGCGGCAACCTGCTCAACGGCGGCGGCAACCTGCTCAACGGCGGCGGCGGGCTGCTCAATGGCGGCGGCGGCAACCTGCTCAACGGCGGCGGCGGGCTGCTCAACGGCGGCGGAAGTTTGATGCGCAGTGGAAACGGGGACAACATCGGCACTGGTCCCGCAGCTAATGGCTTCTTGGGTGGTAACCTGCTCAACAACGGCGGCGTGCTGGGTGGTGCCAACAGTGCTGTCCGCGCGCTTGGAAATGGCGGTTTGCTTGGAGGTAACATCCTTGGCGGCCTCCGCGGCGGGAACAGCAACAGTGTTAACACTGACAGTGGACCTTCGCCAAATCCCACTACGGCCACTGTTACCGGGACTTCCAGTGGTAGCAGCAACCGCAATGGCAACGACGCTGGTGCCGGTCCCGTGGCCGCAACCTCCGCTGGCACTGCCCCCAGCATCGCCGTTCCATCAGCTGCACCTGCCGGCACTCAGACCGGCAGCATATCTGCAGCTACCCCCGCTGCCACGGCCGCTGGCGCACCCGCCATAACTCGTCCCACCGCCACCCCCTCCGCAACTACGGCGCCTGACGCCGCCGCCGCCGCCAGCCCAATTTCCAATCCATCCACTGGCGCCACACCCACCGCGATCCCTGCTGTCACGCCAGCTGCCACGCCCACTGCCGGGGCCCTTGCTGTCACGCCAGGAATCGGCATCCGCGGTGGCGGTCTGTTGGGCGGTGGCGGTCTACTGGGCGGAGGCCTGTTGCGCAACACCGGCGGCAACGGGTCCTGCCCCATCCGCCTGGCCGGCAACGCAAGCATTGACTTCAAGCCAGTGGCTACATCGTGCGGTGAGTGTGCGATGATGTGTCAGAAAAAGACAGACAGACAAAGACAGGTGGAAAGAGGGGTCCCAAACATCGAATCGCAGCATAAGATTGCGCCCACAAATATGTCTCGTGAGGTCGTCGGCGTGCATTTAGTAATCGATAAGCCCCAATAATCGGACGGTCAAGCCACTCCTGGGAGGCACGAGCCCTCCCTGCCTGGGATGTCCAAGGTAATCTTGCACCGAAGACCCTTGTGCGTGATTGCGTAGCCTCCGCTGCTGGTGAATCGCCGCAAACCATTTGCATCTGCGCTCCCTCTCGCAGAACTGAGCAGCCGCACCTTCTGCAGCGACTGCATCTGCGCGCTCACGGACGCCTACATGCCCGCGTTCATTGTGGGCGGCCTGTTCGAGGGCATGGGCGGCAATACCACCGCCGAGTCCTTCCCTGTGCAGCGTGCCTCCGACATCATCCGAGCCTGCACACTGGGGGTGAGGTCAAGGAAGGAAGGGGCACATAGGCGTCTCCCTAGGATGAGGGAGGGGATAGGGGCATGTGCGGCTCGTTCGGTGTGACAGCGCCGTGTCTCCACCTTCGCGACACGAGGACATCCGCGTGGCGTCCACTCCCATCCCGTCTGGGACTGGATACCTTTCCCGTCTCACATCTTGTGGCTGTTTTGTATCCTGTCTGAATCAGCCCCTCCAGCTAAGTACCGCCTTGTTCGCTGCATTCTGCTGGACACAGGAGTTCGCAGTGCCAATGCTTGCTGCCGGGGTGCGCATTGCAAACTTGGAGAGCCTCACACGGTGTAACTATACGGGTGAGTGGGACATAGTTAACTTGCAGACGAGGAAACAAACCCGGATGGGCTTCTTTCCAAAGGCTTAAGGCCAAGTCTGCGTCCCTCGTGTGTTTATCCTTGGCTGCCTCGGTTTTTTTTAACTTTAAAATCACCATGATGATCCAATCCGTCGATGCGGGATGCAATCCGCCTGCATACAAATCTTCTGCTTAGCGCCATCTCAATCCCCTCTCCCCCCCACACACACCCTCAGGCAACTCGGCGCCCTTCTGCCTGGTCCAGAAGCTGTCTCAAGGCGCTCAGAAAGCTAATGGCATCCAGGTCCGATCCTCCGACCCCGCAGTCACAGCCAGCGCCGGCCCAGACACCAACGGCACCGCCACTGACACCACCGCCGATGGCGGCACGGACTATTACACCGATGATGGCGGCAACGCGCAGGCTGCCAATGGCACCGCGCTAACCTTCCGCATCACGTCCACGGCAGCACCACAGGGCAATGACGGTCCCATCACCGCCATCATCTCTGGACGGGTGCGTCTGCGCCGCGCGTACTCAGTTCACTCTAGCAGCGCTCACATGCTGGATATCCCCGTGCACTTGTGTGTTGTTGTGTACACGGTGGCTATGTGGCCACATGGCCACATGGCCACATCTCCTAAAACCCTACCTCTCTTACCACCAGTTTCCAACAGTACAAATTATACCTCCTGCAAAAGGAAGGGGCAACGTAACAATGTCTCCGATGCTAATTTCTTCGGCCCTAATCTTGCGTGATTCTCGCATGGCTCCCTCCAGCCGACGACCGTTGGTGAGGTGGCAGCTGCCATTCTGGCGCTCCCCGCTGACCAGCGTCGCTACCTTTCTGATGCCGCCACCGCCATCATCCAGTCTTGGGCTCAGAACTCCACCTTCTCGTCTGCACCTCTGGATAGCGCCACACTCACTACCCTCACCCCCTCTGCCACGGACAGCCCCGTCGACCTCACCAGCGCCCTCACCAACATAGCGCTCATGCAGCAGAGGGGCGTCGTCGGTCCAGCACCGTCGGCAGAGCCCACCGCCAATGCCAGCACTCCCGCCTCCGGCTCGAATGCTACTGCCGCCCCGGCGGCGAATACCACCGCTGCACCGGCAGATGCCGTGACCACTAACAATACGGACGCCGGCGCCAGCACCACCCCTGCTGTTGATTCCACTGTCAGCCCTGCGGCCAACACCACCGCGACGCCTGCTGCTAATGCCACCACGTCTGATGCCTCCTCATCTGGTAACACCACGGCGTCGGCCCCTGCGTCGGGCAGCGAAGCAAACGCTGAGGTCAGTGCCAAGTGGTAAAATGGGGGTGAATGAATCGGAAACATTCCCCTGTCCTAAGACACGCACGTGGGCGGCAAAAGTAACAACACTGCACTACTCCCCACCCTCATTCTGCAGGTGCCCGCACCCGAGGCTGATAGCACCGCCGCCAACACCACCGCACCGCCGCCAGCATCCCCTTCACCTGCTGTTGCAGCGAGCAACGAGACCACCGCTCCGACAGGCGACACGGACACTGCACCCGCCGACGCCGACGCCGCAAGCCCCCGTGGAAACTCCACCACGACGTCGCCTTCGTCGCCTGACGCCGCGAATGCCACTGACAACGCGGCGCAGGAGAGGACAGCCACACCATCGGACGCCCCATCACCATCCCCTGCAGCAGCCCCGACGCCGACCCCACCTCCAACGCTGACGCCGACGCCGACGCCGACACCGACACCGACGCCGATGCCGACGCCGACGCCGACGCCGACGCCGACGCCGACGCCAGAGGCGGCTTCGACCGGTTCCGCCTCTTCTGTAGCTCGTCGGGGCGTTATCCAGATCGCAATGGCCCTTGCTGGTGCTGTAATGCTGTCTCACATGATGCCTCTGTCTTCATGAGGAAGGGGAACAGCCCTTTGATTTTGCCACTTTACTGTTTGGTTTATACTGCGAACAGTTCATCCCTGGGAGATCACGGTCAATGCTGCAGTACCTAGCTGGTTGCGCTGTAAAGACTCCTTTGGGGTATTGGTGATTTGACATTTAATGCGCCCGACTGTGATTCGGTGAAAACCCGCTCTCCTTGAGATCTGCTTCTATCACTTGCCCAGTGCGTGTTTTGTTTACTGGAATGTGATATTTAAGACATCGTATGAGCTCTTGTACCAGCATATGGACATGACCTTAGGGTTCATCCAAAAACCTTCTTACACGTCTCGCAAGTGTTGCTGGACGACGGAATTGTGGCTTCCAGCGAGGCTATATTTGTCGCGCGTTTACGTAGGTGTTGCTTTTGAATGGTCGTTGTTAGGCGCCTGGGACTCCTCACAGAAATGATTGCGTATTACGCTGCTGCGCTACGGGCGTCGCACTAACTCCGTATCCTTCACTCTGCCATATGCCTTGCAGTGCAGGCGAATTGAATATTATTGTAAGTGAGAAGCCCCTTGACTTCCAACCATCTCCAACAATATTTTGTGTTGTGCATCAGGCTCATGAATGGTTTTGCCCCGTTGCCACGCCCACCCCTGCGACGCCATGTGTTTGCATCCAACTGCCTTCAGCTCCGCCCCCTACCTATACACTGCATGGACATTGGGACTCGGGGAGGTAGCCCCTCGGGACTTGTGGTCACGAAACGTAGTGTGATGCAGTGGGGCTCACGAGACTACAGGAAAATGGAAAAAAATACGCATTCCCTTGATGGATAGATAGGTACTGGGTGATGAGCAACAATTACCTCATTGGGACAAGTCAAACACGATATTGACAAACGTGTGAAACAGGAGTCACACCTCCTCACGCAAAACACGCTACATGTAAACATGCGGCGGACACAATCTACCCCAACAAACAAACAAAACGCTAATTAAACGCACCATGCGTTGGGTCATATGCCGAAACCGTATAATGTGCGCCAAGTGTAGGGTCTTCGACGTTCTTGAGTCATGGCGCGCAAAACGATACTTTGGGGATTTTTTGTTAACGGCATGGGTGCCAGTTAGGGTCCCAGAAGGTGTGCCTACTGCTATCTTCACTCGCGCAATGTCGGGGTGCTATCGACACATGCAATATGAAAGACATCATTCAGATGTGCAAATAAAGTAAAGAACATATTCATGATATATTGTAAACTAAGCATAAGGATGCCGTACAATGCTGCACGGTTCCATCCTTTCAGTCCTCTGCGCTCCCGGTAGCACAGGCGCCTGATTCGTCCCTTCGCCGGCGCAAAAGCATCTCCCACGGGTTTGGCCATGCCTGTTTCCAAACCGTCTCACACATAACTTGTCACGCACGGACGAAGTAGCATCGATTCGCGCCAGGTTCGAGCGCCTGATTCGATACAGGGCACATAGTC
This sequence comes from Volvox africanus, assembly GCA_030268105.1. Lineage (NCBI taxonomy): Eukaryota > Viridiplantae > Chlorophyta > Chlorophyceae > Chlamydomonadales > Volvocaceae > Volvox > Volvox africanus. Next base: position 6,646,362 of record BSDZ01000078.1, read on the forward strand.
TCAAGCTAGCGCATGCAGCCAAGAGTCATCAGCACCATAAACATGTCGTTATAGTCACCCATCCAGAACATAGGTTATGTTGTTCTGTTTTTCCACCCGCTAGTCCACCTTCAAGTGCGCGCCGATTAGAGAGAGGATAAATATGAATGCAAAGTGGGCTGGTTATTCCGTGAATGGCTCGTTGCTGCGGAGGAATCAGCCCTTTGGCATCACATTGCGACGTATGTCCGTCACAGAGAAAGCACCACTGTCTGCGGAATGCTGCTTGGCTGTATGGGGCTCCTGAAAGACAGAGACTGGTGAACTGGGTCCCCGAGCCGGATGAATACTCCCGCACTTGCCGGGGTCAGGACCTTCGAAAATCCACTTCCACGCACTTCACCCAACCTTCGTGTTATCAGATGGGGTATGCAGTCAAGTTCGTGGGGGGAAGTAAGGGGCCCTGCCTCCTGCCCCTGACCTCCTCGCCGCCACAGAATTGACCGCCCGGTCCCCCCTTTTTGCGCTTTTCCAACCAACCCGCACGTTCATTACGTTCGTTACATCATCGCCACTCGCGGCCTCAATGCCCTTGCCTTAGGGCAACTCAACTTCCGCACCTCCCAGCTTTTCATCATCCGGTTTCGCGCCATTATCACTATCACCCTGTGCGGTGTTGCCAGCAGCCTCCGCCTCCGCCTCCGCCTCCGCCACCTGCTCTACCTCCGCCTCCGCCTCCGCCTCCGCCTCCGCCTCCGCCTCCGCCTCCGCCTCCGCCTCAGGCGCGACCTCTGCTTTCTGCTTGACCTCCACCGCCGCCTCCGCCTCCTGCTCTGCCTCCGCCTCCTGCTCCGCCTCCGCCTCCTGCTTCACCTCCGCCTCCTGCTCCACCTCCGCCTCCGGCTTTGCCTCAGCCGGCACGCCGTCATCCTCGGTGACATCGTTCATAACAGATTGGGCCTCGGGCTCAGGCTCTGTATCCTGTGGATCCGACCCCGGTTCTGGATCAGGCGGGCTTTCCAAAGCGGCTTTGGACACACCTGCATCAGCCTCGGCTAAGCCAAGCCCCACCATGTCGTCTTCCTCGGTTTGCTGCCCCTCCGGTTCCTCCTGCGGTTCTTGCTGCTGCTCTTCGACTTTTGAGGCAAGCTTCTGCGACCCCGCCTTTTCAGGGCCGGGCTTGCCCGGTGAGTCCACATCCGTGTCAGCCGCATCGCTGCCCCATATTCCCCGGCCCCCCTTGGGCTCCGATGCACCCTCAGACTCATAGGCAGCCTCCGCACCACTGGATGCCAGATCGAGTGGCGACTGCATCTGCGGCACATCGTCATCAGCCGTGTACCCACTGCCGTGACGTCCGCCTCCAAGGCCGCTGTCGTAGCCAGAATCCTCTGCACTCTCTGCGCTTGGCGCAGAGTTGGGGCCCCTAGCAACTGTCATTACAACGCCTGCGTCCGCTGCCGCGACGCCGCCAGCTGCTGCTGCTGCAAGCATTCCCACGGACGATGAATCTCGTGCAACCGCTGCGTTTACCTGGAGCACTTCGCTGCCGCTGGCCTCCACCTTAGTCGGCGGTGGTACGTTCACGGGAACGCCCGCATCGGTGAAGACGAAGGGCGAGGAGGCCCTATCAACGAGGTGCCCCCGCCGTGACAAGGCGCCCAAGCCATTGACGACACGACGGCTGCCCTTGGACGAAGTGCTCGTGAGTGTGGGGCCCTGGACGCGTATCTTCAGCGGTCGACCGGCCTCTGTAGAGTCTGCTGCCGCGGCGGTGGCAGTTGCGGTTGCGGTTGCGGTGGCAGTGGCGCCACTGCCAATGCGGCTTGCCGGCTGCCCTAAGGGGGAGGTGGGGGACGGAGCCCCGTCGCTCGCGGGTGCGTGCAGGCGGGTGGAGACCCTTCCACGACCCGAAACTCGACGGCTCGCAGCCCCCACGTTTCGGGCAGCTGCGGTGGGGCTGGCGCCAGCGCCACCACCGCTTCCTCGGCTGTGGCTCGGGCTGCGAATGGGGCCGTTTCTGTCCGCATGCCCTCCATTGGACACAGCCTCCGGCTTGTTGTGCGGCTTGATCTGCAAAGCAACCAGTCCAGGAGAAGATGAGGTGTATGTCTGGGCCAATGTACTGGCCGATGTCATGACGGTGCAAAATGATGGAAGATCGGCTTAGAACCTGTGCGATGTGCGGCCTGAGCTCACCACTCCGGAAGCTGGTATCCCTTTCTCATGGGACTCAAATCGCCTTCAAATGTGGCAATTGGACGCTTCGACGCTCGACATCCTATAATTAATGCTCGTGAAAGCATACATGCTAAAATTCTGAAGCGCATTTAGGGGCAGGTATTTGACGTTAAACGGCACGCATGCCTTGTCTGTCGCCGCGGCCACTGTCCTAATCCCCTTGCCATAGGTCGCCCTTATCACACATCGTCATCACCTTCCCCGCAGCCGGGGGCCGCACACTGCGTTCCGTCTTCGAGTACAACCTCCCGCCGTACCTGCACCTCGCCATTGATGATTTGGTGTGGTCGAACTTGGCGGTTCCGAATCTCCTCGTCGTATTGCCGCTTCTTCTCCGCCTCCAGTTCCGCCTGCTGCTTCTCATAATCTTCCTGCCAAAGCCAAAGCCAAGGCCAAGGCCGTGCACGTTTACAAGCGCCCATGTGTGTGTGCATGTGTCTGTGTTGAAAATGTAAGGCTAAGAGCCACCCTATCGTCAAGGAAATATTCTGCAGTAACCCTCGCGGCATCCGTGCCAACTGGCCTAGGCTTCCTGTCGCGTTCTGTCCTGCCACTTCCCCATCCCCTTGCTGTTCTCAATGGCAGGACTTGCCTTGAGGAACATCGGAATTCCTTGCACCTTCCCCTGGCATCCCCACTCTTCTCAGGGGCGTGAATGCCGTACCATTCAGCCAACTGCGTACCTTCAGCCTTTGGTGCAGCGGCTTGGAAGCTAGGAAGCGACCTATGGCGCCCCGCGCCGCCTCATCTGCTTTGGCCCGCTCCTGGGCCATCTTAGCTGCCACCTCGTGCTGTTTCTGGATACGATCCCGAATGGCCGCCCGACGCGCCTCCAAGCGTGCCTGCTCCTCCTCACGCCTGCGGCTCTCCTCAGCCTTACAAAAATTGGCATACAATGGAGCAACAAGACAAAGGTTTGGCAGCTTGCATTGGCAAATCCGAGGGATGAAGTGCAAACAGAAGCACGAAGGACTGATTGTGTATCGATCTTCCTTTCTGTTCCACGTGTCGGCATGCGGGGTGACTGAAGGGCAACCGCTCCTGTTACATAGGATAACAGGAGTCAAGAAGGCTTTCCACTACTCCCTGTAGGCCTTAGCCAACCCAGATCGGAGGCCTTACTCCCGCGTGGCCCTTCTCAAAAGACAGCCTCTTGCGCGTATGCCACACAGCTCGATGCACCAGGGGCACAAACCTGACTTGAAGGAACCCACCTGGCGCCGCTCTGCTTCCTCACGCGCCTTGGCCTCCTCTCTCCGCCGCTTATTACGCACCCACTCCACCCGCTTCCGCCGTTCCTCTTCGCTGGGACTTGACAGCTTTACGTCGCGGCGCACCGCCGCCGCTTGCTGTGCGGAAGCCTTTTGCCCTGGAGAGGAGTTCCATCCCACCTCACGCGGGTCACGCCCCGGACTCGCGTCGCGTACTGATCCCACTTCACTTCCCCCGCCTCGGCCCTTGGCTGCCCTTCCCTCTCCATCGTTGCCTGGAGATTTCCCATCAGCGTCCTGAGCGCTTGCAGAGCTCGCTCCTCGGGAGACTCGACGATCCGAGGCTCGCCCTCTGCCGCCACCGGCGGTGGGTGATGCAGCCACTGCGTCCGACTCCGTGCGGGCGGGGCTCTGACTGCTGGGCTTGGGTATGCCACGGGGCCTTCGTACTGGCGGCGGCACAGCCGGCGGTGTGACTGATGGCCTCGAGGGAGTAGAACGGCCGGATCCAATGGTAGGAAGGTGTGTAGGATCGTTAAATCCTGCTGGCGGAGATGCCTTTACGCTGCTGCTGCTTGCGTGCCGGCTGGCTCCACTGACACTGCCGTCAGAAGAAGGTTTGCGACCAGTCGGCACAAGCGGCTTGGAGCTCTGTGGATGGAAAGGGCAGTTTACAATAAGATTGCAACGCGGTGGAGCGCATGAGCGTCGTAAGAACGTCGGCAGTAGCTGGGCGGTGTGAGAAGTACTCGGTAACCGATTGAAACCCACAAAACACCCCTGCCAAACGTAATGGGTGTCTGTCATGCGCTTCTCTTATTTTTGAGAAACACATTACAAACCTTACTTGTGACTGCAGCCGATTGCCTGCAGGTGGCAAGTTGCTCGTAGGTGCTTCCGCCAAGGAAGTCTTGCGGACGCTGGAATTCTCCCGCGACATCTCAACTATAGCATCGCCTTCATACTGCTCCAGGGTGCCCGGTTCCGCGCCGGACATTGATAGTTACTCCTCCAAAATATGTCTGACGCCTAGCTATCCGTTTAACGTGCTTGCTAAAATCTTTTTCCAGCCCGTACTTCTATATATCTGGTTTAGGCATCGGTTATTTATTTATGATGACTTCAGCGGGCTTCCGCCTTCTCCAATTCCGTTCTGTAACTAGTTTGTTGTTTATCAGTAGACCCACTTTCGTATGTATAATCAAGATAATATAAATCAGCAAGAAGTCATCGTTGTGCTAGGTTCTCTTCAGTTGTGCGGTATATCACGGTATGCGGATCGGGGCACGTAGGTTAAATTTCAAACAAATGGCAAGTTGGGTTATCAGTATCTTAAAATGACTTATGAAAAGTGATATTTGTAATTAGCTGGACTGAAAGTCTGAGGATGGCTCTTGCGACCACGCGGATCGACTCTCTAAGGAATTAAGGAGCCTCGCATGATCCCCTGGTTTCGCACGTGCTATGCTCTTTACCTTATGATAGGCACGCATATAGGCCAGCATATAAATTACAGTTTCCTGGCCAGCTACAAAGATGAGTCTGGAAAGTTTCTACCTGTATTGGATTTTCAAATACATTCGTCAGCTGACAGGTCACAAAAGCACGCATTCGAGCCGTAAAATGTGCAAAGAAAACCCAATGACTTACAATCCGAAGATCTGCCTATTTCACCGTGATGCTGACCAGTGGATCAGGGAGGAGGGTATCAACAGGCCTAAGATGCGGTTAAGCACCTGACTGTGGATATCGTTTTGATCAAATCTAAATATCCCAAATGCTTGGACCAAATCGGTATCTAAATAGCAGTATTTCGTACCTAGACGCGCTTTAAATGGGTCTAGTATGTAGTATCCTGGGGTATCTCCGGGTAGTGTCAAAGATTGAGCCGTCGACGGTCGTATTCCGATCGGGCCTTTGTAGGCCAACACAACAGAGATACAACGGCAGATACCCCCACAGGCCGTACAACCAACTGTTATGTGCAGCTAGCACACAACGGCACTGAGAATCTCACAAGATACAAGACTGGTTCCATGATCGCATCTTGCAACTGCGGCACGAAGCAATGGCATTGCAGGTCAGGGTACTTCCAATCAATAGGTATAGTTGCCTCTCTTGCTGCAGCGACCTCTCCCGAGGATAGCCGCAGAGATCCCGCTCCTTACACATACACACACATATATACACACCGCTGCGAGAGGGTGTCCAGTCATCAACCTCTGACTACTACTACTGGAGCGAGCTCAGACCAGCCAGCTATTTTGTCGTCATCATTCGCGAACTCGTTGCCATGAACAAAGCCACAACGCCCGCACCCGGCAAAGCTCCCCGAAACCAAATCAACCAACAACTCTTCTTTGACTTGCCGCGGGATCAACACCATACCGCCACCAACAACAACATAAGCCAAACGAACAACCACTATCAAGTCAACCTGCCCCTCAACTGCCGGGCTGTCTCGCACCGCCATTGTGTGACAGCCGCACAACCGGTACCCAACGCGGGACGGGCCCCTCACCTCCGAGACGCAAGCAACAGCGATACAAATGAACAGTTGATACGAAGCAGTACGGCTGCTTCCACGGGACCTGAGGGGGAGGCCAGCGGTGGAAGCTATCTACCTATCTACCTATCTACCTATCTACCTATCTACCTATCTATCTATTGTCTTGCAGTCGTAGGAGTGAGATGTCGTACAGTAGGTGTTCTGATGCTCGCCCAAAGAAGCGCGTTCAGTGGCCACCGGCACTGCTGCTGGGCTCAGTCGTGAGCGCATCTCGCATGCGGTCAATAAGGCCCACCACCGGGTGCAACAGCCGCGCCCTGGCCGCATCGGAGGGTCCACCCGGGTGTGGGTGTGTGGGCGCGTTCGCGAACGCCGCCGCCCACTTGCGGCCCAGCTTGGTCAGAGCGGCTTGGTCCAGCACCAGACGGAGCGGCTCGATGACCTGAACGTGGAGGAGGAAGGGAATGAACACGTGGGGAGAAGAAGAAGGTGCACTTAGCAACTAGCGCAGCCGCCAGCAGGCCCCACAGCCGGGCGAAAAATATAAGGCCGCGTAGATGAAGCAACACAGCGAGGCACTGACGTACACGTCCTCCGTTGTATTCTAAGGGGTATTAATCAGCAACGGTCGTACATCCACGATGTGTATGTGTCGGCAAGCTGCACTCATCACCTCTGCCTCCTCCGTGGCCAAGTGCTCCTCTTCCAGAGCCCGGAACTTTGCCAGAGTGGCATCGTATACTGCCCACTCCGCCTCGCCCGAGGGCACGTGCGTCTCTAAGAAGTCCAGCATCTGCTTATTAACCTGGTTGGGTTCGGGTTAGGGAAGGGAAGGGAAGAGGAAGAGGCTCCGTTTCCCGCGCACTGGTCACGGGGAAAGGAAGAGTGCAACTAAACCGGGGCGGAAGGAAAGTTTTGGAAATGGGGCCAGGAGAATCACACGAGGATTACGAGGAACACGGATCGCAGTGCGTAGCGGAGAGGTCTCGGCCCTGTGTGCGTGTGGAAGGGTACCAGACTTGTGAGGTTGTTGCCTGTGATGTGTCCATCAAACAACCCCCGGACCCCCTCACGCAGGCAGTGTGCCGTGAACTCTTGTGTTTCCCGACCAGCATCTTAGTTAGTTGGGCAAGGGGGGCAGATTCCACTCCAGCAGGTACGCAGGTCATTCACGGAGGCTCGTCGAAGAAAAGCCCCAGGTCTGCACGGAGGCCGCCAGGTTTAGTGACCGGCCATGGCGGGAGCCAAAGTCTCTGGGCTTCTTGCCCTCTTGCCCTCTTGCCCTCTTGCCCTCTTGCCCTCTTGCCCTCTTGCCCTCTTGCCCTCTCAAAGTCTCTTAGGGCTGCGAGCCCTGCAACACTCACCTCCCTTGAGACCCTATTGGGTGATGTGGATACGCTGCACATCCGCAACACTGCTAGCATATGCCCGTCATGCAGTGCCATCTATCCTGACGACTGACCTTACCTCGCCTTTCCTCACTTTGCCATCCACGCCATATCACCCCGCGGATATCAATATACGGCTGCATACCCTCCTCCCACCAAATCCAATCCAGATCACGCACAGTATTATCAATGCCGGCCCTTGGGAGAATACATGATCCCCAGCTTAGATTGTGTACTCGGGTAACAGCTTTCCAATCAGTCGTGAAACGTTCACGACCACCCGGTCATGATCTGTTGGCTACGTCCTTCGATGCGAGCTGCTGAAAGAGTGTCCCGCTGAGCCCTCGTAAGGCCCACATACTCACCTGGTCGTCCATGACCTGGTGGCAGGCAGATGCTCCGACACGTCGCAGCAGGTGGTGGAGGTGAGTAGTGACGTGGGAGGCAGTTGGATATTGAAGCGCCAAGGTGGTGGGATCGAATCAAGATGCAGATGGCGGGTGATGGCGGGTTATGGCGAATGATGGTGATCCAGGCGTGTTGACAGACACTACCGAACCACTAAAGTTATAACACGTGTATGTTATACAACAATCATATAACAAACATACATACATAAATGTAACAATTATATATATACACACACCACATACATATATGTATATACATTTATTTAGAACAAACGTAAAACACACACACACACACATATATATATATACACATACATATACATATACAATTGTTACAATTGTATATGTATAAGCGCAATTATAATAATAAACACATACAATTGACATCCCCAACTGCAACATGATACACGTCCTTGAGTGTACACCGGAATCATCAACATCGCGAAGAGGCGGCGGGGTTCAGCCTCTCACAACCTGCCCCCAAGCGCCTGGACGCGCCTGTCCATCCCACCATCACACGCAGCCACTCATGGATGGTCATGAAACGCATTCAAACGCCCACCAGCACCACCACCAGCAGCACCACCACCACCACCAGGCTGCGACCCGAAGTCAGCAAGCAAGGAAAAAGACGCATCACATTCTCGCGCCGGGGCTTCTTTAGGCCATGTCGTCGTTCTTACCATTCTGTCGTACAGCATCTTTGCAAGGTTGGGTCGTGGGTGTTTTTCTCGTACCAGGGGGTACAGGGTGCGTTCCTCCGCACTGGCGTGCCGACTGATGTGGCGAACGAGCTCCCTTGCCGCCGCTACCTTTGCCTGTGTGTGTGTGGATGAGGGGGGTTACAGCAACGCGAGGGAGCAAGGGCGTCAAAGGGGGGGTTGTCCGCGATGAGGAGAGCTACTCGACCGGCCGCAAAGAGAGAAAGCGCCCTTCTGGTGGAAGCTACGAAAGGGCATTGGACAGCGGTAAGCTTTTCTCGTTCCCGCCAGCCAGGTATACCATAGCTTACAATCAGCCAAAGGCTCCACTAACTGGTTAAGTATGTCGCGTCCCTAAGAGGGGTGTTTAAACCGAGTGGTGGACGCATCCGCAATGATCCGCGATAAACAATCAGCTGCCAGTCGATCTAGCCGCTGCAGGTGGGGATACAGGCAGTACGGGTCACTCCGAGACCAAGGTAGCTCGGGATCTCCGAAACAGGGAGTGTTGTATCTCTTTGCCATATCCGCCAAAGCAAAGGATGACCATACGCGGTCCATCCCGAACATTACCCGTAGACGTAGACAACCGTATCAGGATGTTAGTCGATGGGAGTCGACACATAAAAAGTTCAGGTACTTCGGATCCAGCAGCACTAGTCCTAACACTTAAGTTTGAGGCTCGTGGGCGCCCGTCTTGCTCTGGGAGCCTAGTGGTGCGAAAGCCCGCACACACGTTACCAGATTCCCCACGTACCCTGCAGACCCACGGGTCGTTTCCTGGCTTATTAATTAACATTTTTCCAATCAGCCGCAAAAAACAGATGATCGTCGAGACACCTATTCGTCAGGACGCACCCACCTGGGCAGTGACCGCCGTGTCGTACCGATTGAAAAGGTCCCTGGATCAGTACGGAAGACGAAGCGTAGCACACGCACACGCTGTCTATCGGTGACGTCAAAACCCATCAAATATCAGCAGGTTTCAGATTCGAGTTCAACGCGCCGCCATTGCAACGCACTCGATTTCAAGTTATGTGGCGCGCGGCGTTTTCTACGCCATGACGGGCATCATTGCATGCGCTCGGAAAGCTACGAATGTACGACTGCGTCGGGGCCGGGGTGTTGGTATGTATCAGGACAAGTGATCGTCAGCTTGGAATTGCGGAATGCGCCCACAATAAGCCCAAGCAAGGGACACAGGAGCACGGGGCGCGATTGTATCGCCGCCACCCCCTCCCCCTTCCATGTATGCAGCAAGTAATTTGCGCCGTCATGCAATCCTCGCTTCAGCATATAGGGGCCCGGGAGATTTAGGCGAGTTGGAAAACAGCGCGTTCCCTTGAACCTGGCAAAGCAACGACCGCTGACCGAAAAACGACCCGCGAATGACCCACAGCCCACACCTACTTGATTGTCTGATGGTCAGCAATTATGGCGTCGAGCCCGCTGGCCGCGGGCGGGATGGACCCTGCCGCACCGCCACTTTGGGCCTCACCTGCTGGGGGCATCTCTGCCGCGACCTTTTGCTGCTCTTTAGAGACAGGCAGGCCCGGCTCGGCTGCGGCGGCAACAGGCTCCTCGACAGCCGGGCTGCATTGAGATTTGGAACGATCATACGCACGTTATGGAATGTACTGACCCGTGGGTCTGCCTGCACCCATGGCACATGCATGAAACATTCCAATCTCCCTCGCGCATGCAGCCCCTGATACTGTCTGATGTCGATTGTTATTTCCATTCTCCGGCTTAGCGGCCGCGAACAGCGACTCATTAGGATGGTGATACGGTCAGGACATTGGAACATACCTGGACATGGTAACGGAACCTACGCGACTTTTAGCTGCTTTTAAAAGCTGTTAATAATTGCCCCGGCTGAAATTTTAGTTTGAAAGATTGTGAGTTGCAGGCAAAGAGTTCCGGGAACCAAGGAACCCCTTGGTTGAATCAAAAAGGTAAACCCGTTGCTGAAAAAAGCAAAAGCTGCACTAATGCCGTGTTCTTACATTCAACAAGCTAAAACAGGACAGAGCCGCGATGGATAGGAATGTATCCCGTCTGCTGTTGGTGGCTATGCAATGCTATCCGTTATTATATATATCCAAAGTTAAGGATAGCCACGCAAATGCAGTTACGTAACATATACGCAATCATTGCGTGACGTGATGATTGCGCGGGACAGCGAAAAGACAACTAGTTTCACTTGCGTGAAAAGCCGTTAGAATCATGGGGAAGTTTCATCACTACCGAACATCTACCGTTGGCGCATATTGCCGTTTCGGAACGTACACGCCACTGACCCCGACAAATAAATAATCTGGCAGAATCTCCATGCGGTTCAATATGACGGATTCATACTGCCAACAGTCCAACAGTCCAACAGTCCAACAAATGTGCGGCGGAGAACAGGCGCAGGCCGAAGAATGCGGTGTAGAGCACATGTCCAGCAGCGCCGAGCGAAGCACCTGTTTAAAAAGGAAAGTGGAAGCCCTGGCCCCTGCCCATGACCCTTGGTGGAAAGCCTTCGAAAGCGCGCACTGGAAAACATCGGGCAAGGTCCAACAAGTCAAACATTCCCTCCAAGTTTGTAATATATTATATATATTACATATATTACATATTATATATATGTTATATATATGTTATGTATATTACATACATTATATTACATACATTATATAGTCATGCATACAAGGTATAATATTCTCAAATATAACGCCACATATATTTTTATATTTAATACATGCATATATAATATACCCATATTACATATATACTACCCGATATGTCTTTGACAGCGGTGGCAACAGCATTTCCTTCTCTCTTTGTCCCTATGCCCCGCAACGATCACCATCATCACCACTTCGAGCACCAATGGCCCTTGAGAGTCAGTGGTGATTCAACAGAAAAAAAGCTATGATTAACTTGCGGCTGCTGCGCACTCAAACTTCATCACTGTTCCGAGGCACTCGTAGCCAGTGCGTTCGGTTGTCCACTTCATTGCCGTATGCTAGCGTACGGCATCCGAACCAATGTCACTTCTTGGCTGCCACCTGAGGGTGCCCCTAGGGCTTCGGTGGGCAGGGTCAGGCGCAGTAATGTGCGGTGATGAAGGGTATAACAGAAAGAATCCATTGGGGGGGGGCAAAAGGTATCTGCATGCCCTTGGGTGTGTATTGGTTAGGTGTGTTGCCACGCCTCCACTGCCATCACGACGCACGGCCCCTACCAGCTCTCCTTAGACTCGATGCCGCTAGGGTGCAATGCTACCATCCCGCCGAGAAGGTAGGAAGCAGGAAAATGTCAAATCGTACCCAGCACGATCCTGTACGAACCACAGGCCCACAGACAGCACAAGGACGTCTCCGTCCTGGATGTAATGCTCCCCGACCTCTGCCTTTCATTTATCAATCCTCATCGCCCATATACCATTCAGAGCAAGGAGCCTTAGAAATAATACGAGTTCACCAAAGCCAGTAGCTGCCCTCCCTTCGACTTCCACAATCAAAAGTTGAGGTATCGTGACCGACCGACCGACTGACGGATAAGTTGGGTGAAGTCGCAGCTGGCTGCTCCGTACGATTGTCCTAACGACAGATGGAAGTTGCGCCAAAGGGGACATCAGATCTCGCGGTGTTTAGATGCTCAGATGCGCTCTTACACAGACCCGACACGGGATCTCAAGAAGAGATATGAATGGATGACCCATAGGTCGTTATAACTCGTACAGTGCAAGCTTTGCAGCACTTCAAATTGTATCGCGACCACAATTATTTACGCCCATTTTACTGTCTGCAGACCGCATCTGAAACAGCGGCCCCAATGTCTGGAGAATGGTATTATGTATTATATAAATATTACATAAAGTGCCGTACACTGAATGCCGGACATGCATAAAACGAACACGACGTGCATATACGCACGGTCTAAAGATGCATAATACGTAATGTGCGTTTTTAGGCACACAATATAATGTTTTACACACATATACCGTACGGCACCATACATGCATTCATACAGCACGTAATTTCTTCTTTCTTGCTTTGAATCCGTATGTCGTACGTCGTACACCGCACGGCCTGTCAAGTCCTCCTATGGACAAAGGTAGGTGCCGCTATCCGGTGGTCGCAGCTTCACTGAGTTTTAGCACACTACGCAGTGGCAGCAGCAGCAATCACAACAACCGACAACCGGTACTACATACACTCAGCATTAAGAAAACCTCCCCAATCGAAGCCGCCTGGCTTCGCTGTCTTCTCCGTTCTTCAGTTTGCGTCGCTCGTTCGAATATTATATTATTCGTACAACGGCAGTAATGTCTCTCCGAATTCGACACATACAGCATGCCGAGACACACATAGCCACGTGAGGAGGCCTGGGCGGTCAAACCCAGGCCAGGGGGAATGCACCGGGGATGCAGACAAGGTAGACAGGGCGAAAAGGTGTAGGGCTTAGGCAGGCCATAGAAGCTGCAGGCAGGCCGCGCTTGGGCGGGTCCTCTTGGGGAAGATTGCAGCAATGGGGACCTTTCACAGGTGCTACGATTGACTGCTTCTCCAGTAGCGCTGACCGCATAGGCCAAGCATTGACTAAAACACACTCAAACACCGTACCTCAGCATGTAAATGTACATATAAGTATACAGATACTCAAACACACAAATAAAACACTTCCTTATGTGCCCCTGGGGGCGACGGGGCCACCACAGCATATATCATCCCGCGGCGTGTCCGGAGCTAAATTCACTTTTGCCGAATCCTGACAACCCCTGGAAATAAGAAAACAGCCTTTTTTGGAAATTTAATTTTGTAACAAATCCTATTCGCAATCCACCTTAGAGGCAAGACGCACATGTACGTAGGACAAGTGTAATAACAACGAATCGCAACAAGCTCTGCTGGCAAAGGTCATGAGGCGACAGCTGGCAGCTCTGATCTAAGAAAATGCTGTGAGAGCAAGAACCCCGTATTATAAGCTTCATGATGAGATACTGCGGCAGTGGCGTGTGGTGGTCGATGGTGATGGAGGTGATGGGGTCCCAGCACCTGACTTTCCCACTCTCCTGGCTGTCCCCAGCCCTGTACAATATGAGGTGTTTAGGGTTTCACGATTTTAAGGCCCCGATTCAACGTGCCAGCCCATCCAGCCCTATCCTGTCCTCCAAACGCCTACACAGCCCCTTCAACCGATATGCAATGTCCATCAGAGGACTCGCTACAGAGCTGACTGCGGAACAGGTCTCCAAATCCGCCGATCTCCATCACGTCCCGCACCAGCACCCCAGTATCATGATCCCGGAAGCCAGGCCATGGCAGGCAGGGACCGTCGAAGAGCGGTCGGAGGTCATGAGCGGCGGCGGCCCGGGCTCGAAAAAGGTCGACATGTGTGCGGGAGTTGGGGTCGGGGTCGTACAAGACCAGGGTGCTCTTGTGAAGACTCAGTGCCACCTGCGCATAGGAGATGATGATGTTCTTCTGAAACTGACATTGTGTTGTTTTAGTGGGGAACGATCTGGTTTGATAAGGTCGGGAGCTTATGGGGAACGGAAGGGGAAGAAAACGTTAACAAGGAAAGCTGGAAAGGGACAAGGTGTCACGACCAATGAGGTTACTGCGCATGATAAGTATCGTGGCCTCCAGCATCAAGCAGCTGGTAAGACATTGAGTGTTAACTGTGGAGCCAAGTAGTCAGGCGTATTTTGCATTGTGAACCAGAAGATATTTGTGTTGAGGCCGGGTCGAGCCAGGTAATTGATATCGCATGGGTTGTACGGCAGGATATCGTAGGTGGAAGGATCGCAGTATCCAGAAGTGTATCCAGAAGTGTGTCGTGTGCCTATCACTTTAATCCATTGTATTCAGATTATTATCGTTTAACTAAAAGAATAATTTGATCTTGATCGCGTTGCATGTTATCTTTCAACCATGTCACGACGAGTGTACAGCATTTGGAGTCGGATTAGTATTTCATCGATGATAGAGGAAGTGAACTTTGTCACTTGGCTCTGGAAGCGTTTGTACTTTTTGAGCGTAAATGACCTATATATTATATATACATAATATATATTATATGTATTATATCTGTTGCCCTCATTCCCTTTTCCTGACGGACTTGTAACAGACGCGTTATACCTAGCATTTTGCTGGATCGTGTCGAGAGCTTAGATCGGGACATCTAGCCTTCAAGTAGCAGGACCCGCTTCTGCGACCCACGGACGAGCTATCAACAGAATTAACGCATCATGAGTTAAGTCCCCTTCAAGGTCATGTTGTATTATGGCTCGATTATCGTCTATGCGTGTGACCTGACAAGATGACCACCGACCCCTAATTGAACGCATTGTGACCATTAAATGTATCTTGTATATATTTGCATAATCACATAATCATAAATCCGTGATATCGATATTATACTGCCAGCATATGTGACACTGCCAGCATAACCGATATTGTGACAACTGATGAATGCGTGGATTGAGCCGGCATGCATAGTTGATTAGGAATAATTGGTGTACTTCAACAAGTAATAATATTTGCTATGTTATTACATCAATATTTGCATGATCGATGCATAAGTGTGAGAAGTGCGCTTCAGGTGCTCTTATCATGATAAGACATAACAAGTTTGTGTATGCATCACAGAATAATTATATTGAAGCGCGCTTAGATTCACAATAATTAATACTGACATCTACACCATCGTTACAAAGGTATAAGCATAATGGTGTGGGATATTTTATCATAGCAATGACCATAGCGGTTAAGCTACACAACCAAATATTGATATTCGGCCATTTGCACTGCATACATGCCGGGAAGGCTTGATATTGATAATATACTGCGTGTGAATATTGGTGATACGTTTGCTACGGTTTATCACACTTGCGGATTGGGGATCTGGTGTGATATGTACTACACTGATATCATGAGTATAAGATGTGCAAGGACGGCCAAAGAATGTAAGCTTTTCATGAGCTTTAATCAAATCATCATCAATATTATTATATTGAGATAAACTATGATATGTTTGGCCCGAGCCAAGCATGAGCAATGATAGCCGGTTAGATGATGGTCGCCTGGAATCGGTTCTGATAGCCGACACACCCGCATCTCATATTCTGGACCGTAAGTTGTAACCATTTCGCTCCTGAAGTCAGTAGGGTTTCAGGGTTTTAGGGTTTATCCGTAACCTTCCCCCGCTCTAAGCGGAAAGAGAGCCGCAGCAGCCAGGGGCAGGCTCAGGGCCGAGTGTACAACAGGAGCCAGGCACCCCACCTCAGGCACAGCCAGTAGAGCAGCCAGAGGAGCAACAGGACACGTACAGCTCTGTTGGAGTGTCGGTGCCAGTAGAGACCCCTAACTGGGCGAATGAAATATCAATTGCTTAGTCTACCCAGCACCCCTGGCGGACACCTCGCAGCCAAGGTGCAACCCTCCACGCGCTGCAAGGGCATCTGCAAGTTCAACGTCAAGAACGTTTACGTCGGGACGAGACAAGCCAGGCCAAGGATTGTGCGCGGAATTGGAGTGGCAACGTAACCCAGAGTACGAAGAGGACGATGAGTACGTGCCAGTAGTCACCCCACACCCCAGGGGCAAGAGGACACTTTGGACGACGGCAGCGACGAGACCATGCAGGGTCCAGGTTTGCACAATATGCCTAAGTTCACTTATGAGGAATTTCCGTACTTTCAGGAAACGGTGTATAAGGCCCTGGTCAATCACCAGAATTGCAAGGAGTAACCCAAGGGCAGCTTCCCGGTCAGCCACACTTTAAATATGCTACGGATTATGCCGGTTCCAGGTTCCAGCTTTGCAGCGTGGCATAAGGAACAGTTGCCGACGCTGGACCAAGATGCAGACGCCTGGTTGGCGGCCAAAGATTCGGCTGCTAAGTTTGATGGTGAGCCCTGTTGGACTACTTTGTCGACAAGCTGGGGAAGCACTTCGAAGCAGGATGATCAGTAGCATGATAGCGCAGTACATCCCACTCCGACAGAGCACAAATCCGCCGAAATCGTACCTCAGGCAAGTACGGGAGTTGGTACCGTACATTACCATCGTGAGGCGGTACTTTATGAGGCTGGAGCCACAGGTACGTGATCATGTACTGGCAAGTACGGGTCTATGAAGAACAAGCTGTGGTACGAGCGTCTAAGCGAGATTGCTAAGTACGCATAGAAATACTGGCAGAACCTGGTGCAGATCAGGGCAGAGGATGAAGACTACAATCCTGCATCCACCTCTGGGCGGGTGCAGGAGCGGTCAGCTCAGCTCAGCGGGATGGCGCAAGGAAGGTGTAACTGTATCCTTAATGCATTTCAGCAAATGCTTAAGACATAATAATAATCTGTTAATTCTTAACAATCATAATTTAACTAACTACCACTCTAACCGTTTGTAACAATTCATAATCCCATCGCAAATCAGGATTACGGATTTGGCAGCAGCAGCCAGCCGCCATTACTAACCACCCTCCCGAAATACCGAACCTATCGGGAGTCCATAACCTGTATGGAGTGGGCCTTTTACCGACTGAATGGTAAAAGGTGGAACACCTGGTTCCTGGTTCACTGATTTTCCGGTTGTTGTAGTGACTTCTTAATGTCACGCCCGATTCTAGGCCCTATGTCGTCCCAAGTACGACTTGGTCTGTGATGCTATTAAATCGGGCTCTGGCACAACAACCGGTATCTTTTGCTACCACCCTTCATTGGGTTCCCGATACAACAGAAGGGCAGTCCGAAAGGCCAGGAAGGCCAGGAAGGTATTACTGCATCCAAAAAAAACGGCCAGAACCCTACACACGAGAGCGAGGACTGCCAAGTGCTCAATGGACGCAGGACGGCCGCGTCCACATCCGTGAGGCCTCAAGCCAAGAAGGATTGTGAAGGCAGTTCAGGCTGCACTTGATTCACAGCAGGTAGCCCCAGCTGCACAGCCCAGATCAGACCAGCAAGCGCAGGACAGACAGTGAAACGCTCAAGTGTGCGATTATTGCGGAATCAGGGGCCATGGCAAACGGTATTGTCACATCCTTCACCCGGGCCAGGCGGAGCCGGGATGGGAGACTAAGTCAACAGCATTTCACTGCGCCTGTTATTAGAGATTATAAAGAGAAGCTGCAGGCCCAACCGCAGCGGCAGCAACCGCAGCAAGTAAGGCCCCAGCGCGCTGCAGCAGCAGCAGCAGGGGCGGCAGTTCACAGTGACTACGAGGATGAGGAGCTCTCTGTGCCGCACCGACGGCTTGTAAGCGTGTTCTTCTTCATACAGGCCGTGGAAACGGTGGAGAGGCTGAGAGGCCGATGGAGCCAGGAGGTGGATCAGCCAGCTAAACCTGAGGTGCGTGCACAGCCCGAGGTTATCTGTGCAACACTGACCCACCAGTGGCGTCGCCACTGTCCTATGAGCCCATCGAGATCAAGGGCGACGCCTATCTCCTGCCACATTCGGTGGGCCCCGTGCTCGCCCTCAAGTATCTGTTCTACAGCGCCAGCTCAGATGCTGCGCCTGTCCCTAGACATCATTTGCAGGCCTGGGCACCAGGCGTTGAGTTGTTGAGCTAAGCTATTGTAGGGGAAAGAATCGGAGGACGCCAAGCAGGGGACTACCGTGCAGGCAGCCTCGGCAGCTCCGGATGTCAGGGATGGGCCGGATGTCAGGGATGAAACTCAGCGCGTTCTACCTTTGCATCAGCAGCCTGAGCAGCGTCAGCAGGAGGCGACGACTGTACAGGAGGACAAAATAGCTGGCCGTACATCCACATACGACTGCTTCTGGGGTGCCGTACTGTGTTTCCGGAGCAGCCGACACAGCAGTACGGTATCTCTCACAGGTATCTCACATCCTGTATGCTAATACAGGAGATACCTGTGGGCATAAGACATATGCTCATGAAGCAGGACCCGAAGGCTGCGGCATGCTTCAACCACAGGCAGCTTATGTTTTATTTTATTTTCCCAGATGGAGCCACGGCAGCTCCTCAGATTCGCTGAGATGACGTTAACCTCATCACCAGGTATGCAGGCATGCCCCTGATCCCGTATCCCGTATCCCGAATCCTGTATCCCGTATCCCGTATCCCGAAACCTTGGCAAGGTTCCCGACCGACCCCGATATCGAATCTGATGTCCGCCGACCGCAGGGCCGAAGGGCTGAGCAGCAGCACGAAATGCTGCGCGTGCGCCACACAGAGCGCCCTCGCATTCCGGTGGACAGCAGGTCCCTGCCGGCTACACCAGCAGCGCAGCCGCCGGCCTGGGGCAGACAAGTCCGCCAATAGGCCTGCTAGTACGGCACAAAATCCAGCGGTCTCCCTCTGCTCGTACGACAAAAAGTAGTGCCAGATGTGGGGCTGAGGTGAAAGTCTGATGTTGTCGCCGAGCGAGGTGACGAGCGAGAAGGCCCCACCCATACCTGCATGACAGTGGGGATGGTCAGAGCTCGTGCTTTGTTTGTCCTGGCCCTGGACTATGTCACTCGCTTTCATTCGCTTCTGGTTAATTGATTTGGTTTCCGGGAGATGTTAGCCATAAATTACTGTCGTCTTGCCAAATACACACCGGATGTTTTGGAGCCATACGAGTTCGGCTTGGGGTGGTGATGTGGGGTGATGATGTGGGATGATGATGTGGGGTGATGATGTGGGGTGATGATGTGGGGTGATGATGTGAGGTGATGATGTGGGATGATGATGTGAGGTGATGATGCAGGCGTAGGCACCGCACCTCTCGCCCTAATACCTCCCAGGCCAAAAACCCACCTCCCACTCGACCCCTCCAGCGACCCTCCCGCTCCGCCACCGTGTTGTTAGATCTTGTCCAGTCAACCAGGTACGATGCGCGGCAGCTGGGATTGGATCCAGGATGCTTGGATTCAAAATCCATCCACAACTCCACGAGATCCAGATCTGGCTTGAATTTTGCATCCACCTGGTACCATCCGTACACATTACCGGCACGCTCTGCGTACATACACAGAAATAAATACACACACACACGTGCACGTTATCGCTTTGCCGGAAGTAAGCACGCAGCAAGTAATGCAGGTGAGGGGAGGGCGTTACATGATCAGAGCGTACGTCAAAGGGCATGCAGCGGAGGCATGGGGCAAGACATGAGAGGCGTGAGAAAAACGCCGTCACGTGATAAAGAGATACAAAGTGACCACCATTAGGTTCTACGTCGCTGACACCATGACATGGAAGTGATGTTCTCCTCCCCCCCCCCCCACATACACATACGCACGTGGCAAGACATTGCATGACGTCGCAAACGCCTATAAATTCCGAAGAGGATTGGGTTCACCGCACGCACATGTCGGTGGTGCGGTGCTCATATCGTAAGCGTTTCACCACTCGTCGCGGAAGCCGAGCCGTGAGCTCCGTACATGCGATACCGCGCATGCATTAGGACTCCCAACATCTCATCGGCATTAATTTCCACATACCACAAATCATACACAATCAGCATCATGAATTGCCGTTATCGAAGCGCGATTTCGCGATTTCGTGATTTCGTGATTTCGTGGCAGCATAGCTCGCCGTGATCTGTTTTCTCCCCTCTCCCCTCTAACTTCCCCCAACTCTCTTCCCCTCTGACCTCTCCCCTTCTCCCCCCTCCCCGGCACAACCCACCTGCAACGCCCTCGTAGTAGACCCATCGCCGCTCTCGGAGGAGGATAAGGCCCTCTAAATCAGACTGCGACTCGCGCAGTTCGCAGAGGAACTGGTCCGTGTCAGTTGGCGGTTGTTGACACTGCGGGAGGCCCGCTGCCGCCAGCAGCTGCCGCAAACAGGCCTCCTGCTCATAGCACTGGCGGAAGTACGGATACACGTCAGAAGCCGCCAGCAGTGCCGAGATCACGCCGGGTGGCGCGCCACGGACGGCGGATCCTGGATCCACGTGGCTCAACATTCCTGGATCTGCATCGTACACGAACAATACACGTCGCCCCGCCGCCGCTGCACGCTTGATGTCTGTACAGAAGGCGGCGTCAGTCCAGCAGGTGCGCGTCAGGGCCGCCAAAACAGCGGCGCTACAGTCCATGGCAGCGTGTCGCTCGTCCTGCGAACGACCACAGCTTTCGTAGAGTCGTAGTCGGCGACCGGCGCAGCTGCGTTCCTGCATGCCGTTTGCGAGCTGACCGCACAGGCCTGACGCGAGGGCGTCCTGAGCGCCCGCGATGTAGAAGTGGAAGAAAAATGGCTGGGGTCTGCGACCGGGCGATTGGGGATTGCATTCCTGATTTGAGACGATGATGATCCGTTTTCATAGCAGTGAGGGTGACCAGGTTCCAGAATCCAGATTCCGAGTACGAGCGTTATCCACCCGGGGCCTCCGAGGGGGGCATTTCGGTGATTGCGGAAGAGGTGCGGGGGTGGGGTGCGAGTGCGAGATGCGGGGTGTGAACGATTGCGTCAAGTCAAGCGAGTTTGATGAGGAGTTGTGGGCAGAGGGAGGCAGCGGACGCCCGACTCTCACCGAAGCACGATGTCGTCGCGGTCCTCCGCCAGCCGCATCTCGCCACCGAGCGCCGCCAGCCGCCCCTCCCATCGCCCCCGAAACCTCCCTGGGGGCAACTCCCCAACCTGAACCACAGTACCGCCGTCACAGCCACTGCCGCCATCCCGCTGCCAATGCAGCGTGATGGTTTCATTGTACGACGGCATGGATTCGGAGATTTTGGCAACGTACGAAAGATCCAGTTTGATTTGCGATGCGGTGGAGTCAAAGGTCACGACGGCCTGGTAAGAGCCGCGCAGCATAAGGCCTTCTGTTGCGGGATCCCGCGGGTCGCTGGGACGCAGCGCCACACCCTCGTAGTAATAGGCGGGGAGTTTACGGGCGCCACCGGGCCGGTGGTACGGCCGCGGCGGCGGGGCATCGGCGGGAGCTGGTGACAGGTATGCCTGTGGCGGGGTATGAGAAATTCCGTACATCGGCAGACCGCCAAACCCAGGCTCTTGTGTTCTTTGCAGCAACATCGGATTGGGCGCAATCGACAATCTAACAAATAAGTGTCAGGTCCCTGATGTCAATGACCTCCATGGGTGTGCTCCCCTTCCCTGAGCTCACCTCGCTCGCTGGAATACCCTCCGTCCTCAAAATGGACCCTTACCACCTGACCGGGGAGATTGGGTAATCGAGTTGCGTTCGATCCACCTCGCCGAACCCGGACCCATTCCACCGCGCACGCCCCGCCCCATCCCGCCCCATCCCGCCCTACTTCACAACCGACCCCAGCTCACACCAATCTCGCTTGTCGTTACAGCCCGTTGCAGTCGAGTACCGCAGCCGCCCATCTGTGCGATATGACGTGCAGCTGCTGTCGCCGCGTGTGGATGCAACCTGTACGGGATGGCATCAGCCTGGTGCCAGCAGCATTGGGAAGCAGGAGCGGGCAGGAGCGGGCGGGAGCGACCGAGAAGAGCATTAGGCCTGGTGTTACGTCCATTACGTCCTTAATGAGGGGGGTCCTGGGGGGTGAAGTCAGGTCCCAGACTCCTAGAGTTTTCGCGGATAATCCTCTCGGGCGCTGCCAGTTCGCCCTGACGCCATAACCAACGGGCGCAATGCCACCCAGCACCTTAGGCCGACCCAGCAATAGGTTAAAGCACAGCACCGACTGCTGGCAGACATCTGTGCCGGACAGCAACCAAATCACCACCTACCCAGCCTCAAAGCCCCTAAAGCTTCCGGCAGCTTCCGGCTGCAGTACGCACCTCCGCCAACACCGTGGCCAGATCCTCGGGAGCGGACTCCAGGGCCTTACACGGGTCAAGCGCAACACGAGCCGCGATATCCAGCAGCTCCGGAACCGGTGAGGACGAGCTTCGCGGCATGGGCACATGGCAACCGCCGAACGCCTCGGCCGCATCCACATACAGCAGCAGCACGCGACTGCCACTACTGTTGATATTCATTTTGGACTGAAGCCCCGAGGCGGTGGAGCTAGAGGCAGCGGCGGTGTCCCGGACTTGCCTTAGCGCCGAAACCACCTCCTCGCAATCCCAGACGCCAGGACTGAGGAGGACGAGCAGGTTCGCGGCAACGCCGGCGGAACCAAGGTTGCGGGGGGCAGCGAGCAAGGATATACCGGTCCCACTGTTGGTGGTTGACTCCTGCACCGGCGCCGGCGTGTCAGCACTGGTGGCCATGCAGCTATCGGGGAATGCAGCACCGACGGCGGCGGCGCCGACTGCTCGGCAGCTGTCTGCCGTTGTCGACCTGGCGGGTGCTAGCTTCGGGCTGGTAGGTGACGGTGGCGCTCGAAGGTACTCGGAGGGGCTGGTGTTCGGCCGTGACGATGCAGATGCCGGCGTTGGCGATGCCGGCATCACTCCCATCGGCGTTGGCGGCGCCGCCATCATGTCCCAGACCCGAAGTGGCCGCGTCCGTCGGGAGATGGCGCCTAGCTGCTGTACTAGCTCATCACGAAGCTCCGCCGCCTCGTCACGCTTGTAGGCTATCGCAAAATGGAATAGGAAGGGCTGCGGCAGTAGCTCCAGCGTCAGCGCCTGCGGCCCCACCTCCGCCGGTGCTACTGCCCCCGGTGGTGCGCAACTCCTCAGCTTTAGGGGTCCTTGCGGACCGTCACGTGCCTCCCCAGACCAGTGCGCGCCGATGAGGAGGAGGGCACCATCCCGGAATCCCCCAGAAGAAGCTGTTGTGGCTCCCGCTGCGCTGGCGGCAGCGGGTACGATCGGGGGCAAGGCATCAGACCGCGAGGGACCTGAGGTGATGGTGCGGGAGGACGTTGCCCGCGAGGGCGAGGAGATTTCCCAAGAGCTGGCGGCCATGGGGTCGCGGCGGCGGTGTGAGGCAGTGGACAGGCAAGGGGCCGAGAGGCTGGTTGCCGCGCTGCTGCACCTGAAGGTGGCTCGTGGTTCGAGTCCCGGGGGAATGGAAAGGGAGGGGATCGGCTGCTGCTGCAGCTGTTGCTGCTGCAGTGATGATGATGATGATTGCGGTGTCGATCGTGAAGGCTTGGTGGCAACTGAGAACGGCTTAGGATCCTTGAGCTCGGGAAAGTCTGAAGTCGCAAGGAGAAGGCTGTCCACACGCAGCGCAACGACGGTGGCGAGCACGTGCTTTGGAGTCAGTTCGACAACTTCCCGGCTGTTATTCGCCTGGAAAAGGTCCTCCGGCCAAGACACAACCAATTGCACGTGCGCGAGGGCACGTGGGCGACCATCCTCGTCGCCGACGGCTTTGATCGCTACGAGTGTGCCCTCGTATAAGATTTGCCTGCCTTGTCGGGACTCCCCAGTGGCCTCGTGCTGGCCGAAGTTAGACTGAGCGGGCATCAATGCCGCAGCGTCGGCGCGTACAACTTCACTAGCGACTCCCTTGCTTCCAGGAACGCCCAGCAGGGAAGGCTTTTTTTCAAATGCGCTTGAAACAAGCGCTTCTGCTATAGCAATTTCTGTATTCGCTTGTGGAAAAACCGCAACATCACGGCTTCTCGATTTGGAGGCCGCCGAGCCCATCGCCACCAAAGATAGACTTCCAAGGCCTAACTTTTCCTTAACTATATTTATGCCTCTAAAAAATTTAAAAACTTCACTGTTGGTGTCCCATCATAAAGCACGATCACAGGGACTTAGCGTCCTAACCGTAACCCAAACACGCAAGTAAACCTTTCTAAATTCTCAATAATTCTTTACTCGAACCTTGTCAATTAACATTGATGCATGAGCAGTTTTCATGATGCTCCTTGTCAGGTCGGGCTTCGGGTTATTACCTGATTTATACGACAAATGGGGTATTGAACTCATGGCAGAGGTTTCTTGATATACGTACTGCATAATCGTGTTAAAAATTCAAATTAAATTGCTTAAATGCTAATGGGCACATCCCAAGGCCAGCAATATTATTTTTACCGCAGCTGAACTGTCCGAGTCCATGTTCGGTACACGGCGCAATCGTGAGAGAAAATAATAATTATTTCAAGAGATTGTTTTACAGCTTCACAGCCTGTAACATTGATTAACATAAGGCTCAAGATGAGATGACAGGATGGAGGACTACCCTGTTAGCCACCATCCCAATTTGAGAACCCCCGTGTCCGCTACCTGATGGATTTTCAATGGACCTAACAGCTACTGACCACCCGTACAGTAAGATGATCATCTTAGATCCTGCCGCTGTGCAGGTTGGTAGAGCTTTCTCCTGCACTGCGCTCCTGGGTCCAGTCCGGCGCTCGGGGGCGGCGTGGTCCGACCTTTCCGACTTTGCAATGACTGAGGCTACGTCAACCAGTGATCCGGCCTGCAAGGGGCGCTGGGTTGCACCTGCTGGTGTTGCGAAGTAGACACGAGGGTCATCCTTCCGTGACTTACAGTGCCTTGTCCAATTGACGCTCACTGGATTCCGGAGGCTGACATGGACGACCCCAGCAATTGGTAACCTTACCCGGTCAATTTGGTTCGCTGATTTAGATCCAGATCCAGATCAGACAACTTGATTCGGTGCAGTCGGGTCCAGATGTCGATAGCAATACGGCCACCTCGCGAGCCGCTGTTTTCACACAACGGCCCCATACCGGAATCCGCCCATCTATACGTACCCATCTAACTGCGCAAAGGCAGAGCAGAATAAAATTTACAGTCAACCGGCGCAAGCACAACATGCAACGTAAGCAGCTACGTGACAGTTTGTCTGTCGTACAGGAAATTAAGAGAAATGAGGAAAGAATTAGCCTTCCTCTCTGAAGCAAGATTTGTCCGGTGTCAAATACTGCGAATAAGTTCCTGCTGTAAAATCCGCGGAAATCCCACAGAAATTAGACATGGCGGAACCTCTGCGGTCAGAATAAAGCTGTAATTATGATGTGACAGCGCAGTTGGAGGCGTCGCTCAGCACGGACCATAGCACATCATAGCATAGCATGGCATAGTTAGTCTCACAAGGCTGTCCTCTAAACAGCGCAAAGAATATCTTAAAAACGAGACCTAACGGCGGCTGCTCTCCCTTGGTCAGTTGGAACGCCACCACATGCGAAATTATGACACGAAAGGGGCCACGTTAACGAATGAAACTTGGCCCAAGAGAAATACGAATAGAACTAACTAAAGCCTGAGCTCGTCACGTTGCCATACTCCTCCCGCCTCAAGCCCACCGCTCCGCTCAGCCCCAGCCGCAAGCTTGCGGACTCTACGCAAGTCATCAAAAGCGCTGTGACCCTCTCACCGTGAGCACTCCGCGTATCCTCGAATTGCATCTCGAAATGCATCCCGTGCATCAGAGCACCGCCGAAGCATCCCTCTTTGCCTGGCATCAGCTGTCTTCGCAACCCCTCAACTATGTGCTATAAAATGCAAGCCGTGCCCACACACCCTCCGGCCCTCACACACAAACCCTACTCTGCACAATGGTCACCCCGGTCATTGCGGTCCCCAGCTCGCCTCTTGCTGCCACCCTCTAGCCTGCCTGAACCCTGAACGCCTATTCCCAGCAGCTGTGCGGATGTTTTGCCCCTCTCTGGGTGCCTTCTCCCGGTTCCACCTCACCGGCCAGCCGCCCACTCTACCGCTCTCTATCATAAGCCTTCGAGGACCCCGATCAACAGGTCCGCGGAGGCGTGCATCACTCCGTCGCCCACCAGCACTCCGAGAGGGCTGTCCTCCAAGGACGGAATCAACAGCGCCACGGAGCCAGCCTAGAGGGGGAGGGGACGGTAATGTAAGTAAAACTTGGACCCTGGTTAATGAAGGGTGTGACTGAAGCATACATTAGAAACCGCAGCTCAAAAACTCATGGGCGGGGAAGAATGGCATACAATTTCGAGCACACGACAAAATCCCCGAGCAACAGAAAAAACGGTTGCTAGCTGTAGAGGCAACGGGGAGGAGATCACTGGTTCCTGGCTCAGCCATGCAATTGAGCTTAAGGGGGCGGGCCGAAGGACAACGACCGTCTGGCGTTCCCCTGCCAATGCCCGCCAATATCATGCCAACCAGCTTCCCAACCCGGCCTTCCTTCCCAACCCACAAGAATCAGCGCCAGCGACAGCACCGCCATGCTCGTGAAGAGGCCGGTCATGCCCGAGTGCTCGCGACCCAGCCCATCCAGCAAGTGGTCTGTGTCGTCATTACCGTCTGCGGACAGACGGACGGGCAAGACGTGTCGGGGCTGCGGAGGTCTTCCAGGAATGTAATGCAAAGCAAAGGAAGGAGAAGGAGAAGGAGAAGGAGAAGGAGAAGGCGGTAAGGGAGCGGCAAAGAACTGACTGCCAACCGACTGGAGAGGGTACATGACACTAAAGACATCACACTGCATCGCTGAAATCCGGGGATAAGAGTTCTTGGGATATGGGGTGGATACCAGGTCAGGTCAGGTAGGTGGGCAGCATAGGCAGTGGGATGTATGTGTCGAGCAAACCCACCATCTTTGGCAACCACCAAATAAAACCAGCCACCCAACCCACCAAAATGACAAACCCACCATCGTTGTGCAAGGCGCGATCAAAGGCTGCCGCCGAGGCGAACAGCGCTGTGGCGTTCAAAGCTTTCTGAACGGCCAGGATGATGGAGGACACCCATGTATTGGAGCTCTCACCCCCCGCCTCAGCCAGACCTGCGCGCAATAATAAGATAGGGTGCGGACGTGAGAGGGGCGGGGGGGGATATGTGAGTGAACATACGACAGAATATGTCTCCATCAACTTCAATCCTACATACCCCTGCTGACAGCGAGGGAAGGCACACAGTACAAGAAACAGGTACTGGCACATAGGGCCCCGTTAGCGGGTTTTTCCAGGAGGAATGTGCTCCCGGTCCCCACACCCACCCGAATCGCGCAAGTCACAATACGACATGGCTATACAATTCGGCCAACCGACTGACGGGCTGTTCATTCGCTTACCTAAGGCCAACGTCGCCAGCGCCTGTAGCCGAGGCAGCAGCAGCAAGCGCGGTGTGGGAAGGGAGCACCGGGTGGTCGGGTCACACGGGGGACGTGAAAGCGGAACGAAAAGAAAGAAAGGGGATGAAGGACCCCAACAACGTACTCACTAGCACTAAGTGCCGTGAGGAGGAGGGCTACTTTTTCCTGTGAGACCCAAGCTCCCCGGAGGCGAAAGCATACTGCCCCCAAGAGCTGCTCCGATGTCGCTAGGGTGCGCGCTAAGGCCCCGCACAGCATCACACCGCACCGCAAGGTATCCCCGTCAACGAGATCTTGTCAGTGAGGTTTGACCGCCTTCCCGAACCACGGAGACGTCCCCCTCGCACACTGCCAACGGGCGCGAGGGGGAAGTTTGAACACCGCTGCTCCACCGCCGCTACTACCGACTAACTCTCGACGGCCGTGACTTGGCGGCCAAACCGATGACTCATGCGACCCCACCCGCCGCCAGTTTGGTTTCTGTCCCCTGGTGCCGCCCTCTCAACCAGTGATGTCCCACCAGTAGAGAAATCGCCATCCCCGCAGCGTTGGTCGCCTCCACCAAACTTAGCAACACGCGCTCCTCCTCTAAATCGAAACTGTAGTGCGGCTGGGGGGGATACACAGCCGCCGCTGCTGCCGCACCAGCACCGGCACCTGAGCTAGCCACGTCGCTGCTGTTGCTGCCCACCTCACCAATAACGGTAACCTTCATAACACGAATCATCAGTGAGAGATGCGGAGTGGGCGGGACGGGGTTGGGGAAACGCAGGGGGTGAGGGGAGGGGGACCTCTCCAGAGAGGGGTAACAGCAACGGCTGTCTGACAGCTGAGATCGTGAGTTGCCGAAATGTGAGTCACCCCTCCCCCGTGCGAAATTGCAGCGCTGCGATGATATCGCATGATGCATTTGCCACCATCGCCATCAAGAGACAGAGACCCCCCCCCAAAGGTTCGACCCTCCGCCAAGGCGGTCCTCGAAGACTCACATCGCGTGCTGCGTGGGTTTTGTCGTGCGAGAGGTCCTGCTGGTGTTGGTGGCTGAGAGTGTTGTGTTGCGTTTGATGCCGGAGGTGATTGGCGTGAAGGCGCTCCTCTTCCTGAGGGCATGTGTGTGTGCGAGAGGGGAAAGGGAAGAAATGTGAAAGGAGGCTCCGAAACCATGGCGGGAAGGGGGGGGAGGGTCGGTATCGCCACAACACGTTTCAAGTTAGAAGCAGTAAAAGTTGAAAATCCCATTACTTAGCGCACGAAGTAAATATAAACTATGAAACAGATATGTCGAGCCGGGCTTGCTAATCCGGAATAGTAATCACTATAGATTTGGAAAAGGATTAAAAGATCAGGACGTGATGGCGGCGGTTCATTTGGCGCAGAAGTTTGAATCCTCCTTGAAGCTCTTCGTGGGGGGAGGTGTTGGTGGAGGTGTTGGTGGAGACGTTGGAGGTGTTGGTGTTGGTGGAGGTGTTGGTGGAGACGTTGGAGGTGTTGGTGTTGGTGTTGGTGGAGGTGGTTGTGGGGCATCAGGGGATATTTGCGTGTGTGTATAGCGGTAATGGTATCGGCCCCCCACTCAGACTCTTCTGGCCGTCACCCTCCTGGAAGCAAACCCCACCCTTTCCTCCAATCCCCAATCCACGCCCCAAGCCCACACAGCATCCGACCTGCAACAGCACCCCAAGCGCCAGCCAGCTCGCTGCCCTATCCAGGGGGTTCATGTCCCTCCCTCCCACGCCGCCCCGCAGCGTCGCCAGCGTCCGCGCCACCTCCTCGCCACTGGTGGTGTGTTGAGATATGACCCACCACAGAGACGCACCTCGGGCAACTGTGCATGTGCGTGGAGTGCGGGGTGTGGGGTGTGGGGTGTGTGTGTGTGTGTGTGTGTTTGTGTGTGTGGGCGGGGAGGAAGTGACACCGGGTGGTGGTGAGGTGACACCGACCAGGAGCCCATGCAATTAACGCAGGAGGTGGAAAGGAGTCCCAGCATTCGTGAAGTAATAGCAACCCAACCACGAGGGAGCGGAATGAGGCGAGCGATGCTTCGGGGCGGTGTAAGTGCACTCCTGGAGGTGGATGGAGGGATCTGTTGGAGTGAGTCCCATGTGCCCAGGGCCATCCCGTCTGTCACAGCGAGTTAGTCCCCTCCAGAGCATCGCCAGAAACGGAGCTGGATAACGTGCATCCCCGTACCCGTGCAGTCAGCGGTTAACCGTCTTCACTGACACTTTCAAATACCGTTCGTCAGTTCAGTTCAGTTCAGTTCCCGTTTTCAGCACTCGGAATCCCAACATTTCTCCGCTGACATCGCCCACTCCACCCCCGCCCTCCCCCCGACCCCACCCGCCAGGGCCAGACATGACCAGCTGGCCACCCCCACAATGGGCGGGTACTCTGCCGCTGCAGTCAAAAGCAACACCACCGCCACACTGCCGCTCGTCCAAGCTAGTTGCTGCAGGGTGACGCTAAGCCGCCCCACTCCCTGAGGGGGGGGGGGAAGCGGACGAGGTCTAAGGACACATCCCTCTGATTCGAAATCAGCTCTACTGACACCCGCCTCGTAACAACCTGTTGGCCAGCCCGCGTCAAAGCTTTGCCCATTACCGGGACGGCGAACAATCCTAATCTTATTGCCCTTCCATGCCCTCAGATAGTGTCCTCTGGATATTTGAACAAGTACCCCATACTGCCGACGCCTGGCCGTACACATGGGCCTCCGACGCTGCTCACCCTGAGAGCCAGCTCCATGTGCGGCTCATCGGGGTTCCTGGCCAGCTGCTCGAATGGGGCTGGTGATTCGCAACATAAGAATTGCAACATACGAGCAACAAATGCAGAAACAGAAACAGGAATCAGTCAAAAAGAGGTGGGTTAGGACATCAGGACAGCGGACAGACGGCAACACAGGCACGACGCAGAGGAGCACGATAGGCAACATGGCAGCAGCAGCAGCAGCAGCAGCAGTGGCCAGGTGGCGGCGAGGAGGCGGCATTAAGCGGGTACGACGAACAGATACATCAAGCGGCGTTATGGGGAATGAATTTATAATTTGGGACGAAACGTAGTGAATGCCGAATGCGAGGAAGACTGAAGTACTTAGGTGAGGAATAGACAGCAAGGCAATTCAAATACCCCAACGCACACCCAGCACCTCCAAAATATGGCGCGAGAGGTGGCCGATACGCACCCACCCATCGGCCCACTGCCTACCCCGTGCAGTTCCGCACCTTACTTCCGACATAACGGCCGGCCCGCTTCCCGACTGCTCACACATCCCCTCTTCCTCCTTTCGCGCCTCTTCCTCTTTCCTCACCGAACGCCGTACCTCTCGCAGTCCCTTCCCCACTCTCGTCTCCCCCATTGCTGCAACTGGCATGTACGTTTCAGAGCATCCGATTACCGCGTAGGTTGTACGGCCCAGGAGGTCCATCGCTTACCATAAAAACCTTTCTCACCCTCAGCCTCACCCCCATCCCCACCCTCACCCTTGCCCTCACCCCCACCTGCGGCATACACAATCAGAAGCGCCGGAATGATCTGATCAATGCAGAAGGCGACGTCAGTGAGCGAGACGGCATGGAGCGCCTCCTGGGGTTGGGAGGAAAACGCATGGGCCAAACAACCGAGGGAGATAGGGGTGGTGAGAGCGGTAAGGGAGGGAGATAGGGGTGGTGAAAGCGGTAAGGGAGATAGGGGTGGTGAGAGCGGCAAGGGAGGGAGATAGGGGTGGTGAGAGCGGTAAGGGAGGGAGGCCGATTAGGGGCTCGGGAGCACAGCAACCCCTGTGCTTGTGGGGGTGTAGCCCTTGGCAGTCATCCGGTGGAGGTGCCTGTTCCGACCTCTATGCGTGTCCGCCGACAGCTGCTCTGACCATGCTGCTGCTGGGCCAGGCCGGCAAGATAACCGACTGCCAAACAAAAGATTTCGATGGATCTCCCTACGCGGCCCGTTGGAGGCGGGATGCCTATTGGGTGAGTGTGAGGCCGCCAAGAGCCGAGTCATTCAGCGGCGGTTGTCAAGGGGGCCGAGGGACGTACGGGTGTGAAGTCGCGGGGAATGTCATGAGGATGCCACTCGGCCGTCGGGTGCCATCAGCGCTCCCACTGATTGAGTATGAGATCGGAGTGCACTAGTATGAGAAAGGGAAGCATGTATCCAGCGGGCTTGTGGCCAAGCTGCTGCTGCTGCTGACAGCACGAAGCACGTCAGCCCCGGCAGAAATTCCCCGTATAAGAGGCCGTCCCGTGCATGGTCATGGCGAGCAGTGCCATGGCATGCATGCTGCTGCGTCGTAGGCAGGGGGGGAGACCATCTGCAGAGCCCCGACTACTTTCCAGCTTCAATCATGTGCCATGTGCCATGTGCCATGTTCAATCTTACGGTTTTGTGTTTCCCCACCTGAAGGAAGTCCATGCCGCCCGCCGTGAGTTGGCTCGCCTGCTCCGAAACGCCCGGCAGCGCAACCGCCACCTTGTCTGCCACGGCTGCGGCCTGCTCAGCGACTGATGACACCGCAGCCCCAGCGGCCTGCCCAGCCAGCTGTACGGCACTTTGCACATGTTCGCCATGGTGGTGGTGGGCATGCTCGACTGCCTGAAGGGTAGGTAAACCATGTGGGGATGAGGGGAGTGATGCGCTCGGGTCATTATGCGGGATACTCGGAGAGCCGTACAACAAGAAACCGGCTGCAGCGCCAGCTCCTTCTTGAGACACAGAACTAATCTGTACTGGATTACTTATTCGACCTATTAAGCACCTGACCCTGTGGATACGCATGCGTTGCAACTTCCAGGTCGGCCCCTCGCGTTACGCAACGGAGCTGCGTACTGCCAGTGCACAGTCCTACCTCAAATGCGTTCATCACAACACTCCCGAACGCCAGGGCTGCAAGACCGCGGCTGCAATTTTGCATGCTGTTTACCAAATTGCGGAAGACCTCCAGCTGGGAAGGTATGAAGCGAAAGTTCTCGGTCCCATCATTCAATTCATCAAAGGAAGAAAGAGACTCTACCGAAGATAGAGACGCAATCGATCGATAAATGATGGGCGCCTCTGGAGGACCTGCCGCTGCCGAGGATGTTGCTGGTGGTTTCACGGTTGAAGATGTTTGGCTGGAATAGGCACGAGCAGCGTGTGATGTCGTCACATCACAAATTGATTTAAAAGGAGAAGATATCTAAACGCCAGGAAAGGTACATAAAGACCCAAATACCAGTAAGCAATTGAGCTCAGCACGCCAATCTCTTCGTCACGTTCTTTTGCGCGGATGATTTGCACCAACTCGACATAATTCACTTACATGTTAGTTGTTTTGCTCACTCGCATCAATTTAGGTTCACGCAACCGTCTGCGGGGTCCAAACGCGCTGCGAGCTCGAGTAATAACTTGACGCGGCCAGATAGCGTATCCCGACACGCTAGCTTTTCGCATTAGCATGGTGTAACCCGTCAATGAACAATTTCCATCTACCTCCGAACTGCGAGTTCACTACAATTTTGTTGCCGGCCTTAAAACCCTTTCGCCTGCGCTGAAGAATCAAGCAAACACAATCAAGTATATAGGGTTACTTTAAATTGTAAGTGGTCGCTGGTGATGGGATGATGGCCGTGCGAACGGTGCCGTATATTCGCGGTTCGCCCTGGCTCAACCTCCCACCGAGACCCTACGCTGCCACGCATATATTCCTAATCCGAAGACAAACGAAGTACGATCGCGAACTATTTTTCATGAAATGGTAGCGCTTACTATATTACTGGACGATGTGCCCGCAGCTGCGTGCTCGAGAGATCTTTGGCATACTACTACTTGCTAAATCCTCCCACAAGTGTGTTGCATCAGGAAAGGTT
Organism: Volvox africanus; assembly: GCA_030268105.1. Lineage (NCBI taxonomy): Eukaryota > Viridiplantae > Chlorophyta > Chlorophyceae > Chlamydomonadales > Volvocaceae > Volvox > Volvox africanus. Next base: position 6,679,532 of record BSDZ01000078.1, read on the forward strand.
AAGGTGACCAACCTCCAGGCCAGCTGTGCCAAAGCTGGAAGCGTACTCCTCCGTCCCTTCCCTCCCTTCCTACCCAACTGCTCTGCCATTGTTCCCAATTCCAACGCGTTTCCAAGTAACGCTAGTGGCCGAACCCCTCTAAGGCCCTAAGTGGGACTCCACACACGGTTTAGAGAAGTCGGACCCAAGGAAATGATGAGGATGAAGATCACCTTAAAGGGCAGGGAATCTTAGACGCCCCAAAACATGTCAGGACGTGATGAGGACATCGGCCAGTGGTGCAAAGTACCAGTGCGACGTATTTATCTCATCGCCTGATAAACTTATATGTAACGTGGCTGTGGAATCTTTGCTGACGCATGCAGGTCGGCAAGAATAGGCAAAGTGTCAGCGAGTCATCCTGGCGGGCAGACGCGTACTGGTGTGCAACACCAGGGCCAACAGCATTCTAGCCAACCCAAGAATACACCTCGTTAGGATAGCCGAGTGGGAGAGACAGGGATAGGAACATGGGAGGCAAGACACATACCGGTAGCATAGCGTTAGGTGGACGCCGCCGGTTGATGTTGGTAAATCCACTGTAAGGGCAGGTTGCCATCACCCCAGTCAAGGTGCGACCAAGATAAATGGAACGTGCCCTGATAGGTAAACGGACAGACAAGTATACAGGAGGTAAACAAATAAATAGGTAGATGGATGGACCAGGTGGGCGATATGATCCGTCCTCCTGGGCCAGTTCTCTTGGAATGGGTATCTGGAGTTGAAGTCGTTCATTAAAACGTCGCTGTACCAACCCCCAGTAGCTGAAATGCAACCCAAGTCGGGCTTCAGGTAACCTGTTTGCTGTGTGAAGCGTGATAATGGTGACGATGCAAAAAATATCGGTTAGAACAACCGTCTAAACGGACACAAACATATTACCGATATCAACTGCTTGCGTAGTTTTGCGAAACTCCTGCCGACCTTCGAACCGCGTCCCCGTCTGTGATCACGATCGGCACGTTCCTATTGTACGGCACTCCGCCAATGACGTAGAGGACCAAATAATGAAAATTCTTCTCTTTCCGTGCTTAACCGTCACTGCACTCTCCCTACTTGCCTCCCTTCCCCTCTGTGCAGCCCCCTGCTTTTCTCTGTTCCTTCCTACCCGTCCCTATCCCTTGGCTGTCCCTCCCTTCCATCCCTCCCTTTCCCTTCCTGCAACTCCCTCCCTGTCTCTTCCTGCCCCGCCTATCTCTCCCTGCCCATCCCTGCCCCTTCCTGCCCCGCCTATCCTCCCTGCCTATCCCTGCCCCTTCCTGTCTCTCCCTCCGTGCCCTTTCCTATCTCTCCCTTCCTGTCTCTCTCTCCGTGCCCCTTCCTATCTCTCCCTTCCTGCCCCTCCCCCGTGCCCCTCCCTGTCCCTATCCCTTCCTCTCTGTTCCTCCCTCCCTCCGGTAGCTCAGCAACTCGTCATCTCCCCCATTCCACCTCATCGTGCTCATCACCTGCATAAGAGTTTCGCCGTACGTCATATGCCGAAGTTGGCAGTTCGTCGCCGCCAGAACTTTCGCGTACGCCATCGATTCTTGAGGCAGCAGCTCATTCCACGTCAAGGGAGGGGTCAGATGTCGTGCGAAATGGGCATTCGTGAGATCCAAGACAGCCGGAGCGTTGGCGCACTTGCCGCCTGGTTCGGGTTAGACCAATATCACGCGGATTGCAGGAGTCAAGACAAGAACAGGAATCCTGACACTATCTACGGGTAGTGCCCAGGATGGACAGTATATGGTCCATCTTCCGATTGAGCCTTTTTAGGCGGACACAACAGAGATACAACAGACAGCGGCGCGCACCAAGTCGGTAGCTCACTGGCTAAGCGCTAGCGTCTGGGGAAGATGGCGGTACGGCGGGATGTTGTGCATGGAAATGGCTGTCCTGTGTTTCATTCTGTCCTTAGTATGTGCACACGCATCTGCTTGTGCGTGTGTGCGTGCACGCGCTTGCGTGGTTTACACCAGGAGCAGAGGAGCTGTTCGGTTTACCCAGCCAGCCCGGGAGATAGAGAGCCATGGCGAACAGATGCTCCAAACAGACAGACAGATAGACAGGCAGATATGCATACTCTAATGCAGATGTTTTCCAGTTTCCCTTTCAATTACGTAAGGGCCTAGCTAAGCTGCCGGATAAGCAGACGCGTGTCGTCAACAACGACTTATGCGTGCGCGTATTTTAGTCTGTTGCGGAGAGACACACTAGTAGGCCCTGCCCCATAGGCCTTATTAATAATACCAAATAATATTAATATATTTATAAATTAAGTAATAATTATAAATTTGTTTTTAATAATATTAATGCTGCGTCTCTTAACAAGACCTCTTAACAAGACCTCATCTCCACCCTCCGTTTAAAACGTGTCGTGTTCATTACTGGTGCCTTCACGGAGTCCATATGCCTGCCCTCCGCCCCCAATATCGATCCTGAACAACCTGCCCTTTTCTCCACGCCGCAGCGCGGCTGAATCAGCGACTGTCCCCTCCTGCCCCTTGTTCCCCGAACCTTCACCTCCCAAGCGATGGTCCCCACTTCTGCCTCCTCAACGTCCTCTCCCTCCGCAAACAAATCAACCTTCCTTCCGGCCGTGACCTGGTGTTTCCCCAAGCCCAATGTCCAGCCCGCAACCTAAGCCATTCTCCCGGCCAGCCCCGTCGCCCCGGCCGCCGCTGCCTCCACCGCCATCAGCCGCGATGTTCGCCCGGAATCACCAATCGCAGAAGCCAACGTCCCTGACGCCACCTCCCGCACTCAGACGTGCTCTTAGCCCACCGACAGTCCCTCATCCACTCCTCCACCGCCACCTGCTTCCCCACGTCCTCCTCCTCCTTCTGCCCCTTCTCCTCCCCCTCCTCCTCCGCCTTCTCCCACCCGTTCGCCGCCATCCAACCGCACGCCTCCACCGGCTCTCGCACCAAGTCCCCCAGTGTCAAGGAAAGGCTATCTCTATAAGATTCAAGATACGGGATGCAGTGATGCGGGATTCCATACCCAAACGGGTGAGATGTACGGCATCCCAGATCCTTACGTGGCCGGTCAGGTGCAGTACTCGGGTTGATGTATAACGAGAAGCCTCTGTCGCCAGAAACCCGCAGCCGGATGAGCCAGTGACCAGGTATCAGCAGATGGATGCGCAGCGTGCGGGCTTTCCCTTCCGCTGAACCTTACATGGACACTGGGAGCATGCTGACACGACACAGCCCGTGCTTGGGGCTTGGCGCATACTGGCACGTGCAAGGCAAGGCACATTCAGGCAGCTAAATCTTCCACCCCAACAGCACAAAGGCCACGTGCCGGAGGATCTGGAATGCAACCGCCAGTCGAAAGCGGATCATTTCCGCCCAGCCGAAGTACATCCTAGTACAGCAATACTGCAACCTAGCTATAACTGTTAAGGTGGATCATTGGGCATTCCCAACCCAGCGCGATCTAAAGCCGCCACGGCGATGAAGCACCCTAATAGAGATTCATCTGCGGCCTTCGGGCGCGGGGTTCGAATTATGCAGCATCTTAATTGGAAACGGACTGCATCCCCCATTAGTCGGTAGGGAGTTTCCCACTTCCTACCGACCAACCGGAGCGGGGAACCGGATCCGCATTCAGCGTGTCGATTTCGCAGCTCGTGCTCACCATCTGAATCCTCGGATGTGTGTCCGTTGAAAAATAAACCTCTGGGCCTTTATGAAGCAGAGGCATCTCGGAGCGAGGAAAAGCCTCCATAAAGGCAACACCATAAATCACTGGAACCCAATGGAATGGGTATCGTCCTGTCATCGCTCAGTGATTGTGCAATAGCCAGATTCGAGTATGCATGACTTGAGCTCGGCGCGGTCCTTTAGGATGGACTCTTGCCAGGGCTTCGGATTCAACACCCTAAAACCGAAGCACCATCGCGTCATGTTCTGCTAGCGCCTCAATAGCGATCAAATTAGACTGCTAGTTCAGGAAGGGCAAAAAACCCATCATCAAACTGTTAGGAAATGCCTATTCAACACCCGGTCAGCCGTACGCACGTGCATCGGTCAGCGTGAAAACAATAAACGCTGCCTCGAAAAGCCTTGAAAACGAGTTCCTGATCTTGCCTCTTCCAACCGCTACTTGACATACCAGCAAGATATGTTGACGCTTAAGAGGTTGCAAAGTAAGCCGAGACCCGGATTGCTTGGCATACAGTCATACATGCTATCTTATGAAAATAATAATCCAATACTTGCAATTCTATAGTTAATTGATATCTCAATAAGACAATCCACGCCTTCGCCTTTGGCGGGCAATCATTTGGTGGGCTGACGTTTAAGAACGTTTCGCGTTTGCGCGCGAAAAATAAAGTCGAATAACACGCCTAAGCCATAACATATTCCGTGGACATTGTACAAAATTTTAACACATCCTTCTGTAGATCTACACGGGCGACAGGGGAAACGTCTATCTGTGCCGATGCGAGAACGCCGCGTGCGAACCAGAATCGCCCGGGGCACACGCAGGCCAATGGTTGATCCGTAGAACCCTATCTGTGAGGCGGACGGGTAGCTTTCAGATTTTCCTATGAACCTCCTTGCAATGGATAGGTCATTTGCGCAATGTCCCGTAGTTGTCCCGTCAACATTATTTGTAAGCAAGTTAAGTAATCCCTTGATGGTCCCAAACCCGTAAATGGTGCCAACTACCGCGACCATCAGACCATGATACCGACCTACCGACCCCAAGGACCTCGAATAGGACTCTTAATTCAACGGAATGCTGATTAGATGATGTGGTACTGTGATCTTATGATATGTCATCTCACGTTAACAGGCGCTACAACTCGCGACACTACATGCGCCCAAACGTGTTCCGAGTTCTTTCTTGCATGCGGATGGACTACGCCAGATGGCTATTTGAAAACTAAGCAGTAATAAAGCTAATGTTAGACGCAATTTTCGGACACAACGCTGGCTATTCACCACACAAAAGGTAAATGATGGGGCCTGCATTTTGTAATGATATTCATTACTTAATGGTTTCAAGCTGTCAGACTGGAGCCTGTCATGAAATCAGACCGGAAGAAGATAGCAATAAATGCAAATAACGTCTGACTTTGTTAACAAGATCAGCACGTGGGGCGCTGGCGGCGCTGGCACGTGCACCAATTAATCCAGTAGTGGATGCAATAAGCGAGGTAAAACCTTAGCACCATATGAGGCTGATAAGCACACTTAAATGCGACAATTGTTAATGTACAATATTTATTTTTATACAAGTGACAATGCAGTTCAGTACGAATCGAAATGGAACAGAAGTCTATGTGGCAACGGCCTTAACATGTATCCACGTGCGCGATGTCGTGGGCGTCGTGGATGGCTAGACAAAAAATATGGAATGAGTGCTTGTTGATATTTTTACCATACATAACGATTAAAAAAATTTAACAGCATCAGGGAAATTGTTCGAAGAAGCAGAAGTAAAACAACGTACGGGTGTCGTACATTCATCGCCTTATTGTATAGATAAACAATTCCTCAAGGATAGTATAGTAACCCAGCTGCAAGTTACCAGCGAATATTGCTGAGGATCTACTTCACCGCATACAGCTACGAAATGGACGAGTGCGTGAAAAACCTTTCCCAAGCGCTTACGGCCATTAGCAGCGATACAAGTGCGGTTAACGATATAGCAAATAGGATCTGCGACTCTATTGTCAATACCAATGAAGTGACCAGTGAAAGAATTGCCGAAGTAGCCAATGGGCTTAACACATTCCTTTTACTTTTTGGAGGCTCGTTGGTTTTCATTATGCATGGAGGTTTTGCCATGGTAAGTGTGAGCGCGTGCGAGGAATGGGACACATGGGGCGCGTGACGAAGCCCTAATGTTGGTTTGCTCCTGCAGTCGAGGTGCCTGGCGCACGTGCACGTTTAGACAGGCGTAGGTCGCGCCATCGTGCATTTCACAAATGCTATCTCTTCCGCTATTCCTTGCAAATGGAATCCTCCCACTGCGTCGCCTACGTGTGACACCACCTCGCTGCAAATCGTTACAGAACCCTATAGGATTAATATTATTACTGGAATTCCCCCATGTTTCTGGCTTTAGCTTTTCTATTGCACTTCCATTTCCACACATAATGTTGCGTTTAATGTAGATTCTGGTTGGCGTTTGCGCTCTTTCCGTTCAATCTGTAATCATGATCTCGAATATCTAAAGCAATTTAATTCTTACTGAGAGGGTTACCAAATGTCATTACGTCTTGCAGTTGGAGGCCGGCGCAATTCGCTCGAAGAATGCAATGAACATTTTGCTACAGACCATTCTGGACGCGGCCGCGGCAGCGATTATGTGGTACTGTGTTGGGTAAGTCCTACTCAAATAACAATGCTCCTGAAAGACAATGCTTCCTTAGACGGTGCCGTTATTAGGTCCGGCGTCTGTCAGGTAGAGTCAGGTTGTCATGGACTGATTTAGGAATAGGCTACTTCTTTGGCATGACTCCTTGTTTTATGCAGGGCATGCCCTTGGGGTGGGATTGTCGGTCCGCTCAACCTGTACGATAAGTGACCAGCTTCATTGTTGGGCCCCCTTGTAATTTCGCCTCCCAATTGCTGAATGCCTGCAGGTTCGGGTTTGCCTTTGGCATAGGGCCTAAGCCAAACAAGTTTATTGGTGAGCTGCTTTAACGTGTATCCCATCTAACGACCAATCGTCTATGGTCCATTTCGTTTCTAACCTGTACGGCAACTCGCTGCAGGTAACGCTATGTTCGGCCTGGCTCGATACAGCATTCATTGGACCGGATCAGGGACGGGCAAGTGGACAGACTTCTTCTTTCAGTGGGCTTTCTGTGCGACTGCTGCAACCAGTAAGTACCACTCATCGTGTGACGGATTGTCGAATGCTCCCTCCCAGTGAAACTGAGCATGGAACGTAACCATTACTGAGCCCGTCTGTACGTCTGTCATATGACAGATTCCATGTCAACCTGTCAACGTCCTAGTAACTTTGTTTGCACTGCAGTTCCTGCTGGTGCTGTCGCTGAGCGCTTCAACTTCAACGCGTACCTGGGTTACTCCATGTTCATCGCCGGCTTCGTGTATCCCGTGGTCGCGCACGTAAGTCAAGTAACAAACGCACCGGCAATCACAATCGCTGAAGACACGCCTCTGATCATGCGAATCATGTCTTGCATGCACAGTGTGGAAGAAGCTGTTCTTTGTCATTATCTTTGCCGCGTCTTTCACACGAATAGTGAGTGTTGCTTGGCGATTCTCCGTGCTGAGCCAATCACCCCTACTCTGCTACGCAACTGCTTTTCGTCTGCAGTGGGCCTGGTGCCCCGAGGGTTGGCTGGGCTTTGCTGCCCTCAAGCCTCTCTTTGGCGCGGGCTACATCGACTTCGCGGGCTCGGGTGTTATTCACATGACTGGTGGCCTGGCAGGGCTCATCGGCGCCGCCATGGTCGGACCCCGCCTGGGACGATTCGATGCCGATGGCAACCCCGTGGAGATGCCGGGGCACTCCGCCATCCTGGTGGTGCTGGGCACGGTGCTGCTGTGGTTTGGCTGGTGAGCCCCTGGCACTGCCGCTAATGGCACGCGCATGTGTGTGTTTGTGTGTGTTTGTGTGAAATCTTCACGCCCGTGTGATTTCCTCGGCAGCTTCATGCAACAACCATTATCATCATGTGCTGCTGGGCTGTCATACAAAAACGGAACTCAATTTTCCATAGAACAAGGAATATGGGTATAGATGCCTAAGGGTGCCTTCTCCGGCTTTGTTGTTTTATACGGATTGCAGGTACGGATTCAACCCGACGTCCATGCTCGCGATTGATACGATAGCTTATGCCGACGTTGTGGGCCGCTCGGCAGTCACCACCACCCTCTCCGGCGCAGCGGGCGGCATTGCCTGCTTGCTGAGTGGCTTTATCCGGCGTCGTGGCTGGGATCTGGTGGGGCTCTGTAACGGCATCCTGTGCGGATTCGTGGCCATCACCGCGTGTTGTCATGTGGTGGAGCCCTGGGCCGCCATCATCTGTGGCCTGGTGGCCGGCATCTGGTTCGACTTCCTCTGCTGGGTCCTGCTTAAGCTGAAGATTGGTAAGCTGGGCATCCTGCATGCTATTATCCTCCATTCCACTCGCTGCTGCTACAATTACGCTGGGGCGGATTTGGATGCTTGCTGTCGGCCCTGACGCATTCAAACCTTCCTCCAACTCAGCCCCCCCCTCCCCCGTGACCTAATGCCGCAGACGACCCGCTGAGTGCCGGCCCCATGCATTTCGGCACCGGTATGTGGGGTGTCTTCTTCACTGGCCTCCTGGCCAAGCAGGTCAGTGAGGCTCTGACTGGTTGGGAAGGCTCCAGGGGCGAAGTCGAATAAACGCTCCAGGGGGGACTACGACACGATCAGCACGTGTACTACACAAGGGAACGCGCACACCAGTCCGTGTCTCGGCGGGCTGGTGGGGTAGCCGAGGGATAAGACATCCTTGCTGGTGTTATGCGTAATTTAGCCCCTACGTCGTGTTTGTAGCTTCTCCTCCCCTTACCTCCCCCGCCCAATCACCGCCAAACTGCTGTACCGTATCGTGCAGGAGTACATCACCGAGGCCTACAACCGCACGGAGGATAAATTGTACGGCGCTTTCTATCCCCATTCGAGCGGCAAGATCCTTGCTTGCCAGGTGATTGGCATCCTGGCCATCATTGGCTGGGTGGGCGGGACAATGACCATCTTTTTTGGCATCTTCAAGATCTTTGGTGCTCTGCGCATTCCACCCGAGGTCGAGGAGATGGGCCTGGACCGTTCCAAACATGGCGGCAGCGCCTACAACGGCACCGGAATCACTGTCTCGCCTAGTGCACCTGGCAATGATGTCATGCGCAATAAGCAGCAGCCATCCGTCAAGGTGCTGCCCATGAACGGGTGACGTGAACCCTGTAGCTGTGAGTTGATATCGCGATGGAGCCTCAACCGATATTCACAACAGTTCTAGTAGTTATATTTGACGCTCACAGTAGTTGACGACACTGGCTTTATTTATTGCGTGTGGGTGTGGGTGTTGGGTGCGATAGGGTTCGGGACCTGCAGGCAACCTACGGTGCGTGATTGATTCATATGTGGCAGCGCATTGGAATCGAAGGAACGTTAGGATTGTCGTTTTCTGTTGCTGGTCTCCAGTTTTCTGTTGGCAGTTCCCCGTGATGAGCGTGTCCGTTGCAATCACATGGGAGATGTGATGTTGTATGGTGATGTTCGGGAGTTGTCGCTCCTTAAGGTGGACCCAAACCGATAAATCGATGCTTCTAGGCACTTCCGTTCCCGCATCCTACCCCGCAGCGCATGACTCCTTCACTGTTACATCAGGATTAGGGAAGCACGCGACCCTCTCACGGACCTCACACTTGATATGTATTTCGCATTGTGACATGTTCCACGCGATATTAGGTCCTCACACGGCATCACGGGCTGCGGTGGCCGTCCTCGGGCGTATGCGATCGGGATCAGTGTTGTCTTCAGAAGTGCACATATTTGCATGTTTGTAGTTTTATTGCACGAGCGATTGAAATGACCGAAGGCAGGGTCTTGTGAAGGCTGGTGATGGCTCTTCCCCAGGGAAGTGTGGAAGTTGGACAACGGGCAGCAGCAACCTGGTATCCCTAGCGACGGACATCATTTGGGATAACCAGCTTGTCGTAAGCACATGACATGACTATTAATGTCATAAACTGCTAGAGGAGAGGGAGGCAGAAGGACCGCGTGTGTTTCGTTTGCTGTAGTTCAAGACAGCAGGGTGCGGATGTGAATGTAGAACCCCGCAAGAGGTTTTGCTAGCTACTCAGGAAGGCGGGAGGAAGCCCTCCAGGGAGGGAGGGAGGACGGGACATCCCGGGACTCGAATCAGGAGCTTAAGCCGCACTGTGACCAACTAACCGGTGCGTGCGGACGGCCGGACGGACGGATAGACGGACGGACGGACGGACACACGGATGGCCAGATTCCTGATTGCAGCTTTGTAGCGTTAACGGTCCAGAAACGCCTGATTATGGTTCTCTGGAATGCAGGAATGTTCTCTGGAATGTTTGGTATCACCACCCCATTCCAGCATGACTATGCTAGCACATATGGTGATACGATGGATATTTCAATAGGGGGGACATCGTTGTGCGTTGGCAAGGTTGTGGCAACGCCTGCATCTCTCATTAGCGACATGGCCGTGTTCTTCCGCTTTCCTCTGCAAGGACACGGCCAATCATCCATCTTGGCATGCGCCTGTCGCTGAAGTAGCCGACGGGGTACACGAAGAGACTTAACTACCTGTCTAACGGGAGGATGGATTTTTGTTGGTGATAGCCTATCGTTGAAGGCGATGTAAAGTGCTGTGCGTATGGGATCTCCTTGCGGCTAATTTGCTCCTAGATGGCATGAAGCAATTATATATAAGGCCTAAGCAAGTTTTTCATTCGGAATGTAATTGTACAGCGTCCGTTTCTCCGTTGTTTACTCGTCCCGGCTCCGAGCTCCCGCCTGTCCGGTACATAAGCACTAACGGCAACGGCACCTGACAGCAACGGTATCATTCTACAGCATCATGCATTGCCACAGCGCATTCCCTTTCCCATGCTTCCCCTATTACAAGCCATCAACGTAGCATAAGTACTTCCTGAGAAAGGTAAGAAACATGTGCGCCCTGTGAGAAACGCGTACGCCGTCCTTGCGCCGGACTCAATCAAAGGCCAATCCCGGCCAATAAGAGAGGACGGGATGGTCATTTCCCGGGACCTGGCAGCTGCCAATCCGAATAATTTGGCTTGCTGCGCCGTCAAGAGCAATAGATTGGATAAGAAGCGAATGGCCTCCCAATGACAAACGATTTGCAGAAGCTTTGCAGCTGTCTCATTATCGCAGTTGAGCCCTGTACTGAGATAGATAATTTATTATATAACGGATTGACACACTTGCTGAATTCCCAGTCACGTTGATGTAGGGTCGTAAACAAACATTTTACGGGTGGCTTTAGCAAGGTCGCGAGATAGCCAGGGTGACATATGTATCCTAATAGTTTTTGGGGTGCGGCGCGCTTTCCCAAATCCTGGTCTACGTATCTCACAGACCGACAGCCGAGTGACAGGTCCCGCGCCCCTGTGTGGTGTTGAGACTTTGGCTTCGCCTATTGCCAATCGTCACAGGCTAAGCGACCGGGGGAATGTCATCTCCCCCGCAGTCGTATGGCCTGGGCCAGGTGGGCGACCCACCGTCTGCCGCTGCCTGTCAGGCGCTGCAGGTCCTGCCAACACACTTGCTGGAGGAGGTGCTGTTGCGCTTGGACTGGTGCGAGCTGTCCTGCGCTCGAACTGCCCGGCTGGGGCGCCTAGACAGTATTGTTTAGTAACAAACAAACACACGCACGCATGACGGGCACGTACGGCCCCCACGCACGGAATTGCTCACAGCACCCACACGTCCTGGCAAAGAAGCGGGGACTGCATGTATATGCATCGTACAGTACGGGGAGATGTATGTAGGTACCGGGGTGTATGGGTGTTAGGGTATGGTACTGGATTGGACAAAATCAGTTGTGGGTCGGCGTCCGGGGTGTTAATGACATTATTATTGACGTGGTAGTGCTAGTCGTGTTCTTTGTGCTCGTGCTGACACGGCGTACCACCTCACGCTTCGTGACTGATCGGTTACCGAGAGGGGGGAGGCGACCCAGCTCTGTTGCCCTGTTGAAGATCAGGGACTGCCTGAAGACTTCTTCAAGTATCGGGGTGGTGAGATTTTTCCCAATTTACAGCACAAGACCTTCCCACTCATCGCGCCGATCTCCCCTCAGTTCTCTTTCTCTCCCTGGCAGCCCCTTACACCTCACCCTCCCCGACCCCCGATGCGCCACCCAGCTCTTCCCTGGCTTCCAGCTGCGCGGTGTCCCGGGGCCTGCGGGCTGCAGCTAGCTCCGGAACCCTCTGGACCGCGCAGCTGCACCGCGAGTTTGGTTTGGAGGTGAACACGACAAGCCGGCAACGGCAGCCCCTACCGGGATGCCAACCGCTGCAACTCCCGCAACCGCAACCGCAACCGCAACCTCAGTCGGTTGCATCCAGCGGACACCCGCCATTCGGGGAGTGCCATTCAGGAGCGACTCCGTCCTCATCCGGACTTCGGGGTCGACTGCATAAGGCCCCACAGGGGGCAGCAGAAGCTGCAATGGCAGGCGATTCAAAAGCGGCGGCAGCAGCAACAGCAGGAGCAGCTACCAGCGGCAGTCCCGCCGGCACCAGAACCAGCTGGGACGGGAACAGGCCGCCGAAGCAGCGAGACGGGGCAGCGGCTCTGCAACCGCGGCCCTCAGCTCCTGCAGCGGATGAATCTGCCAGCGCCCTCTTCCGGAGGCTGGTAGTGAGTCCCGCCCCTGGACTGCTCGAGGCCTAGTCCTGCATGTGAAGTAGACGTTGGGAGTGGTTCGGGGTACGGCAGTGGGTCGGGGCCCTTTTGTGGGCCGGGGCCCTCTCTCCTTGGGAAGAGCAGGACTTCTTCCGGTTTGTCGTACTCATGTGGTGCGGCTCATTCAGGTAGTGGGGGGCACCCAAAGGTGTGGGGTTGAGCCAACGGCGCAGCCTCCGTTGGTAGTATGAGTCAACAGCGTGCCTCCCGCCACCTAAATTCACATACACACATGCGCAATCACCAGGATCTGCCTCGGGACAGCCCCGGCAGACCCTGCCTCTCTCCTCAATCCTATTTTTGCATGTCTGACGTATCCCGCCCGCCGCGGCCTATCCAGATGCTGCTCCACCCGCCCATCACTCCACGTCACCTTGTCCCCATGCCGTGCAATTTGCACCCTCCGGTTACCGCCGTCCGTCTATCCGCCGAGTTCTAGTGTTCTGCTTACCCGTCCCTCCCGTCCGCCCGGTCCTGCCCTCCCCCTCCCTCTCTTCCAACCCCCAACCACTGGGCCCAATTTTGTAAATGTGTCAGGAGAGCCCGCTGGCCCGGCACCTGCTGCACGTCCGTCGCTTCCACGCGCTGGTGGCAGCGGTGACCTCCTGGACTGTGCGCATCCGGCTGATCGACCCGGGGCCGGGGCCGGGGGCGCAGGGACAGGGGGCGGGTGAGGGGGCTGTATTGCGGAGCTCCATGTGTCAGTGCCGGGGAGTGGCGCTGAATCCTCAGAGCGTGTGGCTACGCTTCCGTCTGCCCGGCTGGGTGCGCAGGCCGAGAGACGGGGGGGCAGGGCACGAGGACCAGCCCCCGTGGGAACCTGGTAAGTCCGCACTTGGCTGCCTTTAAGATGTTGCAGCGTGTGTCGAGTCTCTCACGGGGGGAGGTAGGGGGTGTGGTGTGAGAGCTTGGCCGGAGATGTGGGAACGTGCGGTGGCGGAGTAGCTATGAAAGTAGGGAGGGGTCGAAGGGGACCGCCCTTCGATGTCCCGGATACCAGAAGAAGAAGAAGAGAAAGAAGGAAAAGAAGAAGGAGAAGAAGAAGGAGAAGAAGAAGGAGAAGAAGAAGGAGAAGAAGAAGGAGAAAAAGGAGAAGAAGAAGGAAAAGAAGAAGGAGAAGAAGAAGGAAAAGAAGAAGGAGAAGAAGAAGGAAAAGAAGAAGGAGAAGAAGCTAAAAGCGTTGGGGTGTTACGGGAGAGGAGGCTGCGCGAGGGGTGCGCGCGTTTGTGTATGTGTGTCGGGTTGTGTGGGGTATCAGCGGGTTGGGAGTGGCCATCACGGTTATGTCAATTTGGTCCCTTGCTGCATTGTACCCACTCGCCTTCACCTTTCTGGATCTGCCCCCCTCATCCCGGCGATGACGACGGGGTGATGATACCGCAACAGGCAACACGTGCGGAGGCAGCGGAGGCGTATGGGATGGGAAGCCGTACATGGTGAGTGGCGACTGCCAGACCATCATGAGGCCATGAGGAAACATTATCGCTTGTAGCCCTCATCGGATGCTCGGGGGGGGAATGGGGGTATGGCAGGGTTCCGTTGCGCCTAAACACAAACACACACCGTGGCAATCCCCCCTCCCGCGAGTCATTCCTCGTGTCGTTACCCCGTGTATTGGCTCACCCCGCCGCGTCCACGTCTGGATCACGTTAGGAACTCACGGTGCTGGCGGAGAACCCGCTGCCCATAAGCCCTCTCGGGCACCAGGCTTGTCCCAGCCCACGGCCCGGATTCCTCCGCTGGCCCGTCATGCACAGCGTTCCGTTCCGACTGCCGCAGGTAAGGCCCGCATGGCAGGGGCGGGCGGGGAAATGGAAGTGAGAGATAGTCAGGAGGGAGTTAGATTGGCACGGGAAGGTGTGTGTATGTGTATGTGGCTGTGGGGATAATCGCAGACGTAAGCTACAAGGTGCGTCTCTGAGATCCGAAACCCATTGCCAATCTATACCCTAGAGAGGGGGAAGTGGGAGACGCGGGAGTGTCCCGGAATGTGGGACGGGACGATGTTGGGAGGCGGATCAGCTTTGCCCCTTCGCGGTCCACTTCGAACCCCTCCCGATACCCATCCGGTGGTGCCCTGCAAAGTCCCACACTATCACATAACAGTCTTTAGAGAGAGACATCATCTTGCCCCGCACCCGCATCCGCACCCCTTCTTCAGCTTCTAACCTAAGCTATGTACGCCACAAGGTCGTATGTTACGTTTGGATTGTTCAATATTCGACACCGCCCCCCACATTCTCGCTTGTCCCGCTCTTTATTGTTGTCCTCCACGTACACATGCACGCATACACATACACATACACATACACATACACATACACATACACATACACATACACATACACATATACTTATACATATACACTGGAAATTGATGTTTCGCGGACGGGGACGACTACCCGGACCGACTGCCGGACGTATGCAGGGTGACCAGATGCGGCTACTGCAGAGCCACGTGGAAGGTGGGCCGCCCTGAAGCATTACGCGTACGGCCCCGGACGTTCGCGGGCGTGGCGTGCGTTTGTTGGCTTTCGTGTATGTTTCTATTTATCCGTCCATCGATCCATCCATCCATCTATCTTTCTTTCTTTCTTTCTTTCTTTCTTTCTTTCTTTCTTTCTTTCTTTCTTTCTTTCTTTCTTTCTTTCTTTCTTTCTTTCTTTCTTTCTTTCTTTCTTTCTTTCTTTCTTTCTTTCTTTCTTTCTTTCTTTCTTTCTTTCTATCTTTCTTTCTATCTTTCTATCTATATCTGTCAGTCTGTACCAAATCGTTAAGCTCCAGGGTTTGGAGGGGGGATTCGTGGCTGGGAGGTCGTTGTCCCCAGGAGCTGCGGTTGGAGACACGCCGCCTAAGGGACGCGGCGCTGTTGATGGCCACATGTTGTATCTCGCCATTTGTAAGATTGGACTTCTCTGCGGCTGGGGGCCCTCAGGCCCGTGGGATCCAGAGCCCCCACGCCTCCGGTACGAGGCCCTCCCCCTTCCCCCCTCTCAACTGCTGTCCTCGCTGCGTTGCACCAGCTAAGAAGCGCTGCCGGCTATCCATTCGACTGTGGTGTACGGCGATAGGTTTGTACGTTTGGGACGATGATGATGATGATGACGATCCTGATGATGATGATGATGATGATGATGATGATGATGATGATGATGATGATGATCACGATGAAGACGAGGGCCAGGAGGCGGAGGATGGCCTTGGTAGCAGTAACGAAGCGGTGGGTGCCGGTGGGAGGCACGGTATGGCCGCCCGCCCCCGTCCCCCAGGCCCCCGAGGGCCTCACTTGGCAGCATACCTCCACTACGATCAGCTCCTTCCTGTGACCCCTCCAGAGTTAGAACCGGAGGTACGGCAGTACGGCTATATTGCTTGTACGTGGATGTTGGCCACCGTGCTGCGAATGCTCATTTGGAGACCGCCACCGCCCCCACTAACCTGATCACGAGGCATATGACTATAAAAAATAATATAAGCATCGACATGCCGGATAGCCATAGTCAGTGAGACGAAGGCGGACAATCAGGTTGCAGTTGATGCGGTCTTGATCCGAGCAGGGCTGTACAAAGCAACAGTGGTGTTGAAGCAGCGCGGCGGTGAAGACTCACCGGAAGGCACTAGAAGGGGCAACAACAAAGTGACAATGGGCCTAAACTGCTGTATCGAAGTCGAGTCAGGATGTGCACTTGCCAGCGCCAATACATAATGACGCGCTGAGGCTGTAGAGGCCGCCACCAAACCGCTAGGGGTGTCTTCCCCTGGCAAGCTGCATTGCGATTGGAAGGGAAGGCCGGGGGTTGAGTTATGAAAGGGAGGTGGCGGGGTGGGGTCACTGGCAGATGGCGTGCGTAAAGGGGAGATTGATTCCTTGGCCAGGAAGATGCCTATGTATGCATTTGTCGACAAAAAAGAGGGGCTTCTCATCACAATCACAAGCACCTCTCCACCGCATCGTCATCACCATCACACGCCACACCGCCACATCGCCAATCAACCCGCACCAACACGAGGATCTTTGTTGCGGGCGGACAAACACACGGACAAACAACCGAACACGGCGTCGGTTGCCTCATTGCCCACCACCAAATTCCCCACCTTCCCATTTTTTTGCACGTACGCACCTTCACTAGGAATGTCAGATGCCGCTATCTAGGAAACACACACACACACACACACAGCCCTGGCCACCCGGCCCCTCTTTGCTCGCACCCTCCCCGCTGCTCCCCAGACCGGCTTACCCGCCTACGTGCCACTTCACGGACCCCCGCAATCGCACCCGGGCAGTGTGCACCACGCGATGCGCCTTGGAAATCAGCGACGGAATCACCTGCGACAGCCGTCACCGCCTCTACAGCAGCAGCAGCAGCAGCAGCAGCAACCACTAGTGCAAATGGGACTTCCTTTTCTCCAAGGCCCCTCTGCAGTGTTTTCAATGTCCTCAATGGCCGCACCGGCGGATCTTCCGATCCGGGGAATGAGCTGCTCAGACACCACCGCTCCTGCCCCCCCTCCCCGCCCCGCCATGTTTCTCTATGTGGACTGGAGCTTGCTACCCACCGACAAAACACACTCCACTGTCACGGCTTCAGCAGCCTTGTCATCAGCAGCCGTAGCATCAGCTAGCAGCACTGGTGGCTGGGTGGCGGGCTGTGTTGTCCGGCTTTGGCTGGACACAGCGTCCCACCTGCTTGTGTCCCCGGGTGCCCAACAGGCGGATGCGGCCCCCGGGCTGGTTGGAAGGAGCGCGCAGTGCGTCACTGGTGACAGCCGACGGGCTGACATTGTCATACTGAAACCCATACCGCCGCCGCCGCCGCCGCCGTCTGACTGGCCCACACCAACATCGATCGCGCTACCGCATCCATCTGCCACCCGCAATGAGAGATTACCTGCCACCGGGAAGTCCGGAGGATGGGAGCAGAAGAAGAAACCGGCGGCAGCTGCGGTGGAGCTTGCGGCCTCTTGGATGAGCGCATTTGGACCCGGGTCGTCGTCCACGTGCAATCTGGAAGAGTTCATAACCGGCGCTGATCTTTATCCACATCCCACATGGCAAACCAGAGCGGTCTTTGCCGCTTCCAATAACTACACAGCCGATGACATCAACAGTGCGCAGCGCAGTTATGGCGGTGTGAATCCGAGAAGCTGTGGTGCTGCTGGCAGTGGGCAGGCGGAAGTTGCAGGGCGTAGTGCCACTGACCCACGGGTCTCACAAACCCAGGTATCTTACACGGGTCCAGCCGCCAGCATGGCTACTGAAGCAAATCAGATCGCGGACCCACTCATACTGGAGGGAACAGGAGCGGATGCGGCGGAAGCTGTTGCAGCCTCGCCATCATCGCGTTCGCTTTTGCGAGCACTGCGAGGAGCTGAGGCAGCTACCTGTCTGCGGGTGGGTGAAAGCGTATGGGGAGATCCGTACCGCATCTCGTGTGCCTCTTATTAACCCGTGGCATTGTGCCGTCGGTAAGTTCTAGCTAGGCACCTTGGGGGGCGTGGGTCCACCCCGTCCCTTTCCGGGAGAGTGGTGAAGAGGGCAACGTACTGGGCATACAGACCATTGCAGCTCGGTGCTTTGTGTGGCTCAGGGAGGCAGGCGTATGGTAATTCCGAACAGGAGGGGTCCGCGCACTGCCGTCGAATATCCTCACAACTCCCAATTAATGGGGAGTTATGAGGATAACCCCTATTTGCCCATGCCCGGGTCACAGCACTGCCCATCCTGCCTGGTCCCTGTCGCGTGTACCCTTTCACTTCACGGTTTAGTCCTCGTTCCTCGATTCCTCGAGTACCAGCACCAGCTGGCTCCTTTCATTCGTCTTCCCTCCCATCTTATTGTACCCCCTCTTACTGCCCACCTGCCCACCTAAAGAACACGGTGCCTTACCGGTGAGGGTGCATACACGTCCCATGCTGCTAGCACCACCTCCCACAGTTACGTGTTTCCCAATTCCTCTCCGGCCGCTGTTGCCGCCCTCTGCCCATCTCATCCCATCCCATCTCGCGTTGCTCCTGGTTTCCATGGTGGTGGTGTTCAGGAGCTGTGTGAGGGCCCCCTCCCTCTGATGGTGGACCTGGCGCTTCTGGACCTGGAGGGCGCGGTCCGGCTGGGCAGGTAGGAAAGGAGGAGGCGGAGGGGGAGGAGGCTATGCATGTTAGGCCCTTTGGAATTTCGTTGTGTTGTGGTGCAAGAGAAGGTCAGGCGGGCCCTATGGTATGGGCAAGAAGTCGGAACGGGGATCTCATTAGATAATGGCGAGTGGGGGGACGCTGTGTGCAGGAAGCGTGGGGGCCCACATGATGCAGTGGTGTCTTCGCTGCACCGCTCAGGTTTGTAAAAACTCACTGCTGTCACCGCTTGCGTAAATGGCCGCCGCAATGACCGGAGGAAGAATTCCAACCCGATGACCCGATGCGTTTGTTTGGGCAGCGCAGATGCGGGGTGGAGATGTGGAGCGGACAGGACGGGGACCACGAGGGGGCGGCAGCAGCGGGAACTGCTGGCTCCGTGTCTTTGCATTTCCTGCTGGACCAGCTGCCGCCTCGACTGCAGTCCCTGTGGGATAGCAAGCTGGAGCTGCGCTGGGGGCAAGCAGCAGCAGCAGGAGGTGCAGCGGCAGCAGGAGAAGAAGCAAGAGCAAGAGGGGATGGTGGGGATGGCAGCGGTGGCGGGAGTGACGCAGACCAAGCCACCATTGGAGCTGCTGATAGGGGGAATGGCGGCGGTGGTGTGCAGCCCATGGGGCCCGGCCCTGACCAGCCCTGGGTGCGGGTAGCACTGCAGATGCCGCTCCGAAACTACGAGGTACTGATGGCTCAGAACGAGTCGTAAAACGGGAATAACTCCAGTGGGGCAGCTGGAGTTTGTTCGCAGGCGCGGTGCCCGATTAAGCAACTTGACAGCTATTCACGGTGCGTGCGGCTCATATCAAAAGTCATTTCATAAACACCCTCTATTCGCTAAATGCTCCGCCTGGATAGGCGGGCAGAGACATGTGCGATGACGGCAAACAGTGACTGGGTTCGGATGGCTCCCGGATGCGGGTCAGTGCATGGAGGTTCCAACTGAAGTATGTACGGCACCGTCCTGGTCGACACTAAGCATGTGGGAGCTTTGTAGGAAAGTGGTTAGGATGTCGCTGCATCCGTTCGTACAGGTGTTCATGGAAAGGCAGGAAGGGCTGATGAGATGACTCATGCATGCCGCACAGAGATGTGCCCCAACTGCCTCCCTCGGCTCCTCTGAGTTCAGACAGACATGGGATGGATGGACGGATGGTAAAGCAACCAATTACAGTATGCATGCGGGTAGCCACGAAATATGATATATCTGCACATGTGCTTTCCATCTAGTTCAGAATATCATTTAGTGGGGCCGCCT
Organism: Volvox africanus; assembly: GCA_030268105.1. NCBI lineage: Eukaryota > Viridiplantae > Chlorophyta > Chlorophyceae > Chlamydomonadales > Volvocaceae > Volvox > Volvox africanus. The sequence goes on from BSDZ01000078.1 coordinate 6,699,366, forward strand.
CGGTGGCATTCCTTAGTATTTTCGTAGTTCATGGATATCTCATGCCCTAATGCCACGGCATGCAGTAGGTGAAGCCCCGTGCCTCAAGCTGCATCGCCTGAATTAACTTATTGCGGGTGCTACCCGCTGCAGAGGTGTTTATTACCAGCGAGATAGCCTTATCCTCCTTTGCACGGACAGACGTAAGGTCCCCCCCCCTATCCAGGAGGGGGTTAGCCAAGTTAGCCATGCTTTACAGCAGCGTCTACAGCGGTACCATGTCTCGTTTTTGGTCTTACCCCAAGGAAGTTTCGAACACCGAAAGCTCCGAACCACTGCCGCTTTCGTCCTTAAAAACCTAAACCCAAAGCACAACGTACGATAGTGTAGCCCTTATGTGAAGAATCCATCGTCACAGATGACAACACAAGTCAGGGGTGCCTGCAGCTGTGTGTCCCAGCCCCTCCCCCCTTAAAGCATCTGGCTGTACCCGTCATGGTTCAGAATCGCTGTGCATCTGGGAATTCCTAATAGTCTCCACCATGCACCCTCACCTCTTCACCGCTGACGAGTCACCCAGCCCCTCGGGCACTTTGTTGGGGACCCTCACTTTGTTTATCAATTTCCTGAGTCTGTCAGTCATATGCGTTTATGCATCCGCTGGCGGTGACCCTGCTCGGCCCTGGCCCGGCAGCGGCCTCCCTGAGGGCCAGGTCAGATCCCGTACCGGCGCCAGGATGTCCGCCACCTCAGCCAGCACTTGAGCCTCGTCCGCCGCAACCTCCGTCGCCCCCAGTACCCGCAGCGCCGTGTTGGTGTTCTCATCCACTTCTTCCCGAGTGAACATACCCACCAGCGTCGAGGACACGTCAGGTTGCCTGGAAAGAAGTACCGGGGGGCGATTGAGGAAACGAGGAACAGGGGCGGGCGCATGGAGCGATTATAATAAATTTTGCTTGGAGGAAGACATGGAACGTGCTAGAACGGGAGACGTGCGGCAGAGGATCACCCACGTGGTTGAGGGGTCACACACGGGTGCTGGGTACGGCGAAGTCGCTCTCTCGTGCCCGGCCCTTCCAACTACAACCTTTCCTAGGGCCCCTAAAAAGAGGGGACAGCGGTCTACCGAATTTCCTTCGCCGGCAGACCCTCTCCGCAGCCACGCTCGTATACCAGTGCATAATGAAAGGTAAAGTGCAAGCACTGCCGTGCCCAGCTGCCCCGTGACAACCGCCTGCCCCTGGAGGCAGCAATCCAAAGTTCTGGTTGCCAGCAACTACCGTTACCGGCCACACTCCATGAGCCCCGTGCACACGAACCGCCCTCCCACCTCAGTGAGAAACCCAGCCCCAACGACGCAATGTCCCAGCCCCGAGTAGCCGCGTGGGCCGCTGCCGCCGCCGCCGCGGCCCTCAGTTGTGGAGGCGCGGGGTGCCAGTCAGGCGGACCCCCCTTGGTAAGGAGCCCCATGGAGAGTGGTGAGGCGTTGATGATCCCCATACCCTTGGCGCGGAAGTACGGTAGACTGCCCAGCAGCGTCGTATCGTTCAAGCAGTAGTGGCAGTACGACAATACCACGTCAACGGATCCTTTGGGATTATTGGCAATTGCACGGCAACAAGATCCCGGGGAGGAAAGGTAACACATGTCAGGAAGGAAACGTGGGTTCAGTTCGGATTGGTGGAGAAGCAGGTGAGGAGAGGTGGAGATTCTGTTGGGTCAGCGCCCTGCCCGTGCTGAGAGCACATGCACGCACACACATGCAGAGTCATATCCAACATCCATTAGGCTTGGGGTATACTCTGGTGAAGCCCATGGAATCACTTGACCTTTCCAGATGTGCAATGTTGCATTACCCACGCCGCCGCCGCCGGGTATGTGCTAGGGCTTAGTGCTGCCCTGCCTCCACCCAATGCCGCCTCCACAGCGAAGACGCATACATACAGTAAGTCACACGACTTCTGTTCCCTTGCCTCCTGGGGTTACCTGCTCTTCCTGCAGCCCCAACCACCCCATCTACTCGGCCCCCGTGCGCAGCCGCCGATGTCACCACCCGCCGAGGAGCCACCTCCCTTCCGGAGGCCCCCTAGACTCCCCCGACGTCCTTTTTAGCTTCCTCTCAGTCGAATCGGGCCGCGGTGGCCTTTCCGCGGAATCGGACGTCTACCCCCGCAATAGCCCCATATGGTGTCTAACGACGACGTCTCAGTACGCCATCGCCACCCTACAACCCACCCGGTGGCGCCCGGTCCAGGGCATAGTGGAACGCCTCCAGGGGCAGTCCCGTGACACCGACGTGGCGGATCAGACCCCGGGACCGCAGAGCGGCCAGCGCAGGAAGTGTCTCGTGCACGATCTGTGTGTGTACGTGTGTGTGTGTGTGTGTATGTATGCGGATGTGTGTTTGGTGGTGGGGGTGGGAGGGGCAAGAGGTAGGGGTAGGGTGAAAGGAGGATCAAGCCCATGTCTGGTAGGGGAATGCGGCTATGCCAGGTAGCGCCACTGCGCTATGTCCCCGCCCTGGTTATTCTTGAAGCGCGGGCCACCCAAAATGCGCACCGCAAAGTGGGCCTTCTGTGCCCCTAACCACAGAAGCGCACCTGGCACGTGAAAATACAGCATGTTCATGTTACCCCCCCCTTGTCCCTTTTTCCGCCACCGCCTCCACTACCGCCATCTCTACCACCCCTGGGGGGGGAAGGAGGGGGAAATCGCACCTGATCGAGATTCCCGAACTCGATGTCGTGGCATTGGATGATGTCTATGTACGACACCTGCAACCGCTCCAGGGACTCCGCCACACTGGCCGTCACGCGCTTGGCGCTGAAGTCGAAGTCCCGTGGGTCCACCCCGTACCGCCCCACCTTCGTGGATAGCACCACTTCAGAGCGGGGCAGGTCGCGAAGCGCCCGACCCAGGACCTGAGGGCGAGAGTTCGAGGATGCAGCCCGGCAACCAGGCTAGGTTATCTATCTGGCTTAGTGTATTAGCGGATGAGCCTTCTTGTGTATCGTTTCTGCGCAGAAGAAAGTGGTGCGGCCTTGCCAGTCAGACGCGGCGGGACACGGTTTGGGACATAAACACACGCACCCACATAACCCCATGCATCATCAATCATTCTCAGGTCGTACACATCAGGTCGTACACACGAGATTAAAAAGACAGCAAACGGCATGTCCTCGCCCGATCCGGCCAATCACAAGTGCCGTTCAACAGCGCACCGTCTCGGACTTGGTTAGCCCATAATACGGCGAAGTGTCAAAGAAATTGATGCCCCGTCGAAATGCGTGATGAACGGCATCGATACCGGCGGCTTCGTCGACAGCCTAATGGCAGATGCATGCGGGCCAGGGGAAGCAGTGAAGAGGTGCCCCTCGGGGTTCGGGGCTCTCCCTGGTACACGGCTAGCCGGCCAAGTGGAGTGGGCGTCAGTTAGACTGAGCGGCAGCGGTGGCATGTCCCAGGCAGTGCGGCGTGAGGGACGGGATAGCGTGCAGCCCGCGGGTGGTAGGCTGTAAAATCTGCCCTGCAGCCCGCAGTGATTGGAAGCCGCTGAAGGGGTTGCGGATTGGAATACCTGAGCAACGCGCCTTCTCTGCAGTGTGCGCATGAAGTTACAGGTATGAGGAAGTGATATATGGAAGGTGTTGGTGGTCCAATGAGGCGGCAGGTTTCCAGAGTACCGTTACCCAAGCCTCGGCTGACACCAGGACGGCCGCATGTTCCTCGCTGCGGAGGTGCATACAGCCAGGGCGCAACGGGTACACCCGGGTGCGGCAGGAGGCGGTGTGCCGGTCGCGGGTCAGAAACCTGGGGGGCTGCGCCCAATCCGAACAAAGACCGGCCTACCCCGAAGGTGCCACCCAGCGGAGATGCTCCGAAGCCCAGCACCGACACCTCCAAGCCCGTATCACCCAGAGGCCGCATGGGCAGCCGGAGAGCTGAGTCCCTGTCGCCCATGATGCTCCGAACGAGAAGCCAGCGGTGTGCCGACTCGCAGGTGGAGCGTTGCACCGATGGACAAGGAGCCTGGAAGATGCCTAGTATTACCTGATCCGCTGTTTCTGCGGACTGAGATAACAATCAATAACCCATTTTGATAATGTATACGAGTTTCTGTTGATTTGTAAGTCGATGATACTCTGGTTCGGGGCACAACTAATGGAAGCACCAAGCCACGCAGACAAAAGTGTGGACAGAACTCCTTAACCAAGCGCCCATGCAAATTGCGATCTACAAAGGAGTGTAGATCATCGATGGGGATACGACTGATCCGACCATCCGAGAACCCAGACGCTAAAGGTGGTTAGCTGTTAGGAAACAGTCACTTGGAGGTTAAAGCACGCGTGCCTCACTGCCAGCTGAAAGCCCGAGGCAGAGCAACCACTAAAAAGCAGGAAAGTTGATATTATATCTGCTTCTCTTCATCTGTGCTTGCTTCTGAAAAGAAGTTGCCCGCCGTTCCTTGATGCCATCTCACCAGCCACCTACAACAAGTCACATAACAAGGCATATGAAAGTTATCAAATTTAACGCCACCCAAAACTTCCTCTTGTATGGCATAGGTTTTAGTAGCAGCGGATCAATCCACAGCCGGCTCTGGTTCAGGGCAAACCTGGCCATCGCGACTACTGAAATACCATTGTATCGCCGTATCAAAAGGGGGCATTACAAATGGAGGTCTTGCAGCCCTTCACCTGCACAGTTTTCCGCCAACCATGTTATTGATGCCAAGTAAGACCTAATTTTGCAATGCATTAACAGCAGCTTCTCACTGCCGTTGCCGTTGGATCCTTGAGCCCTTGGATAATGCACACACATACACACCAACGCTGTCACTGTACCGCCCCGCGAGGTCCCGCCCTGTCTCGCCTCTCCACCCCGCCCGCCCCATCCCGTCCCACCCCGCGCCCACCCGGGCCCATGATTCCTCTTTTGTTTGTGCAAGATGGGTACAGCTGCCATCCTATGAGATTGCCCGCATCACACCAAGAGATATATATCAGCAGCACGGGGGTGCATGTATTTAGTCGGCGGTGCGGTAATGGTGGTCATGATCATGGACGTGGTTACGAGAGGGTCGGAGAGGGGTTGCTGATCAAAGAGCAAACCGAAGAGAGAGAGCAACAGGAATGACAAGTGACCTAACCATCTCCCCCTCCTTAGTGGTAAGGGTCCGAGATATACATATATATCTATATGTATTATTGTGTGCTGTCGTGTCAGTCAGGTGGTGGTGCGGCCACTTAACAGGTATCGTGTAAAATGCGATTCCTCAGCTCCCGGTTGTTAATATGTGCCCGCCCTGGGCTCCTGTGTGTGCCTTCCCCTGTCCGCAATGATTTTTCATCACTTCCTTCTGAACCGAGTTGCTCTTTCGTCCCCGTCCGCTCTTCCGTCTGCCCCTCGGTAGTGCGACGATTTGGTCCTAACCTCGATTGGGACCTATCATGTCAGGAGGCCATGGCGTCTCGCAGACTACAAACCGCGTCTCGCTATGGATGGAAACGCACCGGCGGGCCGAAAATTTAACCATTACGTTTTTACATTCGTTCATTAAGAATTGCAACCTATCATAAAGCTGTAGTAACGACACCCACATCATCTAGAGAACCAGGCCCGGTTGGTCTGCTTGCATCCCTCCCCGCGGGTAATATCCGACCACTTCACTGACCGCGCTTTAACTGATGAGACCCGTCAACTGCGTAGTGCCTTGCGTGCACATTTCTGGCCTGACAATGTCGCTTCGGTTACTTAGTCAAGTATATTGAATTTCCGCACTGCGCGCAAATTTCATGGAGTCTGTCAGGCGCCAATTAGTAATTGCTGACGACGACCGCGATGACGATGGTGACTGCAAGTTACTGAGTGCAAGGCGATTTAGGAAATTCATGGACAGCTATATCTTAGATTTCAAGGCCCCGGTTGAAATTGTACACAAATGTCCCTTCACGGCGAGGTGGGGGGTTGGTTGGTCATTACGAAGATATATACCAACGCCTCGTCATCAGAAGTATAAATATGTTATCCATAAACGGAATTAAACACTAGCTCAGATCATACGTCTGAACGAGCCTGTAACCTTTCAACTGTTTACGTGGAAACATTCCGGTATCCGCAAGACTTTCCCAACCTCGCGCTTGCAGCGCATCCTGTCGTCGCATTTCTACAAGCTCTCGAGTCTTCTTCAAGCAGGTCAAAAGCCTTTCGCCTCAGAGGTGCGTCTTTCGGTAGAAGGTACTTGCATCTCCGTCTCTTTGTCCAGAGCCCTTGCCAAGGTCACGACTTCCGTACGAATTGGTGTATGAGACTCGTGATGTTGTTGTTATGTATTTCATCGTTTGATGATTGTTTTGGCGCTAGTTTCCATTCGGCGGGGTTCGACGGTTGTGTAATGACGCCATGCGCTGTATGTTTGTGTCTGCGTTCCTTTCCAGACGCTGACACTTCCCCAAGTCACCAGGTGATACCGATTCATCAGGAGATGTCGTGCCCCAAGCGCTTGATCAAGGTGCGCATCCGAACGCGGAGTTTATCTTTTGCCTCGCCCCCGCGCCTTTTTGCATATCGCATATTTTGTGTCTCTGGAACAAACGAAGTCCAACGGAGCCCACACACATGCATGGACATGCGCAGGTGGTCGTCACCGATGCCATTGGGCGCGCGGCCGATACGGTGAAGTGGCTTCATCTTCAGCGCACGACTCGCTGCACGCGGCGACACCTTATCGAGGCGCTGGTCCCGCAGCTGGCGCCAGCGTTCGCTCCCTTGAACGAGCGCCTGCACCTTCTTTATACCTCCAAGTACCACCATGGAGAACAAATCCATGTGGTTCCTTCCGAGGTATGTGGCTCCGCTCGGTCTGGGGCGTGGGCTATATATGTCGTGATCTGTTAGGTAGAGGCATGCTTGCTGGACCCACGCTTTGTGCATGTCCCTGTGTGGCCCCGCGTCTCTCAGTTTTGTCCACTGCTGCCGTCCGTCAGCGCCCCGTTGGCTTAACTACTGTCGTCTGCCGGACCTGTGCTCTGGTGTATATCTGCCTCCTAACCTGACCTCATCGATCGGGGTCGTGATGCATGAGGTAGGCCTGATGACTGATATTACTTGCCACTTGACTTGTTACACACTTCTTACAGGTGCCCCTCGACGACAGCTTCTTCGCAAATTGCCACGATTTCGGCAGCTACCCGACTCTCTTCCTGTTCCGGACGGTTCGTCACCCGCAGTAAGTGCGTGCATGAGCAGCAGCTTCTCACCCCCGACATCATGCACTTATGGATACACATGTTCTTGCACGCGTTCTTGGTTCGTTCTATTGACCAGCAGCAGGCGTGTGCTCGGTGGCCTCATTCCTGCCGCGTTGTGTTGTGTCGTAAACCTGGACCTGAACCTGACCCCTATTGAATGCAAGTGCGCCTTCGTATTCGTCCTTGCCATACGCAGGCTGGACAAGCTCGGCGGAATGAACGCGGCTACTGACGAGCCCCAGTACTGGCACGAGCACCCCGAGGGCGGACCTGTGCCGGCCTACGCAGTGGCGGAGGTCCGGCTGCTGTCCAGGCAGTCTGAGACGCGTTGGCTCAAAGCTGGTCGGCGGTTCTTGTCCGAGATTCGCCTGGGAGTGCCCGTGATGGTGCCACTGCTCATGGACCAAGCCACGGGCAGTCTTATCGCGACGGACACGTTTTGTGGCCTGACGGTAAGTTGTTGTCGTGAGCTGTTCAGTGTTGGTGGTGGGGATGCATGTGCAGGCTGTGTGTGGCTCTTATCTGCTTTCAACAGCCGAAGGGCGGTGGGGTGGGATCTAGCATGTAAGCCCTGCTGCCGGGACCGGGACCTTCCTAGTATATCCGATACCTTCCTACATGCGCTTGCTTACGATTGCATGCCTGTCAACTAGTCGTTTATACACACTGTTTTTCTTTAAACGTTAGCGCTCAGCTTAGGTCCTTGTTTGTTATACGGCAACAACCGGCCTAGCTAGGTAGGTAGGAACATTGTATCGGTAGAGGTCACATCATGTACATTTTCCATGCCACGCCGAGGTATTTATTGACAGTTTTGCCGCCCGTTCCTTTCGATCCGCAGCCCTATAGGACGCAGGTGGGTATGCCCGTGGGGAACGCGCCTCTCTCGGAGCGCCTTTCTTCGGTGTTCATGCGATTCCGGAGCTACGAAACGTACGGCAAGTGGCCGTCCTGCGAGCAGACCGTGGAGGACGCACTGCGGTGGATTGACTACGAGACGCAAGTGCCCCGCCTGACTGCCATCCTGAGATACGTGAGTGTATGTGACGCGTGAGGCAGGGCCTGGGGCTGTATGGCGGGCGCTGGGTGATTTTTTTTCGTGTAACCACCCACGTGAGTACGTGGGTGGTTACTGTGTGCCTGTGTTTTGTCTTTTGTCTTTCGCTGCTGTTCGTCCCGTGTAATCAAGGCCACTGATGTCGTGCGTACGTTCCCGTCCTGCCTATTCTTTCATGCAGAGCACCGCCAACGGGCTGTATCAGCAGACGACTGAGAGTTTCTGGTCGAGGCTCACGCTGGTCAACGAGCCATCCGAGTCCCAGGTGGTGGCGGTGTTGGAGCCGGCGCCTGTCTCTTCCCGAAAGCGACGGCTGGAGACAGGTGGTGAGGAGCAGGCAGCAGAAGCGCAGCACAAGAAGGCAAGAAGCTTACCCGGCAGCCAACGGTCTTGGTTCCTGCGCTGCCTCAGATATAAATCAGCGTAGATCATGCCCGCAGTGCTCAGTGATCCCGGTTGACGTGGGCGGAGGTTTTGATGGAGCAGGCGGCGGGCTCCTGGCTAGCTGTGTTGGTGTCGCTCGTGGCTGTTGTTCCGTGAACTGGCTGGGGCCGCTGTGTTTCGACGGATAGCGGTGTTTGTCATACGAACTAGATTGACGTGCATCATAGAGATGTTGATGCCAGGGGGTGTTCACCAGGAGGGGTACAGCGGCATGCCGCTCTTGTCCCGTTTGTTGTGCGGGGCGAGGGCAGGGGGACCTGGAATTGTCACACGCACGGCATGTGTATGTGTTTGGGGGGGGCTGGCGTGGCTTCTTAAGGGGGTCTGCAAAGCAGCGCTGCGTGCACGTTCTGAAGTTTTGCACGTCAGCTAACATAGCCAACGTTAAAATAGCGATACTGTCCTTAGTAGCAATATTATCCGGCCTTATCCGCAAGGGCTTCCAGAGGGCCCGAAGTCCTAATTAGCTGTGGGCCCCGAATGTTTAGGCAACCGTAAAGGGCAACGGTAAAGTTATGGGTCGGTGGGTCTAGTCTGTGTTATATACCTGTGGGAAGTACTGCACGAGTTCTCTGTGATGCAGATTGGGGCTGCACACTACGGAGAAGGCGGTGGTGGCGATCGCCATGGCTTGTGTGGCCCCCACCTGGCGACACCTGGGCTGTGCTTCCGTGCGCAGGGACTGGTAGCCGCCATGGGGGATGTGTGCTTGCTTGCTGGCATCCCCAAACTTGTAAACCACAAATCTTACTCAGCGAGAAGATGTCCCGCGAACTGAGGCGATGTTACGCATGTAGTAGTATTACGATTGGTACATGCTACAGCTCTCGGTGAGGCCTCAGCTGCCGTGTAACAGGGCGAATGGCGCAGAAGCGCCAGAAAGAGCGAAACTGACTTGTCGTAATTTGGCTTTTAGGACAAATAACTTAATCGCGTAATAATAGATTAGTTATCATAGATCTAATACATATAACTTGGTTGAGTTGCATGGAACCACTTACATGCGAGCATTCGTACAACGGTGTCAGTTGTAGAATGCGCGCCAGTTTTGAATAGACGTAAGGCCCCCTTAGGTGCCAGGCAGCGCTATTTAAGGCGCCCGGATAGTTGAGACCGACACTTCCAATTACACTTCCTCTTCACTTGTAAATAACTCACTACAATGTAAACTACGAGGAGTCACCCTTGCACCATGTGCCCTACGGCACAATTGCTCGGAACTCGCCAATATAGCTACACCTACCAGCTAGGCGACCCCTCTGTTACATGCCGCCTGTTTGCCATTCCACAAGCCCTGGGCCCCCCGGCACTATGTATGAACATCACACACGCAAGTGAAGAACGCACAGCCAGGCACACGCACAGGCAAATCCACACACACGCACCTATCCCCCCTTCAACACAGACCTGGACACGCACCTACACGCACACACACAAACACACGCACAAAAGGTACATACACACCCAACATATCTCAGAAGCGCTACTTGAGCCCTTGGATAAGGCACACACTACTGACGAGCCCCAGTACTGGCACGAGCACCCTGGTCAAAAGCACTTCGCCTCATCGGGGGATTGTAATGGGGGATCTGTCACCCCGGCATCACACGCTATTGCACCCTGTGTTACAGCACTCCTTCATCTGCGCCTTGTCGTACTGCAAGCGACAATTTATCCCCAAGGGCGGGAAGACCCCGGTGCTTATCAACACCTTCATTTCGGGTATAGTCGTTTCTATCCGTCCTTCGTCAACAGGTAGAGTGCTACGGTTATGGTGTGATGCTGAGTATGATATGATGCCCAATGAGTGCCTTGACTAAACCCTTACATATGGTCACGAGCAAAATGCAAAAAACATGCAGAATGTGTCATGCTATTAATTCTTTTTACATTTTGCCCATATATATACAGTATGGTATTATGGGGTACTGTTCAGGATGGACAGTGTATGGTCATCCCCCGATTGGCCTTTGCTCAGGCGGATATAACAGAGATGCATTATACAGGACGCAAGTAGGGCATGATATTGCTTGGAGGTGTTCGTGTCATTACAAATATTTCGTGGTTTGTTTGTAAATAGCAGGGAGTGGGATGGGAATGCTTCACGATACCCCTGATGATATCCACTGTGGACTCATAATGAGTGTGATTTCACAGTGATGATCTCTTTGCTTATCCAAATGGCGAGAGCTCGTTGTGGGCGATGCGACTTTACCTTGCCACGGAGGTGTGTTTGCCTGCAAGCATAGCTGTACTACGTGGGAAGTGGCCATCCCTGGAGGGCTGAATTGGGTGCTTGCCATCCATTGAATGTGCTAATGAACAGGAGAGTTATGTGACCGGCTACATACAATAGCAATACAATACCCTATAGGTGCAATCGACCATGGACAATGCAGCAAACTGTATGTATGTAAGGATGCACACCAGTTGCCATAGGTGTGCAACAGCTATCTGTTGGAGTTTGCTCAATGGAGTTCACTCCAAAAAGTACCTCCAAGATCCGGAAACCCATCGCAGGAATTTGCTCGGCCGCAATGTAGGCAGGGGCAGCAGACCACCCGAAGGGCTATAGCGCTAAGTTATTAGTCCAACGAACCTGTTCAGCTGAGTCAGCTTCTGTTTGCTTCTTCGTTGAATCCCTCCGAGAACGGCCCCCTTAAGCGTTAATGTCCCCATCTGCAGAGTGTACTTTAAGTCATTTATTGGGACCTCATTTATTAGGTTTTGCATGTTGGAAGGATCCTACAATGTGGACTTAAGCGTGATATATGGAAGCTATATAGAGGGATTAAGTGTTCTTGCCCCTATGTGGCCGCAGATGGAGCTGGTCTGGGAGGTCCGTAATCCCAGTAGACCCCCCTCATTTCCATGTGCCCGCTTGGGCTGAGATGACAACAGATGAAAAATAGACCGCCTTCAATTGATCATATAAGAGATATAGTTCAGAAAACGCGTCTCGGCTGCTGTCTTTGTCTCTGCGGAGGAGATTTAAAATGAGAACTTCTGAGCGGGGTCCGAACTGCTCGCCTTAGAGCGGCCTGCAGCTTTCCTAAAGAATAAATAAATAAATAAACCTTCCCAACTTAATATGTTAATTGTAACATGCTAAGACTAATTCAAGTGTCTGAGACAGCTTGAGCTACGCGTCCAGCTAAAATTTCGAGAGCAAAGAGGTCGCATATAGCTGTCGGGCAACGTCCACATCCTCGCTGTTCGATGAGCCGAAAACATGAGTCTTCTTAAAATACAACAGCCTTCATAAATTTTGAACAGAACGAAGGGATCGTAAGCCGAATTTTTGACAGTTAGGCCCCCTAACGGTTTTTAACGGTGGAGTTGCATACTCCTCACCCCTGGCCGGGAGCGAGAAGCGACATAATCCCGGGCCACAGGCTAAGGAGGATGAACAGCATGCCAAAGGCGTGCGGATATCCGTACAGAACTGTGGTAATTTGGAGTTGCGATGGCCCCTGGCTCCAAGAGGCCGTGTGGACGCAATTATGGGCGTTGATAACCAACACGGACTCGCACACGTATTTGACTGCATTCATGTGCAGGTGCGGTAGAGCTACCTCGAAGTATCAAGGTGCGATTAAAAATAAATGCCCCGGCCAATCCAAAATATACCAGATGAGGTACGCTTTAAATAGTCCCCATGGTGAAGCACTGAGACAACTGCTTCCACGTTAACCCCTTTTCACCTGCAGAGACTGAACGCTTGCCATCACATTAAACTTAAGAACGGTACCTGTTGGTTGGTCTGGTTTCGTAACTGGAAATTTTCCATTTCGTAACTGGAAATGGGTTTGTGCGCTTGCCTGTCGCACGATGAAGTACGAGGTTCTAACCCTCACGGCTCGTACGTGTTTGGCTTGGAAGGTGAAATGGCATTCTTCCCATGACGTGGATTGCGTTGATTAATGAGGCTAGATAGACCGTCGTGTCCCGTTAGCGCATCATGTTACAGTCAAGCAACCAGAGATAGGAAGGACTCCTGCCGTGCAGCTGGTATTCCGACAAAAGGCCCATCACAAAACGACAACCTCAGCACGAAGGTCTGACCGTACGAGTTAATCTTTCACAACATCCCGAGTAGGCACCTACCAAAATCTAGGTTCATTTTCGTTAAGTTCCATCTGTTGCTTGTTGCGGTACCTTGGCCGCAGGCAGGGCAGGCATAACCAGAGCCGGCTCTGGATGTAACTGTTGTTGCTGTTCACGAATTTTGGTTTGAAGAAACTTCAGAGCGTGTTCAACCTTAGGTTTTCACGCAAGGCAGGGATCGCTTGTGCGGCTAAGTCTTGGCCAAATCAAACGCCGCAAAACGTAATATAGGGGACCGATCTTGACACACACACACAGATATAATAGACCAATCTATCATATTCTTATTGCGCGCAACAACATGGGACAGGTCAGGAGGACTAGGTATGCCACGGATTTGCGTATCTGGAGAATGCTAAATCGAAGCCCTCAAATTGCAGGCGGCAAGTGGAGGGCTTACACAAGGAGACGTGGACGAGGTTATCGCCGCATCAAAGGGTGTATGTAGGTTGACGTACAGAGAGGGCTTTGGGTTTTGCATCCCAACGCTCGCTCCAGCCCCTAAAACATTGCATGGTTATTTGATGTTATACAGTCAACCAAGCAGAGATTGAGTCCCTATATAAGCGTTTCCGTGCTTTGGACCGGGGACATAAGGGATACATATCCCCAGAGGAGTTTCTAAGCATTCCCGAGCTTAGCATCAACCCCGTTGCGCAACGATTGGTCCGCTGCTGCGAGTGTCCAAATTTTACAACGTTTGTGAAGATGGTAGCGCCGTTCAGTCCACGTGCCTCACGCGAGGACAAGCTTGTCTTCATGTTCACGGTGTACGATGTGGACGGCGACGGTGAGCGAAGGGGCAAATAGGCTTCATATGTGGCAAACTTCGATCAGGGGAATCAGCGCCAGGTATTCGCTTTGCAGTTAGACCAGCTATGAGCCAAAGGGTTTGGTAACCACCAGCTGTTGCCAGGCAGTACAAGGTATGCACACTATACCGTGTGCTCAGTGAAAGAGATAGCGCGGTTCTATCCTGACGTTTCGTCAAGAAAGGCATCATCAGCCTATTCGTGTTTAGAGTTATGTCGCACCCCATTGCCCCCATTGGGCGCTCTCCCCGTTTTCCTCCAGGCTTCATTTCTCGGGAGGACATGAGCATGATGCTCAAGCAGCTGGCGGGAAGCAGCCTGAGCGAGGAAGACCGGCAGGACATCATTAGCCGGGTATTGGAGCAGGCGGGCGGGGCGGAGCGATTGGACTTCGCGGCGTTCAAGTCTGCACTGAGCAGCGCGGACTTAGGGAATATGGTAGTGGAGGTTCCGGTTGACTTGTAGGTCATATGATATCACACGAACGGATTGTTTCAACTTGCTGGTCTCTCGGAGGACACCCTCTGTGTTCGACTACTAGAGGCTATTTGTAAGAGTAGTGTGGGTGTCATGAAGTTCTTGAGGCTAGGGCACAAGCCGCCGGCGTTGCGTTTCCCGCAAAACCTTTGTGGCTGCTTCAAAGCCAGCTATGTCTTATCCAGGTTGTGAGTGACGCTTGCCATAGCTGGCTGAGGCGATTGATTTCTTGTTACGGCTCTGGAATGCAACGGCCTTTCGACGCTTCACGATATGCCAGCTCGTCAAGGTGTCGTGGGGTCAGTCACAGCAGCCATCTGAGGCGGCATGCGTTCGCAAGGATAATGCTGCCATACCGGCACATGCAAACAGCTAAAGAGCCAGGCAGGGAGAGGGCTCCAGTCCTTAAGTACGCACGAGTAGGGTGCCATGTGATACAAATCTGTGATATCGGCGGATTAGATGGTGGTTCGGTCGGGCTGAGGGTAGCTGGTTGATAGCTGGATGATAGGGTACCCGTTTGGTGTGATTTTGCAGTCACAGGTGTCTTGTCGCGGCAGCAGGTTGCTGCTTTGGTTGGCCAGCGTAACCCGTCAGTGGCATGCTATGCTCCATTGCCTTCATGAGAGAGGTGGTTGTAATGTGAGTGCTCTTGAAATGCACCAAGGCCCCTGCACCAAGCAGCATATCCTACATGTCCGCAACTGACGAGACATGGAATGGCCAGCGGCCCCAGAGGCCTGCCAGTGTCTACCATGGCTGCACGCCGTCGGGCTCCGTACAGGAAATCTCGACTCTAACATGCAGAAATGTTCTCGGCACATAGCAGGGTAATGTGTATACCAGTTTTTTTTGTTATGTATGTCATACTCGCTTATACGTGCTCCGTTCCGTATGGGGGATCTGGGCGGTGACAAACCCTTGGACAAGATACGGCCGTTACTCGTGAAAGATGACGGTCCAATGTCTTCAGGCTTTAGAGCTTACAGGTTATATTACATTGCCTGAGGCGTCGTCAGCGGCATGAAGCGATAAGTCGGCGAGATGGTGTAATGCTACTAGCACACAACACATCCCCGCTGCTGCTGCCATTCACGGCTTGCCCTCCCCCCGCCCCTGGTGCCCTTCCTTGGGGAACTCCACTCTATCCCCGTTCACCGAGGTCGCCACTACGACTGTTCGGCCAGAATCCCTATTACACCGCTCTCACCAGCCGTCCGCGGCCCGGTCCACGCACTGATTCCCGCATCGCCTCGCACCCTGGCCAAAGCCACGATCTCTGTCTCGGCACCACCCGCTTCATATGAACCGTTTGTAACCACCACATCCGTCTCAGGGTCCAGGAGCTCCCCTTCCGTTTGCTCCATGCAGCCCATCGGAGTGCCCACCTCCCCTATCCCCAATCGCCTTTCTGCTGTACCGTCAGTCTCTTCCGAATTTTGTTGCTGCTGCTGCTGCTCCAAGAAACAACCATTACCAGCAACAGTGTCCGGCTCCGGAACCGCAGCACATCCTTGGTGGACTGGCGCGTCGGAAACCAGAGCGGTGGCGGCACCACCCTCTCGCCGGGGCTTGCTGCCCGGCAGCGACTGGTTCTGCCCCGCGCGGCTGGTGTGTGCGGGCAACTGCGTGTCCAGCTCGAAGGGCGGGAGTGCAGCAAGGTCCGGCTGCCGCGGCTTCGCATCCAGTACGTGGTCGGGGATGTGGTGCAGGGAGCGGTCCAGAACCTCACCTGTGACACGTCGATGTAGGCCCCATCATGTAATGCAAACGTACCAGTAAGAAATCGACCATCGGGATATGCAATCCTTAAGCATCCACAACCAGCCCAAGCCGCGTCCAGAACCGTCTAGTTCCAAAGCCCTCCCCTATGCTGTTAGTGGTATTGCATGTGGCTACGTGGCCACCGCCTAGCTGTCCTCTGAACATTTCCAGGTGCCACCCACCAAAGCTGCTGGGACCCGACCGGAGCAGCTCGTCCACCGTATTTTTCCAGCGCTTGCAGCCGGGCTCCCCGTGGAACAGGTTGAGCAGGGGCTTCATGAGGGTTCGGATGGACGGGTCGGCGTGGCCGTCGGGCTTGATGGCCCACCTGCTTGCATGTGTAGCAGATGCAGGGAACCGGAAAGCGACTGCGATCAAGTACCACACTAAAGGAGGAACCCGTAGGGCGACAGACGTAATGAGGCCTGCAATCATAGGATCTGTCACAGCTTGGGATTGGTCTTATCGCAAATGTTGGCTAACGTCCAGCCGGCTAAGTTTATGGGTAAACGCATCGGCACTGCGTATGCCAACAAAGATGCATATCAATGAGGTAGAGAGATATATGGGTTGAGAATTAGCCACTTGGACCTGATGACCACCGTCCCCGTTTGCCATCATGCGATTAAGGACACGTCCCTTTAAGAGGGAGCCTGGCGGGGAAAAGGTATAACCCATCAGGCAGGAAAATCGCAACAAAAGTACCGCATGCCAAACAAACACGTACCTGCCGACCATGGACTCAGCGTACTGCCGATAGCGTTCAATGACCCACCGCCGTGACGGTGCAGGGTTATCCAGTTCACCGTACACTGCGCGATCGGCATCTGCAAGGCAACCCCATGGGTCGTTGTACGCCGCACGGCCGATCATGACGCCCTCAATGCCCCCGCCATTATCGGAGCAGAATTGCCCCGGTCCCTCTCCGCCCTTGGTGGTGGCGTTGCGTGTCCGGTCCGCGACCCCGCGGCCGCTGCCACTGGTGTCGACGCCCACGCCATCAGGCAACCCACACACGGCAGCAGCGGCGGCGCGGGGATCCGATGGCGGCAGCACAGGCCGTGTGTATGGCACGGATGGATGCGCCGTCAGTATAGCCGAGCGAGCCTCATGGCAATTCAGAAGGCCGCCATTAAGGGAGAACTGGCGGGCGGACACGAATGGACACACCGAAATCTCACCGGAATCGCAGCGGAATCACCGGCACACGGGATACTCGCGGGAGTGCAAATATCGCTAGGCAGACCCTTGTGTGTAGAGCCTTATATGTAATCCGGCCCGTGCGCACATTCCCCCACCATCCCCTGTACATGTAAGAACTGATGTCGCAGAAAAGTACGCTGGTCGTATGATGTTTTGCCATCGCAGGACCGTATCAGAACTACTAAATTTTCAGGTATAACCCCTTGATCTTTCCATTTAGAGTTTAGAGTATTCAGGTTAGGTGGGTAGGGTGACCAAACCATGGATGGGGACCGTGATCATTCCATGCGATAAGAAATAGAAACGTTGCCTGATGATGGCCGGGTACTTGGGCGCTGGTTTGTAGAGGTTCATGATGAACTCGGATTAGATGAGTCCGAAGTAAAAATGGAAGACCTCTCGGAAAGATCACTGTAAGAGCACTGTATGCTGAGGCAATGCTGTAAGCCGATGTCCTAAAAGCCATTTCTTTTCGTCGCTTACCTAGCCATACGCCCTGCACCTACTGCCACCCGCCTAGGCCTACCTGCAGGTGCGGGAAGTCCCTGGCTAGCGCCCAGGCCCACTGGTGGCGCAGGGGCGGAACAGTGCGATTCTGATGCGGGGAGAGGCCCTGCAGGGCCCCAAACGGAAGGGGGAACGTTATATGGGGAAATCACAACCAGGGAATGAAAACGGGCGGCGCGCGGGGCGGGGTGTAGACACTGCAAGTTCCATGATATTCCCGGGGTGCAGCGCCAGAGCTTAAGGTGCAATGCAATCCCTTTGACTGCTCCATCGACCGGTCCAAAGTCGACAGCGACGGGAGCAGCGGCAGCGAAGGTTTGTGTGGTCAGCGGGATGTACAAAGCAATCGAGGGACTCAAATTTGATGCCCGTCACAACAACAACAACACCAGAGCCCATCGGCCCCGGACACCTCCGATGCTGTGCACTGCAGCGTCAAGCTCTGTCTTTCCAGGTAACTCCGTTGCCGCGAGTGGTACGAGCGGACCGGGACCCATCACTCGCTCGTGGTTTTAATCTAAGTGCCTCGATTCCTATGATGTCCTGCCAGCCCCAGTTCCCGTCTCCCTCCATTCCATTTCCTGCCTGCCTGACCACATCAATGAAAGCCCATGAAACGACCCTCCGCGAACTAAACCTCACATTGAGGAAAGCCTTGCGTGCATGTATGACGAAATGTCGTACAGGCGATCCCTCCGAGACCACTCGTACGAACTCATGGAGCTGCGCGTAGCTGTCTGCCTCGTCTACTCCCAGGCGGCACTTAACCGTGACGGCTGGCGGGGCATCGCTGCCGGGCACCTCAGCCGCCGCCACCGATGCTGCCATGGCCGCCATGCACTCAGCCACCAACTGGGGCTGCAACATGAGCGCCGCCCCGAAGCAGCCAGCGCCGGCCACGCGGTCACTGTGGGATAGGGCAAGAGGCGCATTCGGTTTCGTTGGTTCCACGAGACCCCATTAACACCGGCAATACAGACGCTCTGACCCCATACCCCCACCTCGGGCAGCCGCAGTTAAGGTTAATTTCGTCGTATCCGTACTCTGCTGCTTTGGCTGTGGCCGCAGCCAGCGTGACAGGATCCGATCCCCCCAGTTGCAGTACCAAGGGCCGCTGCTCCGGCGGGAACCACAGGAACTTGTCCAGGTTCTGCAGGAGGGAGTTACGAGCAACTCCGGGTTTCAGGGGATCACGACAAGTTCGACGGGTTGCGGCTGCAGAACAAGCGGACGGTAGGTGAGGCATACCTAGCGGCATCGCGTCAGGTAGCAGCCTGTTTGGCTTTAACCTTGTTTGGCTGTTAAGCTTAATTGGAAAGCAAGACAGGAGAAGTGAGGCCGACACGGCTGCCCACGGGAACAATTTTCCAAGAGCGGAGAGCATTTTTGTACCCAGGTGCCGTACCGTAGGTTGCACTGCTAGTGAGATGGCAAAGGCCCGGTAAAAAACCCAGTTGTTCCCGGTACAGCAGCTCTCACCTGCGTGTGCAGAATGGTCTTATCGACTACCATCTCTGTCCACAGCCAGGTTCGGCGAGACAGTAAGCGGACGAGCTGACGGAAGTGGATATCCGTCCAATCCATCCTGTTTCCAGGACCGCGATAAGGATCATGCCAAGGAAAGCTGTGAGTTGACGGCATATGGGACGAAGGCAGCGCGGTGCGTGGGTGTCCCCATACTAAAGCTACAACTTAAACCTTACATAGGGGCTACACTTAAAAGCGGCCTCCGTGGAGAAGGACTTTCGCTTGTTGAATCGCTTGCTTCATCGAGCTCCAGCTCCGGTGCCATCGCGGCTGCACCACAATCCCGGCCGGCACCCGAAGGCTCAGGAGAATTAAACTGCATGTCCGCAAACACCTTCCTATGTATACAGTTTGCCCGGATATGCCGAGAAAAGTTTCGGCTGCAAGGTGCAAGCTTTGCACCCTGGGCGGCTCCCTGCCTTGCCAACAGTCCTTTAACACAAGAAGAGCGTAGGTGGGAGCAGAATTTATTGTAAAACTGTGCTTGCACAGGCATAGCTTAGAACCCAGCCCAAAGGTCTCAATCCAACGTCGCTTGAAAGCCTGTCTAGCTAGTTCCCCCCAACCAGCAATTGGATGTTATATATTATATATTACAATTCTTCATTTGATGGGATCATATATAGTAATAATGTTCGATGTGCTAAGACCTCAGAGTTTCCCAAATTTTGCGTGCACAGTATTGCCGGTAGTCCCGCAAAATGAGGAGCCTGCAACAAGATAACCGCATTATTAACCGCTTAAGGATATCAGAAAAGGAAATGATGCCTAATGGAATAGGATAACGCGGGGAAAATGATGGTTTCCGCCTGACCCACATTCAGGCTATCTTCAGCATGTGCACTTTGCTTATTACCAAGACACAAATTACTATTATGCATGTACGTCGTTGCAGCCTGCCCGGACTCCTAAACGCGTTGACATGCCCCCTGGAGTCAATACTGAACACTTCCAAAATCGTTGTACTGTAAATATCTCAATAAATAAATAAACACTTATGTTTTGGATATTAATTTGTGACCTCATAAGAGAAGAAACTGGCGTCTGATACGACCTCAGTCATGGGATGCCCAAGTATTCGTACCCTGGCATTTGACATAGCAACTATGATTAAAACAACAATTTGGTAAGAGATGCTGGGTTTATGCGGTGTACAAGTTAACAAAGAAAAAGTACGGAACCTGCGGATGCGATCTCACCCCCTACGACGCCGCAAATTGCGAGAATTTACTTTTAAATGTCTAAAACATAGTACTTATCATGGGTTCAAACGATTTACATGAGCGCAATTTTGCGAAAATTTTGTTTTGGACAATAGGAGGCAGTTCACCGGTTCCAGGAGCCCACCCATGGATGCCTGTCTGAAACACTGAAATTCTGAAAGTCAAGCCCTAGTACGGCGATTTCCTTGCCTCAGTTGTTCTTCACACCGTTGCCTAGCCGTATTTACCTCCTTGTTACCTCGTAAGCTTGGCGGCGATAATATTTATTAAAAAGTCCGTAAGCCTGCCTGTACCAATGTTGTGACGAGCTTTCAACAAGATACTGTGCCCGGACGAAAAATCCAAAGTGTCGTAGTTAAAAACTATAGTAGAAATGTGACAATATTGTCTACTAAAAGGATTCCGTAAAATTGCCCGTTCCAATATTGTGACGAACTATCCAAGATACGGTCCCGGACGTGTATTAAAGTCGCTGCCTGCTGATACGAATTGTATGAAGCTTATCCCATAATTGAGCCTTCTGTAGCTTCATAATGCCCCTCGAAAGTGCGTGTAGGGTTGGCTTTCAGCCGAATTTGCCGTTAAGGCTCCGCAACGGATGTTCTGGTCTTCGTCACCTCACTCAGCCGAAAGGGAGCTGCCACGATAAGTTTACAGCCTTAAAAACCATTCCTCCAGTTTTAACGACCCCCAGCACAGGCAGGGACGTCACTACCGCAGCGGCAGGCCGCGTTACACGCCCGGGCGGTGCCGGTCCTGCACCACTGTCCTGTCCGCTGCTGGCCGATCTGCAGGAGCGCGCTCAGAGCTCGAGCACTGAGAACGTGTTCGGCAAGCCCTTTACTAAGTCGGAGCTCACTGCCCTTAATGTATGCCAAATTGTGCTTGCTATTGCGCAGAAAAGATAGAAACGGCTTTCGTGCTTGATTGCCTGACATACAACCTGGCTTGAACTCTCATGCTATGCCGTGCAGAGGGCCTCACACAATAAAGAAATTTATTCCTCAAATAAGCAAAATGTCCAAACGTGTCTAACTACAAGGCGATCGCCACTTGCCACCGGCATCTACACGCGAGACTTCAATGTGCATCTTGCACCGACATTACAAACGTGTCCCTGCCACCTCAGTTGCTGTCGCCCGCACAACACGACCTTTTCACGAATAAATGCAATTCTTTTCCACGCTCTCGTCGTCCGCACGCCGGTGCATGTATTGATACCCACATGTCCATACGCTCTTCTACGAGTCTTCTGTTCAGTCAGCTGTATATATCACCTGGATATTTTAATGTTTGCCAAGTGTCATACCCACAGGGTATGTAGGCAGATATATTGTAGGCAAATTTTTTTTTAGCTCACAAACAACCACGGGGGACCACACGCCGCAGTGTTAGATTGTCAAAGCTTTCTTCCAATGTGCCTCCCACTCTCCCCCAATCAATGGCCGGCTCTTCCCAATTCTCGAAGGCAGCTGTCTCTCACCTAAGCGGAGATGTGCACGGTTTGGCGGCAGCGACCGCTGGCCCAAAGGCTCTTCGGCGGCACCTGCTGGAGGACCTGCTGCTGGTGGGTCCTCATTGTGACATGGAGCATAGGCCGAAGCAGCTTGGGGCGTTGAAACTTGGAAGGGCGGCCAATTTTTGGATTTGGAGATAAGAAGCACTCGGAAGGGGAGGGGGAAGATGGAGCTAAGGATATGGATGGAATGAATCCCAAAAAAGGGCGGTCCACGG
Source organism: Volvox africanus (assembly GCA_030268105.1). Lineage (NCBI taxonomy): Eukaryota > Viridiplantae > Chlorophyta > Chlorophyceae > Chlamydomonadales > Volvocaceae > Volvox > Volvox africanus. Next base: position 6,721,450 of record BSDZ01000078.1, read on the forward strand.
CAGTCGTCATTTGATCGGAAATGAAATCAACCGTTACATTTTGTGTGTCTTAGGCCCCCACTTGCTTTCCCAACCTGCATAACCTGCATAACCTTTCAGAGCCACTGTGCATGTGTTATTCCAGCGAGGTCAGAACCCCGAACTCCTAGGGGCTACCTCTTACTCGTACACCCTTCAGTTGAGTATTCCACCTGATTTGGGTGTCTACGGGCAATAATCGGGAGGGGGAGTCTGAGTCTGAGCCCGATCTATCGGGCCTTTTCTCTTTGAGGCGGAAGTGACAAATAGAGGTGCAACATTCAGGTCGAGGAGTGCAGTTATGCATGTCCACTGCTGCACCGCTGCTCCGTGCTTCGATGTACGTGTGCGTGTGTGTCTACGTGCAGGAGGCGGCGGTTTTTAAGCGCATCCCACTGCCGGTGGTGGAGGGCGCCATGGCATTATTGGAGCTCCTGTCCAATAAGGCTTTGCAAGCCGAGCCTTTTGCCGAGGGTGCGCGGGTTGTAGGGTGGGTACGTGGCCTACTGGGTGTCACCATATGGTGGACGACCTGTTTGGTTAGTTGATATCACGCGTTCGTCACGGCCCTTGGTTGGCTGCAAGGGCGAGTACAATTGGGAGCTGGGGCTCCGACATTCATTTTCCGGTGCACATGGGGCTGCCAGGAGGGGGGCACCGAGTAGGCGTACGGGATGAAACAGGCACTGGGGTTCAAAAAGGTGCGTCCCTCATTCCAGTTGATCTCAGTTCTCAGTGCTGCTGTTGCCATCGCTTTCCGTTGGCTTCGGGTACGGGAGGTGGCTCCAGCTGATGTGGCCCAGTGAACGGTATGATGAGATCCGCACACACACATACACACACCTATGCATAAGTATGCAATGCATACAGCAAAAATACAGTACCACTACCGCGGGGGACCTCTGGGGGGTTTGTGCATGGATAAAAACAATTCCTTGTGTGTATATGTGTATATATATACATATATATACACATATATATACATATATACATATATATATGGGAATGCGCATGGTATTGTTTATCTACATGTATATATATACATACCATTCTAAAACAATTTTTATATATGTGTACCCGTATAACATTTGATGTCACATTATATTATATAATAGCATTTGATGTCACATTATATTATATAATAGCATTTGATGTCACAGTTGCCGTTCTGCCAGCAGGTGCCATTGGCGGGAAGGAAAGTCCCTTCGTGGACGACCCCGCACTGTTCTCCCAGTATCGTTGGCAGTTGGTGGTTGGAGCCGATGTAGGCGGGGTGCAGTACATACCTGCCGTGGAGGAGCTGGAGGTGAGCGTCGGTCATACTTGATGATGATGCAGTATACTATAACAAGAAATATGCTGTGTGTCATGTCTGATCAGCGTTATCCTTACTTGATGAATATACCAGAAACGCCGATGTGTGTGTGTGTGTGTCTGTATATGTGACAGACACACACACAGCTTTAACGGAGCTTGGTGTGGGGTTTGTGGTAGTAATTTAGGGATAGATGGTCGGACTTCGACACTATTAGCTTTTCCGCTTTGGCGGCAAGGCATGTCTGTTACCCTCGCACGTCTGTTACCCTGGATTCTGGATTGTACGAACAAGTTGCTTTCACCTGTTCAATTTGCGAACCAAAACATTAGTAGCGGGTTTCTTTTGTTTGTGTCACCATAGCGCCGGTGAGTCCATAAATGTTATCTCTATAAGCATGAACTTCGCAAAATATACTATCTCTATAAAGCAATTCCTTTCAATGACTCCTGGGCAAAATAGCTTGCGGGCGGGCATCAAGGAGAGGGCCAAGGGAGAGTGGGTCGATGGATGCCTTTTCTATCACAACAAGAGGGCAGAGCCCAAGCATGCGGATTTTCGTTCCGCGGCAGAGCTGACAGAATGTCGCCCCCGGTCTCTCCATGGCACGGGGGCCCCTTGCTGAAGTAGCAACCCTGGATGTTAAGGCGGCCCTGCGTATAACTCGCCCTCAATCACACCCGCACGATCTCATCATCTCGCCACAAACGAACTAGCTCTTCCCTGCCTATGCACCCCCAACACGTCTCCTCTTCCACCCCGCCATGTGCCCCGGCAAACTCCCCTTCATTCATTATAGGTTTTCCCGGACAAGTCTTTCACACTCGGCACTGATCTGGACTTCATTTTCACGGGTTTCAGGTCGGGGATTTTGGGTTAGGCAGCCGCCGCGGAATCCTGCATGTTGGTGGTCGGGTGCTGACCACCAACATATGTACCGAATCGGCTTAGTGCCTGCTATGCTGCGTCGTGATTACTTGTGCCGTGGAAAACGCTTTGGCAAGGAGCCAGTATGCAGGCCTAGGGGCGGCATGCGTTTGTAGTCCTGCTGTTTTTTAATTGCACCTGACCAGCTAGTACTACCAATGGGTCTCGTAGGACAAGAAGGACGGACGGGACGTACGAGTGAAAGAGGGGGGCACGAGGGTACAGGCTGCGGGACACAAAGCCTAAGGACCCCAACAAACAAACGCGAGCTGCCTAACAGCCGATCGTCTGTTCGTACCAACGAAATTACGCTGCAAACTAGAGGCCTTACGTGTACATGGCCTTATGTGTGCGCGTGTGTCGCCGCCTTGGCTTGTGGCTTCGGAGCGAGGAGGGGTGGGGAACACGTTCAACCCGACTCCGGTCAATGACTCGTGGTCCAACTCTCTCGCCACCACTCTCACTGCAACCTACACAAGCTATATGCTTCCCCTGTTCCTTCCCCCCTCCGGCCCCGACCCGGCTTCGTCATTTCCACAGGGGAACCTCTGAATGGCTGGCGCCGGGTCATCTGTCGTACACTGTACGTCAGATGCGATTGGAGCTGCGTTGGCCGAAGGCCTGGCGCCGCGCCGCAGCATGGCTTGCATGGCGCCGGAGGCTGGGCGATGCTGCTGCAACAGCAGCGGCCCTGGGCGACGAGCCCGACTGGGGCGACTCCCTTCCAACTTCTCCCACATGTCGCGAGAATCCTTCACAACCGGCCATCACCATTCCTCTTCCATTTCCCACCAACGAACTACTGGTATGGCTCTAATCCCATCTTCCATAATCCTATACATCACATCTCATAAATGTATGTTTTGTATCATTAGATGTAAATTAATACATTACCATACTTTCCTACGCAGTGAGTTGCCCTATCACGTCACAGGTGCACTGACAAGCATCTGCTCTGTGCAAGCAGTTTTACATGACGTCACGGATGATGGTTGGTTGCAAATGCCAAAACAATCAAAGTACTCAACCTCTCAGGATTCAGGAAATTCCTGATATTCTCTGTTTCACTGCCTGGAATATCGTGACGATGTGCCCCTCAGGCTTTCAGTTGCGACGGGCATGTGGCCGCGACCCGCAGCCGCCTCACCAACGGCCTAATCCTGCTGCTGGAGGTGGGGACGCGCGAGCGCATGCGCAGTGCCAATGGTGCCGCTCGAGCAGACGACCCATAACCTGCTGGATGAAATGCTTTGAATGGATGGGAGATGTGGTGATTGCCGCCCATGCCCATCTAAGATCCGTTGCTGCAGACGCCGATGCGATAAGAGCGCCAGTGAGCGCTGATTGCCGCAAACGTGACGACGGCGCTTGTGTTGAAGCGCGGGTTTCGACGCCCCTAGTGAATGCGAGACACCTCAACGTGGTGTTGAAGATACCGGTCAGCGCCTTGGCGCGTCCTGACCCGATCTGCAACTAGCAGCGTGACCAATAGTGTATCCACAACCGCCTGTACGGCCAAAAGCCGGCAAAAGGGATAGGGGGCGACACATATTCAACACACGAAGTCGAGAGCCCACTAAAGGAGAGGAAAATTTAAAAGGATGTGTACGACAAGTATACGGCGAGAGGACAAAAGGCAAAGACATGCATGAGCAGGCGATTATGTGGAGGAGTTGTGTGTCTGCGTTGGGAAGTGGGGGTGGATGGGAAGAAAATACACACCAAATACGGACACGGGAAATGATAACACGACATGGGCAGTCCCTGTCGACCTTGCCCGAGCACCGGATTTAACGAGGCCGGTTATGCACGCCCCACGCACTTATTGATTATCGGTTATAAGTCAAAGCCGTAAAACCCCAAACCTGCCTGTCTCTCCAATGCCACCGTACTTAAGGAAAAGGAATCCCAACATGTTGGTGGGCCGGTGGTGTCTAGCTGCAGGGGATGGCGGAACACATATGTATGCATCTGTATGTGGATTATGCCGGCTGCGTGCGTGCTTGTGGCTGGGGGAGACCGGCGGCCCTTACACGTTAGAAGGGGACCCGCCGGGTATGAACTGTTGAGTATAGCTGTTGAGTATACGCGTTGAGTATAGCTGTTGAGTACAGACGTTGAGTACAGCTGTTGAGTATAGACGTTGAGTATAAAAAAGACGTTCCGGCATGTGTTGAGCGCGTTGTGCACCGTGCTCTGAGAGGAACCCCCGGTCAACAGCTCGCCTGATCCTGCTTTGGCTTGTCTAAGGCGTTCCCAGCATCTGCATCTTTAACCACAAAGGATGATTTATCATGAGGAATATTTAACTAAGCATATTTAGCAAAGAACGTGGAAAAGCGGACCTGATCCTGGCTGTCGGCGCCACACGACCCGCCAAAACGTTAGTCACCACCGGACGTGGGATTCACGCCTTGATAACGTTGATTGTAACCATTTAACCAAGCCTGATATGAAGCCACTCTTTAGCTAGGATGGGCTGCACATTTCCTTGTTTCGGACCCCATACACTACTACTGGCGCGCAGACGCCTGTATGCGCGCACAGGGCCGTAGGGGTGGCGTAGAGCCCATCTAGCCGGCGGCCGCGTGGAGGTGGCGCGGGCGGGAGGCAAGGGCAGAGATGCGGGGAAGTCTGTCATGGAGAAAACGCAGATGCAAATATGACTAGGAATCGAGATGGCGCAGTGGAAGCGTGCGGGACTAATAACCCTGAGTCCAATTATCGAAACCTGGTATCGATATGTGTTATGAAACTGTGCCCCCGTGAATCCAATGTGAGCCCAATGAGCCCGAGCACGAGGTGCAGTTGGTCCAAACTGGGGATGTGATGTGCGAGACTCATGCGCTCGACCACGAGGTGCACGTGGTTATGCCCATTAAGGTTAGCAATGCGGATGTGGTGGCATGGGTTAACACATACAGCCAAATGGAGGACAAGGCGCTCAGTGACCGGCTCATACTCCAGCTGGCTCCAGAGATATTTCGGAACCAGGGTCTCAAGTGACAGGCGCAGGCGGCAGGTGAACCCACACCAGCACCCATGCTGGGGAGAACCTAGGAAGACAGCCTTCACGGCGTTTGAGTACTTACAATTCGTATTCAGTCAACTTGACAATACAGCCCAGATGTATATATCTGGGCCTTTTGAGTAATCAGGAGTTGCTTGGGAAAGGGGGGCGGTACTGCATGTAACCGGGATTATCATTATTATCCATATTTCTCAAGGTAAGTGTGGGACATGCATGGCCTTGCTCTATTGTGTCATCTTATGCTTTATGACTATCATGTAGAAGTACTATTGAATGAACAATCAAGCCTTTATTGCAATGCATGTACACCAGAAATGGACGGCGGTTGTGTAGGTGTGGGCAGGACGCTGGAGTGGCTTTGGCTGGGACATCTTGTCCCTGATTTGTTACGAGTGACTGGGTGGAGGTCTTGTTGCTGGGTGCTTGCGGACGGACCAAGAAACACGAGATCCGAAATCCTTGGGAGCTTCCTAGGAAACTTGTGGCACTCTATATATGACATGTGGGCCTCTGGCCCTTACGATAACCGGTGTCTTTTGACACCACCCTTAATTGGGCTGATCCTAGCACGCATGCCCCGGTAATCACTAATTGTCACGTCATCGTTCCGTGTCGTATCACCTTGCCACGGGCACTGGCCCCCCAACCATGCACAGTGTGGGATCTTGCTCACCATTACTTGCGGTTCCTATTTCCCCTCCAAACCGTTTGTTTAGATTTTAGGTACAATTCACGACTTGTTCTATCTTAGAATGACATTGGAAGCCTGTTCAAGCAAGGGATTAACCCGCTGATGGCCGGTAAATGTAGTGCACATATATGTTTGGGCTTGCTTGAGCAATCCGGCCGTGACCCACTAACTGCTGGCCGGCTGTCCACTTAATTTCGTGCACACATGTGGAGCAGTCAGAGTTACACCAAAATACCATAGGGCCCAAAAAAACATCACGGTGGTTCAGGTAATGATGCATAAGGATACATGCACTGCTAAGGCGCAGCGGAGCAACTGTTGAGACAAGGGAAGTGTTGAGAACGGAGGGGATAGAACGTGCCACATCTCACAGAACCTGGAGCAGCGTAGCGCAACAACTGACAATTTCGACTCCGCACCGTATACCAACAGCGAACAGGTCCCGCTGCCGGCAATCTGAACACCAAACTAGGAAAGTCTCGCGTAAGGTGCGTAGGAGCAGTGGCTTGTCGTGACTCTCGACTTGCTGCTGCCCTAAGCCTACTCGCACAGCGCCCTTTGCATTTAGACAGGATTTGGGGATTTTGGTGATCTGAGACCTTAGCACAACAAGCTGGCGCAGTTATGGCAGCCAGGCCCCACTTATCCATTTCATCCAACATTTGCAACCGCCAACCTCTGTGCAGGACACAGCTTTGATTGATCAGCCGGGGGATGCTAGCACCTATTGAATACTGTCCATAATTTCACGGCTCACATAATCGAAGCAGGAGGGAGGACGCATCCCTTGAGTGCAGCTGCTTGCTGTGTGTCGGCAGAAGGGTCGGGCCGCAACGCAACCGCTACCTCTACCGCTGGTGCACAGCGAAAGAGGTCAATATGTATTACGGAACGGAACCGCTTTTATATCACAGTTAACCTACTACTACACGGTCTGAAACTCGATCCCACTTTGTTAGAGCATGCACGAGTAAGGGGTCCTGCTGCAGCCCAACGTTTTCGCCGCACCTAAAGTCAACACAACATTACGTTACGCGTCTACCTTAGAATTCAATTATAAGGTTTGTTACCTTCCACTGACGCCTATGTCAGATGCTGCACGGGACACGACCGGCTTCGGAGCTTAGGCCTAATTCTCCAGGTGAGAACCTTCTCGTGTGCAGCAGTATACAGGCAGCTTATTGTTCTGGATGAGATGGCGTAGCTTGTGCCAACAACAAATTTGACGGCGCCGTATTGAGCTCTTGTTCTGTTACTTACAATTGTTGCCCGGGCAAGGCTTAAATGCAAACAGAATGCCGAGCACTAGTGAAGGAAGGATGACCTCAACAAATGACAAGAAAATTTTCCCTAACTTGCGAGTCGCATCCATGCAACCTGAAAATGGTTCAATATCATGGGGTAAGCCCTCATAAGAGTGGATCAATGCACGGATCAATGTATAAAAACATTACCTTCCGATTCTATTGGATTGCAGAATCGGCCCTTAGTGCCAAGTTGATCATCACAAGGGCCAGCGACGCTGCGCCCGTGATACAAATGGAGAACCAGGCATCCGGCAACTTTTTCGTGCAGTGTATCCTCTCCAGCCGCACGGTGGGCTTGTTGTGCTTCTGCGTCTTCCTCCGTCGCTATTCAACTAAGTACCCCTCATCCCCTTGCTCTCTCACTCCCACTTATTACGTGCAGCAATGCCGACTGGCCTCCTGCATTCTCAATTGTCCTACAAACACCATTCAGTATACCTCATCGGCCCCCTCCACCTTGTCCCACTTTCGCACTTCTCCTGCACCGTGTCGCTGCTCACTTGTAGACTTGGAGAGCCGGCGCCGCGCTCTTTTTCGTCAGTCCCCTACCTGGCAGCGCCGATGGAAAGCTGGTTGCAGTAAAATGCCCTACCAAGGCAGTCGCAGACCAGCTCCAGGCGGCTTTGGAAGCTGCGCTAGCGGGCCCCCACGAAGCGGCAGCTGCAGGAGCCCCGCCACCTGCACACTCAGACGCCAACGGCGACCCTGCACGGATGGCAGCCGCTGGTGTTAGCTGCTACCCTGGGCGACCCATTGGCGATGCGGCGACAGGGCGGAGCTCCGTGCCGGATTCTGGTTCGGGGTGGCGGCCCCCGCCGTCACCTGGCCCGCAACTGCCGCCGCCCTCACCGGAAAACGGCGCCCCTGATACTGCTGTTGGCTCAAGAGTGGCGAATGGGTTGGGTCAGACAAGCGGAGCTGAAAATGGGTCCGGTGCGGGTTCTAGGACTCATGATGGGCCTGCAGTGGCAGCGGGCCCAGGGCGGAATTCGTGGATGCCACCCCGTAGTCCTCTCCACTCAGTGGGAGCGGTGACCGGCAGCCCCCTTCACTCGCAGCAGCAGCAGCAGCAGCAGCAAGACCATCACAGATTAACAAATGGCGGCGATCCTGCAGCATCTGGCGCTGGTGGAGCTGTGCCGGCAGTCGACGGTGCTGTATGTGGCACAAATGATGCCAGCGCCGCTACCGCTGCCGCCACGCCAGTTTTATTACTTAACCACTTTGATCGGAAGATCTGCCGGGCGTCCTCAGATATGTATTTCCACTATTACGGCATGTTGCAGCACCAGCAAAACATGCTGCAGGTGTGGAGGGGCGAGAAAGGACCCGAAAAAGAAGGCGGGCGGGCGGGCAGCTGGCCGGGGCTTAGGGGCCTTTGGCCTGACCATGTGGTGGTCCGTTATGATCCTGGGATCGGTGCCCAGGTTCGCAGGACGAGCTTCTGCCCGGGAGGAGGTTTTCTGCCGACCAGTGAGATGGCACTGACGGCCACTTGAAGAGCCGCTGTCGGAGAGCAAAGGTCCAGGTGTAAATGAGCGGCTGTTGAGGGGCGGTGGGTGGCGATGATCGTAGATGTGTATGTACTGAAAGGGCATATGAATGAGAGGATGACGCAGCATGAACGTCATTTGCAGTAGTACTGATCAACCGTCACTACCTGGCACTGTACAGCCCATTGCCGCATGCGGTTGTATGTCGCAACCTTTTGCCGGCTCGACCCTGGCTGCATTGGGCCTGTGTTGGCCGCAAGCAGGGACGTGGGTCTATGGAAACCCGGGTCGTGCACCTTCATTCCTACGTTGCCTCTGCCGTCACTGCACACATTTCTGGATGTCTCCATTCTTCCATTTCCATGTCTCATACACCCCATTGCTCTGGTTAGGAAGCCAGCTCACCGCCGATCTTTCCACTTTACCCCTTTTTAGCGTTTCAATGACCGACACAAATCTTCCCTCACCTTCTTCTGCAGGACTACACCCGGACGGGAACGTATTACAGCGTCATTTTGGGGAACCCGGACGACTTCCGAGGGCGAGTGGTCATGGATGTGGGCGCAGGCAGTGGGATCCTGTCGCTGTTCGCCGCGCAAGCGGGGGCCAGCAGGGTGTATGCGGTGGAAGCAAGTGGTATGGCGCGATTTGCTAGGTTGCTGGCGGATGCTAACCCATCCGTGGGATCGCGTATCACCGTTGTCAATTCGAAAGTGGAGGAGCTCTCGCTGCCGGGTGAGTGAATCGTTGGCGTTGCACATTATTGGCTCGCCATCTCACCTTTCCCGGCATGGTTGACTGCCTGCCTAATGTGCTGCTTGCACGCGAGCCGCAGCCAAAGTGCGTTTTGCACTGGAAGAGCGTCACGTCATCCGCTATTGTCGCCATGTTGACCATGCTCTGGCGCCACACTTAATGCTCCGGCTGGGGTGCATTTTTGAACGACATCACATTTTGGTCATGTGCATTCAATCTGTGTCCCTTTGCGTTGTTTTTTCTTTTGCAAGGCGTTTTCGCCCCAAACCCTGCCGCTCAGGCTTCAGGGGGTGCGCGGCTTCTATCTCCTCATCAAGACTTTTACATTTAGCCCCTGTCCGCGAGTATGGCCGCAGAGCGCGTTGACGTGTTGGTTTCGGAGCCCATGGGCACGCTGCTAGTAAACGAGCGCATGCTGGAGTCTTACATTTTTGCACGGGACCATTTCCTGAAGCCGGGCGGCAAGATGTTTCCACAGCTGGGCCGGATCCACGCAGGTAGGGTACGTAGGGGATCTCGTTGGGGTTTTGGCGCAGGACGCAGGTTGCGGGTTTTAATGACCCTCCACAACCCTCATCAACACCGATGGTCTTAAAAAACACATTCATCCGACCTTGTGTGACGCATGGGAAAGTAGAGTCGACCCGCACAGCCTTAGATCGCATCCCCAGCCCCACAACCCAATCTGTTAGCTAAGCACGCCATCGAATTTCCTACATGTATTTATTGGAGTGGCAAAACCACCGCTCTGAAGTTTGTGGAGTTACACACAACGGCGGATTTGGAATTATGAAAGGCGACCAGCAGACTGTAGGTTCTTGTTCGAAGGCCAGTGTCAAAGCTGATTTAATAGTTCCTTCGCGACCCCCTCCAGTTCCCTTTCCTGTTCGTCGGAAGTTGTCCATGCAGCCCTGTTGCAGCAGCGCCCTTATGTCTACAGCACACGTTTTGACACGGGGAGCCTCCGGTAACCTGCTTGGTCTTGATTTGACCGAGGCTTTACCCGTCGTGTTTAGCTGTGGACAGCTGTAGGGGCTTACAGCTTCGCACCCACAGTCTGTATCCCCTCCCGACCTTACGCAGCCTGCTTCAGCGACGAGATTCTCCACGCTGAAGTGGCGGCTAAGTCGGCATTCTGGTTGCAATCCTCGTTCTACGGTGTGGACGTTACGTCGTTGCACCCGGCTGCCACTGAAGGCTATTTCGGTCAGGTGGTGGTGGATGCCTTCGACCCCTCACTGCTGGTCACATCTTGCGCCACACGAGCACTGGATTTTGGCACCTTACCGGAGGCCGACCTGCTGGACATCGACATGCCACTTGAGGTGCGCGCGTGTTGTAGGGGCATTAGTTGATGGCAGGGAGAAAACATAGTAGGGAGAGAATGGTAAGGAGGCTTGCTCTATTCCCTCGACCTCACGTATCCCCTATAAGCTTCCCTGTTCTCCGCTACCCAGCGTTACTGCATCCTGTGCTTGGGGTGCTTTGGGGTGCTTTGCTCCTATTTTTCGAACGTTCCTGGTTTACTTCTGTGCATCTTTACTCTCCGTCCCTTCCCATCCCTGCGTTTCCCAATCACCGTCCTCCATTCACTGTTGCCTGCGATCCTTAACCACATCCCGCTTCAGCTGTCAACGGGCTCGGCGGCTCCAGTAACTATACACGGACTGGCGTGCTGGTTCGGTAAGTACTCAGCAGGACTCGAGTTCTGGAGTCGACGACTCCCCACTGTCATATTAGGGTAGACACCGGATGATCAAGGCGTCGGCTCGTTTTTGACTGCGTGACATCCTCACCCCGCAGTTCACAAATTGATTCTGAACTTCTGATAGGCTTTTCCCCACCAAACGCGAAGGCATCATGTAAGGCGATCCATATCAAGCTTTTTGTCGGCGGGGTATACACTTGGAGTGGCATCAGGTCTCTTGTCTCATTGCGTCCTCTCCTGGCCCCGCCTGTTTTTCTGCCCCTTCAGATGTATTCTTCGCGGGAGCGCAGCAGCCAGTGTGGCTCACCACGGCGCCTGGGATGCCAACCACGCACTGGTGAGTGGATGGGTGGGGACACGCTGCTGCGCATGAAGGTTTGAAAACGAAAGACAACAGAACCGGGCACTGAAATCTAAAAAAGCATCGGGTTTTGAGCTCTGAGGATACCGTGTACTGCACGGCTAATGCTCCTGTGACATATACCCCTTACCTAACACCTGAATGGAATGGGTCCTAGCCCTTCCGCCTCCAGTGCTTAGTATACTATGCTTACCCTTACACATCAACTTATTTGGAACGTTGAGTGAGTTTGGTAGCCACGACGCAGGTTCCAACTCCGCTGCGTCCTGCAGCAGCCGCTACTGGTGACTGCTCCCAACACCCGCATCACTGGCCGTCTACACCTCGTCGCGCATGCACGACAGTCGTACGACATCTACTTGACACTCACCACGCAGTCTCTGCAGCCCGGCCAGCCGCCGCAAACCTCAAGCGGGAAATTTGATCTGAAGGAACCGTACTACCGTCAGCTGACATCTTATGGCGCTGCGGCTGCGGCAGCGACGCTGGCAGGGGCAGCAGCGCAGGCGATGGGCGCTGATGGCGGTGTTGCTGCTGTGGCGACGGAGAATGTGGGATGGGGCTGGATGTGAGATCTGGAAACGGATGTTAAGAAGCCCTGCAACTGGGAAGGCGGTGCCGCTAGTGCCAACACCGCTACCTGTAGGGTCAGTATGGCTTGTTGTACAATGCTGCATATCGACCACAAAGGTGACGGGCGCCGCATGCCCTCTCCACGAGAATGCGAGCATGGCGGCGAGGTCACGACAGGAATGCTTGGAGCTGCCCTGACTTACCGCATGACGTCAGTACCAACACCGGGAGGGGCCCGCTCGTTGGAGATTCCGCATGCGGAGGTGGATTCCCGCAAGCTTTGCACGACTGGGGCCCTTGCAGTACGATGACCAGTGGTACTTGCTAATGGCGTTGTGGCTGGCAGGCTGAATTGAAATTGGGGTGGGGCGTGAAGTAAGAGTGGTGCGGAGAGGTTTGGAGGGACTGGATGGTGGAGGTCAGCAGGCCGCTGTCGCTGTGGCCTCCATGGCTTCGCGCCGGGGCGTCTGCAGCTCGTTCATCCGGGTTATGTGTGTCGTTTGTTGTACTGCGCCCTACCTACAGCAGCAAGAAGTCGTTGTTGAGCAGGTTAAGTGCAGAGGTTTGGCAGCAGATGAGCGCAGCTGCTCGCCGCAATCCGGGCTACTGCTTTTGCCAGGCGTCATATTGGATATGACGCATGACGGCGGAACGGCCACTGGCAGGTGGTGTCCTCCCCGTCGTAATGCCACAGGGGAAACGAAAGCTTTTGAAGGGCGTTGACGGGGTTTGCTTAAAGAATGGTGGCTTGAGGGCGCATGTCTTGAGTGCACACTATACCGATGCCGATTTTATCCTTCATCCTTATCATAATCACAGTTTGTCATGACACACTGCGTGACCACTCCTTAGATGGCAAAGGCCACGTACTGACAGATCACGCGCTGTGCAGATTACACGCTGTGCTGTGACAGCACCATCCTGGTTATCATGACTTCAGCATGTTCGTTATCCCTTTATTGCAGACTGTATGAGTCGGGCTCGTTGCCGAACGCTGATATGAAGTAAGAAACGGATTGATTTTTTACTAAGCCCAGCCGTATAGATTGGCCTTCAGGGGCAAAATCCATGGACGTGCGTGAACGTGATACGCATTTCGTCTGAACCCTTCCCACAATATGATATACGGACATACAGACAGGCGTGCTACCGTCGTAACCTTCCACCCTGCGTTCATTTAAAAGAAGCTCGTTGCCAAAATCATCTCTTTGTTGCCATTCCAATCGACAGCCATTCCCATCTCAAGTGGATGGCTCTTATCCGGATGACGTGCAAAACATATGGCTCTCTGCACAACCTCAGTTAAGACCTTCCGGCAAGGGACCACACGACACGTGTACATTGTTTGGCTGGTGCACCAGTGGATAAGGAGTTGGCATGCCCAACAAATATGATACGAGTCAACTACTCCCAAGGATGACAGAACGGCGTTCCCAACAAAAGGCAAGATATAACACATTGTGCCACGGCCCTGCTCCCACAGCGGCAAAGCCCTCCTCGCGATTCACTTCCTCCAAATCCTACGCTGCGCTTCTTAATGCATTTCTACCCTATCCGGCGACTGCAGAAACATTGCAGCATTTTGCCCAATTCTTGCAGCACTCCTCTCCCACCTGACACTCACATATGCCCCAACGGCCGCTGCCTTATCCGCATCACATGTTCGACACTTAACCCTCGTCCACCTCAACTTTGCTTCATGTCTCCATCCCTATCCCCTCAGGTCTCAGTTCATAGCTTTGTTTAGTCTCCACCCCTGCCTGCAACCCTGTTTCAGCGCTTCCGGCCAGATCCTAAGAAGATGGCCAGCGCCACTCCCGCCAGTGCCGCCCCTATCCCCACCCCCATAAGCCCCTCTCGCACAATAGCGTCCTCCGCCAAGCCCCGCAGGAACTCCGCCTGGCGGAAGCCGGGATGTTCCTGCCGGGCAGGGGCCGATGGGGAAGTCAAATTAAGAAACTGCAGCTGAAGGCCAGAACTACAACGTAACCAAGTCTAGTGACGCGGGTGTATATTTTTTGAGATAAGCAGCGTCCCAAGAACTGAGTCGACCACGCATGAAAAGCTTATTGAAGCAAAGTAAACTACCTAGCCGATGGGCCCGCAATAATTTTACCATATTAATATCGGTCTGGCTGTTGGAAGCGAAGAAAGGCGGACCTATTGTAGCAGAAACGCTACCTGACTTTTTGGCTGCCGGCTGCTAAGGTGCTAACATGCGAGTGCTCCTCCGGGGCCGCCCATCTAAAGGCCGTGACCCGACCAACCTACCCCAACCGAACCCGGATTGGCTGGCTGTGAAGCACAGTCTGAACCGACAGCGTGTGAGCCCGCGTCGACTCACCTAACGTGGTGGCGGCAACGACAGCAGAACGAGCCGCAGGCAAAAAATGTGAAATGATGCGAAAAATGATGCAGGGGCATGTTGCGCAAAAAAATTCACACATAAGCGTCTCAAACAACGGAGCCCCGTACGGCTGCAAGTGCAAGCGCGCACACATAGCACACATACCAAATACGGCTGCAGATTGCTTTACGAGGCGGGAGGCGAGTCCAGAAAGGGCATCGATCTTTGACAACGTACGATGAATTTTAATACGCGGTCCCCGAGCTACTGTGTGGCTCTGTCAATTGCCACGGAACATGACACGCACAACGTAACATGCGGACCTCTCACCCAGCCGGAGCTGTAAGGAAACATGTTGTGCATATTAGGAAATGGTAACGCCATACCTGCAATAATGAAGACAGCTCCCTCCGAGAGTCAATGTATTGGCCCATATTGTAGCATGCAACTGATCAACACACGGAGGAATGGGGACGACAGGAAGGCGTTGTGCAGCGAAGTGTTAGTTCTGCAACGATCCCGTTACGCCATTTCTTTCCCATTCAAAACTATGACTTGATCAAAAGAAATCTGAGGTGGAAAGTGGACCTTGTTCGGGGCTTTACTAAATGAAAAAATCGTCCCGTGGGCCCCTGCGGGCCCCATCAACTTGTTACCCAAGCCCCCGCCTTACCAGCTGCAAAGTAGCGATATTCCTTATCTTTTGCTTGTTCTCGTAGCTTGGCGCGACAAAGCTCCAAACCACGGCTTTGGTGTCCGCGGTGAGTGCTGTGAACAAGCGCCCATACTAACCTGCAGGCTCAGGCGGTAATTGGTATACTTATATGAGAATCGTCACTTAAGTGCCAGTTGTTCCATACCTGAATCGCGCAGCGTCCACTTCTTCGCTTTTACCGGTATTGAAGATGCTGTGATACTCGTCTTCTGCGTGCTTAACAAAATCTAGGTCGACAGAAGGCAAATGTTCCTGTCCCATTGTCACTT
Source organism: Volvox africanus (assembly GCA_030268105.1). Lineage (NCBI taxonomy): Eukaryota > Viridiplantae > Chlorophyta > Chlorophyceae > Chlamydomonadales > Volvocaceae > Volvox > Volvox africanus. Next base: position 6,736,961 of record BSDZ01000078.1, read on the forward strand.
CCTTCAGGAAATCGTCTAAGCGACCTCCCTATGTGTGCGAAAATGACACTTCCTGACAGCTGAACCCCGAAGAATGTGTAACAAGGTAAACTCAAAGAAATAAAATAATGTACTTCTTCATAATGTGTTAAACCTAGCGAGATGTTCTGGGGAGGAGGCCAGCGGTTGCTCGTGACCCAAACCTGAAGACCTGCTGTACATGACGCAATAACCAATGCGGGTTTTACGGTTGTTACGAACTTATCACTTTCGGAAATACTTTAATCCATCTACGTCGCCTGTTAGTAGGGCTGGTAACAGTAATCGGCAGCGCCGACACTGTTGTCGACAGAGACATGAACGTACATTTTATTGTTCATGGCTCGTTTTGATTATGATTTTTACATCATAATAAACGGCTAAGCTGGCGGCAGGGCGTCGAGTAACGCCCCCTGCAGCATGGCGAAATGCAGGGGGGAGATGCAGTCGTGCAATCGCCAATACCACGCAATCAGAATTCCATCAGCTTCCTTATCTGACGTCAAAATTCGTTCTGTTTTTTCAGCTGCCCTCTCCAGTGAGCACCCCAGTACCGCCGCTTCCGCGTTAAGACGTGGCGGCGGAGTCCCCTTAGCAGTGCCGCATCGCCACTGTCCGTTGAGATGTACAGCGGTCAATACCCCTCCTTCGCGATCATTTTCTTCCTTTGATCGACGCCCTTGTGTTCCAATGTCGCGCACCGGCCGTGAGGGGACTTCCGGGCAGCTACACGGCAGTTATGTCGGTGCTGCAGGACAGCGCAGTTCGGACGACGACAATGTTGGTACAGTCAGGGTCCCCCTATGGCCGACATCTCCAGGGCCCTATGGTCGCCCAGTGGGTCGAGTCCTTCAGGTCGGGGCTCCTTTGGAACTGTCCAGCACATCCCACATGCCCGTTCGCTTCATCGTATCGCACCTGGTGGTCTCCGGCGGCTTGCTCAACCTGGTCCTTGAGGGTCGAGACGGCGGGGGCGCACATGTCCGCTTGCCGCTGCCGCTACCTCTGCCGTCGCAAATCCGCTTTTATTCGGCTGACGGCGCCATAGTCGAAGGGCACGGGGAGGCTTGCCTTCCCAGATTTGGCCCATCATCTGCGAACTCTCAGCCTGGATGCGGTTACAGTGGCACTCGGAGTAACAGTAACAGAAAGACTCTCGGGCAGCAGCAGCCGCAATCACCCAAGACAAAGCTGCACTACAGAGTGCACGACTCGCAGCAGCAGCAGCAGCCGACACGCCCGTACAGTAAACTCATCGCACCTAATCCATCACACGTATCGATCGGAAGCAGAGGAGTCCAAACAATCCCACCGCAGGTGACTCTGACGACCGCGGAGTGTGCATCAGCAGCAGCAGCAGCCCAAGCCTCCGCCAGCACTAGTGCGGACCAGGGGGACGCACACAGCACCCCAACGTTATCGAATACGGACATCCCGGTTAGGCAAGAGGCTGCCGGCGAGGGCCGCACCGGTTTGTCCGGCGTCTCAGCAGTGAGAGCGCCGAATGGGGCTGCCTTGCCAGGTGCATCAGTTGGGAGCTGTCTGAGGGGCAGCACGGCCTTGAAGGCGGCGTTCCCAAATTGGCCCCCTCCCCGGGAACCTGTGGGCAATGCACGCCTCTCCATCGCCCGTCCGAAAAAGGGCGACGGCGGAAGCAGCAGCGATGGGGGGCCTGCGAATGATGTGCGGTTACTCTCCCGGCCCGAGCTCCCATCCGTGGCCCGGATCCTAGCGGGTTTCATGCCCATGCGGCTAGTGCGCAGGTGGGTTAGGAAAACGAAAGCGACGGACTCAAGCACTGTAATTCATTAAGAAGGACAGATGAAACACCCTACAGGGACAGGGACAGGGACAGGGACAGGGACAGGGACAGGGACAGGGACAGGGACAGGGACAGGGACAGGGACAGGGACAGGAGTGGTCTCGGGCAGAGATACATCTCTTATGTGACGGACTTGGTCCGACGCTTGGGGCGTTCCAAGTGTCGAACCGTACTGCGCGTCTGCGAGCTGCCAAATGCCACCACCCAGCCGCAGTCCACGTCTGTAAGCCCATCAACAGCGGTCTGCATCAGGCAATCGCGCACAGCAGTTTACATTCTCATCCTCGTCTACACCCAGCGTCTGCATGGGCGTGTATCTTCGTGGTTCCCTACGCGTCATATGTCGATGTACCTATCCCTTCTCCCCATGCACGTCCTACCGACATCCTCCCTCAGGTATTGCCATGGGTTTTGGTTGTTTGCTTCGCCCAACCACATTCCGCTTTTTCTCCCCCTCATGTATGCCTCCCTCTCCCCCACCATCCTCAGGTCAGGAATCTTGTACCTGAGCCATCGGGACACGCGGCTACGGTGGCGCACGAAGGGGCCGAAGGGGCAACACGCGCCCGGTGATGCCTCTCCGGCTGCAGGGGAAGGCCGAGGGCATAGTCTAAGGGAGGGCGGAGGGTGGGACGTCTTGAAGCTGCAGCAGCTGTCGCCCTACCTTCAGCTACTGCGCGCGGCGACACCGAAGCTGGGGAAATCCGTAACACCCGCTTTCCGAGGAGATACAGTGGCGGCGGGAGGAGCTGCCGCCCAGGGGGGAGGAACTCCTCCGCAGATTAGCAGTCGTGGCCCGATTGCTGCTGTCCGGACAGAGGGAATCGGCAGTAATGGCGCTGGTGTCAGGGACCGACGTGAGCACGCTGCCGCCTTCAGGCCGACGGTGATGGTGAGCCGGCGGGGAAGCATCAGCGTCTGCGAAGCCTGGCGGAAATGGGATGGAGCCGGTGCTGGAGTCATGGGCGTCGTCGAGGATGCAATGCAGAGGCCAGATGTGTCGCAGACGGATGGCGGTGGTCTGCAAAGCGACGCGGATGCAGTGTCGGTGCGGCCACCAGGTGCCGGATTGGAGGTGCGGCCACCAGGTGCGGCCGACGACGTGCGAGGGCCATGGCACTCTGCATTGTTGCAGGTGCGGGGGTTTCGGGGGTTGGGCCGTGTGACAGGTGTCAACCATGGGTCCACCTGGCGTGCGGCGGCAGCAGCGTGTTAGTTGCTGGCGTGTGGAAGTGACTCGCCAATCGGGTTGGGTTGCGGCGGTCCATCAAGTGCTCAGAGTTCGCTAGACAGGTTCAACTTGGCGGTTCGAGTAGAGGGTATTCTTCGGATTAGTTAGGTTGATTGTTGCTCACGTCGTCTGAGACGGGCGTCTGAGACGTTACTGCTTCAAGTTGTAAGGGCCCTGCCAGATAACGGGTATCGGAACTTTATTTGAGCGCCATGATGCTATCTGTGTTGGTCTGTACCTAAGGGCAGGGTGAATACCGTGTTCGCAGCAGAGAGGGTGCGATTGTGTAGGAGGGTGATGGTCAGTGACCGGGCGGGCGGACTACCTGACTGCCAGGTAGTCTGAAGTACACAACGTGCTGCCCTCTCCTTTGTACTGGTGCTGATGCTTAATTAGGATCGGGCAATTGATGAGGGAGCGAGAAGCAAACGAGATCAGGCATGCAATGTGAGCAGAGGTGTGTATGTGTGTGTAAGAGAGAGAGGGGGGGATTTTCACCTAGGGTGGAATATGTAGGAGTGTCGCGCGAGCTCGGGAAACCTGTGCAAGAACCCTTATAATGACTGGGCTGTCTCCCCGTTCTCGAATTCTACCGCGGCAGATTTTGCGGGCAGCGAATCCTCGGGGACCGCGGGCCCCAATAGCGCCAAGCCACCGGCTTTCTGATTTTGCTGAAAGAGCCACGACGGCGGCGGAAGTTGTCTCCGGCTCACGGTTTGCGCGGGCAGCCTCTCTGTCCGCGAAAGCAGCAGCAGCAACAGCGATAGCAGTGCCACCTTCAGCACGGCAGAATGCAGCAGCAACGGCGGAGCCTTCGGTGAGGGCGGCAGCAACGGCGGCGGCAGAAGCGGCATTTCCTGGCTTTACACCTGACACATCCCGACAGCGAGACAGACGATCATGGCACGAGGTAGACGACCCCCTGGTGAGCTGGTCCGTAGGTGGGGAATGGGAGAGAGGTCAGAGGTCTTGGCGTTTCATGGAGCTGCCCTGGGTTGCGCCCTATAACTATTCGCTGTGCTGAAGTGGTTTCTAGTACTTTACGACATAACTCTCTCAATCATGTCTGTCTGTCTGCTTGTGTGTGTATGTGTGTGTGTGTATGATGGGGCTGTGAATTATGTGCGTGCGATGGTCCTCATATCTGGCACCATGAACGACTGTGAGATAGGAGGAAAACGCCAGTTGTGGTTGTGTTGCTCGCATCATGATGTCCCTTCCTCCTCATTCCTCCTCATGATGTCCGCCGCATTCATTTCTTCGTTTTGTAGACGCCACTGGAAGCGAGCGTCACTGGGGCCACCTCCCTGGAGCACCTATACGGCATTTTGGACGTGCATTGGGACAGTCTGGAAGCCCGCCTCATCGTGTTGGCCTGCCGGGTGCTTGTGGGTCTGACCCTCCAGAGTGGATTGACCACCTCACAGGCGGTGATTGGACCAGGGACTGCCAGGACAGCAGCAGCGCCACCCTGGTATTCCCCTATCACTGGCGCCGTGCATTGCTACGCAAGCGTCCTGGATTACCACAGGACTGTTTCCAAACGCCCTGGGCCGCGCACTACTCGTGCTGCGCCGGGGGGAGCGCAGCCCAGTATTTGGGGGGAGGAGTGCATAACACATGTTGCTGGGGAGCAGAGGCAGTATAGTGACGCAACCGGGACACGTACCGTGGCTGGAGAGCAAGGACCAAGACACGGATTATTGGAAAGCAGCGAGCACCTGGAATTACTCTCCTTGGCTCGCCGATGTGTGGGCCGCCTAGCTCGCCGTGCAGCTGCATTGGTTGGCGATCATCATGCTGCAGTAGCGGCAGTGCCTAAATTGGGAGAGTCGGGGGCCAAAGAGCTGACCGGGCGGCTGGTCAGCTGCGACCGGCGGATGGCATTAGAGGTGTCGCTATCTGTACTGTGGGCTTATGGGCACCTGGCAGATCCGGAGGACAGGTTGGATCTGCAATTGGTTTCGGAGCTGGACCTGTGGCTGCTGGTGGGAATGGCTTCGGGATGGACTGGTGACGCGAGGTCACGGACTTGGAGGCCAACAGAGCAGTGGGACGGGCTGCTCCATCTGGGGGCGGGCCCCGGCGATGCAGCTGCGTTAGGGCCTACGATGAACCCCACAGCAATTGCTGATCCCACTGACATGCCGTTTCGGGGGATCATGTGCCGCTTGTGGCGCGTTGTGTTGTTGGGGCTGTGGGCCGCCCGACTTGTAGAACTTGGGAGCCAGGGCGCAGGGCATCTGCCTGGGGACCCGAGCCGCGCCTCATCCCCAATCCGAATCCCCCAGCTGCAGCAGTGGATCATGAGAGCGCTTTGGGCTTCGGAGCGCGGTGCGCCGACACTGCTGCCAGGCGTGCTCCTGACGCTGGCCGCGGAGCTGCCACAGCTGCTGCCACCGTCGCAGTCCCTGGTGGAGCAACAGCAGCGGGCGCGACAGCCGGAGCTTACGACGACGGCGTCAGGGGGATGGCAGACGGATGCTAAATGCGCTGGTGGTTGTGCAGTTCCGCAGCGCACTGAGGCGGAGATGCCAGAGAGTGGCGGTGTCAGCTTGCCAGTCCTGAGTCAGATGTCCGCAGGCCAGCTGGTGTCGGTCCTATGGGCCTGCAGTAGGTAAGTGAAGATTGATCTGAAATCATAAGAGACTCCTGTCTGGTGGCCAGCTGTTCAGGTTAGGCCTGCCCGTTGCGGCTTTTGGAGTTTGGGCCCCGGCGCGAGTCACGGTACGGCTTGGTTCAAACTCCGAAGGCCATCAACACCAGCAGCACCTGCTGTCGGAAGGCCGGCATGTTTAGTTTTCCTCCGCTCTCCACCAGAAAGGAACGACGATGGAGGGGGGGTATTAACCCTTTTCGTTGGATGGATATACGAAAGCAGTAAGAATGATAGCGAGGGGAGCAAAGGGTTGTCACACACATGTGTCCATTTGAACAATCTGAATTGCTCCAGTCGCTGGCCACTATTGCAAACGGATTCGTGCCATACCAATGTTCCACATTCTAAGTCCTCCCCCTTACAGGAGGTCCTGCCCAGCCCGAAACGCGTCTGGTGTTTTTTTACCTCTCCCTTGCCTGAACGCACCCCTCTATCAGCAGCGGTTGTTGAGCCCCAGGCTACCCGGGGTTCCCTTTCTGCCCTGCAGGTACGCGGGATGGCTGGAGGAACGGTCGTCAAGGACCCGGAGAAAGAAGTACCGTGTGGCCCGGTATGGATGGCTGGAGCGGCGGCGGGCTGCCTTCAGTGCCGTGCTTGGCGGCATTATCGGGGGCAATAGCGTCGGCGGCAGACGCGACGTAGCGCGCAGTCTGGCACAACAGATGGCGTGTGTCGCGGCCTCGGCGCTGCGGCTGCTGGCTGCACGAGTGGCGGTGAGAAATCGTTTAGGTCTGGTGGTGCTGGCGAGGTAACAGTGCGCGCAGTGCATTATTACACGGATACATTTTCAGCAAACTCCCTAACATACCTGCTGCATTGCTTCCAAAGGTGTGATGGGGTCCGGCGTTTCACTGGAGAGAGGGGAGGGGGGTTGCCCATGGAAGCGGGGCAGCCACACGGGGGTCACCCAGGGTGGTGTGGATACCAAGATGGTCCCAGGATGTAAGGGAAAGGGTTATGATTCCCAGTTTAGTCGCTGCTGCGGTGCTTGTGCGGTGTAGAGAGTGCGAGCATTTGAAAGCTATGAAAGCGCGCAGTCCATGTTGCTACCAAAAGCACCTGTTGGTGCGAGGTACCGGGCAGGGGGACTTAGGAATACAGGTGTGGGAAGGTCGAGACGGGTTAACAACGGACCCCTTGATTCAGTCGGGAGTCACTCTGCTGGCGCCGCATACTTACATACCACCACACGTGGTGGGGGTGGGGGGGGTGGGGCTGGGGGTTGGGGTTGGGGGTTGGGGTTGGGGGGGTTGGGTGCGGGTGCGGGTGCGGGTGCGGGTGCGGGTGCGGGTGCGGGTGCGGGTGCGGGTGCGGGTGCGGGTGCGGGTGCGGGTGCGGGTGCGGGTGCGGGTGCGGGTGCGGGTGCGGGTGGTGACGGAGCGCTTTTGCTTCGTTGGCATTCTCTGTCGGTGTGCGCAGTCTTGCCCGTGCCGCTGGCGTGTATATGTAAGGGGTCTCTGCGTCCCTTCGGTGGACCCGGTCAACATGGAAATTGGTATGAACCACACCAGCCCTGTGGGGCCCAATGATCCGTCCATGTTGCCCCATATCGCAATTCCCCGCATGACCCGACCCACCCACCGCTTGTGCCTGTGCTTCTTTCAGTCACAACCAGGCCTGCATGTTGAGACGGTGCTGGACCTGGTGCTGGACCTGCCGCAACAGCAGCAACCACACAAGCCGAGCTGGCAACACCACCACAGAGACCAGCAGCGACGACAGGAGGGACAGCCGCCCGCTGCCATGTCTGGGGGTGCATCACCAGCAGCTGCGCCCTCAAAGCCGGCGGGTGACCTCTTGTCGCGCCAGGACTTGCTGGCGGCACTGGAGGGCGCCACCACGGTGCTGGAGGGGATGTGCTTTGAGAATGAGGTGGGTAGACAGATGGTTGCATGGCTGGGTAGCCGACTTGGATGATCCCTCAAACCTTAACAGTCCTGAAATGGGTTTTACGGTAATGCTGAGGTAAGATACCAGACTCTCTACCCCAACGGTGCCCTGGCGCTGATCACATGTCCAGGTTCTAACCTTGGTGACCGCCCTATCGACACATCCGGCGGTGAGGTTGCAGGACCTCACCGCCGCACTCCGGATGCTGCAAGATTGGCTACCACCGCGGACCCATACTCCACAGCGTTACAAGCCGGGCGCGATACCGCCGCCGGCAGTGACTGCGGCTACAACACACACAGCGGCAGCGCGACCGCAGCATCACACGCACCATCATGATGGCAGCCATGCGGTGGTAGCTGGCAGCGCTGCTCCCGACACCCTTTTCGATCCACTGGCGTTTCCTGGCGGCGCGAGGCCCGGTGCTGCGAATGCTGTTGCCGGCGCGGCTCCGTCAGGCGCAGTCCAGGCAGCTGCGGGTGGGCGGCCACCTGGGGGCCCGAGTGACGCTGCAGCGGTGCTGCTTGGGCTGGAGGCGACTGTGTTGCGGCTCCTGGGGGACATGAGGGGGGAGGAGGCGGAGGAGATGCTCAGACTCCAGAGCCTGGGCAGTCGGGGGTTGCGGCCCAGGCGGGGCTGGTACCGCACGCACCTGCGCCTGCCGCGGCTTGCACGGGGATCCTCCATGGGCACAACTGAACGAGATGAGATACACCAGCAACAGCAACAGCAACAGCAACCAAACATGCGGCATCCGGTCTTCCGTGACGAGTCGCAAGGGTTTCACCATCAAGACGGCCAGGACTCGGACGCATCGCGAGTCGGGGATTCAGGTCCTATAGACAGGTGGCGACATCGGAGCGGCGGGGGATACTCCCCACAACAATCGCTGATGCGGCTGACTCGAAGACTGGCGCACCCGCTGCCACTTCGCCTGCGGCTGCTGTACCGCCTAGGCCCTAGCGAGAGCGCAGGTAATGAAGCGGATAGGGGATGGGCGCCGCGGGAAGGTGTATGTAGCCCAGCCGATGGGTCAGTCACCTCAACAGATGGACTAGAACGGATATCTGGAACTGCTGATGGCGACCGCAACACTACGACAGCTGCTGTCGCAATCGGGGGAAACAGCAACTGCGGCGGCAATATGACGAGGCGCGGCATCGGCACACACATGCGCAGCCTGGAGCTACAGCTGCGCCATCAGCAACGATTGTACGAAGATGAGACCGTATGGCGCTACGGCACCTCTGACCTGCTGGACTTGCTGGAGGCGATGGGCGCTGCTGCAAAGGCGGGTTGCCCCCGGCCCCGATGCGTTACGGTGCGCTGCCTGCTCAACGCGCTTGCACTACGATGGCTCCGGAGCGGCGTCGTACAGGGTGACGTTCGCGCGCTCATCGCCACGCTGTGCCGCCTAGGCTGGCGACCCCGTGCTGCGGTGACTGTCTTCACCACCGCGTGGAGGCCCTTCGTGGTGCTGGCGCCGCAGAGCGTCAGTGACGCGGCGGTGGCAGGTATGGCGCAGGTACTTGGTTGCCTGATCAGCCATGATTTCGTGTGCCACCCTGGCGGTCGTGCCGCTGCCGCAGCGGAGGGCGGTATGGCGTGGCCCAAGCTGCGCCGCTTCTGGGTAAACCTGCTTGCTTTGGCCTCGGCACGCTTGCAAACGGGTGGACTACAGCTGCCAGACGGTGCCGTGGTCAAGCCGGCCGCCGGTGGCAACCCGGCGGTGCAGCCCGTGCTGTCTGATGCTACAGCTACCGGGACGTCGGCGCAATACCGTTCCGTGGGGCTGGATGAATCGGCCTCGGCCATCATCGGTGCCGGTCTCCGGGCCAGGGCTGGGGCTAGTGGGGCTGATGGACACGCGGTGGTACCTGCCCCATCGCTGCCGCCATCGGCACTGTCGGCACGGTCGCTGGTGCGGCTGGTGTGGTCCAGTGGCCGACAAGGTGCCCGGGTGCCGCAGTTACTGGGCACAGCATGTCGGGTGCTGCTTCCATGGCTACCTCAACTGCATCCCGGTGTGGTCGGGGCTCTGGCGTGGGGCCTGGGCCAGCCGCGCTTCTGTGCGCCCCGAATGAACACCGCACTGCTGTCGCTGCTTAGGCGCTGGCTGGTGGCTGCCGAGGACAGCGGCGGCGGGGACGATACAGAAGGCTACGATTGCAACTGGTGCGTAGTGTGTGGGAAAGCAGGTTCGTTATCCTCAGGGGTCTTGAGGCTGCTGGGGTATAGTTCCATGAGCAGCGGACGCAGGGGATAGGGAACAGAGGGGGAAGCGCGCTGCTGCATGGACAACATAACCGCATGGAGGTACGCACCAGGGCTTACGCCCAGTTCTGGATGTCAAAACTGGCATGTCGTCTCTCTTAATGCACTCTTAAGGCACGCACTCTTTAATTTCTCGTATTACATTTGTTCATCTTTTTTCCGGGCCAAACCCACTTGCAGGACCGCCGCATGCCGAATAGCGACCGCGCTGCTGCAACTGCGCCACATCTCCGCCTCCACCCCTGAGTTAGCGAGCCTGCTGCGTCACATCACATCACGACTGCAGCGCCACAACCGTTATCGTAATCGTGGCTGCCAGAGGTCCCCTTACAGCCAAGCCGCACATCAGGATTACAGCGCCGGTGGGGGCTGGGGGCGCACGCAGGCCTCGATGGAGGCTGTGCGACGTGGCCGCGGTGATATCTGGTCCTGGCCTGATGGATTGGCACCAGAGATGGCAGCGACAAGTAACCGGAGCCCATGCTGCCGGACCGCAGCCCCAGGTAATAGCAACAAGTGGAAGGCTGTACATGGAAGGCTGGGTAGCACCACGGGGCCACTGTCCCTTCACGAGGTCGTCAACCCTCGTGCTTTAGCCAACCTGCTGTGGGCTCTACATTCGGAGCTCGGCCCCATACACAGTGCCAGCAGTACTGCTAGGCCGGGCGGCAGAGGGGCGCGCCGCCGGCTGCGCTTGCTGGCGTCTCGGTCTGCCCCCATTGTGGGTTGCCGCGCAGGTCCCACCTTTTCATCCCCAAGCCAACGCGAATCCACCGCCTCTCTGTCAGATTCCACGGCCTGTGCTGGATGTGCCCCGACCGGCAGTGACTCTCCCGTCAGCGGCTGGGGTATACGGACCCCTGCTGGTGCAGCGGATGGCCAGAGCCTCCGTCGCCGGGGCCCCACTCTGTTGGAGGAGCACCCGGAGCTCTTCCGAAGTGCAGCCGCCTTCCTGGCGCGGAGGTCCGCAGACCTGCCGCCCGTATCCCTGCTGCAGCTGCTGCAGGTGTGTTTTCTGTGGGCGAGGATATATTTGGTGCAAAGGAAAGACAAGGCTAACGACAGCGCACCATGAGGCACATGGGAAGCATGAAAGCATTGCTCGTGCATGCGTGTGCTTTTTCTGTATCAGAACTCGAGGGCGGCTGTGGTATGAGTGAATGTTTATAGGCTTTGGAGTAGGCTGTGGATATGTGAAGAAATTTGAGAGTTTGTGCAGGGCTGGATGGAGGAGCAACCCGTATTTAGAAATTATAAATTCACTACACATAGGGCTTTATTCGGATCCTGTTGTGATACCGCTGAGGACCCACCGACACGAATGACCAATCCCAGCCCCGTCCCCGGGTTCCCTGCGACCGCCTGCTCGTTCAGATCATGGCCTTCAGCCGGCCGCCCGGCCGATTGGTGTCTCCCACCTTCCTGGACGCTTTCGGTCGCCTTGTGGAGGTGCGGCCCCGCTGGCTGCTGCAAAGCGAAGCGCAGGCGAGGACGGTACTTGAGTGCTACCGCCGTCTGGGCTGGTGGCCAGTGGGTCAGGTTGAGGAAATTGGTAGCCGCATGGAGGAGCTACGCCGAGCGCCATGGCGACATAAGCCACAGTTTGGGGACGGAGTGTTTTGACGGGGGTTAGGGGTTCCAAGCTGGACGGATGGAGTGATGGAAAGGGGAAAGTGTTTTGTTGTACGAGGGCTCCTGTTGGTGCGTTTGGCAGAGACGCTTTGTGCACACGATGTTCAATCCGATAGTGCGAGCAGTTTGTTCTGGGCGTTACTTGAGATGCGTGGCATGTCATCGTTGAGGTGTGTCGTCAATACGGGTGGGTGGAGCTACACACGCGGTCTTGTCGGGATGAAGGAATGCTGTTATGGCAATCGTATATGAACCCCCACCGATGACATCTGATGTATACACGACTATGGGGAGGGGAGGATAATCCTTGGTAGTTCCGTTTTGGTCGGTACGTGATGAACTAAACATATCTTGTCAACTGCCTTCGGACACCAGCGACTAAGGGCAGCATCTTGGACCCATTATCCATTCATCAGGCTCCCTAACACAGGCTACCCCCTTCCTCCAGTAACTGTAGTAGGCTGCAGCATCCTCCAGCCTCTTTGATTATGCGGTTTCCACCGAGGCACCCTCCGATAGGTGCGTCAGCGCCAGTTATTTCCATGTAATGATCTGAGAGCCCCAAGTAGCGGCTTTTCCGCTGTTTTTCGGGGCCGGCATAGTAATGGGTTTCATCTGGCCCCTCTGACCGGCCCGGTTGTATCACTGTTCCGGGGTATTAGTAAGCTAATAAAAGCGGTTTCGTTCCCTCCTTACCCTCAGGAGCTCATAACGGTCTTTTTTCTTCATCCTCATTCTCTGGATAGCTGTCGGTATCCCATCTGGGACTTATGGGGAATGCATGGTGGTCACTACATAGCATCGGCTTCACCTTAGCTTGTTCTCTGGTTGTTGTCGTTTGTTCTAACATCTCCTAACTACTATACTGTCGGCAAGATACCGATATCCCCATGGGGTTGTCTTTGGCATACAGCGGCATTGAAGGAAGGATGCGTTGTGGACTTTGTGGAGAGTGACAGAGCAGATATGCACTTTCTGCTCTGGAAAGTGTGTTGTGCATCCATGTGGGATGACTATTTCCCCAAACCTTCCGAAGTGCTTTCAAAAGTTGTTGTAAGCTGGGAACTAAGGCCTCTGAAATCAGATTCAGACGATCCACTCAGGTTAAAGCTTTATCAAATTGGTATGTTACAGCGGTGCAGGCGTTCCTAATAAACAATTATAAATTTGCGGTGTCAAGGAAGCTTTCATCTTTCCAGTGCCTAAAAGCAGCAATACGACCTGAACACTCCGGGTTCCATCGCAGCAACAATCTTCATCGGCCTGTCGATGAGTAAGCCTCTTTCATCTCACATATATCTCCCTCACTTATTTATCTCCATATGATAGAAAAGGGGTTCTTATTCCAAGCTATTAAGGGCTGGTAACATGCGGGTGTCGGTAATTCGGCACTGGTAACAAGCCTAACACCCGGATGCAAAAGCCTTGACAAGTTATCATGAGTAGCTGAAAGCGTTTATCATAGGGTTTCTAATTACTTAACGATTCCCGTCTCCCAGATGGCACATGCGGATGCACAGTCTGCCCGGCTGTAACGGTTGTGCAAGCATAATGACAATTTTCCTTCTGCAATAGCTATTTAACTTATAAGTAGCAATTAATTGCAAAACAATATTGTGGCCTTCTCGTGTCTTACAGTGACAAGCTCATGGACCGAACTCTTACCCTTTAAAACGGAAAAGACCCCAAAGCGCATCAAGTGCGTTCTACGCTACACCAATAACAAAATTTTATTGAATATTGTATAGCTAATGGCAGATACAATTTTTTCTGCATGGAAACCGCTGGTATAGCAAGATAAAAGAAATCCAGTTATCGCTGGGCCTTATGAAAGGGTTCCATCATCCAACCCGATCAGGATTTGCTCACGCACAGAACCAACGATAACCCCGGCGTGTTGAATTTTCCTTGCAACGTCGAAGTCAGCTTATTAAAATCGAAATCCGCCATATCCGCCAACGCCTCCAAGATAACAATTGGCGGCGCAATTGGGTTACCGGTAGCGCTTTTTATACACAAGACCCTATCTAATACTTTACAACAAGCTTAGAACTAACGGGTAAGCATAATTGATCTAATTTTAAGGCTAAGTCTGACGGTAAACGGTTTAGTCGCGGTCCAAGAAGTCACTGTTGCCCCTGGCGCTGGAATAGTCACTTGATTTTATCTTCCATTTCATAATAATGCAAGAATTGTGGCATATGAGGCACATGCGACTCTGTTGAACTTTTTCTGTTGGAATCTGCCTCGGCTTATACCCACGCTGATAACCCTCACAATCATTGTCGGATTTCCTGCGTGTTATTCGATGAAATGCAGTGACATAAGGTTTGACTAAATGACCAAACTAGTCCTGGACCCAATACGTGTCCTAAGGTGAGTGCTTGGGTAACCTGTCCTCGAGAACATTTATAACTGAATTTTAAGAGTGCGCGACATGGTCCAAATTGGACCTTAGCTTGCGGGATGCTTGTTTAGCAGGCAAGTTGCTAAATGCCCACTTATGTCCGCCCTGCAGTGCATGGGAGCAGATGGGCGGCAGCGCGTTTTCAAGTGATGACACACATCTGGATGATCCCGACACCTTCACGCTCGACTTAAGCAGCTGGGAGGCCCGTCTCAAGCCCCTTAACCCTCCATTTACATCTCAGGTTGAAACGAATATCTTTGCATCCCTCTTCAACCCCGTCGAGTTTGGCTTCCCATTCTTGCCAACCTGCTGCTTGCAACCGGCTGGAGGTAGTTTTTTGCCTGAGGGGCCCCAGGTGGTACCGCTCTGCCCATCCGTATCGGCAGGGTGCATGGACCACCATCAAAACAGCGACGGCGCCTGCGGAACAGCTGACTGCGTTACCATGGACGACGCAACTCAGGGTAGCCACATGGATGAGGACATGCACATGTCCATCCAATTTTCCGACGCAGAGCCTGCCCCGTCGGCCTCGCCTACAAGCAGTGAGGCTGGCATCGTGCCAGACTTTGAGGCCGGCTGCAGCCCACAGATACCCCAAGATCAGCATTTGAGTGCATTCACCACCACCTGCGGCTCATCCCCCCACACCCACTCCCATTCCAAGACGCAGAGTCGGCTGAATACCCCTGATGCCCATGGCCCCACTTTAATCAGTCCCAACCTGCCGCTACTCCCAGTCCTCCCGGCGAGTATGTCAATACCATGCCCAGCGCTTCCTTCGTCTTTGTTTGTGCCCATCTGTCAGCCGCATGGGGGTCCGCCTACTGCAACCACCAGCTGCAATGGATCTGTCCTATGCAAGCAAGGTGAGTGTGAGTCGGGGCGTGACGGAAATAGTGGGGTGCTGGTTCCCTGAGTCCTGGCGTTAGGGAACAGAACCCGCAAATCCACCGCCGCGATTTAGCGCATTTCCGCCCTCAATTGGAGTCGACCCTTCCGCTTTTATCCCATGCCTCTTTCCTGTCGGATGTACCCAATCTCAATGGGTACCGTCCATAATCCCGTTTTTGCCTTGCTCACGTGCGTAGAAACAGTGAGCCTGATCAAAGTGGAGGAGCTCGAGCACCAACACCAGCAGCACATTGTTGGATCGCTTCCTGTCGCAGCGTCAACCGGGCAGCAGCCCATGGTCTCAGGCAGCGCAACTGCCACCGCAGGGGGGCGGCAAATTGCCACGGGGCAATCATTGTCGGGCCGGGCGCACGGGTCGTCCGCAGCCACCGCGGGGCACTCCCAGCACCAGCAACCCCAGCAGTCCGGTACACCAGTGTACGTACGTACGAGGGCGGAATGCCTGGAGCGTTACCGGCAAAAGAAGGCGCGGCGGCTGTACACAAAAAAGATTCGATACCAGCTACGGAAGATTAACGCGGACAAGCGGCCCAGGATTAAAGGCCGCTTTGTTAAAAAGGTGCGATAGGGGGCTGCTGTTCGCCACAATAGGCTCACCCCTGTCTGTTATGTTACCAGAAACAAGCAATAGATGTTTGGATCTGTGGCATACAGTGCGCTGATCGTATTTGAGACACGCCGAGGAGTCCTTCATGCTGTCAGCTGGGCCCGTGCATGTGATCCTCACCCCTGTTGATGTAACGGCGATCCATCTCAAATCATTTCCTTATTCTGCGCCACGCTGCAACTCCCATGCGCAACGCTTCAACCATGTGCTGATACCAATAGGAGGAGCTTGCGGAGTTCTTGGCAGCGCAACGGGGCACGGGCGGCGCTGCTGCGAGGGAGGACCCCTACTACGGGTTTGGCGCCATGGACAGCGATGACGAGTAGGGTCTGGTTTCGCTTACTGGAGCGAACTCATCTGACCAATACAGGGCGTCCTCCTTTCTGCTCTGTCCGCACCACATAGGGCCCGGCCAAGCTTCTGCGGCCCCTGGGGACAGCTGGCGGGTGCCTCAACCTATGTTGCAAGGCGCAGCTGGACACGGAATATGCTGTGGTACTGCCATGCGCGATTGCAAAGACCTAATTCTTCGAGGCAATGGTAATTGAGAGGGAGCGGGGAGGGAGAGGGGAGGTGGAGTTTTGTGCATATGGAGTAAGGATCTGTTGCTTCTCGTTGTGGTGAGTGTAGAGAGCGGTGCTGGGCGGAAGACGGATGTGGTGCCAATGTATAAGGCGCCATGCCGTTCCTTCAGTCCAGGTGGGGAAGAATAAATTCGTGGGTAGCAATGCATTGGAGTTTTGCGCCTATCTGAGCTTCAGGAGGAAAAAGCTCATAGGAGTGTTGAGGGATTTCACACGGTCGGGTACACGCAATTATCCAGCTGGCGGATTCGAAGCAAGGGGCAAGTTGTGGCAATTATAACTGAACTGCGGACAGCACATTACCGATTTCAGGGATAAGATATAGTTGTTGCACCCGCTGCCGGCGGATCTGCTCAAGAGGATTGCAGTGTACTTGCATTTAAACGGTCAGTGGTGGAACCCTAATGTTAACCGGTCTCGGCGACACATGCCCGCCTGGCCTGAAGACCCAAGCACGGATGATCGCGAGTTATCGAAATAGATTGCGGTTGATGACGCAACCACGGTTTTACCGGCACATTGCACTTGACGGATAACCGATCGCTTTAAGGACGTGGTTAGTTACAACGTCTAAGTCGTTGCATGCCGGGGCTATGCACGCCTTCCCTTATGATTAAAGGGGCACTTACCCAGGTGGGAGGGGGCCGAAGTAATTCGGTGGGACATTTTTAATCGGGGGCGAGCAATCTGCTGGGCATACCAGTGCCGTTCTTGGTCACTGGCTTAAGGTTTGTTCGCCCTCGATCGGTTTGTATCTATGTGAGTGTGTATAGATCAATGGTTGTAGCACTGCATTGCTCGGATACCATGACTCATTAGGCAGTGTTAATACTACATATGTACTGTTGCCTCCTGCATTCGTGTGCCGTGTCAATTCACGACGGGGTCGCGAAGCGTGGCTGGCTAGTTCGCGGTCCTACGATTGGTTGGTTGCGATTGATACTGGCCTATCCCGTCATTCTATCATGATAGCAAGGTGGACGTGGCACCCGAAGACGGCGCGTAAGGGATGCCATGTTCGCACAGAACAACAATTTTTGGGACACCTGTGGCTTCAGGTGCAGCTGCGAAAGGTACTGGCACTGGGACATGTACTTACTGTTACGTGCATGTCCCGAACTTGCGCCGATCGTCACTCCTACTTCAGATTTATGCGTATGTGTTGCGTCTTTTCAATGATTGCGGCTTGGAGACGCAGGCAAACCGTGTGGCATTCCATGAGGTTATGGATGTTTGGACAGGAAATCGGTTTGTGACGTCTGGGCACGTCCCTGGTTAGGGGAGCCTGGTCAGCCCGTTCCTGGCTGGCTTGCCACGGCGACGGCTGTCGCACCGGTGCTGGACCACATCTGTCTGGTGTACAGTACGAATGTCAAATCACCACGCTCGTAGTCGAACGGGGGTCAGGCCATAGGCCAGCCTAACAGCCTTCCACACGATGCAGTGGGTATTAATTCAATGGTTTTACATACTGTCTCGTCGTTACGTTCGTACGCGACGTTTGCCAATGTTCATTTCGTGTCCAAGTGTGGTACAGGAATCAAGGGGCATGACCTGCGATGTTCACTGTTCTCTTTATCAGAGGCATTTGGTTCGTGACGTGACGTGCTTAGTTCGTGGGTGGACCGTCTCTGTGGTACGAACTTGGTTGCACCAGCACGGTACGAGCCTTGCTTGACGTTCTGTAAAGCAGTAACGGCATCATTGAATCCCTGATATGGATACCTCGGGATACCAAGCGTATGCAGCACATCGCGTCCTGCACCCCAGACCCGAAGAATAACGTGAATACCAAGAGAGGATTATATGCCAGAATATAGGTCACCCCTGCAACCGGGCAGCAGGTACTAATCGCGTAATATATCACGCAGGATATCACCAATCACCACGGATGTGGGAATCCAACATCATCTTTGACCCCGCCATGGCCATTCATCCGGGGTTGAGAAGGCAAGGGAGCGGAACTTCCACACGTATCCCTGAATTTCCCGCACACTATCATGACGCGTCGACGTCCGTTGTGTGTGTGTCCTCAAAATAGCACAACTCGGAGCGAGTACTGCGGCCCTCCTTAAAAATATACTGGAACGAAGCCTCGTATTCGCACTCTAATCACATTCAGGGAAGAGGGCATGTAAGGCCCCAAGCTCAGTGAACGCTCTCCAGCTCCTGTCATCCTTTGCAAAAAGCGAAGCATAAGACACCACAGCTGCTTCACAGTCAGACTGCGGAAAACCTGAAGCAAGGGGCTCGCCGAGGCCATGTTCCCAACACTGGCAGCATTCGGCAACGGCGTTAACGCCAAGGGGTTTCAGGGGCCTCGCTGCCGCATGAATGCCAAATGAGCGCCCCAAGTCCGGCTTGCATCCGGAGGCATGGGAGATGCTCTCCCTGCCCGGAACCAAGGACAGTGATGGGGCATCCGTTTGGACCGCCGGCCCACTCCACTTCCTCCTCCGGATCCCAATCAGGAGGCTGCTCCTGCTGTCCTTACAAATGCACGAGCACTCCACGGCCTAGAGCCAAATGCCCCAAACGCTAACCCCGCTAAACTCCCAACACACTGCACCAGTTTGCTCTCACACAAGTATTCTGGAGGGCAGTGACCGATGGCCGAAAAACATCGGAAAGAGCACAGAGAATGCAATGCAGCCGAGCATAGAGCAGGGGAAATCCTCCTACCCCTTACCCCCAATTATGTGGCGTAAGCATAACTGGAGCTTGGGGCGCCAAATGGGGATCTCTGTTTCCTCAAATTCTTCTACACCAATGTTAGGGAGAAGGTACATATATACAGCATACTATAGCGGTGAGGATGATCACTTAACGGTGGTTCTTGGCTAAGAAAGGCCTCGGAACCTGGGTGAAAGCACGCCACAGAATAACAGTCCTTCTGCCTTGTTCCAACGAGATCTGCACGTATTTCCTTGCACTTGCTCTGAACATTACATTTCTTCCATTCTTGGGCTCTGGAGACGAGTGCGCACACCCATTCGCAACAGTTTCATTCAGGGAGTGGATCCTCCACGTGGTGGTTGGGGTGGTGATGTAATGCAATTTGGGCATTTTGTCCGGCGATGCAATGCAACTAAAAATCAGTTTCTATGTTTAAGTTTTTAAAGCAAAACTATCTTATCTTGAGAGAAACAACTTTTGCTTTTTTGGCCTCTTATTAGCCGGTTTCCTGGATCCGGTTCCCGGGGCTAAGTGTTCCCGGGATGGTGGGGAGGAAAACTTCGGCAAGCGTCGAATCAGAGCCGCAACATGATCATCAAACGGCCGGATTAAGTTGAATGCTTCAAATATGTAACCATAGGGCTCATTCCCTTGTCCAATTATAGGGCTTACACACGGAGGCCAACTGTTCGGTGTCCGCCAGAGAAGTTCGTGCTTCAAATAGATAATTGGAATTCTTAAGCTTACAGTACTATGTGAAATCTATATAGCTTTTATGGCTTTTTTCTGTAAGTGTGGGGATTGTGGGGACCTTCATGGGTTTGTGGCTGTGTACGCAGGTACCGTTCACGTCGGCTCTGGTTCACGTGCGAAAAACTTTCATGAGGCTTTGATAACGATCCCAATGACAAAAACGTGCTCGTTGCATTAGGAATCTCTAAACATTGCTATTATATAGGTTTGATGTAGCGGGGTGCTCGATCGCATGGCGCGTTATCGCTTGCCCCAAGGTTTACGAGCCCGACGAGGCAGGGTACGCCAACACTCATAAGTTCCACCGAAGGATGACACCAATTGTAAGATATAATATGAATTCATAACAACAAGACCTTAGAAATCCTTTGCCGACAGCATCATCTGCGAACATAGCCGACTCTGCCTGTGAATCGCGAAACTCGTACACCGGCAGTCAGGGCGAACCCTTTCAATGCTAATTAAGCTTGGGAGCTACCAAGTTACCTTTCAAATTGTCATTTTCATTCTGTTTGGTTTATCTTTTTGATGCATGATTCGTATGCCAAAAAAGTGCTGTGCTGACAGGGCGACTTGCCCTCCATGTTGCGTCAAAGCAGACCGGGAACGTATCATATTAAAGCTAATTTTTTATTGCTTACATGTCTGTGTTCGTGTGCTGTTTCAATAAACACAGATTGATATTTGCCAGCACTGGCCAACTGGTGCGAAGTTGGCCTGATATTTGATTGCTCCTTCTATTGACCAGATCGACGTTATAACAAGTTAGACCAAGCTTGAAGGAAGATGGGCCGATATTATACATGTATGTTGTAGCATATATATCTCCTACGGTTGCCGTACACAAATTGACATGCAATATATGCCGCTTACGGCTTACATGCCTGAAATGTTATTTACGGCTGGAATGCTCAAAGCCTGATTAGTATTCAGAGATAAGTCTCACCTAAGTGCCGGCTGCTCGGATTCTTCACGTGTACGTGAGCGCTTGAACCTGGGTATTGCGTCTCCTTTCCGCCATAACATATCGATCATGGCAACTGCTGCTACAGCCAGTAGTTTGTTCAGCGAGAACAGCGACCATGTTCAAGCACAAAACGTCTCTAGCTCGGTGCCCTCGATCTCTGAATTTTCACACCGAGGAGGGTTCACAGGCGTGTTCAAAGTGCCTTCTCTAGTATTTGATATTGAGGTAAGTAAATGGTTGTAGTGAGCACGTCGCGGCGTGGCGCGTGACGTGGATGGATTTCGTGAATTGCTTAGTTACCATTGACGTGACCGATGTGCATGGCTTTGTGTCTGCTTTCCTTAACGTATTGCGTGAAAGCTCACCAGACGGAGTTTGCCTATGGACACGGATGTCACGTCCCACGTGTTGCGGTTATGTCTTGGTGCAGTCTTTTTGCGTTTTTGCGTTCAATAATCTCGATTTCTTGTTCTTTGTTTATAGATTCCTGAGAAATCCCTTTGGAAGGTGTCTGCGCATCGACTAAGTCAATTTGATTGAAATGCGCGTTCTGCTGATGCAGCTCGAGGACAATGGCATTGGTGGTCAGTGGCAAGAGGAAGATTGGGAGGAAGATGAGGTAGTGACAGAAATCCAACGATTCGTCCAACCGTCAACGCCGGCCGAGGCTAGGGTGAGTCCTTCCCCTTCCTTTTATGTGAATGCTATTTTTTGGCGATTAACGTACAACATTCTATAACGTTAGCAACCGCCAAGATTCTTAGGTATTAACTTCATGTCCACTTCATGTTCACTTTACCGCTTTGCTGCACGTTCTAACGGCAGTTACTCAGCGACGTCAGGGTTGCTTGCACTCACGCCAAGGATGGCCAAGATACGGCACGCCTGGTATCCATCCTTTCAGCATTGGGCTACAAGTGCAGCCTACGGACCGCCCTCGGGGGTGGCGATGGGGCACACTGCCTCCGCAACTTGCGCCACACGTTCATTACGTGCGAGACCCCAAGTTGTGAGTCCTGCGGCAATGCGTTATAACATAAGCCTCTTAGCAATGTTGACATGGCTTGAGATCAGGAGCATGGCCTCTATATATGGCTCATTTTGCGTTTGGCATGACTGGCAGTTTCGTTTTGTCTCCTGGTCACGGGACGGAATGCCGCTTACTTTCCTTACTGATGTTTCGTTTGATATTTAAGTTAGGTTTGTGTCCTCCTTAGCTTTTTAAGCGCCAAGGTGGTCGAGGTTCGTTGCTTTCCTAGTTTCTCGGGACATCTGTTCCTGTACATATTCTGACCCAGTTCGTATCGCATTCACCCAGCCTAAACTTTTGTACTATTATTCTCGTTCTGCCGCAGCCGGCAGCGGTGTTCCGCGGTGCTACATCATCGACCCGCAGTTCAAGGAGCAGTTCATTATCGCCAAGACCACCGCGCGCTACGCTTCCATCTTGGCGGTTATCCCGCAGGTGTTCGTGGGACCTGAGGAACACGTGGCGCTGCTGGTAAACTTTCTGTGTAACGAAATGAGCGCGGCCTTCCGACAGCTTGGTTCCGTGCTGCCACCCTGGCGGCAGGCCAGCAGCATGCTGTCGAAGTGGAAACCAAGGAAATCCATTGACGAGGCGGGGATAGCGGCGGCAGCAGCAGCGGCAGCTAGGGCAAGTGCCTGCCTCAGCAACGGAAGGGACCTTGGTGGTGCAACTGCCGCCGCCGCGCTGCCTGGGGCTCCCCACGGTCCACTGTCGGCCTCTGGCGGTTTCATGCCACTGCCGCCCGTGGCGCAAGCCTCATCCTTCGCTGATCAGCCCCAGTGGTCCTGCAAAATCACGCAACCGGCGCAGCATCCGCTGCAGATCTGGCAGCAGGCAGCCAGGGCACAGCTGAACCCGCCGGGTCAGCTACAGCAGCAACAGGGCCGAACAACGATAGCCGCAGCGAGCGGCAGCGGCAGGCAGAGCTATGAGCCACAGCGAGTTGTGTTGGGCGGTAACTTCGTTCCCATCGTCCCATCACCGGCGCTTGCGTCGTAGGAGCACTGAAACCTTCTTCCTGTCCTGGCCGGACGGCTAGGATGGGTCAGTACGGCACGTGCCATCGGCTTAGCTTGCTAATGCTTTCGACGGGCTCGTACTACATTGCATTCTTCTGGCCATTGGGAAATTGATGCCGTCCACCTGTCCAGATTTGTGCATCCTTAGCGCGTGAATTCTGGTGATTGTTTATGACGGCAGTTCAGCGGTGAGAGGGGGCGCGGCCGCGAGTGTTGCCGCCAGTATATCTGTCGATTGCTGAGCTGCTTTTTCTAGTGACAAACTGCGGTAGCCCACCCACTTTTCCCCCGCATTGCGGTGAGGATCCTTTTGGGGTCTCTTTTGGTGGGCAGATCCGTCAACATGTCAACATTTTGTGCTTCAGATGTGCGTGAAGGACCTGTGACGAGCGAAAATGCTTCTGTCGCATTCCTTCCCTGTACGATTTCCCGTTTATGGGTCCATTTTTGACGAACTGCGTAGCGACCCTAACCGAGGTCATCTAGGGTGCGGTATGCAAGTTGAGAGGAGGATGGGTGCTGTGAGGACAACACATGCTTTAGAGGTATAGTGCCCATCGACCACATCACAAATTGGCCCGCCTGCGGGATATGCCGCCAACAGGGTCGTTACTGGACGACCAAAATAGGATGAGGAATTGTCGATGGGAAGGAACTCCTCGTCACGGGACGGGAGCATGGTGTCTAAAGAGCTCGTGCGCAGAATTTCGCAGGACTAAAGTACGAAGTAGGGAATGCAAACCATGAAGGGGTTAGGTATGCGCGCACGTGGTGTTGATCCGAGGCGGGTAATTTCGGGCGTATCTGCTTCAATGGAGATTCATGGCGAGTTCTTCTGGGTGCTTAAGGCGTCAGGAACCTTATTTCTCGAGTTTGATTGGGCGGCTGTTTGCCGCGATGGTTGGTTGTTGTGCACGGTGGCGGATCTTGCTCTCCGTTATGATGGAACGCCGGCGGCTGACGTGTCAACACAGCCGCAGCAGGTGCGACAATTAGTATTTTACATCTTGTTTTGTCATGTTTGCCTTGATTGGTGGTCTGCACGTAGTCTATTGCCTCGTATAGAGTTTCGAGGCATTTAGTGTGAATGGTTGGTACGAGGGGCTCCCCACACACAACTGTTCGTAGGCTCATCAGCGGTTGCTGATTTTTCAATTTGGCCTTTCTGGGTAGTTGGTTATTTATTGAATGCTGTGGTGCTGCGGATGGATCCGAATCGATGTGGCGGATGGATCCGAATGAGCTGATAGCATTCGTATCTTATCCGCAGAGGCAGCGGCAGGGCCGATTCTACCGCCCAGTGTACCTCGAGGAAGAAGAATGTCTTCCACTGCGCAATTTTGGAGACCGAATCAGCCATGCAAGAGTAGGTGTCAGGACATTTTGTTTCGATATCGCAGTGCCTCTGCGGTTGTTTGTGTACACACATTTCTGGACGGAGTACAGGCAGGCGAGGGGCGCGCTGAAGCGCCAGCAAAGCATTGTACCTGGGCATCCTTCCTTGGCAGCCTCTACGGAGTGTGCATGGAGTGTAGCTTTCAGGGACGTGATGATGAGGCGACGTGGAGGCGCGGGTGAAAGGGCCCCGTTGAAATGGCGTCAACAGGGCGTAAAGAGACATGAATACAGATTGAAGGACCAATGGGATTATTTGGGATGTTATTCGACGCTTCTGTGGCGATGTTTCTTCATGTGATGGAACCCTGTGAGATGAACATATGTCACGAGATTCCTGCATCTATGCACGATTGCGCGGCGAAACCCCATCTGCCAGTAGTGGCTCTTATTGCGGCTTGCGAAACCTAATAACGCTAAGATTAAGACAGGTCGCACCGTATCCGAAGCCTGTAAAGTTCCGCCGCTGCTCGGGGAAGCTCCTCGACCTGTGAAGCTCGTCGACCACAGGGAAGTCCCAGCATTCGGACTGAGATAGGTATCTGAGAGATGCCAATAGGGCCCATAACTGTGCAGCTCTTTCGAGGTCTCGGAAGAGCTGCATGTCGACGGCATCTGTGGCGGTCATCTCAACTCTTGTCGGGCTTATTGAGGGCTTATGACGGGCCTCCCTATGGGCTCTGACGTTGGGGCTTTGATGTGCTGCTGGAGGTTTTTTATGGAGAGGAACATGCCGAAATATAATATCTAAACCTTCAAATAGCAACTAACTCTGTCAGCCCACTCATTGGCCCCAGAAGTCTGCAAAAGCGCAATTATAACCTGTACCATGTCAGTCGGTCATGCCCCTAATGTCGACCACCCGGTGCCTTGAAGTGTCGGCTAAATCTCAAAAGCACAAATGGCCATTGTGTACCCACGGAGGAAGGCTACGGCACGAAGAGGTTCACACGGGGGCGGGGATTATTTAGATGCTGCTCCTTTCATAGGGCACATTGACTGCTATTTGCACTTGCTTCCTCACACAGAGTCACTGATCCGTACGTACACGTTGCAGGACACGGCGCTGAACACGACGCTTCTCAAAAATCAGGCTCTGGAAAAATGACGTTCACGTTACAAAGATAACTATGTATCATATACGTGTAAACCAGCGGCGACCAGGTACGCAACGGGCATACCCAGAATCGGAGAGCATGCTTGTGAAGGTTTCAAAGGGATGCCCTCTCGTGAATGTCCACTAAGGCGGTCACATCCCTCCTTAAAGCGCGCGGTGATACACCCCATCGGCATATTAGGGCATTACAGCCGTTGCTAATACAGCAACGCTAACACTCAGGCCTGACTAGGCTTCCTGCGGAGCCACGCTCGTAAGGTACACACTTATTCGTGACGGAGAAGCAAACCTTGTCAACCGCACAACAACGCGAAAGGCAACAAAAGGTAACAACAAAAACGTGTCGCCTGGATACGCAGCAGCAGCTTTCAGGTAAACGCTCCTTGCACCTGCGGCACCCAAGCGTCCCAGCAGTACTGCCGAGAAAATCCTTTGTTACAATAACAGGCAAAATCAAATAAAAACGAAATGGACGACAGGGCAACATAGAACCATCGTCATAATCGAACCATCGCTCAAGTGGCCCGCCTGCAAAACGTCGCCCCCACAGTGGTCCACAAACCCCCAGCGCACAGCGGACGAACAGGATGACCAACAGACGGCAAAGGCGTATGACGATAGGCAATTAGAGGCGCCTGACCATAACTCTAGACACTCATCCCCCAGACACAAAGACTCACATACTCGTACAGGCACAGCACGCAAGACCCACAACCTAGTTGTCCTACTTAACGGCGCGATGAGAGCCAAGCAACACGTGTCACGCCTTGATATGGCCTGGGGGTTTGACAGAGAAAAGTCTATTGCCATGTACCCACCCTTAGGAGATCTGGAGAGCTAGGCAGATATACAAATACGCATACTTGGTTAGGTCTCACCGGAATCAGACTCTGGCGAAACAGAAGGGCTGCCCCATCATCACGCACACGACGAAATAAAACCCTGTAATGAGCATCAGACCCTGGCAGCAACAGCCCCATCGGGCCCTTGTGTGCACTTCAGTTCATGACATGCCCAGCTGGCTGACCACAAGCCATTCCGCTCCGCGTCATGCACGGCTGTTTCCTTGCTAGTCAACTACACCTCGCAATAAACAAAATCAATATGACGATAGCAACAAGCGGTGCCTGTGCAGCTGACCGTGCACAAGGCCCTTGGACTCGGAGATGCGAAACGGATGGCAGAATTGGTCAAACACAATCAAGACGATGTCCGCTTACCACTCGAGAAATCTCACAGAAAGATATACACAACTCAAACAAGGCACACCACACCACACCATACTCGAACTTTTCACTTCTCTTCTCCCCAGCACATCGTGATGCAGAACGAAAATCGCGCACACTTCTACATAATCCCATACCGGCTATCTCGGAGGGTCTGTTGGGGCAGCACCAATACACGTGCGACAATGCACCCAAAGGCAACGGCACGATGGCCCTGCCCTCGTGGGGCACACGGGTTAGCCCATACATACTTGCATTTCAGGAGCCAGCATATGTTGCTGAGGAGCAGCAGAGGTTCCATCCACAGCTGGGCCAACATCCAACACCCTCGCGGGCCACCTATCAGTGTCGCATGCACACTTCTAATGCCAGAGTATCCGTAGGCTTCGTACAGGGTGAGTCATGGGATTTTGACGAGGCACGTGTGACCACACAACCATCACTCCTTTTAACCCACAATGCGCGAGCTCACGGTAGGGTACATGTGAACCACTGACCACGCTGCGAAACCAAAACACACCAACGCTTAACTATGTCGTATGTCATTTACGTGACGAACACCCAAGCAACGTACCCTACACCGCCCGCAGCCAGAGCACCATGGAGGCGCTCAGTTTTCGTTCCTGGTGCTCCGCATTCTGGAGGGCCGCGTCGCAGCCACCGGAGGTCACCCAAACGGCACATTGAGACAACCGAAAAATGGCACATACATGCGTGCTGCGTAAGCCGCCACATCTCAGTGCCTTGGCCTCTCTCACTCAATGGCTGGGTGCGAGCTCAAAGTTTACTCCGACTTCCGTCGAGCACATCCCGCTGGCAGAGAGATGGCCCGCATACGGACGATGTGAAGCCAAGCCACCTAACGCCGCTCCGTCCTCACTGGGCACTGCAAGCAAACAACACAACTACACTCAACGACCATCAAAGGGCACAGACGGATGGATGGGAGCAGTTGGACACCCAAACGTCTGACTAGTCGCGCCCATTGGCTGTGCATCCGTTTATGTTGGGCAATGACGACGGCGCTCTCAGGAGTCCCACCCCGTCTCACCGGCGCCCATACACTGAGATTCCTCAAACCCCCTACCAACTCTTCATGCCACTCAATTGGGACGGGTCCGGAAGTAGGTCCGGCCACATCCACATCTTTACACATATCCGCAAGCACTCATGCACCAGATACAGACCACCTGCGCGCAACTGCCTGAGACACTGATGAAGAAAACAAAACCGACATCAACGCGATGAACTCCGGTGCCTCTATCCTGAATGCGTGAAAGGAATTGGTTGCGCTACCACCCGCCGCCCTGCGGCAGCCGACCTCCCAGCAGCGGGCCTCAGCCGCCAGCGTTGGGGCCTGTTTGGAGTCGTGAGCTGCATCCCCTTCACTCGGCCCTAAAACCCGAGGGGATGCCGATGCTGTTGGCTACAGCAGCAGGCTCCTGTGGCTTCATTCGGGGCGCCTCCGATCAACATCAGCCCGTAGAGAGAGTGTGTGTAGACCCCTGCAGAGATGGATTGGGTAGGCTGAGGCCGGCGGATAACCCTTCAAGCCGCGGATAACCGGAGGTGCTCCGTGCTCGGCTGAGCTGCCGCTGCTGTTGTTGCAGATGTCCGCCCTCCCGATGACGTGCCGATGCCCGGCCGCCCCTCAAACCGGTAGTAGATGGCGGTCAGAGAATATATCTCTCGTAAAGAAATGATGATCAGACGGGAGGAGCGATGGCAAGGGCGTGAAGACCAGGATTCAGTACATGCATTCCCATATGTAACCAGGGCTGGATCCCGGCGATCACCCCCAGGTGAGGTCAGATTTACTGACTCATCGGCAATAAAAGCAGTGCGGATAGTCCTTTGCGCGGAAATGGGTTCCTTGAACCCTAACTACAATATGAAACTTAGTCACATATCCGGGTGGCGGTCGGGAACGGTAAATCGTACCGGGTTTGTAATGCAAACCCAAACCTCGCCACCTACATGACGTGTAGCATATCCCCGACCTTGTTGCCATCGCATCCCCGCCCCACAAATGCGCGTCCGTTGCCTGGCTATTTGCATCCTCACGTCGTAGCCTATCAAAAAGCACAGCCGGCGTCCATCCTTGCAGGTCGACCATATCTTCTTCTGCCGGCCCACTCCTGCCCTGGCCCCCATACCCCTCCACTCCTTCCCAGCTTTCATGCTAATATCCGGCACCCTGGCTCACCATATCTGCCAGCGGCACTGCGTATGTAACCACGCAACCCGGAGGCTTGTACTTCTGGGTCTTCTTAACCCAGTCGCGCCCGGGCTTGCCGGGATACTTGCGCATGAAGGCAAGCTCCTAAAAAGGTAATGGGGAGGGAGGAACGTTGCGCGCAAGATGGGCCAGCGGAAAAAGTCGTGGTCGACGGACCACTCACTCACCCAGCCATCCAAAACGGACTAACATCATCATCTTCTATAGGCCACTGTTTCTTGCAGCTTTTACCCACCGTCTCCTGGGGAAGCGTCCGAAGCCGCATCTTGGTCTCCACGCTCACATCACCCCAGCCGAGAGCAGGATTCAAGAAGAAGTGCCAGCCCCTGGCATATTCATGCTGGCAAACCTCAGGAGAAATACGAACGCCGTGAGGAGAGGCTGTGACTACCGTTTAGGGTTTGTATGCCTTCAATAGGGTAACCAAGGGCTGTAACATGAACACATGTCTGTTCTCAAACCATGCTCGGTCCCACCAATGTGCAACAAATCCGCGTTACAAAAACGCTCGATCGCAAACAGAGAAATAAATCTTGCGCATAGCCCCGCTCCAGTCCGGGCAAACAGGAGGGGAGTGTGTCCTTGGCGCCCCTATTTACTTACCTTTCCTCGGTGTGCCGACCCAAGAACAGGACCTCACGCTTGGCGGTTCGCGGCTGATGGAGGTTCATGCGCAGCCATGTAGTAAGGGCTGCCCACTCTTTGTCCCTGTGACCCCGCTCTCCCACCCCAGCCCCAGCGGCGTCAATCGCTGTGGCCAAGTGCCCAGGCATATGTCCCAGATTGAGACCGCAAACATCGTCTTCATCTGGATCGCTGCTCATGAGCTGAGCCGGGCATGTATTTGTCAGCTTAGTGTTCAGCTGTGGAACGGGAAGTTGCCAATGGGGAAGGTGAGGTGCGAGTGAATATTGTTACCGGGCCCCCGAGGAACAAGTCAAAACAATAATCGTGGACCTTTCAGAGATACTGGGCACATGAATTAAGTATTTCTCTTTGAAAGACAATAAAAACATCATACGCGTTGCAAGATACGCGTTAAGAGCCGCAAAGCACAAACAATATAACGGTGTAACCGTTTTGCACAAGCGACTGTTGTGCGCTTGCCCTTTTTTGCATGAAGAGGAACTAATAATAATGAACTGCCAACACTGCAGGAGTGGCCATCAGCGCTGCCAACAAGAAGCAGAAAGGGCGGCATAAAATATCTCGTGCGCGTTAGATACTTGAGATACGCTGCCTTACCAAGCTCCTTTTGGGGCCGCGCCAGACGTAGCTGCGCGTAGCAAGTGGTAAAATATGCTGCGAGCTGGACGTAGCCATCAACGCCTTGCAAGGAACCTTGGGCAGCGTGGAACACGCTGCAGAATCGCACATTGCCGTGAGAGGTGCACCGCTAAGAAGGCGCGCAAAATCACTTTATGAAGTTACCTGAGCCAGATGAAGATGAAGAACGCTCTTCTGGATTCAGCGGTATCTCCTCTTCTTCGTAGCGACTGGTCCCCGGCGATGACTCAAACGTGCTGCGGTCGCGCTTGCCTGCCCTAAGGCTAAAAAGCATTTCTGCTACCTCTGCTGTAGTAGGGTCGAGCGAAGCGACCACCTGGAAAGGACCAAAGGGGCTTTCCGTCACTCTTCTCAATTGCCGACGGGATTTCCCAACTCTTGGCATTCACACCTGCTCCGTCACGGCGATCTCGAATGGTTGCAAGTTGTCAAGCATACTGCCGTTAGTTTTAGGCGGGTTAGGCACGGCAAGGCCTTTAAATGAAAGATACATTATAACCGCCGTTCGTCCACAACGTACTTTTCGCTTCACAAAGTACTTTCAGCCAGAGTTAAATAGTACAAGGAAATTAACGCTACATTCCTGCATCTGCGTGAACTGTGCTTGTAATCGCTAACTGCTGTACGGTCCGTACTGGTAATGTAGCTTCAAGCGGATTTTGGACTCAGTAGTTTATATAATACTTGGGAGTCGTCTGGGACTATTCGCTTCTCAAAGGCTTTAATATTTGAGAGGTGACCTTCGTCACTGAACCACCACCGCTCCAATGGCGCTTCACAATCCGGAGAGCAATTTGGCAAGATGGCAACTTATCGCAAAACAAACCACACGCAGTGAGTGCAAACAACATGGACACTGAGATCCGGTGCAAAATCGGTACATCAAGATCGCTCAATCTGGCCGTATTAGCCCGAGCCTGGCCGAGTACTATCGCGGATGAACTAAACCATTTCAAGGGCAGTCACCGCACCCTGTTCGCATTGTCCCCTCTCAGTGAATCCGTTGGTTCCGTAAGAAGTCTTGTACCGTCGATTCACACCGCATCGGTGCAACAACGGACAACAGCGTTAGGTCTTCCAGGTGCACGTAGCACTTAATACCCCAGGGTCTGAATGGCACTACTCCCCTTTACTCAGCAGCGAGCGAGCTCTTGCCTCCTGACGTTCATCCGGGTTGATAGTTATAAGCGACCGTGCCGTGACATAAAGGAGGGTCTCAACGGGCCTCACATGCGGTTAAGCATCTGGCTATGGATATCAGTTTACTTACATCTAAATGCCAAAAGGGGGCATATCGGTACAGCTGGTGCCCAGATACAGCTAAGGACTTCCGTTGAGTTATCTAGGTGCCACTTGCTGGCCCTCTGTCCTATATGTGAATTGCGTTTCTTTAGGCTAAGCAACCTTTCGTTCATCATCACCTTAATAACTGTGGGCTGTGGAAACTCCCCGTGGACACCCCCACAAAGACTGGGCCATCTATCCCTTTGAAGTTGAGGAAGTGACAACTAACGTTGTCACAGGAACGGCGGGCATTAAAGGGTGCCAAGCTTCAGTACAGTGAAGTGTAGTGAAGAAGCCCAGGAGTGGTGCACTGCCATGGCGGCCAATGGCTACATCTGTGGATGTGAAGGCGAAAGAATTTCGGCCCCATCACAGTGATAACATGCATGGTTACAGTACGTGATTGCGGGCTGGTTGTTATCCTGGATCATCATTCAAGGAAGCTTTTGCAGAAGGCAGCTCAAGCCATTGAGGAGCACCTATGGACATGTTTGCAAAGCACTTGGATCACATGGAAGATCCATGTGGTTGCTGTGGGGGAGTTTGTTGCTTTGCATCACTGGATTTGGGGTTTTCAAAGCTAGGGATGCTAACCCGAAGAGGCCACAGATAGAGTGCAAGGCCAGGTATTTTTTGCAGTACTGGTACCGGCAGGGGATGGCACTGTGGATGACACGAAATGCACAAACGTACATACATAATCTGCACGGGCACAGCCTGTATGTGTGGATCACATCCGGAAATATCATGTGTGGAGGGACTGGGAAGAGAAACATGCTGGCATGCCACCGCTGTTGTATCCCTCTTTACTGCTCATGCACTTGTCTGCACGTCTCAAAATTACCTGCCACGTGCCAACTGCTCACAAGACAGACCTAAGCATCCGGACGTGATATCAGCAACAGCGGAAGGCTTCAGGAGCAAAAAGGTTACAACTTAAAGCCCAAAATATGCGATGCGGTGTGTTTGGCTATTAGAACCGACGCTAGGTGATCATCATCGAACCGGCTATCAATTCTCAAGCTTGACTCGGGCCAAATGTAGCGTAATAAAGTTCATTAAGATGATATTGATGATAATCCGATTGTGGCTTGGTGAAAAGCTTATGCTATACGGCTGTCCTCGCACATATTATACTTGTGATACTGATATGCAGTACGTCTCACACCAGATCGTCGATCCGCAAGTGTGATAAACACCAACAACGTATCACAGATATTCGCATACAGTATTACCAAGCCTTCCCGACATTTATGCAATGTGAATGGCCGAATATCAATATTCGGTTGCCAAATGCGGTAGGTCTCCACGATGTTGGGATGCTGCGCGCTTGCGGAAATCAGCCCCTCCAACATGTGCTTATGCGGCATCACCACAGGTGTCATGCCTGGCAGAGACAGCACAGGCAGTGTAGGCGCACCCGCACCCTGCGACCCACTATCACCGCCACCCGGCAACACAAGCGGCAGCGTGTGAAGACTGGATGAGCCAGCGCGCTGGTACCTCAGCAGGTGTTCAGCAGGCCGTGTTCCGGAGCTGCTGGCTCCCCGCCGTATACTGCCAAGGCTGATCCCTGCAACCCCCGGTCCACCCGGTAGCATCACGTCCGACCCCGACCCATACGATGCGTCCAAGCCAGCGCGGGTGAAGGCGGTGAGCGCACCGGCGGATGGTGCAGGTGCACCGCTGGCAGTCTTTGAGGTTGGCAGATCGCATTCGAGTGCAGATCCCGGCATGGGGCCCGAATTAATCCCAGTTGCGCCCCCATTTGCCAGGGATGTACTGGAGGGTACGTGCCGTATTCCTGTGAGGGAGCTGACGGGGATGGCTGAACGCACATCAGTGTCATGTATGATGACTTTGACAGCCACGAACCGATCCTTGAGGGCGCCCTACAGCGTGGATTGCAGGTGGTGTAAATGGGACATTATGTGATTACAACATGACAAGGCAGGTTAATCCGATCTGTCCGCTTTGGGACTTTGCCCAGACTGATCATCGTGCCGCTCCTCTGCCTCAGTATTTCCCCCTCCCGGACGGCCCTCTCTACTTTTGGCTGTCCCCGCTTTCTTCACTCATCGCTAGGCCCGATCATGCTTCCACAGTCAACATTTTTTACATACGACCTGCCCAGCACTCAGCTCCTTCGCTGGAGGTCAGGTACCATGTGCCAGGTATGTGGCTCGCCATGCATATGCCGTGCCGTGATCGGGTGTAAGTGCCCAACATCAGGACTTGATGGGTAACAGGAACTAGTGGAGTACAGTGGTGTTGAATAAAGCCAGTGCTTTCCTTGGTATTCCATCCAGTCGGTACTCAAACGAGCAAATATGAAACACGGACTTTGATGGGGCCCGACATCAGCAATTAGGCGTAAAAAGTCTCCAAACCCGCACCATATCACTCCACACACACACCTCAGGTATGTTGTAACCACCAGCATAATTGGCCGCAACAGGTCAGCACCGATCGACTGACGACAGCAAATGAAATCCCCAAAAGGCATAAATGCATCATCCCATGTGGCCACATGATCCACACATGCAGCGTTACTGCTGTGAGAACGTCAACAACGCATTCCACAGGCGTTCGATTACTATTTCCAAGTAATCTCCAATGATATTGATAAGGACTGCCGCACCAAAGTGTCAAATAAATTCGCTATCGTAATTTTTGTTCTGTATTATCGCCTGATCATCAAGTTCGCGTTGACTGGGGCATCCAAATGCAGAAGCTTTTGCCTCAGCACCGTAAAACTGAACCAACTAAATGTCTCACCTCCTAAGCCCACCGCAACGATTTATTCGGCAACTCTCCAGGAAGCCGCCTCTCCCCACTCAAAACCGTACAACGCTCACCACAATGGGGCTCCATTTCCGGCCCGGCTCCCCTACCATAGCCATGATGACGTAAAGTTGAAACGTTAGGCCCACGTTCCCGACATCCAGAGACGTGACCCCATCAGTGGGCAAAGATCTGCGGTACAACACGGCTTCCAGAGGCACTTAGCGACGGTATTTGTTTCGTGTGGGTGGAGCCCGCCCAGGTGCCTATGGGTATGCGATGCATGCGCACAAGCCACCTTCACGGTGCACTTGTAGAGCCAGCTTCCTAGACCTTCACGTCCATCCTCATTTTGCTATTCCGCTTTCCGGGTACACTTTGCACGCCCAAGCTAAGGTGGTCACCCACCAGCAGAAGCTTCAGGCACCATCTGAAACAAGTAGGGTGCAACCCCACCTGTTGACAGGTCCCCACACGAAACGCCGCAGCAGATGAACAGGCTCCCAAAGACCTTCTGGGCTGTCGTTCGACAGGGGAAGTAATCGGCTGCCCCGACCGCCATAGAGGGGGCCTTCCCTGCAGAATCGTTGTTACTGTGCTCGCGTATTGGACAGCTCCTCAAACCGGTCCCTTCACAGAACAAAGGCGGTCCCCGACGGCCCATTCATTGCGCTCTGCACCAGATATACCGAATAGGGGTAACATGGTCGCGCAGACGTTGATAATCCGTTCGATAACCCAACGACCTGCGTACCGCTCAGAATCACTCGAACCACGCCTGGGAAAACCTGGACCCGCATCAAGACTTGACTCCTGGAAGAAATGGAGCATTTATGACGCAATTCGCATCCTCATCGCTGCGCATTCGGACAGATTTTAAAATAAGTAGGTGCATCAAACAAGTTCACCTTCTTCAACCCCCCTGGCAGGAGGCTGCGAGGCCAGCGTCCCACGAAACTCTTCCATGATTGACTTTCGTCAAGACGCCGCTCAGACATCCCGTACCGAACCTCATTGGTTTCTTCTGTTTATTCACCCTGGCTCCATGCTCGTGAAGTTGCTCTTGACTCACCCTGCCTTCCTTCTTCTTCGTACTCCAGACGTCGTAAGATGTTCTCAAGTTTCCTGCTCCGATTACTGATCACCCGCCCGGATCTCCATGACCTCACTGATAAATTTCCATGTTTACCACGACCAAAATTGTTTAGCCTCCACTATTATTAATCCTCGGATCACTGCCCAAACTAATTAGGTGATGCGCCAGTGTTGAGACATGATGAGACGTGATGGCAAGCAGTGGTGAGACGTGATGGGTCACACCACGCCGTTACATCACGCAGCGTCCGCGGGGGTTCCTATACACCATCAGGCACCTCGCATGTGGATGCACCCTGGGCATCCAATCCACGCTTTCAACTGACCATCGTCTCTCTGTCAACAATACCGTCGCCTCTCCGACCGTACACGTCCCACGACTCCGAGGACTGCGGTGCCACGCTGTCTTGCATCCCCAACTCACGCAGCGGCCCCGACGTGGTCTCGCTGTCCTGAGCCACCTCGCCGCGCAGGGTCCCCGAACCGTGACCACTGTCCCCACTTAGATTGGCAACTGTAGAGTGGCAACGGAACGGACGCCAGGAGGGTGGCCATCAAACCGAGGCGTGCAGCAAGGAGAAGGCTGTAAGGGACATGAGCGTGTGGCGCCTCCCTCAACATATAAGACAGTTGGAGGTGCGCCGCTGAAGGTGCTTTGCACCCTCTCCTCTTCCCCCCCATCGCTAATCAGCCAATACCGCACCACGACCACCTGATGCGCCACCCACACCTAAGAAGGCACCAATGGCACAATGGCCCAAGTGGCCTGTGGGCCTGTCCTGCTCCCAGGCCCATTCCATCCCGCCTACGCTCTACCTCGCCTTTTCGCACCTGCCACAGCTTGCAGACGGCCTTGCAAATCGGGCTTTGCCTCCTTATGCGCCTGCGCCAGAGGCACCGTGAGGGTACCTGCCAGTCCTTGAATGAAATGTGAACCGCTGGAGCTCACACCAAAGAGCTCGTCACGAATGCAGATCAGCTCTTTGTGCACCTGTCGTGGGGAGAAGGGCCACTAGGGCCAGGGCCTAAGAGAGCAGCGGGTGTAAGCGGAACGACGCCCTCACAGACTTAAGGGGTCTCATGAGATAGGGGAAAGGGAATGGCATTGGCGACCCTACTGCATCGCGACGAAACATGGAATGGACGGCAGCAGGATGACCCAGATTATTGCATTTCCAGCTATCCAGCTACAGTCATCTTGCTACGCATCCAAACTCCGGCGCGCTTCGTGATGGGGTTGATGAATGATTCAGCCTCGCATATCAACATATCGTATCTCTCAAAGCACCGTGGTGCTTCGTAATTACCTGAGCGAAGGTCGGCCGCTGCTGGGGATCCCTAGCCATGCAACGGATGGCCAAGGCAGCGTAGGCTGGTGGGCAATGCGACGGGAACTGCGGCCTCTCGTCGTACTGCACGACGGCGGAGAGAAGCTGCAGCACACCGTTTGCAAACGGGTTGAAGAGGGCTTCAAAAGCGGTGCCGGCGGAATACTGGGTTTCGAGATCAACGGGATGGCCTGTACCTAGTACCGAACCTACAAGCCCCGCAGGGAGGAAATAATATTGCTGCTTCTGCTGATGCTCCAAATAGTAGTGATAAGTTGCACCTTAGCACTATCTAGTGCTTGGGTAACTAGTAAATTATATTCATTCTGGAATTATCCAACCTAAAAAATCGGTTTTAGCCAGGACGTAATAGTTATTATTATTGTTGTTATTTCTGCGTGGTTATTTTGGAAAAATGCCAAATCTATTTAAAAATGTAGTATTATCTTAGGTAGAGATATTTCTGTAATCATTTTTCATACGTTGTGTTTATATGTCTATCCAAACTGAGGAAACTCCAAATCCAAACGCCTTGAAATTTTAGCCTGGGGTTGATATTAGCCTTAAAGGTCCAATGTTTTTTAATAACTTTGATGAAGCTAGGGCTAAATTTGTATAGTAACATATAGAAAATAAATATAAATAATAAATTTTGATAATAAATATTTTATATTTATAATATAAATATATAAACATAAACATAAATATCGGTAGTTGGTTCCCTTTCTGGTTTTTATCACGAAAATATTGATATGAATTCTATTTTGGTAGATAATGTATTATAATGGTTGGTTATATGTTTTAAAGCTTTTATAAAATGATTCAGGTAGTTTGATCTTCCTCCCCCAAAGTAGAGCGAATTCCCGTTTGACATACCTTTTACACGTAATTGATCGCCTGTTTTGCCATAAGGAACCCGGGATATATTGGAAGCTTATATAATTTATAAAAGTCTCCAGAAATAATCCATGCTCCAGCTTTCCAAGGAAAATTATCTATAAAAATATAAAGGACTTGAGCCAGCCTTCATGAAGTTTGTATAAAGTAAAGTTATTGGAACAAAGGAAAACAATTTACATAACTAATCATGAGTAATTATAAAATTTATTGAGTAACAATTTTTGGACCTTTGTAAAACGCTTTTTATGATTAAGGGCTTGAGTAAAAGATGTGCATTAAGTAAAATGCCTTTTACAGCAGCATGGCTCCACGTGCTGTCATAATTGATCAGGATAACATATTGTTATGTAAAACTTTAGATTTACCAGTCAGTTATTATTTTCTGACTGGCGGTCATGTTGAACATGGTGAATCTGCCTCTCGTGCTTTAATTCGTGAGCTGTCTGAAGAAACAGGCGCCGGGAACGTTCAAATTAAAAGATTCCTAGGTATTTTGGAGCATAGTTATAAGCCAAGATTTAGTATTATTTACCATAATCATGAGTATAACCTGATTTTTGAAGTTTTGCATCAGAAAAATTAAAAATCGACAACGATATTAAATATCTTCCTTGTGAGTAAAGCAGAGAAATATATGAATATGAATAACTATCTAAATAATTGGAAATAATATGTGCAAAGCCTCTAAGGAATCTTTTCCAGACAGACTTAAAATAATCGGTATGAATAGCGTAGGTAATGCAGAAATCCTGCAGATATTTGAAGCAGTATCCAGAAAACGTGGACGCTATTTCGCTAAGAACACTAGCTGTAAAATCTATTCTTATGATTTCTGATTTAGAAAATTTGCCTTCTTAAATCGGAATTTTTTAAGGAAGAATAACAAGGGGGTCCACAACCCCCTTGCTGTGTGTGTCCATTTTATAGAACCGAAACGGAATGGTCGATAACAGCTTCATGCGCTATTCGAAGAGCCACTTGTTCTTTTCGAAATTGTGAACATCGTCTTCAGGTTCCTGTGCCTCCGGCAATCAATCCACGGACTACGACCGAAGTGTGAGTCCATCACTATCGGTGTGAGGAGTACGCTGGCCCAACCGGTCCCTGCATTTGAGCATTTCCCTCCGTCTTCTCTTCTCCCACGCACCCTCGCCGGGAAGCAGCCGAGGGTTGCTCACCTGAAAGGCGCTGTAGTTGGCAAAAGGCTGCTTCGCGCAGTAGAGCTCCCACAAGATGACACCGAATGAGTACACATCGCTGGCCAGGAGGACCTGGGAGTCAGGGAAAGAGGCCGTGGATGCACGACATTCATGTCTGCTCACTCATGCAAGAAAGAATGACTGCCTTCCCACGTCTTACGTGCAGCCGCTGCTGTTATGCATGACTGATAACAAGTCCTACAGAGACCAGTTTCCGAACTTAATTCTCGGAAACTGCTGTCTGCCGGAAAGTAGTATCCGTAAACGAAGCAGGACAATCGAACGTTGACCCTTTGGAAGACCCCTACGATTATTTATCCCAACCACATATTTTATGCGTCAGCTAATCAAATCCGTAACCTCTATCCTTGTTCCATGTTCCCCAACGAGTAGTCTCGGGCATTTCTGCGGTTCTTAAATAATCTTATTCGTGTGTTCGTTCTGGAGCTTGGTCCGCTGTCTCTACACATCTTTCCTCTAGGCCCCACCCCTGCCCCCTGCCTCCAATTGTGCGCACCATGTTGTCCCGAATAGTCTCCGGTGCCATGTGGGTAACGGTGCCTATGCGTGACACTAATAAACCGTCCTCCGCTCCTCGAGCCCCCATCTGGCGGGCGAGCCCAAAGTCCGCCAGCTTCGCCACGAAGCCCCGCGGGTCGGAGTCTTGGCGCTGAGCGGTTTAAGCAGCACCAGTGAGCACAGGCGGGGACGTCAGCAGCAGGAGCAGTAAGATGCAATAAGCAGACAACATCTGCTCTTCGTCGAATACAATTCTGAAGCGCACAACCAGAAAATGAGCGCGAACTATAGTGCAGCATGCTGCCAGCCCCAACGTGGAAGGACTGAAGCACCACTAACTGGTACCACTATTCGAGGTCGCTCGGCCATCTGTCCTTGCATTCAGCGCCACTATTTCCTTGTCCTGTCCCACATGGCCCCCATCCCTAAGCCCCACCCTAGGAGCTCCTAGCTATCCTCTCACCGGCCCCATTCCCCAGCCCTCGGTTTCACCACCAATGACGGCACACCTGCAACAGCACGTTGGCAGTCTTCAAATCTCCGTGCACGATGGCCCGGTTGTGCAGGTAGGACATGGCAGAAGCGATCTCGGCCGCTGTGTCCAGCATCTGTTGCATGGCAATGACCTAGCGGGGACGTGCCAGCAAAGAAAACAACGACCCATTGATATGGCATCTCGAGAGGGCATAAAAAAAGGGTTATTGCGCCAATTGAGAGAGACCCGGGCTGCGCGCCGGGAGGCCCTCCACCGGTGATGAAGACATCAGCAATAGGCTCCGTGTAATACCTCCACCATCGCTGGCGCCATCGGTGCTGCCGGTCCACGTGGTTCCCCTTTCGGCTCCTCCCCGCTCGGCTCCCTCCCCATCCCCGCCCATCCCCGCCCCGGCAATCTCGGGTCCATATCCTTACCTGAGTACCCGCGCTGGCGTTAGATGAGTGAAAGGCTCCCGAAGAGATCGCGTCACGCAGGTTCCCTCGCGTGCACATCTCCTGCACGATCAGCACCTGCCAACGCTCACGACCCGGTGCGTTGCGTCCCCAAGCAACTTTTGCCGTGGCCGCTGCCCGCCGCCGTGCTCCCGAGGCACTCCGTGAGGAATGGGGATCAGTGGAAGAGCGTGACTGCAGTTCTACCATAGCATGTGGACGCATCTCGCTGCCGCCGCCGTTGCGCGTGTGGGAATGCAAGCTACCTTGGGGACCAGCGCCACTCCCAATACCACCACCGTGCACAATATCAGTTCCGTTTTTGGTGGTGGTAGCCGCTGTTACAGCGGCAGTCTCGCCGTGGTTGACGATTAATGTGTCGGTCCCTCCCGCAGTGTTGGCGACATTGGTGGTGCGCTATGGTTGGCCGCAAACAGCGACAACCCAGATCGTGGAGCGACGGGGAGGGCCAAGCGGCAATGGGCAAAGGAGGACAAGAAAACTTTATGTTGTGACCCAGCAACCCCGCCCCACCTATCTGTGTACAGTCAGTATTCTTCTCCCTTAACAACCGTTATGCTTCAAACCTTACGGCCTGACGGTGAGCTCTTGTGTTCAGGAATCTTGGTTTACTCGAGTCGTGTGCCTTTCACGACCGGCATATAACTACGGCACATTATATGCTTTGGTTAGCACCGCACCATATCTCTATTCCCACTTTTATTCCCCTCCTTACCCGGAATCCTGAGACTCCCGCGACCCCCGTGCTGTCTCCCCGCCGCCAGCTTCCCATGCCGCTGCCTACGAGGTTTCCACCGCCTCCAGCGCCTCCAGCGCCGGGATTGGATCCTCCGCCCGTCATCGTGGTATTGTTCGATGACAACAGTGCTGTGAAGCCGGAGTTTAAGATTGCAGTGGCGCTGGTACTCCCGGTCGTGTGTGTGTGGTTGCTCCAGGACAGCTTACCGTAATGCAGCTCAGCCGGCATCAGCTGACCGCCGTACGTTGAGGCGGGGTTTGGACCCAGCACAGAACGGTTCTGACTGGCGATGCCAGTGCCACTGAGCAAGCTACCCCCGGAGCTGTTCGAGGTGCGGGTAGCAGTTCCCGCTCCGACAGAGTCCCCGGCGACACCAGCGTCACCTCCCTGCTCCCCCCAGCCTAAGGATCCAGTGTGCAGGAGGAGGTTGCGCGCAGTGCTTCCAGTGCTGCTCCGTCCGGCTGTTAGCGCAGTTCCCGACATGGATTGCTGTAGCGGGTCGGCACCCACACCCGCTGTCAGCTCGTCAATGGTGGGGAGCCAGGCGGCGGAGGGCCCAAGGCCGTTCCCAGCCACGCTGGGGTTGTGCAGGCTTGGAGGTGGAACTGACGGCAATGCTAACTGCAACGGTGGCGGCAATGCTAAGCTTGCTTCCATGGCATGGGCTGAACCGAGAGACGCTGCCGACTCCACATGCAGGGAGGGCTCATGTTGCTTAGCCTGCTGGGCTGAAATACCATACGGTGGGTTCATGCCTGTGGCGCTGGACTCTGTTCCGGCATAATCGCCTCCGACTCCTCCAACCAAACCAACTCCGGTGCCTGCCTGGCCCCGTAGTGACCCTGGGACCGAGAACGCCGCGCCGCTACCAGTACTCGGCTGCGAACCACGCAAGTATTGCAAGGGCCGGTACGGCGGCCTATCGGAGACGCTGCCATGGTCGGTAGGCGCATAGCTATTG
The DNA here is from genome assembly GCA_030268105.1 of Volvox africanus. NCBI lineage: Eukaryota > Viridiplantae > Chlorophyta > Chlorophyceae > Chlamydomonadales > Volvocaceae > Volvox > Volvox africanus. The sequence goes on from BSDZ01000078.1 coordinate 6,778,472, forward strand.
CGGAAGGTCGAGAACAACGCCGTGGACAGGCCGAACGTTTCAACACGATGTAGCATCAAGCTGCTATCATCCGCCACCATGTAGTCGTACCCTGCTGCGGGCAAGTCACCTGAGGGCGAGTCGCCGCCAAGGTTGGATGACTGCACACTGCCACTCGGAACCTCATTCGTCCCACCAGAAGCTTTGCTCCCTGCCGCCGTTGTCGCACCCAAACCGCTGGCATTGCGCCTGGAAGTTGCCATGTGCCTCATTAAGCCAACGATGTCCTCAGCCTCCTGGCCATCGAACGGTACACACCAGGGCGCTGCTTCCATCTGATCTGGGTTCAGCGCTGCTGGCCGCGCACCCTGTGCGCATTGTAAAAATTGTGGCGAAGCACCACCACGGACATCCAGAGCCGCTTGCTGTTGCTGTTGTTGCTGCTGCTGTTGCCGCCGCAGAAAGCTGGCGGTGCGCTGTGCGGCGGCTTGGGCCCCTAGCATGTCGAGGATCAGTTCCGCGCTATCGACGTCCTGGCTGCCGGTTCCGTCCGCTGAACTCCGCTCCGTCACCGGGTCGCCCCGGTTATTCCCCGCCGCCTGCGCTGCCACTTCGGATTCTACCCTTACCCCGCCGCCTTGCCGCCCGGGCGACTTTTCTCCGGACTCCTGCTGTCGTTCCACACCCAACGGCTGCGACAGTGACCCCGCATTAACACTGCCATGCCCCTCAGTCGTGCCGTAACCTTCGCCGGTTGGCTGGCTGGGAATCATATCGCCAGAATAATACGTTTCAGGCTCACCTTGGGCCAGGCCGCTGGCAGACACGACTGCCACACCAGTTGAAAGGCAAGAGCTGCGGCTACCCACGTCTATGGAGGTCCGCTCAGGCTGCGCCACACCCGGCGGAACCCCTCCAACGTCAATGCTGCTGCCACTGGAGCTCTGAGTGTGCGCTGTTCCCACTGATCCATGTCCTGAGGAGCGTTGCGGCGCAGTTGACGTGCTGCCATCAGCCACGGCGAGCAATCTCCCTGGTCCTGATACAGGCCCGGACGAGACCCCATCGCGAACCAGTGCCGACACGGACAGGGTAGAATTCTCCCGGAGGGTGCTGGCACAGATGCTGCTGGGCGCTGCATTTACGGCGCCTGTGGTGCCCGCGGTGGCAACTGCGCAGCTAAGTCCGATCCTTGTGTCATCCGAGCTCAGCAGGTTGTCCCCCTTAGGCGCGGTCTCGAGTTTGACCACACCTGACATCATAACGGCATACGGCAGGGAGCACCAGGCGTGGCAAGTGGAGTCCCTGTTGCCAGCGTCCTCTGAACCATCCCAACATGTAAATTGGAATCGAGCTGAACAGAGCATTTAACCCCATCAGGTATCCTCTAGGCACATAACAATCCGCGCCGCTATTGCGAAGTATTTACCAGGTGGTCATCACATCGACGCACCTCAATGTGTCCATTCATACATTCCAACGTGTCCACTCCATACCCGAGAGAACGTGCCAGCGGTGCCCCTACATGTCCCCGCATACACGCCATATGCTCACACCCCCTTCCACTCGATCCCTTACAGCAACATCTCGGCACGATCCAACCCACCTGGTAACGCTTGTTCCCGCACATCAGCCGGCGCGCCTTCCAGAGGCAGTATCTCCTTGTCAGCTTCCTTGCACCGCAAGCCCTTAGCACTGCCACTCTCTTCAGGGCACCCACTGCTGGCTGGGCGCTGTGCTGGTGTCCCGGCACGGCTGTCAGCCATGTCGCTGCTGGACCGGGCGTTGTCCAGGCATGTGCTCGTGGCCCCTGGGTCAAGCTTGGGGAGATCCCAGGCTGTTAACTCAGCAGCACAGCTGCCCTCGGGCTCTGTAGCCGGGACTGGGTTAGAGAGGCGCCTCTTAGGAGGGCTGGCATTCGCCTCCACAATTGCAGCCGTACTCTGGCCAGTGATGCCGGGAAAGCTAGAAGTGGGGCCGATAGTGGAAGGACCCTTCACTGCGTCTGTGTCGAGGCCCGCCTGTGAAGTTGGCCACGCGGACGGAATGCTGCTGATCCCCTGTAGCCGGTCGTGGGTAGCGCCAGGGCCTGTACCGAATGCATTTCCTGCAGCGGCCGCCGCACTGCCCGAAGTTGAACCGGCCCTAGATACCTTCCGCAAGCCACCTCCAACGCTGCCATTCCCAAGCTTCAGAAATGCAGCCGGTGCGAAGTTGGTCGTCTCCCAGAGCGGTGTTTGCGACCCACGGGTCACCACGAATGCCGGCATCGATGGTGCACTGAGCAGCTGCGTCACAATGCGGTAGGTCTCCACGATGTTGGGATGCTGCGCGCTTGCGGAAATCAGCCCCTCCAACATGTGCTTATGCGGCATCACCACAGGTGTCATGCCTGGCAGAGACAGCACAGGCAGTGTAGGCGCACCCGCACCCTGCGACCCACTATCACCGCCACCCGGCAACACAAGCGGCAGCGTGTGAAGACTGGATGAGCCAGCGCGCTGGTACCTCAGCAGGTGTTCAGCAGGCCGTGTTCCGGAGCTGCTGGCTCCCCGCCGTATACTGCCAAGGCTGATCCCTGCAACCCCCGGTCCACCCGGTAGCATCACGTCCGACCCCGACCCATACGATGCGTCCAAGCCAGCGCGGGTGAAGGCGGTGAGCGCACCGGCGGATGGTGCAGGTGCACCGCTGGCAGTCTTTGAGGTTGGCAGATCGCATTCGAGTGCAGATCCCGGCATGGGGCCCGAATTAATCCCAGTTGCGCCCCCATTTGCCAGGGATGTACTGGAGGGTACGTGCCGTATTCCTGTGAGGGAGCTGACGGGGATGGCTGAACGCACATCAGTGTCATGTATGATGACTTTGACAGCCACGAACCGATCCTTGAGGGCGCCCTACAGCGTGGATTGCAGGTGGTGTAAATGGGACATTATGTGATTACAACATGACAAGGCAGGTTAATCCGATCTGTCCGCTTTGGGACTTTGCCCAGACTGATCATCGTGCCGCTCCTCTGCCTCAGTATTTCCCCCTCCCGGAGGGCCCTCTCTACTTTTGGCTGTCCCCGCTTTCTTCACTCATCGCTAGGGCCGATCATGCTTCCACAGTCAACATTTTTTACATACGACTTTCATATAAACCGTCGCATAATCTTTCCTTTTTCGCACTTTTCCATTACTCCTTACCTTGTAGACTTTGCCATGCGCTCCGGCACCCAGCAATGACAAGATCTGCACGTCCTGCAACACCGCGTTGATGCTCCTAGCAGCAGAAAGGAACTCCCTTCGTTCTGCCTTCTGCTGCATGCGCATGGCCCTGCTGCCGTTGCCTCCACCACCGCGTTGTGCGCCGCCGCCACTGCGCAACCCACCGCCGCCACTGACTACCGATATGGCATTGTCGGTGCGACTGCCGTCCGTGTCGCTGCCAGTGCAGCCGATCAATGCTCCTGATTGTCCCGTGCTAACCTTATAATTATCGTCCATCAAATATGTGTTGTTGGCGGCGCTGAGGAAAGATGCCATGCCATCGAAGGAGTGCGGCCTTGACAGCGGCCGTCCGCAGCTGAAAATACCCAGCACGTCCTCCCCCAGGGTGCTGGTACGCGAGGTCCGGCCTGATACCGCTGCAGCAAAAAGCCCCCCCACCCTGTGGTCTGCCGATGGTGCCCCCACAGCCATGTTAGAGTTGCTGTTGGTGGATTCAATGTTCAAGCCCCCGATTACTATTCCCTCCTCGACATCATGTCCTGCGTTCAATCCAGTTGCTGACCCTCTTGACGTCTGTGGCCACTTGCTACCACTGCCGTTGCCACGTCGAGCGCCGGTGGCATTTTGTGGAGCGGGGCCAGAGTCGTCACCCTCGCTGACCATCGGCCATCGGCTGTGGCTGCTCTCGCCCGTAGGACGACCACAAGGGGTCAAAACAGACCGCACACGGCTAAGCGTGGCCGTCGGCATATCCTGGCTGTCCGTGCACAGCGCGCCGCGGTCAAAGCCATGGAAATGATCACCCTGTACCTGAACCTGGGCCTGTGCGGCAGCTCCCGCCGGACTGCCGGCCCCGGCGGTAGGCGCCGCGTCTCCAGCGTGTCGCTGCTCAACGAACGCCTGAACAGTGGCAAAGCCGCGAATGTATATACGGTGCACAGAGCTCATGTTTGGACTCACGGGAGGAAACGGGCAAGACCGACATACGCACATCCATGGCGCCATTTTAATTGACGCCCTAGAAGTGACTGAACACAAGGCCATGTGCTCTCGTGCCGATGGCTGCACCATCACAAAGCCCACCACCATAGTTCGTCCGGCATTTTCATAGCGACCGAGCTGGCATATGAGGTGCCTTTATGCCGTGGCCGGTGTTCCGGTGGACGAGGCACAAATCTCTCAAAGTAGCATGTTAATCCCCTCGAGGAAACATACGTCCCCGCTACTTCGATTCTTTAAGTGATAAGAGCAAAATTCACTGTGCCCCATGCCCATGTATCTAGCTGACAAATTCCTGAGCCTGGGTTTGCTGCCCATGGCCCTGGACACCATCCATGCGATTCCAGGGATAGTTTCACGCACCTGCAGGGCTCCAAACAGAGAGAAGGTAGGGCTAGGCCCACCAGCGGGCGGGGTACCACCACGTACATGCGATACCTTCCGGCTGGCCCCGCCAAAAGCGCAACTGCCTACAGGGCCGCAGGAGGCAGGCACCATCGTAGCAATTGGCCTTACAATGTTGCTGCCGTTGACGGTTGGGCTCGCGCTAGAGGTTCGAACAGGCGTGTCCACGCTCTCATAGGTAGAGCACTCCACAAGGCGCGTGGTGGAAGCTTCTGACCCGAGAAGCGCCACAGGCGGGGGAGCCCCGGATAGCTCTCTGGGCAATCTGAGGGTAGTTTCCGTCGCTGCTTCGCTGCGCACTGATGTGCCAGTGCTAAGATGGGCTGCGTTACAGGTAATGTTCGAGGGGAGCAAGGGAAGACTTGCATTGGTGGAAGTGACACAGCCACCTGATTGGCTGCTGCTGGTGGCCTGCTGTATCAAGAAGAGTTGGCCTGGGAGAAGGGCAGAGGGCTGCAGCGAAAGGGTGCTGATGCTAACGTCGCCAGTCAAGGAGGCCTGCTGGGGTTTGCTCTGGCTGGGGGGTTGCTGGTCGCAGGAGCTGTAAATTGAGGCTGGCTGGCTATGGAAAGCTGGGATAGAGTTACACGCTCTGGGGCTAATGTTTGGTCGGAATCCGTCTGCTGAGGCTTGCGCGTTGGGGCCTGACCTGCTTGGAGAGCTAAGGGCGGATCCTGGAGGTAAATCCGAAGGTTCGCCATCAGTCTTACGAGTGGGAGAGCCATCTTCGGTATCCGTGGCCTTGATGCTTCGGCTTTTCAAAAACGGTGAGCATATAGGCACGTAGACAGTGTCGGAGCTTGGTAGGGAAGGCCCTAACGCGAGCCCGGTCCCTGTAACAGGTCCTAAGAAAATCGTTTGCGTCACATCTCCTGCATAAATGCTGGCACTGCCTGTTCCAGCAAGGGTTGAATTCGATGCTGCTGCTGCAGTGACCGGAACGTTCCCCCCAGGTTGCTCCGTTAATTCAGCTGCATCAAATGACTTTAGGCCAGAACGACCCATACAAGGAGAACACAAGCACCGGAGCATGGTTCGCTTGGCAAAGTTGAGAAAACGACGCAATTGCCCCGGGTGACTAAAATCTTCATGATACACAGCTTCCTATGACGAATTTAATATCTTCATTGCAGACAAGAGTTCGGGCCTTTGCGGACGGGACTTTTCGAAATAATCCTGCCGCCATTGTTACACAACGTAAGGCTGTAATGGCCCGTGCTCTGATTTTACGTGGGTGACTTTCAAGAAGAAGAATGTGTAAATTCCAGCGTCCAGACATTCATAATAATAAATACGTCTAAAACGTAAGAGTATATTGTGAAAACTCCTGCACATAATGTCACCATGTTTTCCATAAATACCTTTTAAATATATTATTACTTGCAGAAATTAGTATCAAAGTTTGAGTAACCGTTGAATTACAACCATCATGATGATAGATGGTATCATGTTGATCTGCCTGTACAGCAAGCCGGGCTCCGACTTGTACAACGGCCGCATGACTATGTTCATGGTTTTGCATAACTGCAGCTTGTAAGCAAAACATACGAGATAAAGTACTTACCAACGTTCTGCGACGGACACAGCATTGTAGCGGAGTACTTAGTGAATTGTATTGCGGTAAGCCGCAGGTAATGCTAAAGGAAGGTAAGGGAGGAGCTTTTTGTGGCGCATAAGATGATAGGAAGTAATAGTGGGATGCATTTCGGTATTGCGCTGACGGTAGAGCCTTTAGGCATTGTCGCAACTATATTGTTCAGTGAGTGAGGCCTGTGAAATGCATTGACAAATGAAGCGTTGAGCACGGATTGCTTGAGAGTGGTACTGTAGAGTCTGCTACTTAACAAGATAGGAGGAATGTTTGAAATGCTGATTTTTAAGGGCTAACGCCCTAACGTTAGTAGGGAGGTTTGTTATGGCACATTCGTATCTTGGAGGCGATTTTTCCAGTATTACTCAACAAATTAATGGAGAGAATGGGAAGCCTCCCTGCTACGAAGCCCTGCTACATCCTTGACGATCCGTATTCCTTGCTGCGAAATAGAAAAACAGGAAATAACGGTGCTCGGCCGAGACGGGTAGTGGCATGGGCATTCATGATTTTTGTGTAAGTTTCTGTTGTGGTAATGATAAGGGGGGAAGGAAGAAGTTGTCATAAGTGAGGACCGTCTTGTGATGAGCCTTGTAGGAGATCGGGAAAGTAATCCAATGTCTCAAAGTTGTCAAGGCAGACGAGATAGGAAGGAAGGATTGAGTTAAGTACGTATTTGGGGGACAGGTTGCGGGGCAGATCGAAAAGTTTTGGGACGGAAACCCTCAAAAACGGACGTTCTGGTCCCACGACCGGTTTTCCCCACGGTGCCGGGTCTGTCGTGTTAAGTGTATGTCGGGTCAGTAGGCCAGCGACGTGGCCGCTTTGGATCTACAGATAACAGGTAATTGACAGCTTCCAAGGAGCATTGGTTGGCCGTGAGGTCCAGTGCCGGGGTCCGTCTGTATCCTTTACCTCGGGTCCGGGCTCTGCGGCTGCTTGGCGCATGCTGCGGGCTTCTCCGGATGATCATGTTGCTTTGAGGAACATAACATCTCAAGGGACGAGCTTAGTTCCACAACTTCATAAGCATATTATGGTACTCTGCTGGAATGTCTGAACATGGACATTGGCAAAGAGCTCATAAACAGAATAGGCAACGACCAAGTTACAATGACAAAGTTTGGCTTCAGACGAACGACCTTGACATATGACTCCCATTGCACCGTATCCAACCCCCCAACAACGAAACGCCTTTCATTTAAGTGACTGCGCCTGTGCAAGCAAGTACGTGCGTCGCACTGTCTTCGCCAATCTCCAAAGCCACTGCTTCTGCCATCGTAATTGGTACTCAGGCACTTAGGAGTGTGAAAGAGGGAAGTGGCAACTGCCATGGCTCGCCCCCAGCATTCCATTTGCGACGCCGCTGGTGGATGTGGGAGGTGGCAGCTGCGCCAGCTTAAAACCGGCTCCTTATGTAAGAAATCGGAGGCTGTGGCCTCCCGGCGTCGTCTGCTTTACACGCAATACTTGGATGTTGCGCCAAATATACAGTTCCCACGCCATGCATTGACACAACGCGGCGAAAGCCATCTACGCCATTTCCTAGTAGTGGGAAGGCCTCCTGGCCAATATGTAGTCCCTATTACGTACCGACCTCACATTGCGCACAGGAAGCCCATCATTCCAATGCGGTCAAGCCTTTCCAACTTAACTCCGTCGACCTTCCGTTCCCAACTGCCTTGGAGGCTCTAAGCACAGCTGCCAGACGGATCCCGCTCTGTGTTTTGTACTGTCATCGACACAACAGCATGTGCCCCAAAGCTCCAAGTGCTTCATAGCCGCTGCTCCTTTACGTTCCTTAACGGCCACACCACTTCGTAAGTATCCCAAATCAGAACCGCGCAAACAACGACTGGGACGTCACTAAGAGCACCATGACGCATGCCTGCGTAGTGGGCACGCTGCGGGAAGAGTGCATGGGGATGAGTACCAATACGTCACGCCTCAAAAGCTCCAGGCTCCCACTGCGTTGCACCAGCCATGCGGAAATTGTGGACGAATATGACACCACGTTGATTGCCATGTTTTCAACCCTAATCGCATGGCAAAACACCACCATGCCACATGCGCAACATTATTTCAGCACCCAAAGCTATGAAACATTACGATAGGACATAGGTAATGCCCATCACCCTGGCCAGCGGCGTAGAGGTACACATCTAGCCACCCGCAATGACCATAAAGCAGGATGGCATCATAACTCTTTCTAATCACTTGTGCTTCTTAAGATACTTTCTTGCCACGCCTCAGCTCATCTTGAGCAGAATTAGTTGTGAGCTCCATATTGACTATAGATATGCACCCATAAGCACGTTAACGTCTCACCACACGCAAACATATTCAAAACACGCACAAGCGTCTACGACTGACACATTTACTGGATGTTCAAATGGCAGCACGTTCTTAGGTGCCGATGTACGGCATGATAAGTGGAAGTCGGACAATAATGCGTGCTCAGTCAACCCGCAAACGCTGCCCCCGCAATGGCGGAACAATCCCCCCTAGCTGGCGTGTTTAACTATTCTTTGGTCGCTACCATGAGCATCTACAGCTTGTTCAAAAACGCTCTTTCCTCTTCACGAGATCGTGTACGCTCGCCTTCAGAAGAAGTCAACCAATAGCTCAATATATAAATCCTCAGCGACATCACCTAAGTAATGTGACTTCATCACAAAAGGTGATTGTTGCACACACAACAAAGTACCGTACATGCCACGCTGTCACTCCTCGCCAGGCATCTCGGTCGGCAAGCCAGCAGCAACTGGAGAAATATGAATACGAGGCACCGCCAGAGGAGGCGCGATGTGGGTTGCAGTCTCTATTCCACAACGCTCTCTAACTCACCTCAATAAGGCAACATAAAACGCACTGTTAAACCGTCTAAGAATAAAGCGAAAAACTTTAAGCACAGCGCCCAGGAATTGGACCGTCCCGTCCCAAGAGCACATCCTGGCAAAAAAAGCAACTGTTCAACTCGCTGCCTTCACAAAAAATGTAACCTTCATACGTACAGATTGGACACCATGATCCCCCCAACCTTGCTTTAATCATCACTGCTCCAGCCTGCCCACCTACACATGCTCCTGTGATTTTACTTGCCCCAAGCCAGGGGTATTCTCCTGCAAAACAGCGCTCGCCAGCAGCTCGAGAAGTGCGTCCCCTGCCAACACTTTTGCACATGGGTCGTTCACGCCGACGCCGCTGCCATCACCTCGTTCGGGCCCCCTCTTCAGCTCACGCGGTGACATGCTCACTCCTTGCTGCTGCTCTTGTCGTAGCTTCCCGGCTGAAGGTTCTCGCCCTTCACTCCAGGTGCGTCCGTACGCAAAAGGGCTCGGGCAGGCACCTGTGAGGTCTTCGAAGGTTCTGGCAGCAGATCTAGCGGGTTGGGTTTCAACCTGGTTCAGCCTGGTTAGGTCAGCCTGGTTATCAAAACAAAACTCCCGGCTACGCGGCGCCTTGGACACAGGTGGTGCAAGGGCTGCTGTCAACCCGTCCACATGGCCCGGGATCACAGCAAGTCTTGACGCATCAACGACCACGGGCGTGCTTGGGCCGGGTTGTTGGGTGCCTAAAGGCAAGGTATCCGCGCGCGGCATCAGCGGCTGCTGATGAGTCCCACCAGGCGCCCCATGATACTGCTGCGGATTGCTCCCTACAGGGGCTCCGGCAGGCAAGCGCCGGTTGGCCACACTCACCGGCCCCCTGGAGGTCGATGAGGGGTCGCCAAACGAGAACGACTGCAGCTCCCGACCCTTTGAACGAGCGGCAAAGTATTCTGATTGCGGACGCTGCGTAAACGACTGCATGTGGCTTTGGGGCAGCGATGCAAGTGCTATAGCCGCCCGAGGTCCGGTGTCGCCACCCATGGTCGCTGCCCTGGATCCCACCTCACGACCTGCTGCTGCTGCTGCTGCTGCTGTTGTTGTTGTTGGTGGTGCTGGTGCTGGTGCTGGTGCTGTTGTTTTTATTGCTGCTGCTGCTGCTGCTGGCGCAAGCCCTGCTGTGGCCGACTTGACCCACGGATCCATGCGCACCTCGAACAGCTCCTGAGGCTCAGACACGCCCTTGAGTGTGAACCTTCCCGCGCTGCGGCCGGTGAGCACATATCCCTGTGGCAACGATGGCAGCGTCTTCCCCACGGTGATTGCTGATGATAGCAATTGCTCCACGTCCTCCGGGTCCCCGTCTGAAGCAGTCTCGGATAGCAGCTGATTGGCGGCCGCAAGGATCATGTTAGCACCTTCAGCACCGCTGTGGGAAAAGCTGTGAGCGCCGGTTGCAGTAGTGGCGCTCGGCGGCGGGCTGGGGCAGGGAGTCGTGAGGCCGCTTGAACACAAGGTGCTCCCGAGCCCCTGCCTGTAACCAGCGCCGCTGCGGAGCGATACCTCGGGGCCACATTCCACCGGGGTAATCGTTCCGCCTGCCAGCGAACACTGAACTGGCATTGCAGATAGGCCCTTGCCGTTTCCCGGGCCCTGCTGTTCATCTACGCAGCCATGAAGTGACGCCGGGGCGACGTCGGACAGGACCGTGCAGATTCCAGCAGTAGCGACGATCCGATTCCAGGCCGCCTCTGACAGAAGTACCTGCGGTCATGTGGCAGGAAGGAACGAAAATAAAAACAACAAGCAACACACAGTGGGGGAAGGGTGGGGAAAAGGCGGATACAGAAGCAACGGCACACGAGACCGAACTGGGGCCGGGCCGCTGGAACGGCATGAGTGTCGTTTGGAGATCGGATAACGGAATGATTGATAACTGCATGGGTGTCGATTGGAGAAGCTTGCAGCTATAGCAGCATCCCTTTGGGTCGACTTCGGCTGATACCCATAATATGCGCGAACATGCGCAAAAAACATCAGAAGGTGCAGATATCGCCTATGCGCATCGGACGCAATGCCTTACGCATACCAGACTCCAACGCATACTAAGCATCGTCGTTGTGCTCTGCGATTACCTAACCTACCTACAGCAAACATCTTTTCCGATGCCGTTGCTGAAGAGCTGCAAAGAACATTCCATGCGGCTTCACATAAGCGGGATGGACTTGAGTTCGGTTTTATCCGTCGCTGGCTTCTGACGGGTTTCGTCCCTAACACTGAAAGCATCGCCGTCCCAAATCCTTGTTAACTTCTCGACAAGGCGCAAGAATTCGCATGGGACCCCGCCAACTACCCACATACACACACGCGCACGCACCTGGTTGTCAGTCGCTTGCGAAGCCACACGCGCGGACCGATTCATCACCTTGCCCCTGTAAGACAACCTTGCCGTGGCGGACGATACCTCGGCTGTGACGGAGCCCACGGCGATGCCCGTTCGAATGCGTGGTCCCCGGCATACCACATTGGCCACACGCCGCACAGGCAGGCCCCGTCCTCGTTGGTTCCGTTGATACTCGCGAACCTCACGGAAATACGGCGAGGCCAACACCTCGGGAGACCAATTGTGTGCGCACAGGATCTGCAGAGGGTGTGTGCGCACAGGCGCGGGCCTGGCTGAACTTAGCGCTGAACTTGGCACGAAGACAAAGACGGCGAGGCAGCCAGGCAGCCACAATGCATAGGGTGCACTGCATCGTGTGGTTGACGGCATGACAAGGGCTGCAGACCGGGTTTGTAGCTTAGCTGCCCCGGAGAGGCGATGTACCTGATCCACGTCGGGTGAGAGTGCCGCGTTCCAATTTGCCTAAGCGAGTTAAAAAATAAATTGCGGTCCCATGCAACTTCACGGGACCGCTAATCAAGTAAATGGTCCAGCCGTCGTAACTAATGAATCAAGCCGTGCTCATGATCTGCATATGTATTAACGAGCGGCGGTTGAGACGCTGCCTGGCGCACCGTACCGTTTGACAACGTAAGGCCCAGATGGCGGCTGCTGCCGGCTCCATGAACGCGGCCAGGCATAGTCCGTCAGTTGCCTCAAGCACAAAGCCACCACAGTCACAGCATTCCCGGGTTACGAGGGACTGCAGTATAGCAGGCAGCCGGCACAGAAAGGAGAGGGTTGACGCAGCTCACCCATCCTCTCCTTTAGCACACTGACGGCAATCCAGTAGCACCCACAGCACAGGGCCCTAGCTCCCGAGGGTGTGGGTTTCTCTGGGGCATACTACTACACGCCACTTCCACAGGCAGTGTGTGTCAAGGGAGCACAGAGCAGCTTCTATTTTCGGTGTTCTGCCTTAAGTACGGCGCTACGGATAGCACCTGCTAGAGTCCTGTAGGCCCAGTACTGTCCCCCTATGGTGCTGCAAAGCCATGGATCCCTGGTGCTTTCGGTCTTCGACCACGGCCCCCTTTCCACGGGCCATAGCCTCTAGGCTGGACCCAGACGGAGGGCGTGCTCGCTGGTACCTACCTTGAACTGCTGCAATGCGTTCACTGCTGGCTGGCCTAGCTCAGCAACCGCCTTGGTGGCCCCAAACAACATCATGAAACAAATGGCCACCGTACCCACAGGTGCATCGAGGTTGCCGGTCTAGGGACAAGGATGGGGACAGGGGGCAGAAAGCGTGCGGATTCATTTTTTATGGGCTATGTGGGATATGCCTGCACGTCATGAATTTCAACTTGGGCACGTGCAAGCGCGATTTGACGGGCGCATGGGGGCCAGATGATGAAGCGTTTGACCAGTGATGATTTCGTATATCGGTTGAGTGCGCGTCAAAGCAATACAGCCGCTACAGCCGCTACAGTGCGCTACCGCACCAGCGCCGGCCGGGAACTGCAAGAAGCTGCCAAAACGTTGCGTCCTTCTATGGCCCGTTGTCGACGGATGAGACGCAAGGTGCCGCTTCCTACTCCGGAGACAACCAACAAGCGTCCTAGCCGGTCAATCCTATACCCTAAAACCTCCATACGCCCAGGAAAGAGAAGAAGTCAAACAATCAAAAGCGCAGCATCCCATACACAAGCCGTATCGGGGGTATTAAACACTGACGCAAGATACGGCCTTGACAGCGCTTCGGCAACCAAGTTGGCTCCATGGATGGTGAAGCTGTTTGGTTGCGGCGCGCAGGATACGGAGGCGCGCAGGATACGGAGAAGCCGTGGTACCTCTCGCGCAGTTAACTGTCTTGGTGCTGCTTCTCAAACCTACTACTTCACACATCCTCTTGAACCCAGAAACCTAACCTAGCCCACGTGAGCAACAGAAGTAGCCGCAGAGCGATCCGATTACTTGCCACTGGCTTCCACACCCCTGACGAGTGAGCTACACAGCTACAATGACGTGAAATTGGTTCTCGATCGGTTATTCGACTGAGACCCCACCGGACCCTTCACGCTGCCCACGCATAATCCTGGCCCGAACGCCCGCCTAACCTGCAGGAAGCGCAGGTTCCTCAGCGGCGCCAGGTATCCCAGCCGAGGGTGCTGGTCCTTGGCCACTAACATATAGAGAGAACGGATGACCAGTTCAATCTGCGGAGGGGTTCGGCGCGTGAAGGAATGCAGTTTTAGGACGAGAGAGGGTTGTCGTCTGTAAGTGCTCGATTAGTATCTTGGGTTAATCACAATGATCTCAGAAGTTATACTCTTGAAGAGCGAGCAGAGAGAGAGAGAGACCCAGAGAGAGAGAGACAGGGAAAGAGAGAGAGAGAGAGAGGGAGAGAGAGGGAGAGAGAGAGAGAGAGGGAGAGAAAGAGAGAGAGAGAGGGAGGGAAAGAGAGAGAGAGAGAGAGAGGGGGGGGAGAGAGGGAGAGAAAGAGGAAGTAACTATGAGTGACCGAGTCGGTCAGTTACCTTTGGTGTCCCCCTCCTCTAGCGCTATCCCGACCTCATTCCCTCCATTCCCTCCTTTTCGTGCCCAACGAGGCCGACCCTAACCTGGGTGTCTCCGCAGTAGTGCGCCTCCGGATTGCCAGGCAGATCGGATAAATGCGGATGAAGCAAGTTGAATGTGGTGTTGGACAGAAGCACGCTGCCGCCTGCCGCACTGTCGCCGACCGCCTTCGCGATCTGCGTAAAGGCCGAGATGGAAAGGAGGGAGGAAAAACCCAGGGCTGAAAGATGCGTATCTCAATAAAGCGCGAGCATCAGATCCGTGCGTCAAATCGGGATCAAGGATGTGACGCTCCTCGACGGAGACTCTCCTCGCGGTCTCCTTGCCGCGGGTGGCAAGGGCGGGGTAACGAGGCGCTGAGGAGGCATGTTGTGCCTTTTGGTCAGAACTTCGCCTTCACGAACTTCGCAATCGCCTGGTTCTGAACGGAAGATAATCGAAGACATCAGGTACGCAAGATGCACACTCACGATTGCGGGAGGCGCACGACCCCAAACCGGGCGGGGGTGGCTGTGTAAACCCCAGCCGTGCTTGGTGCTTCAGAACACCCATTCTACCCGCTTACAGGCGGCATTTGTTGGACGGTACACAGACGCCGTCGTCATACCTTGAGCGGCATCCCGCTGTAGGCCATCAGACTCGCAGTGTGATTGAACGTGACATCAGTTGTCAGCGGAATGCCAGTGTGAAGGCCCATGCGGACTCGGCACCTGCACAGAGACAGACGGACAGGCGGAAAAGAGACCATGAAGCGCGGACCGAGAGACAACCCTCAGTTGCTCGCACGTTACGTTGCGGCTCAGTGCGTCTGGGATTGTTTTTTGGGTAGGGGTTAGTAATGTGCGCCCACGGAGTAATGAACTGAATAACCGTACAGAGGCAGTGGTCTTCACTGAGATACGTATGTTAAAATTCTCTCCAACGGACAGCTGTCAGGTCATTGGTGTGCCCGTCTCCTTAAGCTCTCCCCACCATAGCTCTGTGGCCCCTTGCAGGCAGGATCTAAATCGGTAATGACTTCTGCCTGACGTCCGTCATAGAGAGGCTATAGGGAGACCGGCCGTAACATATATCCGCTATATCCGGCCACTGCACCTCCTGTCTTACTACCTCACGCAACGTTACAGCAAAGCAACATCCCCTACAGTCACCTACCACCCCCCCACACCCACCCACCCACCCCCGGAATAACAGCACCGCGCCCTTCACCGCCTTGTTCCCGTAAGGGTGGTGGTGGTGGTGGTTCGCCACATCCTCGTGTTCTCCGCCTCCATCCGCCTCCGGGTGCGGTTGTAAGGGTTGCAAGGGTGCGCTGTTGTTGCTGTATGCACGCGAGAGTTCCAGAGAGCTGCTGAACTTGCGGGGAGGAGCCGCGCCCGGCCCCGCCAGCCGTGGTGGACTGGCCAGCAACGGCCAATTCGAGGCGCACAGCTGACGCCATGTTTGCCGTATCTGCGGGGCACACCATCATTGCCGATTCCGGGCAATACCAATCGTAACAGGGCCTCACGATGGAGACGGAGACAGATTCTCCCGACGCGACTCGATATCACAGCACCACCAATGGAGAAGAATGTAAGCTTCGCACTCAGGCGCGCAGGACAGTCCACGAGAACTGCGCCGGCTCGCCTGCTTAACATCTTTTCCCTTCCGGATCCGGAACCCAGCGGGCGCCTACTCGTATGTCCAACCTGCCCCAACTCTCCTCCATATCCCAGGTGATGCCCCAGTTGAGCCCCCTCCTCGCTGTTGCCCTCCCGGCCACCCGGTGCTCTCATGCCAGCTCACCTCGGGCACCTTTAGCGGCAGCGGAATCATTTCCAGTGCCTGGGTCCTCGTGCGAACCAAGCCAGGCCGATTCGCCGCCGCCCGGCCTACATGCGGCGACGCTGAGCCGCCTAGAAAGCCGAGCGACGTTTTGCACGGCTCCAGGCGAGGTTCTGAAGGGTGCTGGTGGTTATGGTGGAACCCATCATATGTGCGCGCGCGCGATCGATGATCCGGCCGCGCCAGCACTTTGCCGGGCCCCGCCCCCTGGGAGCGCTCAGCATTGCCGCCGCTCGCGATGGGGCAGGGATGAAAATGGGGGTCCGAGGGGCCTCTGAGCAACGGCGCCTCACCAGCCGCATCTGAGATTTCCCATGGCAGCTGTGTGGCTTGGTGGTGGGCGTGACGGTGCGGGGATAGCACGGGGCCTACGTTGCCGCCGGATGAGCCGCTGCCCCTTCCTATTGCAGTTCCAGTGCCAGCCGTCCGCTCGGAAGCAACTTTGCTTATGCTACTTCGGCCTGCAGCCGCCGCAGCGTCGGCAAGATCGTTCCCAACAGTAGAGGTGGCGCTACCACCGCCCATCAGGAGCCCCAGCAGCTCTCGTGTCACGACGCCATCCATAATGGCTGAGGAAGGCGACAGCAGTTGGTGCAGCTGCAGATCGACACCGCCGCCAATATTTGCACTGCCGCCCACACTACTGTCTCCAGCTGCTGACGCTCCCATGGCCGGGGCAGAGGCAGGAGCAGCTGCAGGTCGCAGCATATCGCCTAATTGTGCTGGCACATTACTGAATGTAGTGGCTGGCCGGGGCCCAAAACGCGACGTCACCAGCGGCATGGACGAGCCGAAAGAGCCCTTGCGGTGTATGGCCTGTTGTGTGCTGAGCTGCGGGGCAATGGCCCCCGGTGACGACTGCACCACGGCCTCCTCCTGCGAGACCAGGACAACACTGCAGGGCAGATCTTCCTCATCCTGATTGGTGGGGAACCAGGACACATCCGCATGCTCTTCGAGGCCTTCCGCCAGCGCCATGGAACACCCAAAGGTCGGTCGGTAGGGTCCAGCAGTGGTCGCGGAAGCTGAGGCGATGGCCTCCTCGTGCCTTGCCAGCAGCTGCAGCGCTGCCTGCTGCTGCCCCACAAGGCCAGGATTCACTTGACGCAGAGCCCTCGAGCTGCTGGGGGCCGTATGGCCTGGGGCATTGGCAACCGCGACATCCCCGACTTCGTGCTCAAATCGCACGTTGCTTCCCACGCCTAAGCTCCTGGCAGAGAGGTCCCGGAGGTTAGGATCCCCGGCAGTGGCAGCCATGCATTTCTCGGCCACAGCCCCCGGACCGTTTTCAGCAGAGGGTATCAGCGCCAGTGGGTTGTTCACCAATTTGATGTTGTTCAGCGACTTCCGGTCACTGCTGGTAAGCACTGTTAAGCTGTTTGCGCGGCTCGCAACCGCATTTGCAACGGCGCCCCAAACAGAAAAAATGACGTTATTGCAATCCGCTGTTGCACCGCCACCGTCGCCGTCTACCCCCGTGCTCACCACCGCCGGCGCTGCCGCGGCAATATTGCGACCGCTATTCGACCTACGCACGAAGCGGAGCGTCAGGCTATCAAGGAGGCTGATCACCAAGCCGTCGCCATTAGCCCCTGCGTTGCTCTCGCCCGAAAACCCGGGCCCGATTGTTCCACGACCACTGTCAATACTACCACCCGCGATATGGGTGGGAGTGGCCACCTGAGAGACTTTCCCTTGAGCCAGGTGGCGAGCGGCAGTGGCAAGCTGCGTTCCCAGGCTGAAACTTCGCTCCCGGTGCGCATCCGCACAACCTGCTCCTCGGAGGCCACCTTCCAGTTCTGTGTGACGAATGTTTCCCCAACTTCCCTTCCGAATCAGCTTACGGTCCCCCTGGTTCGGGTTTGATTGCGGGGCGTCCGCCTGGCCGGCGCAGGCTGATACGGGGCATGATCCCGCCTGCTGCAACCGAGCCCCGGGCGGAGCACAAGGAACGTCCGAAGCGGATAGTTGCTCGCCCAATGGGTAAGACACGGTGCCTGCGAAGCGTTTGGGAATAGACCGGGGCGGCAGGTGGACAGCCCGACAGGCGGGGGAGGAGAAGAAGGTATTCATCATGTGAGTGACGAGTACCTTGTGAACCTGTCCTGTGTGCATATCGTTTGCACGCTGGTGTTGAGGGGTGGGTTTGGACTGGCGCTTGGCGGATCCGGCAGTCGTCCCGATTGGACGAATCACGACTATTCCCCAGCCGCCTCCATGTCCACCTCTACCACCTCTTCATCCTCTTACAACCTCCACAGTCGGTGCTGAAATATTATTTGCAAGAAGCAAATCCGCCAGAGGTTGCGCCCATTGTTGCGCCCACTGTGTCGCCGGCGCACACTTGTTTGCCGCCGACGCGACCACATACCCCCAGCCGAGAACGGACCCTTAACAGCACATCCTGAACATCCGTACCTCAAAAATCAGCACATTCCAGAAATGAATGAGCTCTGTCAGTACGTCCCACTCATTGCAACGATTGCAATACGTCCACAGCCCCTATCCAGCTTTTACCTTTGGGTATCACGGAAGCCCTTCCCGACGTCATTCAGCCACCGGCCCCGCCTACACACACCTGCTGGGGGGGTTAGCACGTGCTTAGGAGGGCCCAGTCTCTCAGACGTAACGACGGATGGATGCTCCTGGCTGCCGGACGCGTCATCGCGCGGGAGGTGGCGGGCGGGATGCGTGTCGGGCGTAGGGTTGGTTACCGGTATAGGGCTCGACAGAGGGCGCTCGTCCGTACCGGAAATGCCCAATGCCCTATGCCGCATTCTGGGGATCCGCGGGGTGTTCGTCCGCGACATTGACCTGGACAGAAGCCCCGCCTGCGGTGCAGACAGCCAGCTATACAGCAGGCTAGCTTGCCCACCGCTGCTTTGCCGCTCGGCCTTGGCTGTGACGGACGCCGTGGCCGCAGCTGGGGTAATGTTCCCGTCCTCTGATGTATCGTCCGGGCCGCCGCTAAAAGGAGTGATGTGCATTGCTCCGGAGACGCTCGGCTGCGACAGCGTGAGGCTAGCCAAACCCAAGCCCATGGTCTTGCTGTGCACAGGGTGGCTGCCGCCAGCGCGGACGGCCGATGCCGCGGGTCCCATCACCATCTTGGGACGCGAGGGCTCTGCCCAGACCTGCAGACGCGGAGAAGCAAAAATGCCATTCCCGTTGCAGTACGACGTGTACGCGTCTGTGCTCTGCCGAGCACTGACAATACCCTACATTGACAAATAGCTCGCTTTTCTGACGCCCCAACTCTGCAGCTTATATGAAGTGCAATAGTTTGACCTGGCTCGGCACGTCAGCAGCAGCAACATGGCATCCCGGGCCGTGCACCTGGGCCGTGAGGCCTTGTCACGCACCGACCCTTTGACGCCGTGCTTTCCACACCCGGCCGTATGGGTACATATTTCTTAAGCCCCAGCATAGTCGGGCGATGGCAGAGGCTGCTCAGCGGGACATCTGTCAAGGCGTATGAGCGAACCCAAGCTCACGACCGCGGGAGGAGTGATTCCGGAGGGCCCCGACATGGGAAGACTGGACAGGGAGATGAGTTGTTATCTTGCAGATATCTGACTCCGACAACACTGTGTAGCCCTCACTCGCACGCCACACCGCCGGTCGCTCACCTCACAGCCGTCCTCGTGTGCCAGCAGCTGTTGAGGCCAGGGAAGCTCCAGAAGGGCCGACTACACCCGGGATCGCAAACCAGTATGAAGGATACCACAGAAGGGAAACAGATTTAAAAGAAGACATACGAAAAACTCAACGAGCCTTCAACGTGGTGCGCTGAACCGATTTCACGGGCCGCAGTTTTGGGCCAGGGATTTAATAAAGCACGCTCCATCTGACTGGGGGGAGGAAACGCCACCCCATAATCTTGTGTGCGAGGGGCTTTCAAGTCGCGGCAAGATCACATTTTGTTGCCGCAACCTAGGCCGAAATGGAGTGGCGCTGTATCCGCCTGTTCATCGGGAAGGGAAAGACGCACACATCTGTCCGCTGCTGGGCTGCCCGTATCCGGTCACCCACCTGCGCCAAGATGGCAAAGCGCGCAGCATCCATGGGCCCGTGGAACGCCAGGATGAAGGAGTCCCCTTCCGTGGCGGATTCGTAACCTGCATCAGCAGCAGCAGCCGCACGTGTGAGCAGCAGCCGAGCGGGTGCTTGCGCTGCGGGTCGCGTGCCCCATGCAAAGCGGCACATCGTCCTAACTCTGCATGCCCATGTGGCTTATCCTGGTCCAGGGCACCAACTATGTGGTTCCACAACAGGTGGACGTTGAAACCCGGGTCGGCCGGTCGAGTCGGAGATTTTGGCAAGATTCTGTTTAGCCTTGTTTCTACAGGGGGACCATCAAATATTTGAATGCGGTTGGGGCCGTATCTAGATGCGGGTAAGGGAGATCCAAAAATATCTAAATGCGGCTAGGAGTGTCCCTAGCTGCGGTGAAAGAGGGGGGGAGGGGACAGGCGATTAAAACGAATCCTGGCGCTGAATACTGAAGGAATCGGGGGGAGGGGTAGAAAATATCTAGATGCGGTTGGGATCGTATCTAGATGCGGCTAGGAAAGTATTTAGATGCCGCTGCAAGCTAGATGCCAGCCAGGTAACCCCCATCCAGATCTGAGATGCGGCGGGTTTGTGGTACCCTCCGTTTCGCCTTCCATCATTGGGGCCCATCCGTAACAAATTGATAACCGTGACACTTTCCAGCCGTTCCAGTTCATGCTGACAGAGCACTAATTGGGCCTCAATCTGTCCTATCACCGCCACCGTTACCACCAACAGCAGTAGTGACAGATACGTGAGCGCTCATCATCCATCAGGTGAATCCACTGTTTCCCATCCTCTATGACACCTCTTCGTTCCGTCATCTGTAACCCCCCTTGCATGTATGTGTTCTGGAAAGATGATACCCCCCCCGTTTTCCTGGGTTTGTCATACCGTTGCATTTGAGCAGGAGCCCCCGCAGACAGCGGTGGTGCAATCGGATCGTCTCATTCATGACAGATGTCGGCAACTGCTCCCAAAGGTTGGTGCTGTTTTGGATATCTGCGCGAATTAAGGTGCGGCCGCAGAGAAAGGCCAATGGACGAGCAAACGAAGAATGATACTAAGCGCGCTTTTGTGCACACAATAAGTGCAATACCATTACGAAAGAAATTACCGAAATATAACTTGCTAACTATTCTAAGAAAAACTGAGGTAAATATCAACCTGACAGTATATTACGACTGAAGCTTATATCATCACAATTAATTACTCACTATTTAGCCCTAATATATATTCTTTAAAAATCCATTAACCAGTTCTGGCATATCATCTTGCGTTGCCCCTAGACAAAGTACATCTTCGATCACTCTCTCTATTTTTTGCATCTGTTGGTCATCATTGGGGTTGCATTTGCTGTCTTTTGCATATAACGCTATTGGCGGCGTAAAAAGACTAGCTGGTATATGTACTGTAATAATGCCCATATCCTTATGTTTGTTTAAGTTTAAAAAGTTATGTAATTAAATTATGAAACAATAATAAGTAGATCTGCATTTGGTACAAATACTATAAAGCTTCAAAACGGAACTAAAAAAGTGAAAGATAAACCCAGCACTCCAGGGTTTTATATATATCAGGAAAAACCTACGGGAATACACACTTTGTCAGAAAAATACAACTTACACGAGGTTTATGATTGACTCGAAAATGTTTAACCTAGATTGAACCTTTCCTCAAATTGACTGACATAAAATCTATACGACTTCTGGGCCTTACCCACAGCTTTAACATGATCCTTGATTCTTTGCTTTGCTTTGTTTTGCAACCCAAGACGTAAGCATTGAAAGCGCTTTTGGTTCTTACACGGGAGAAAATTCAGCTAAATCTTATAAAGGCTACGCTGTTAATTACTCTTTCATACAGCCAAAGTGTTATATTGTTGGCCCCTAAACCTTGTGCAATTTGCAGGACCATGCACGTGGTTGGGCTCAACCAGACGAACAAGGAGACGAGCGGGGCACCCTTCATCTTTCTCATAACATGAGGGCCGATGGTGGCGACACACGAACATTTAGATAATAATAATGATGATAATATAAAATAAAATAATATATAAGAATAATAATAAAAATATAATAAAAATAATAATAATAATAATAATAATAAATAATAATAATAATAATAATAATAATAATAATAATAATAATAATAATAATAATAATAATAATAATAATAATAATAATAATAATAATAATAATAATAATAATAATAATAATAATAATAATAATAATAATAATAATAATAATAATGATGATGATGATGATGATGATGATGATGATGATAATAATAATAACCAGTTATCTGCAAGTATGGGATCAAAGGAAATATCATCACCACCTTGCAGTACAAGATGCGTTTTATAAGGTAACAAAAACACTATGAATGGAATGAATACCTTGGATAACACACATCTGCGGCAGTGATGGAACGATGAAACAAAAGAACATGCCGTCCCGCAGACATGGATACGTAACAGCAGGGTTTTGCTGTACATTCCTGATAAGTCATTATGAGTTATTGGAAGGGACGGCGACTTGCGGGTAAATGGGAAGTTTCATGATGCTACATAATTCGACTAACCCTAGCTAGCCACTCCGGTTCTCGTTCTCGGAGTCGTTTGGCAGAAGGGTTTTCAATGCTGGTGTCCAATATGTTCCTGTAGCGATGTGAGGGGCCCCCTACCAAGGAGGACCCCTTACCCGACACCCCTGGTGCCGTCGGGTCAGCTACATGTGCGTGTTCACCCACCTGTTACCAGCAGGGTAGTCAAGGGAGTCGCACCCGGCGGCCGTACCGCCAGAGTGAGTGTTCGGTGCCCGTCACGGAGCCGCCTTACGAAGAGCACCAGCAGGCCCACGGCCACGCAGAAACACAGTGTCGCCACCACGGCAACGCCAGCGCTGGCCGCAGAGCTAAGACCAGCCTTACCGCGCTGCCCGGTGGCGGCTGTGTCTTCGGCGGGCCCTGCTGTGGCAAATCCAGCCAGCTGGGCCTGCAACTGATAGATGCAAGCATCTGCGCCGAATGCCTCAACGCATTCCGGAGAGACCTCGTGCTGAACCCCGTAGGTGCAGTTGGTCAGAACCACCAGCAACGGGGAGATAACGGGGATGGGCATTGAGGTGGGTGACGCGGGGAGGGAGGAGTTCACCTCGGCAGGCGGCTGCTGCACGGCTGTGCTGGAAGGTGAGGAGGATGTGCCACCGCAGCTTGTGCTGCCACCACTACTGCCCAGCTGTGAGCAGCGGGGCCATACCTCCAACGAGAACTGCGAGTAGTTGAGGGCTGTGTTCAGGCAGCGCGGAGAGGGCAATGGGATGGAGGCCGGCAAGGAGGTTCCGGATGCCGCAGTCAAGGTTCCTTGTGGAGCGGGAGGGCACCAGAGGCCCGCTGAGATGCTGACGGCTTGCGGCTGCTGCCCGGTCCCCGGGGCCAGCAAGGCCGCTTGCTTTGCGGTGGCATTGATGCGCAGTCCAACATAACGCTCCAGGACGCAATCTACGTAGCGGACGGAGCCGCCTCCAGATGGGCCGGTCAGGATGAGGGGGCTGTACCCCGTGGGTGGAAAGTGGTTCCGCAGCCACAAACCCTGGAGCTGCAGCGAGCCTTGTGCCACAGTCGTGAGGCTGTCAGATACTGCTGTGGAGTTGCCAGGACCTACAAGCTGTAATCTATCGACTAAGCCGGAGAAGTCCAGGGTGACATACAGACCGCCGGGATTGACGGCGATAGAGCTTTCGTTATAGTCGTACCGGCCACCACCGAGCAGCAATACGGGCCGAGAGAGCACAATTGGTTGTGTCAAATTGATCCATTCCGAAGAATTCAGGCTTATTGATTCGCTTGTCACGCGAACCACCCTTATCCCAGGATGCCGCAACGCCCCAAGGAGTTCGGCCGGGGTTGCCACGTCAGCAACATCCTGGCCAAGCTGGCGACGCTTAACAAATGGTAGGGAGAACGATTTCTTCGCAGCAAACGGCGGGCAACGAAACTGGTCGTGACAATTGTCAATATCTTTGGGGCGGTATGAGGACTGAAAACTGGCCCAGGTGATAAATAGTAGTCCTGTGAAATATAAAATGGATAGTGCTCCAGAGATAGCTGACCAATATTTTTGTTGCCCCCCAGCGAGTCTCCGCCGCGACATATGTTCAGTGCGCCATAACGTTTATTAAGACACCGGCTCTGTGCAAGGGGCCACACCTTCCACGAACATCAAAACTTGACCACTCAACTCAACCGCTGCGCAGGTAGCCAATTGAAGGCCCACCTAAGGCATTCGTTTCAAACTTAACACATCCAATCATAGGTTCGACTTGACGCGTTTTTGTCACCTAGATGGTTTCAGTACTTCAGTATGAAAAGGTCCTAGTACAAGTAGGTTGCGAGATACACATCCACAACAAAATACGGTAATAAATTGAGACAAAGCGATTTTAAACGCAACAATGCATGCAATACAACTCTTTTGCTGCATCGGTTCAATGCACGAGCTCGCAGTACGCTGTCTGACGTTTTCACTTAAGAACGACTGGATCGTAGGCAGCAGGGGCAGTTTCGAATCTTTCATGTCGATACAGTATTGATTTACTAAATAACTCGTAAGTCGAGGGAGGAAGGTTAGACCAAAGGTACGAGCACAGAGTCATAACCGCTACATCACTATATGTTTTCGCATACTTGATTCCAATCATTTCCTAGGATTTGTAAAGCTCGAGGTCATAATTATTCACCGTCCGTACGCATGATGCTGAACACATTTCCATGCGACTGTAAAATAAATTTTGCGAGTTCTCACATACCATAATGAATAAATTAATTTTACATTATACTAGGGGCATCGTGCTTCCATTACTATAGTACGGCACATGAACAGGTGCGTAAGGGGTGAAACAGCGCCTGGGTGCCCAGCCCGTACGTAATGAATACATCTTCATTCTCACGCTGCGTATCGGAAATGGGTTGGACAAAGTCGGATGCAGGTGCATTTGGTCTCCGCTCGTTGTCTTGGTGTTTTTAAAAAAAAACGATTAGCAAGATTATGGATAGATTCTGTGCTACTGCTCTTTTTGAACGCTGGATATCATAAGAGTTACTCGTCCGTCAAAACGTTACCTGACCACCGCTTTTAACAGGCGTCTGAAGTGCTCTCAACCTGCCCGTCATGTGCTTTGGAGCATTCTGTTTTCTATTTCAAAATGCGATTCTATGAAACCTGCGAGTTATCTTACGCAAGGCAGTACAGAAGTACAGTTTACCCAGCAAGCTAGAATGTATTGTACGCCAGTTGAGATTGCGGAAGCACAAACTTTGGCAACAGACTACACCCGCAATAATTGCGCCTCAACCGATATTCCTACCCTCCGGAAGTACAGACCACGAGTGCGCACGAGCGAGCCACCATGCATCGTGAAGGACAGAACCATTGCGGAACCGGAAAGTGCTGTGCACGACAAAAATGATGTCAGTTAATAATCTATGTGACACAATCCGGACCGCCATCAACCAGCAAGAGAGCGCGAGTCGCAACCTAGCGTTATTAGCCGAATCGGCCGTGCACGCACACGGGTGGTTGTGCATGAGGGTGCCGAGAGCTTACAAACGTCCGATCAAGAAGTCGGACTCGCCTGCTTTCCTTTCACCTACGCTCCGTTTCCCTGTTTACCGTAATATGATACGCCTAGAAATCGAACAAGCACACGCCGGAAACCCCATCCTGCCTTAAGTAAAACTTGAATCCGATTACTCATGTACCCCACGCAAGTAACAGTCCGCCTGCATGGCACAACAACGATACGAGCTGTGCAATCCACAAATGTCACGACTGGCATGAAACGCTTCGACTGACATGCCAAATCACGCTTCCCCATCCTTCGCGAGTACCTACATGATAGAATGAATCCGGACCTTGTAGAGCACCCTTGTGCATCGGGAATATATTCATCAATGCCCAGCACAGGAGATTTGACCAACTTAGTACACCTTGGTGCGGACCAAATACAGCACAATCGGTGAGTAAACCAGCCGGCAAAGGGTCCATCTGGTCAAGTAATCATCAAGTTGGACTGTACCATCAGTTCCAAGCAGCAGGTGCCAATTTGCATATGTTTGTTTGCCTTAAAACGCGAGGTGCCAAAAATATGACTGAAGAAACACCGAAGGCTAACGACTAAGCGCTCCTGTGGAGCCAGGCCCTAAACGTCAGGACACCAGCTGACAACGCAACGCTACAAACAACTACAGTACACGCGGTTGCCACAGGGTCCGATGCTGCCCACGAAACCCAGCCTCTGGCGTTGAGCAGATTGCGGGTAGCCCTCATGGCTGCGACGAGGCCGAAGGAAGCGCACTGCCTACCCTTCTGGTGGCCATGCCTTCTGTATAGTGGCTTCGCATTCGTAGCTGCAAAGCCCTTGGGGCCTCCACCCCCGACTGTGCTGCGGCCACGTCTCTTCACGGACCTAGACACTGGCAGGTCTGCGGGGCCCGGGTTGCTCTGCTGCCCAGCAGCTGACCGACAATCAGATTGCTGTCTTCTACCACCACGACGACGACGGCCGCCATGTCTACGGTGCTCGACAGTACATTCTCTGTCACCTTCGCTCCTCTGCTCCAACTGATGGCCACTGCTCCCTACCTGCGTAAAACATAATTCACTGCTACTGCCGGTGGCTGTATTAAGCCTATCCTCTATCACCTGTTGACGCACCCCGTCCTCTTTTAGGCCCTGCTGCCGCGAATGGAGCGGAGCCAAGGCTGCAATGTCCAAGTCATCCGGGTCCCGATCTGTAAGGATCGCTTGGACCTCACCTTCGCTTAATCCCGGCAGTTGTTCCAAAAAAGAGTCCAGCCATTCCATGGGCCCTCCAGCAGGGCTAGGCAATAATTGTTTGGAGGCTCCACCTTCAGGGACCATACCCCTGCTATTGTGAAAGGTGCTGCATCTGCTCCCGGCGGCGACATCTATCCGTGACCCTGGACAGCTGGTTGATGCTAAATACATGGTAGAAGTACCCCCTGTATTACCGTTCCTGGCATCAGTCGTGGCACATCTGTACATATCAGTGCCTTGCACACCGGGCGTGCAGTATACTGCTTCAGTAGCTACAGTGCCTTCACCAAGAGCCACTTCGCCCGCTGGTCTAGATGAGCTGCTGGCCACACCGCCATGCACGTTTGGAATGCTCATTTGCAAGCCCAGCGCAAGTGCAAAAAGCCGCGAGTCGATGATGCAAGATGTCTCACTGCCACCATTTGCAGCACCGCAGCGGTCCCGCAGTTGCAGCAGGCTCTCAAGCAAATTATCGTAGGGGAGCAGCTCACACTGCAAGAGCTCACCAACTTCAGGGCTGGAGCGAGCTCCAATGCTTTCCGCAGCGTCCCCATCCACCTCCACCACAGCAAGCTGCGACACGAAGCAGGGCGGAAACGCGATATGGCACGGAGTCCCAATCATGAATGCGATATTGCTTCACACGAAACACAATTGTGCATTTCAGCTTATTTTCCATTAGGCCGGGCGAATTATGCGGCTGGCTTCTTGTTGTAGCATCCAAGAAGAAATAAATATAAATTAACTTCGGTTATTTGCGTCCTTGAGGTTTTACCTAAACATGGTAAGCCTAACTGTAAGATGAAGTGACCAGGCGTAGTGGTGAAACGCTAGGATATTAGGAAGACTCCGAGCTTTTGAAGGTAACCCCCCGAACAAGGAGACACTGAACCCGTACAGAAGTCGTTTCGGCCTCCTAAGCAACAAGGGCATTTAATGCCCTTGGGGGGAAGCAAGGATGAGAGAGAACTTTTAGATTGAAACCTTTGCTTGACGGGTCGTAACTGTCCTGAGACTTACAGCAAATAAAATCAATCTTTTCTGACGGGTTTAAGAGCTAGACGCTCTAACACTTCTAGACAAAAGAGTGAAAGAAGGGAACGATTCATATGGTTGTACATGGCACATACATGTTAGGTGGCATCGATGCATCCCATTAGCAATTGCTACGGCATTAGCGGTGGATACTTTGGTACTTAGTAAACCCGATAGTTGCACGCGGTTCCAAGAATCTGTCATGCATATACACTTATATCTTGTAATTAAACCGCCCACAGCCTGGCTGCAGGTATCTTGATACACACCATCTATCGCTCTGCTTTGGCCAAGAGCTACACCAGCTCACCGGCTATCCAGCAGAGGATTATACCGCCTTAGTACCAATCGCGCTATTGTACATGCTATCCAAATGTGTGTGTGTTATACATTCATACGTACTGCAGGACATACACACCTTACAGCAGCTATCCGTTAAACCCGCGCATTCCGAAAGCGGCGATGTGATATACATCACTTGTCCCAGGTAGCCTGCAGAGGCACAACACGTTACATCCGTCCTGTAGTTGGTGCGCACGCTCGGCAGCAAATGACATGAGGAGCCCCAGGATCTCCCATGAGGAAAGCAAAGCCGCTTCCCAGTTAACGTTCAGTTATAGCCTTTGCTAGGTTACCTGCTGCGACAGACATGAATGGAGATAGGGATTTATCGGCGGCCCGTCTAGCCCCAGGACCGCGACAACTTTCTTTGCGCGATGCCAGTTCCAAGCAATTATTCAAGTGTGCATAATGTAGTACGGCTGGGTACGGCAGCAGCAGCGGCTCCGGTTGCAGAGATCTTTTCCGTGTTTCCTTATTCCTTTGCCTCTCTGCTCTTTCCAATCTCCAGCGCGTATAGCTGGCTAAAGATTTCCCGTCCACGTCCCCGGTGTAGGTTTGGCGGACGGAGATAGCCAAAGGTTCTGCCGACGTGAGCTCGCGTCCAAGGGCGCGTCTGTCTCTTGTATAGGTCAGCGGGGCGATCGCTGCTGGAGGTGAACCGCGTGCTTTCCAGGTGGTGACAAGGCAGGGTTCCCCATCGCGGCCGTGCGCCTCTATATACTTTATGTTGCATCTGGTTTCGGAGCCAGCGGCATCAGGCTGCCAGGGATCCTCCAGGATCCTCATGGACGCGTCCGCGACATAAGAAAATAGCTAGCGTGCACTCTTTCGGTCCCGATGACGATCTCCAGCCATCATATTATACAACATTACTTGTTCGGGCACGATTGTTATGGCACGACTATTATGCCCCTGGAGTTCCAGGTTCTACCCCGTCCGAGAGCGGGCCAAAGACCCTAAAGTTAAGGGCAGGGTGCCCCCATGTCGATGGACGGTGACGACCCCAATTAAAGTGACCTGCGAGCTGACCAGTAGCGGAGTTGACGCCTTAGTTGATTCGGCAGATTCCGCTGGATGCTGGTGGTGGGTGCTGAACCTGGGAAAACCACTGATTTCGGAGAAGTCGGCATGGGAGACTGGATGAGGGTGCCCCGAAACACCGGGGAAGGTAGGGACTGCCAGGTTAGTGGCCACGGGTGATGTACCCCCCTATCCTACACACAACATTACTTTCGCCCTCTTGCCAGAAAGCAAGTTAGCCCATAGCACTGGGGGGGTTCCTGATATATACGGATTGAGAGAGAGAATGGTGCGAAAGGGGAAAAAGAGAAAGGGCACCAGTGCACCTAGTTCTTGTGCGTATCAACCTTTTAAGTTCCTTTGTTAGCTTTGATTGCCATGCGTACTCACCCGTCTCCTCACGCAGCTCCCGAAGCGCCGTCTCCTCAACCGTCTGCCCCGGCTCCACGAGGCCAGCTGGTAGCTGCCAGGCAGGATATGTGCAGCGCAGAATGAGGAAAGAGAGGAAAGAGTGGCCTTGAAAGAGATGGACTTGCAGCAGCCAAAGGGCAAACGTACGGAAACGGACGAACCACGATATCCCGATAACGTTTTGTAAACCGCATAGAAGCGTTGTAACATCCACCTTCATCGCTTCATCACATAACGTCCACCTCAACTAAATTCATTCCTGGACCGCCCCATGGGGAGGAATCTAGGTTGGATGAAGCTAGCAACGACGATGTTATCGCAGCTGAGCCGTTATGCCCTACAAACCCTCAAAGCCCAGCCTCAGCCTCGTCGAGGTCGAATTGCGGATGCATGTCTTGTTAAGAATGACTCTGCAGGCAGAAGAACTCACCTCGATGACTAGACCGTCCAACGGTGGCCGAAACTGCACCACAACGGGAACTCGCTGAGGTCCAGATCGCGACACGACCTGACATGAGTGGTAGGTAGGTAGGTAGGTAGGTAGACATTGGAAACGGCAGAAGGCCGGACGGGGTCTGGGCAAACAGATGGCGGCCATCATGGCAGTGACCAGAAACAGTAGGAGACAAAGGCTCGTATATCCAGGCCACATATATACGCTGTTCCAAGCCAGTTTTGCTAACAATGAAAGTTTTAGGTAGTACGAAAATCATTGGGCGCCGAATTTACCATTCAAGACACCGCTAAGCGATACACATTCCGGGAATTAGTAGTAATATGTTCAACGTCTTCCCGTCACCGGGTTGAACACACGTCACCTGAATTAAGGGTACGATGCGCACAGTGGCCGAGCGAGTGTAGCTATATGTACGCCCCAAACCCTCCGCACAACGTGCGGTGAGCGGCGGGCACGTGTGCGAACCTGCTTGTATGGTCCCCCACCTTTGCAAAGACCGCTACGCCATCACAATTGCTTTTCATCGCCGCCCCTGTTCGCGGCTGACGAGCCACGGCTTCCCAGTCAAAGCACCTGAAAAACAATCCGAAAAGCTTCGTGTTTGAGTGAACAAATCGACCTGCTACTGCCAGATTCTTAGGTTTCAGTTCCGTGCCCCAATGGCCTGAGGCCGAATTACCGATATTACCGAAAATATTGGAGATGTGTCCGGCTCGCACGTACGCAAGGACAAACAAGACATACAACAATCCATATATGAACAAACAAAGTAACAAGGAAAGCATTTTTCTTCAATGTCTAAAATGATAAAGTAAGGTTAATCCCCACCATGCTTCATGAAATTTATGGGGCTACCGCATAACATGCTAAAACGACAATAACTAAAAGGAATCAAATCGATTACTAGGCTAGCTGTGAAAGCGCACATTTTGCCAGCGACGGGGAAAATTCCCGAGGGCCTTACACTACTAGGATTCGTTACAGTGGAGGTGAAAATACAGCACACAGATATTGCAAAATAAGCCACCCAAACCAACAAAAGTGCTTAAAATAAAAATAAAAATAATAAATAAATAAATAAATAAATAAATAAATAAATAAATAAATAAATAAATAAATAAATAAATAAATAAATAAATAAATAAATAAATAAATAAATAAATAAATAAATAAATAAATAAATAAATAAATAAATAAATAAATAAATAATAAATTGCAGTAGCAATCACAAAGTAGTAACTGTCGAAGAAGTCAAGGGCACACAGAGAACAGGGTGTCGACGCTCGCAGTTTGCTTGGAAGCGGTCCTTCAGCCGAAGCACGTGGGGGTGCCGTGTGAATGATATAACATCCCCAACAGCATTTTGCTAGGGAATCTGCGAGCCGCTTATTCAGACGGTACTACAGAGCCATTGAAGGGATAAAGGCACTGTAAATTCAGGCTCACTTAACTTAGAAACAAACCCGGCTCGAAGCAGCTGAACCGCTAGCAATCGGAGGTAGGTGCAGTGTTTGCTGCCTTGTCACTACCACAGGGCAAATGTGTGGCTGGGTGTATGCCCATACGCCCAGCAAGAGGACATAAGGGAGGTTTGCTGCTCAGGAAGAACAAATGCAGCAGCACAAAGAAACGCGGGTATGGTTTGACCCAGGAAACCCGGGTGTTGCACGCAACACAGGTCAGGCTGCTTCACCAATATCGCACCTGCCGAAATTATCTTCGTACTGTTGGTGAGCGTACATCCACACCCCGTTCCACGTGGTCACACGTCGCCGCCGCCGCGAGCGGTATCAATATGCGTATATCGAAGCAGAGAGTAAGTAGTAGGCGATAGGGAGGGATAAGTGAGATAACCTTCCCTAAGCTACCAGAAACTCTGATCTTAGAACTATTGGTGAAAGCCTCGAAGCGCCCAATCCATGCAGATGTATGTGCCCTGTGCGAGGGACCCTCGGGCCAGCAAGATGGCAGGGCCTAAAATTATATCCCCAACAACTTGTATTTTCATATGCTAGGTAGCTGTTAGGCCCTGCTCGGGAGTTGCCATGTAGCGGATACTAGGGCCGCGTTTAGATGTGACGGCAGAGCGTTGGTATAAGGCAGCCGAGGACGCATACAGCATTTTAATGACGCTCGCTAATAAAAAATATATCCATATATACCTTCAGCCTTTGTAAGCTGAGCCACCTAAATCCGTCCGGTGTGCAGTCCTGTCGATTAACTACTCGACCGCATGCCAGGCCCTGCGGAATTTCCATCTGTTCGTTCGATGATTAAAGAGATGTCGCTAATATTTTGTCGCCGGTTCGCAAGTGCGTTTTTGAGTTAATAGCCTTGGATGTCGCCGTAGTGTAGCTTTAAGCATTGCAACTTGCAAACTTCAAATCTAATCCATGCTTCCCGAGGATTACAGTTACGAGATCTAAGCGATAACTTCCATTTTTCTTGGTAGTTGCCTATGGAGTGGTTCTGGAGGTACAGCACAGCCGTAATGCCTCGATTTGCATTTTCATTAGGTTTAATATGTCACTTTATATAACAATAATGGATACCCCAACTACAGGGGTGTCTTTATGCCCGTAAAGTGACCTTATGGGGTAAAGTTCGTTGTAGGTAATCCCGTACCACCCCGTACCCATGCTGGCGACGTAAACACAGGCCGTTTTCCAGGAAAGATCCGATCTGTCATCCATGTTAACCGACCCAGCCACCTCAACTACCTGCAGGGCTCCCCGGTTCCTGCAATAATAGTGATAGATGGCCGTTTCCCGTCCCCGTTGTCCAACCAACTTTGCAAGCTTATCTAGCACTGTCGACTCCATGTCTGCTGCACGCACGGACAATGCTCGATCCTTGTGGTGTGCGGGCCAGAAACAACCTCTGTTGGCCTGCTATGCGTTTACCTGACATGCATAAGCAAGTTGCTCCTCATCCCCGACTCCCTCCCCCCTTCAGCATCCCGCACCGTGCCATGAGCCAAAATCGGGCGCGGATCTTTATGTCGATTGTGGGCAACATCAGTAAGATTAGTTAACATCAGGACACCGGACTCAAGACTCGTGGTTTGGGGCCTATGCGGCCTTTCAATCGCCATGGGTAGTTCCACCAGGTGATGGTGAATGACACCAGACTCGAAAGCTGAGAAACCACCAGTGCCCCTTTCATGTCCTTCTCATTCCCCCGCCCCGCATGTGTCGCAAACTTTCTGATCACCTCGAAGCAATGCTGCTCGGCGCCACTGCTTGCGCCTTCGCCACATAGTAGTTTTGGCGTGCTGGCATTACTGACAGGAGCATGTGTCAAGTAACGTTGACCAAGATCCCTTTGGATGGTGGTTGTCACTAAACTGTTTTTCCCAGCAAGGACACCGTGATATAGTCTCACTCTCGGATGGGGATGCAATGGCTGGACACGAGAGCGTTACACGCACGCATGGTACTCCTTAGCCCAGATGCTGCCCACGTCGTGCACTGTTCATTGGCACCCTAAGCCTCGTTCCGGTAAGCAAGTGGTTCTGCTTGCGAGTCCCGGCTACATAAGTAGCGTTTCCCCACTGAGCCCCATTTGCTTAGGACTACTCGGAATCTCTGGGGGCCGACACCTCCATCAAACGGATACTCGACAAGGTCTCGGCAGGGTCAACGCTGGGACGCAATAACGTTGCGTGCTCGTCAATGTTGTTGCCCGACTTGAGGATGACCTGGAGCACCAGCTGCTCCAGCAGGGATCTGCAATCGGCTTCTTATTACTCTCATCCAACTCTGCGCCAACCGAAGTACTCCTCGCGTGGGTCCACCAAACCTCGGACTTCACCTTCGGAGTTGACTTCAGCCACGTCCAGCCACCAACCTTAGGAATGCGTAAAACTGCTCAGTTACAGCTTCGGAATACCATTTTGCGCTGTCAAGTCGCTTCGACACACAACTGGCCCCCCAGCAACCCCCATACGCACATGAAGAGAACATGGCCATTTGAGCCCACGTGGGAGGCCCCTGGTGAGGAGCGAACCAGCCGTTCGACCCACTGGCTGCTGCATCCTAAACGACATTACATTCCTCACCGCGGGCAGCCTTCGTGCAGCTGCACACGACGGAATGCAGAGAAGCTTTGCAGGTCGCACCAAAGAACACCGAACGTGTTGCGTCCCAATACTACGGCCTCCGCGTTGATCCATTGCGGGTTGCTGTACATGATGCCAGCCACTTGACCCTGGGCCCCGAACCCGTCCAGCACTAGGACCTCCTTCCGCCGCACTGCGCCGCTACTTGGGGTGCCGTGGCCGGGCTCATCCCCCCGGCGGCCCGGGAATGTCAACTCTGCACGCGACTCGTAGTCCGGCGGCAATCGGAAGGGATGGCCTTTCTGGGCCGCATAGGGGCCGGGCTTGTCCAGAAATATGCGAAAGGATGTCTCGCCTGCTGGTATATTACTATCACCTGAATTGCAGCAAGAGGATGTCCGCCACGCCGGTGCTGTGATTCTGATGTCAGCTGGTCTGCTATCCGCACTGATAAAAAGCACGCAAAGTTATATTGTGATGTAAGAGATGTCCCGCCCCGTTCACCTAACAGTTATTCCCAACCTATAAGTGAAAAGCCCATCAACGTTACCCGTTAGCTTGCGCGCTTCAAGCAATTGTGGACCTGTGTGCTGCAAAATAACGTGTTCGATGCCGTGTGTGCCGTACGTTCCCCGCCAAATGCCCACGAGGGGATGTGCCGCAGAAATTAGCGGCAGCTGCACGCGGGTCTTTCCAATCGCTTCGAAACAGCGTGGAGCCGCGAGCAAGTCCCTCGCACCCGGGCCGCAGCCGGTCGCCGCCTCGATGTCACCAGGCCTTGGCATGTAGTGTCCTGGGTTGACCACAGCACTTTGTGAAATCCTCACACTGGAGCTATCGGCAATATCCAGGCCCACGTCGCGCCCGGTGACGACTGGCTCTACCTCATCTGGGTCCGCTCTCAAGCTTTGCTCAGCCGGGTGCAAGCGACTGGAGGCAGGAGGGAAGGGAATGCCCTGTGAGGGGTCGGTGCCGTACCTTATAAAGCCAGGACTTCAATGTTGTACGGCAACACCGACCAGGGCAAGAAATGGCGCTGCCAGGGGGCCCATGTCCACGTGAGGCCCCGGATGCCGATGGCGCGAGGAGACCACCAGGAGACCCGGGGAACATCCTCCAGCACAATCGTAACGATGCGACATGCGAAGTCGTGCAACCTTCACGCATCAAGAAGAAACAGATTATGGATCTCCCCCCGCATACATATGTCTCGAGCGTCTCCCCTTTCACACGTATGTTCCATGGTCAGCACAGACGTCCCTACCTGTACGTTACCGACCCATTCCACTTTTGATTCATAAGGCCGTACAAGGTCACAACCACCCGCTGTACACGTTCGTGGAATGAATGTCCCTCCAGGACATCCAGGTCCACAATTGGAAGGTCGCCACCATTGTCAATGCCAGTGTTGCTGCGCCGTCTGCCGCCGTCTGCACTGCTGGACCCTGCAGCACCTCTGGAATCGGGGGTGAATGCCGCGGCGCCTGCACCGGACCCATCAGGGTAAGATGACGATGAGGGTTACACAGGCCTGCGCGAATACACACAGCCGAGCGACCTCTGCGGTGTCCCCCACTGACGAATCCATCCAAAGACGCTGCGAGCCAGTTACATCTCCACCTCCACTTCCACCTCCCTTTACGCGCCACCCTAACCCTGCTGCTTACACCATCCATCTGACGCTTCTGACGCACGACATAACCGATATGTATGATATGACCCCCACCCATCCCCCCACCTGCGCTGAGCGCGGTGACCTCCGATAACCGCGTGACGGTACCCGCGGGGGCCCAGCGGCAGACTGCCTCCAGCTCCTGCTGCCGACAACAGCCGCTGCGACATGACACGACATGGCACATAACACCTATGAATGGGAGGATGACAGCGAAGTGAAGCCGACAAACCTCGGGGGTTACCCAAACAGTTGCCGTAAGCAGCCTTTTATTTTTTGTACTTCCCATTCCAACACCAATCTCAGTCCGATCTCGAGCTTTGACTTGTGCAGATCACATTTAAGTACCGGTGAGGCGTTTCCTCAACAGGCAATATGTGCGTGTACGTATTCACTGCGTTTGTGAATTGGAGACGCGCGGCGAGCAAGGGGGGTTAGGATGTGTCGCTGTGTTGGCGGAAGCGCGAACAAGGCACTCCCATAGGGAGGGAGGGAGGGAGGGAGGGAGGGAGGGAGGGAGGGAGGGAGGGAGGGAGGGAGGGAGGGAGGGAGGGAGGGAGGGAGGGAGGGAGGGAGGGAGGGAGGGAGGGAGGGAGGGAGGGAGGGAGGGAGGGAGGGAGGGAAGCATTGCTAACGAAGAGAAAGGGCGGGCTGGCGAGTTAGAGGAGCCGAACCAAGTCACCAAGCCAGCAATCACTCGTTAAACCCGCCGCTCGGAGCCCCCCCTAAGTACACCTGCAGCGGAAGGTGAAGCTGCAGAGCTCATTTCTTTTGCCACCCCAGCAGTACGGATGAGGGCGCCGCGCCATGGCGCGCAATACATCCTGGGATGTGCAGTCCGTGTGCTGCAGACCCGCAGCTGCGGCGGTGCCTGGCTGCGCGTTCCTGGCATCTACGATGGACGCTCCGGCACCTTCTTCGGCGTCCCTGGCACCGGCTTGCATCGTCGTAAGCAGCGGTTGCACCTGGGTAGGTGCAGAGCCACTTTCAGCGCTGCCTCCAGCTCCACCCATGAAGGCAGCTGCAGTGGTCATATCCTGCTCGAGTAATCCTCCGGGGGCATCCTCCTCAAAACGGAGCTGCAATTTAGCCATATGAATTCCCTCAGCTTCAAACGGATCCTCCTCTTCCATGAGAGGTTGATGCCCAGTAGATTGGTTTTCCAGGGTAGCCAGGCGCTGCAGCAAGCTATCAAACATGTTCCTGCCGCGCAGGCAGCTAACCGACGCATCTCCGTTTAAGGACTCATAGGACACTCGGAACACTGGCACGACGGTAACGCCAGGTTCCGCCAGCTTAAGGCTGGTGACGATGCCGCCGATTATGTACGGCGGAGAAGGGAAAGCAACCAGTAGTGAGCCGAGAGGATCAGCCTGGCCACACCAAGGACCAGCGAGCAATGCACCGTAGGTTCGCAGCACTCGACAGTACAGGCGCTGGAAGCTGGGGACATGCCAGGCGTCAGGTGACGCGGCAGCCACGGAGCCGACTATGGCCTGGCAGATAGGGCCCCACACGATGCGATCCTCAGTTGCCGGTCCAAAGAAGCGTTTGCATACGGAGCCGAAAACGACGATGTCCCGTGGGCCAAGGAACCGCAAGATGCCTATCAGGACCATGTCCGGTAGGTCAAGGATATTCATTGCGTAAACGGAAAATTTTTCAGCATTTGTGTCCGTTTGCGCCATCGCAGGCAGTTGGAAATTTCCCTACTAGTGCTCTGTCCGGATGAACGGATTCTTCACATAAAGTACACTTAGGGCGATTTACAGTGCATCAGTGCTTTGACTCTGCGGGGAAACAAAATCAAGTCTTCTGCAATATACGACGGACGATTTTGGAGCCAGGTGGTTTTTGTTTACATGCATCATTGTCTTTGGTTTAGTTTTTGACGAATACCTTACTTAGCCCTATGTGTTGTAATTTCAGTGGATATTTGTGAATATTAGTTGGACACTTTTTGGTGTCCTCTACCCGGCATTGTTTCTTATCCTCCTTAAGTGGATGAGGTGTCATTTCTGAAAACATCGATGTGTATGTTTAATGCTGGTTACGGCGTCGATGCCTATAAGGCCTCACGTGATCTCGGGTTTAATATTCTTTTGTTGACGAGACGGTGTTGATATAAATATTTATCATACTAACACGTCACCAGGCCTTTATACAAGGCCTCGTGTTCCCAGTGGGCGAACGGTTAGCCAGCGCACATAAGAATGAAATGAATGTAAAGACCGTGATATAAACGATCCAGGATTTGGCATGATGCTATGAACATACGATGGAAACGATTCACGGTTCTTGAAATCTTGAAAAGTTGGCCAGCGCTGGTTAGTGGTTCCTGATAATGTCAACTTGTTAGGTTTTAGTTTCTGTGATTCTGGAGTTGCCCTCCACCCCTCGACACTCCTTGAACCGTCCGCCACTCCGTAAGTACGATGGCTAGGCATGGCTGAGGCACCAGCAGTTGAAGGTGACCAGAAACCCGGGGGACAAGGTGGATAAGTGGGGGTGACAGAATGACACTGCGAAACAACCCTACGAATATATGCTAAGGAAAGATTCGTAGCACAAAGAGGGCGACCTAAACTGGTGGCTGCAGTGCCACCAAGTGGGATCGCAGCGGGTTTCGCATACAGATTTGTGCTGGCACTTACGGGGCTCACGGGCTATACGTAGAGCGGCACTGGACTTGCGTCTTATTTTTTGAAGTCATTGCATTCATTCCACTAACGTGCATTCGACCTTAATTGAAGAGGAAGATGTCACACGGTACGTGATGGCCAATAGCCATGATGGCGAATTACCTTCGCCCGCGCCATTCTACATTGCCTGATGATGGCCTGTGTAGTGTCCTTGCATGCATCGTGGTAGGGGCATGCCACCCCCTGCATGCGACCCAGGAAATTGGGGTCCGCGGCTTCAGTCACAACCAGAATTTCCAAAGATAAATATAAATGTCTTTTTATACCCAACTAAGTAACACAATGATATCCGCAAGGCCAAGCGTAGGACAACCGTATCAGGCCATGCATGGTCCGAAGAGTAGACACGCAAACACCATCGAGCGAGCCTTGTATCTGTTTTGCATATTGCAGAACACCCACACCACATAACCACACCTACATATATACAGACACCCACTTCACACGAACATGTGCAGTCGTAGATGTTTGTGAAAGCATGCAGTGCTCCTGAAGCAAAGCTTTACAAGCAACGGAGATATGATTTCAACACCGGAGGATGAAGAAATGCGGTCGCGACAGTATCTGACTGCAGGGGTCCCACAAGCGCACGTCAGCAAAGCGGCTTCTGTGATATCAGACTGAACACGAGTCAAGGCAACGAGTCAGGGCAACATGATTTGTCCCTTGATTCAGTACTTGGCTATAAAACCCATTACATACATGGGGACGGGCTAGGCCAACGTATACGTATATGCGCCATGCCATACATCTCAACCAGGCAAACTGATTATTGCAAATAAGGATCCATACAGCGAGCCGTCGCATGGTTAAGATCAGATGAATACAATAGTCGGGATCAAATGTGTTGGAGCGAGCGCCAACGAGGAGGTTGACGGAAGAAATACACTAGCTGGCTCGTCCAGCGGAAATCTTGCCTTTCTCAGGAAGGGGGAGGAAACGGGTGTCACACCATCTTGTGATCACAGCAGTGCGTAAGAATATAGCTGATTTTTTAGGCATAGCAAACCTAGGACAAATGCAGGCGCAGATACGGCCCTAACTAACTCACGTCCACGCTTTGTCACCGAGCAGATGAATCCTCCTAACTTCCTAACACGAGCATCTGTACATGTAACTGCCAGCCAGGCAGAAGGCAAATGCCAGCGAAGCCCTGGCCGGGCCGGTCGAGCTCATCACTAACTGACCAGGCCAACCAGCATTCATCTCAGGGCGAGCTCATGCCGTTCCGCAAGACGTTTGATTGCAAGACGACCCATGAAGAAGCTTATTAATACCAGCGGTTTGCGCCGTTTGCCATCTACCCCACCTGCAGTGTCCCTAAACTGTACCAACATACTCAACCAGTGGATGCAGCCCACAAAAAGTGTCTGCATGGAATCTAGGTTGTCCCTGCCTGCACAGTCTAGAGAGTCCTCTTGCCTCACATGTTTCATAACACGCCGCTTAACATTCATTCATGCGACATCATTTTGTTGTAAGAAATAAGCGTGTGCCGCGGCAGTGCTTTCTCGCGCTTGTCGCTGCCCAGCTTAGAAAAGAACACATCACCGGCCGAGCGGAGCTACCTCGCACCGTCTGCCACCGCCTCCAACTTCATCTTCGCACATCCATTACGATCACGATGTGCGCCGTTCACAAATTCGCTCACATGACCACTATCCCTCAAATCCTTAGACCATGCCACGCGTAGCTTACCACCAGGCCAGCCCACCCCATGCGCTTCAGCACACTCCCCTCGAGTCAGTCGTCCTCCTCGTCATCGCTCTCCCGGTGGCGGGACCTATCGAAACGGTCTTCATCGCTGTCCGAGCTGTTGTTCCCTGCCAAGCGGCGCCGTGCCCGCCGTACCAGCCGAGCCATGAAAGCCCTCATCTCGTCTGCCGGCGTCAACAGCCCTTGGTGAGCCAGCTCACTGATGAGACGCGGGGACACCACCGGCAGACCCAGCGCAGCGTCCAGTGCGGAATTAGAAATGGACGGTTGATTAGATGGCGGGTCAGAGGAGCGCTCGCCCTTAGACCCTCCGTCCGCAGCACTCCCGGAATCGTCCCTTTCGCTGTTGCCGCTGCTGCCACGACGGCCGGGGCCATCCTTGTCTTCTTCCTTGTCGTCATCGCTGTCACTGTCGCCCTTGCTGACATTGAGGTCGCCAGTGCTCGCCTCCTCCCTTCCCTCCCCGCTGCTGGCGATGCTCGAGTATGTCCCACGTGTGGCGGTCGCAGCATCAGACCCGGAGGCCTCCTCGTTCATGTTGTTGAGACCGCTTAGACTGCGTTCGTCAGATGTCCTTGAGGCAGGCGGTTTACTATCCGTCCCAGGTGGGGGTGGCGGTCGCTGAGCCAGCTGCGGCGCCTGCTGCTTGTCTGAAGCGATTGTTTCGCTCGCCTGTTGACCCCAAGTGGAGGCGGAGGCTGGGGCAGCTTCCAAGAGTGCACTTGCAGATGGCGATAAGGTGTAATTGAAGGGATTGGTCTTGAGGGAGAAGCGGATGGCAGCCGAGCCGCTGCGCCGCAGGTACCGTTTTAATAGCCAGTAGCCCACTGGTGCAGATCGGGGAAAGGCAGGAAAGACAGAA
This sequence comes from Volvox africanus, assembly GCA_030268105.1. Taxonomy (NCBI): domain Eukaryota; kingdom Viridiplantae; phylum Chlorophyta; class Chlorophyceae; order Chlamydomonadales; family Volvocaceae; genus Volvox; species Volvox africanus. The sequence goes on from BSDZ01000078.1 coordinate 6,819,444, forward strand.
AGGAGGCGCGGGTTTCGGAGCCGGGTAAGCGGCAGGGGGCCCAGCACAGGGAAGTGGGTGTTAACCACCAGACGATAGACCCGTTGCTTGGTTTACTCGCTGCATTTGCCTCCAGACCCCAAGCGCTGAATACTTTGATAACGGGGAGGTGGACCAGTTTCCACCATTTTATGCAGCGGTCTGCACGAGCATGGTAAGCCTGACCGCCGCTTGCCTGGCTTTTCCTCACATCCATATGCACACGGGCTCTTGCGGACGCACATGCCCACTTAATTGTCCTGTGGTTTCCCATGCTTACCTGCCGCAATTATCACCCAGCCAGACACCAAAACGTACACGTACTTCCAGTCGTCAGTGTAATACTGCCGCTTGATTGGGTCGAAAATCAAATGGTTATCGGGAATGAAATTCAGGACAACCACGGATACCACCTAGAGAGAGGGGGAAAGACGAAGAGGGAAAAGGGGGGTCGCACGAAAAATCGAGGGGGGCAGGGAGAAGGGGGGCGCCAGTAACAGGAATGAAAGATTGGAAAGGGCATTCGGCACCAAATGCGGGTTTAAGGAGGCATAGTATTGTGTATAAATGTGGATGTGGATGTGGATGAGCACCACGTGGTGAGGGCGGACTCCATTCGATTAAACCCATCCAGTCCACACCTGCGACCAGGTTGCTAGCACGAAGCCTGTTCCTCTGCCGATGTTGACCGCCCCGATGCAGCAGGGCCACATAATAGCGGTCATGGCCGCCAGCAGTCCACACAATATTGCATTTGCCAGCATTACCTGGGCGGCAGCGGCGCGGCACCGGGTACGAATCAGTGTGCCGATCACCAGCGCCCTCCGCCGGAGCTACAGAGCCTGTGTGATGGTCAGAGCCCGGAACCCCATCGCTCACCCCTTGTCGCCACCACCCATCCCCGCTTTCGTACAACCCACCTTGTAGCTAAGTAAATTCGGCTTACCATATAATTAGGTATACGGGCTGTAAGCATGATACCTATAGGATATATGATACCTAACAGAATGTTTGATGCACATAATCAGCAGATTGCCTTACATCTTGGCAGGGGAGCCATTATTAAAATCACCCTGATGGAGTGCTTTGGCCAAACACTGACGTGTTATCATACCCAGACTGTAACTTAATATGTGGGTTACAAAGGAATCGGGAGGTTCAATGGTTTCTATCAAACCCAAATAAAAAACCACTTCCGAGCCCCGTTAGGATGACTGCGCTACAAAACTGTAAGGTACCCTTCGGTAAGGTACCCTTCCGACGCCCCCTCCACCTGCCCTGCTCTGGGGCCTCACCACCAATGGCCCTCCTCACCGCCAGTGGATAGGTCTCCAAGAAGAAGAGGTTGTAGCCCGCCATGCCCAGCCTCAGGAGCTGCACCACACGCACGTACAAACCTCGGTACTTGATGTCCAGGTTCTCACTGGGGAAAAACACCTGAATCACCGGTGCACCAGTGGGCGCCAGGCGGAAGGCGACAGAACTGGGAGTGAGGATGGGCTCACGCATACAGTAGCGCAAGAAATGATGGGGCAAGGGTAACGGACAGTTGCGTGTAGAAACCACCCTGCCCGGGTGGTCCGACCTCGCTATCCCCCATTCTCCGCGTCTGGCTTCACGACCTGTGCTATCTTTCCCATATCTATTTTGAGAGTGTCCGTCTGGGTTTCCGTTCAGAAATAGGCTGACGTCTTTAAGTGTTCCAGCGGATAGCTCCTGTGGTAGCATCCCCAGACTTATGTTTATGTCTGTGCCCGTCGCTTCTCGAATCCCACCTCAAATGGAGTGAGTGTGGCTCTGGGGACGTACAATCCCAGTGCCAACATCGCTGCCACTGCACCGTACAGGTGGCGCGGGTCGATCCAGCAGGTGATGTTCTGGTTACGTACCAGCTGCCCACTTTCCAGCCGGCAGTCCAGTTGGCTGGAAGGGGAAGGGGAATCCAGGGGAAGTAGAGGGCCGTAAAGGGATAATGAATGTGGACATGCGGCGTACGAGGTGAGAGAAGAGAAGGATGGGGAGAAGGCAATCAAGCGGTGTACCATGCAGAAAATTAGGGGCACATAAACTGCAGAAAACAGCCTCACCACCACTACCTGCTGATGTACTGAGGTATTAATACCCGCCCTCCCTGCTCCCCCACATAGCATTACTTGAAACCAATAGTGCGGCAGACCCAACCCTTATTTGGCGTCACGTGCCACGGGACAGGATGCTGCGCGCCTGGACCCTAGCCTCACACACCAGGACACCTTTTGCTGTTCTCCCTACTCTCTCCCCCCCCTTGAAGTGCAAGGACGTAGTTCCATCTCGGTGAGACGCTTCGTGGTTCCCTCCTGACCCCTGCAATCTGACATCATCCTTCTCAGCAAGTCCGTTTTCCCCAGCCGATCCTACCTGAGCAGCCCCGAGGTTATGGTCAGGTAGGAGGCCTGACCCAGGAAGGGCATGATGACCCGCTTCAGTCCTGCGGGCGTCTGTGGGAAGAATACCGCGATCCACACCAGCATGAAGGCCAGTAGTGCAAATACCTGCATGGAGCACAGCAACGGGGAGGGGTTCAGAAACGGGGAGGGGAAGCATCAATGATGCCATTAAAATCTGTCAAAGACAATCTTTTAGTGGCTGTCCTCCTGCCGTCCTCTGCTACCCTCCCCCCTCCCCTTCCGACTCTGCATCAATCTAAGCCCGGACAGAAGGCAATGAGAGTCGGTGAGAGGCTGGCCGAATATGGAAGGTTTTCAGGTTCCCGATGTAACGGCTTCAGGTCTGCTGCTACCGCCTTCAATAGTCGGGATCGAGTCCCCAAGCGCACCAGAGACTACATCCCCATGCGTAGTCACCAATTGACATCAACCCGTTTCCCCTTCGCCCCCTCGTGATGTCAGCGGGGTCAGGGAACAGGTTATGAGACTCTCGCACGTACCTGGAGGAAATAGGCGGCAGGGCCCAGGTCCAACAGCGCCCAGGGAAATATTTGCTTGAGGAAGGAGGCCTTAGGATAGGGTATGCGGCGCTGGTAACTGAAGGCACACAGCTGCCAGAACTCCAGCACCAATGTGAACAGCGCGAACACGTTGACCCAGTGGGCCTGGTCAGGGAGGTAGCGTTGAGAGGGGCGGAATACACGACTTGGACCTGGACGGAGCGAAGTCGTGAGAAGTTGCGAGGTCGTGATTATGGTCGGGGTCGGGGTCGGGGTGTGAGGAGGAAGGGCTTGGATGAGGCAGACGGGTATCAGCAGGGGTGCAGACTGCAGCGCAGGTATAGTTAAGGGCACTTTACGACAATGAGGTGGACGACACCGAAACACGAAGATTCCCTCCAAAATCCCTTCCTCCCGAAGCTTAGCAGCAAGGGTCCAGCAGGACCCCCCAAGCCGACCCCCCTCCCCCAGGAAAATACCCCTACCTTCCAGCTAGACAGTGTGGTGCCCTTCCTGAAGTTGGGGAATCGGATGGTGTCCGAGGGCTTGTACACCTTGAGCTGGCTAGGGTCCTTCCGCAGCTGGGCCACCGCCGCCGCCATGCCACAGAAACCGATCACCACGTAAGCGGCCACCAGACCTGCCATCCACCGCCGATCGGGAAGGGTGTCGGGTTCCATCTGCCAGGGGTTTCATTGGGGGGCAAGCAAGAGTGGATAGAGTTAGGAAACCGAACCGGCCTAAATGGCAACGTGGATGGAAAACGGCGACTCGATGACGTCAGACGTAATAGGGCTTCGCCTCCAGGAAAAGAGCCAGGCGCACAAATCCGGAATCCTGGAAATGGGCTGTCGCCCTGCCACTGTGAATGCACCATCCACTGAATGCATGGCGGCACACGAGAAGCCTCAGAGTTATGTCACTTAGTGTGCTTGTAGCCCTGGTGGGGGCATCGCCCGGCATATGCTGAGGGACCACCAAATTACGCCTGCAAGTTATATCCCCTCCCGCCCCCACTTCCCACAGATGGCGGCCACCACAAGACTTGCAGTCCTACAACACCCCTCAACAATCTCACATTTGCCAAGCCTTAACCTACGATAGTCCATCCTCCAGCAACTCATCCTGACACTGTCTGCCCCGCCAAACAGCGACCCATTCCTTCTCAACCCCGCTCTTCTGATTGATGCACATGGATACGGCTGGCGCTTAGAGAAGTGCCCCCCACCTCCCGTTTCCATTTCCTCAATCTGTATCGGTCCCAACCCCATCATCCACCCTCAGCCTGGCCCCTTCCCACCGACCGACCCAACCTCTCTACCCTATATGGTTGTTACTCTCTTTACACTATTTTAGAAACTGCCAAATTGAACAACGTAAACCCAGTCAAATATTTACACAAAGTTTTTAAGAGTGGCATATATTACGTAGACTCTACACATTTTGCATCACGACTACCGATAACCCAGGCAATAATTCTCCTTGTGCTACGATCCAAGGCTTTGATAAATAATTCTTCATATTACGTTTAATACCAGTAATAAGTATCAGCCCCCAAGTTTACAGAGTAGTTCTTCTAATACTTAATTCTTGAGCTGTTTGTGGCCATCAGTAAAATAAAAAGTAACTTTGAATCCATTTTTTTTGCGGCATTTCGAAGAGCTAAAAATATTATTTTTTGAATTGATAGCGCTATGAGAGGTTATCGCAGGAGCAAACAGGCTATTAATAAGCTTGCTGCAAAAATTGTTTATTAAATAATACACAGGTAAATTGTTTTCTCGTGCTACGGCAATCGCAGCCATATCCATTACTCAATACGTTTGGTACTAAAATGTATAGCAGAAACTTCTTCTGTTGCTATCGAAGAAATGGCACATTTTCAGCTAAAACAATTTGGAGGAAGCAAAGGATGCTATATTTGAATATATAGAAGTATTTTACAACCGCCTCCCAATGAGTCCCAATGAAGCATATGCTCATTACATTTCTCCATGTCTCTACCTTTCCTACCCTCCTACCTTCTCGCCCCGTCCCACCCTGCGCCCACCTGTAACGCAACTGCCAGCACCGCGAACGGGAAGGCCATCAGGAACCCCGACATAACCAATGCGAACGCTCGTCCCACGTCGCGGAATACCACTGCACCAAACACCATCAAAATATCACCAGCAGCGCCCCGCAGCTGCTTCCAGGCCAGCAGGGCAGCGGCGCGCTGCAAGCGGGACACTTCGCGGGCATGCTCTTGGACCAGGTTGGCCTCATCCAGCGCACCCGACTGTGAGGGAATCGGAAAAAGCGCGATGAGGCCAAGGACTGTGGATTAGCGATTTGATCAGCTTTCATTGGCAAGAGCAGTGGGGGTGGTTACCATCTAACATAGATAGGAGGGAGCTCAGTAACTTGCTGCGTGCGTCCCCACAGCACGGTCACTCGGGCCCCCTAGCACATCAGAACACTTTGTGTGCTTCACGTGGCATCTTGCCTTGTTGCTCAAGGCGCAACTTGCACTCGGGCCGTGGAGGCCATTAAGAATGGTTCCTACCCCCCGGCGCCTCTACATCGCTGTCCCCTCCTCACCTGTGTGACCAGGAACAACGTCTTGTCCCATCGCCGCCGCGCATGCTCCCGCCGCCGGACCGCGCGCTTCAGCGCACCTCCAAACTGCTTCACCCGCTGCGCCAACCCCACCGCCGCTGCAATGCCGCCACCACCGAATGGCATACCCCAAGCCATTTTTGGTCCATCTCCTGCAGCGCCCTCACGCGGCTTGCTCCCGAACAGCCGAACCAGCTGCTTGGCACCTACGGGCCCGGTCCCCGGCCCTGCAATGCCCTTGGCCCCATTAGAAGCTACCACGGCCGAGGTCTTTTTCGGTGGTGGTGGCGGCGGCCGCCGCTTAGCAGGCGCGGGCACCGCAATGGCGTCCAGTGCCATCTCCGCTTCATCACTGTCCGACTCTACTCCGTGTGATTTGGAAGCACCACCTTTACGGGCCCCTTTGCCCGCTGCGCCGGACTTGGTGCCCTTACCGCTGCCCATTCCGGCATTGGCGGCGGCCAGACGGGCCGCGCAGCGACGGGCGTTGGATAATAGTCGGGCTCCTGTGCGAAATGGAAAGCAGCAAAGGGTTGACGCCAGTGAAGAGCTTGAGCAAGCCATGGAGGGGGATACGTAGCTTAGCTTTTGAGGGAGAGAGAGGGTGAGGCACGCAGCTCTAGGTGGCCCCGGACCTGGCATGGTCCTACCGGTTTGTATCACTTAATCAACGGAGACACAATATAACAATAGGACTATGCATATTGTGCGAGATGGCTCGTGCATGGCGCAAATCGGCGCATTGAAGCGGTCATGTTGCATCATGTCACAGATCGGTGCGGGTTGATCTTGGCAAAAATTATGTTCGTTTGCAGCGAAAGATTTCTTACAGACAGACCTTCCCAACCAGCACTCTCCAAATCCCTTCCCCTATCGTCATCCACACCCGCAAACGTGGAGTGCAGAGTCCGCTCCTCCGCCAGCTTGAGCGCGGCCCACAGCGGCTCTGGGTCGTGGATGCGCTTGGGGCCCTTCGTCGTCCAGAAACTCGAGTCTAAAATCATGGGGGACATTTTGTCCACGTCACCGTCCCCCATGTCCACCTCCTGCAACCAGGGCCGGCATAAACATGTGGGTAGTGACGGTAGGGTTAGGTGAAGGGGAGAGATGGAAAGGGAAGGATGAACTGGATTTGTGAGAGGGAGATCGCGGAACGCGATATGCGTTCCGCAGGAGGTGTATGTCCGTCCTGCACAGGAGCGTTACTTGCCGAGTGTCCCGAGGAGTTATTAGCTGGCCGCGCACACGCCCTTTCCGACCCTCTCATCCCGCTTAGTCCGGCCTATCCAGCCGACCGTGTCTCCTCTCCCCTGACCTTGGCAGCATCTTCTACGCCTCTCCGTATGGCGCTGTGCAGCTCCGCCACCTCCGCATCGAGCGCGTCATCGTCGTCGGGGCGTACGTTGATTGCGCGCTCCAGCTGGCGAATCACCTGACCTCTCAGGGGCGGAAGGGAACAGGAAGTTGCATGCGAAGGTAAGGACAGAGCAGAGCCCCAAAGGTGGTTACGAGAAAAAGATGATGCACAGAAGAGTACAGAGTGCTCACATAGGCAGGGATACAAATTTCGCTCCCAGGCAGAACACGTGTCGCTGCATTGCAAGGGCTTCAACCTGCTAACAATGCCCCAACACGAGCACATATTCCATGTTATATAGCTTAAAAAGCTCCTTAATCACCGTTGCCCCGGTTCCCGGGAAACCCATTCCGACAACCAACCATGCCTCCTTCCCTTCGCCTCTTACAGTGGGGTCTCCCTGCTCCCGCTTCTATTGCATTGCCGCCACTCCCCCCTTTATCACCACAATTTGGGGATCTTCTCAACATACGTGTCTGTGGTGTAGTAGGTTATTAGCCACACGGAGGTCCTCCAAATAGCGTCGCCACTCAGAAACAAGAGGAACCACCCGCCACATCAGACATGTCAGTGCCGTACATACCACCAGCAGAATTCGCGACGCGTAATTGCCTGGACGGAAAGACAGGTGAGGATCAGGGTGGGCAGATAAGTCGTTGGTCGTTTACAATCAACCAGTTTGGAAACTGTGTCTGATGCCGCCGCGCAGGGGTGATATCACTTCACGCAATCATAGCCCCAACTTCGTCCCCAGCCCCGGAAAAATGAGCCCACAACTCAGCAACTCTGTATTAATAATAACTCTGCCCGCCCCTTCTTTTGCAGTTCTCCGCCATCCCTTGCGCTTCTGATTACCTACCTGCCAACAGCTTCTGCTCCATCCACACGTCCAGTCTCTCAGCCATTGAAGGTGCTGGACCCAGCCTTCTTCCTCCCTCTTCAGCCGCCATGACCGCGGCCCCCACGGCCCGCAGCGTCACCCGGTGTTCAGCGGTCGAAGCGGCGGACGCGCGAGGAATGCCACCGGGACCGGGTGCAGGAGGCTGCGGTCAAGATAAGAACGGCAGAACGCAAATAACCGCCTTTTATAGTATAGGACGATAGTTGCAATTGATACCTTGCTTCAATTAAAAATGCAAACATTGACAGGGCAGCGAATGTACATCCCCTCCCAATACCCCCGGCGACCCCTCCACCAGTCTGGTGACGCCACGTACCTGGAACAATGGGTGCAGGTCCGCCCCCAGGGGCAGCACTTTGGACATACGCACTCCCAGAACCCATTGCCAAACACGCCGCAGCGCCCCCATCACCGCGCCTCCAGATCGGGCCTCGGAGGATCGACGCGTGTTCACAGCACCGGCTGATGGCGGCGCAGACGGCGCCCTGGTGCCGCTGCCGACAGCGGCCGCCTTGCCAAAGCCGAAGCGGAACTTGAAGCTGCTGCTGGCGCCAGCTGCAGCTGCATTCCTCCTATAGGCAGCTCCGATCGCCACCGCAGGCGCCAGTTGCATAGCCAACGTTGGTGGTTGGCCCGGCTCTCCGGTGCCTCCGTCCCCGCCTGCCACGGCGGCTTGCACTGCTGCGAGCTGCCCCTGCGCCTGAGAAATGGACCTGCACACACGATGAGTGTCAATGGGGTTCAGCAACGAGGTTCATACCGCCAAGCAATTTGCATGAAGCCTCGCTAACACTAGGGTGCTGCAGGGGCCCTTCAAGCCTCGCGATAAAATAAAGCTGGTAGAAGCACAGGACTGAGGAATCCGTCGGTAGGCCTGCTTTCCCCACTCCGACTTACGTCGCCTTATATCTACTCCCGTCTCCCAAATCTGGATCCCACCTGCATACGTTAGCCAGGAAGGCCAGAACAGCCAGGTGGGAAGCGGGCTTGCGAAGGCATGCCTCCACTTCCGCACCCGCGCCGTACCGCGCCAGCTGCCGAATACTAATCAGCGGCCGTACATGATGGATTGGCGGGTGGCTCAGCCGCTTGTCCTTCTTGGTGCCTTTGTCCTTCTTATCGTCTTTCGGCTTCGCTTTCGACGCGCCGTCATTCTGCCCGCCAGAACCCTTGCTGGCAGATGCCGAAGCCACCGCGCCGTCTGCATTCGTACCGGCATTTTTACCATCGCCATCAATCGTTGCGTCCTCGTAATCGCTGCTGCTGTCGCTGTCTTCCTCCTCCCCTTTAGCCGCATCTTCTGTCGAAGGGTCTCCTACCTTGGCCTTAGCCCCCTCGCCAGTCCGCAGCTTCACTGGCCGCCCGAACCTCCGCAGCAGAGCACTTAAGGTCCCTTTCTCGTCACGGTCCACACACGCAAGCAGCTCCTGCACGATAAATCCACGACTTCATTCGGGCCTTTCCTTCACAAGCACCAATCGCTATCGACCATCTACTTGTCTATGCGTGCAAAACTCCTCCCGATTCGTATCTTTCTGTCATGCCAAAGAGGCATCTTAACACGAATAGTGCATTATTGGTACCTCCTAAAATCCAGTTGCCTAGCTCCATAGGATCTGCACATCCGCCCGCGTACCCACCTGCAACGCCTCGTCAATGCGGTCAAGGTAGTTTTGGTAGGCAGTAGCAAGTCGCAGCAGCAGTTCCAAAACCTCCCCTGCGACCCCCGGATCTGTCAGCACGGGCCGCAGCTGGACACCGGTGGCGAGCGGATCCAAACCCAGCTGCGACGGTGGAGAGTAGGCAGACGGGGCTTATTCATTATCCACGGCAAGGGAGGACGGATGGAAAAATAGGAACGAATCAGCTGGTGGGGTGTAGGGTGTGGGGTGTGGGGTGTGGTTGCCGCATGGACTCTCTCATTTTATTTCCTTCCCCACCCCACCTATATTACTACGATCAAGATGGGCATTCAGACCGGGGCCGCCGCCCTGCCGCCCTGCCGCTTCACACTCCTCCCACCTGCTCCGCAGATGGCGGGAAGTCGCCCCCGAACGCTCGGAGCCGGGCGGCCGCCAGCTTCTTTTGCATACTGCCCACCAGGTACTGCGAGGGTCCCGCCACTGAGGGAATCACCAAGCTGGTGCGGGCGCCCATCCGCCACTGTACCGTCAGCAGCTTAAGCAACTCGATCTCGTACTCTGGAAGAACAATAGCAACACGACGAGACATGACGGGTGTGCATGGAGACGAAAGGAGGGAGCGAGGAAGGGATACAGGAAAGGTTAAGAATAGAAGGATCGTGAAAAGGGAAACAAGGGGACCCACACGAATGGCACTTCCAACTCGTCAAGCTGGTCTATGTGGTGCCATCACCATCTCCGTGCCCACTCTCACCTCGCCCCACCGCAACCTGCAACCCCGTTTGGGATGCCTCACCGAGTATTAACTCAATGTTGGTGTTTCCAAAGATGGTGTTGATAGACTCTCTCTCAATAATGGGCATACTCTGGTCGGCAGCAGCCACCAGCGGGGATACCACCTGGTCTACCATAGCCTGGAGAAAAGGAGCAACAACGGCGGAAGTAGCTTAAGGTGTTGCTGTGACGACCTTGGGGAGGCGGATAGGAGACATCCTAACCGCTTCCAAGGACGACATCGAGCTGGAGTGTGACAGGTAATGAAGACTGATACAAGGGGCTGAGTTGGAGCCCGTCGAGAGTGACACGGAACAAAACGAATCAGGGCAGGTCAGAGCCGAGCAGGGGAGGCCGTCGCGCGGTCAGAGCAGCATAGCGCGGTCAGAACGCATCGACCGCTTTCCAGCCACGTCCCTTCGGACCAACCAACTTGCGAACCTGTCCATCACCCAACTCCCCAAGTCCCCTGCATGCTCACCTGCATGTCCATTACGAATGCCCACACCTCCTCCGCTGCAAGCCTGAGGGCGCTGGCACAGAACATTTCATCTAAACCCCCCACCCCGGGAGCCGCCCCGCCCCTGCTGGCCCCTTCATTCTTGATGCTCAGCGCCAGAGCCCCCACCGCAGTAGCCACCTCCTCGGCCGAGTCCACTCCCAACTGCGGTATGTGACCGAAACCAGAAGCACAGATATTGGACTAGTAGTCAGCCTGGCATCCGGGCTTAAGCGGTGAAACAGCGCGAACGATGCTGCAACAAAGGGGACAAAATGTTTAGAAAGAAGAGTGCGAGACGCAAAGCTTCGCAAGGCCATATCATCCGTCCTACATCCTACATCCTCCCCTTGTACCCCACCCACTTCGATCCCGGAAACTGCTGTAGTATGAACTAAACTAACTCGAATCCGTCCTTCCTTGACTCCTGTTCCCCACGCACCTGCGCTGCCACAGACGCCAGTGTGCGGCCCATGAACATTGGCGAGGGTCCGACCATTGGCCCGACGGGCTTCTCATCTCCTTCGCTCAGCACCTCCCCGTGTGCCGCCCTCCGGGAGCTGGCAGCAAGGTCCACAATAAGCTCCAGGAGGATGGAGTCACGGACTTGGGACCTGGGAAAGAGCGAATGCGAAAAACGTCATTGAGGCCATTCAGGTGGGAACTGGACCGAGATGTTAGGGGACAAGCATGGTTTAGAGCCAGCTGCAGGATGAGTAGAGCAATGTTCCACCAAAGGTGATCGGAAACACTGCTTTGCTCGGTGCGCATTAGGCTGAGAGCCATGTGCCGTGAGCCCACTGCTACCACTGCCACCACTGCCACTGCCACCGCCACTGCCACCGTCAATGTCGCCACCGCCACCGCTACTGTCACCGCCACCGCCACTGCCGCCACCGCCACCGCCACTGCCACCGCCAATGTTGCCACCGCTGTTCCCGCACCTTCCACAGGCAGATGTGCCGTCCGACATAGTGCCAGCAGCCCCACTGGCTGGCCCCGGATTGAGTGTCCCGGACAGCGCCTGCAGCCAGGACCTGGGGCCCCGGGGACCGAACAGCCCGGCCCCTCCGCCTAGAGCCGCTGCCGCTGCCTGATTATCGAACAGCGCCCCCGGCTTGTGCAGGCCCCGCATCACAGAATCGATTGCGGCCCGCTCCGCAGCCTGCCACGCCGTCAGCCACCCTGTACTCCCGGCTTTGCTGCCATCCGGTACGTAACCATTCGCCTGGGCGTTTTGAAGGTACCTGAGAATGGCAGTGCAAGGCGGAGGTAGTAAGAGAGCTGGGTTATGGAAAGGCAGAAGATCCACACGTCTAGCAGACGCCCATCATGTTTCGCACCTGGCCGCCGTACGCATGTTTCCGTACGTTATCCAGGCGCACCGCTGCACCTCGCTCAGCTCCTCGGGTGTCACGGTATCCAGTCCCGCCAGAGTCACCAGCGGGAAAGAGGAGCTGGAGCCGCCGGGACCCAGCAGACTGCCTGGAAGGCGCGCCGGAAACATAAGCACAAAGGAAACATACCACAAGCAGGAGGTCAGCAAAAACCATAGGGGGATAGGGCGTGCAGTGCTAACGACTAGGAGGGATGGCCACTTCAAATGAGGAAACAGCCTAGCCGTCGTTGATCTACGTGCCATGATATACTTGGGCGACGGGGAGGAATGTGAAACCAAAAACCACTGCGGCTAACAGCGCTATGGGAGAGGCGACAGGTCCTTGGTCCTTTGGGTCCTTTGGGTTCTTGGTCCCCTGGGGACCCTCCTCCCTTTTCAGTAAGCTCCTCACTGCGGTTGCACCAAATCACCGTCATCTGTGCGCAAACTGGCCATGACAATTCGTACTCACCTGCCAGCGCACCCAGCGCTCTGGCGCGCAGCTGCCGCATCGCGGCTATGCCGGTGCCATTTCCAGCCCCGGGTCCTGTTGGCGCCTTCCTCCCGCCACCTCGGCTACCTGCCCCGGCCGCTGGGCCTTGCTGGTCCCGCTCGGCCCGCATCAGGGCGTTCTGCGTCACCATTACACCAGCCATCGCACTTCATACGCTCACTTGAGAACGGTTTCGTAACCCAAAGCCCATGCTGTCAGGATACGATTGCTCAACTGACCTGCCTACCCCCCTACCGACTGTGGCACAGCTCTTTGGCAGGCACATGAAGCAGCCTGTCAGCGCAAGGCCGAAGTCCATGTCTAAGAAAAACACATCCACCGCAGTTCGCCCTGGAACCGCACGACATGCCGCAAAAAATCGACTATGCAATGTGGTGACGTCCGCCCCCTTTTCGTAAGCAGCCTCTGCCGTGGTGTCCCCAGATGGCCGACGCACCTGCCGCCCTGCGACAGCCGCCTCCCTGTCTCGATTCCTGTGCAGGATGCGGCAAGATGTCGTTTGCAATGCATGCGGAAAAAGGGGGAAAGGGCAAAGGGGACAGCCCGAATGTTTCCGCCAGCTTGAAATGGACAATATCAAGATGCCGATACCATAAAAAGGAAAATATGCGTAAGGAGCGTTCACATCCCACGGCCTCCTCGCTCCGTCACGAACAAGCCCAAACATGGTTACGACTGGGATGCAGAAGGGTTATCTGGAGGTCACTAAGAGTGAGTTGACAAGATGATGGACCTAGGATCCAATGTCAGGAGAATTCAATAACAGGAGTCGCGAACACGCGAGCTCGGAAGTGCATCGCACCTCAGCAGCTGCAGCGCGTTGGCTTGGTCCCAGAATGCCTGAGACAGCTGTCCCTGAGCCACCGCACGAGTGGCCCGCTGCCAGCCCCGTGTCCCAGCTGAGACCGCCGAGGGCTCGGGGTCCATGACCTGGTCTGCGGTGGCGTTGCCCTCCATCTGTGCACCAGCTCCTGGCGTGACCTGCTGCCGGTCGCCACTCTGCTGCAAGGCGGCATTGGCCTCCGGCTGCAGCTGCGGGCCCAGGAAGTCACCACCCCGGTGCCGCAAGTATGCCAGCAGAAACTCCCGGTAGGTCAGCTCCCCGTCATCATTGGAATCCAGCTCCTGAGGAGAGCAGGACAAGTAATGAAAAGCAAAGAAACGGTCTTACGGATAGGGCACGGAGATCATAATCCTCACGGCCGTAAGTCCGCGCCACCTACCCGCATCCAGGATTTCGGCAACGGTTCCGTGGCATGCGCGTCAAATAGAGTGCCCGCCACGCCCGCTTCCTCGGACACATCAGGCGGGGAGCCCCACGGGTACCACCTGCGCGTAAGCGTCCAACTGTTAAGCGGTTGAAGTAGTGACCAGTCATCCATCAGGTTGTCTGCAACCGCAGCCAGCAGTCCAACAGGCTGCAAGTACCATGCGCCACATATATTGATAGATGGCACTAACTGTCGCAGCCGCTGTTGCAGCCGCCGTGTGCTTTATGACCTCCCGTCTCTTATGTCTAGTTACTACGGTGTCCGGTATGTCCGATCTACATGTTGACGACCTACATTAGGAGTCCACTTTCGGCCCGGCTAGACCAAAGAACCTGTCCCAAACTAACACCGGCTGTTATACCTGGACAGCCCCGGGCGCCGATGCAATACCACCGCCTGCAACCCCGCGCCCCACATCGTCCCCGCGGCATGTGGGTCCGCGCGCTGCAACCCGCGCGGCAGGCGGCTGAACACCAGGCTGAAGAACGGCAGCACAGCCTTGTCATGACGATGGGGAACCTCGGAGGAAGTCACCGCTCCAGCTTCCCACAAGGATATGGGAAGCATTGCCAGCAGTGAACTGGTGCTCGGCCCCATTCCCGACCCCTTCCCATTGAGACCGGGCACCGGTATCGCAGCGGATACTGCCCGGGAGAGGTCTTCACGAGAGCGGAAGCGGCAATACACCATGCGCTTGCTGCTATCGCCGGAATCTTCACCAGCAGTTGGTATTGTTGTGGCCGCGCCGTTGACAGAAACGGGAGCGCCGTCCTTCCCCGTGGCACCCCGCGGCACTGCATTGGATTGTGCCGCGATCACGGGCCTGTACGGCAGGACCAGTGGGCGGTAATCGAAGTCGTAATGCTCCTGCAGTAGCATCGATAGTCCTTCAGGCTCGAGCTTCTCCAGCGCGGGGCCACAAGCCACTACCCAATACTGCGACTCCTGGCTCCATTGCTCCAAGGCCTGACCACAAGCAAGCACATTAGGACGGCGACCCGGAGGGACGGACTTGATTAAATCTGGGAAAAAACGAGTTTTGAGGGCTAGCCGCGAATGCAGCATCAATTTCCTTTCGCCAAAGCTTTTACAGCCTCCTCCAGCGACATCATCCCGGACCGAGCTCACCCACCAAGCTCCGTCACTCACCTCACACTCCGCCTCGTGTTCCATCAGGGCTTCCATCAGCAGCGGTTGGAACTCCACAACACCGCTCAACAGAGCCAGGGCACGTGCATCCGCTCGGCGGCCGCGACATGTGCCCCACACCAGCCGACGAGCGAAGGTAGCATCCGAGGCAAGGCTGTGCATAACATAATTTATGGGCAGGGCACGGTCAGGGAGAAGCGACGGCACTGGCGTGTAGCAAGCCAAGGCGGTCATTGCGCTCAGTTAAATTCACGCATCGCGCAGTACGAAGGTGAGCACAACTCGCTAGCTCCATCCGCATTCATACGGCTGTCGACATTACAATGCACGCCGTTTCATGTTTGAGCCACCACCATAAGTACTCATAAGCATTCCAGCGGCACCCTCCAGCTGTCCAGCAGCTCCCTTCCAGTCCACCTACCTGAGCAGCTTGGCCTCTGTCTCCCTCCTGAGCTCTGGAGAGATATCCCCGGACATGAGCATCTCGAACATGACTTGGAGGGACGGCAGCCAGGCGGCCGTGTAGGAGCAAGACGACATCCGGACAAGCCGGAATATCACGTCCTGCGACGGCGCGTAGGTGAAATGAGACGGTGATTGTGGATGGGGTCGCGTGGGGAGAAGTCGAGAAAGCAAGTTAAGCGTAGTGTGGAGGCAGAAACGAGGGAGTGAGTTCAGCGTGATGAAGAAACTACCTAGCGTCGAAGCACTGACGAAGGAGAACTAGGTCATGGAAGAGATAGAACTAGTGACGGACAATCGTTGTCAAAGCATATATTGTAACCAGGAGTTCCGTGGAACACCATACTTGGGGTGTCAGCACGGAGGGCAGCACGGCGGTTCGTGAGGCAGCCCTGGAGGCTCACCTGAAAGCACGTCTTTCCCCCACATGCCGCTAAATACGTGCACCATCAGTCGTGTGAACCCCACCAACCGTCTATCCCTGCGGCGAACCTAACCTGGATCTCCAGCGTACTCCTCATGGGCCATTTGCGTCTGACGTCGCCACAGAGCACATTGGTAATGTCAAAGGAAGCAGCGATGGACACCGACAGTGTAACAAGATGAATGAAATTTCATTGCGCGAAGCAGCACATCGGGATGAGCCCTGCTTGCAAGCCGCGCAATGCTGGACGCACGGGATAAAGCAAACCGCAGCAGGACCGCACACGTAGAAGCAGGAAGTCGGAATCCCTAAGCCTTACCGCTGTCCTACCTCCACGGCTATTGCTTTATTCCTACCGCACAGCTCTCGCAAATTCGGAGCTGCCGCTTCTAGTGATACCCCGATACCCCGAACCACTACGTCGCTTCCTCCCTTTTCCTGTTGTCCTGTGTATATCTTACGGGAAGTACGAATTTCCTATGCCGATCACCCTTTTGTTACCTGTCCTTGGGCACTGTTTTTCTAAAGTATCCTTTTACTCACTCCTGTGCCAGCATGTTCCATTGGGCGGTAAAGGCGATGCAGCCCCGGTCGGGATTGGAGTCCTCCGTCTGCAGCAGGCAATCAGGGAGTCAAAGATTGGATGGATGGCGCAAAGACGCCACGGTGAAAAAAGGAAATCAACCGTACACTAGAAGTTCGGCTTTCATACACCCAAATGTGCAGGCTGCTGTTTCTCCTCAAGAAGTGAATCTGTGGTCATGTCTTGCCAGCTTTCAACACGCGCCAAGTATTGGCAGCCAATAAACACTCTGACAGGCAGCGGATGTAAAGGAATCAGAGAACAGCTGTGGTGTATGTGTTAATGTTCTCCGCAGCCGCTGCTGGGAATCGTGTCAGGAGGGAAACATCATGTGCGAACACCTCGCGTTGTCATCGGTGATGAATGAACTGGCGGTGGTAACATATAGCGCTGCAGTTCGGTATAATATGGGGCCTCTAGCATTGGCAGCTGGTAAGTCTGCCCCGGAGAGTGCCTGGGCTTCGAGAATGCAACCTGCAATCTCACCATTCTGGATATAGACGCGCAAATAGGTGCCTTGAGGATCTGGACAGGGAACCGGGAGGGAGTGATGAGGAGGTTGGCGATGTATAAAATATATGTTCGGCTTTCCAAAAGGTGGTTTATTTGCAGACGAACTCGATTTGGGCGCATGCAGTGGTACGGCAGTGGTAGGCAAGGATTTTGCTTTGTTGTCAGAGCTCTGTGTCTTAGGCGGGGGCCTTCGTCCCTTCTCAACTACTATTTAGTAGTCCTTTTTGGGACTGGTCCTGGTCTGGTTCCTGGTGTTTGCTAGTCGGTGGAGGGCCTAGAGCCTGGTTTTCCGCGTCCAGCTGGTCTGGAGTTTTTTCGAGCTGCGCACTTGGACGTGCATCAAAAGCCCTTCCTGGTTTGGGTCACGTAGAGATGAGACGTTCTTGGTTGTAGAGTCAGCGTTTGTACCGATTAATTAGGCGGATATGACAGAGGTACAACAGGCCGGACGGATTGGGGTGGTATGCTACTGCACTGCAGGTGAGGCAGCTGACACAAATTACATGAGGCTTTAGAGACTCTATAGCGCGTCACTAACACGATAAAAGCTAATTAGATCATTAGATCATTTTCCCAGCAGCTTCAACCTTCGTCTTGTGTACGCATGCACTTATTTTACAATCCCGTTCTCACCTTCTCCACACGGTTCAGATGCTTTGCATCCATGAGATTGCCCCCCAGGTCCTTCGATTCCCCATCCGTTTTCCCATCCTGTCCGTGCCCAGAGGGGGGGAATGAAAACGTTGGTGCTATTTTGTGCGTGGGAAGGGGGGATAATGGACGCATAACGTGCATACAGCACGGGAAAACAGTAGCAGCGTAAGACAAATACAAAACAGCGAATCCTGACAGGAAGGGGGACACTAAAACGGATTCAGATTGCCGTCGGAGAGGCTTTTGACGAGAGCATCCAGGGCTGGGGCATCAGCTTGAGGCAGGGCGGCTAGCAGGACTAAGGATTATGGCAGTAACGAATCACGCACAAGGCAGCTACAAAGCTGGCGTGCAGGTTAGCTTTCGCCAAACCCGGGTAATTCTATCATATATATATGTATTCGCGCACCAAAGACAGAGGATGCAGTGACAGCAACATCATGAGGACGTTGGCCTCCAGTCTCGACCAAGGAGCTGCGGCGTCACTGTTTGGAACCCGCGGATCCTGCGTCGATAGCAGGCAGGTTAAGGAGGGAAGAGAGGTTGCGACAAATGTCGCCATAGCGAACGTAATACAGGGCTCTCGGCGAGAGCCCTGTACAAGGTGGCCATCCGTGCCGATACAATGACCGGATAAATAAAGTCCGCGTTTAATGCTACGTCAGCGCCTCCCGGCTCATAGGCAGACGACAGGCGCACATATGTAATGTCAAACACAATTTGGTAAATGATGTGCCCTATGGTATTGACATATACCGCGGTACCTGTGCAGAAGTGTCGTACATGTTTACCAACTTTAGCTTCTTGGCTTTGTTCCCCTCATTATTAAGAGCTTCCAGCAGGAACAGCCGAAAGAACCTGTATGTATGAGGAGGCACCCGCAGGCATGGAATATATGAGATTATGGCAGACGCAGGGGAAGTACAGATGTGAATGCAAAGAAACTCATCTGACTGAGACGGGCATCTACCCCAATAATTATTGTTATCTGATGTTGTTGCCTCACTGCTGAACACTGCAGGCGATAGGTACCTCTGTCCATGCACAAACAGCGTATGGACTCGCAACTGGCTGGGAGCCATGTCTCCGACTTTCAAAGCCGACTGTTCCTTAGACGCTAGAAATCCTACGCAATTGAAGCGTCATCATATAATTTAATGAACCCTGCCGCTGAGACAACTTGCGGTTCAATCAATATTCAATAGCAGTTATGGTATATATCGCCACAGATAAATGTCGCTAACACCATATGTACGATAGCCGTGAAGATTGCCATAAGTTTAGCGCTACGGACTTCCATCTATCCTAAGTATTTGTATGCAGGAGACATACCTGTCCACCCAGCCGGTGATCCACCAGGGTGGAGGCGCGGGCATCTGCCGCCAGTTGCCCCCAACCCGCCGTGCTGTCGACTCAAGCCGGCCTGCGGGTGGGAGAATGGCGCCGGAGAGGTGTGGTGACAAGGAAAGGGAAAGGAACCAGACGAAGGGGCTGGCGGAGCGTGAATACGATGCGATGTCTCCAGAGGAGGAAGAAAGCAGCGGGAGTGAGAAGGAAGGGGACGTGCGAACCCAGCAGTTGGACTGAAGCACTGGACGCTGCCACTTGCGATGCAGCGGCGGACGTGTCGTCAAGGGTAACCCATGTGTAATGCATAGATCACTTGTGATCTAGCGGGCCATGTTCTAAGAGGCGCTACTGTTTCATGCAGTGTGATGTCCAAAAGTATCCTTGTTTTCCATAACATAAAATGCTAAAAAACAAAAACATGCTTTCGTTGGTGGGTATCCGCTGATCACGTTTCCGCTACACTAGTTGTACACTCGCTGTCCCGCGACGTTTCTAACATGATGGCCATATAAATTGTTACGCAAAATGAACGTCACAACAAATCGTCCCCGTCCCTCCTTGTGCTCTTCCCACCAAGCATCCTTCCCACGCCCCTACCACACAGGTTGAAAGACGCCCCGACCCACGCGCTTACCAGCCATGGACTGTACTTGCTCCATGCGCACCACGTCTGGGTTGCGCATCCAGTACCCGAACTCAGCCGCGCGGCTATGCGTCACAGAAGCTGCACCTGCCCGCCGAGCCTGCACTGTGTCACCGGAGCCATCAGTGCCAGTTGCGGCAGCTCCGGCGGTCGACGGCGCCTCCTCCATCGCCACCCTGCCGCCAGCGAGCGGCGATGTTGCGGCGATTGCAGTGCCCGAAGCGGCATCGCCTTTGTCTAGGTCTTCAATGTCGATGGGCACGGTTCTCATTAGCGACATGGCGTGCAGCTCCACCGTCAGGGTACGGCGGGTGTACGTGAATGACAGTCGGAATCCAAAGTTGCGCGGCCTGTGGACAGGGCGCATGCGTGGATGGGGTGGAGGTCTTGTTGGGGCAACGCCCATATACGCTTGCGGTACGGGTGCATGTGTTGTGTAGTGCGTGCATGAGTCTTCCAACAAACAACCGTGGGTTGAATGCAAACGATGTCTTTTTTTAAATAGCAGTTGAAGCGGTGGAAGGCCACCCATCCCTAGGGACTGGCGTGCACCTCAGCAATTGAACACATTCGACATGGCGCGCATAAGATGGGAAAAGGGATCAAATCACAACGCGGTTAGATCTTAATCAATGCCTACATCGGGCGCGGCCAGGGGTGGATTGCAGTGGGCAGCGGGGCTAACTAGTTGGGGCGGTGCCTCACGTGAATACCGCACTACGCCTACACCGGCACAGTTGTTCCCAACCCCGAAAATTCTGGTGCTCAGATCGTTTCTGCAGTTTCGCTCCCTTTTCACTCAATCCTGGTGCGATCCCTTGAGTATTTTTCATTCCCAGTGCACCTTGCCCACTCACCTAAACATGTCGGTTACATTCCACCCTCTCTCTCCTGGCAGCATGGGCAGGAAGAGGCCATCCACGGCAGTGTACGTGACGCCACCAGGAAGCCGAACCTGGGAAGGTTGGATGGGTCCAGGCAACGTCAGGTGGTAAGGGTGAATGGGGCTCAAATGCTCTTGCTGTGGACAAGGTTCACATACCAATACATTTCCCCAAATCCTGCGAATTTATATCATGACGTTTAGAGATTCGGAGTGCAAAACGCAAATCCAAAAATGCATCCCTTAACACCTAAAAAAATAATCTCCCTGACTTTCTGCGAAGCATTTCCGGGTACGTCATCTCACATCCAGCCCTCAGTTACGCACCCACTGAAGTTCCTTCTGAGCCACATGGCAGAGTGTACGTACGAACTTGAACATGGTCTCCGCGAGTGCGCGGAGCACCACGTCGGGGATAGGGGCGTTATGGCCCAAGGACATCCGCATGGACGTCACTGGAGGAAGCACCTCATTCTGCGGTTGAGAGGCGGGCCACAGCAGGCAGTGTATCGTGCCGCGTGAGTGCCAGGCCACATGGCGTAAGGTTGGGAGGCCACCACGGACCGGATGTGCGCTCATTGTGCAATGCGCGAGATGGGATGAAGGGCAACCGCTGCGAATTCACACAGACGTAGCCCGAAATGTAGAATCGGGGGCGGTTGAGGCACACGGTGTTGGGTCTGGCACGGGTGCCTTCACAGCAGCAGCAACCTGTGAATGACGATATCCTCGAGCGAAAGCTATCCCATTGTAAATATCTCCCACTGAAACTTTACAAACCCGTCTTAGTCTGCCGCTGTCGTTGAATGACTTACTGACAAGATAATAATAATAATAATATGGCCTATAGCCAAATGGCCTGAAGCAGGCCGGACCAGGGCAGAAAGGCGTGCTCATGCCAACGCCTAAATGCCATCCTGATTCCCCCCCAAACATATCATATTCAATTAAACAGGCGGGGAGGGAGCATCATACGAATTAAGTGTGCACAAGGAAGAGTAACACCTACTGCTCGGGAGTACGTCAGGCCGTATTCAATGTCATCCAGTGTGTGAAGCGCCAACACCGTCGAACCGTTCTTATTATCTTGACTGGTGGTAGCGTCGCCAACAGCGGTTGTGCCACCATCAGCGCCAGCATGTGCACTGAGGCCCAACGCCCTCGTTGCGCGAATACGTTGCTGCGAAGATTTGCAAGCATAGTTGAAGGACTCTACCGGAAGGTGTTCAATGTTGTCCAAATCCCAAGCCGCCGCAGGACTGCTGGCGTTGCCGGAGTCGCCGCCGTGTGCCAAGCCGTCACGAGTGAACTGACGTATGTGAGCCTGCAGCAGCGCCCGCTTGCACACTGAAATGCGGTTAGCGAACTGCAGCAACCCCGCGCTCATGCGGAGGATGGATGCCTCGCCTGTGGAAGGGGAAACGCGTGACGGGCGCTGCGTGAAAACATAGACTTGGATAAGCAAATATGCGCCAATGGAGACAAGATGCCCAGCCGGTGCCCCTATCGTTCAGGCACCCCCGCCGACGCTCCCCTGCACCCCTCCACGCGTCTAACCATGTAGCGATTAACTCCTCAACGGCTGTTCAATGGTCTCTTACTTCACAGAACCTATTCATCCAACAGTGGCGACGTAAAACCCAAGTCAATGCTGCGCAAGAACATTAAGATACGGCCCCTCATCCACTCGCCGTCCCATACCCGTCGCACCATTAGTCACATTTCGAGACATGAACAACGGATAGAGGCCCGTGGTTATGAGGTCACCCAGGATCTCGTCCTCGTAAGGACCCCACGGTGGGGCGCCGCTGCCGAGCACCTCGGCCGCCTTGGCCTTCTCCTCAGCTCGTTTGTGAGGGTCACGACCCACCAGACCCGCCTCCTTCAGCGCCAGGTTCAGCGCCTTCTGTATGGCGGAATCTAGAGAAGTCAGGGTGAAGGGAGATAGCGTGTTGCACGCCTCACGCGCCGCCCTGTCCGCGTATGAGACATAATGGTTGCCTGCGAACCCGAATGGAAGTGGCGACATCAGGCGGTGAAGCGGATAGGGAAGGATCAGGGCACGGAACATGACAAGAAGGGTTCGTTCAGACATATAAAACAAATGTAAATTCGGAAAACAATCGTCGGAGCGACTGGTGAAAACATACTAAAAGCTAACTTGGAAAGCTCAGAAATTGTTGTCATGCGGCTACTGTTATCAAAGAAATCGCGGACATGAATCTCCCAAGCGGCCATAACGGCGTGATTGGCCGAAAGGCAGCAGGATGGGGCAAAATAATAGACCTGTGACTTCATTAGCGAATACATCATATCACTTCAAAACCTAACACACGTTGGACTCCGGTGTAACTGTTTGAGCCATCATATCGAAGCTGCCACGCTAGGTAAGACCGACTCATGCAAGCCCCCGTCCGTTCGCCACGCCCCATACACCCGGAACAGTGATCCAAGCCAAATCGCTACCGGCGGCCACGCACCCACCCGGCATGGCCTCCTGTAGCAGCCAAATGGAGGTCCGGGGCATCTCCTCCACCACGTTGCTGGCGGTAGCTTCACGAATGATGTCCAGCAGAGGCTTGCGCAACTCGGGGGAGCCATGGTGCAGAAGAAGATACAGAATTCCATCGCCAAACCTGGTGGTTAATATTCAGACATATGAAAGCAAGTGTGAACGAATCAGAAAAGCACCACACGCAGCATGATGGTTAAGCTGCAGAATCTGACGATGTACGGCAATGCATCTTCCTAAGGGTGGCAACACATCGCCGCGGCAACAGCCTGTTCATCTTATGGATATGTGTTCCTTGAGCACATGCCCATAAGCCTTTAAGGGACATAGTAGCTGGCATACACCAAATCAATAGCTAAAACGCCAGCCCACAACGCATCTCTTTCTTCAAAGCATCATCTGGCGCTCCAAACCACAAGAGAAAATCCAAACGGCTGCGGTACCAAGCCTTATTGGCTGATGACGCCGTGATGCACACCACGGCGCGAGCCGGAACATGAGATGCATGTGCGAATGCATCAAACAATGCTCACACTTGCACTCAGTGCATTTGATACCGCAGCCCTGGGCCCTTGCCTGGACAGCCTTGTTGCAATATTCATGGAATTATCTAGTGTGAAATGATAAGAAGACGTGGTGCCGTCCACCTTCATCCCCGTTCCAGGCCCCGTCTCGTCATAGTGACGACTGCAGGTATAGCAAATCATGTAACGCATCACGGCGGCGGTCAACGGAGTCACCAGTGTCTTGTCCATGCTACAGAAAGAGAATTATAGACAAGGGAAACGAAGGGGGCAAGGAGCCAATTGGCCAAGGTTGTGTTCCAGTGGACATAAAGGTCGAACATTGAACAAACGACTGCAGCCGTGCAAGACAGCAGCTAGATACAATGTCAGCAGAAGCCAAAGGAGCAATAACGTGGGAACGAATACGACAATTAAGGGCTTCTATAAACTACTCATTCATCGCAGGCAGGCCCTGACCGGAAGGGAGGCAAGGGAGGCAAGGGAGGCAAGGGAGATGCTACCGTTTCAGGCCGGAACCATGAATCGACGCCGCTGCCTTCCGGCTGAAATTGTGAGCAGAATGAATTACCATTAGGATAGCATATCTGCCCAGTCGTGCAATAGAAGCACACACGCATCACCACCAAATGTTGGACGGGTTCTTATTCCCCCACCCACATCTTTAGAAGCGCTCTAAGACAGACGTCATCCATTCCCTGCCACCCTATCTCATCCCATCCCGCCACTCACAGCTCTTTGAAGAGATCCACCGGAATGCTCGGGAGCGCCAGGAGGTCATCCCCCATCGCGCCGTAACGGGGCCGCTTCCACGCCGGCGTTCTGCCAGACCCGCTTTTGCCCTTGCCCTTCCCGCTGCCAGCGTCCTCGTCCTCGTCTTCGTCCTCGTCCCCGTCCTCATCTTCACTATCGCGTTTTTCCTCATCTTTTTTCGCGCTCTGAATCTGTTGCTTCCCAAGCCCCTGCAGCGCCTCGCATGATCCGAACAGCAGGAGGTCGGGTCCCAGCACTTGGCTGTCCCGAGCGGTGCGTACTTTCCCAAGGCGCCTGCCGGTGAACAACTCCATGGCCGCGATGGCGTGCCGGGCCACGACTTCCATGGAAGCACCTGCATATTCATTGGCGAAACCAGGGACCCCGGTCATAGAGCGAGGAAAGAATTGAAAATGCGAAGCCAGCCGGAAGATCCAAAACCCTCGCACTGAGTTATGAGCTTGTCCGTTTAATGATACCGAGTTTGCACACGCTTGTCTGTGGACCCAAAGCTCCGAACCCCTTGCCTACCCTTTTCCAGCAGCAAGGCTACCACGGGGGGGCTGGAGCTGAGGATCGCCACTATGAGGGGAGTGTAACCAAAGGCGTCTTGAACGTCCACAAGGGCACCTGCGCCTAGTAGCAGGTGCACAATCTGCAGGGAAAGTTGTACCGGAGTCAAGCAGGGGCGGTGTTTGATAGCTGGTGAACATATCTCTGTGTGCACTTTCAACGCGGTACGACGCTCCGCAACAGAGATTGGGTTAGGACGCCGGATCACGTAGCAGAGCAACCGAGAACAAAACACGAGGAAATGAATCCCGCGGACATATGAAAGTTAACAAGGTTAAAGCCATGTTGGGGGAAAGGACGTTTCCCGATGAAAGTCAGGTCAAGCCAGGATAAAATCCGTCGCAGGACGGCGGCTCCATGCATGTGCAGAATTACATATTCGCGGCCAAATCATGGCAACATGCGATGCCTTTCCATAAGCCGTAAGCACGGCCCCTAAGTAGTTCACCACTGTACAGACCTTCCTCCCTTCCACAACCGCGGCCCCTACCTGCAGCTGTGCATTTAAACAACGTTGCATGGCGCTGCTCTCCGTCTCACCAGCCCCTTCGTTCACGACAGGGCCCCTTACGATCACCGTGTATACACAGTAGTGCCATCGCTCATCCGCGTCCGTGGAAGCTGGTGCAGAGGCTTCAGGCATTGGCTCTTTCCTCGCCTGGCCACTCGCTGCCGGCGGCTCCTTCTCAAGCACTAGTAGTTCCTTCGTAGGACTGCCAGAGCTGCCGCCGCCAGTGCTTGCCCTGGTCGGTACGATTGTGGAGATGGTGATGCCCGGAGGCACGTGCGGCGTATATTTTTCAAGCATGGCCTGATGAGCACATTAAGGGAACCGAAAGGACGCCGTGGTCGTTAGATTCATCAAACCCTTCGGTTAGAAACAGCCAGGATAGAGGCGGTGTCTGCACACATAACAGGCGGTGAGAATGAACTTACGACGACATGCTTCAAGCACTTACGTCAGCAAAGGCTCACCTTCGGTAATCTCATATTTCCTTCAAAAGTGTCGCCGTACACAGAACAGCGCAGGATGTGACCCTAGTCCGTCGTCATAGCGGATGGGCGGGTTTCGGAGGGCAGGATAAGAGAGACCGGCAAACCTCTCACACCAATAGCGCGGAATGGGTTATTCGTTTCAATTCTGCTGCTGGCGGACCACATTGCAAGTGTTTGCGCGACCTATGCCCCATCGCGGTCTGGGATATGGGACACGCAATCCTTGCAGAAGCCTGGTTGTAACCCACTCAGCATATAATAACCGTACCCTCCTAAGACGTGTCGACCCATGCATACATGCTGGTTCTTGTATGCATGGGTCGATACGTCTGTAAAATGCCGCTTCATTGGCGGGTTCGCTCACAGCTGTAGCAAGCTGGTCATCCAACTTCACACACACACGCAGGGGTCGCGGTAGAAGGCGAGAAAAAAGTTATGATGCGAGTGATTTCCCCGGAGGATCTAGGTATAAAGCCAGAGTACCAGCCCTTAGGTTGTCAGAAGGGTGGGCCAGAAGTTGTTGGGCACACCCTAGATCGTGTAGGACGTGATTGTAGTGGCTTGCGAGCTGACAGGGAGGAGAGTTAATTGCGCTGTTGATTCACTAGGTTTTGCTGGAAGCCGGTGGCGAGCGCTGACCCTATCTCACCAATCCATCTGATCACCAGTCGATGCCGAAAGGCCAGTTGGACCGACCATAAGTTTGCACCGCTGTGCGCCGACTCACCCTTTTTACATCGTTCCATGCCACCATATAACACGCAATATGCAACGGTGTTACATCAGCTGGCGGCAACAAGACAGTGACGGCCTCGGGGAAGTACTGCACCAGCATCCTCACATGGTCTGCCAGCTCCGACACAATGGCGGAGCACAGCGCCCTGAAGGGAACCCAGCGGTAAAGCAGGGTCAAGGTAGGAAACGTCTCACCCCTTGTGTCGCAACTCAACCAGGGAAACGTCATCAGGAAGCCAACGCGGCAGGAGGAACGACACGTGCAAAAAGCAACAAGAACAGCCAGGCAGCAGCGGGAACGGAGGCTGGCCTGCATTACTACCCACAATAACATTATTAGCAAAGGACGTCTTCGCTTACCTCCTTTTCCATCTTTTTCCCGTTTCTATGAGATAGCTATATCGACCGCCCACTTTCCCCAGAATCGCACCTCGCCACTCCGTACACCGCCACATTCAGCAGTTCAGCATTGCGATTAACACCCGAGCCAGTCAGCCTGGGGCCGGGATTGTCCAGCAAGGCCACGCTGGAGCTGTCGGGCCTCATGCAGCTGCCTGCGCCGCTTTTACCCGGCGGGCCGAATCCCATGGAATTCCGCAAACTCTCTAGCAAGGGACCCAATACGGAAGTCGGCGGGTAATTATTCTTATCGGCCATGAGCCAAAATAGTGGGCAGCCCCGCCACTCATCCCAGCGAATCAGCACCTCCTCTGCGGGAATGATGGGCTGACACGACAGAACTCGCGCAGCAGCCCTTGGTGTGATACCAGACCAGCGGCGAGTCGAGCGGTGGGCCAGCAAGTGAAGCGGGCCGACCAGGGTACCTAACAAAGGGGGTGAAAGAATAGACTCGGACCCGGCGAGAAAGACGATGAGTCATAACCGAGTGCAATTGCGCACTTCCGCCTACATTTAAAACCTAAATACGCCGAAGACTTTCCCTGTCGTCTGCGAGTGACCTGTGATGTGGCTTTAGCTTTTGCAAATGGCACTAAAATGCCAACATCAGACGATGGGTCCTTCCATCTTAAATCCCTGCGCCAATCCCAATGCCCCATCCCCGCAGTATAGTGCACCTCGCACCTGGCAGCCGCGTCCTAAGGGATGCTCCAGCCTCCACCAAAGCAACGAACGTCTCAGGGGCACATGAGGCCGCAGCGCAGTGTAAGGGTGTCATACCGCACCAGCTCTGTGCGTTCAGGTCAGCACCGTGACTCAGCAAAAGACGGAGCATGGGGTGCGCCGCCGCCGCCATTGCTGAAGCGCCACCGGCATCGTCATGAGCCGCTGACGTCGCTGCTGTGCAAACAAGGCTACGCACGAATGGCTTTTGGATCTGACCATGAGGAACATCCTTCGTGGGGTTCACTTCGTCGTCGACGCTGAACCACAGCGGCCCCATCATCACGTTACACCTGTGAGGGCAGTAGCTGCTGGGATGGTCCCATGATCCAGCGTACAAGGAGGTTGCAGTAAAGAGTCAGATTGAAGGTGGTGCTTAGGGTTTTAATTGGGTGCCAGAGTTACGGGATTCCTGTTCACACACGAAGGCGACGTCAGGCTTGATGGTAACAGTAAACTACGAACAAAGGGACTGGAAACCGAAAACGCTTTCAAAACCCAGCAGCTAGCGAAGAATACCTACGGCAGCTTGCACTACGCATTCGTTTATCAATAGCCACGTCAACTATCTATGACTTGACTCGTTCCTTCCTTACCGCCGTCATGTCGCACTCCTATACTTAATACCTCCGTCCCGGGCAGGTAGTCCCCGTCCCCGTACACGCCAACAATGAGTGCAAATGCACATAACTGGCCCCCTTGTGTCGCACCTTACTCTTTGAAACATAACAGAGCATCTACACCCCCATTCCTAATTCCCATACGATCTGCCAACCCATGCGGAGGAGCGTCCTACATACTTACGTGAACCCTGCTTCGGTTACCGCGCAGACACCGGGAAATATCCGCGCTTTGGCCCTCTTGTAGAATCCTTTTGGCACTCCTAATTTTTTGTCTAAAAGCTTCGATTGCCAAGACATCATTACATCCATTCTGCGAAGCCTCGCGGATTGTTGTGCGTGCGATTCATCTTCATCAGAGCTGTCGTCATCGGGATTGCGGTCGGGTTCTCTATCCTTTACGTCGGTGCTATTGGTACCGGTACCGGTGCTATAGCTGTCCCGTGGGGTTGCGGGGATGCGAAAGTTGCGAAGAATCAAGTAGTCGATTGGCCATATGCAGGGCTACAGGCAAAGAAAGGAGGAAGGGGATGTGGGGCACGGGCCGCGGCGGGGTGTTGGCGCGAGGCACGTCAGGCAGAGTGTGAACAGGGATTTGGTTAGCAAACGAGGCATGAACGGAACTAGCAGCTGCACAGAACTAGCCGTCGGGCGCACTTTTCAAGAGGATGAGGCCAGCAGCAAAAGTCCCCGGGCATAAAGGCATGGAAGGAAAGAAAGCAATGAGCACCTGTATGGTGGAGCCTGGTGACTAGAAACCTCGCTTTAGTGTGGATATCCGGGTCACGTGTAGGGCATAACTGCAGCAGCTCAAACGACAATACGACCGCATAATTTCATTCCACAAGTAGCGCGTGTACAGAAAACTCAAAACATACGTGCAGTAATTGGCCCGCGTGCATGGGCCTTCTTTAACGTAACCTTCCGGTCAGTGAGAGGGGCAGTCTCTCCGTACCTCGTTCCCGCTTTACATTCCCTGTCCATCAATGCAGTGCCCTCCCACGAGGGGCTAATGTAACCAATCTATAAGTTCAGCTTGAGCCAGATTGCAAACCTGAAGTCCCCTCGCTAACCCCGCCCCTTCGTCCTCTTCTGTCGATTTCATACCCAACTCTGTCGGCGCTAAGCTGAAATCCGCTGCGTTCTTGAAACTTCGACTGTTCGCAACTGTTAACAAACGGGAGCCCCAGAACCTCTCACCCTCAGGCAGCACAGGTGTACAGGCGAAAACCCCCATCGGCTGATCCTGCTGTTGATAGAAACCCCCCGCTCCAGCAGCCAGGAGGCGGCACGCAGGTGGCCCAGCGCCACGGCATTGTGCAGCACGGTACCATGGGGCCAGACATATGGATCGGCGATGTACCATGCACACAGCGATTCGGTGCCGCGCTCCGAGGGCTGCCAGTCCTCCGTGAAAAGGGGTATCTGTTCATCTATCCGACCGCCGTTTGAAGCCTGCAAAGATCATTTTATGCATGCATATTTCTAAGAAGCGGAGGAGGGAAAGAGATGAGGAACCAGATGTTATGTTTAAGAAGGTAAAGGGCGGGAGGGTAAGGCGAAATGTCATTGGAAATCGTTGGGGGTGACTGCCGATATGGTGTGTTTGCTTGAGCACCCAAGCAACGGCATGGCAATTAGGATGTATCTGGGATCGGAGGGTGGGAAAAGCGACCCAGCGAATCTTAATTGCAACCCACAGGGACGAGTGTACCTAACATCCATGTTTCGCGGGTCCCTGATTCAATCCCCAAAATAAACGACCCGTTTCCGCTTAGCCTAGGGCTCGTCATGCCCTATTGTCCGTCAAGCACCCTCTCCCCACTCGCCTGGTTCTCCAGGGCGTCGAGGTCCGCCGTGTCTGCTGCCAGAAGTGCTTTCTCAGCAAGGGCTGCTGCGGCCCCGCCGATACCCTTACGAGCTGCCTTATCCATCTTATACACCAGCGCCCGCAGCTCAGCCGCAGGCAGCTCAGCCGCGGCCGCCAGTGGCACCGATCCCCCAAGCACACCCCGCCTGACTAGCGGTACTGTTCGCAGCAGGTCGTGCAGAGACTGCACCGATGACCAGTAGCGGGTGACGTGAGTGACCGAATAGGCGGGGTTGCTGCGGGGAAGGATGCTGCATTGGGGACCGACACAATGCAGTGCAGGGGGATGCGTTGAGTGGGTATGAGTGGGTACCAATGGAGACGCCTCCCAGCTCACACGACAAGTCGACAAGGGAGTTAAGATCAAAAAATACAAGCCAGAGGTAAACTTGAGGTTGTTTCTGCAATATGCACTCCTCAGTTCAAAATTGTGCCCGGGCGTGAGTGTTGGAGTTCGTACCTTAACGTTTATAGAAATGATCTGGTCGCTCTTAGGAACCCATGGGACCCAAACTTCTATATTGTAACGACTAGTAAAGGGTTCATTGGACAACAAATGGCAGACTGGTTAGGGTATAACATTCCACGCCCTAGCTCCCTCAAAAGCAGAGGCCCTCCACCTTACAATTGTGGTGCGGTACATGCGGTACAAAACATTTGCACACGCGCACCTGACTCGTCGCACGCGACCATATAGCCGCGCCTCAAGGCGCATGGCCAGAAGCAGGCACGCGGGCGAGACGATACCATGTGGCGCCGGCGACACCGCCTCAAGCCCCGCGCCCAACAGTCCCGCCACCAGCAGTCGCCGAGCCCGACTCCGCGCAGCCAGCGCTGATGCAGTGGGCACTACCACGCTCGCCCCAGGTTGGGGCCGGGATTTACTCGCAGCGATGGCCTCGTGCTCCGAGACCATGTGCACGGATCCTTTAAACCGGTCGCCCACTGACATCATTCCCTTCGCGGTGCCCTTGCTGCAGGGAGAAGGATGTGTGCGTACGGGTCCGCCGGGACATTAAGGGGCGCAAATAATTTAAAGTCCATAGAGGAAGATGCTCGATTACAGGCCCTAAGAAAGAAGGAGAAGAGATCCCCTCTAGTCTGCCACATGCACAACCTGTACCCTGTACACCATACATGTCACCACTATACACTCCCTTCCATACCCTGACTGTCGTACTTCATTTGTTCAAGTGCCCTGGTCGTATGGCACTGCGGCGTTTTCCCACCTGCCTAGTTTCAGTTCCGTTGGAGGTCGTACAAGCTATTGCTGGCATACGTGCATTCACCCCTTTCGTGTTGGCCGTTTCAAGTTTGTGCCAAGTTTCATCGTAGATCCTTGTTGCCACTTCCATGCCTTCAACACATGGGTTGTACGTACCACGCCGCGTAAAGCGTTGCCGCCGCCAGTCGCTCCCTATCCTCCAGCGCTTGGAACGGCACCACTTCCACCGCAAAGGGGTCGTCAGCGTCCTGGCCCGACGCACCCGTTGCTGGAAGCCTGCTTTCCGACCCATGGGTCGCCCCTTCTATGAACAGCTTCCACTGGCGGCTGGTCAAGTATGCTGAGGAGTACTTGCGATACAATGAGTGCAGAGACTGCTCGTGAGACCAGGTGGGACTGTCCCATCGCGAGCACTTATAAGGCCAGGAAAGTTCAAGGCAGGTGTAGTCGATAGTCAACTCCACGCCAGGAGGCCGATCCGGCATCCTGAGGGTGCAGGGCAAGGAATGGGCTGGAATGAGGAAGCACGACATCGGGACGGGAAATATGCACATGCGCGTATGGGTGGGTAGGTGGGAGAAGAGGCGGTGCTGAGATGGGATGTGGAAAGAAAGGACGGTGGCTGTCGGGTCCAGCGGAGGCGTGAGAAATGTGGTCGCAGGGTGCATGCGCAGCCAAGGGGCTGACAGCAGCACGCGCGCTGCCCTGCAAGCATATCCACTGCACCGAATTAAGAGGCATATAAGCCAGCTTCAATGACGTTACTGATTGGAAGTCCAGAATCGACTGCCTTCTACTGACGTGGTGGGGGCTGAGAACTCACATACTCCGCAGGGGAGAGCGGGGAGATGTGAAAAACCAAGCGCATCTCAATAAATAATGAATATGTCCATTCACCGTCACAGCGGGAGCTTATCTGCAATAACGAGGGTGAGTGACAATTATACTCGTTGAGAACATGGTTTCAACAAACTATGATCCCCATGCCTTCCCTCCATATGCTTAAATACAAGAATATGCTAACCCTGCTAGTCGTGCACTTTAAATACCTGAATTCTCGCGAATCAGCACGAAATCCACCTGAAAACGCCCCACCGGACTTCATATCTCACCAATCCTTTATCACGAATTCAACTCCGAAGTCATTATCTATGCTTGCGACTTGTCCAGCGGTCTGCTCCTGCCCGGCTCCTGAAGCCCCAGATGTATCCCCAGTTGCTGAAGCCGGGATGCCTGACCCTGCAGATGGTGGCTGCTGTGGCTCGGCCAGCGGCGGTAGTAGCCCAAGGTCGTATAGCAGTTGCAGCATGCTAAAGTCTAAGGGCTGTCGAACCAGCTTGCTGCCCTCTTCCAGCGAGATTTCCCACCACGCAGCCCGCGCATGAGCCAGGAAGGCCCTCTCTCGGGTAGCTTGAACAGCCCGAATCGCTGCGGCATAACTGAACATTTTACCATCATCGGTCGGCGTGTCATAGATCCTCGGCACGCTGTCACTGCCACCGCCATCAGAGGCCTCTGGATCCTTGGATGGCACATATCTCAGGCGGAGCTCGGGCCCGGTGCCACTGATATATGTCCCCTGAAAAGTAGATTGCATTTTCATCTCTCTGTCGTTGATCTCTGACGTTGTCAACACCACATGCCGGGCGGGGATAGCCCCACCAGTGCCGCAAACCTCACATGCGTTTGACAGCGCCAGCAACATGGCGGCCACCTGCTCCTGAGGAAGCGTGAACTTTGCGTTGTGGAGATCAAGAACGCGCAGTGCGGGCAAGCGGGTGACCAGGGCTGCCGGCAGCGGCGAGACAAGGACAGTGTTGCGTAAACACAGCAGTGCCAGGCGAGGCAGCGCTGCAAGAGCAGGTATGTCCCAGGTGGCCGGGTCCAGGTCTAGAGAGTAGCTGAGATCTAGGTAGGTCAGAGAACGACTTAGCGCGGGCAGCCAGAGGGGTGGGAAGACAGCTGCCGGGAATGGGGCGGTAGCGTCCGAGCCCGGGCTGCATGCACCAGCGGATTCAGAAACAGAGCTGTCCGCGTCAGAATAGGTGTTAGGCAGCCAAGGTTTCTGACCTGTTATGACAGCAACTGCGTAAGGGCCGTCCGGCAAGAGGGAACACCAGCCGTCACCAGTCTTGACGGAGCTGGCGGAGGTAGCTAACAGGTCGCTGTTGGATTTGGTAACCCCCGAGGGGGCCTCATAAGTGCGCTCCAAAGCCTTCAGCACGGCCTCCAGACGTTGTGACGCGGTTAACTTGCCCTCGGTGGGGCACTGTGCGTCCTTCCCGCTGGCGGTACAGGCAGCTTTTTCCTGGTCCTTAATAGGGTCCGACTCCATGTCCAGGTATTTGCGCACCAACTCCCCATCGATGGCTGGGAGACCAAAGGCACTGAAGCGAAAGCCCAACCTGATATCAGGCGTCGCCAAGACACCATCGCTGGTACCGCGTGCATCAGAGCTGCGTGGCGAACCCAAGTGCAGCACAGCAGCCGTACGAACAATGTTGGCGTCCATCCGTTGAAAAGAAGCTCTTGAAACCCTTATGTGGTAGTAAGCACTATGCCGTTAAAGTTTAGCGCCAAACTTTGCACTGACCGCCATGTAGATAGTCAGCATCTGGCCTATTCGCAAATGTATTAGGTACCATTTAGGTTTCAAAAGGCCGTAGATGGCTAGAATAATAAAACTAAGGACCGGGTAGAAAGTAAAAGGCAATCCAACCTCTCGAGAATGCTAAATTTCGAGTTCAACACATATCACATGCCAAATAAAGCGTTAAATGATACAATGTAAATTCCTCGTTTAACATGCTGACGGAGTTATACGCACAAGTCCAGACCAAGCATTCTTGGGGCCTGTGGCTTGTAACTACACGCCCATTGCCGTATAGCTTTCCTAGCTTTTACTACAACGTTGATGATAAATATAATTAGCAAAATTAATGTTGCTTGTCCTTAATATGTCGGACCACGTATTCATGGTGTAATACAATTCGTCATTATTTCGTACATCGCACCTTGTGATCCAGTTTCGGTAAACTTTGAGTTACTTTTATGGAATCATAATGGAAGAGTTGAGAATATTATTTATCTCGTTAATAAAGTCTGCTATTTAATGGCTTGGTGTTTGGTTAATTTTTCGTACGCAAGACCCTGTCGTCTAGTTTCTTGCATCTTTGCGTTTTCTATTGCCACCCTTAACAATATTATCACCACAGGCGTCTGTATACAAAGATGTTGTCATTACGTCTTATGAGATTGTAGCTGCGATGCAGCCGCGAGTCCTGACCGCAATGAAGCTCTTCCGTAATTGTAAGCCTACAGGGATTGATACTGTTCGGCAAAATGCTTAAAGCCTTTATCTGCACGGTTATGGAGCAATGAGGTGAATGTTTTAGGGGGACATACGTGACAAATTGGGGGACTTAACTTATTTGCGGTCTCTGCTTTAACCCCGATCTATAAGGGTGATGTTTTGGGCATCAATACCTATAGGGTTCTAACCTTCGGGTCTGAATGTCAAGTTGTATGCTTATGTCTGGGATTATTTTGTTTGAGGGGCAGGGTGTTGGGTCTACAATGGTCTCCGTATTAAGAAGTTTTCAGGAAAACGTTCTACAACTACTGTTTCTTACCCCAGAAAAGTGCAGGCCACTGTTCATCTGCTTGGGCCTGCCAAGTGTATTTCAGTAGATCAGCACGGAGCATTCCAGAGGGGGTGCCACAGAATCTCCTTTGGCTGTGATTGGAACAGGTCTTGAGCCCCTGGCTCAAAATGCCATTGAAACCAGCTACGAGAAGCGCATGAATCTGCATGAACGTGTTGGGCGAGCCAGGGGAGGCGAGCTGTAACAGGGCGAATGGTGCAGAAGCGCCAGAAAGAGCGAAACTGACTTGTCGTAATTTGGCCTTAGTGACAAATAACTTAAGTTCGTAATAATAGATTAGTTACAGTAGATCTAATGCATAGAACTTGGACGAGTTGCATGGAACTACTTACATGCGAGCATTCGTACAACGGTGTCAGTTGTAGAATGCGCGCCAGTTTTGAATAGACGTAAGGCCCCCTTAGGTGCCAGGCAGCGCTATTTAAAGCGCCCGGATATTAGTGATAGACACTTCCTTATCCATTGTATTAAACTTACTATAATGTA
Source organism: Volvox africanus (assembly GCA_030268105.1). Classification (NCBI taxonomy): domain Eukaryota; kingdom Viridiplantae; phylum Chlorophyta; class Chlorophyceae; order Chlamydomonadales; family Volvocaceae; genus Volvox; species Volvox africanus. The sequence goes on from BSDZ01000078.1 coordinate 6,855,065, forward strand.
AACTTTAAGGTGTCACCTTAGCACCACGTGCCCTACGGCACTGATACTCGGAGCTCGCCTTTACAGTTATCCCCAACAGCTAGGTGACCCCTCTGTTACACGAGCCGACGCAAGCCAATAGCCGGCTTAGGGCGAGCCGCTTAAAGCCAAGCAAGGGATGAGGCAGGTTTTCCTCGGAATTCAACACTTTGGGGCATTTTTGGTGAACAAAAGGCGTGATCTATACCACGTACCAAGTTCTTACATGCTTGGTGGAGCTAGCACGTCGCAACTTCTGGTTGGCCTCCTTGACCCCCAATGCTGCTCACTTTGTGCAGCAGTGCGATGAGTGCCAGTGCGCTAAGCCCCTGTCCAGTAAGCACGCAGGGTTGCTTCAAACCTTGCCGGTGCCGGCTGCACCCTGGGAAAGCGTTTCCCTTTACTTAGTTGTTGGTCTTCCTCCATCTGAGGCGGGATACAACGCCATGTTCATCATGGTTGATCATTTGACCAAGATGGCGCACCTTGCGCCTACCACCACCTCGGCGACTGCAGAGCAGACAGCTCGCCTGTTCTCTGGTAATGTCTTGCACTTGCATGGCATACCCCAGACGGTCATCTCTGACCGTTGTCCCCAGTTCGGTGCCATATTCTGGCTACCCTGGTTAACGTTCACGTGAACCTTTCCACTGCCTACCATGCTCAAACGGTCAGGCAGACGGAACGCATGAACCGCACTTTTGATGACATGCTGTGTACTTATGCAGGCAATGATCCTCGCACATGGGATACTTATCTCTCTGCTGCTGAGTTTGCCATGAACAATGCTGTTAACCGGTCTTCAGGACAGTCTCCGTTCTTCTTAAACTAAGGCTTCCACCCTGTAATTCCACTTGCTCGGGTGTTGGATGTTTCAGATCCGGCTGTTATTGCGTTTGTGAAGTCGCACTCTGACCACATGGCAGAAGCTAAGCGCCTGCTCGAGGCTGCTCAGCAACTTGCAACCGACAACTACAACCATGGCAAGAAAGAACCGACCCTTAAACCCGGTGATGAAGTACTCTTAAGTACCAAACAAGTAGGGTGTCGGCTTCCTCGAAGCCGGAAAAAAGGTCGGGGCCCCCCACAATCCGTACAGGCCGGTTACTTCACAATAAAACGGTTTGAAGATTGCGAGTTCGCGAATTTGCAGTTTGCGAGTTCGCGAGTTTGCTCCATGTCGACACTGTGGAGATTCTGCCCCGAGAATTTGCTGAAATTAATTGTACACAACATTACAGTCTTTGTAGATAACTGTAAGCTAATTCGTCGACCTGCTAGTGGCAAATCGCCATGCCTGTGAGAGCAGCTTAGTCACTCAAACTGGTTGTTCGATTCATTTCACGCCGTCATGCCAGAATTCCATTATGAGAAACGCGGCACCTTTTGGAATAAAATTTAGGCCGAGAGGCGTTGATGTGACCTTGACCGGGGTCAAAGGAGACTGACAAAGTTGTTCGTACTCATACGATTGTAGTTGGCCTAAATAAAGATACCTTGCAATATAGAATGTAATATGTGATTACTATCGCGTTTCCTCCGGGCGAGATATTATGTTTGGCCGGTCACATCTTTCTTACAGAGAGACAGAGAGACCGACGGACATGGGCAATCCAGGATACATGGCGGGGCCCCCTTGAGCGCTTCGCGCCGGGGCCCCGCCCAAAACCTACGGCAACTTGCCACGGGTCCGCGGAAACTTCTCCCGTGTTGGGTGGGTCCTTCCCCTGTGAAGCGCTTGGTTGGTCAGGCAGCGGCCGAGCTTAGTAGAATATTAATAGAATCTAGGTTTACTTAGATTTAGTAGCTCCATCAAGGGCAGCACCCAAGATATCGCCAAGACTTGCACCACTATCTGTTGAACCATATTCTTTTATAGCTTTTTGGCGCTCTTCAATTTTAAGCTTTAATAGAAAGACCTAATTTTTAGCAGACCAAAAAAATAGGAGTTATTACCTCATTAACCGGTGCAGTTATAAATGATGTCCTTCCGTTTAATATGTGTATTCATCCCACCTTCCATGTGTCATTGCTGCGACGTTACCGGGTGGCACCTGATACATCGGATACCAATGGATCCAATACTTCCTCTGGAAACCCTGCGACCAGACCTTCTGGGCCGCTGCTGGTGGATTGGATGAAAAAACCCCACTCTTATCGGTTGAGCGCATCCTCAGCTACTGTGCATGCCGTATCAGGAAGAAACGTAAGCGGCTAGTGCTGGGAACCTGCGCACAACTTTACTACAGACCTGATCCCCGATCTTGAAGTGGCTCAGGCACATGCCCGAGGGCGCTGCGAGGACGCTGCATCCTAAAAGGGGGAATAGTTGTTGTATTACGTTACTAGCCTTAGCTCTATGCTAAGTAGCCGCTTGACTACATCCTCTATGCTTAAGCATAGTGGCTTTGGGTTGCATGCCTTAATGTAACCGTGACCCTGTCACTAGTAGACTCGCTTGAGTTGGATCTCGCCGGTTTATCATATGAATTTCCTTAATACATATTCCTGTATTCTCTTCCTTAGGGACTGCAGCTCTTTATGGTGGCTTGCCATACTGAGGATAGGGTGCCTATGCCCTGACTTTCCTATTAGCCAGTAGTTATCGCTACCATCAGTTTGGGAGTGATACAACAGTACGGTGGTATTCCGAGTCGAGGGTTCTGCGGCCCCACTTTCCCGCACTGACACGGTCTTGACTGACATGCCTCATGGAGATATTTAGGATATAGACGGAATTGTGCGCATAGGCATGTTAAGACCCGATCATCAATGTTCAGAGATATAAAGATGAACACATCCTGGCAGAAAAGCGGCAAGCTGATGCATGTGAGGTCATACACATGCCAAAAAGCCCTGGCACCTATTGTATGCAGATGTTGTCAATTTTCGTACGGGTAGCTATCCCCGTGCCATCTAACAACCTTTCCTGTGGTGGAAGCTGTTGAAGTCAGCAAAGCGCCCGGCCCCTCGTGGGCCGTATTCCTTGCTCTGACATTCTTTCATATACGAGTGTTGCTCACATTCCAACAGAAGCAATAAAGCATGCTTAAGTGTGCTGTACATACACTAGTTCCATAAAAAAACAGGGATTGTTATTTAAGACTGCAGAGCAGCTTCCACCACCACATCCTCTGTATGCACCATCCCCACTATTTCTGCTTCTATAAGCTCCACCCTTGGCTCCTACATCCCTTCCCTATCCACACCCAGCTAGCTTCTCGACTGGTGAGGGCTCTTGCATGCGGAGGCCCGACCTTTGCGCTTTCTAAAAGTAAATTCTCTAGCATGATGGCAGCCCCCCTTAGTCGCATCTGCATATTGTCCTTGTCGCATATAGATACGGGCGGGGGCTTACTTTACGACATCTGCTGTTCCCAGTTGCTGCAGGATCAGGGTGGTCCAATCACGGTCGACAGGGTTAGACCAGCTCAGCGTAATTTACGGGCATGATGATAGTTGCAAATTGCACGCCTCAAGTTGGCTTAAACGTTAACCAGATGTAACCGGCAACAATTCCTTACGCAACATGGCACAGGGCGATAGAATGGCTTCCACGTATAGTGATATAAGACCGGGTAGATGAAGCGTGTGGTAGACTCAAGCATCAAGGTGTCCCTTCTTCAGCATCCATCCTGCCCTCCATGTTCCAATGTGACCAACGAAAGCAACGGAGAACGGCCATCAGCCTCTGCCTCCCACCGTCACGCGTCCCGTGCTCCCGCCCCATTTATTGAATAGCTTTCTTTTCGTCTTGAGATTCTTTCTGTTACCTCTTTATTGTCATTTTGTGAGTTCTAGCGGTCCATGTGATTGCGATTGTTACAAGCTTCATGAGCTCGTAAGGCCCATACAAGTCAGGAGTCTCAAAGGAGCCTTCTGACTGGTTGACGAGCGGTCGATTGGGTTTCTTGACTCGTACGAACCGTACGACGTCACGAGTTCAGTAAAGCATGTAGCAGCGATGACAATGTTTCATATGCCTGTTTTGTTTCACTACGGTAACTTACCTAATTATGTATGACACGGGAGGCTTTTTCGTATGGAAGACATTCATCCGCAATTCGTTGATACTACAACACCAAAATTTCCGCCCAGATCAACTAAGCTCCGTTTGCTGGAGATATTTAACAAAGATTTTGTATATTTGTATAACCGTTGCAATTGAAATGCGCATCCAACCTTCATTTTTGGGGATCCGCTGGGTGCTGTAATATACTAATAAGAAGAAACCATCAAAGTTTGCAATAAGGTTACAATCATCTCGCATAGTTGTGTTCCGAATACGTCTGGTACATGTGCCAGTACTGCATCCTTGCACCTAGCTTACGGGTGAAGCCTGTGATATGCCCCAGGCATGAAAACCTAAGGTCTCAGTGTGCTAACTTGGAAGTGATGTTATCGTAAGGCAGCAAACCATGCGTGCCACGGCACAAAATCAATACAACCGGCCATTTGTTGTGCGACGGCAGTTACGGAGGGGCAATACATTATGTCTGGTTACAGCGCGCAGAGGGAGACCATGCAGGGCGCTTGAAGTCGCTGGTGGGCTTGCGTATTATGGAAACATGCAGTGGATCGGCTGTGCGCCCGACTTCTGTTCCAAATATTTACTCGATAATCCACTATTCCACACGCTTTTGGGGCTCATCCTGCGGGCCCACGATGTTAAGGGTGTTGCTTGTCGTGGCGGTGGCAAGCCTACTGACGCATTTGCATGTTGTTATGTCGTAGCGAGTTGCACCCGATATAAGTATTGTTTTTGCCTACGCGTAATCGCGGCCAACAATTCCGCTTCATTACATCGTCCGTGGTTACGCTCTCGCCTCTTTTTCCGTTCCCCTCTCCCTGAAGCGCAGGAGATACGTACGAGGATATTGTTGAGCAACTTGCCCGGCGAGTGCTGACCCGGTACAGCGCCAGCCCAAGGCGGCTGGTGGTGGGAATTGCTGGTGCCCCGGGCAGTGGCAAAACCACTCTGGCGGCAGCAGTGGCGGAAAGAATCATCCATCTGTATGGACATGTCACGGATCAGGCGGCGGTCTCTGGGGGGACAGTGGAGCGCGCGCCGTTCGTGGCCGTGATGCCGATGGATGGCTTCCACTACTATCGACGGGAGCTGGACGCCATGCCAGACCCCGTGGTGCGGAAAATGAGGAGTGGGTTACGAAAATGCGATTGGAAGTGCAGGTTGATTACCCGTAAAGGTAACATTTTGCGTGCAGATTATGTTCTGGCAGGTCTGACGTTGCCCTCCATTACCCGACGAGGCAAGAGGCCCAAATGTAAGGTTCCGGATGCTGTGGTACGGTCTTGGGGCGTCCCACTGCCGCCCAACTCTTTGCAAATTCACCCCAACCCATCTTCCCCGGTGCGCTGCAAACCCCACGCGCCGTGCACACACCACAGGAGGCCCACGCACGCCGTGGCGCGCCCTGGACGTTTGATGCAGCTAAGTTCGTGGAAGCAGTTCGGCGGGTGCGGCTGGCTGGGGTCGGGACTGGAGCACCCTCCCCCTCATCCTGTCGCTCCGAGGGCTGCATTCGAGAGGCGGTGGTGAGGCTGCCGTCGTTCGACCACGGTGTCGGCGACCCAGTGGAGGATGACATTCACGTGGCGGCTGACACTGCGGTGGTGTTAGTCGAAGGCATGTAGCGATGGGACCCGGGAGGTTGCTGGGTTTGAGAGGAGGGAAGGGGCCCCAGGCGACGCGGTGAATAAAAAACAAAGAAAACTGAAACGGTTCTTGTCTATCGGGGGGGAGTCCAGCAGCGATAGGGATGCTCCATAGGATGCAGACAAGATAGGAAAGAATGCGTGTGTACAACAGCCGCCAGTCATTACAAGCCCCACTGGTTTTCATCCAACTTTTTTAAAATTTCTAATCATTCTGCGGTAGGACCGTGTGTCTACGAATGGCAAGGAGACACCAACGCCGAGGGATCGAGCGATGAGGCTAGTCCTTCGTCCTCCAGCCCTTGCTGTTATCTCCTTCCTCTGCGTCATTTGATCTTGTCAAATATAGTCATACTCATGTGCAAGCTTCCTTTGGCTCAACTGACCGACCGTGGCCCATAACCACACTAAATCGTATCAGCTGCGTTCTTGTTGTTCGGACCCTCCTGTTCTTCCTTGTCCTGGTCAGGCAACTACTTGCTGCTGGACCAGGAGCCTTGGCGGAAATTGCGGGACTTGTTCGATGAGACCTGGTTCGTGAGCTGCCCGCTTGACCTTGTACACAAGCGACTATTCGAACGACAAACTGGCATCGGTTTGGCGCCGGAGGTGTGTGAAGTTGTGTGTTTAAAGGGGACGTCCTGTTGTACTCAGGGGAATAATTTAGCTGTTAAGTGGAACCTGTTGTTGGCTGGTTATTAGGACTAGGATGCCACAGTTCCACAAGGAGAGGTATGTTATGTGGGACTTGGGCGTGCCGCCCAGACGGTTCCATGGTGGCGCATTTGGGGGGAATCGTTTTCGGGGGTCGTATTGAATCCGATTCCCTGGGGTGTGGACTTCTGCTAAATGCCTCTGGCCCCCGATCAATTGCAAGCCATAGACTTGCGCAGTTGGGTTATGGGTCCAGCTGAAACGACGCAATAGAGGGCAAATAAATCATCGGCGGAACTGAATGTTAACTGTCCCATACCACTTTATCCGTCAACCCATCCTCCCAACCCCGGCCTAAGGTTTCCTTGGAGCGCATTCGCACCAATGACCTGCCCAACGCTGAGCTGGTGGCGGCATGTGCGGGAGCGGCAAGTGTTGTGATTCCGGGTTGGGTACCGCCCCTCGCGAAGGATTGCACGGGATGCAGCATTCAACCGTAGTATGTATGAGGCAGCTGCAGCACCCGATGATCACGACTACGGGAGCAGGGAGCGAAGTGATTGAGGCCCGGTTATGGGGACTAGATGGTAGCTGGCTGCTGAGTATGCTCTAGTGCCGACACCCTTAGTGTAATCTTTCCGAACTTTTTCAAAGTTCGTCAGACATGAAGTCCTAAATTCAGATTTTCCTGGGCACAGGCAAGTTATCATTGGCAGAAACAATTTTTATCGTATATTGGTCTACACCGTCTACACCGCAAGTTAGCCGAAGTCTACCTGTTGCAACTGGCAACCCAACCATTGCCTAGAGCATCGGGATATCACTGCCGTGCAGTGCCACACCACATTTGCTCAACTACGTGGAAAAATCACTGATCAAATGGAGCAGGTGGTGGACAGGATCGATGGTGCGAGCCGACATGTGCGATGGCCACTTAAGCAAGCTAACTCTTGAGCTTGTGCAAATGTGGAGATGGTCAACACGGCACATCAAGCACTCTGTTGTGAGGACGCAGCGGCGAAGAATCGTTAAATCCAATTAAGATGTGGGCTGCTGTTGCGCCGCGGACGCCTGCTCCTTGCCGAGTTTGTGATGCATCGCCAAACCGCCCGCGTAGCCTTCACAGGCGGCCGAAACTTGAGCCGCACGTCATTTGCCAACGGTTGTCAGTTGACAGGGAGAGTAGACAGGGTTAAGCAGGCCTGCGTTGCCAACTTACGGCTGACTTCTATCAGACACGAATAAATCTAGAGGGTCAAAACTGGCAATTACAAGATTGGGCCCCCATTTTCCCTAGTCCCCCGGACCGCAACGAAAATGCCAAGCCTTAATACCAGTACCTTAAGACAGAACCTGCCAGACAACTCAACAGCAAACATGAAGCTGGCTCGTCAGGGCGGGCCGAATGCCTGGGGCACTCATAATACATTAAATCTATTGCACAAGCTAAGGCACGGCTAGGCTGGGCAGCGGCAGCGTATACAGGAAGCTGAGGAAGAGGTTCAACCTGGGTCGTCACGCATGCTGTATATAAATACGATGGGCTCTAGCGCGAGAGCCGAAGTAGAGCACGGGAATCTCATCATTGATGGGTCCTTAGCCGGGGGCTGCAACAAGGCACCGGTCTGAAACGCGTAGGCAACTACCTTGGGTGGAACACTCGCATAGTCACATATGCCCCGGTAGTATATATATGCATCCAGTTGAAGATCGTTTCTGACTTGTGCATAGAGAGCGTGTCACCTTGCAGAGTGCATGGAGAGATTAGAGTTTTGCCGTACTCGTTAACGGGGCAGAACAAGGACCTGCCTTGACCCGTTTAGGCGGTCACTCTGAACCGCGCTAATGTTGCCAGCCTGGGCTTTGGTCAGAACACTAAGATGCTGAGACATTGTGCCTTGCCCAAATTTACACCATCCGTCTGATGCGCCCTTTGACTTTGCGTAGGAATTGGCCTGACATTATGTGGACAGACTTCTGAAGTTTTCTTTTTCTTCCTTTCTCGTGCTTAAAGCCCCGGTCCTCCTGGTTTTTTTGTGCCTTTCGCGTTCTTGCGAGCTTGTAACAGAACATTATGCACTACAATACACTATGCAAGCTCGCTACGATGTAGTTGACAGTTTAAATGCGTGTATCATAACAGCGGTCAGCGGTCCTAATTGTTTCCGCGATTTCACAATGAGGCTGCTTGTAGCTGTCACTTCCAAAAATTAGCGTAGCCTTTTATTGAAATTACCTTAAAACGTTAAGTGCTCATATCTGCTGCCAATCCAAACTTTGTTTACAATAACATAGATTTTCACCAACTAAGGATGCCGAGAAAACGCAAAGCGCAACATGGCGTTCCCCTAATAAGCGACGAGGCCAAGCGGGGTAGAAATAAACAACGTATTAAGAATGGTGATGACGATGCCTTGGAAGACAAAAATGAGGGTGGAGAAGAAGAGGCCCACGATGTGGTGAAGATTTGCAAGGAGCAGGGTAAGCCTACGTAAGCCTACTTAAGCAAACCCTAAGAGGGTTCTGTGCAAGGGTGGATTCCTAATGAGGCCATTCCCAAAACAGTGGACTTAAAGGTGGAGGCTTTCGTCGATGCTGTTCAGCAGCGTGTGCAAATGCTGCGGGCCGACGCCGACGCTATCATTCGCAAGATACCAAAACAGGTAGGAGATAATGCAGGCAGTCTCGTCGGAGTAACGGTAATCACATCCACTTCCATGTTTGCAGGTCCGCCTTATGCCGGCAGTGGAGGTCTTTGCTCTTACCCCTACCGAGTCAGCTGCAGGAACCCTACAGGATGTCTTATCACGCCTGCAAGCTCTGCAACAAGGAAGTCATGATTCAAAAATAGTAGACATCGCGCGTATAGTATCGGCTAGCCTGGCTGCCGTGGGTGAAGCAGTGCCGGCAGTTGCCAGTGCGCCACAGCCAGTAGACGCTGGCGATCCCTGCGCGGCTGTCCAAGAGGGACAGGAACAGCAGCAGGAACAGTGCGGCACTCTCAGCTCCCAAGCTCCCGCTGCCAGCCCCAATAAGCTTGCTCAGGCTGCGGTGTTGATGCCGCCTCCACCAGCACGGCTTCCTTTAGGGGCTGCCATTCTCCCAGCTCGCCAACCTAGGGTAGACGAGGTCTTCTATTCGGCTAACGGTAGGGTGTGCAGTGTGTTTTACCGTTATCGTGGGCTAGCCCCTGCAGTATGCCGATTCCACAAGTTTAAATTCAACTGCGTGCCAAGCCTAAGGTGCATCGCGTGATCTGTCTCCCACCAAACCCATGACTCCTTGGGTTCGGGTCTGGCAGATAAGCCAGCTGTAACTGAAAGGTGGGTACATGACGTTTTCCTTCAGGCTCTCCGATCCACTTTAGCCAGGTGACCGCGCCGGTGACTGCGGTCAAGGGGATGCTTTCATGCCTGCCGGATATGACACCGGCTGTGGGAGCGAACACCGTGATCGCCCCACCGACGGTGGAGATCACGGGTTGCACCTTCAGGCGGATGGCTCCAACACGCGGTCGTGTGAAGCAGCCTACACGTGCCATAACCGTGAAGACGAAGGGTGAGCTCTTAACGTCATCAAGAAACAGTCTCTTATGTGGCAAGAAAAAGGCCCAGTGAAGAATAGGGATTCGACGTGGAGACAGTGTACTGCATGTTCGGGTGCTTTACTAAATGTTTGGATCAATATGCACATTGGGGCAGTTTGCATGGTATGGGCCCGCCAACGAGCAGAAGCTCAAAAGTCCTTGGTTAAGATAAGGGCAATGTGTCCAGATTTGCTGAATCCATACTAGCAAGACACCCTTACGCACTGCAATACCCAACCACTCCCAGGGTCCTTCGCCTAACGACAATGATAGGTTACGACAAACACACTTGCGTGTGTACATGTGCCGGCGCCGTACGGATGCAGATGGAAAACAATTTACTGTGGACGACCTCATCGGAATGGCGGCTGTGCCACAGGCGTACCACGATGAGGTGCGACAGTTATTAAAGGCGGACGTGCAGGACCTCAATGCACTTATGGCCACCCTGGAGCAGGATAACGACAACACTAGTAGCGCCACCGCAGGCGCCTCGCACCCAACACGGCGCCGATAATAGATCCAAAGTGGGGATTCAGATAGGCATGTGCGATTGGTGTGGGCACAATGTCAGTAGGAGCCGTCTGTTTGGAACCCCATCGTGCAGGCTGCATGTTGCACGCTGTTGTTTGGGACCCCATTAATTTGGATCACGTAGGCAGAGCGACTGACGGTTTGCACAACATGGCAGTGGGTTTGCAGGGAGCATAAATTAATAGATTTTTATTTGCAATGCGTCCATGTCAGCAGGTGCGTAACCCTTACGACCGCGTAGTATTGCGTGTATATCCGCGGCATATTCACGAATGTTTAGCAGGTATATCAACTCATATACGAGTTCATCAGACATACCGATTCACCGGTTCACTATTATGAATGCGAGCATTCTCGTCCCCAGCTTGTTCGTTCCTCGTGCTGCAGTCATCATCATGCTTATGGTTCTATTTCGTAGTGATTCTCAGCACCAAGTACCGAATCAGCACTGCAATACGGCAACATCAGGCAATACGGCAAGGTCAGCCGGATGTGTTGCAAGGTTGGCTCCACTTCGACCGCTAAAACGGTAGTGTCGTTCTAACGGCGCCGCCAGGTCTATACCAACAATACCAGGTGTAAACCAGCAAGACGGCTGTCAAATTATTATCGTCTTACAATTTTCGCGCGCGTGCAAACATCATCGCAGGCGAGCGATCATCATTTCCGTCCCCATTGTAGCGAGACTCAAAACTGAAACCAAAGAAAAGTGAAACCAAAGAATCAACTTGTTTGTAGGTGAGACGGCCTGCCGAAGCATACCGGAAAAGCTAACCAATCTAGCTGTCAAGCAAATGACACGCATGTGGATATGCGATAAATAGCATTACATCACTTTTTTTACGACAAGTGCACCAAATAACCACCAGCAGCGACGGGTTACAAGGCTTTTACCCCACCCTTGCTCAATCCTTTCATCCTCCCAGCTTACTCCATCCAATACTCACTTTCCCTTCTCACATATGCAGCAAATCCAGCTGATCGTCGATTCTTTGGATCAGCAGGAACGGATCCGTGTGGCCGATGGATGCATGTCCAATAACTTCCAAGCACCCGAAGTCGCTCGCGGGAGATGTAGTCTTGCCCCTGCTCACAACTCGCGCCATCAAGGGCCGCCACTCCATTCCTGAAGGCAGCAGCCTGAGCACGTCCTCATCACTTCCCATTCCTTTAGAAAACGCCAAGACTAACCCCTGAGAGTCGTCCAGCCCTGTCTCAAGGGGCAGCTCATTTGCCGCCGGACAACTTTCGACCCCAGCCACCGGCTGCTGGAGCGGCAGTTGCTGTCCCAATGGTACGTTTAAAATCCCGCAGTTAAAGGTCTGGACGCTTAGGCCGTCCACCAGCGCCCGCAGTGATGCGTGCAGCGCCGCCACAAAAACCGGACTTGTTAGGCTGCTGCCCAGCAGCACCACTTCCATGTCCTTCTGCGGTGCTAAGTGCGCCAAGATCCAGCATCTATCACAACCGCCATCAACGAACAAACAGTATAAGGATTAACGGCATACTTAGCCAGGCTGCAGCCAGAAGCAAGTAAGCAAGACTGGTCGGTCAGCAACCGAGTGATGAACGATTGGGGGCTGATCTCGAATTGATCGTGGACTAAACCTAATCCAGCTGGACCATTTGGAGATCTGGATTCTTGTACAATCATGCGGCCATCGCCACTGCTGCCTACCCTCGAGTGTCTCACCTATCTTCTCCCCGACCTAGAGCCCTGGCCAGCCCAACGGCAGCGTGTGCCTGGACCATATCGTGGTAGATGGATGTGCCGGGGTGCGCCTGAGCGTGCAGCTTAGACTGCTGAGTCAGGCGGGCCTGCGTCCAGGAGGAGCAGCCAAACCGTATTTTTCAAATCCGACCCGTGCGGCACCAGCCGGAGGCTGACGCTTGAGGCAAGGACGTGGGAGCATGCATGGGAAACAATTAAGTGAGGTCCCAACTGCATATGCTGAAAAACTTCGTGCCTGGATGCCATCTTTCTGACGTTGCTTGCAAATATTTAAGCGAACGCGGCCGGATACCTGACGCACGTGACGCTACCAGAGCACGTGCTGGGCCAAGTTGTTTTCCTACCATAGCCATGGACTTCGTCCTTGACGGTCCATAATCCTTTCACCTGCCGAAAAACAACGCTCCCTGCTTCCCTTAACATACGGCTACGCGTTCATCTAGCGATCTCTAAAATTCTGTTCTATTAATAGGACAACTGACGTTAGGTGTATGCTGATTAATAGAACAGAATTTTAGAGATCGCTAGATGAACGCCTAGCCGTTCGCTGCTCAATACGAGTGTGCAGGATGCCGCTGCGGCTGCAGGCTATGGTGAACGATTGCTCAATGCATGCCATCACCAAAATCCAATGTGATAGCATTGCGATCGATTTGCCTTGGCCTTTGCTCCTTAGCTGGAGAATCCCCGACGCCAGTTGATGACGCACGACACGCAACCCGAACACATCAACTGCACACTGTCGGACATTCCAATATGCAGGTTTGTATGTCATAGGCAACCCTCAGCGTACAAGGCCTGATGTTTACAAATCCCCTGAGGCTCACCTCTCCTGAGCAGGCAACCCTCTGTACATCTACCATGCGTGCTCTGCCAGGTGCGCGCCTCGACCTTCCCGTGCCCAGACAACAGCACACATACCTGTGCAGGTACCGGCAGTGTGGTCAGCATCAGCTGTCCATGCCCATGGAACTGGCTGGCACCGGCCCGCGGGCCACAATTCCAGATGAAGAATGGATGGCGTGCATCCGGGTGCACAACCGCGGCTGCCGTGAACCAATCCGCGGACACCGCTAGGAAGTCCCCTAACTGCTTCCTAGAAAACCTCAACGGGTCGTGGTGCTTAAATAAGACCAGACCATGTGCGGGCTCGCCGTACTTAAACAGGTTGGAGCCGGTCACAGCATGCGGCCGCTCAATGCGTCCCCATGTGTCCTGTAGAGGCGGAAGCGGAGACCGAAGAAGCGGTGCATGCACGTCTGCTGGCCAGGAAGCCAGTGGCGTTTTAAGGGTATGCCTGGACACATTGTCCATCAGTCTCATTCTCTTCGCTTGATCCGCAAAGGCAGGCCCAGATGCCCAAGGCTATTTGCCCCAGTTCTTTCGCAACCAAGCAACAATTGATTCGCGTTCACTGTTTTTTCTCCCAATCGAACAAATCTCCCGCAGTCCACACCTCGGCTGTCAGCGTTTGCCAGTTGCAAAAATCACATTTGCGGCCGCCGTCGGTCGGATCGACCAAGCATGCTGCATCCTCCTTGAATGTCTGTGGCTTGCGTGTGCGCACTTCATTGTACCTTTTGCCCCGTGGCAATGCCGTGGCGTATCCGCGCACGGCAGAGTTGCACCACACCGTGCCGTGCCATGTCATTGGATGGCGCACAGTTGCGTTCATGGTGCACAGTTGACGGAAGCAGACCATTGGAGTACGTGATCCAAATGAAAGGGCACGGGGCTTAGTCGAATCGGGTGGGGCCAATACGCGCTATGAGAATGAGGTGGTGAAATCGAGCGCCTATGTGCCTCAAGAATGCATTAAAATATACTGTGTGGCAGTGACAGCGTGCAAGTCCATACAAGGGCAATTATTTTCATCATGCAAGGGCGTGCAGTCAGTCCCCAAGAGGCGAGGGCAAAACAGCATCGATCGGCGAAGAGGAGTTGCAATATTCCCACTGCCGAGATTTGCACCAACAGCGTCAAATTGGCAGTCAAGGCATGCTGCTTTATCACTTCCATGGTGGCCGGACACGGTCAGGAGAAAGGCTTCTATTATGTGTGGATATGAACAACATCAACAACACGATGCTGTCCCAAGGACAAGGTAAAACAAATTTCGGAATGGCCAAGTGCTGACACTTTTGGGGGGGCTTTCCAAATTCCACATTCACGGTTGTTTGGTCCGTCCGGAGCCCGAAACAACTACTAGCCCGCCGTTTCCGTGATACAGGGCTTGAGGGCAAACCACCCCGCTCTACAGTCTACACGTACCAGGCTTGCTCGAGAGTAGCCGTGTTCGTGATCGAAACTACTAACTGAGCATTGTCAGGTTCCATACCATATTTTCGGCTCAGTTCTGGCCCGACGCGACACCTTGCCGTCCCGGCTGTGAAGGCGTACAGACGTCGCAGCGCTGCTGCACCCGAACCAACCAAAGAATCTACAGTTTGCGCAACTTCAAAAACTGAGTGCAGCTGTACACAGCGAACGCTCAAAGGGATCATGGCCGAAGATTTTAAGAGCTTTCCGGCCAAGTATGACGGGGAGGCCTTAAGAGCACAGCTAGTTCCAGTCATTATTCATCATTTCCAATGCAAATCAAAGAGACGTCCAGGCGAATAAAGTGTACGGCCAGTGTACGTATAGTGTACGTTTAGAGATTAGTCAGTACAATCCTTATGGCCATGAACCCGCGCTGGAGGACGTAGGTCACACACAAAGGGAAGGCTGATGTTTATAAATATATATTGCAAACTTGCGATTCAAAAGGTGCTGATCAGAGCAGACGAGCTCTTCTGGTGCTGGACGAGCCAACAAGATCATATCATGCGAAAGATGTCAACATGAAATGACAACCTTAAATAGTTTTACGCGCGGTGAAAATTATAAATCGTGGTTATCCTCGTTGAGCGGCCGAAGATTGGCTGCCAATCTATGGACTCGTACTGAGCTATGTTGCGAACAAATATTCCTCGCCAAGTGAAAGTCAAATTACAAATTCTAAGAAAATGACACCAAAAAAGTCATAATGCCGTAGCAAACTGTTGTGCTAACCTAATGCGCCGGTGGACTTCGTTCCACGGGTGGTCCACAAACTATTCGTGGCTAAATAAATCCTCATGGCTTAAAGAAACAACCATACGTAAATCATGGTACGGGATATCTAGGATCAGACATACTTTCCTGTTTCGAAAGTTCCAACTCAGGCACATGTGCAGACACCGACCGACAGGCACTGACCGACCGACCGATATCACAACCAATCCTGAGGGGCTCTGGTACTCCATCCTCATAATATCTCAGGCTTCTAGGCGGAGGCTTCACCCAAGACCTACTTAGAAAGGGCTCAAGAGCTTTGGGGCTTTGGGCTTTCCTAGTTTTCCCTATTTTTCTAGGGTTTCCTAGTGCCCGAGGTTTCCTGTTGTAAGCAAGTATAAGCGTATTTGATGGTTCCTCAACACCCAGCGACACGGGACCTGCGGATTGAAAGGGCATTTTGAAACCCTTAGGTACCCTCGAACAGTTTACGGACGCCCTCTCCGTGGGGACGTTGCCGCACGGTTGATTTTCGCGGAAGAGAGTTAGAGTCCATGTGCTTCTCTAGTGGTTGGTGACACTGGGATCTTTGCTGTGAGCCCTTCGCTTGCTGATGTTCCGCTTCGTGCGTCATGTTAGGTTCGCTCACGGCGATGTTCCTTTTCCTTTGACCTCTAGAGCCGCTGATTTTGAGTGCTGGCCTGCGGCCCTGCTGGGATGGCGGTTCGAGGCCATATAGCCACTTTGCCATCAGCAGTTAGAAGAAAAGATGGAATCCTGGCGCCTCCCAGCACCCAATTCCGAATTAAAACACAAAAATCGTGAAATGCATGGGACGAGCATCATAACATAGACGCAAACACGCAATGAAGCTTGGGCCCGACTAGACGATCCGAAGTCCACAATCCTGCTCTGGCAGGGGCGCAGTAAGCCAAGCTCAGCGCTGCAATAAATAGCATTAACTGCGACACATCAGCAGTTTAACATCCTCTCACACCATACTCTTTCCCCCAAGTCATACTCTTACCACTGGTCCGTACCTAAATGATGAGTTCCTACATGCGGCAGCTTTTCCCCAAGCAGCAGCTTTTTCCCCATGCGGCAGCTTTTCCCCATAGCAGCTTTTCCCCAATCAAGCACCCTTGCCATGCCCAGGGCCGCGATACCCTTGCCCGGTATTCCCCCTTTGTGCAGCTGCACATACAGGGGTTCCCCTTTTTTCTCAGCTTCAAGGACACCGACATCATACATATGGGGATTAAGATCAGTGCTTCTTGTGAAATCACAGGTAGCATTTATCTCAGGGTTTCCTCTCGAAAAGAATTTGGCATTTGTAGGACTTGGGTTTGCCGAGTTTTGCACAATATGAACTGCCAGGCTAATCCGAAACTATCCCAATTTTAATTTGCCTAAACTATTCTAAAACATTCCAGGTGGGAAAGCCTTTTTGAGGCCCCAAGCTCGAATGAGCCATATAGCTCATATGGCCCATTATCATCATCATCATCATCATCATCATCGCCATCACCATTATTACAAAAAATAATGTTTAGGTTACAAAAGAGTTTTATTAACAATCCTGTAATGCACTCCATGTATTCCAAGTGGACGCACCCTCTAAACACGCAGACCAGTTCTAAAACAGCTCCTCCAGTTAAAATATATAATCCCCTCAAATGTTATTAAAGCCTGAAGATGCGATTGAAAGGAAGATTCAAGATCGGCTTGAAGTTGTTGGCAACCTATCGGGAGTCAAAAATATTACGAATTAAACGACTGTGGCTGCAGGATGCGGAATCATATGATTATCGTTATTTTGCACAAGATCACGTCTGAAAACCCATCGTCAGAAGCCTGCACTGTCAGTTCTGATTGACCAAGACCGCGCCGGGAGGTCCTCTGCCAGGAACCCAAGAATCATCTAAAAACATTAGCTGTTTTTCACACATAGGATGCTTGCATGATATGAAATAGATATAGCAATCCAACAGATCCCGCAACCCATGACCGAGGGGGGGAAAACCTATTTGCCGTACGGTGTCCCGTGGGCTGTCAATATTGTGCATAAGTTAGTCAGATACTTATCATTTTTCCGCTGTACGGATGGAATTTTATCCAAACATTTTAATTGTAGGTGGAAAACCTTGCTCAAGAAGAAACATGAAATGTGCAGATACTAAAGCCTTATGGATGATTACAACCTCAATGCCAGCTGTCTCTCTATTTCGGTACATGTACAGTGGCATGCCATATGCTAGATGACCTACTCCTTTGCAACAAACCCGCCGGCGACCTCTGCACCAGAGCGTCACGAACGGCACGACTGTCAGTATGGCCCGCAAGCAGTCATCGGTATATATTATGGAAGGTGGCGCCCGGATGTAAAAAAGGAAGTGGTGAATGTCGCCTCACTGGTCGCTGTGAGGGCTTTGGAGTCATAATCTGACTATGATTATTGAGCGTTGCAGCGCATTGAAGCCGTCGAATTTTATCGGCCTTATCGTGTTTCTTGTCACACTCGGCATCAGCGCCGGTAAAGGAGCTCCGGTTGCCGTGAGCACAGAGGCCGAGCTTTTCAGTGCTCTTTGGGATGCAAGTGTTACGGATATCATCCTCTCGGGTGACGTACATGTACGTAGCAGCCAGCTTTGGAGTCATCAAGTGACGACAGTCCCCACGCCCAGACCGTCACCTTCGCCTTGGGCCAGCCTGCCTGCTCCATCAAACCGCCCAGTACCTATCGACAGGCAACTGCAAATTCGCGGCAATGTCAGCAGCTTTGCGGCCCCTGAGTCGTACTTGCGCACCGACGCGGCTCGCAACCTCCGCTTGCCACTCCTCGACTTGTCAGATGTCGAGGGCTGGCTCCGGCTCTTCCCAAACGCGACACTGAGGCTGAGAAGCCTTCACCTGTCCACCAATCTGTCCGCCGAGCAACCAGACCTACGGCCCTATAGGACGCTCCTTCGCGCCCTGCTTGCCCCCCCGCCATTGATCACCGTTGACCCAGACCAACAACTGCTATTAACCGCTGTCTCTCTGGAGGACTGCCTGGAGAGTGTCAATGTGGGTTTGACGCAGGGTCTGGCTGAGGCGGCCATTCATGGCTTGCCGACGCTGCCTGACGCAGTGGCTGCTGCGGCGAAGTCAGCTGCCGAGGCCGCAACTGCCTTCCCTTCGGCCGCCTGGGCCGCATTGCCCTCCCCTGCAGATGCAACAGTGCAGCTGCAGACCCCCAATGAGCAGCTATGCGTTGTGGGTGGCAACAGCGGTGGCGGCAGCAACAGTGCACGTGGGCCAAGCGAAACTGCCCAACACAGGCGGGCACAGGAGGCGCTCTTGGGGTGGCCTCTCGGTGTGGGGCCTCCTGAGCCCGAGCACACACTGCAGGGGCGACCCTGGGGGACCGTGGTCCGCTGGCTCACGGCCAGACTGCCAAGAGGATTCATGGGGGAGGCACTCTGCTGGCTGACGGGCCGGACCGCAAGCACAGCAGCTCGTCTGCCGGGATGGGCTTACATAAGACTTCAGCTGCTGTGCCCTCGGCTGGTTATTGGCGGCGCCGGAGGTGATGTACCTGCGACACCATTGGATTCGAGTTGGACTGGCGGCCACACAGGCCGCATGGCGCTCTCAGAATCGAGCGCCGACGTCAGTGCCAGCGCGCTAAAAGGCGGTGCCTCCTGCATGGGTGGGAGCGTTCTCGTGGGCAGGGTGGCGACTGCGATGGGATTTCAGGTGATGGATCACGGAAGCCGCTTGGTGGCGGTAACAGATGGCGTTCTGGTTGGCGCTTGGAACAACTGGGCCAACCGAACGGCTGGCGGCAGTGAGAGTGGCGGCTACGGTCATTACAGCGCAGGGCCGGCCATATCGCCGGTGCTGCTGCTGCTACTTGTGGCAAACAGCTTCAGCGCATCCCTTACTCAAGTAGACGACGCATGCTGGGACGTCGCAGACGGCACAGTTGCGGCATGCATCGGACGAACCGCCACAATGGGGATCACTGAGCGTTTCTCGCCGTCGCCAATTCCCCCATCGCCGTTGCCGTTGTCGCCGCCCTCCGTCCCAGTGTTGTTGCAAGCAGGCCCCGGCGCTGGCTCTAAGGTCCCAGCGGTGGGTGCGCTGCTGTTGCAAGCAGTATCATGTGGTAGCAGAAACATGACGCATATTGCATTGGACTAGGATATCGATTACGTCGGCTCGCTAAAAATCCTGGTTACGTTTATATCTGCTGCCGCAGTGTCATTCGTCCGGTACCGCGGCGGTCATGCCCTTAGCTAGCAGTCTCTAGCTTGTTGCTGAGCATGTCCCTGGCTTTGCCTATTGCTGGGTTTAGCCCCTGGTGCCCCGAGTCTCGTGCTTTGCCTTATAACGACCGAACCCTTCCAAGCCTGGACAAGTCATAGCAGCTGTTTGGTTGGGCCGCCGAACTGGCGCTGGCCATGATCCTGTTCGTTTGTGGCACCGTGCAGGTAGCGCTGTGGGTTGTAGCGGCGACAGCGGGGGTATTGCTGGTAGTGCTGGTCCCCGTGGTGGTGCTCTACATCAAGCTCCGGCGCCTGCAGCGGCGCCACATCCAGGAACAGGGTGCACAGCGGGCGCCTGGCGTTGGGCCCCTGACCACCCTGCTCGTTACCGACATCGCAAACTCAACAGGGCTGTGGGAATCGCTGCCTGAGGAGGTATGGAGTTCTGGGGGAGCGGCGCGGCATGGGACACAGAACATAATAATCCTGCACGCAAAAGTCAGCAGAGGCGCCAAAGCTCACACTGGAAAGGAGGGGAGAGGGGAGCGCGTTCAAGCAACTGCACCGTCTGGCTAATCCTGAGGAAGGGAAAGGGGATCCGCTTGTATGTTTGTACGGTGGCAGAGTATGAAGCCGAGGGATTGGAGATGTGAGGACACCGGGCTGGCAAGCCTAATATGAGCGCTACAGCCGACCACAGAATTCCTTACTTGCGTGCATGTTTATTTGGCCCAGGTGATGGACCAGGCGCTGAAACTTCACAACACATGTATGCGGGCGTTGCTGGTGCGCTTCAATGGCTATGAGAGCACAACGGAGGTGCGTGAAGGGTGCGGAATGCAAAGCACTGGAAGGAAGGCATTACAGGGAGAAGGAAAACTTACGTGTAAGAGGTGTACAAATTCTAATTAGTATCGGGGTGCGCTTCTTTGGGGCTACTGCAGATGTTAATTGGCAAATAAGCCTTTTGACGGCTGGGGGATCTCGCTGACCGAAGTTCTCAGTGCTGCTCGCGGAGCATCAACATCGTCCTCCCACAATGATATCGCTGTGGCATCAGCACCTCTTTTGTTGTCAGGAGACCGAGTGAGGTCTAACTAGAAATGCAGTGGCCGTGGGTCGCACAGCGGTGTGTTCCCGCTGACCGACCTGACCGCGAGTGGTTTCCAACGTACTCCTTCATGGCAATAGTCTTTTGCGTATCTACCCCAATTGAGCCCTGTTGTTCGCCATCCAGGGTGACTCGTTCATCCTGGCTTTCCACTACCCCGCGGATGCAGCCAAGTTCGCGCTCAGCGCGCAGGTCCAGCTCATGGTATGCCGGGCAGGTGCAACGGTGTGGATTTGTGGGCTTGTTCGTTTGCTGCCGTTATAGGTGATGGACTGGTTTACCTAACGCGTTTTGAAGGAAAATGCAGGCTTCGAATATTTAATAAGCTACCAACTGCGGCCATCAAGTCATCAATTTCGAGGGTCCGAATTTTATGCGCTCTCCCAGCGCCCCGTTTCCGCTGGCCTGTAGCTCATCGCATGGGTGTTGTTATTTTCTTCGTGGTATCTATAACGGTGGCCTTCGGATAGTTTGGAGAGAGCTACGCCTCCCCTCTGCTGGCTATGCAGGATGTGATGTGGCCTGCGGAGGTGCTAGCCCATCCCGACGGTCAGGAAGGTGAGGATAACGGCTTATGAGAGTCCTGCTCAGATCCTTGAGATATAATGCACGTGAAGAGCTGCTACCGAGGATATGTAAACGACGTATTCATACCGACGGACAGATGTTGCAGCTTTCCAATTATTGTTGCCAAGGGTAACCGGTGCTTCTGGAATGCGCTTCTCGCGTTTGACGCTTGGTTGCCCAGGCGTTGCCGTTCTCCTCTGCTGCTCTGTCACCACATCGCTGCCGCAAAGACGTGGAACGTCCTTCATCCTGCCCTCCTTGAGTTTGTCTCCACTCCCACCATTACCAGGCTACGTTTTTTCTATGCTCTGTATTTCTCTCGGAATCCTTGCCGAACTCTGTATCTACCCCTTCCCGGGCACCCTCCCCGCCTGCGCCACACCCTCCGCAGTCTGGGTAGTGCCTCGGTCTGCTGAGCTGGCGAATGGAGGCTCTCTGCGCCATGTCTCTCACAATGTAAACGCCCCGGTCACTTTGGAAAGTGGTGGTGCCACGGGCACCACCATGTCCGTACAGCGCAGCTCCGGGGCAATTATGGATGGTGGCGGCGCTGTGCAGCGTACGACCGACGTGGGGTACGGCAGCTATGGAGGCGGCGGCGGATCTGCAGACACTGGCGCAGCCTCTGGCTTCCTACGCGCCAACTGGGTGTCCCGGGTTAAGTCCCCAAAGGTTGTGGGAGTCACGAGCCTGCACGCCATAGTGCGAACCGGGACCGTGCTGCTGTCCGGCGCCGCGCGCTCATTGGAGCTCGATCGCATGTCCCCGTCCGAGCTGGACGCAGGCGAAATGGGTTACGGCGCAGAGTCCCGCACGGGGTCCGGACTACTGCGCTCATTCACCTCGCGCATGACCACGATGCTTGGCCTGGTGCCGACGGCCGGAAGCGGAGCTGGAAGTGGAGCCATGGCGACCGGGGGCAGTGGTCGCCCGTCCTCGCGAATGAGCCGCTTATTGCGCATGAGCTCCGGTGCTGCGAAGAGCTCTGAGGACAAGTCGTCGTCGGTGCATTACTCCAGTGAACGGCGGCTGCTTTCCCGGTTGCCCGCCAGCGGTGGCCGGCGCCGCGGTGGAGTGGCCGCCATGGAGGTTTCGCGGGACACGATGCGGTCCAAGTCGTTTGGGGGAAGGCTACTGGCAGGAGAAGGCATGCCAGCGATGCCGCCGCGGCCCAGCGCGGTTGCCGGTCCTGGCAGTGGCAGCCATGGTATTGCCGTCGCCGCCGCCATGGGCACCACGCAATCGACATGCATCCCCACTGGCAGCTTTACCAGCGGTGCCCACTCACTGCTGCGTCAGGCGCTCAGTTTCCGAAGGCGACAGGGCAGCTTTCGCGGTCCATCGCGGGCGGCGGCCGAGGCGGCAGCTGCGGCGGCAATGTCATCATCCGCCATTGCGACCTCAGCCACTGCCGGTAGCAGCAACATTGTGCCCGGCGTTACTCCCGTTATTACTGCCACCACCATTACCGCACCCTGCCCTGCATTGCCGGCATCTGTGGGGTCGCCGGGTGACTCCAGGTACACGAGCTCCTACTTGCCGCCTGACGACGACTCAACTGTGCCAGTGGAGCTCGCGACGCGGCGCGTCACGGGTCAGGGTGCGTCACCATCAAGCTGCGATTCCGTGATTGGCGGTGGCGGTGGGAGTGCAAGCAATAGCAACAAAGGCGGGCTATTTCTTAACGGCCTGATGCGGCTGGGCCGAGGCCCGGCCATCAGCGCTGGTGGCGCCAGCGCCAACAGAGCGGCATCGTTATCCAGCAACCTCCTGCGAACCTTCCCAGCGGGTAGCATGCTGGCAATGGCTGGCAGTAATACGACCAGTGGCCCAACGGCCGTGGCGCTGGCGATGTCATCTGATGGCCGGCGGAGGCGGCCTGTGGTAAGGAGCAGCGGCAGCGGCGGGGTAGCTCCGGCGGCAGCTGGGTCCCGCGCTTCAGCGGAAGGCGCCGGGGGCCGAGTCGCGGTGGCCTCGCCATCTGGAGGCTACCAGTGCCATCGGGGAGCCCATACACACGGGCTGTACGGCGATGTCGTCGCAGGTGTTGCGTATGGCAGCGGTGTGTCTTCAACGCCGAGGCAGCGCGCGTCGTATGATGGCCCTCTGACAGGTATTGGCACTGTTATGGCTGCAACGGGATCTACCGTAGGGGCAATGGCGTCAATGGCGCGCGAGACAGTCGACGGCCGCGGCGGCCTCTCTGCCAGCCAGGTAGGCGCCCTCGGCACGGCATATGAATCAGAAGTCACGACTGGACCACTGTTCACGTCTACTGCGGGGGCAGGCAGCAGCAATGCGTCCGGGTGCCTGGCCGGGGATGAGGCTCGGCGGCTGAGCAACGTTTCGACGGCGCTAGTGATGGATGCGCTGGAGGCCAACGGTAGCATACGGCCCGGCGGTGCGCCAGTACAGTCTATGGCACCGCGAGTGCCGCACTTCCGATCTTTGTGGATTTATGAGGGTGCGCGTGCCGACCCCAGCCGACTGTCATGGGCTGCACTGCAACAGTCTCTAATGCGCAGGTCTAGCGCCCCAGCGGATATGGGCTCTACCACGCCAACGGCGGCACCGGCCACTGCGTCGCAGGACCTGGCCGGGCCGCTGCCGGTGCCGGTGCCCTCGCTTCCGCGCCCATCAGCTCCCGAGGCGGACGATGCTGGTGAGGGTGGAGACGGCAGCCGCAGCATGCCTGAGTGTGCGGCCGATCGTGCTGGACCAGCCCCTGGCGGCGGCATAGGTCGTTTCCGCGGAAGGGGCAGCATTGGGGACGCAGGGGGCGCCTTCGGGGCGCAGATCTCCTCCAGCCTGATGAGGCGACGTGACACTCGAGGCGGAACCAACTCACAGGTTAGAGGCTCAGCGGCTGGCGCTCACACCCTGGATCGGTCATCGCTGGTGGTGAACCATAACCAGCTGTACGGCACTGATTCTGATATGGAACATGTACAGATTGGCAGTGCTTTGCCTGCGTCGGACAGCATCAAGCTGCTCCATCAGCACGACGACCTCGTGGCTGAGCCTTGCCTTGAACTGTTGCAAATGGCAGAGGTGGGGCCCGCTGCTGCCCATAATGGTAACGCGAAGACCACAGGCACAGCCACAGGCACAGAGGAAATAACATTAGCTGCGGCAGGTGCGGCCGCTGCTGGGGGCTCTAGCCCGCTGCCGGCCTCCCTTGAAGTCGCTGGCACGGGAAGCGGACGCGAGGGCCACAAAATGACGAGCACCACTGTGGGTGGGAGCGGATCTCTAGGGCTAATCAGCAGTGACAGCGCCGGTCCGCGCAGTTTTCTAATGTTACCCTCCCGCACCGTGGGCTCCCCCGGTGTTGTTTCCCCGACTAGCGGCGGCGGCGGTGTGGGAGGAGGAGGAGGAGGATCATCGCTTTCTGCGGCGTTGGCCCGCCTCATGCGCAGCCGGGGCCGCGAAACACGAATGCATCGCAGCCCTACAGGACGGTCCGCGCCGCTCGATAGCGATGTCGCCGCGCTGAGTGACTACAACAGTGCAGGGATGAGCTCATTAGCGCCGACACAAGAGCCAAACGCCGTTGACAAAGATATGCATCCCCATCCTCAACCCAACGTGTACCTTAGACGGCAGCTGCGTGCTTCTAGCAGTGGCACGGGACCAGAGACACCGTCGTTCATGCATGGGAGAGCGCACGCTGCCATCGCCGGCAACGGGAGGACCAGCGAGGGACATCTGCAAGCTATCGGTGGGTTCATCGGCAGCAGCGGCGGAATCGGCAGTTACTGCCGCGGCTCTGTCGGCACTGTCACAACGTCACCCGTCGCGGGGCATTCGCCAACCGCCAGCCGTACTGGCTCCATGACATTCGGGCCCATATCGCAGACAGTGGCGCGAAGTTGGTCGCGTGCAAACATATTAGTACGTCAGCTGACTCGAGACCGCAGCATCAGTCGTGCTGCACGCAGCGCCGCTGCTGGAAACACGGCCCTGGACATATCCTTGGGCAACATCTCAAACGGCGTCATTGGTATTCCCAACAGCACCGGCGACGGTGACGACAGTGGTGGCCGCACTGCTGCCAGCGGCGGCGTTGGCTCTGGTGCAGCAAGTGGGCTGCTTCTGGCCGCCAGTGCTCGACTGGCCGCCAGCGACCCCGAAGCTGATAGCGGGGCTGAGCTGTCTGCCATCGGCATTCTGGCAGATGGTCTTCGGTCTCGCGTTGCGGCCGGAAGCGTGAGCGTTAGCGGGGCTGTGTGCAAGATGCACGCGCTTTTCATGGCCTCTGGTGGGGGTGCGGGAAGTGGCGACGAGCGACAAGTAAGACACTGCGGGGATGATTGAAATGATTTGACCGGAAACTCTAGGCAGCCAACGTGAAAAGTAGCAAGCAATACCACGGGGGGAACAAAAGAACCAACAAAAAGGATGTCCAGCCCGTTGGTCGTTGTCCAATCGATAAGGTTGACATTGGGTGAGCTGGTGTTTAGGCCGGGATGCTGTGTGCCTGTTGGAGGAGCTAAGAAGGCTCGTGTCGGGAGGCCTAACGACAAACGCTGTCCTGGTTGCGCTGCCCTCGCTGACTGGGTCGCAGTTCACCCCGAGGGACTTGGAAGGAGGAGCCCGGCACCGCCTCAGCACACGGATGGTGGTGAGTCGCGGCCAGGGGCCACGAAGCGGGAGCACTATATCGTTTCATAAGGACTAGGAATTTGGCAAAGCGGCTACAGGGCCCTGAATCCTAACCACCTCAACCGGCACCATCATCACCGGTGCCGGTTGAACTTCTTTTTCCTCTACTCGATCCTCTGGAAGTTGCCGGGTGACTGGGGCACATCATGGTCATCTGCGCTGTTACATTGGCCATCCATGGCTGGATGTCGATGTTGGCTGGATGCGATTTGTCTTTCCGACTTTGGAGCGCGTCCCATTAGAGCTGATCGAGGAAAGGTGTCTGGCTCCCTATTCGGCCCCTTGGCGTCTGGTCTGAGTCCCTTCGCTACTCGCCATGCTTCCTCTGCCCCGTCGCGCACCCTGCCCCCGACTCTGCAGACTATCGACCTAGGTGCCGCGCTGGCTACATCCGCCGCCCCTGATGAGGTCTTGACACGGTCCCCCGGGCCCGCCTCGGCCAAGTTCCCGGAGTCGCCCTCACCCCCACCGACATTGCACGACCCGAAATCGAAGGAGCGTGTTGGCGCTGTGCAGCTGCAGGCACTGCCTCATGGTGGTGGAGGCGAAAGTAAAGCCAGCGCCCGCGGCCGTGCAGGTCCCATCAGTGCTCCGCCGAAGTCGCTGGCGAACGCGTATGTGGGTGTTGCCAGCCGGCGAATCTCCTTCCTAGGTCTGGGGCTAGCGCCGCGCAGCCGGACGGTGGAGCGCCGGTCCAGCGCAACAGAGGAGTGGCAGGTGCGGTATGCTCGCTCGGTGAGGAGCGGTCGTGTGCGTGGTCTGCACAACTTTAATCGTCTGCACCTGCCTCCTACAAGGCTGAATCCTGGGCCGGATGCATTCGTGCGGCTTGCTTTGACCGGTTTCCTGCTTTGCCGCAAGTCGTATTATTTCGGTATTACCTAATTCCTTCATACGTCCAACCCTCCTCATTCAGCGCTTGTCCTTTTCTCGCTTGCTTGATTTGCATGGTATTTTACGAGCAATGCTGATGCCATGTGGAAGGGATACATGCATCCTTATGTGTGAGAAGGAATTCGAAACGCGCATTCTGTGGCTGAATGACCGCATCTGCACCTCATGTGCGCACGGTTGCTGGCCGCAGACTGCCCAGGCCGACGTGACTATGCCGTGGCTGGGCGGCACTGTGTCACAGACCGGGGCCTTGTCACAGTCGCTGCAGATGCCGGTTGAGTGCCGTTCATGGAGGGAGAGGTGCAGGGAGGATTGGCCACCGGCAGTGAGGCCCGCACCACCCGCCCGTTGCGCGTACAGGTACGGCGGCTTGGGACGGACTGAGGACCGGGAAAAGGAAACAAGGAAAGGCACACACCCTACCGTCGTTACATACATCTACTTTCCGTCAAAAGAAACAGCATTGCGCGCCCTTCTTGTGTTTCGTGCACCCTTTCCCCTGCTCCCCGTCTGACTCCCCGGCCGCGCAGGGGCCTGCGTGTGCGCATGGGTCTCCATACGGGTATCGTCACCGCCTCGGACGTCACTTTCAACCCCACTACCTCTGCCATGGCATATGGCGGTACGGCGATGAAGGTTGTCAAGGCAGTGGGTGATGCGGCGGCAGGCGGTATGATTCTCATGTCGCAGTCTACCTTTCAGGCGCTGGTATCCATCATGATGGACCTACCGGGGTCGCCGCAGGTGGGGTCGAACAGCAGAGATGAAGGGAAGGGACAGGGAAGGACAGTGAGAGCCCGTCTTGCGAAATAGTGTTGAACGCGCTGCACGGAATGTCCTCCATCCAAACGGCGATGGGATTTGGATTGCCACATACGGTTTAGAAGCTTAGTTACTGGAGGGAGCCCGCCCACCCCACCCATCGGCTGGCTTGGTGACAAAATGTGTTCACCCCGAGAGCGGAATATGACGCAGGCGATAATCATGGATCGTTGAACCAGGGCTTGGCGGGAAGCGAAGGAATTGTGCGAACGTAAATATGGGTGGCTTGGTAGACCGCTGACAGTAAGTAATAGGCGAAAAAACCCAAGAGGCCTGCATAAATCCCAAATCAAGGTGGTGACGGGTTTGCCTTCCCCCAAACCTTCATCCGAGCTCTTTCCCCTTAGGCAATCTTCAGTGGCGAGTCGGACTTGGACCTGGGCTCCGACGCCGCCAACTACTGCCTCTATCAGCTCGTGCATCGGGAGCTGGTGCAGCGAATCGGCTACTCAGCGCCGCTGCGGAATATCCCACTGACGCAACTGGGGACAGAGGACGCACCCACGGGGTTCTGTGCCATCAGCTTCATGCACGTCGCATCGGCCAGCATGCTGGGTATGTATGTATCGTATTCTCCAAGGGACTTTAGAGGGGTCGCTGCGACCACAGGGCATCGGGTGATGTCTCTATTCTCTGAATTTTTGAGTTGACAGAAATTTTGAATTGCCTTCGGGTAGGAAAGAGGAGGTAAGAAAAGATGATGACTTGGGGTTGATTCCGTTAGTTACCGGGCTTTTGATGCCGCCAGCCGACATCGCAAGGTTTGATCTCAAGGCCGCCTCGTTCTGCCCTAGGGGAGGAGGCTCCTGCCTGTCAGCACAGGGCTAGTTCCACTTTTTCCTTCGTGTCTTATTTCCCGTCCATGACACTGACCTCACATATCATCCGGAAACACCGTTTTGGCAGTGGCTGAGTTGGGACAACCTGGCGTGGAGGCTCTGCAGCAATTTAAGGTAAGGAGGGGGCCGGCTGAAGTTTGCAAGGATATGGTACAGGGCGCACGGTCGGCCAGAGTCCGGCCGTTTGTGTTCCTGTGGGCGGCTCCTTCACTTCCAGTTTCCAATGCAGCATGTTCCAGGTTGCGCTACGTCTCGACGCCTCACCACACCACTTCGCGCAGTCGACGTGACATATGCCACAATCAAAACCGCACATCGTCAGGCACTGAAAAGGCGCCGCCAGAGGCCCCTTTCCGCGCGGGCCTGCCCTAGCGCGCGGCGGAATGCAGCTGGCCGGCGATCGGGCTGATCGGAGAAGGCCCACCCCAACACTCCCCAATCCACTCGAACTTCCGTCGTCGCCTACAGCACCGTGACCCCACCCCGCGCGCATCGTCATCCCTTTGGACCCACCATTATCCTGTGCCCACTGTCGTCGGGTCCAGTCTATCGCCACAGGGCTATGCAGTCGCTGCGGCGGCTATGTCGTGGAGGCGTCCGAGGGGCTGTGTCTGGCCGCGTTCCGCCACGCTGCTGCGGCGCTGGTGTGGGCGCTGGCTTCCCGTGAGGCGCTCACATCTCACCCTTGGTCTGCAGAGGTGCGGCGCTGGTACCGCTTCGCGCTGGCCAACAACTTCTCCAGCCGCGGCAACCGCGGTCCCCGCCCACGCACAGGCGTGCACGTGGGCGGTGTGAATGTGGAGGTGAATGCGGCAACTGGGCGAATGACGTACCGTGGAAAAGTCATGAACCGCACCTCGCGGATCGCCCACAAGGCCACTTCGGAACAGGTGAGCAGATGTCTGTGATTTGTGACAAGCAAACAACCTAGCAGGTCACAGTTTACAAGACATGTGCGGCAAGAGTTCATGAAAACAAAACAAGGCAAGTGTGAAGAATGGGAAGCTGACGCGAAGGCTGATTACGGTGCGTGAGGCGCAGCGGAAGGGAGTGAGGTGTAGCAGCTCTGGGTGTTGGAGGCTGGAAGCCAGCTGATTGATTACTCGTCGGTTCCCACGTAAGAGCAGATGTGCGTGACCATGCGTGCTGTGCGTGCAAGTAGACGGTGGCGTGCCGCGGGATCAACCTGCTGAGTGTAGTGCAAACATTAATCACACGTTGAGCGTGATGTATAAGGGCTGTTGACGGGGCAGGATGCGAACCGAAACATGTAAGAATAAGGGAGCAAGTGCAGTGCGGGAAACGAGGCGAGTTGTTGGCAGTATAATGCGGCGGCGGTTAGCCGTGCGGCCAGGTGCTGCAAGTGGGTGGGCTTGCACGCACACGTGATCAGGGGACGAGGGGGCCCAGGGTGTTGGTCGCATGAAGATCCTGGAGCGCGCACAGGGGTGGAGGGAGGCACGGCCATAATGGTGGCGGGCGTGGTCATGGTAGTCCTCGGTGTGTTGGGATGGAGGAGGTCTAGGGGAGCCGGGCCAAGACGTCACACCCGATCTCGGTCCGCCTCTGGTTCTGTCTGCTCCGGCGCTCAGATCGTGTGTTCCAAGGAGGCCTGGGACGCGGTGGAGGCCTCCCTGCAGCGCATGGTGGCGGACATTCAGGAGGAGCAACGCCGCGAGGACGAGGCGTTGCGGAAAGTTGCCGCCGCGGCCGCACGAGGCCGTGCTACTTCATCCACTGTGGAGGGTTATGGAGATGGAAACGGCGACGATGGCTTTGCTGACGATGACATGGTCTCGGAGCTGGGTGGCGGCGGTGGCGGCGGCCCCGGCAGCGCCGTTAACTCGATCCGGGCCTTGTCGCCCGCCACCACGACGCCCAGCTTGCGCCTTCCGCCCCTCGGCGGTGGCACTGCTGCCTCCACCCACGGATCGCCGGCGTCAACACGGGCCAGCGGTGGAAGGCAGACGGCGGCCGGTCGCAAAGGAAGCCTGGGGTCCAAGGCGGGCTCGGCGCCGCCGTCGGCGCGCAGCACGATGGTAATGACGTCGGCCCACCAGCATGAGGGAGCTGCCTCGGATGGCGTGGGCCGTATAAAGGCCAGTGCCCTGGCCGTCAGCCTGGCAGCCTCGGTACGGGCGCACCGGTCAGCTAGCGCCAAGCAGCTGTCGGCTGCGGCGGCCGCCGCGGCTGCGGCACTCAGTCGCCGTGTAACGTCATTCACAATACGTGGTTCCGCTAATAGCTTCCCTGAACTGATGCCCGCTGCGGCAGCAGCGGGTCTCGCGAACGGCTCTGTTGGCGGTCCCGTCCCGTCCGTTACTATCGCCGCCACTGTTACCGGCCGCGCTACGGGGCCTGCCTCCGCCAACAGACTGCTAGCGGCGCTTGCCAGGGTGCCGTCGTCGCCGCCGCGGCTACCTGGCAGCACGCCACAAATGCGGCCGTCGCTATCATCTGCCACAGTTCTTAACCCCGTACCATGCACGTCGCCCGGCAGCGTAGGAGGCGGTGCGGGTAACGTTGGCTGGACGTCCCCAATGGGGCGGCCAACCTCTGCTGCTGTTGCCCCAAATCTGCCGCTAGCTTTCCAATCCGTAGCGTCAGAGCCTGCGCCCGCCGGCAGTGGCGGCACCGTCGCCGTCAGCATCACTGGTGGTGATGGTGGTGGCGTAGGTTCTCCTCCGGCTCTGGCTCCCTCCTTGAGATGGCAGGCGCTGAGCCGGCTGGTGGGTCCCAAGGTTCAGCTGCCCGTGGCGAAGCGGTTGGAAGCCAGATACCTTGGGAGCTACAGGTTCGTTTTGGGGATGGGTCCGACTGTTGGGTAATCGTGATGGGCGATGGGCGATTATCCCTTGGGGAGTGCTCAGTGATGGGGTGTCGTTCGTGAGATCGGTTCTGAGGGGAACTTCCTTGCACGGGTGCGAGGTGAGGAAGAAGGTGATCTTGCCGGCACGTGATTAGGTTGCGTCCTGCGAACGTGGTGGCCGTCGTGGTTTGATGGACGAGGTTCACGGAGCGGTGTTACGGCTTTGCAGCGCCACCGTGGTCGGGGTAGTCCGAAGCGCCGCTGGGATGACGACAACACGAAGAAAATCCACAGGTTCATCCCACCTCACCTGCAACTTGGAGCCGCGCCGGAAAGACTTGGCGAAGAACTTTCTGGTGGCGGCTCTTAGAACTTCTCTTCTCTCTTCATTCTGCTGGGCACCTTGTGCAAAGAAAACGCCGTTCTATATTTGCGGCTTCCGTGCATGAGGCGTACGCCTTCTTCCCCAGCAGAATGAAGAGAGAAGAGAAGTTCTAAGAGCCGCCACCAGAAAGTTCTTCGCCAAGTCTTTCCGGCGCGGCTCCAAGTTGCAGGTGAGGTGGGATGAACCTGTGGATTTTCTTCGTGTTGTCGTCATCCCAGCGGCGCTTCGGACTACCCCGACCACGGTGGCGCTGCAAAGCCGTAACACCGCTCCGTGAACCTCGTCCATCAAACCACGACGGCCACCGGGGAGCTTGCGCAGCATTTGGAGCAGTGTAAATTCCTTTTTCTGAGGCTCGTTCTCCCTGCGCCTCCCGCGGGCCCCCGTGGTGAACAGCCTTAAGGGAGTGCGTGAGGATATGAAGTTATTCGAGGTATTCTGGGGGGAGGATGAGGACGAGTCCATCGGAGGCAGTGGCGGCGATCGGGAAGGCGACATAAACAAGGTCGAGGTCGATGCTGGTGGCGGTGACGGAGCTGGCCGCAGCTCCCAGCGTCGCGCCACAAGTAGTCCCACAAATCTTGGCAGTAGCACGATGGGCATCATCATGAACGTCGTGCCGGCGGAAACGGCGGCTGCGGAGACAGCAACGGGGGTGGCGCCGCCATCTGTCCTGGATGGGAAGGAACGGATGTCGATAGTGTCGGCGGCTAGAGTAGGCGGTGTGAAATCACTACCACAGATGAGTATGGGTACAGCCGCAACGCCCAACACAGCCTCTCCAACTGGGGGGTTCAGCGGCGGCACCAGAACCATCCCTGCCGCAAGCGCCATAGCAGCGCCCGGACTGGCAATGGAAGCTGAACCAGTGGCGATTTCATCTCCTGAATTTTGGCGCACCCGCAGTGGCAAATCAGATTGGCAAACAATTGATACTGGGTGCAGCGTGTATGATGAGGACATTACTGGAGGCGTGCTACAGCCGGCCGACATGGCTGACACGGCGGCTGCATCGCCGGCAGCGGCAGGGGCACCGCCGATCTTTCATGATGTGGTCCCCAGAGCCTCCACTGCCGGCGGAGTTGTGCCTAATGGCAGCTTTCGTATCGGTGGCATTCGTCGATCTGAGAATGGGAGGAATAATGTGTTCTTCCCCGCTGTTGGGGACTTTGCGACTATGGTTCCGGAGCTTGAACGGAAGCGGGACCAGGACAATGGTGACGTGGAGGACGACGGCGGCATCGGCGGTGGCGCCGGTGGTGGTGGTATTGGGGGCCAATCTCCCCGGGCAGGGCCAGCGGGCTCCAGTGGGGCGTGGCAGCAAAAGCGGCAAGTGCGGTTGCCGCCGTTTCCTTCGCAGCTATTACCTCAGCCCTCGCATCTGCAGCAGCAGTCGGGGCTGGAGGCAATGGCGCATCGGCCGTCAGCTCAAGTCACAATCTGGCCGGTACCCGCTATCGTTGAGCCTCCATTTGCCCATATTCATGGGTCTTATCCTGGCTCGCCCACGATCCAGCAGCAGCAGCAGCAGCAGCATGACTTCCCCCACTACCCATCGCAGCAACAGATACGCCCGCGTTCAGCCCTAAGGCACGACCTCCAAGTCAACGTGACTGGTCAGAGTGTCTGTTCCGGCACCAGCCCCGGCTCCCATTTCAACGGCAGTGCTGGAGACATCAGCACGAGTAGTAACGCCAGCAACCGGCGACGCCATCCTGCCGGGACTCTGGGCGTCACCTTTGCTGATCCGCCTCTCCGTGAGCTGAACCAGGTGCAGTTGCAAGGTCCACATGGGGTGTCCCAGCGTGCCATACCTTGCGCAAACAGGGCCTCTCGCAATGACGAGTTTCAGCCCGGGGCCTTCACCGGACAGTTGGACGTTGGCGTCGGGCTGGACAGGCCGCAGGCCCCGGAGGCTGCAATTCCTGCGCCGGCGAAGATGGAGGCGCCGACGGTAGGGCTGCGGCCGCTGTCAGCTCCAACACCTGTGCGGGTGCTGTCCTCACAGCCTGCCAGCATCGAACAAGTTATGGAGCCGCAGCCTGTGCGGCCCCAGCCTCTGACTGCGTGGGGATCCTCCCAGGCGGCCTTGGGCGCGGAGGCATCATCTTCACGGATTGTGGGGGACGTGCACACCGCCTCACCCTCGTTGTCCCTGTCGCCCCCGAACGAGGCC
Organism: Volvox africanus; assembly: GCA_030268105.1. Taxonomy (NCBI): domain Eukaryota; kingdom Viridiplantae; phylum Chlorophyta; class Chlorophyceae; order Chlamydomonadales; family Volvocaceae; genus Volvox; species Volvox africanus. The sequence continues at coordinate 6,888,819 of BSDZ01000078.1, forward strand.
TCCGAACGGAGTCCCCGAACGGATCTTAAATCTGATCACGACGCTCCAAGGGACGAGGGAAGCCTGCATCACGAAGGGCCGGGTTTGTCGCAGGGGCGGCCTCTGAACCCAGGGCCGCCACAACCGTCATACGGTGAGGGGATCCCGTGGGCTTACCGCGTAGGGGTTGGCGCTCGGAACGGGGAAGCGGAGCCCACCCCTTCACTGGTGACTGTGCAGCAGCAACGGCGAGCTTGGGAGGGTACGGGCCCTGCCACCATCGTAGACGCCGCCGGCCCTGTCGTCGCGGCGAGAGGGGCGCTGCCCCCGACGTCAACATCAACGCAGGCAGGCACAATGGAGATTGAGGAGGCGGTCGAGGTGGGCTAGCCGCTGGGTTGGAGTGTGGGGACCTAGGCTTGCCTGAAGACAGGGGTTACAGGGTTTTGTCTGGTGTAGGGAAGGAGCGTAGCTGTCGGGCTTCCTGCAGCTGCTATGCCGAGGGCGGTGAGGCGCGGGCGTTCCCGACGTATTGTGCAACTGCTGCTGTTGCTGCTGCATGCTGGGTGACCGTCACAGCAGTCCATCCCTTAGGGCTCTGTGTCCGTCATCCATATGCCATATGCTGTCTTGTCTCTCGCTACCTGGCCCCAGGACCGCTCGTAGCTGGAGCCTGCATCCGCCGCCCTGCCATGCTTGCCTGGTGAAGGTAGAATTTGAGGAAGCGCACTGCAACATCAGAACAGCACATCAGCATGTGGCAAGAGACGGCGCCTGCTGAATGAGCGCTGGCCTGTGTGGGAAAGGCGCCCGCCTCTCCACCGAGGTCCAGCTGCATCTACGTAACCTATTATTGTTTCCCAGCGTCATGTGTGGAGACAATGCTGATGTATAATATATATCCGTCACCCCGTCAGCACAACATTATTTAAAAGTACTGGATTTGAAGGCACAATCTCAACTTTGCGACATATATCATATGTTACTAAACACCGCTCAGGGCTTCCGTAAACCCTCCCCGCAATATGCAACTGTGACGTCTTCCAGCCCAATCCAGGCTGGTCCAGCTTTTCCTGTCCGTGAAGATAATGTCATGTTTGTGTATCAAAGGTTCTTGCTGTGAGAGCGTGTGGTTGAGGGAATGCGCCATGACGATACGCGTACATATCCATTTGGCAACCGACGGCCGCGCACGTGTGTTGTTGCCTATAATGCCTGTGTTTGTGAGTTTAAGTCACGATCTGCTGCACGGGCATAAAGAGCCGCCAGGGGGTCCTGGGGCCAGCTGCGTTGCCACCAGTCTGGCCAACTCGGACGTAAGCAGACAGAATTAATGGCAGTTAAATTTGTTGGGGGTTGTGATTGTCATATTTAAAGTTGTGCAGCTGAAAGGACGTGTGCTGCAATAGGTTGCGGTGATTGATGATGGGAAATATTGCCTTCTTCGGAATATAAGGGCGCCTGTGTATCGAACACGCGCCCCTCCATTTTAATGTGCAACGTTCTGGTGCGCACCTACATGTTGCAAGTTACCCTCAAGGTGGTTCTTGTCCACCGTGTATTCGACCTCTTCGGAGCTTCCTTGATAGCTCTTAGAGAAATGTGTGTTTTATGAAAGCGCCGTGGGTTCTCCAGGTGCTGCAAATTTAAATTGCGTCCCGGATAATACTTTATTTGATCTGTCTCGGTGCTCGCACGTGGTCTCACGTAGGGAGGCCCGTGGCCGCGAACTGTGGATATGGGGCAGGCCCTAGGGCCCGCCCCGCTGGATTGTGTTTCGAGGTATCGTTGGGCAAGATGGGATGAGTGATCCAGGGGGCCATCGTGGTGGGGTCTCATGCATTCATATAAATATATGCTGGAAAGGGTGGAAAGAGGGATCGGCGTGCGGATATACTTTCCGCACGTAGTGGACAGACGGACGGACGGACGGACGGACGGACAAGAGCTGCATTTGGGGTTAAGACGGGAGATCCGAATGCAAACCTTGATGTCTGCCGCTGAAAATTCAGATGCCGGTGGGACTTGCGGAGAGTGAGGGCGCATGGTTCTGCATCATCAACTTACTGCGTACTTGCGGCGAGGTGCCCATCCTACAATTTTGCCTCCGTGTCACGACGCGCATATGCCCCCGGGGCTTAGAATGTCAGCGACAAGCTCTTAACATGAGAGCTCCGGCAACCCAACCTCCATGCCTGCAATCGCAATCCCCCCTTTTTCTCGTTCATTGGGCCAGTGGGCCTTGTCGCTGTCGCTCACCTGCGGGATGCGCGAGTGAGATGCAGAACTGGGCGGTTTTCTGCCCGGAGAATATGACTTCCTGTACCATGCAACGTCGCGGCCATCACCCGGCGCCAATCAGTGACAGCCTACCTACACGTGCCTGTGCGTGTTGCTGTGCGTAAACGAGCGCCCAAATCGCAGCCATTGAATAATCGCGTGGTGCATTGGTTTGGCCGCGCTGTTGCTATTGCTGAATTATTGGAAGTTATTGACTGAAATCCATGGTCGGATGATTACAGTGACCGAGATGGACGTAACCATCTGATGGTGTGGTGCTGTCGGCCATCGTTCCATTAGTACTGTGCCACCAGGTATTGTGTAGGTCATGAGACAGCTGGGCCGATGGTGTTAACCGGTTGATAACTTTGTTACGGCGGCGAGGGGCTGTGGGGGTTCTGGTAATTACACCGCGATGGAGGCAGTGACGGTTGTTAGGATTATCGTCTGCTTGCCTCGTGGGATGGGCGACATGGGATAAAAACGTGAATTCACCGCGGCCTCAGGTTGGTTATTTACGTCTTCGCGAATATTCGCCTTATTTACATATACGTATGGCGGATATCTATGACTTGTATTGTCTGCATATTGACACCGTGGCTGTGATGATAATATTGAATGGCGGGGTTGCCGGCGGTGGCGGTGGTTGTGATCGGGCTGCGGCCATCGTGACGGAGCTGCACTTTGCTTCCAGCTCACAGGTTAGTAAGTCAGCAGATTGGAAGATGAATTCGAAGGCTTTGGACCCCTCGCATGTGCCTCCTATTCGGGCTACTTGTATGAGGGGTGGCACGCTCTGCGGTCAGGAGCTTGGGCCTGAATTGCCGTATAAGGCGCAAGCCAGCTCGCACAGACGGGCGCACAGACGAGCGGCTATTCAGTTGGGTCAATAACGACAGGGCGCTTGTTACTGTTGGGGGCTGGGGGTTTCGGCAGAACAGGGACTGTGTCACAACGGTGTCGATGCATGTAGTCGTTGTAACGTGCGCCAAAGCGCCGCCACAGATGCGTTCGCTTAAGATAAGTACTTGCGAATTAATTTGCGTGTGTGTATGTGTCCATTAAGCAGGAAAAGCGTTGCTGTCGTCAGTGCAGAAGTGGTGCTTCGGGTCACGCCTATGGCGTGCATGAGCCAAGTGGATGCACGCCTTGGCACACGTGCATGCACAGTCGACAACGTTTATTTTGTTGGTTGCATGCCAAGCAAGCTTCTGCTCCAATCAACCTGTATATTTGTGACAGGTGGCAGGAGCACCAGTACAACAACTTTTTGTAATGACTGAAGTCTCCGGAGCTGATTTCTGCGCAAAAGTAGCAGCGCACACCGACCTGGTCTGCAGAGTATGCGGCCGGTACATGCAGATATTCACCAATATGACAGCCCCTTCTTGCATGTAATCATTACATATGTGGCTCTGCTTGTTTCAGTTCCAATGCGGCGACCTAGAACACACAAAGCCAAGAAGCCATACTATAGTTGTGCAATATGTGTATCAGATGCCTCCTCCGGCCGTCCCAAATCCATCCGCGAACCAAGCCGACAAAGCAAACATTCAGGGCTATCTAGCCTTTCCCGCACTGTCTGATACTTAGAAGGCCTACCGATATATCAACAGTGTTTGACAGTACCTAATGCGCACCTTAGCCCGCCGCAACATGCCAGACGATGCAAACCGGGCAGACAAGGCCATTTAAGATCCTTGTGTACACTCATAGGCGCGAGTGTTCAAGATAGATTAAGTTAGCAATGCAACATTTCCTTCGCTGTGCAGTTGACCACGTATGCACACGCTTTTAAGCAAAAGATTATCCAAGTGTGGTCGGGGATTCATTGTCTGTTATGTGCTCCGGGAGACATGTGCATAGGCACTTACGTGACCCCCGATAAGAGGTACCGAAACTAACCAAACAGGTGACAGGCAGGTGCACAACAAACGGAGAATGAGCAGCAAACGCGGCCCCTCCCCCGACACACAGGCGCACTCCGGACATAACAATGTGCTTCAGGACGGGACCGTCCCACACAATCCGCAACAGAGGTCGGCTCGAAGCGGCTGGAAGCAAAGATCCCATATCGATACAATACCTTTTTAATAGTGCAAGCAACGCAAACACCATCCCTGCTTCACGGCGAAGGTGTCCCGCTGACACGAAAACCCACTTGGGCCTCCCCCTTCTCATCACGGTCTGCATGGCGACATTGCATTAGTTGGTTAAATCATTACTCCACATGCCTCCCGCCACGATGTGCGAGGCACCCGCCAGCAGCAAACAACCTCCGGGTGCTTCCAGAATCCCAACCCTCAATCTCCTCTGCTTGCTCTTGCTCTTCACCTCAATCGAACTTGGAATGCATGCTGATGGGCTCATATTAGTCGCCGAGAGCTCATGGTCATTGCCTGATACGGGCAAAAAATATCATTATTCCGTACCTCATAAAACGGTTGAGCACCGTGATTGCACAAAATGAGAGCCCGTGCGGTGCGGCAGAGCTCCACTCCGCTGCTATCAAGCATGAATACACAAAAGCGATCTTCATCTACACAAAAGGACTGGATGCGAATGCAGATGCCGACGACCTCAGAATATGTGTCTGGCGACAGCCGACTGGCAATGTGCCGGTAACGTCAGAAAGCTACGAGTAGCAGCAGATGATGATACCTATGTGCAACAGCTTCGCAAGTCCGAGCCACTGCAGACCGTGTTTCTTCACACCCCAATCCTAAAAGAGGAGAGGTGCAAAATGCCTCCACAGTACAACAGGCGTTTTGACAGCTGATGCGATGTTCAGCGCCATGATGTCAAACAGTTAACTACCGGCATATGAAAACCACGGAGCAGACCGGCATCCGACCAGGCACGTATAACTTGCAAGATAAGGGACGGCTCCAACGCCATTCCGTACCTTCCAACAACGCAAACCGCCTATGCATACAGCCCAGGAAGTTAAGAGGTTCATGAATACATCAATCCCTGCGTACGCAGCAGCAGCCTGTTGCCGCCTGCAAATGCAGCACATGAAAACAAAAGCCATAGGATAGGCAGCTGTGTCAAATTCCTGACGGATTGAAGAAACAAACCTCTAGCATCCGCACCCCAACAAGGCCCGTGTAAATACCGAAACAATATCCCCCCTGCCCTGTCAAGCGTCACATTCCTGCACCTTCTGCCAAGTAACCCTGCAGGTTATTCCCGGTGCCCCTCACTTGACACTGCACCAAACAACTTGGCAAGCGCCGCCACGCATGACGTCACGGGCCCGTATCCCCCAACAGGTAGCACGTCATTTCGCGCATGCATGCAAAAACTTCGCTGACTGCAACAGCAAACAAAACCATGTAGCCCACGGCCGAGACACGCCGTTTCTTCGATACACTTGTCCCAACTGTCAAGTGCCCGCCACCAGCACCACAACGGCTTCAGGGATTATTATGATGTTCATATCCCAACGGACGCGACACACATCAACCCCCGTACCACACAACAACCAACAACAAACTTGTTCAGCAAAAAATCGCCTTGGACGAATCTTCATAAAACAAATTGCAAGTTCCCCTCCACACGCACGCATCATGCACGCACAACGGAAACGCTCCGAAGGCGAGGCCGGCCCCAACCCCCTCCGGGCTACCTTCTAGAGCCCTTCCCCGCTCCGCAATCAGACGAGGGTGGCTAACCTTCCGTCCGCTCAAGAGGCCACGTGCGATTTCACGCCTTCACAATCATCCATGTACGTCAACAAGGAAACAATCATAAATGGGTGCAGCACGCTGCATGCCCATACTCCCGGACGAGGCAGCCACCCTACAAGCCAGCTGCCAAGCAAGCACGCATACCGATCAGCTATACACTCATCATATCTTGGGTCTCATCCTGCGACCGCACTGCGAGTACGGGGCCCCCAACCTCAAGAAGCGAGGCCACAGCCACCACGTGCAGCGCTCGACGTCCCAGGCGACGCTCTAACAGCAAAGACCGAAGCGCCGCGGCCTGACATGACCAAAGCGAACAGCCACAGAATGAAGTGGCGTGGAATGGCCATGGAGGCAGAATTGCACACAAATGCAAGAGCGACACAGTCACCGATCCCTAAGCAAAGGTATATGTTGGGCCTGGTGTGAATGGTGAGTTATGGTGACTCCAAGAACGAGACCGTAGAGTGCCGTGCGAGCCCCAGAGACTGGGACGTGACGAATCGCCATTCACGCAATCCTGCCCCGAGCTGGAAAGCAGGTAACGGGACAAGGTGGCACGACCGAGCCTTTCATCTCGGTTCCTCCCTCTGCCTCACGCGCGCGCACACAAAGACACACAGCCCTCACACATACATATATACAGATGGACAAAGCCCGGTGCAACCTGGAGACGGATCGGCCACTCAGGAGGTTATGAAGTGCTGCTGCCGCCCCTGACTCTGGAGGTCGTGCACCATACGATGGAATCTCGCCAAACATGACCCGATTCCCGATCGTGTAAGCCTGCGCCAATCCAGCCTTTGGTGAGGGCCTGACAAGGCGACCTACAGGTGGTGTAGACTGAGCGAGAAACCTAAGACTCGCATGGTCTACTTGAATTTAATCATGCTCCCGTACATCGCTAACTCTAGCGGCTATCTTGACTCCACCAAACCTTTGACTGGGAGGGCGAAGCGGTCAATTTGTCGGGCTGCCGCCCTCCAGTGCAGGTTTCAACACAGATTATTGTTGGCAGCAACTGGCTGACACGCTCTCCTAATGTCAAAGCTGATAATTCTGCTAGATGAAACGATGCTGCTTTTGCTGCCGATGTTATCTTTGTCGCTGAAAGGGACGAGGCGATGGCCTTCCCGCAGTGACCTTCACTCCGCGACGCTGAAATTCGCGTAGCAAAATGACAGGATGCAAAGCTGCCTTGCTCGCAACCCTCTCGTCGATATCCGACTCCATAGGGTAGCACTGTGACCGCCAGCTTAGCTATGGGTGCATATTCGATTGCTCGGGTTACGGCATCCACCCCCACGCTTAATAACCGCTGGACACCCGGCTCTTCTCAAATAGATGCCGCAACGCATTAAGACAACTCCTTGATCACACTACGCTGATAAGGAGCCGCTGCTGCTGCTTATGTTGTTGTTGCTGCTGTTGATCCGGCTGACGTCGCTTCTCCGAGTCCAAAGCTGTACTGTTCACGCTTTTGTCACCTTCCATAACACAAGGAGAGAGCGGCCGTGTATCATGGCCTGCTACAGCACACTCGGCGTCGGAAGGATAGCTGTCTACCAGCTGGGACTGCGGCGGCGCCGATGGCGGGGGAGGTGCCTCCAGAATTGTGAGCGCCGTCAGGCTTTCTGCGCCCAGAGTGCTGCCGGGACTGCCGCTGCCCTCTCCGCTGCCGCTATCTTCTCTGCTTCTGGAAATACTCTCACACCTGCCGCCGCCGCCAGTCTCCACCGCCGCGGCTGCCGTCCCCGTCAGGCCCTTCTCAAAATAATGCTTTCGAGGACTCAGTTGAATCGCGGTGCCCAAAGATGGTCCAGTTGCCAATAGTGAAGCACCAGACGGCGAGCTGTCCGGGGTACTCGTTGCGCCAGTTCCAACCTTTGCATCTGAACCTGCTCCTGCTGCTGCCGCCGCCACTACAGCTGTTAATGTTACAGCCTCGACGTCCCCATCGCGGTCTTGCAGGCAGCCGCCATCATTCCGTTCGCCGTCGGTTTCACTCTGGATCCCGTCGCCACCTGGCCCGCCGCCACCTGGCCGGCCGCCGGGGGACAAGTAAAACCGTGACTTGGACCGCGTCTGCAGTAGGGCAGCTCCTCCGCCTGCAGCTGCGGCGGCTGCGACCACCTTGGCGGCCGCTGGCCCGTCTAGAACACCTGCAGCCTTGGAGTGTACGGATACGTCCAGAGTGCCTGATGAGGCCATGTGGCGAATCTCCTCGCTAATGCGGTACAGCCTTAGTCCAGCGGGCAACCAATCGGTTGTGAGCCGAAAAGACTTTCCGTCACCATCGCTGGTAAAGGCCGTGGCTTTGGCCGTGGCTTCCGCCGCAACGGTTGCCGCTGCCTCCTCCTCCTGCTTCCTGGCAGTAGCCTTGTCAAGAGAATACCCGGACTCGGCTGCTGAACTCTCCCAGACAGAGGTGGAGCCACTCACTCCGGAAGATTTAAGCGTCTTGGGCGAATCAGGCGCACGGGAGGCGGACCCAGGGGTGGTACCGTTGCACAAGATGTCTGCTTCGGGTGAAAGGCTTGCAGTCCGGGACTGGCAGTCAGCACAGCTCGCGGACCGGGAAGGATGCAGCTGCCGCAGCCGCTGCCGGTGTGCCTCTACAGCGTCCACAATTTCGTCACGAGTTTTGAGGAGCAGCTCGCGGTCCTGGTAACTGTGCACTCCTGCATCGTTCAGCAGCTACAAAAAAGGGACACAACGAAGCGAGTTGGCAAAGAGCTAGCAATCGGGCGGCGCGACACGAGAGCTATCGGGTCGTTCAATTTTCTATAGTAAAAAGGCTTAGTGGTGCGCACAACGTGAGATCGCTGCGGAGGTGGAGCACGAAGGTGGCGGGCAAGGAAGGCAGAAGGGCCGTGTTAGGGGTAGAGGCTTTATACCCCGCATCCCAAAGCGATTAAAACTTCTGTCCATAAAGGAATACTCGTGGGCATACCTCGTGCGTCCAGCCTTGCATAATGGGTCCAGGACCGCCCCGAAGGAGATGGATTCCATCGCTCAGAACACGTGCTGGAAGCCGGTCGACAAAATAATTACAAATTTGCTGCAGCATCAAACACCGTAAAGTCAAATCGACGAGGGGCCTGCGTCCTCGTCCACCGAGACGGCCGACTGAGGGCGGCGGAACAGCACACCCGAAAGGCATTAAAGTGCACAAAAGACCTTACCGACTCGGTACAAGTGTCAGGGAAAGGGTCCTTGACACTGCTCTGTGCCTGGGATTTGCCCAAGCACTGACCCATTCTGCTGGGCTGACGTTAACCTTACCAAAAGCTCACAACAGAAACAGCAAGACTGATAAAGGATATATCTTTCGGTAACAAGACAACCCAGTTCAGTGAGACTACAATTGGTTCGGAATCCAAGGATGACACAAGACTCATAGGACATAACGAAGACTTTAGCGCATAGGGGGCTTACATACAGTTCATGCGAGAAAAGTATTCGTTGATAATGCCATCGAGCTACAGATTTATGAATGCAGACTGGAACGTCTCTCTCTGAAGTACGGTACTCGCTATCCAGTCGAACCCACGCCCTATGAAACCCGTACAGGATTATAAATGCCTTATGGACCTCAGAAGCTGATTCCAGCCGTGCCACAAAAATGGATTGCGTATCTCTTGAGCTAGTGGCCAGCCTTCCCGGCCATGAGGACAGGGTTTGGTCTGTGGCGTGGTCCCCTAGAGGTACATATGGAACATTCAGGATGAAAATTGTATGAAATAATCACTACAAGAGTTCGCATGCTGTGTCGGACAAATTCCCGCCAACGGCCCATCATGTCCTGCAGGCGAAACCTAGGAAATTCTCAGAATAAGGGCCTCTTCACTGATACTTCCGCAGGTGACTTACTGGCCAGCTGCAGTGGCGATAAGACGGTGCGGATTTGGACGCGGCGTTTCGGAGCTACCGGGCCCCCAGCCGCCATCACTGGCAACAGCGACGTGAACCACATCCAGTCCACTGGTAGTACCAACGCCAGCGGCGCGCAGCAATGGTACTGCTGCGCCATTTTGGACCAGTGTCACTCGCGCACTATCCGCAACATTGCCTGGAGTCCCAACGGGAGGGCCCTCGCCACTGCCAGCTTTGATGCTACAGTGGCAATCTGGGAGCTGTCCGGGGGCGTGTGGGAGCAGGTATATGGATGGGGGGAGAGGGGAGAAAGGAGGAACGTGTGGCGATATGGGTTGGTGCGCCGGGACACCGAGATTCGGTGTGGTGCCTGACAGCACCCGGCAGCGCGGTATGCTTAGCGCATCTGGGACCCACGGCTATAAAGGCCTTAAGCTATGTTTCCTTTCGAGGGTAGGCGAAGAAAGTGCAGCGTTGGGTTAATGTTGTTAGATTGCGGCCGCAGGTTTAAAGACGCTGTTTAAGACGTCAACGTGTTGTTGAAGACCGAAGGGCAAAAAGTCGTAAGAGTCGCTATTTGAATGATGTGGAGAGCAGAGGGAATGGCAGGACTGTCCCCGGGCTGGCGGAAGGGAAAATGCTCATGGAGCGGTTGTGCGTGTTGATCAGGGTGGGGCCAGGGGGTCAGTGGGTGTTTGGGTATTGCGTTTTGGTGTTGCTTTGGTGGACACAATACACCACCGACAGTTGACGGAGAAGGTTCACGCATCGCACATGTCGTATGTGTGTGTGAACGAGTTGGAGCAGCATGTGGGCGAATAGCCACCCTCGTGCGGTGCAGACCCTTCTGCTGACACCACACCCGATAGCTCGCTGGTCATTTGGAACAGCGGCCAGGCACAGGCCATCATTTTTCCATTCTGTGCCCTTGGAGGACATCCCCTAACTCACGCGCTTGTCTGTCCGGGGCGCTCCTGGAAGCAGGTTGCGGAGCTGGAGGGTCACGAGAATGAGGTCAAGTGTGTGGCGTGGAACCCGGATGGCCGCCTTATAGCTACATGCGGCCGCGATAGGTACGGCAGTCTAAGGCGTGTCGTTCTCAGTCAACCACGTGACGACCAGAGGGTACGACAGGTGAACAAGTACTAGGGTTTTAGGGTTTAGGGTTTTAGGGTTTTACCCAAGACAGGTTTAAGTTAGGATTGTGTTCAGGGTTTAGGGTTTTAGGGTTTTCGGACCGGAGGAACTTCCAAATACATCATAGATACGTGGCGCGGGGCTTGACCTGGGTGTGGACGGCGAGGGCAACGTACCCCATCCGAAGAGGGACCAAATGAGGCAACTACCTTTGCAAAGCTAGTTTACCTGACTCTTGGTGCACGGCATCTCCGTACAGGTCAGTGTGGATCTGGGAGTCCTTGCCCGGCCGGGAGTTCGAGTGCGTGGATGTGAAGCAGGTGGGACGAGGGTATGGGCCGGGGAATGACGGGGAGGCGGATGAGAGCCGGGAGGAGCCCTCGTGAGCTGAAAGCCGGTGCCGCAAAGCAGTCGGGGCATGGCACCACGAGAGACGGACTCCCTGAGGGAAGGAGCTGGTGGGGAGGATGAAAAGGAGCTTTGGGGTTTTTTGGTTAAGAGCCCCAGCTCAACCAGGCCTACGCGGTTCGCGGGCTACGAAGTAAGTCACATTCGCTGGGCTTTTCTGCAGCGGACACTTCTCGCTGGACATTTCCCTCGCCCCTTCAGGCACTTGGGCAGATCCGGTAAAACCTAACTCCGTTCTTCTCTCGGGTCCATTTCTATTCTTCCACACCTACATTCGCCCTCCTATTGTCAGCCGCGCCCACCACCCACTAAGTGCCCTCTCCGATCATCGCATGCAACATGGGGACAGAGCTATCTCCCTCCCCCGGTTTCATGCCCCGCTGTCTGGTCCGAGCCGGCAGGGGCACACCCAGGACGTCAAGGCGGTGCGGTGGCATCCCGGGGGGGAGTTGCTGGTGAGTGCCAGCTACGACGACACCATCAAACTGTGGAACTACGATGGCGATGAGTGGGTCTGCAGCCAAACGCTGGGCGGTGCGTGTTGCGGGAAGGGGTGCGTAACGTACTTGCACGGAGGGAAAAAGGGGCTCAAGGAGGAACAGAAGTCCATGACCTGGCTACTGGGCAAGGGTGAGATGGTGAGATGGGAGGGAGGTGTATGGGCGTTGAAAACGGATTAGAATGGAAGCGGGGTAGCGGGAAGATATGGTGACTTTGCGCTGGAGGGAGGCGGGGGACGAAGTCGGTCGTAGGAGCCGTCGGTGCTCCTTCAGCGACTTGGAGCTGGGGGCGAGGCGCGTCCTACCACGACGGAGGGGCCTACGTATTTGGCAGGCAGATACACAGAAGAACAACAGTGCCAAACGTTGCTGCTGAGTTTGTTATGTCGTACAGGTTGACTCGGGACCCCCGGGGTCGACGTCGATCCCTCCTCTTCGCCCCACCTCTCTCTCTCCACACCTGTCGCGCCTTACCTCTTCGCTCACCCCACGAATCATCAAACAAGGCTGCGGCCACACCTCCACCGTCTGGGATGTTTCATGGGCCCCTGATGGTCGGCGACTGGCGTCATGCAGTGACGACCTCACCATTAAACTCTGGGAGAGCGGCGCGGCGGGGGCGGGGGCGGGGGCGGAGGCGGGGAGATCATCAGCAGTGTCCGGTGACAGTGGCGGCCATGATGGTGGTGATGGTGGTGGTGGTCTGGTTCCTTCGCGTCCAGATCTGCGTTGCGCGACCACCCTCAGCGGATACCACCAGAGGACGATTTTCTCGCTGGATTGGGGGCCGACGGGGCTGATTGCTAGCGGTGAGTTGCATGATATTGGGGCCGGTGTTGGGGAACTCACTGCAACGTGGCGGGGTTTAGCCCGCGAGATTATATCATGCGTCACCAGTTTGATGTCCGACAGCAAGGATGATATGTGGCCCTGAAACACGTGACGAGTAGACGTGGGCGCAAACCCTAGACCGTATGCGTACAAGTACGATTGCAGGACTCAACCAATAAGGTCCTCTTCCATCTGTCATTTATTTTTTTTTCTCTGTCTCTGGTTTCATTATGCAATTGTTTTTACCCGACGAGGACGAGTGGTGAGAGCTTTTCCATCAGCCTGCTCTATACGGACTTGTGGTATCATTAAGAGACGAGCAGCACCAATAGGAACGCCGCGCGGTAACATTCCCTCGATTCCACTGCTGACTTGAGAAGGTATAGACGAGGCTTCACTTGACCTTGCCGTTTTCCTCGGCTGTTCGATGTGGCCTGCTCAGGAGATGGTGACGACTGCATTTGCGTGTTTGGCCAGGGAGATCCGGAGTTGGCCCGCGTGGCGCTACGAGCCAGCGAAGAGGAGGAAAAGCAGGTTCCTGTCGCGACTACCACCACCACTGTCAGTTGGGACGATGGTGCTGAGCGACCCGTGGTTCACCAGCAGCAACAAGGCAAAGTTGAACTCAAGGACCAGGACATGGGAGGTGGTGCCGGTGATATTACTGATGTCGATCCTGATGGTGGTGTTAGAGTCAAGTGTCCTGGTTCGGACGCCGAGGTCTCAGCTTTGGGGGGTGGTGGCAAGGAAAGGTTGAATGGTTTGTCTCTGGGCCAGGAGGGGCAGTCGTGGGGCCTATGGACGCGGATGGTGGGTGCGCATGATGCCGACGTCAACTGTGTAAGGTGGAACCCCGCACATCCAAGGCTGCTGGCGTCTTGCTCAGACGACAAGCTGGTGAAGTTGTGGCGGTTGCGTTGAAAGCGGTTGCGGCGTTGCTCTTGCTGGTGGTGGTGGCGACATTGGCAAGGCAACGCTGAAGTATGCATTTGGGGTACGTTGAAGGGTGTTTTGTAGCTCTAGTTGCGGCGCGGCCGCCGTCACTTGGCGCATGGACAGGGAGGGACATGAGGAACGCGGGGTGCAGTAGTGATTCAGTGGCTTCTACCTCCTGCCGGCGGTGCTTTTGGGACTGAGGTTACCCTATGCCCGTCATTCAGCGAAGTAATTTAAAATTTGTATATTCTGAGCGGCCAACGATATGAGGAAGCATAAGGGCGGGCTAGGAAGAATGAAAGGAATGCCCATGCACTGTCGTATGCGTTTTATAAAAAAACGTTTAGGAAAAACGTTACCTTCCCAACGAGAGTGAAAAGATATAACGATTTTGAATTTGTGTGTATCAGAACTGGGGGCCTCAACAGCGGCCGTATCGGCGGCTGTTGCTTGCAAGGAACGGCTCTGTCCTGTGTTCCTCGTGGACGCAACCTGCTGGGCACTGCTGTGAACGCGGTGCATTCTTGGGTTTGCACATTGAACGTACTGTCGCGTAATGTCTCGGCATGTGGGACATGTGTCATCTAACGGTAATGGTGTCCATGCCTACGGGGCTCAGCGGCCAACACAGCGCCTGGCGGGTGTGGACCGGGTCGTGCGGAGGCCTTGATTACCAAGGCCTCCTCGCCTTTAGCCTCGCCCACCCGCTGGCAGGGGGTAGGGGTCGGCCGCATACCGACTCGAACGGACTGAGCTGAGAGCTGAGACCGGAGCGGTGCAGGTTTCACCCTCGAGAAGCAGAAAGCTGTGGGGGAGGGGCTCGTGTACCAATCTTGTCGCTGCAAATGCTGCTGCATGGACTTCACTGGCCGGGGTGTAGGATACGGATGGCAGCGACACCTTTTGTAAAGGAGATGAGCCGTCACTTGACATGACGATCTCCCCATCCGCGAAGGGATCCCAGCATCCCACTTAATACGTGGGTCTTACCTATATTGTCCCTATCTCTCCCGCTCCCGGCTGCTGCATCTGCTACTGCTGCATTCTTCCACCGGCAGTCTTGCCGCCCACATCATCAGCAGTTGATCATCACGCCGCTGTCAGCCCTCAAGTAAAAGAGGGATGATCATAGCATGAGCCATTCATGCGGTACTTATTGCAGCGATAACGCAAGGCTCGCCACTATACCGGCCGTATATCGACACAAAAGCAACCAAAGGCGAATACCAGGCTAGAGAGCACAGGACAATTGACAGTGATGGGTTAGCTCCGCGCCACCGTGATGCCGCTGCCTGCTGACTGAGGTCCATTATGGCACTCCTGCTTCGTCTCCGCGTCCCGACAGCGAATCTGTACGTGGGGCCTTCTGGCTGCTGGTGCACTCACCATCATGATTCACACTGGCTTCTCTTGCTGGCAGCAGAGCCTGCAGCCGGCTTGCTTACAGTGTTGCAAATGGTAATGGGTCGTATAGCGCTCGAGTAAAGCAAGGTGGTTCTGTCAATCGATGGCACGTTGATCAGTTGGCCGCAGCCTGCCGTGGCAGCAATCAGCCCTACAGGAGGCTGAATTCGATGCTGGCGATTGGCGCGGTGCACGATCACATCTGGGTGACTAAACCGCGAATGGATGCTGGCCTGCACCGGCCCTAACACCATGGCAAAGGATTCTGTCTACCTTAAGTGCGTGCATGTGTATGAAAGAGTGGCGTGCCCTGCCGTGGCATGGCTTGAAGTGGGGTGCAGTGTATTGGAGACTAGAATCGTGGAGTGGTAAATGTTGCCGTGTCATGCTGAGTGGCGACGTGTACGCTGAATGGTATCGTGTATCCTCGTGTGAAATGGTGTTGCGAGGCGTGTTGTGGCGTGTCCTGCTGCGTAGTCTCGTGGAATGCTCTATGATGTGGTATGGTGATGTGGGGCGGTGTGTGTCGCCGTGAAGTGCTGTATGCTGTGATGTGGCGAGGTGGGGACTGGTATGCATGCATATAGGGTGTGTGTATGTGCGGATGTACCCAGCGTCGCAGTCAGCTTCAACTAGCTTCCCCCCTTCTCTCTACATTTGGCCCCCGCCCTTACACACAGGAGCCAGAGGACATGTGGGCATTGGATGGCTTGGATGCGCGCATGCGCGCGCGCGCGCGCGCGTGTGTGTGTGTGTGTGGCCTCTGGTCACATGGAGTTGTTCCGGGGATGTAAGGATTGAGGAAAGTTAATGACTAGGCGAGAGGGGGTGTGGAGCGGGAAGGTAGTGGGCACCAGTGAAAGGGAACAGAGGTTTCTGGCGGCGATCATATTGAGGTACACGATGCTGACACACCAACAAGATGGCTGAGGATGCATGATAAGCAATCTTACATGCATGATTCCTTTTCCTTCGTACAGGCTTACGCGAAGGTTTCTGCGTTGTGCAAGAGATTCTTGGTAGCTGTGTGTTTGTGTGTAAGTTGGGGGATGGGGTGTGGTCGGGGGCCCAGGTCGCTATCAGGCGATGGCGGCACCATTGAAAGGCCCCAGTTGATATATCCCAGTAGCTGTGTCATTACGACGTTTTGCGCTTCATGGTTTTTTATGATTGGCGTTTCCTTGCTCATGTGTGTCCTCCGTGGCATGTGCGCATGTGCCAGAAGCACGGGCGTCAAGAGACGTCTACTACACGCATTTGTGTACGCATCCAACATGTAATATTTTAATGTCGTATGTGTAGAAAAGTTACGAAATCAGCCAGTTTAGGTCTTGCATAAGCAGCGAACACAACGGCGGAGAGTCGTCTTTGCATCCAAATGTACGTACAAGGCGATGCCTCCTGAGGCCCCCGCATCTGATCCCCCAGGAACGATTTGGTACGTGCACGTATGGGCATCTGTCTGGCATATGCGACTGTCATACGTGAGAAGTTTGCCTCATAGCCCTCTTAAGGCCCTATGGGATATACTAACAGAATACTAACACGACCCACCGGCGCCTCCCACATCGCCTTCCTCACCACACCAATCGTTGACACCACCTGTATGCCGCCTTCATAAATTAACACTTACATCCGCGTTATCAATTAGTGTTCACTCAACAACAATATGGCCATAGAGGGTAGGAGGAAATTTACGCCCGCCAAATCCCCCGCCCCATGTCAAGGGTAGTGCACCACCTGGAGGGCAGGCGCCCATTCACATGCCGTGGCGTCAGAGCGGGCAAGCAGCTTCATCCGGCCGCGCATAAAACCTTGCGTGCAAACGCAACTCCAATATCATAAGGCCAATCCAAGACTGTGTGTGCAACCGGCAGAACACCATACTCACCGCCCGCCTCTGCCCTCGGCCTTACATCTGGGCATTCCCCATCACCCTCTCGCACAGCTTGCGCACAAAAATCTTGGCGATACCTGGCCTGACCTGGCCTGACCTAGCCTGGTCGGGTCGGGTCTTGCCCACCTTTCCTTACACTAGCCGAGGAGCTGTGCTTCCCCTGAGCAACCCCCAGGGTCAATTCAGAGCCAAGCAAATACCGGGTAGTGGACGCACGTTTTACGAACTTAAGGTATGCGTGTATACGTGTTCATGGGACAAAGGCCAATCTTTAAAGCTGCACAGTCGCCGCTACATATAAGCCAGCAAGAATACCTCTCCCTCTACACCTGAACCAGTGCCCTCTACCGCCCAAAATATATCATCAGTAGAAAATGTGCCCGACATGAACTGCGGCAAGTAAGGCAACCGCAAAGTACTTCCCCCATCCGAGCCCTGCCCCTTAACTCCAGCAGACGGGGCAGTAGCCCTAGTAACCAGTTTCCCTTCGTACCAGTGGCTGAGCTGTAAAACTACGTCACGCCTGTGGAGGGGTTAACCGCCCAGGTGCGGCCCCGGGGCAGGAGATCGGTGGAGCGCAAACGCATACACTTGCTCATCTGGAGCAATCAGGGTGGTAGAGCATAGGCCAAATGGCCAGATACCACGACGGAGATGCGCACGACCGCGGCCCGCTATGAAGGGCAGAGATGCGGACAGCAACATGGTTGCGCCATCGCTGATTGTCAGGCTCCTAGGATGCGAGGGGCCAAGTTCTGGACCGGCTATTGGCTGTCCATACCGCCATCGTGTGAGAGCGCCGCATTCAAAACCTAACAGCGCGCAAAGTGCTCTAACAGCTCTTCGAGATTCACCGAACAAGCCATCGGCTCTTGACTTTGCAAAGGTGTCGACCATGTCGCTAGCTCTGCCAGATCCAGATCCGGCCGCCAACCTGCCAACCAGTCATGCAGCTGGAACCAGGACCGCGACACCGAGTCACAGCACCGCCGCGGCCGGGGTCCTTCAGGAGAAGACGTACGGTCGCCAACAGACTGCGACTTCACAAGCTACTGCAGCGACAACTCCGATATTGATGACGGCGGCGGTTAAGGAACTGGTGCCGCCTTTAGCGGTTCGGCCCCGGCCTGCGACTGCGCGCCGGCAGCAGCGGCGACGTTTTTAGGAGCGGTACGACGGCAGTCCTGCTGGTGGCGCATAATTGTGCTGTCTGAGCCTGTGCGCTACGGATCTGCGACAGACCGCCTTTTTCCTCGTCAACGTGAGGGGGGTGTTCCCCCCCCTTCTCCGTTGCTCAGGTTCTGGAGTGCACAGGCCGTCACCAGATGTTCTTGTTCGAATGCAACCGCAAAGAGACCCTGAAGACGGCCCGCTTCATGCGGAGCAGCTCCACGAGCAGGGAGATTGTGCAGAGGTGAAAAGGGACGGCGAGGGAGAGGAGGGCGGAGGGGGCGGAAGGGGCGGCGAGCGGAGGGCAGGGAAGGACAGAGGGATTACGTGGAAAGGGGAGATTGCATGTGTGTGTGTGTGTGTGTGTCGTGCGTCAGGATTTAACCTAGTCACTGCCTGGTACCACTACCCAGCCATTCAAAACCAGGAAAAGACCAGACGTGCATGTCTGGGCCTCGTGAGGAGTGAGGGATGGAGGGGCGAGGGGGTAGGAATGCATGCATATGATCTGGGATTTCGATTAGTCACCCGGAGGAATGATTTGGACGTGCCCTGCTGTTTTGTGTCGCCCAGTGCTTGTCATGGTTGTGGAAGAACAGCTACTAAGAAATGAAGCCTAATTGCCATGTAGGTACACAGGCAATGCAATTGCTTTGGCGTAGGTGGGTTCTGGCCGCCACTGAAGGGGCTTTAGTTGGAACATCTTGTCCCCGCGCCCTGTGTTGGTGATCAAGCTCCGCCGCATGGCTTGTTGAGGACCACCACATACAATGTCGATGTGATAACCCATAGGGACATCCCTCGACAGTTGCGGTGCCCCTGGGCATGCGTATCGTATGGATCTCTGGCCCATCATATAACCGGTGCCTTTCGACACCAGCCTTAATTGGGCTGACCCTTGCGTGCGTCAATAATTAATCAGTACTTAATTGTCATATCCTCGTTCCCTGTCGTATGATGTTGCCATCGACACCGCCAACGCCATCCCCACACATGCTCCCACCTACCTAGTCACCCATCTATTCACCCACCGAGGCAGTTTCAAATAGAGCTGTCCTTCCTGTGTCTTCACGTGTGATTTGCAGCTCTTTGTCGATGGGTTTGTGTTGAGGGGCATTTTCGGGACAGAAGTTCGGGTCGGCACCAAACCCGAAGTTCTGTCCCGGCAATGCCCCCCGCTTGGGTGCGAATCCGAATCTGGCCTAATGACGACGCAGCACAAAATGAACCACAAACAAATGCAAGCTCAAGGCAGGCAATGAACAGGACTCCCTGCCTAACGACGTCGTAAGTTACTGTCCGGTGGACCTACTTCGACAACTATCTGGTTGGTTGTGGAGCTTAGGCACGTTGTTTGAGCAGGATCAAGGCGTAATTCTGTAGCCTAGCCTCTTTTCGTCCAAGGTACCCTTGGTGGTCCGCCGAATTCTGCTCAGGCTTGTCTAAGGCGTTCCAAACAAGTCATGCATCAAATATGTAAAGGAGGTGCTAGATCGCAGCTCGAGCCTGGCAATCGGTGCTGCACGATCAGAGTACTAAACCGAATCATTATTAGAGACTCGTGCTTTAGTACCGTCATCCTAAGCCTGACATAGTAATTAATTCTGCGCTCGTAGATAATAACGGTGAGGTAAGGGTATTAGTGGCAGCCACACAATGGTTTTAGGAGTCCGCTTTAACTGGTCATCTGTGGGAGCCCTAGGTCGACAGCGAGAGCGGAGATGGGTGCTGGTGGTCCTCCCAGTAGGCCCCCAAGAATTATATCATTGCTGTGGGAAGGTTTGTGCTTAGCCACCCACTCCACCGCATGGTCAACTGCGGCACCCAGACCTGCAGGTGGACGGCTGGCCGATTTCAGCCAACAACGTACACTGAATGCGCACCAGGGACAGGGAGCTGAACAGCCCGCTTCGTCAGTACTAGATGGATACATATATCACCGCTGTGAGCAACATTATAGGCTTTGCCCTACATAATGTCATCGCGCATCTCCTTGTGTTGTCTGTACATGTGCTCGTTGGCGTGCTTCAGTGCACGTTTAGGGAACCCATAGAAATACTTGGGCGATTGCTCAGACGAGGCATAGTTATAATGGGTGAAATTGGCTCACCGGCATGCGCAAGCTGCTGCGACTGAGGTAAAGCCTGAACTTGGTGGTAAGCTTACGGGTCTTGATACCGATTGTAACAAGCTAAGGGTAGAAGCTGTGCAGCACATGTTAGTCGGGAAAGCCCTTCCATGCACGGCTCAAATGCGCACCCACAGGTGACATTGCCACCCGCAAGGACAGGTATGATGGGCTGGCAACAGGAGCCAGTCCCAACACATTCCCATGGCGAATTTGAGGCAATCTCTCAACTGTATGCCACCCCGCCGGAATCAGCTACTGTCGCCCCGCCGTCATGAGAGGTAACTAATGGCAATGATCCCATGGATCCAAGAAAACTCGCACCCGGGCGGGCACCCAAAACCCCATCAGATTCCAATCTTCTCCTGTTATATTATGTTATGCTCGGGTTTCCTTTCTAGCACGTTTCCCCGATGTTTAAGCGTCCATGAGCGCAGAGGCACCGGCAATGATCTCAATAAGCTCCGTAGTAATGGTCGCCTGGCGCTTCCTGTGGAGGTTACAGTAGCCAGGTGCATCGACAGCAGCGGTAATGCCAGATTTTGAATGTTATAGATGTGCCAGGGCCATGGGAAAGGAGGGAGCAAAAGCATCCTGCATGTGAACTCCAGCAAGTACCAAAATCCCATGTGCCTGAACCTAGCTATACCTATCAACCGTCTTCCTCCCCAATCCGTATCACCGCAAATGTTCCTCGCATGCACTAGATTTAGAAGGTACGCACCGGTTGTACTCAAGAGTGAGCTTCCCGAGCATCTCTCCTGCCGACTTGGTCGAGTTCTCCATAGCGGACATGCGAGAAGCATGCTCGCTGCAGTTGTTCTCCAGCATAGCATTGTACAAGGTCTACAAGGACGGCCCCAAGGGAGGAGGAGATGCAGGTATTGCACAACAATCCGGTGGACACCCACGGCCTCGGACAATGATCTTGTTTCTATACGTCAGATCGGTATTCTGTGCAGATAGCCCTGGCCTTGTAGTAGCGCGCCCGACGTAGCCCCAGGACAGAGATGCCCGCACAACTCTCTACGTGCAGCGCTAGGGGTACAGTTCCTGCTTTCTGTGATAATAGTGTTATAGGCGGTGCGGATACATTTTCAGGGCAACTTCGTGCTTTTGGAAGTGCTAATTGGGTACCATCACCGTGGCGAAATGCATTAACGGTGGATAGAACTCCAGGCGGTTTTCATTCTGATATGCGCCTTCCAATCTAAGAAGAACACTAGACCCTGCAGACAGGTTATGTCAATGGTTGTGCTGATTCCACTTCCTACCTATTCTACTTCTGCTGGACTGCCACTTGCGAAGCCTTTGAGTTTTTGCTCAGTCCCGCTGTATCCTCTTCCAAGTCGTGCGCACTGGACTACAAATTGAATTCACTTCACCTCTAAGACCCCCTTCTCCTTTCTCCTGCTCATGCATCTCACCGCTGCCAGCTGGAACTCCGCAAGGTCCCGCATCACATCCGAGCGCTCGTGGGTCGCCTCAATCTCGTAGGCATCCAGGCGATTGCCCGTCGGCTCTGTTAGTTGCTTCTCCAGCGCCTAATCAAAATACCAAGCGCCCATAACAGTGTTGCAGAGTTGATTGTGGTAAGCTGGATAGTGTGCATTGTGATAACGTTCAATGCCTAAATTTATGCTATAATCATTAAATTATGTAACTCTAATATCGCAATGGTGTAAGTCTCCTTCGAGTCATCTGCCCCAACATGCATGCAGCGACAGCCGGATACGAGGAAGTGCCCTAGCGTCCGTCGACTGAGTAGCCATTGGCCATGTATCTCCTCACACACGACAGTCTCCGCCTTACAGGTCGTCGTCTCGTGACGGCACACGCCTACCTCAGGTGTAAGGACAGTGGCCAGCGTCGGCTTGAACGAGATAGCAGACCTGAACTTGTTAAACATCACCTTGACCACCTCTGGGTTGCTCTTCAGCAGCTCTTCGGCGATCAGAGACGCCTTTTGGAGCAGGTAGATGGGCACCGTTTTAGACCAGGACGATGAAAAGCATCATATTATCAGAGCGAGTCTACACTTCATGCGCTGGCCCATCACAAGAGGCTGGCTGCGCAGGAGGGTGCTAGGAGGGTTAGTGCCAAAGTGTCTGAAAAGAGCAGGCACATTTCTGACCAAAATCGTCAGAACTTCAACTGATGCTTTAAGCTCAAGTGCCAGCCAGAGCAGAGGGAGGACCCCAGGCCCATGCAAGGGGCCATGAGGTTTAGCGTAGAATCAACGAGCGTTCCCCTCATTACACACCTGTGCAAAGGTCACGCGGACTTTGTAGGTATCCGCAATGGCGTAAGAGAACAGGCGGCCTTCCGCGCGCATGAGCTGAGAGCGTCCCTTGTCGCCAATTGCAACGAGCTTCGTGCTTGCAGCCTCCCCTGCCCAAGTTAGTGGAATATGTTATGCCTATGCCCGGTACACCATACCATAGATCATTTGACCAACCTGCTGCCGCCGTGTCAAGCTTCAGAAGCGCCCGAGTGTACTTGGTGATGTTGGAGTTAAGGCCACCACAGAGACCCCTATCCGATGTCACGGCCACAGTCACGCCAGCCTTGCCCTCCACGCCTGTCAGTGAGCACGTCGACGAATTACGTGACCATTTACACGCCCCCAACAAATTCAGCCCATTTGAGCGTACCTGGGTGGTCTCCAAACAAGCGTACGAAAGGGTTCACAATGCCACGAGATTGCTCCACCGCGACCTGTGCATTCTTCATCTTCGAGGCAGCCACCATCTTCATGGCCTTCGTGATCTTCCCAATGTTCTTAATAGCCCTGATGCGCTGCTTGACTGTGGAAATAGAACAACATCCCCGGGTGCCAGGTAAGCAAGCAACTTGGAACACAGGCTGTGACGGAGCCGGCTCTTAACCTCCACCGTCTGCTCCGGAAAACAACTTTAAAATCCTTAGGAATAGTAATCAGACTTCCTGACTGCTGCTGAGACCGACTTCGCGACACCCACCGGCTTGATTCGAGGCATGGCGCACACCGTCCGTGACAAAGGCGCTGCAAATGTAAGCAAACGCAAGCAGGTCAAAAGAGACCTTACGAATGTGATATCAATACTCGTCCTACTTAGTGAGGGCCTCTCCAGCTCCCGATTTGGCTGCGCTGATCCCCAGTTCAGCAGCACCAACCAGGCGCTGGCCCAAAAATGAAGCTGCATTGCGGAGCGCCATGTTTCCTAACAAATCATCGACCAGCAGGCGCTTCCCGCGACACTGACTCTGAAGGAGAAAGCAAAGTAAAAGGAGAAATATTGCCGTACGATTTGCCGGAATCGACAAGCCTCCCAACGTGCGCCAAAGCGCCAATTTTTAACATCCGCTTGCTAAGGCTTTGAGATTGGTATTGCAAGTGAGGCCGTTACGTGTTGGTTGAAACCAGATTGGAGTGCCTGGGTCTGCATTGCGGCTTTTTTGTTTTACACAATCGCAATGTCTTCGATTCTAATCGGCCTATGGCTTGATCCACATGCCTACATGTGCTCTCTGGGGTTATGGGTGATAGTATCATAGAGCAGAAATCCGGGAGCTATGCCCCTCCTGCGCATCCAAGTATGCCCCTTTCACAAGGGCAGCAATAGAGAGGACGGTCTTTTTCGGGCGGAGATCCCCAATACCCTAGGCTCCTTGCGTCACTTACAGGAAGCAGTTGTTGCGCAAAGCACCGGGCGACATTATTATTCTGACTTGAATATATTAAGCGTATACAATAGAGGAAAGCAGGGGAAAGCACGATCGCTCTGGGCCCCATATATCCCCGAACGTGACCATGTCAGTAGTGGTCGTGCGCACCAGGGAATACCCTGAACCCCCTGCGGGGTCATTATTTCGATTCATCGGCCTTTCGCCAATCTCCTCCTGAATGCACCTATTCCCGGCTTCATCTCCAAGAACTAAGCACAAATACCATATTCCTTCAGCACCCCGGTGCATCATAGTACGATGGTTAATGTTTAACCGCACACAATACTAATGTCAAAACCCTCGATCACCTATGTAACGTTATGACCCGTTGCTAACGTGAGGATAACCCATGTCCGGCAAACAGTTGTAGGGTTCAGCCATTACGCAGGAAATTATAAAGCTGTTGTCCCCCTCCCTTGAAGTTCAATCAGTGCAACGCCATGCGTGCTCACAGACACCCAATGCAAGGCAGGTACTGAGAGCATCATGTACAATTCTCGATTGAAAACGGCCAAAGATGCAGATCCCGCATCCCTTACCGCCATCCCCAGCGGACCTTAGGACGCGTACCCTAAAGCTGACGCGGCGCCTCCGGGCAGCCCTAACGGTGTTGTGGACATCGCCGGAGTAACGCTGACCGTGCCGCCGATAGAAACACCCTTGCGAGGTGAGGCGTTGCTGGTGCCACCCACACTTGCAATTGTATTGACCCGGCGCGGCGACCCCCCTGCTGTGCGCGGTGACGTCCCCGTGACGATTACCCGGCTAGGGGTGGAGGAGCCCAGAACGCCACGGCCGGGGGAGGCGGCGGGATCGCTGCCATTCCCATTGCCGTTGCCATTGACTGCATTGGAAGCGACATCAGCTGCCGAAGACTCAGCCCCAAGCTGCTCCGCCATGAGGACGATGCCCTGTGTGCGGCCAAGTAGGGTTTGCAGAGCTGAAGAATGGGGGATAGAGCAGCGAGGTTCGGTATGGAGATTGAAGGAGATATGTACGAGATTAGTACAGGGACAGAGAGGGACTAAACTACATGACCTTAAAAGCGCAATCTCCATAACGTACCTGCTTGGGGTCGATCGGACCCATCTCCTCCTCGATTGCGCGCTCGTCCTCATCGTCTTCACTGTCGCTCTCACGTTCAATCTGGTCAATCACGTCCTCCGGTAGCCCGCTCCCCGTGCTACCACCATCGTCGTCGCCATCTTCACTATCCGTGTCGTCGCCGCGCCGCCCAAAACCCCCGTATCGTGCGTCCTCTGCCCGCCGCACCGCCTCTGCTGAGGGTGCTGTCGGAGCCGCAGCCAGCTGCGCCGTTAGGCTGGCTTCCAACGCAGCCAGCTTGCCCTTCATGCCCTCCAACATAGCCTCCACGGTCTGGATCTTTGCTGCTTTGGGCCCGGCGCCAGCGGCAGCTACTATAGCCGGCTGTGCAGCCATGGTCGACGCAGTGTTGGCGTTGGAGGTTGCCATCGGCACCAGCCGCTGTGTCGGCACCGGCCGCCGAGCCTTGCGTTTTAGTTGCGTGGCGGTCGTGGCTGCGAGGTAGCCGGGATGCGGTGCCAGACCGTCATTTGCCTCCACTAGGGGATGTGCCAATGCGAAACGCAGCGCTGCGATGGCACCCGCTGAATCTACCGTTAGTGCGCCCGTGTGCATGGGTAAGCTTAACGGGTCCAGCCCCAAGGCCACCGCTAGGCGTTCTGTAGGGTCAGTGATGGACTCCCAAAGCGGGCGCTCCTCCGCCGCCGCCACGCCAGTCTCGGTGGCCGTTGCGGCAGCATCATCCTGGCCCTCCGCCGGAGCCTCCGCAACGGTATCTAGCATCGGGTCGGCGTCGGCTGAGGCGCCGGAATTTATTGTGGTTGCGGTGCTGTTCTTGCGGCGGCGCTCTTGAATACCGACACCAGTGAGGAAGGTGCGATCGTCACCAACCTCCACGGCCTCCTCTTCGTCCTCCTCCTCGTCCTCCTGTGTTGCGAAAGGCGGGACAACACAGAGACAGTCACAGGCATGGAGCACAAACCGAGAATGGAAACCGGTGAAGGCGAGAAACTGATGGAATTAGGCGAGGAGCTATTCCGAGAAATAACATTATCCGAAGGATAATGCCGAGCCGTAGGGTGCCAACTTCATTATAGAGGCGGTCATCGTCGCAGTATAACAGAAGCACAATCCCGCTAGGCCGCTCTCCGTGCCTCACTATCTGCCCACCGATGACCCGTCCTTGCTCCCCGCCCTAGCGCACGCCAAGCGTTTAACTTTGCGTCGAGTCGCCATGGGTCCATCCGCACCTCCATAACTGTATTGAGGCGCCATTGCTCAATTGTTGCGTCCAGCCTGTCATACGCCTCCGTAACCCGCTCCGGCGCCGCTGCCGCCGTGATAACCGTTGCTGCGGCTGTTGCCAATGTGTTCGCCTGCTGCTTGGGGGCAGCCTCGGGGATGCGTGCGAAGCGGGCGGTAAGGGATGCCGCCACGGTAGGGCGCATGGGACCGGCCTCGGGTTCTCCAAAATCCAGCTTCGAGGCAATGGTGGAGCCGCCGCTGGCCCGCTGGGAGTTGGGGCGTTGTGCCGTGATGGCCTGCACCCGGTAGTGAGGATTTATGTAGGGGTCACATGACAAGACGACGGGGACAGCTTACGGAGGAACATGCACGCTTATAGGACAGGGAGTGCTAATGGGACGAAGTGGAAAGATGTAAACGGACAGAGAAAGGACACGTATTATGCCACATCTGGAGTCCTTCTTCCTAAGATAGAAACAAAACGACTGCGCCACAACTTTTACGGTCAACACGAACCCAGACTTAATAGTTTTTATAGTCCTGCATATACGTGGTTCCCCGTACGTTTACTGTCATGAACGAGCCCCCAAGCGGCCAACCCACCAGGGGATTCCCCGCCAGCAGCAGCCGCTGCAATGCCGGTAGATGCGTCAGCGCTGAAATTCCGCCCTCGGAGACAACCTTGTTGAAGGTGAGGTCCAGCACCGCCAGCCGAGTCAACACGTTGCCGAACCGCTCTCGGTCCTGTTGCTCCCGCTCCTGTAGCGATAAGGACACCTGCTGCGGCTGCGCTGACTGCATCAGCTGCTGAGCCGATATCTGTGGCGATAACCTGTGCTGGGAACTTTGCTGCAGCAGCCGTTGAGAGGCGGACTTCGGCATAACGTGCTGACTGGCCGCGTTTCCATTTCCAAGGCCGATATTACCGTTGCTGTTCGGTCCAAGACCGTTTGAGGCGCTAACGGCGACATGGCTGGTACTGGCAACGGAGATGGTGCTGTCTTCCTGGCTGAGTGATGGGAGCTTGACACGCGGCACCTCAGAGATTGCATTGTGGGACAGGTCCAGGTGGTGGAGCGAGGGCAGCCCCAAGGCGGCAAGGGACAGCATGGCGCTACCCTGGGACATACGCGGGCAATGACAGCGGCGCAGCCGCAAAATGATACAAACGCCGATCAAAAATAAAAGGAAATACAATAGGCACCTACCTAGCGGCAGCAGCGGCAGTGGTCGGGACCAGAACCCGATAGTGGACCTAATGCTGCAGGGGTAGCAGCAAAGCACACGCTCTACCGACACATGCATGTGCGGAACACGTGCTCCGGATACTGAGGAGGAGACGACAAGAGTGCGCTTTTCCGAACAGACTTCACAGATGGGATTAGGAAAGTGGGATACGCTAGGTGAAGCAGATGGAAGCGCGAATTCCTGACATAACGGGTTGTGAACATGCGCGCGGCGAGCCGATGGCGGCAGTGTCAGGATGTACGCTATCGTCGGGCCCATTTTTGGACGAGTTGATTAACCCACGTTGCATCACCAGGCTCCAACATCAAGGGCCGTACCTTAAGGCCGTTGCCTGCTAGCCTTAACCGCCTCAACGCCCGGAATGCGACTCCGCCCACCGCTGCCGCCGCTGGGACTCCTGCCGCCATTGCCGCTGCGACCCTGGCTGCCGCCGCCGTGATCTCCGCCGGAGATGGCAGGTGCTTAAGATGGTTGGATGATAGGTCTAGCTCCGCCAGCCTCGGCAGTAATGCCAGAGGTGAACTCGGTAGCAGCACCATGTGCGCTTGCAACTGGTTAAAACTGAGATCCAACACTTCCAAGTACTGGAACGGCCGGCCATTGACGCGCGCTAGCAGTGATGCCACCAGCGATGGCTCTGTTGTCGTCGTCGTGCGGTCAGCTGCAGCCGAGCTGGCATGCGCCCCTCCGCTGCCTCCACTGCCTGCAGCATCCGAGTTTGCGGAAGCCCATGACGGTTCCGACCGCAGCGCTGATGTCGCCGTGTCAGCCTGCCCGTTGCCCTCTGCTCCAGCCGTCCAGGAGTCGTGCACTTCCCCCGCCTCCGTTGCACCGTTGGACCCAGCTCCGCCGCCCGCATCAAATTTTCTGGTTCGACCTCGCTTGATTATACCCGAAGTACTCTTGGCCGGTGACCCACATGTGCTGCCCTCGGTGCCGGTTAGGCCACCCGGCCACCGGCCCAAGGTGGTCAGCCGGCAAGACGCAGCCCGCAGCCGTACCAGGGCTTGTAAGGTCGCCAGGCAGACCAGGTCGGGTAGCTTGTTGTCGGAGACGTCAAGGCTTCGCAGCGCAATGAAGTATGACAAGTCGGCCGACTCGACAGCGCTGATGGAGCGCGATTCTAAGGTGGCGAACTGAACTGCCTCGGGCATTTCCTCGTCCGCGGCTTCCAGAAGCATGAAGCCATCCAACTTGATACCTGAGGCGTGCGCGAGAGGGGATGTGTTGGGGCGCATAGTGGATAGTAGAGGTGCGGGTGGCTAGACGTCGCGCGCGGCAAGCACCGTGTGCATGGAGAGAGTTACGGGGTCAGGTTGGGGAATGAAATCCTTTTAGACGTCGTGTCCGTGCTCATGTCCAAACGGATAGAAGATCGTTTCGTCAACGCACCGCAGTGGTCGTAAGTAAAGGGTAACTCGTTGAAAATCAATATCTCTGCAGATTACGATTGGGTTGGCCAGGACGAGGGGGAAACAGTGCGATCGTCCGCATGCATATTTGTCTATTGCGTGTATCTGGCATAGACACAACCATCGGAAGCTCCATTGCTTATGATTGCAGCTGCCGTACGCATATTGACACATACTGGGAAATAAAAATAACAATCGTGTACGGCAGGAGGAGGAGTAACCCGCGCCGTGATTCCCAGCCACCCGCTCCATCCCAACTCACCCGTCGGTGATGGCGGCGGCGGCGGCTCTTGTCGCCGCTGGAACCGTCGCGGCCCCTGCGCCATTATCCGCGCCGCCTTAAGGCGCCGGGCAAGGCCGCTGGGCAGTAGCATCTTGTCCGCGGCCTTATCGCCCTCGGCAATAGATGCCTCCACTCCTGCAAAGTATGCCGCCATAGTCGCCGCCGTTGCGCTGCCTGCAGTGGGATGTGCCGGCAGGCGGCGGCCTCGCCGACCGGGCACGCCAACCCCACCCATACCAGACGCTGACACCGACAGCGGGTCCAGTCCCGGCGCCACGCCGGTTTTGTGTATGCTGCGGATCTGAATGGCCTCTCCCAGCATCAACTGCTGCTGCAGCTGGAGGTCTATGGAGATGCCGCCGACACCGGCCTTGGCACCGCCGACCGCTGCCGCCGCCTTCACGGCAGCTGCACCACCCCCGGCAGCGTAGTTGCCACCGCAGCCGCTCGAAGCTGCAACTGCATGGGTGGAGCTGCGGGCCTGATGCGGCTTGTCCCAGTCGCGGCTTGGAACAGCGTACAATGGTGGTGCTGGGGGCAGGTCTTCCAGATCCCCCTCACCGGTGGCAGCGGGTGTGCGGGAGGAAGGCGTATCCATTGGGCTTGCGCCCGTTCCATGGATATCTGCCGGCCACAGACGAGGGAGAAAATCACTTCCTGTTTGCTGCGGGAAAGAACCCCATGCAGAAGCAGGCTTGCCTCCACTCCCAACCCGTACGGGCGCCCATCCTGGGCTCCGCCTACTGTGCAGTAAGTTAGCAAAGATTGTTCGCGAACAATTCCCCCCCCCCATCCAAACTTCCAAACCACGGTCTGTCCCCACGTCGTAACCGGCCGCTCACGTGCGTTTCTCCATCTGAGATATTGTTTCCGTAGCCCTCTACGTACCACCGTGCAACCGCACCTTTCGCCGCGCCCAATCGACGCACTGATGTACTCGAGTCTCGTGGCGCAGAAGCTTGCGAGGTGCTGACCGGTAAGAGCGGTTGCTGTTGGTAGGCAGACCCGTGACGTATGGAGCCATGTGGGCCGCTCCGTCGCCCCACGGCAGGGGCCAGCGCCAGTGCCATGGCCGCCGCCGCCTGTGGAGGTAGCCCGGCTGCTGTCGGGTCTCCAGCTGCTGCTGCAGCGGCCAGAGCAGCGGCTTGGCGCTCAAAGAAAGGCATCAATAACGGCCGGTTGCGACCCACTGCCACGACTGTGCTGCCCATTGCCATGGAGGGCACGCTGCTTATGGATCCGGGTTGCTGACCGGAATCTTGCTCTGCCTCCAGTTGCAACGGGGGCGTTTGTACAGTCGCTGCTGGCGGCACCCCGGGCTGTGCAGGCGATGCAGAGGGCGGCGCCATCGCCTCTGACACAGGCGGTGGCGATGACGGCAACGGCGGCGCCACTGCTGTCGCAGCCAAGCCGGAGGGGCGCCCGGCAGCTGCAGGGCCCTCCTTGCCCTCGCGCGTGATGGAGCTATTGCTGAGGAGCTTCATCGCGGCGCCACGCACTTCCACATCCTCCAGGGACAGAGGAGGAGACCCGGGAGGATGGTAACCAGAACCTGACACGATAGAGCCGGTGGCCCACATGCTGATGGTGCCCGTACCTGGCGGCCCGTCGCTGCCGTACGGATCAGGCGACGGCGGCAGCGAGGACGCTGCGATGGCGGAGCTGGCAGGGCGGCTGCTGTGGGCGCTGGAGGTGCGGACGGCGTCTCGCACTGCGGAAGTATTGCCCACGTTACGAGACTGGCGGCTGGGAGATATCCGGCCAGTGGTGAAGCTTTTGGAGATGCCCCTAACGCCCTGGAGACATTATCAGGTGGTCAAGGGAATTCAGAATGAAACGCAGGAACGAGGAAAAGGGACGGGCCATAGGCACCATCACTATTAGATTCAAGCCCGTCCCTGTAAGAAAGCTACGGTACTAGTGCTACGATTGTCTAGCCAGCGAGTCAGTGCTCCAGGCCCTCCAGTAGATTCCCCCTCCCAAGAGTTGTTAACGATGGTGCTCAATAGCACTGGGGCGGTTGTGTCTACTGTTGATAGGTTCCTTGGGAATTATGTCAACACGGGGTCTCTACCTGGCTGGGGACGTAAACGCAACGTACCTGGATACCCCGTGACCCCACTGGTATCATCTCTCCCCTGCTCAGCTCGGCAAGGCCACGGCTGCTATGACCGCCGATGACTGCCCCGAGGGCTGTGGCAGAAGCTACTACCACTGGGACAGTCGGGGCAGCAGGTGCGCCGCCGCTGCGACTTCCGCCGCCAGGATCCACCAACTCCGCGGATGGCTCGCTGCCAACGCCGGTCGCTCCGCGGGGACTTTCCGATGCCTCCGCCGTCTCATCGGCGCCTGCAGCAGTGGCGTTGGCAGCTAGATCCGTGGCCAGCTCTGGGACCCTATCCGCAACCTCCTCGCCGTCACCGCCACCTGCAAAATTGGCCAATGCCGTGGCGTGGTTGGCCATGGTTGAAACGCAAACCGTTTCGCCGGATATTACCCATAAATCCGATTCAGGAAGGGTAGTTTTAATTTTACATCACCCGAAGCAGTACTCAAAGGGCAGAAAACATGTAGTAGCGTTATAAAACAGCCCATCCTAATTCTAATACACAAGGCTTTGCTCTGCAAGGAATGGCCGAGCGTTCCGGGGCATCAAACAATCATGTCCCTGCAACTCCAGTCGCAGGACAACACTGTGGCGTGTTGAGTATTGACAGCACGGGCTTAAAAGGACAATCCTCAATCCCTTGGCCGGATGAACGGCTCAAAGCGGGGCAGCTGCCGCCGTCGACATCGCCTTTCCTCAGTTGTCACAAAGGACCGCAGCTGATCCCGACCCCCCTTCATAAGCCCTCCTCTTACACACACACCATCCCGAGCTTCCTTCCTTCTGCACAGGTCCGCGTAGACTAAGCTTCCCCCCCCATTCTGTTTCCTCACCAGCTCGGCCACCCTAAAACGTTGCAACGTGTCCCTCAATGCCATCGCCTAGTCCCATGACCCTGGCCGCAATCACCTGTTGGTTCACCAGCTCCGCCAGCTTCTTGTGCAATTGCTGTGCTACTAACCGCTGCTTCTGCATCCTCTATTGATGGACCTTGGTCGCCCTTCCGCTGCTGCTGCTGTTGCTCTTCATGCAGTGCCTGCTCGCCCTCAGGCTCGCCGAGCTCTCCGATGTCCTCGGAAGGCCCCAATGCCAGCTCAGGTTGTTGTGTCCTCCTGGCGTGCTCAAATGGGCTGAAGGGCATTGGTGGGAGAGTTGGATGTGTGTGGTGGTGGTGACCAGCTCGCCGTGCGACGAAATTGGGGGGCAGATAGGTTCCCAAAGCGACAGGCTGACGTGACGACATGTAAATGGAAGATCAGAAGGTTACAGGGTAGTATGATCGGTTTCCTTGAACACAATGCAAACCCTAGGTTTCAGGGGTAGGGCCGATACCCGAGGAGGCGGGAGGGCTGATAAGGCACCGGTACGCATAGGCTGCTCTGTTCGTTCCAGAGTACTTGGGAGTACAGGTGATGACATCATGGTACATCCAAACCCCCAAGTCCAGTTGAACTGTATTGTGCAACGGCAGCTCACCTGACCTCTCGTGATGGAGGTGGGGACGCGTCAGGAGTAAGCTCCATAAGCTCCGCTGGCATGTATTCACCAGAAGGTTGGTAACGATACCATTAAAGACATGTAGGAGGGTCCCCCGGCGTCAGGCGATGACGCCAAGCAGCGCTCGACCTCATGTGGTCGCGGTCAATTTGCTGTAAGCGTGTGGAAAGATTCTACAACCAGAATTCTGATGGGTTCAACAATTTGAAACGGAGTTATCTTAAGGCCAAGTGCGATAACGACCCGATGTTCAAGTGTCCGCGGCACTCGGTAAGGTTACACAAATATAAGTCTAGGAAGTGAGGAATAAATGATTAATTTTTCAAAGCGATAAGGAGATGATGAACCGTGTCCTATGTCTCAGCCTTAGAAAAAAACTATTAAAAAATGTGGTCTCGACCCACTAATAGATGCTAGCATCATATATTTATTCCTAAACGTTGAACTGTATGGTAGCTATAATGTAGCTCCAAGGCGACGCAGGGACCTTGGACTATGACGTTACCGTGACGCTTTTTTACAAATGTGCTCTCAATACTTAAACATAGAAGGGGTTATACGGTCACTATCTTCAATATATGTTATAAAAAATTTTATCTTTATTCATAGCGGATAAGCGAGGCATACATATAGCGTGATGCCACCTCGAGATCGAACATGAAAAGTTAATCGGCAATCGGTTTTCGCTCACATGAGGTGGTAATGGCAACAGGTCGAGGCTCTTCTACGGCTCGCGCTGCCCCGACACCTGAGGTCCAAAATAATGCACCCCGCCGGCCGTCCTTGGCGTTGCAGCCGTTCCCCTGGGGAGGGTTACAAATTCTGCCCGTGGCTCCCACTGCTACTGAACTTGTGGCAGTTGTTCCCCCTCCGTTACCGGGTTTGCATCGCACCGCGCCTTTCAGGTAAGACATCCCCGCATCTTAATTCCGCCGTACAAAAGGCGCTATGCCCAATGGCGCCTTGTTACGTCTTTCCTCATGGCACGCGTGATGTTGTCCTAGAGGCTCCTAGTCAGCGGGGAGAATGAAAACAGGTAAGTAAAGGTGGAGGCTATTGGCGCGCAAGCGCTTTAGTTGCCACCCGCGATCCATCTATTTCCAGGGACTCGTTCAAGCTTCTGCGATTATCCAAGCCCAAAGCTGGTGCTGCGCTTTGTGCACGCGGCTGGACCGGATTGCATGCCATTTACAGGGTTTCAGAGTACGACGAGCGCTGTCGCATCGCAG
This sequence comes from Volvox africanus, assembly GCA_030268105.1. Classification (NCBI taxonomy): domain Eukaryota; kingdom Viridiplantae; phylum Chlorophyta; class Chlorophyceae; order Chlamydomonadales; family Volvocaceae; genus Volvox; species Volvox africanus. The sequence goes on from BSDZ01000078.1 coordinate 6,922,830, forward strand.
TGATGGCGCTGGAGGCCGCCCTAGGGCCCGGGGAGCTGGCCGATGCCGAGGTTGCCTCGCCATGGGCCACGGGCGGCTTGGATCTGGATCTGGACGAGGATCTTCGTACGGTTCTTGACCTATCAGATCTGGCCGTGCCGCTTCCGCCTAGTATCTCCCGGGCTTGTGGAAACTCGATTGGCATTTCCCCAGGCTGTGAAACTGAACGCGTTCCACCGAACCTCAGGCCGTCGGGGTCTCCGTGCGGCCGCATTGCAGCTGGCACCCGCACGGAGGGAACCGCCACGGCTGCCGAGCCAGATCACCCGGCAGAAGAGATGAGAACGCCGCCAGTACTACCGCCGCCGCAATCTGCTGGAGAAGCAGTCCCTGCAGCCAGCACGGACAAGTTGGAGGAGAAGTCTGGCGGTTTCAAGCAGGAATCCAGTTCCGGGGGCAGCCCAACCGTTAGCAATGTAATGGCTGCTGCAGTGGCAGGGTCCTGCGGGGAGCACCAAGGGGCCCGGCGCGTGGCAGGGGCGTCTTGCCAGAACGGGGCTGGGCCTCAGCGGCAGGACGTCTTAGGACGGGGTCGCGTGCCGGAAGCGGGACCTGGCTGTGAGGGCGGCCTCTCACATCAGCAGGGAGGGGCTGTTGCACATGGGCCCTATGCATCCCCTTCAGAAATCAGCAACCTGAAGGCGACTGGGCCAGCACAGCTGCCAGCTCATGGTCACCGGCGGCCTCCTGTAGAGCATGAAACGCAGGGGCCGCAAAAGCTGTTTCAGCAACCCTTAGAGAATCACCAGCCAATGGCACAAGATGACGGTGAGCGACCGGCAAAGCGTCGCCGTGCGGCACCGGCTTGGCTCCGCAAAGACTATCAGCTGTCGCCGCTGCAACTGTCTCCACAAGAAGTGGCTGTTGCCGCCATAGCTGCAGGTGCAGGTGAGGGCAAAACGGGGGATCAGCAACCTCGGCACGAGCCGAGAACGCAGCGTGCAGAGAGAGGCACCGGCAAGTGTGTGAAGGCCAAGGGGCATCCACAACAGCCGCTAGGGAATGGCACTGCTGCCGTCAAGGACGACGTGCAAAATCCTGGCCCTCCTAGCTGTCCGAGCGGCCGCGTCGGCGGCGTCGGCGGTAATGGCAAGAGGGCTAGTGAGGTCGGCGCCGGGGGACCGCAGCAGCAGCTCCAGGACGAGGAGGAAGAAAAGGAGAAGCAGGCGCTGGCCTGGTGGGATAGCTTATTAGCAGCAGCGCCGCAGTTGGAGAGCTTGAAGCGCGCGCTGCAAGCGGTGCTTCTGCAGCCTCCGCCACGTGGGGGCGCCAACGGAAAGCGGCAAGGAGAGGACCAGATGCAGAACGCCGGTGAATCTTCAAAGGACGGGATTGTGGATGCGGAAGAACGGGAGCTTCAGGAGGAGGTAGAGCGCGGGGAAAGGGCACGGCAGCGGTGGCTGGCTGGGGAGTATGTCGACCTGCACGTTGATGAGGGTCCCACCGGGGCTCGGCAGCGACAGCATGCAACAGTAGCCGGAACTGATCACCCCGTAACACTCACATGCGGGGCGTACGGCCCTGCGATTGAAGCCGCGGGATCCTCTGGTTGGCAACGATGCCTGCCGGCGGCCGCCGCAGCCGCATTAGAGCGGATACAGCTGGCGGTGAATGGGCCGCCACAGCTACCGCCGCTGACGGTGGGGTTACGTGGAGGCCGGCCTGGCTCTGAGGATCCGGCGCACGATCAGCAGCTACAAGGAGGCGCGGAACCGGTGGATCCGTCGCTTAAGGTGGGGCTGTTGACAGTTGGGTTGGATATACGAAAGGGAGGGGCTTACGTAGCTAGCTTCGTGGGGTCCCACAGCCTCTCTTACCACGCTTGTATGGATTGCAGTCGAATGGTGGTAAGCATCATACGATGTGATTTGATGTGGTGCGGCCTCATGCAGGAAGAATGCAAGTGATACAAGTAATGATGCGGTCTCCCGGGTGGGGATGGGAATGGGGGTGGTGGTAATGGTGGGGGTGGTAGTAGTGGAGGTGGTAATAATGGTGGGGACGGGGCAATAATTTTATGAGAGTCTCTCGCTAAAAATCATTTTTTGAAATGCGGTTTGCATGAGTGAAACCGATTTGTGAGGCCAGCGCTTAAATGAGGCTATTTCGACATTTCTGTCCTTTCATGGCCTGCCTGCGCTCACCAGCCCCCATCACCGGTCGCTGGACATACTGCATCCCACAGGACGAGGTGGTGCTGTGGGTGGTGGTGTGCGGTCCTGGTCAGCCCCACGTGCTTCACGAGGAGTACCTGGTGCTGGGCTCACAATGCCTCTCCGATCTGAGGGACGTGCTGGGCTGCGCCACAGAGGACGCAATGAGACAGGCAGCTCAAGTGGCGCAGGTGCCGATGCCTGGCACCGCCGCAGCATGTGACGAGGATGGTGGTTGCGGCGCGGCTGGCAAGGGCCGTGCTCGCAACCGGGGCGGGAGCAATGGCGGCAGCGGTCGCCCGCTGGAGGCGGCGGCCGCAGGCGAGGCAGCGACCAGCCCATCTGGTGGTCCTGGCGGACCTACTAGCCGCAGACGGGGCAGGGGACGCGGCAGAGCTGAGGCGCGATTGCCGCCGCTGAATTCTGCAGTGCGTGCCGGGCATTCGGACGACGGTGCCGTGACGGCGGCGGCGGCGGCGGCAGTGGCAGGAGGCGATGAGAACCGCAACGCAGGCAACCCAGCGGCGCTGGCAGGGTCGCCGCCGCTGCCGCTGGGCTCCTCGGTTCAGCTGCTGCCGCTCAGCTACGGGTCGTACTTGTTCTTGGAGGGGCACTTCTATACGGACGTACGGCATCCCGATGCAGAGGATTATACTGCGCCGATAAGAGAGCTCTGCAGGTGCGATCATTTTGTTCCAAATTCGGCGCCGCCAGCAATATATAATTTTATTCTTTTACTTAAATATGATCTGACGCCTATGGGGCCTCATCAGCAATGCACGCGTTTGCTTGCGCGATGGGTCCGGGGTGACTGGCTCGGAGTGACACATGAGCACCTGATAGGGGCTTCGATGGCTTCTTCATGGATCTCCCTTGCTTGTTGGTCTCCGCGCCCTTTCGCTCCCTTTTTCCCGCCTCCCTGGGTTATCAGCGCCCACGGTGTGCGCCCGACATACTTACGGCCCGAGCGGAGCTGGCGGCCAGCATTGGTGCGTCACGATGGTGGTACGCTGCCGCCTCCCAAACCAATGCATACCACCCGCTTCTCTGAGTTGACACTGCGCCAGGCCAATCACCCCACCGGGATCTTCTGCCACCGTGCCTGCTGCGAGCACCTGATGTTCATGCGGGACGTGCGAAGGTGCGGCAACGACGCGGATGGAGGTGAAGGTGGGGGTTTATGGGCGAGGGGTGATTGAAACGGTTTGGCAGTATTGAACAAGTTGAAAGGATGCCAAAAATCCGCATTATATCAGCTAAGAGGCCTCAATAAAAATGTATTATTCGAATTGCTGGAGCCTCCACATCATCCCCACGATGTGGCTACCAGCGATAGTAAAGCCTTGGGTCGGGCTGTTGGGAAACATGCACAGCCCTTACACAGCAGTCGGGCACTAATTCTGCCGGCACATTGAGGACTCACTGGCTTTGGGATTAACTGGCTTTGGGCGAAGTAAACTGCGCATAAACCTGTGCTTCTGTCCTTTTTTACCCCTTTCTTCTTCCTCCAGGTGGCACCCAGGCGATCCAGCCGACCGGTCCGCCTTCCCGGTCCGACTGCGCACCCGCGACCGTGCAGGTGCACCCGTGACGCGCAGGCGTTGTAGCGTGTGCGAGGCCCGTTACGCTGAGCTGGTCACTCATGACGACCCACTAGCGCCGTCCAATCCCGCCGTAATGTGCAGGTGGGCTCAGAGAACCTCATGGCATGTGGGTGCAGGAGGGTAGCGAGCGGGTACGGAAAACGGTTATGGAATTATCTGTAGGACACAGCGGATCCCGAGGTGGAATCGTTATTTACCTGGCGGCGGTGGCGGAAAAAGATATATGTGGGTTCCAGGAAGGTAATTCACTGCAGGAGCTTGAATGGACACCGCGACACCGCTGGCCCGAGTGTTTGGACGAGGCGAGCAACCCACATGGACACCTGCATTCAAATCCAAATTTCTGTAACGCAACATCCGCTGCTCCTGCCGCAGGCATTGCTTTGACTTACTACACTTTGGCAGCAACGGCGAGCGGCTTGCACCGAACGTTATTGCGCAGCCGTACAACCCGGCCCTGGACATAGCAACGCAGGGCATCTGGGCGCCCTCCGCTGGGGCTTGGACAGCTTTAAACGCTCCTGGGGACACAAGTGGGGGCGGCGGCGGCTGCCACAACGACAATAGTGCTAGGATTTGGGCTGGCGGTAGGGTTGCGGATGGGGCGGGCAGGTCGGGGGCCGTCAGAAAGGGCCCAAGGCGATAGAGCTACAGGTAACCTTGTCGTTGACTCAGGGCCGCGGAGGAAGAGGCGTCGTAGTTATTGCTATCAGTTATAACCCTCAACGCTGTCTGTGTTCCTGAGGCGCAAAAATCTTTGCGCACAACCCATCGACAAAAGCAGCAAACCCAGCTTTTCCCAGCAGGCACCTCCGACAGAGGAGAGGGCGCCGAGTCAGTGCGGTAATTCTTTTGGAGGACGTGGTCTCGGACTCTGCATGCAGGACCAACTCCTGCCGTGAAATATCGGGAATAGGTGAATGGTTAAGTACAATGTAGCAGGCTGACTGCCGAGGTGTTGAGGACTACATGGGATGAGCGTGGCATTGATGTGCATTACGTGATATAGCTAGGCTGCTGATGCGGGCGTATATGCATGTCACCAGTAATCATGTTAGCAAGCGTCACGATGAGCGTGATGTTGTGCAAGGGATGGAATTCCGCTACCTGTAGGCACTTGTTTCGATCCCGCGTAGCCTTATTTATGAGTCCGTCCGGGGCCGTTCCTGGAACGTCGATGAATAGACAAGTAACTGAGTGTGTTCGGGTGTTAATCTAATGATACGTCGTGTGACTGCAATTGCGGTTATAGGACGGCCACCGTGTGGGGGTAGCGAACAGAAATTGGGTCTCCGCATTGCAGCATTACATACTTTCAGAATGTCGCAAAGGCTAACCCGTATTCCCCGTCTCCCAGCAGTCCTCCACACCAGTCGACGCCAGCAGCGCAGCACAATTATGTCCCAACCCAAGATATCACGCACCCTTCCCACACGAATAAACTCGACCACAAAACTCCACTCTGTTAATCCTTAGCCTCGGTGCATTTCCGATACGGACCCGGGCCTGTCCAGTCCCCTGCAGCCCTCGCCGAGGAGAGCGGTTAAAGGTGGGTATCAGAAATACTGCTTAGGGCCTGAGCTTCACCCACGGCATCCAGTGCATACATTACATGCATCCAAGGGTTATATCCCCTGCCGCAGTATATGGCGGCTGGGAGCGGATAATGGCAGACCTCTTCAACTGCAAAAACATCATGGATAGGATGGGTGCATGTTTACAGTAATGTTACACGCTCAAATCCTGCCGTACACATTTGCCCTTTGCAGAGCGAGGCAAAGTGAGTCCAACCCTTGCTCCCAGCAACATCTTCACACGATTCACTTCATGTCGCCAGTGGCTAAAAATTACGGCGATTGCCATGTTTTGGGGTGGACCTGTACCCTGCTGGCTGACCTAAGTCGGCGGCATGTATACATGCCATACTAAGGCCCTGCAGCGAGCCCTGAAGGTGGTGGGCAGTCCTGTCAGGCCAGGCATATTTCAACACACTTCCGCCGTCAGCTTGCCTGGCAACCAGCCACCGCCAAAGCACTGCAAATCCTTGGATGACTTCGTACGGCTTGCAGCATTGCCGTAGCGTGAGCTTCAGATCCGCTACGCCCTTACGAGGGACGTTGACCAGGTGCGGCAGACCCAGCCAATCAGCGCAGCGCTGGATTAGCAGACCGACAGGGTATGGCTATATCCGGGGTGATCTCCACAACAGAAGCAGTTACAATGGCTCTTTGCACTGTTTGCCGAAGCCAAGGCGCAGCACCACACACACTGTAACTACGCATTCTTACGGGGGAGAGAAGTCCTCGAGGAAAAGAAGGTCAACGTGTATAAGCGTCAACAGCATCCCACTACTATTGCCACCAGAGCTAGTCGCGTGCGCCTCGCTCAAGTGCGCAGGGAGCCTGCCGTGCTGGCCCGAAGCAGCACAGTCCCACAACGAAGAACCAGCACAAACAACCCCTGGCACCCTTTCAGTCCAACACCCTCCTCGGTCATTAAATGCCAAATGCAGTGCATCCCAACCTAAACGTGGATGCGCTCACAAACGCAGCGGTTTCCTCACAAGCGCAAGAAGGCGTTTTGTGGGGTTTACAAGCTCAGGAGACTGTGGCAGGCCATAGTAGACCCTGTCAACTCTCACTCGCTGCTTACGACGCTACCGCCACAGGCGCCAGCACCTGCTGCTCCTGCCCGCCTGGCTTGTCTACCTACTTCACCAAAGGGCGGTCGTGCTTGGTATCCGACGAGCAAGACATTTTTTTGTATCTTTCCATCTCCTTCAGGTACCTCGGAGCGTCCTTGTCATCATCTGGACAGCGTGGCCGAGCCGCGTGTGCGAGGAACAAGAACGGACGATGCCTATTCTGTCAGACAACAAGCTGAACAGGCGAGACTATATGCCAAACTTGAAAACCTGTGTGCTATAGATTGACTCAGTTATAAAAAACGATCAAGAATCCTCACCTGTTTTTGTCTTTTTGGAAACCCCTGAGGGAGTTGGCAGCGTTGGCCCACGCTTCTGTAATGACTTCAGCAATGAGTTATTAGGCTTCACGATGATGGGCTTCGCCTTTTGCACTTCAGCTGCCGTCTGGAGCCCGCTTGACAAAGTTATGTCCTTGTAATAGCCGAGGCCAGCGTCATCCTTCTTGAAGACATATCCTTCCCTAGCGCCTTTAAATGAAGCACTCGGAATAAAGTCGACTTCTTCAAGCAACTCACTTTGGCACGCAGCTTGTGCGTCTTCCTGGGCACATTCGTCCGTTCGCGGCATCTTCGTACCCTGCTACAAGGCCTGAGATGCGAGAGCAGCAGTTCGTCAGGTATTGCAAGTTGACTAGAGTGCCCCCTGCTGTCCTGAACGAAGCCGTATTACTTCCGTACTGGCTAGAGCACGTACAGCTTCCGTTTCTGTTGCCAGTTGTTACTTCTAGGCTTAACCGTAGTAGCCCATTCACCATCACTGCACCGCAGGGCCCGTCGCTGATAATGTTACTGCCGTTTTCCGGTGGTACTGAGGGATGTGTCATGCCAACTTAGCGGGTAGTTTTGCCTCAGGGAGATATCCCCCTGCAACTGCTGATCGTTGCGGTCATGGTAGACTATGCAGCCGCAGGCATACGGCATGCCCCCTAATGCAAAATTATTAACGACATTGATGATAACTTACAGGGTTTACAGCATCCAGTTACGAGTCATATTAAATAATGTACCGAACGCCCCCTGCACCCCTTACAACAGCTTCACTCTGAGCACGATTTATGCACTTAGCAGCGCTGAAAAATGCGGCCCCCATCAAAAGCTGGAACTTTTGTGGCTCAAACCCCGGCGGCCTGCCAAGCCTAGGATGTTTGGAAGGCCTTCACTCCGCAACAGAATCGCCGCGTATGTGGTCATATGTATGCGCCACAAATATGCATCGAGATCGCGGCCAATTACAACAAACGGAGGAAAGTTGGCTATGATATGCATGCCGGGAAAGGCGAGAAACGAAATCGTATCATCATTCCATGCATTCAACATCGATTGCTTCACGTGCGTCACCAGCGAGGAGGAAGGGTGGAAATAAACCGATACCAACACACAGTCAACAACAGCAGGAACGGTACCATAGCGATAATACAAATGTGCGGTGTACAAAAATCAACAAACATCTAGAGGACCCATCTTGCGTTATAAACCATAAGCATGATATTAGTTGTTCTCGTACAACCCATGCACGGATCGCACTCATGCACGCACTATTAGGTAGCAGCAGCAACAGCAGTAGTAGCACGACGAGCACCACCACCATCACCTTGCCCTGAAATATCTGCAAACAATATAATATATTGTTAAACACAATATGATGATTTGATGATTTCAACGTATTAAAACAACAACCAAGAGTGTGGGTCACAATCACCCTCGCAGCAGGGCCCCGTGTGCCGGTTTGTTACAGCATTGCGCATGCCCCGCCACATTCTGCAACCTACTGAAGGACATCCATACCACATCGCGCACTATACCGCGCCGCAACAAACACACATACAATATTGAAACCACAATGACCTCCGCTGCGAACGCAGCATGCCCGAAGTGACACACATACCTCGAAAACGCACTCGTCCAGGCACGATAACTCCGAACCTGACCCACCGGCGCTAAAGACTCGCTTGCCGACAACACAATGCGCATCGTCCGCGTCAGCACTCGTCTTGTCATCCCCTTCGAACCGATTAATAGACCAAAATACCACCAATTACATGCAATAGCTTGCTGAAAGATCTCCCCACCCCGCATAGACACACATGTCCGCTGATAGCTGACCTTCCTGGAGGAGTCGCAAAAGAAACGTCCTTACTCACGTAGAACGTTCGCCAACAGCTGGCCGACCTGGAACGGTCGGACCAACAGCTTTCAAGGCCCCGGCAACGCAGCGTGCTGCGGCAGCCACTGACAATTAGACAATTATTTCGATATTAGCCCCTTTCTCGGGATCACGAGAAACAGAACACAAAGAGACGCATCGCCGCCACCCCGAAGACTGCACACCTAAAGCCATATGTGGGTCTGCATCAGTGCACGCGTCCTTCGCATGAACGGCCCCGTAAACACAGAGAAATACACAATATTTTGGGGTGTCGCAACTTAGCCTCAGACTGTGCGCAGTTACGTAAGGTGGTAAGGGGCCGCCGTCTAAGCAAGGGAAGCTATCCCAGGCTCTCTCCCAGGCATCTCAGGTGATATGCACTCTAGGTTCCAGCCCTGCAACCAACACACTTAACTTGCAACTTTGGATCCTCAGCGCAATAAGCTCCAAATAGCAGGCCAACTCGGGGAACGCCGTAAGAGATAATGCATCGGCTCTGACGACGGAGGCAATAACAGTACTACACACCCATGTCGGGTGACAAATAATCGACATATAAAGACATGGACGACATGCCTGTGGCCAACCGACGTAAGCACGGACCCACACCTCACACATCAAGACATGTCATATCAACAGCCCAGAAACGGATTTCAGTCCTCCACACCAGCCAGCCGGCTCTATCTATCTCTCCAACGGTTGCAGAAGCGCAGCACGGCGCGGAGGACACCACCACCCCATCCTCCCCCGCCACCTCTTAGAAGACCCGATGCCGCCGCCGGAGCGACTTCGATTTTTCCTAATGCACTCGGACCAGAGGTCGCATGAGTCATATACATGTATATATATATACCGATGTTGTTGTACTGCTACCGCGAAATTGCCACTAGCATCGTCTCGATACCATCACGCAAAAGCCACAATCTCAACCTCAGTAACAGGCTGAAAGTGAACGCATTCGGCATCCTAGGAGAGGCGGTACCGTGGCACCATGGGTGATTGGGGGCCCGGGGTAGAGGGAATCGGCCATGGTACGCAATCCAAACAACGCAAGCAGAGCGGGAAGCCGACTACCAACGTTCCCACGCAACCACGAAACTGGACAGGCGCCGAAGGAGCATTACTCCAGGGACCAGGTTGCGCAGGATCCCGTTGCGCCAGAGATACTACTTACGGGACTGACATCGGGTTGAGACCCGCGCAGCCATTTCAGCAGGCCACCGCGCCCCTGAATACCAGGAACGGGAGCCGAGACGGCAGATCACATAACCAGCATCAGCAACAAAAACACGAACCAGAAAAGAAACTACAATAGAACAAATAGGCAAATAGTACCATCAACGGAGCCCAGGCGGCGATCCACCACACTTATCCGGATGAGGTGTGGGGTGCGACCCTCCTCCCATCACCCGATGCTGAGAGGCTCAGGCCTCAGGCGGTCATATTACGGTCGCGTGGCTCCCCTCACTGGAGTGGAGTTGTGCGCGTGGCTCGAGCGCTCAGAAAAAGGGCATCACTCCCACTTGTTGCGAAGAACTGGCGACGAAACACCTCTTGCTGCCGCAGCCACAGCCACTGCCACACGCCTTTGCTTCCTATCCATTTTTAACATGCCAAACTGAACAAACACGGTGCGACTGATTCCATGGTCGGTCTCATGCCACTCAGACACCGATCCGGGCTGCAGCGCCAACACCACAACAAATACAAACCGCTACGTCCATAATGATGCAGCATTCCAAAAGGTATGTACAGACCTAACAGCGCTTAACAATATAATCTTATCAAACCGAAGACTCTCCCGCTACAGTCTAACGCCCCAACTCCCCCAACCCACTCCTGCCTTCGCAGGGAACTAGGACCCGCTAGGCAACGCTGTATTGAAGGCCCGTGCAGCCGCAATGTTCACCCATTCGCCTTCTCCCCTCCCATGGAGGTCTGACGTCTTGCCGTGAGGCCCTAAAGCTCAGCTACACAGAGCAATCCAAAACGTTAGCATCGGTAGACCGGGACCACGACACGACACGACACGCAGTCCCGTGCGGAAGCAACATATCTGCCACTCACATCAGCCCCGTGGCTGATTGCAATCCCTGATCGAGCCGGCTGAGCTCTTCCGGCTCCTCCAACCGCATCGCCGCCCAACAGCAACATACGCCCAACTAAGCCTAGCCGGCTAAATCAGGTCAACACAAATAGCAGCACAAAATTACCTAACAAGGCATTATCACTTCAGCCACCAATCAAGAATTTCATGCAATCAACCATGCCCTTGTCCTTTATACCTCCATCCACACCGGCATCGTAACTAATTCCATGCCCCCGTCAATTACATCGTTAACCCCCCATCGGGTCCCCATCCAACATCACCACAACTGTAATTTAGGAGCTTCGCAGCCGACGGCCGCTCCGTGCTCAGCATCTTTACTTGACGCATATTTGGCCTCCATGAATCCAAAGCCCCCCAACAAAAGCCCAAAAAGACATACAACCTGTTCTTTGCTGGAATGCACCGGATGCGCGTGACGAGAACATTCCCTCCCATTGAAGACATAAACCGGCTCGTAAGCCACCAGGTGAGGTAGTTGGAAAGCGCGAGCCTTTCAGCCTTTATTGTTTTATCACTCTTCTTAAATTGCAATGCTGCACATGACGGTCATGCCCTTGCCATGGCCTGCCATATTGTCCCCCCATATAGACAGCATCAGCAGCAATCTCCCCTCCCCAAACAATAACAGCCGGATATCCCATAGTTAAACACGCGGAACGGGGCCGCCCGTTCCTCGACAGTCAACAGTCATCTTGTCAGCCAATGCGCCCGTATGCAAGCTCAAGCTCAAAACTCAGTCCTCAGGCCAAACAACGCTGATGTAGAAAAGCACAATCCCCATATGCTGTGTCGTTTGCCGCTCTTCCTTGCCAGACTGTCTTTTGGAGGTTAGGACACACCAATATCAGCAGATCTCTAACCCGTGAAAGGGAAGAGAGGGTTATGTAACGCCGCCAGCTTGTCAAACAACCTTTCCTCAGACATCATCATCACCCTCATCATCGCACGTTCCCCTGGCAGTGCACATGAAAGCATGTGAGCCTGAACTTGCATCGTACTATGCCGTGCTCGGTGCATCAGAAGCCCAGTCCTGCTAGCATTATGTACACAGTCAGCAGGCAAGGTGCAACCGCTTGGCAGTACCACATGCGGTTGCTGACAGGCCATCCCAGCCCGCCGCCAGCATGCCATCCCAGAAACCTGTCGGCAGCAATCCCCGCAGCGGCTCATCCCATTCTTGGGACGTGGCCGGCAGCGTTACGGCACCGGAGGACTGGCACTCTGTTACGGCTCCGAAACCAAACACCGCCACTGCATCATGCGGTTTCATTGTCACTGCCGTTGGTGCCGGCAGACCGGCTGTTGAGTCGTCTGGTCGGGGCCGCTTTGCGCACGCAGCCGAAGGTTGTGGCTGCTGCTGCTGGGGCAGGCATGCGGGAAGAAGCGCTTGCTCCTGAGTTCGCGCAAAGATCGCTCCAGATGACTGCGCCAGTATCATCAGCGCCATCTTTTGGCGTTCGAGTAGCTCCCCGCGGAGGACAGGGTGGATAGCAGCACAACTGTCATCGCACGGCGGCGGTGGTCCCGGTTTCATGAAAGCTGCCGCAGCCGCTGATGTCGGCGGTGATGACGATGTACGGCAGGCAGCGTTGTTGCCTGCGACTTGGAGCTGCTGGACTGACGGTGGGAAGCCTTGGTTACCGGTGGTGTGATATGCCGTGGCCATGGCAGAGCCGGGGAGAGCGGCTGTGGAAGCGAAGGTGCTGGGCGCAGCATTTCTCAGGGGTAGGACCTGGTCGGTGAGGACCACTTCTTCAGAGCACAGCTCTGGCAGCGCGCACGCAGAGGAATGTACGCGGGGCCGGAATGCGATCGGGTAAGAGGAAAGGAAGATAGGATGTTATATTTTTAAAAACCCTAAGAACGGGAAGCTAACCGCTGTTCCCATTACCTCAAGCTCCAATGCGTAATTCCCTAAAGGTCAGCAGCGGGCTATTCATCAGCTCATCAGCACTGACCTGCATAGATAGCAGCAAGGTCATCGTCCCCGGCACCGGGAGCCGCCGCCTGAGTGGCACTGTAACCGGTCGCCGGCAGAGCCGCGGTCGCGGCATCGCCCGCCCCTGATTCCACAGCCGGAGCACTGGTTGGCCCCAGGTTGCTGGCTGCTGCGGATGAGCCCAGTTGCGGAGCCCAATATCCGCCGCACGCAGGGAAGGTTGGCGGGAGGCACGGGAGGGCCGTCGATGTGGCAGTCGCCTGGGAGAGCGGAGGCCAGCTCCCGCCGGGTCCTGCACCTGGACCAGCACCGGGGAGAACATTGCGTATCAGCCGGGCACGAGGGAAGAGGGGCATGGGTCGTCAATGGAAAGGGCTAACGCAAAGGCCTCGTGCGGGAGAAATTGTCGGTGTGAGCCAAGTCGGCAGTTGGGCCATTCAGAATGCGAGCACAGAAGGGATGTAAGGCAGAGCGCAGTCGCTTAATAGCTGGCGTTTCGATGTCCACGCTTTGTTGGGAGGCTCTGTAGAACTAGGCGCACGTGTCCGTGTCTAGATAGAATGCCGCGAATAAGGAGCCTCCGGCGGTGACTCTGGCATTTCCTCTCCACGGTAATGCAGCCGAGGTCTGGTTATCAATATGCCGTAAGATGATGATGCGGTGCCACCGACTAAGTTTCACAACGGACGTAGTTAACTGACCACCACTCACCCTCTCCAGTGACCCCTAGAGCATCAGTGGGTTCGCCGCGCTTGGATGAGTTCGGTGTGGCACAGTCACCTCCGCCACAGGCAATGGTACAATCACTGCCGCCGTCAGCACCCACTACTCCGCTGACATCGCCGCCGACGGCCACACTACTGCTGCTACTGCTGCCTGAATTCGAGTTGACTGACAGCGCATCAAACGAGCTCACGCGGTAAGCCATCAATCCACGAGTTGGCGCCGCCGTGGGTGCGGCCAGAGCTCCGCCAGCACTACCGACGCCGACGCCGCCGGCGGCTACTGCAGTAGCCGCGGTCCCACACAACAGTGTGCTCGATGTGAAGCAATCTGGCTGCTGGCGCACGTCATGCATTGGCAACGTCACGGGCGCTTCCTCGGAGTTCAATGCCAGGTAATACTGGGAGGAAGCTTCCGTGCCTACGGCCCGGGCTGACCAGTCCGGAAAGCCGTGTTGCGGACTTTCCTGCCGGGAGGCCTGCGGCGAGGCGGGCGCTGTGGGGATAGAGTGGAAACTGCCTAAAAGAGGTGGCGATACCCGGTCCTGAAGAGGCGGAAGAGGAGCCGCGGCCTGCACTGCCACGACGGCCGCCAGCTGCACTGGAAGCGGTGGTGTCAGCATAGGTCGAGGCATCGGCTGGCCATACACCCATGACTGGGGCTGGATCGCCGGCATCTGCAGCGTGGGTAGCCGCTGCAGCTGCGGGGTCACGTCGCCAACGGTGTCACATGACTGCGTAGTGAACGGCGACGTGCATGGCTGGGAGACGGTATCTGGTGACGACCGGACGGCAGCCTCCGTGGCAGGCGGGTTGCGCGCGAAATGAAGAACCGCGAGAGGCAACCAAATGTGGGCCTGACTCCGCTTGGGCTCATCATGATACCTGCACGCGTTGGTTTGCGTCCGAATCATGTTGTGTGTGTCCGCATTGGCCCCATGCAAATGACAACTTACGGCCAGACAATTAGGACAACGGGCATTCCCCTGAAATCTAGCATTCCCGCACATCTGAGGCCATGCCAAGTACTGCAAAGAACGCCGGAAGAACTAAGGGGTTGTGGCAAGCTGCCAACATACTTGATTTCAAAGCGACATGTTGAGGGATCGTAGCCCCGTATCGTGGCTGCCCTCCAGGAGCCGAGGCCTTCGTATGCTGTCGGAAGGTGCGTAGAAGGCAGATGACGGTACACTGGCTTGACGCCAGTATCGCTGTTGTCAGGGACCAACTTGCCATTCCAGTGGAAGACGTTGACCTGCCGCCGCTTTAGGGATTCACCTCCCATTTTCAAACTGGTGGATTGCAGCCACACAGCGAGAGGTACCTGCGGAGACGCAGTTAGCAATTGGAACCCTTCAGGTTTCCTAAAAACACGCCCCGAATCAGGAGTAAGATATACTAAGGTACATTCTGTTGGAGTGGACAAAATACAGCTGCAAAAATGTTGCACGTAAGTCTCCAGATAAGGACAAGGGCTTCGAAAGATGCCGCATCTCCGTCATATTATAGGACAATAAGTAAAATAAGTCGTGTGAAAATTTCTAATTCAGAATCATACACTGCATCAAGAAAGCGCAATATGCAGTTCCGACGTCGACACAGCATTCTGCAAGTTTGAAAACGCACGTACCTTTTCATCAGAACCCGGCTGGTTGACGTGAACCTCCGCTAGGCTTGCGGCCTTAAGGCCAACGTGAAGTGCCCAGTCCCCGAGGCCAAGAACGCAGCCCCCCGTACGAAAAGGTGCAATCGGGCGGTTCTCGCAAGAAGGACAACAACAGGCAACGTACACCGTTGCAAAAGATGCCCCATGGCTTGCTAAAAGCCGAGCATTTGCGCCATTATGAAGGAAGACGACTTGCGGTAGGTGTTGCTCCCAAGGAACCGGAGCCATTTGTCGCTGCATAACATATGCGGTATCAATAAAAAATATTCTGGGTTGATGTCAAGCCAGGTTGAAGCATACGGTATGTAAATGCGGCAGATGCTTTCATGGTGTGACAACCATTTATGCGCAGTACGATACCATCGTTAGGTACAGGTTGGTGCTCTAAATCGCATCTTTGCTCGTCTCGTAATCCTTTTTAAAACTGACCCAGGCCACTTTAATAAATTTCTACAGAGAACTTGTGCTTATTACCTTTGTTTTGCTGAGATCCGTTGTATACACTTGGTATAGATGAGTGTCGTTGTCGTCCCTGGCTTGCCGTGAATTGATGGGGTAGCTATACTAGTAATTATAGAAAAATATATAAGGTTAAATGATGTAGTGTAATAAGCTATGGATGACTCCAGCCATTATTACGATACCTTGACTCATGGGGGCTGACAATTCTATTTGATATCGTACGGCCACAGGTTCGCCTTAATCGAGCAAGCCACAATGTTATGTGTTGGAAAACTAATACGGGTTTTTACATTATGATCATAGGTTGCAAGGTCGCTAGCTGCTCTTGACAATTGAAACCCTAGGGCCGTGGTCCAAGAGCTCCTAAGCCCTAATGCCAACGTCAGCGGTCTTGAATTGCAGCGTCCATTTAACCATTATAAGTATATTTCAATATTATCTCTATCGTTTCTAATATTCATATTCTTGTTACGGGACGTAGTCATGGGGAAAGGAGTGCGTCCGTTATCGCACTCGGGGACTCGATATGCGTACGCAACCCGAGTCATGTAACCGATCCCCATTCGGCCTGATTGCTGCCCCTTTTTGAAGTGGAACCCGCATGCGCCTGCTAAGCTTCGCTGATGCACCACCGGTCGCATCAACACCATGACTATCGGCACCTATGGGCACTATCCGCAGCCCGCTCAACCACCCGCGCAGTACCAGTGCTGCCCCCAGCGCGCACCACCGCTGCTATCTTTAAGTCGTCTTCACTCCTGTTCCGAATGAAGGTGTTGAACAAAAGACTTCCCAAGTGCGATCAGAGACCCGGGTTAGTTCGATGAAACAGACAATTTGGATGACATGACGTTTGACATAAAGCACTCTCACTCAGGTCGTGAAGATCTGGGACTCCAGGATGCTTACACGCTGTTCGTTAGCATTTTATGCCTTCAGTCACACAGCCACGTAGTACATGGACTGATGATATGGGAATGTTTAAGCTGAACGGATATCCCCAGAGGTATCGGCAGGTGCTTACTACCAACCTGCTTATTCGGTTCCCACGGCATGCAAGTAAAGATTTCCCCATTGATCTCCCATACCCATTAATTGAAGTGTGTAAATTTCTCAGCAGATTAAAATACTAAGTCAATATTGATGGGCTGACGCCACGATTGCGGGGGATAAGATAAAGTATTTTATAAGCCCCCAGATTAGGTACAGTATCCGTTGGGCGCTCACCCGCTCTGTATATGCATGTGTTCGCAGTTTCGCACCAACGACCACCAAATCTCAGGCAAAGCCATCCATTTGTGGATCATACGACATAGAATGACGATGTGACGATTATTAATTACCACATCATGCGTGCTAGGATCAGTCCAAAGAAGGGTGTTGACGAAAGACACCGGTTACAGAAACATGGTGGGGTGGGGGTTGACCCCCACCCACTCACTTAAAGCGCATCAGGGACAAGATGTCCCGACCAAAACCGCTTTGGCAGCGGGGACAAGATGTCCCGGCCACTCCAGCGTCTTGCCCCCACCTACACAACAGCCGTCCACTTCTAGTGTCCCTGCATTACAATAAGGGCTTCATTCTTCGTTCAGTAATCATAAGCATAAGCATAAGATGACACAATAGAGCAAGGCCATGCATGTCTTACACTTACCTTGAGAAATATCGCTAATGATAATAATCCCGGTTACATGCAGTACCGCCCCCCTTTCCCAAGTAACTCCTGATTACTCAAAAGGCCCAGACATACACATCTGGGCTGTATTGTCAAGTTGACTGAATACGAATTGTAAGTACTCAAACGCCGTGAAGGCTGTCTTCCGATGTTCTCCCCAGCATGGGTGCTGGTGTGGGTTCACCTGCCGCCTGCGCCTGTCACTTGAGACCCTGGTTCTGAAATATCTCTGGAGCCAGCTGGAGTATGAGGCGGTCACCGAGCGCCTTGTCCTCCATTTCGCTGTATGCGTTAACCAATGCCACCACATCCGCATTGCTAAATCTCGCACACCACATCCCCAGTTTGGACCAACTGCACCTCGTGCTCGGGCTCATTGGGCTTGCTCTGCATATCCTCGGTTTGCACCAACTGCAACTCGTGGTCAACGTGGTCAACGTCATCACTTTGGATGTCATTTTCCATACGCTGGCCCTGGTTTATTGCATGGTCATAGGTGTTCTTTTCTGCTTCGCTGAGTACCACCCTAGGAACGACTGTCTGAATACCCGTGGACGACAGAAGAATTGGAGGCAACTTAGCCCGGCACAGCTTACTAGGTACCAGCAGCACCTTAGAAGACCAAATAATTATCATACTGTAAGAACGGGCCAAGAATGCGTTCGCAATGAGTTGAAATGGTCAACTCGTTGACTTTGAACGTGACGCTACATACAACCACAACGCAAAGGATATTTGCACTGCTGCCTGTCTAAACCCATAAGAGAAATCCAACAGTAAACATGAAAAAGAGCCAAGCGTAGGTACCTGTACATGACCTCGAAACATGCCCCTACCAGGTAGGAATTTCGTGAAGCATGGTTTGTAGGACGGGCCTAGAAAACAGCTTATAACGGGACTTCAGGCAACTCGGAAAAGCAAGACCAGATGGAGACCAGATCAGGCGGGCTTGCAGCTTACAGCTGAAAGCCGCCGCCTTGTGCGTTTGTGGGTAGCTTAGGTTTGGAAAAGAGCTTTGGAAGTTTCAGTCAACAACGTTTATTGAAAACGCTGCAACTGGAAAGTACGCGTCCATCAGCTTAAGTTGCCAATCTTAAAGTCGAGGTACGGATGGGGTGGCTGGCGTACCTCCATAAAATGCGGGTCCATCTTGATTGGGATTTCCAAGCGCACGCTTGTTAACAATTTCTTGCATGCCTTGATACTCTAAGGCAAGCTCTCATAAGCCATGAGTGCCTGCAACATACAGCAGGGGCGCCTATGTGCTCTTATTTAGTGCTCAGTCGGAAGAAGGAACTGTGCAGTCCATCCTATCTAATAACCAGTGGCTTCGTGTCAGGCTTGCTTATATGGTTACGACCAACGTTCTGAAGGCAAGAATCCCATGTCGGGTGGCAACTCTATCGTTTTGGTGGGTCGTGTGGCGCCGACTGCCAGGATCAGGTCCCGCGCGCTTTTCCAAGTTCTTTCCTAACTATGCTCAGTTAAACATTCCTCGTGATGCTTCGTGGTTAAAGATGCAGATGCTGGGAACGCCTTGGACAAGCCAAAGCAGGATCAGGCGACCTATTGACCCCGGAGTTTCCTCTCAGAGCACGGTGCACAACGCACGTGCATGCTCAACACACGTGCATGTAGCCGGAACGTCTCCATGCACGTTTTGCCGCCAATCCTCTCCCACCGAGTCCGCTTTAGATATTCAACACTATACCCATGAGCGCACCTTAGTCAAATGGGCCGCGTCCACTGAGACGGTAAGAAAGATGCAAGGGAGCCTCTAACCAAGCGAGCTACCGTCACTGTCAGCTCCCAGCCCACCTCCCGAACCATGCAAAGAGCTCATCGGCTTTTCATGTCCCGACGCGGGATGTGGTGTGTTCAAATCGCGGCTTGGGCTGTGAGTACGTGTGTTTAGGGGGGAGATGTGAGCAGATCAAAGGACCTATGGGTCACCGGGTCCCCTCACGGATATGCGGGTGATCAACTTGTGTGTGGAGGGGGCGAATAGGGAGGGGAGGGGGACAGGAATACTAATTGATCATGTTAGCGTGAAAGATGGGGAATAGGGGGCCATTGCGTTGTCGTATATTCACGGCGTATTGCTCGGTGTACGGCAGGTTGGCAGCGCCGTCGAGGAGTCCCAGGCGCCGGCGCTGCGGAAGTACCTCCTGGGTTTCAGAGGGTGTCGACAATGCGGTGTAGTTGACAAATATTATATCTTTTGTATGCATGATGATCGGTGATGCATTGTGGCTGTAACAGGGAGTCCTAACTTTTTTCTGTATCGTGTCTCATGCTCCCTGTAATCCGTACGACAGGTGAAGGTGGCTGCAAATCCGCTCGCCAAGCTTTCTTGGCCGCTGCCGGGGAGATGCAGGTGAGTGCAACTGTGCAAGACGTCTTTGGTATGACAGCTGTACATAGCCTTTGCTTAAGCCCGAAAGCGGCGCCAGACAGACCTACAGAGGGTGCAAATACGAAGTTGAGATGTTTGGCGTGAGTGGGGTTTGGTGGTGAATATCGGTCCCACGTTGTTATAAACATACGGCCGCCTTGCTCAGTCTTTGTTCGCGAACCCCACACGGGACGGACATACCGGATGTGTAGCGGGGTTGAGGTACAAACAGGATGAGTTCCATGTGCTAATGTAGTTTCCTGCATGCAGGTCCGGACCTTTAGGCGAGGCGGTGGCATGGATATGTGAGAGGTCATGCTGGCCATGGAGCCACGTACGGGAACTTTGCAATGTCCCGGCCCGAACTCGCAATATGTTTAGGGGATCCTCCTAGAAGGATGCTCTTTGCCTGGGAGCGATGTCCAAACTTGGTCCTGACTCCCCGACCTCTAGCTGTACTCACCTCTTGACGGATGCATCACTGCTCGGGGGACGCGTGTTGCTCCCAGGCATCAGGGGTGTACCTAACGAGCGGTTTACATACCAGCAGTGCAACGGACAAAAAGCCTTTGTTATGCCTTATAAAGTCCTGGGTTGTCTCTGTTGGCAGCGCTGCAGTTTTGTTAAGCTGGGACGTATGAGCTGTATTCATCCACAGCAGCCCACCCTCAACTTATGTAGTCTTCCCAGAAGGCCCTGTACTGGTCTTGCCCAGGTTTGAGGTCTCGCTCAGATCGGCGGCAAGGCTGCTGCCGAACCCTGTGGAAGTAAGCCTGTCCGTCCCATTCCGTGGTTCCGCACGCAGCAGCCTTATAATCACTTGGTAGGTACCTATTGCAGCGGTAGGCCAGCCCAATCGTGTTCTCCATATGCATTTGTATGAAACAAGTCCATAATAAGTATTTGAAGTCCCATTTGAAGAGTGAGGCCTTATTTTGTCAACTGAATCTCATCACGAGTCATGCGTATCGTCATCGGAGATCTATACCCTTCCTCAATCCAGCTTAACGACTCCCTTGCCAAGGTAACGTGTGTGACAGACACGCTTCAACTGGAACTAGTCCAGAATGTTGGTATACTGACGGTTTGAGTGCTGACGGGTGGTAAATAAAGCCTCCGGGTACGTGGGCGGGTGGACGCCCCAACTCCTCCTGCTTACGCACTCTTATCCGCTCCCATCAAACCGACCAAAATATAGCTCACAATGTGCATCACTCGCCCCGAAACAAGTCGATCTAATAACTTACGCATATCAGTATGCTGGTTGGGAGGCGCATGCATACGGCGTATACGACCTTACCAGGATGTCGAGGTTCAGCAACACCTCCCAGCTTAGCTTCGTAGGGTCCATCTAACAAACAAGTGCACGTCCAGGCTCCAAAGGCAATTATTCCATCCTTGCGCGCTTATTTAGCTTCCTAATACTGCTCCCCCACCCCATCTGGTAGCAGTCCTACTTCAGCATTCCTGAAAGAGCCCACTGCTCATAGCAGGGAGCATTGGCAAAGAAAATGTCACCCAGTCGTCCGTTACCCCCCCGTAACAATCACGCGGACCACAAGCCATGTCATTATCATCCCGTTATATATTACGACACCAAAGTCGATGGGGGGGCGATGATGCACTCACGGAGCCATTCAATGAAACACGCAGCATATACGGGGTAGTGCACATCGCGTTTTGAACACCGCATCAATCCTCACTCACACCACCAACACCAGAGCCACCTTGCTCAGTTCTTCGCACATTGACGATGCCGCCACCACCGTTCACGGGGGCACTTGTGTCCACAATCATTCATGTGTGCGTGTTCAAGTCACGAAAAGCTGTCCGGACAACTTTGGGGGAATTAAGGGTCGTGATCACCACAATCATCGAACCGCTGGAGAAGTCGTATAAATAGGAAGGTATACTAACGTCCAATCTCCCTATCGCGCCTTCTTCCTGTCCAAAAGCAGCGCCTCGCCAACTCGGCGACCGGGGGCCACACCAAAGGGGCCACCGGTTAATGCCTTACCAGGCTCTCACCCTAACGAGCCGTCTTGCCCCCCTGACCACGACTAAGACCCCATCGCCACGGGCTGCATGATCCCTCCCACGCCGGCGGAATTGCCGTCACGGTGCTGCTTGCGGGCCCGTTTGGGGCCAGACCACACTCGCTGGGTCACCAGCAGCAGTCCCAACGGGGCAAAGACCACGTTGTAGGCCTGCGCAGGAAAGAGACCGGCTGCAACGTTACGCGCTCTGTAAATAAAAGTCAGCAATAAAGGCCGGAACAAAAACTACATATTTTATTGAGGTTTGAAGGTGAGACGGCCTTGTGGTTGTGGACACTAAGGCAGTTGGTAAACGCAAAACAACTGTAAGCTCCTGAATCGGGGAGTTCATAAAGTTCATCGCTCATTCAAAACTATACACGCCGCTTCCTCTAGCTGCACAACCCAACCCCCGCAAGAAAGCGTACCGTGAAAACCAGCCAGTTTATGTACATCTTGTTCCGAGAAGTACCGAAAAAGATAGTGCGGAAGCCGCGTACTCCGTAGAAGAAGGGCAGGCCCTGCATGTGCCGGCGAGGTTTGGGCGAAAAGGCGAATCTGAGGACACCTGCCACACCTGCGTGGAACGAGACAATGGCCGCTGGAGGGCCGCAGATATGCAGACGGCCTATTGACGTTTTGTAAGTTTTGTTTTGGCTGATTAGGGTTTGCGGTCCCTTTGCGCCAGAGAACACCCTACCCTGCTTCAGCCACCTGCCTTTCCAATATAAAAGAAGCGGTTGCAGACTTCGATGGTCATGATGCCTGACGCGGAGGTGAGCTGCAGGATGAGCAGAAATGCCGTTACGGATGAGAAACGCTCGATGCCAATGACGTGCAGCAGCACCGCGTTAATGGAGATGAAGGACCAGGACATGTACCTACAGGCTCGTGTTGGGTTCGGGAAGAGAAGTGTACGGCGATGAAAAAGACATCGGTTTGAGCCATACAAATGTTGCACCTGTTTAATACGCCTGTAGTTCATAAAACCCTATATCACATACATACACATGGCTGTAGCCTTGCGCTACCACACCACAGCATCAGCATCGCCGCCACCACCAGCCGGGAGCGAGGGGGAGTAACGACCTCTCTCGGGCCCTTACTGGGCAGCCGGGGAAATCACCGCAGCAATGCCCAGAGTCCTTACACCCGTGTTTGTGTCCAAACATCGTTACAACCCGCACCCTCTCCGTCCCCGGGATGCCCTGTTCCTGCCCCCCCGCACGGCCCAGGCAGCCCCGGCTGATCGGATCTCCCCCCCTTACCCCTTACCCTTTACCCCTTACCAGCCGAAGGCAATAGCATATCCTGGGTTGAGGTACCACTGCTCCGTGCCCTTGCCAAGAGCCCACAGCACAATGCACAGAAACACCATCTGGCGCAAGGTATTGGCACACACAAGGCAACAATGGAAGGGGCGGGTGCGGAGGGTTGTAAGCCACAAGGACCGTGGGAAGGCTGAGGCTAAGGCTGTGCCATCGGAACCCCCAATCGAGGAGATTCGGAATGTAGCAGTAGCGCCAGGAGGGGTCGGGGTAGGGAAGTTAATTCCTGAACAAATCGTGAGAAGGTATTTGAGATCCTCCCAAACGGACCGACCAAACGTTTTTTCGTACGAGTCTGGGTCAGAAATCTGCCGTACATCCCCAAACCTTTGTCAAATCGAGCCCGGAAAAAACGACACAACATTCTCTGAGTTGTTTATTATAGATACTGACAAATAACAGATGCATGAAACCGAACGAAAACCCCGCCACTCCCCCCGCCGCTGCCATTTCCCGCCACCGCCATCAACGCCGCCCGGACCCACACTGCCACTGTTACCTCCGCCACCTTGACCACTGCCTTCACTCCCCTCCTCAACCCACTGCCACCACCACCCTCATCCCCATCTCCCCCTCTACCCTCACCAGCCCCGCCACCTTGCCTAGCAACTTCGTCTCTATCCTCACCAGCCCCATCACCTTCACTTCCCTCCTCATCGCCACACCGCCACCGCCATCACTGGTGCCGCCCTCAAAACCCCCTTTCCCTTCACCTCCACCACGCTTACCGCTGCCGCCGCAAGAACTTCATCTCAATATTGTTCCGGAAGAATGTCAATATTGGCGCCTATTGTAGCATATTTCCCACTTTTGCTTACCTTCATTCCCCCGGACCCTGTTGCCTAATCAAGAAACGCCATTTGAGCACTGGCATTGGCCCGAACTTCAGTGACCTCTTTTGTCTGTTACAGAATGAACTACGCCTCACTGTACAGTTCATTCTGTTACAGTGCGCCTTCCACTCTACAAGCTGGGTACGCAGCCGCAGCCTTCCCCCCCAAGCTCCCCGACATCGGAATAGATGGCCCCCGCCTGAATGGGGCAGCCACCCCCAGGGCTACCACCCTGGCGGCATTGTGATTGCCTCTTGGATTGCTCAGTTTTGGATTGTCACCCGATGAATGTCATCGGTGCTCATCTTGGATGCCCCTCCTCGGCGACCGCCGCACTAAGGGATGCCAGCATTGACATCTAAGCAGCTGGAAAGAAGCTGTATAAGGGTCTGCAGAAACCTAACCCATCGGACCCTCGAACCCGTCCGGCCAAACCATGTCGTACGTACACAAAACTTCGCCAGGCCCGTACGTGATGTTCAGTGAACATCACGTATAAATAATTTATACATCTTAATCTATAATTTATATAAAGAAACTTTAGCATAATATAAGTCCGTATATGTTCATTTCTCGCAGTGAACCAAGGAAGGAGGGCCCTGCAACCGCCTAATCTGTACGACCTTGCCCTGACCTCTCCTCTGCTTTTCCAGCCCCGACCTCGACCCCTTCTCCCCTCTTACCAGTACGAACATGAAAAGGGCTGCTACCAACCCCTTGATCATCAGGGCCGTCGCTATGTGGCGCACACGCACCCCATCGGGGGCAGATGCCCGCTGTCCTTCATTGTTGTTTTGCATCAGCAGCAATTTTTCTTCAGATTTTAGCTTGAACTGGTAGCTGTTCACTACCTGAGAGGAAGGAGGGAGCGCATGCGTGGGTCCGAGACATCGTACCCTCCACCTGTCAGCAGCGGTGTATTGGTGTATTGTGTTTCTGCAACTGTAGAAAAGAATGGGAATGCATGGATCGCTACGAGTAGTGCCGTGCCGTGCCAGTAGTCCACTCAAGTCCATAAGTCAATTTGACTTCGTTATGCGCCCACAGCTCACCACGAAGGAGCTCCCCAGCCACAGCAGCACGCAGAAAATGTATGAGGCGAAATGCTGCCCGAAGTTGTTTACTGGTGCGAGGTTCACCTCTTTGGCGGAGATGCCTGCCCATGCAGTCCAATACGGATGGTTAGCGGTTACCAGAAGAAGACGACGGAAAAAACAACTAAATTGAAGAAAGCATCCACCGATAGCAAAGTAGAGGGGTACGCCCATGGGAAGGGAAGGACCAGAAATGAAGACGCGTACAGATGTGAACAGTACCACATTAACCCAATGTGGGCAAAATGGAAGAGCAATATGGACTTGCAAATCACGACTTACGTCAACCAATTTGCTATATGTGGTCTGATTCGTGTGAAATTCATTGTGTGCAGGTGCCATGCGTGTACGGGTATTTCTTAGTCCATGCCTCCTAAATAATTCCTACCCGATGCCAAAAAAGTCGGTGAAATGATCTTCAGCAATCCCGGACTGCTGGCCACGTCCCACGTCAGCTTTTGACTGAGGCCCGGCATCAGGTTGCTCAAAATGATACTCCCTATGTAGGTGTAGGTGCTGTAATCGCGGCCGCGTGCGTACACGTACTGAGCCACAGGCCGCTGTGGGACGCAAAACCGGATAGCGGAAGATGCAGGGTTTCCACTTGATGACGTATTCGGATGCAGAGATGTGAAGAATGGCTATGTTAGTTACGCCTTCTAATGCTTGTTGCTCTGGCTCAATGCGCGTCCCGCTCCGGCCCTCCACATCACTGTACCCTAACCCAGCCGCAACTGACCTGGTTCTGTGCACCCCCAAGCGCCCCCGAGCCAGGGAAAAAACTGAGGTACGAGGCGGTAAAATTGGAGGGGAAGTAGAGCAGCGCCCAGGGACCTCCCTGGAGGACGTCATCCGAGTACGACTGTGGGGCCGCGTGTCGGGGGGTGAGACGACCTGTCAGAAGGGATGAGCCGAGCGTCCCAACCAGATCGCAGCTGTGAAGCCGCCCCGGGGATTTAGGCTGATCGGTGGGGTGCGGATAGGCAATATGCGTTATGCAAGAACCCTAAGATGCTAAGGAGGCTAAAAATACGAGCACACGTTTGCGCAGAGGATTCATACGTCGCCCACGTCACCCAGCAACTCACCGCAACGCAGTCGGCCTCCTGCTGCGGAGTGCCGCATACTCGTCCTGAACCACCCGCCCCCGGGCAGCTGCCATTCTCCCACCGCAGCAAGTGGGACACAGGAGAGGAATGGTTCCAAATGGACGCCTTCAGCAAGCCGTTGGCCAGGGGGCCGGGTGCCTGTGGCGAGGAACCGGGGACCAGATGGGTCACGCAGCCGAGCTACCCAGCCAGGGCTCATGCCAAAAACGACGTCACAAGCGCCTTTCCTTTCCTCGCCACATTGACACCCGGGTACAGGTATGGATGTTCCCTAAAGGGCAGCAGCTCCGGAACCTTCACCCTTCATGCACCTACGATCTGAGACAGAATTCCGCCCGAGATGAAGGAGCTGTTGAGCGCACCGGCTCCCGGCACCAAGTCGCAGTTGAGGACGACCACGTGCAGGTTACCCAGGCGGGTCTGGGAATGGGAATGGGAAGGAGGGGTGCGGAAAAGCATGCAGGTGTGGAGTGAGCAGTGACGAGGGAAGGGATGAGGGCTTTGCGTCAAGTCCATAAAACTCCAAAGACTGGATGGTTTGCCATAAGGCGCTATCATGCACCATACGGTCCGTGTCGGCTAGTGGGGTGCGGGCCGTGGGACGGTGGAGCCCCGCCGATGAGAATGATGCCGTACAGGCGCATGAACTCGGATGCGGTGTTCCCGACATGCTTGTGTAGAGCAGAGACAAAGACAGCGTATCCGCAAATCTGCACTGACGCTCGAAGGAAGATGTGTATGTGCATCGGTTGGAGCAAAAGGTTGGCATTCCCTCAGCACTGGTTGAGTACGACACGAGGCCTTATTCCTCCACTGAGGACTGTTAATGGCAGATCTCCCCACCGCCGCCAAACTGAGGGGCCTCCTCGAAAACCCTCCTCCGCATCTGACAGGATCTCACCGTCGGGTTCCAGAAGGCCCCAACGTAAAGCCAGCAAAATGCCCAGATGACCAGGATGGCTCCAAAACACGTCAAAAAGAAGGTAGTGGACCAGTACGGCTGGAAGTATGGGGCCTCTAGTGATGTCAGGTCGGCCTCCGCTTTGATCTTGTCGTTGTCCACAGGCGAAGGGGCACCAGCCCCT
Source organism: Volvox africanus (assembly GCA_030268105.1). NCBI lineage: Eukaryota > Viridiplantae > Chlorophyta > Chlorophyceae > Chlamydomonadales > Volvocaceae > Volvox > Volvox africanus. Next base: position 6,949,935 of record BSDZ01000078.1, read on the forward strand.
GCTTTGTTGCTTAGATTGGCCGCAGGTTGGCTGTCACCCCGCCGTTGCGCTTCAACATCTGTGCTAGCATTTGCTATGGCGACTTTAGTACTGGGGGCGGGCAGAGATGCCGAGGTAGGAGGTGGAGCGGGGGGCTTTGCCGCCGGACTGGGGCTCGGCTTCCGGCCCTTCTCGAGTTGAAGATTTTCCATACCTTCTATCTTTTCAAGGGAGGGAAGATAATTGGGAGGGTTCAGCATTTATGTAAGCTCGCCTGACTAACGGAATAAGCCCGTTGACAGGAAACTGCAAATAGTATGCGGAACTCCAATTTATTCCTGACAACAGCTATATGCGCGACACTTTAAGAAGTTTAGAGTAATAGTTAATCGGTGGCATTTCCTTCGAAGCCACCACGCTGTGAACGACCAGGAAAAGTGTGAACCTGCATTTCGTGCGCCAGACTAAGCAAGCCAATACGGGCAATCGATATAAGTCGGCAACTAACTAAGCAATAAACAGTTGCTTAACGTTCTCACCACAATAGTTCTTGGGGCTGCAGCGACACCGCTTGGCCGTAGTTTTACACACCGCTGTGACTTACAATCCGTCAAAAACGAAGCTTGAAATACAACTAGTGTTGTTCTCCGCGGTAGATCATGCTGGAAGGCTGTCAATATGTATATGGCGGCGAACGTGCCGCAGTTTACAAAAGAGGTGAGCAATGTACGGCGATCGTGAGTATTGAAGTACCTGGAAGGTGTCTTACGAAGAAAGATCTGTTGTGACGCAGCGCGATAGTGCTTTCGACCTCAAGTGCAGCTGCCTAAGGTCCCTGGCGGAAGCTGCACGTCGTGCACGGGAGAACCCTCCCACTCTGAGCTTTCTGGCATCATCCTCGCATACCTATGTTGCGCATTTGATAAAGGACTACAGCTTGCGTATTTCGTAGATTCAGTATTCTTCCCGCGCACGCGTCAACATAATGCGGTGCCCTATGTTACGGTGCCTGTGTCACGGTTCTGATCCCTTTGTCCGACATCGTGTACACACAAACCCTTCCTTTTTTGCAATGCCAGCACTCCAACATGATGGTGCTCAGACGTAAGCGACGTACCCCTCGCGAGAAATGGATGCCCACGCGCCCACGACCCCCCTCGGGCTGTTATTCCGTAGTTCAGGTGCACACACTGCCCTGCTTCCTCGCCTAACCCTTAAGTCCTGAAACCCAAAAACTTGCCTTATGTATTGGATTGCTGTTTGCATCGACACACGTCCCTCCATCCACTTCAGGCGTGACTACAGCACAGCGCCCTTGCAGCACCAGGTTCTGCAGGCCGTATTCCCGGTACGGGGGTGCAGCCAGCAGAAGCCCCAGCCGGCGGCTGCGGCAGCAGCGGCCGTTTCGGGCGATTCGTTTCCCACCATTCGGGGGCCCCACATCATGTAATAATGCACCGTGGTACCCTGGCCGTACCAGCGGCACTGGCAGCGCGGGTGGATTTCATGGCGCGGGCGGGTCGGCAGCCTTCTTTGGGAGGGAGGCTTCTTCTGCCGCTGCACCCCAGCCGGGGGATCTCATCCTGGAGCCGTTCAAGGTGAGGCAGGGCCCGACCCTGAGTTGGTCGGGAGCTATGCACGGTGAGGCGCCGCCGACAGGAGCTACCCCGGTTACATCCTGCACAAACCCCGGCTGCATGCCTGACCACCCGCAGGTTAAGTGGGGATTAGACCAGCACCCGGCCTGAGCGCCCCCCTTATCTTTGCCGCTCGACGGCTTTCCAGGTGTTAAGGCAAACCACCAAAAAGGGTTGAACCAGGGGCAGGGGTGTCAGGGGCAAACAACGGACAAACCCAAAGAGGGTGTCGCTTATAGCTGCCGCGCGATCCAGAGTCTACCTGGTGCTTGTGGTTTGGTTAATTGCCGGACAGGTAGGTGTGGTCGCGTACACAGCCTCCCCTAACCGCCGCTTCGCCCTAACGCACCGCAGCAAAACACTCCCACTCATTCCAACCAAGCAGAGCCAGATGCAAAAGTGCAACATGTGAAGAAACCCACCGGAGCCAGGCCAGGAAGTATTACGCCAGTTCAGCTTGGTAAAACCCCCAAACCCAAACCTTAAAACCCGGCCCTGTGCGTGTACACATAACCAATATACATTTTCCACCATTTTACGTTGCCAGAACAACCTTCAGACGGAGATTTATGACGGCGATCTTAGCACTCGTTTGGTGACACGCCCATAAACTTACAATTATGCCGGCAGGACAAACGAGCACGGGCAAAGGGCGCTTTAGTTGATGTCATTACTGTTCACCTACATGATGAGTTTGCCTTGGAAAAATTTATGAAGTCCATATTAATAATTCCGTTAAGCACTCAAGTTAGACGCCACGTGCTCTCATCAGCGAAGCCTAGGTTACGGGCAGAGCCGATTACGAGAATCGACGATTGCACCTCCGACCGTTACGCATCAGGCCTATCTGTATTTATTGTAACACCAATTATATCATTAAGTTTTTCGAATTCTCATATACAAGGAACTTTAATAGGGTGACATGATTCGCGATGACTGGGCCTGAAACAACACCTAATTGGAGCCAGCTGCACACAGGGGCATTAAGTACATGCATAGTCCATGAAGGATGTATTTTTTATTTTTCACAATTCAAATATCCTCACAACGTCGTCGGATGAGTGGCGAGCATCGTCCAGCTTCGGAAGGCCGGACGGGTCTCCGGTGCTCCCTATGCTTCCCTGCGCGTATGTCCATCCAACTGGTTTGGGACCAGAAAGGTCCTAGGAGAGTTAAGAGCTCAAAGGTCGCGAGGTCATCGTACGTGGGCGCCGTATCTTGAAAAATGCTGTAAACAAACTTTACAGATGTACAAGATAAGGAACATGGCTTGCCACAAGCTTGTCCTCATTAGGGTATATGCCCTCCCTGTCCTTTGACAGGCGGTTTCAGTGCTGAGCTTCACAAGTCACAAAACAGCAGTTTGGTTTACGGCTGCCCCTCTTACCCCCGATGGTACATACCCCTCCTATCTGTACATACATATGATACCCCCTGCCCCGGGTTCCAAGGGTACTGAACCCCGGGACCTCAAGCCCAAGCATAGGGCCCCTCACTTCAATACACTCCAGACATACGGGGCTGTGGAACAGGTTGCGTCTGGGAGAAGGCAACTACTACCACCAGTTGTAGTGAGAGAAGGCAATAATAGTTGCCAGAGCATCATAGGGACAGATGCAATCGCCTAATTTGCACAAGTGGGCTTCAATTGCACTCCCAGTTTTAGTCTGTTCATGAAACCGAATTTCGGCGTTCTCCAAACCGGAGTGGCGAATTAGTGTCGCCCTTGAGGAAAGGTTACGCATGTAGGAAGGCGGGGCTGGCTCTCTAGATAGATAGATAGATGGATAGATAGATGGATGTGTAAATATATTCCTATTTCTCTCTCAGGGGAGAGAGGGGCGCGGCTCGACGGAAAGGTGTATGTGTTAACTGCCGCACCGTTGACAGATACTGAATCCTGCCCGAAACCGCAAAACAGGGATGGCCCAACTACAGGAACTAAACGGCTTCAGCTTGTGGCGAGCATGAAACGCAAACTGCACAGGAAAACTGCATAAGTATGTCCTTTATTGGCCGTTTCATGAAGTCCACTCCTTAAATGTCACTGAATTTGTTGGGGGGGGGAAAGCAAGGTCATTGCTTTGCCAGTAGTTCATGCTCCCAATGTGCAAAGTGGCATCAATCCCAACGGAGGCAACGTGTAATCTGAATATCAAAGCCATGTGCAATGAGCCTGCCCCTGGGCAACCCTGGGTTTTAATTTTGGTTGTTTGCTATGCAGCTATCGAAAAGAATCAGTCTGCCTGTGCTGCCTTGCGGTTGAGGTCAGTGGCTCTTGTGCTTTTTTTCGCCTTTATTTCGCCTTTAACTGTTGCAGCTGTACCCACTTGAATACCGGCAAATGCAGTAGCGGGGCACCTCTTGCGGTTGGAAGAAATCAGCTACGTTCTCGTGTTCCTTCCTCGATGCCCCTCTCCCCATGTGCGATTCCTCATTGCAGACGCTGGTAGCCCATCGGCGCTTCATGTGCACCATGTGCGGCAAATGTTGCACCGGCGACGGTGAAATCTGGGTGTCCCCTGAGGAGGCTGCCCGCATCGCTCGCCACCTCAACATGTCGCTGCAGCGGTTCCAGGACACCCACACCAAGCAGTACTCTAAGTACAAGGGCTGGCGAATGCTCAAGACGGGGGAGGGGTCATCGGTGAGTGGGATGGGAGAGGGGTCGCCGTTGGCATACATCCATCTCCTTACCTTCATTGACGATATGTGTATAACCGGGCAAATATTGGAGAGCTTTCTTCTTACATGTCGGGGCGTTAAGTAGAGGCGCATTATCGGTGTTTTCACGAAGTAGAGGGCTTTTTGCTTTTGCTCGTTGGGGTCTCTCGACTATCGCACCATTTACCATTTCTGACGCGTGATATCGAATTCACGACTTCATTTGAAAATGTCTCACATTGTCACATCGCCCTCTGGCGCCAAATCCTTAGCCTTCGCCTTGGCTCTCCATGCCCTGGTATGCTATTGTTCGCATACCAACCTCTTCGTGACCAACCTCTTCGTGACCAACCTCTTCGTGCGCGCCCCTCCACCTGCCTGACCGCACCCTCCACCTGCCTGCCAGTCTTGCATCTTTCTGGGACCAGATAATAAGTGTTCCATCCACGCGGTGCGACCCAGTCAATGTTCCACTTACCCCTGGTGGCCCGAGCTTACGTTCGACAGGGAGTGGGAGTGGGAAAAGGTAGGTGGGACGCCCGAATGGGGGTGATTATGGTGATGGAGAGGCTCTGTCCCCTGAGGACACCGGTAGAGGGGTTAGGGAGGCCAAGAAAACGACGTTTTCCCGGCCCCCTGTAGAATCCCATCCTTCCCAGTGAGATGCCAAAAAGCTGAACCATGACGGATGCAGTCCATAGGAATCAAGAACCAGCTTATACGAGCTTATTGGCGGCTGATGTAACCAGGGGTTACGAATATACGCTGATAAAACACACGCTGCCCGGTCGGACCTACAGTAGCTAGGTCTGGTTGAGGCAAGTCTCTGCAGGCACCTGCGCAATCCGGTCCGTTTCTGCGGTCGCAGACATTACTTGAAACAACTTACACTTGTGCCCTCGCAGGTATGCGAGGCGATACTTTTCTTAGGATTTTCTTAGGGTTACTTTTCTAACATCCTTCGTACGTCCCTGGACTACAAACAGGCAAATATCTGCGAGGGCTTCGACCACCCGGAAGCAGGACCGCTGGATGTAGAAGAGGCGGCCAAGCAGCTTCGAGAAGCCAATAAGATGACGCAGGTAGCAGATCTGTTTTGATACCCTATCCTTGTCAGTGGTTTTGATGTTGTTACGCTCGTGCTAGTATGGAGATCATCACGTTGTTCTATTAAGAGTGCCTAAGCTGGGGAATGCTGAAGGGGAACTCAGCAGTAGGTGGGAAAAGAAGCTAGCCAGATGCAGCATGTTGGGGCGATGGATGGGGGTTGGGACGAGGGGACCCGCGTATAGTTGGGTTGGTCCTAATCCGCCGTCCGAGGCTGAGGCTGAGGCCGAGGCTGAGGCTGAGGCTGAGGCCGAGGCTGACGCTGAGGCCGAGGCTGAGGCAGGCAACTGTTTTTGTTGCGCTGTGGGACAGCGCTTGATGGTGGGGCATGACTAGGTAGGTGGATGTCCAGCTTTAGAGCAGAGAGCGTCGGAGGCGCAATGCGGGCAATGACCAGGAGCTGCCCAGGAGATCCACCAGGAGTGAGTGGCGGGTCGAGGAGTGAATGCAGGAAAATAATAGCAGCAGCAGCAGCAGCAGCAGCAGCACGGAGGCGTGGAAACCTTGGGTCATGAGGACGTTGCCTGCACGGCAGGCAGCAAGACGTTTTTTATTTTACATCTGTTTCAACCATCTGCATACTCGCGATGTCTCTTCTTCGCCTCCCGAACCATCAGCTTCTTCCACGTGTACCCACGGTGTATGTGTAGTCCTGCTTTTGTTTCACTCGAAGTCGTGTCGGAGTATTGACCCACCCTCATGCCATCTATACGTCGGCCGTCCCAACTGGATGTAGCTGCGGCTGCTGGCGTCGGAAGTGCGGATCTCATCGAAGGTGGGTGGGAACGCAGGGAATCCAGTTTGTAGGGCCTTCAGCAGTCCCGGACCGGGAGCACCGAAAGGGGGGGGTATAAAGGGGGGGGTACCCACCGAGGGGGGGATATATTAACACTTTCATCGACTGCCTGCTTTTGTGATTCATCGGTACTTGTGGCCACTTGAGTACTTGCTTTCGTTAATTCCTTCCATTATCATTTTCTTCCCCTTGCAATCAGTGTGCTCCTCTGGAATTGCGCCTGTCCTTTTCGAAGACGCACTCGATAACATTACTTCATGATTGCAGAATTGCTCATGAATATTGTGGGTTGAAGTGCCGAAAAGCGCACTGACCCTAGTGGTTGGTACACTAGCTGGCGGTGCACCTGCTCCCGCCGTATATTTATAAAGCCCCATGGGGGGTTGCTGCAGGTGGCCGACTGGGCGGACAACGTGCTGCTGTGGGACGATGAACTTGGTGGTGTAGAGCAGCGCCCTGTGGCTGCGGTAAACGGAAAGGGGCAACAGAAAGGGGGGGCGTCCGGGGGCAAGGGAGGCGGTGGCAGCAGGGATGGTGGCAATATCAGCACGAAGCCAGGAAACGGGGAGCCCCTGAAGGCTGACGTGGACAATGATTCATAGCACGATGGGCGAACGGTGAAAAGGAGTTGTGGCGGGGACCAGTTTGCCGGGCATACATTTCAGCGGTGAATGAACCGAAGTCGTATTGTGCAATGCTCGGATGCTTGGTTGTATGCTGGCTTGGCTTTCATCGTACGCCTGCCGCTGAGGAAGGAGCCCGTAGGTCCGTAGGTCCGTGAGGCACATCAGTATTACTTGATGGCGAGTACCTGCCCTTTGGTACTGCTGGCTCAGGTTGGGATGATAATATATCTTGCTGTGGACTGAAGTGCTAGAGACACTGATCAGTTGTGATGGTCTACTGTGGGCTCTTTTTAGTGCCTGGCTCTACGTAAGAGAGTCCTGACTCCCTTGGCGCTGGGGACCCCTTGGTCAAAACTGAAAAGGTCGAAGTGTGACTGGATCGGTGTCGTTCCGGAGTCTGGGGATTCTGGGCTGCCGGGCGTTCAGAATTAAGGGCTCGACGAGACATGATAATGTTTCCTTTCACGTCCTTTTTTTGCCCGTTCTCCCCCCCTAGCTCAATTTGCTGGCAGGCGGTTCCCGACTTGTGACGTCCTCCATTTAATCGTCTGGGCAAATGGACTAGAAAGCCTTATCCGCACGTCTCCAGATGGCTGTACGAAGCAGACACGCATCACTGTGGCAACGTGTTGAAATTGGAGGGAAATCTTGCCCTTCGTCATTCAGAACAACGTTTCGATCAACACTATGGTTTCTGCACATGGCCGAGCAACGCTTATAAACCTCCAATACGCAAAATTTCCACCTCTATAACCCATAGGTAATGATAATTAACCTCAACTTGCGGCTGAAACACATAACAAACGCTAGGGATCGATTTACAGCCAACCGAGCTCTTGGCTTCCCGATTCCGTATACTTTAGGTTCTGACATGATGCACCACTTGTAACCCACATGCAGCCGTAGTAACACTAGATATAACATGCACATTACAACTGACTTTATCTGAATGACTTGGAAACCTCGGCTTTGTGAGTGCTGATGAATGCCGGTTACACAGGGTTACAAGAAGTTTACATGTCGCGGTTTTAGCGTACGATTTCAAGGGCGCAAAAGCCGAATTTCATCACAAAGGAAGTCGGTTTTATTTACTTGGGGTTGCGAGGTGTTGAAGAACACTATTTCAGGTTCGATTCTAAGAAAGAACGTGAAAAGCGGACTCGCACTACCATGCTTATTGCCTGAGATAGATAAAGTCCAGGAACAGAATTTAACCGCAAAAGTCACCAGGTCGCGCAGCCAATTTGCAAAAGGATGTTAGGATACAAGTCGTCTCAGTGAGTTGAACAGAGCGAGATTACCAGTTCCAAAAAAACGTTTAATTGTAGATAAAAATATATGGGTAATTTCTATAAGTAAGGCAGTATGTATACCGTGGTACTTTCTGTCCGTTGTAGCTGCGGCTTCGTCCACGCTTTGTGCTCTATTCGGGCGTGCTTTCCGGGGTGTTTGCCAGGCCTTCCGAGCCCCACTCCAGCATGTAACCATCCCGCCGATTCTCATGCATATCAATTTTAATTACATAGCAGTCAATTTTGACATCAGTGGCCAACAAATGCTGTGCTCCGATGCGGAATACAGAAAAGAGGCAAGCTGCTTCACTGATTCACTGATTCCAAGAAGCCCCAAAACATCAAAATCTAATCATGGTTAATGATTATCATTAGGGAATAGCCATCGTAATTCAAAACTTTTGCAGCGGCTCCTAACTTCCGGCAAAATTCCACAGCAAGGATGACCAAAATATCCAATTCAATGGCGCAAGGCACAATCGTTAAACATAGTGCAAATGTTCTGCAATCTTGTGATTAGTGGGTCTGCAGACACGACACGACACGGCAGGGGGGTTTCTGTCGCCGTACGTGCGACATTTTGATTTTTTCAGGGTAATAGGGTTTGCTTTCTGACTTGAATGGCTTAAATGCAAATATGCTGTTTGAGTTCGATATCACAAGGAACAAATCGAATGCTATTCCTCACGATGCCACTCGGCAAAGCTTCCTGAACTGTCTGAGCCTGGGCACCCTGATACATCAATTTAATGGCACGAAGCAAAAGTAAATACGTTGATGCCATGCCAGGGAAGAGGACTTCATTTCAGAACGGCCTGTTTGCGGAGGTGCGGTGGTGTGGTGATACCAACGTGGACGGCTGATGTCAACATTATACATCTTAACCTTGGAAGATGTGATGTTCGCGAAACGTCCCCTGGTTGCCAAGGATCTGAACTGAGCTCCTCGCATTCGACACCTGCAGGAGCAGCTAACGGCCCTCCGGGGAAATACCGGCATCAAGGCGCGTCTCCTTAGAACCTGTTGCTTGGGAGCAGCATCAGATTCCACAACGAGTCCTGCGTAAGTCTTATGGCTGAAATGGCAATACCGGATGACACGTTTGCGAACGTGTGTGGAGCCGCAAGCCAAGCTAATTCCAAATATTTAACCTATCATGGTTAACCTCTAGACTGATGTTAGACGTTTCGTTCCAGCCGGTGAAAACTTCCCGTACACGCGAGCTGGATTATCTCACACCTGGCGGATTGCGGCGGTCTGCGTTGTGAAAAGGTGGTGCTGCTTCCGGGAGTTTTCGTTCATTTCAGTTATCATTGTGAATGTTTTGCAGGGGACCAAAGCAGCCGGTTGCTGGCGGTTGGGAGGACTGTCCCGCTTTTGAGCTGGACCCAGTCACCTCGCGCAATGCATCCGCCGTCGATGGTCTCACAACCCAAGGACGCGGAGCCAAAAATGCCAATCAAGATTGCAGCGACAGCCCCAACTGCCTGCAGCCGCGACAGGTACCTGTTGGGGAATCTGAGCAAGCGCAGCTTCGCAGCCGTCCCGACTCTCCTGCCCGTGCCGCGGCTCTCAAAGCACTTAGTAGCCCTCAGATGCCCATCACTTCCCACGAGATGATGACACCCGTCTTGGCCTTGGACGCTCGAACCGTGGAGCAGGACCGCGCCACCAGCGGGCCCCGACCTGCATCCCTACGTCCCCACACCCCCACACAAGACAGCGCGGCTGACATGTACAACAGCGACAACGAAAGTCCTCTTCGCGCCGAATCCCCGTTATCACAGTCCCAGATTCCCGGTCGTCAAATCATGCAGCATCGCGTCGCTGTCCGGTTGCTGGGCCGGCGCGGGGTCTTGCCGGATGGCGGCAGGGGCACACCTTCTGGCGTAATGCCCTGCAGCCCCGGCAGCGGGGACGCTGTCCATCAACATCCTCAGCAACAAATGCCGCTGTCACCACAAGCAGGCGAATGCAACTTCACCCAGCCGGGCTTAATCTCGGGTTCGGGGCTTTTGCCCATCTCCCCGACCTCAGTTCCACACACTGTCAGTACGACGGAGTACTACAGCGCCCTCAGCTCCCCTGTCATAGCAGCTGGCGCCTGCCTTGACAGTGGCGGCGGTGGCGGTATGGCCATGGAGACTGCCGTGGAGGTGGACGAGCGGCTGTGCCTACAAGACGAGGGCTATGACCCGCTGGATGTGCAGGCACCAGGGGGGGGTTACCGCATGTCAGCGCCGGGATTTTCGGTGGAGCGAAACGCCGTACCAGGGAGGGAGGCGTGGGGAACAAACGCAGACTTCACCCCTGGCGCCGAACGCTCCACCACCATCGACGGCGCCGCTGCAGCTGATGACCTTCTGATGCGCGTGCGCGGCTCCGACTTCGGAGCGCCTATACCGGTGGCGGTCCACGTGCGTGCACGCGGCCTGCGGGCGACCGCCGGTACAGCCAATGGGGATATGCAGCCGTACCACAGCGGTGGGATCGGCGGCGGTGCGCCCCGCAGTGCCGTCGTCATGGTGGGACCTGACGCCGCCGACGAGGATGTCGTACTGGGTGGGACGCCGAGGCGCACTCCGCCTCCGGCCTGGTCGGCGGTGGGAAGTCGAGATGAGCTCAGTCAGGAGGAGAAGGAGTGGCTGTTCGGCCAGCCCGGTGGCATTGGCGGGTTGTCGCCGGTGATGGCATTGGGCGAAGGAGGCGAGGGTCTGGTAGACCTGGTGCGGTTGGAGCTGCCGGGGCGCACGGTGCATCTGGCTCGGAAGGCGACGAGGACGTGCCTGCCCGCCTTTGCGCTGTCCTCGGGGGGCCCGGGGCCCGCAGTGGCGACCATGCTGGGGTTCCGCTCCCAGCAGCAGGTCAGCTACCGCTTCCCATTCGAGTTCTTCGACCGGGAAGTGAAGGCCATGAAGGCGGTCAAGGGAAGTGGATTCGTGGTCCGGTTCCAGGTGAGCGGTTGCGATTGCGGTTGCGGAGTGTGAGTGCGGACGAAGGTTGGTGGCCACACGAGGGGTCTTTCCGTCCGCCGCTAAACAACGTGAGGTTGAGTGAATGTTGGCGGCTCATTGACGCTCGTAGGCTGCCGCGTACGACCACGAGGCGGGCCAAGGCTTTATTCTAATGGAGGCTGCGCCGTACGGCACCCTGGAAGACCTGCACGCGGTGGGTGTTTGGGGGGCTGTTGTGACCACAGCTCGGCTGCTCTGTGTCTCTCTCTCTGTCTCTCTCTCACACGAACACATACACAACACCGCCTATCTTGTGACCTGTCAGTCCGACATCCAGCTTCCTAAAGTAGGAGTTTGCTTTCCTCGGTACTCTGTCCAACCTCGCGTGCGAAGGTGGTTTAGGACCCGTGCAGTTTCTGGCTTGAATATGCTGTACCGCTCTTAGAATCATGTTGTCCATTTTCCGTGTCTTTTCCTTTGTCGCTTTCCTTTCGCCTTACGGCTGCCGGACTGCGCTGACTCGTCCGCTCAGATTTAACTTGTCTACCGTTGATATCCCCCGCTTCCCGCTTTCATCGTATTGCACCCTCATCCTCTTCAGGCCCTCTGCCGCAGTCAGCTGCAGCCCGTGCAGCGACAGCGACCTGCGCTGCTGCAACGAGCCTTTGCCAAGCTCAACATTGGAAATGCCAAATCGTCTGCGCCGCCGTCTCTGTTGGGCGGTTCCGCTGCATGCGGCACAGCATCAGCGGCCGGTATCCCGCAATTGGGAGCTATCCCGCCGCACAGCCCGGCTGGCAGCCTTGGCGGGGGGGGAGATCGGCCCTCCCCATCACGAGGCTCCGTCGCCGGCAGCGGCCTTGGCTCCCATGGTGTTGCTCCCATGGCGGGACCGGCGGGCCGGGACCATTTGAACGGCTGCACCAATACTTCAACGGCGGGCCCGGAGCAGGCGACGGTGGCGACAGCGAGACCTCACAACGGTGGCGCCCTCTCGACTTCGCCGTCCATTCAGTTTGCGGCGCTTGGTAGCTCCTTGATGAGCACCCGCGCCTTGAGGTATTACGGCGCATGTATGCTGCAGGTAGGTGTAGCGCCGCGGGGTTAGCTGGTGGCGCCTTTCTTCACCTCTATCTCTAAACCGCTTCATTAACCCTACATTACAGAACTCGCTATCTCAATCCGCAGCTGACGTGGCCCGCTCTGTTTCGTTTAACTGGATGACTAAACGCACACGTACACAGCTCTTGGGCCGCGCGGGGCTCGCTGTCCGGTTGTGTCCGATTGTGTCCGATTGTGTCCGCTGCCCAATCGGACAAACTGACACGCGGGGTGTTTAAAACGATATCACCCGTGCGGCATCGCCCATTCCTGCCCGTCCCCGGCCAGGCCCTAGTGGCACTGCACGAGGCGGGTTACGTGTACCGGGACCTTAAGCTTTCTAATATAATGGTCTGCGACGGCGGCCGAGTGCGGCTCACAGACTTTGGCGCCGCCAGCCCCAGCCTCCCCGACCAGCCGGGGTTATTCGGCGGCGCCGCCGGAACCCGTGCCTACCTGGCTCCCGAGGTCGTGCCCTGGCTGCATGGCACGAAAGGGATGAAGCGCAGCAGCGGCACCGGGGGAGGCGGTGGCGGTGCAGGTCCGGAGCCGTACACGATCACGGTAGACTCCTGGACGTGGGGCATTGTGATGGTGGAGCTGGCGACGGGCTGGAGCCTCAAGGTTGGAAGCGCGTTGGGACTTTGGGGGTGGGGGGGGAACGTAGCGCGTGTTTTTGAGGCCAAGCCATCGCGGATCGGCGCTACCTAGATGTCTTGCAACAATAAGGGCCAGGTGCAAGAGAACGGGAAAGTGGCGAAACTAGTAGGCTAAGAGGTCTTTTAAGGGTTGTTTTTATTTCACGGACCGTTTCATGCTCTTCTCCATCTTATCCGTGAGCTTATCTCGCATGTCGCCTGCCCGGTGTCCATTTCGACCACCTAAGCAGGAGCTCACGCAGCGCGTCATCCGCCGCGTGTGCGCGCCCCGGGGCCCCGAGCCGCCCGACCTGCCCACCGACTGCGGGCTGCCGCCAGCTCTCCGGCAGTTGCTCCTCGACCACGTGCTGATACGGGACCCGGGGGAGCGGTGGCCCGCGGAGCGCATCCGTACACACCGTTTCTTTGAGGGGCTCGACTGGGGGACATTGGCGGAGATGGAGGGACCACACGCACACCTCTTCACGCGAGGGCGCCTCGTGAACACGCCGCCGCAGCCAATGCAGGACGGCCCCGACGCGGTGGCTGCGGCAATGCTGGAAGGGGAGCTGATGGCGAATCGGAGAGCCAGTCGGCCCACTGGTCTTGCATCGCCGGCGGCGGTGTCGGCAGCACGCAGCCCGGCGGTTGGCGACGGGATCGGTGGTGGGGGAATTGGGGTAGCCTTGAGTGAGGCTTCGGAGGGCAGCGCTGTGGTGCCTTTCGGTCAGAGGATGAGTGCGCTAAGCTCCAGTCGTCCGAGTTACAACGGCGGTGGCGGCGGCGGTGGCGGCGGGCTTCCGAGCCCCATAAGTCCCGGACCATTGAGCCCCAGCGGCGTCCTGGTCTCACCCGCCGGCAATGGCAACGGCAATGGCCCCGCTGGCTCATGCAGTCGCATCAGCGGCATGATCGGCCCCGTCGTCGTCGGCAGCGGTCGCGCCAGCGGCACAGGCTCGGTCAGTCCGCTGAGAAGCGGCACAGGAGTACGGCAGAGCTCTACGGGCAACGGCGCCTTTATAGGGCCCGTGGTCGTGACACCGGGAACACGGACGCCCGCTCCGTCCTCCGGGCAGCTGGGGGTGATGGGTACCAGCGGCGGCGGTAGCCCCGGCAACAGCAATGTTCGTCGTCATACGCTTCACGGCGTGACGGGTTCCAGTCGTCTCTCGTCCGGAGCCTTCATGGGATATTCACCCGCTGCGCCGCCGCAGGCCCCTCAGCAAGTGGTGGCGGCAGAATGATGACATTACGATGACGTTAGTCGGGAATGATGGAGACTCTCCACCCATCGACCAGCACAGCACAGCACAGCTTGCGTATCTCCTCGCTTGGACCAAGTGAACGGGGGCGAAGGGGCAGCGCTTACATATCAATCAAAGCGTATCGCCCAGCACTGGTCTGGCAACCTGTCTTATCAGGTGGCGCAGCAGTGCAGATTAATTTGCGGCCTTCGGGATTTGCGGCCTGGTGCTGGTGCTGGTGCTGGTGCTGGTGCTGGTGCTGGTGCTGGTGCTGGTGCTGGTGCTGGTGCTGGTGCTGCTGGACGTGAACTGTCAGGCGCACGGACGTGCGTTTCGATGGTGGAGATAATACATTATGCATTAGATGGTGCATCAGGGGTGTCCAGTTGGTAGTTCGTTAGCAGTTGGGTAGGTAGGTAGGTAGGCCGGGCGGGCGGGCGGGGGGTGCAGGCCGTCACAGAAATGGCATACCACGGCGGGTCGGCGGATATACATAGATAAGGCGGAACGGATGAGCTGGCGGTCGACTGTACTGTTACATGTCGTTACGGCCCCCGGACTCTGGACCCAGCCAAGTCGGGACCGGACGGCCTAAATACGCCGTTTCCAAGCAGCCCACTTGCCAAAGTCCCACGCCCTTTCCTCTTTCAAAATTTGGCTTGCTCTACTCTTCAGGGGGGTCGTTATGATGACGTGGTATTTCTTAGCGGTTGTGCTCTGGGGTTCAGCAGCCGACTGAAAACAGGGGCCTTACTTTTGGCCCTAAGCCAAGAAGAGTATTGAAGGCAGCTGAGGGTACTACAAGTCGTACGTCTGAAGATGGAAATATGCATTGTTGGGATTTGTGTTGCTGCGCTCTTGCTGCGGTGATGTTTGCTCCACCCTAGCGCCTATGGTCTCGCACCCGGGCACTCCGCAACGAGCCGCCATATTTTGCCTTGAGCCGACACTGGAGGTCGCGATGGACTGGGGTACATGACCGGTTAATGGCAATGGCGGTGGCAGTAACTGGTCATATGATGCAGGGGTGACACAAGAGTGGAGTTTTCGCAATTCCTAAAGCCCTTGGGAGTTGCTTCTCATCCCCCAGCATCTGGAGTCTTGGTGTATGTGGTGACCTTATCATCTTGAATTTGCACGCCCTCTATGTGTGTATTGCGATCTTCCCATCACCTTTGGTGCACAGACCTGGGCAGCGTGTGGTTCAGAGTTTTCTTGTTGTAGGATTCCATTCGTATTTCAATTTGCCAAATGATAAGAGGGTGATCGGTGGAGTGAGTAGTCAGCCGAGGACTCTGAAGCCCGCTGCTTCAGGCCCCTGGGCCCCACACGGGTCGCCCCAGGAAAGCTCACCCCACTCACCCATGGTTTATCACGTTGTACAGAGTTGTTGGCGCAGAGAGTAGAGGTTGAGGATTGCTAGGTCCCGCAATTATCCGCTATCACGGTTTCGGGTGCAGGTGGTGATGATGGTTTGCTTAAATCCCCGGCCGTTCAGTGGCGTTTATTGCCCTGGTGTTAACACAGGAACTGATTGAGCGGCGCGCTGTATGAGTGTGTGATTGTTTCCTGGCTATTAGGGTGCAAACGTAAGCCTTAGGATCTCCCTGCCGCTGTCTTGACAAGGTGATAAGTACTCGAGACAGAGTGCGTGTCACTCTTACGTAGCCCCCAACATCATGATTGTTATGGGAAGCGACAGTTGTTGCATCTTGCTTCGCCACCACATCAGTAGGAACGGCATCATTGTGTTGACAGTGAGGGGGTGACAGCTTCAGCCATACAGGCGAATTCCATATGTATGCCATTGATGGAGACCAGGCCGGGGCGAGGGCTTTGCATTCATGGCTCGTCCTTTGACAAGCAAGCCCCGCCCGTCCTGGCAGCATACTGTGTACCAAGGTTCGGACGGGAGTGACACGGGGCAATGTCGTATCGGAGTGGGTCTAAAGAGAAAGCAGTGCGGGGGCGTGAAGGTGTGCAGGTGTATGTGTACATGGATGGTGCAGATATGACTAAATGTATTTAAAATGGGGAGCATACGTGATGTGTAGACTGATGCATTTGTGGGCCGTCCTGCAGGCAACAGGACCCAAATAATCGTGCCCTCTCGCCGCACTCTGTTCGGGAGTCACTTCTGACCTTTATTGAGTGAGCGACAGTGCGAGGCCTGTTCTGCAAGTGACTCGAGTAGAGGTGGTGTTAATGTGCCATAAGGATCGCCTCGTAATTATCCGACTTCAGTGTTTTTCTTAATTCACATGAGAGGTAATGCCTATTGCAGAGTGCTGCACCTGTTTGCAAAGGCGTGTCTCAACACGCTAGTCTCAACCCCCGGATGAGCCATCGCTTAAATACGTCCAAAACTGAACTCCATATGTTAATTCCAAGACCTCTACATGCTCCACCACCGCGTGCTATGCGTGAGTACACGTGGTAAAGCCTGGTAAAGCCAAGACAGTTACGAGCCGCCATGCTTTGCTGTTATTTGTTCGCTGTTTCAGTAAACCACCCCTGCGAAAGCTCAAGCCACCAACGAGCACTGGCTCGCATCACACGCACTCTCTGCTGCAGAGAAGACCCTAAGCCACACGCATACCATGCAAAACATCAGGAAAAGAAAGGTCTCTTGGGAAAAGATGCACACACCCTCCCAACCTGCCATGCAACAAGGATTCATGACTACACGCTCATTACACGCTCTGCACAAACTCACATCATACATGCAACGGACATGACATGAAAGGATTAGATCTGTGAAAGGTGCACAATCCGTGGAAATGGACACTAAGCGGTGCCAATCAGCACTGCGGAGACTCGGAACCCGACTACACCCCCTGCGCCCATGCATCACGACAAGCTAGGCCCGCCATAACGGCGTGTCCAGGGCTCCTCAGATCCAACCACCAAGGCTTGTCACACAATGGGGCTTAGTGGTATGGGTGAGCTTCACATGGAAATCCTTGTTGATCGTATGAAAAGGTCCAGCGCACTTCAGTGCCCACAGAGCCAACCCCGTGCGCGCGGCCTTCGCTGGCTTACCCCACGAGTCGTCACCTCTAACATTCCTAGTCGTTTTACGAAGCGAACAGCACGACCGAGCATCGCGAACTGACCCTGGTTGGAGCCCAGCTGGCTGCCTCGAACCACTAGCAGAAACAGATCTGGTGCTCATTGTGTACAAACGTAAACCATTGTAAACTGTTATTTGCCACCACAAATGATTATAACCACCCAGGCACTCTACAACGAAAATTCAGCGTTTAATGTGCGGGCCCTGTCCAACATGTGCATTTCCTGGTACAAGGCTCGGCAGCTGCAATCACTATCCCCTGCCCTGCTGCGCATATTCCTATCAGCACGACCTGCCTCAGTGAAGGATCCACCATAAACATTTCGGCCACAATTTATCCCCGTGTCCTGGGTCTTTTTTCCAACACACGACAACATTTTCCTTCGCATTAACCTGTGAACGCATCTCTCCTTCAGTAATATGCGTCATATTCGTCCTCATAACCCGCGTAGCCTCCCGCACCGTGGTTCTCGTACCCTCCATACGCACCCCCGTAGCCGCCGTATGCACCCCCGTGCCCACCATACGCACCGCCATCGTTGTACGCGTCAGCCATGCCCCCACCCACGTCGGCTTCGTGGCCGTTCTCATCTTTCTCGGCCCTACCGTCGTGTAACTGCCCATCCACATATTCCATACCTGCCTCCACGGCTGTGGCGCCCCGCGCACGCCCTGTCTCTGCCTCTGCGACTGCCGCCGGTCCTTGCTCAGTCCCGGATGGGGCTGTAACCACAATCGATGCAACGGCTGCCCTTCCAAGCTCTGCCGAGGCTGGCGGCGGCAACAGGGCACCTGTCGCCGCCTGCTGCGCCGCCTGCTGCGCGTTGACCTCCGCAATCCGCGTTCGGACCATCTCCAAAAGCTGTGCCTGGTTTCCTCCGCGGCCCTGACCCGCCAATGCGGCATGGACCTGTTTCCCCATCGCGAATACAGGGATCGACAAGTACCCACGGTGATAAGGGAGCCCTAAGGGCGAGCATTCAGTGTCAGACGGGAATATGTATGTGGACCTTCGCCGTAGATATCACATATCTGCAGCCTTGCAGTTCGCACCATGCTCGCCTCTTCGTTTGTCCTTCCTTTGTAGATTCGTTCCGTGAAAATTGTTGTTATCAAGAAAAGACACCTAGTCTTTGATAATATGTATTTGCATCGGGGACATGGAGAGCATTCCCCGCTACCGATAGCGCTCCCTAAGATCCCACTCCACGCCACGCCAAAAGTCAAAGAACCCCCCCTCATCTCTCTAGCCAAGTTCCGCTGTGCGATTCCACGTGTCTTCTCCCACATCCTGCATCAATATCGATGTGAGCTAAAGCGTTCAACTAGCCTCGCCGACCGGGTACCTGAGCCACGCCCACTCTGCCCACCCAGTGCCCTCCCTTTCGAACCTTCGCGGGGTTATCTTTCAACTCCTTTGTAAACTTGCGCTTCACGTGGGCCCTCTGCATCTCCGGAAATAGCATGCCGATGAGTGAAAAGTCGGTACCGAAAGCCGACAGAGCACGGTAGAAGAGTGCCGTGTCAGAGGTGCTCCATCGTGCGGGCCCGAGCCGCTTCATGTACGTGAAAGACGTCACGAAGCGAGTGTCCTCCTCCACGCGCGCGTATTGCGCCATGTCGTCCTGCTGCTGGGCCGTCACTGTCAGCGAGCTGGTGTCCACAACAAGCCGCCCGTCGACCACCCGAACCTGTGGCGCTGCTGGCGGCACGCGCACCGCGGGTCCAGGAGCAGCAACCCCCCCCGCCGCGGGCAGCGCGCGAGATGCGTTCCCTCCGGCGCCAGCTGTCGCGCCGCCAGCTTCCCCATCCGCAGCTGCAGCGGCGGCAGCCGCCGCCGCGCGCTCCTTGGCCGCCGCACGCTCCTTTGCTATCTTGGCTTTCTCCCAGGCCTGCCCCACGCCGCAAATCGCAGGAAAAACACACCAGTCCGACCAGGGTCCGACCGTGAGTTGCTTGCTCTTGATTACAAGGTCGAACTATCCCCCAAGGTTCGCACAGTAACACCCGCCCGCTCTTAGAACCCATAATGATCGCCAGGCTGCCTAGATGAAAACCTTCAAAGGGCTGTCGAGCGAATGCTCTAAGCCATGGTGGCGGAAACAAATGATCTCACGATTTTCGCTTCCCAAGACCACACATACAAGCTTCAACGCTGCCTTGCCGCCCAGGATCCGTGTCCCCACACACATCCTCCCAGGCTCATTGGAAACGCGATGCACGCATTTCGATGGTCAGACCGAGACGAAACTAGATGGTACTCCGCTCTGCACTATTCCTTGTCTTTGAATAGATACGTGAAAAAGCAAGGCTCTTTAGCATAATGCTCGCAGTTGAACTTCATGAACCACTTGCCCGTCTCGAAATCTCGAAGCTTCCTTTCACCATGAAACTAACACACAATGGGGGAGCACCGAGTCGCCCCGCTGCCCCTGACCAGCGTCACCCGCCACTTAGTGGCATGCTCATCGACCTCCCATGGCGATACAGCAGACGCCCGGACGACCCATGACTATTCGCCCTTACCTGAGTTCTTGCAATGATTTTGCGGAGTGACCAGTTCTCCGGATCAATGGGCTCCTCCAAGTCCACGTCCGGGAGGGGCTGTGAAGTGTGCGCACAGGCAGAGCAGAGTGCAGCGGTACGCCGAAACGCCAATAGCAAGAGGGACATCACAATGATGCATGCAGGTGATGCAGTACCATGGAGTGAGTTGTGGGCTGCAGAGGTTGATACGCCATGAGCGAGAAGTACTTCAAACAAACCGGACCAAAATACCAGTGGCCCCAACCAAAGCATATCTGTATTGCGAAGCCACGTTCGTGCTGCGACCAAGAGCTGGTGCCAATCAGAGCCAGTCCCAGAACGCTCTTCAGCCATTGGGCATCTGGTAACAACTCGCACCTGGGCGATGCAGAAGTCATTACCCGCGAGGGAGGCCCTACAACGGAAAGGCTTCCGGAAAGCCATGCCTCGAGCGGCCAAGGAAGTCGCTCTCCCCGCGGACAACGCGGCCATTATGGGCGCGCTTTTTTCTTACCTAACATGACTACAGCATGCCCGAATGGAAGGGGCTCATTTTCACTCCATTTCCAGAACAGCAAGAGAGCGCATACACGCCAGGGGCTGTTACCCCTCACATCCTACTCACCACAATGGCCAGCCCAGCGTCCTTGAGGGCCTGGGCCTCCAATTCTCTAAAACGCTGCGCTTCCTTGGCCGCGACTGCAGCAGCGGCACGCCTTGCCTTCGCGGAAGCGCCGTTACTGCGTAACAACGGCAAACTCATGACGCCACTGTCGCCTGCATTTACCTTGCGGCGCCGCCGCTTCTGGAGTGCTCCTGAAATGCCCGCCTGCTCTCCGCCTGGGACCTCGCTGCCATTTCTAGCGCCGGCGGTAAATGCAGCGGCGCCGCGGCCGCGGCGCCGGCGGCCACCCAACGTCAAGTTTTCGTGGTTGGGGTGGAGGATGAGCGCCATGCCCAGGTCTTCGCCACTCTGTTCACCGCTCTTCCCGCCGTGCTGGCGCCGTTGCTGCCGGGGGATGCGATCATTCAGAGCGGATGGCAACTTCATACAAGGCCAGGAAAGGACGATCCGCATACACCGAAGTCCCCCCCCAGGCTAAACATTATGTGTGGGAGCGAAGGGGACTTAAATAAAGTAGTTCACAGAAATTCAGGGATGCGCAAGGGTCAGGAAGGACTCGTGCACACGTGCAACAGACCTGCCTATCTTCCGCTTTGGTCAGTTGCGGCCAGCACCTTCCTCCTGACATGAAGACCACATCGTACTCAGCCACCAAGTGACCACCCGATAAGAGTTCCACATGTTCCTATCCTCAACCCTCCCAATCTACACGAAATAGACATCCTTGAACATTGCACCTCTACCCCTCGCGCCCCCTCCACAGACGTGCCAATACAATACCATCCAATATACCACCTGCCCGTTAACCAGGACTTTACAAACACCTGTCAGTTTCCATCACACTTGGAGCAAACCCACCCGGATCGCAATGTCAGTCCTCACGACGGCCAACAATCGCATCCAACCTATGGTCCCTTTCTTGGACGCCTCCGTTTCCGCTGACTGGTACAATTTCAGGACGTGACGATCACTTGGCTCCAACCCAACGCCGGCGGCTTTGGCGACAGCGCGAGTCAACGGCTGGAATGACTGCGTCGCCACCACCACCTTATCGTCACCGCCTCCGCTGCCACATCGTCGCATGGATGCCTTCGTCCGGGGCTTCCGAGGGGCTGCAGCCGTAGCCCTAGCACGCTTGGCGGATGGACCCCCTTCTGCCTCTGTCTCCACCGCGTCCCGATTAATCTCGGCGGACTCGTTCTCATCATCGTCCTCGATATCAATCACAGCTATGGGCTTCCGTGCCTGTTGCCGCCGGGGGCGCTTCGACGCGGCGGCGGTGGCATCGGCGGCGTCACGCCGGGCTGCTGCTCCGTCCGTAGGAACCTCGTCCTTTCTTCCTTTAGCTGTACCGCGCCGCCGCTTTGCGGGGAGCGCTTCTTCATTCCCATCCTTACATGAAGTGCCTGGCGCTGCCACACTTGCACCAAGCTGAGGAACTAGTTGTGGGGCAGGCATGACTACTTCTGGCCTCGCTGACCCACCTGCCGCTTTAAATGCCATTAAACCCGAAACTAACCGCAAAACTGCCATTTGCGGCTCGCCGATATCACGATTCACAACTGCGTTGCCCGGACTTGCCCCGCCCGCCACTGCTGAAGCCTTATCGCCTGACGGCTCCTTGGACACCGGTTGCGCGCAGTCTGCGGTGGACGTGGTGGTGGCAGCTATCGCTACAACTCGTGAAACAGAAGCCGTCGCCCGGGGGTCGCGTGGAGCAAATTTGAACCCTGCAGCTGTACCCGCACTGGCAGCATCAGCAACACCGATATCGACGCCCAAAGCCTGGGTGCCTCGGACCTGAGCAGTACGCTTCAGTTGCTGCCCCTCAACCTCTGCTTCAGCACCGGCTGGGGTTGGAGATGCCGAAGCGAGAACCAATCTCTTCTGCATGACAGCAGCCGGAGCGACCACGGGTGCGGCCTCAATGGCTTGAGAGGGCAAGGGTGCCACTGCCGGAGCCGCTGCTTTGTCGGCGGTGATCCCGCGCTTCCGTGGCGCAACCGTAGGCACTGCCTTGCGCTGCTGCTTAGGCAAGGAATCCACGTCCGCGGCTCCGAGACCACCAGGAAAGAACCCTGGGACTGGCTCGATTGGAGTTGAGCCCAGGATGACGGAGGGTGCGGTCGCTGCAGCCATGGACGACGGGCCTCCTCCAGCTCGTGCGGCTCCTATGGTCTCTTCTCCTGCTGCTGCCTGTGCCACTTTCCCTTGCACCGCCGATTGGGGCTTCGTGACTATCGGAAGCTGCGTCATAGCAGCGGATTGACAAGCAGCAGTGGGCTGAAGGGCATGTGGGGATCCAGACGCTAGGGCGACCATCGGAGGGCGTTGTGAAGCAGGCGCGCAAGGCTGGGAAGGGGCTTCCACTGCGGCGCCAATCGGATCCAACTGATAACCCAGCACCGCTGCTGGTCCATGCTGATGCAACACCTGCTGGGGTTGCAGTTGACTGAGATCCTTCGCTGCACTCGCGTCGTCTACTGATAACGCCGTCCCTTTGATTTGGACTTTGTCCAGTTGTGTCGCGGGCAAAAGCGGCTGTGATGCTTGCGTCAGGGTAACGACTATCGCCGGGTGGGATGGCGCGCATTCCTCCTGCAGCCGCACGGAATCAGGCAAGGCCAAGTCGGTGATGGTGCCAGGTGCCGAATGCGTTGTCGCCGTCGTGATGATCTTGCTTGCATTCCCTCCACCTCCGGCCTGCCGGGCACGGCGCCCTACTCGCGCCGACGGGGCGAACTTGCTTTGTCGTGGCTGCGATTGCAACGCGAGCAGATCGTCCAAAAGGTAACTGCTGACAGGGACAGCAACAGCCCCTCCAACCGAAGCCGCGGTAGTAACAGCGGGACGGGCTACTGGATCTGCGACGCAAGGTCCCTCGCCCTCGGGGTTGGCATCAGCTGCATTAGCAGGCTGCGACTGCGCATTTGCAGCTGCGACTGCAGCCGCAGCTTCAGCGTGGAAGGAAGGAGAGGCGGGAGTAATCTCAGCGTCTGATGGCACTCGGCAGCTTTGCACCAATCGTGCATTAATAGGCAGCGACGAGCGTGGGGCGTCTGCTGATGGCGGAGCTGACTCTGACGCGAAGAAACGCTGCACAATAGGCTCCAAATCGATGCGGATACCAGCTTTTGACGCCATAGGTAATGGACCCTGACTGCTCGTCGTTCCTGCTGTCGGCGGCGACATCTCCCTACTGCCGAGCATGTTATTGGCAGCTGCCGCGCCATCAGGTGCCCCTATCGCCGCTACCGCTGCTGACTTAGATCCAACCGCATTTCCATGCAGCTCCCGCTGTGCTGCTGGGATAGTGCCATAGGCTGATAGTGTTGCACCTCCGGACGATGGTGGAAAGGGGATCCCTGAGCTTACCGGAGGATAATGCGTAAGAGAAAGAGATTCACTGCCAGCGGGAGGATGTACAGCGCGATGGCTCGCTGCTGTACCTGAAACGGCAATCGATGCAACAGGGGCTGCTGCCGTGAGGGTGCCGCTGGGGTGCGCACTGCCGGCAGGTGCTCCGCCGCTGGATGGGGGCTGTGTGAACGGACGTTGTCGTGGGACAGGCTTAAGTGCCGGCTTGAAGGCGCGAGCCTTCTGGGCTTTCTGTTTATCTAGTTCATCTAGATCGAGGTCCATAATACTCAAGGGACTGTGAGGCAGTAAGCTTGAGGCCCGGGGAACGCCGCCGGGAGCACCGGTCTGTTTATACGTGTGAACACCAGCAAAGTACACGCATCTACAACTGGAGCTGAACGTCGCGGTACCCTGGCTACACCATTCACCCAGAGCCCCAGCACGATCAATTCCAGAAGCTGAGGGACCACGAAAAGTCACCACTAATCATCCATAGAAACGTATGTTATGCCTCAATAAGCATTAAAAATAAATTCTCAGGGCAGCGCAGCTGCGCTACCCTCAGCATCGACGCCAAGTGACTTTCCAGAGGCACGCTACAATAGGAGGTATCAAACGTGCTCCTAGACATGAAGTACTAGTCTGCCCCTGTAAATTTCTTAAACCCGAAGAGTGGGTAAAGAAAATACACATGAAGATGGTTGCACAGTTCGTATGAGTTGGAGATACATTATATAATGACGATATCGTACATAAAATAATAGGAAAGGGTTAGGCATAGCTGTCTGTGAAAGTCTACTGGGAAACGCCGCCAAATTTCACACGATCGTCCATCCCCGTGTTCCGATCCTCGTTTGACCTACATCGCGGCCAGCTTTTCTGCGCGTTCCGAGCTGAATTGCAGAGGTTTTATGATAAGGGAGTTAACGTCATCCAGAAATCTTTTCTTTTTTGCAACAGCGCAACTGTAAGGCGTGGTATCCTGATAAGCTATCCTTGGGTTTTCCGCAGTAAAGCTTTCTCATTTCGCATTGATCTTTCCCATGCATAGACGCTAGTGTACGCCGGCAATGGCCGGCTGATGGGACCAGGCCTTGCAACCCGAGATGCTCAGTGACCCAGCCTGTGAGCACCCATCGCTTAGGCATCCAGGTGTCTCCTACACAACTACCACGGATCAGAACAACAGCAGCAAGGACCCGGGTGGTGGAGGGCAGGTGCAGCCCCGGCTGGGGCTGCCCCAGGCTGGAGACGAGCCTGCAGCCGACTCAGAGGTCACGCAAGCAACCAATAGCAATCGAAGCCGCCCGTCGGGGGCTAAGTGGACACAAGAACAGCAAGCTGTCCTGCAGCAGCAGCGGCCAAGGTGCGCTCGAAATGCTAAATCTGCGGGCCATAGGCGCCTTGCTGTATAAGTAGAATCATCTCACCCTATCATGTTAAAATTACTTATTCATCGAGCGCATAATTGCGTCAATCTCGTTTGGGCGTTCCCCGTTATTGACCTGCAAAATGCTGTCCATGACCAAATTTCCTAGGTTTCGCGTCGCTTAGTAGTATGTCGACGTTTTCTGTGTTGACTTCGGCATTGTTGTGCCTCGAGCGCGATTCAAAGGCACGCAGCTTGCACGCACGTAACTGCCCTTGGCTATGGAGGGCGCTTAAACAAAGTCCGCTTCCATGCGTATGAATGAGCCCTACATGAATCCCACCATTTGTCCTCCTATGCTTAGCAGCAGCGGTCGCGGGCAGAAGCGGCAACGTGGCGATATGGCGGACGGGGCGAACACAACGAGCCCTAGCGCCAATCAGGGTCCACAAGAGCTTCAAAATAGACTGGCAGCAGTTAGTGAACGAACGCTTCAATACGAGATGGCGTTGAAAGAGAAGGACAACGAGCTTGCGCGACTTAAGCAAATGCTCGCGATGAAGGGTGGTGAGTCCTGTTTACGGGCCCAACAGTATGAGAACCCTGTTTAGTAGATGTTACAGGCACTAACAGGAGCATGGCGATTTCCGCTGCAGAGCAACTACCGGGACCAAGCATGCAGGCAAGCACATCAGTTATCACGGAACAAGAGTTGAAGCAGGCTTACTGCTCATCCGTCCAAGCGCTGAAGGACTACTTAGTAATATCAAACTCGACAAGCTATGATATAACAGGTGCGTGACGTAATCCTGTGGCTTCCGGATGGCTTGCTTGCACACACCAGCATGCGGCTCTTGCCCTCGTCTGCATGAATGCATGGATTGCAAGTGCTACCTCATTCCAGAACGTTCCCCCTGCTTTGAACTCTTCTTATGATGCAGCCTACCCTTTCCAATGTCAACCGTAATTCACCTGCCCCAGGCAAGAACCTGCCCGAAAAGGTGACTGCCGACATTAAGGCTCTGGTCCACACCATTAGTAAGGTGTGCCTCCAAATCCTTAAGCCTGAAACTCCCTACGTGCTGGAGACGATTAGCAAGGACTACAGCAGCACTACCGCCGCAGATTGGGAACTGGATAAGAGTCACTGGATCAACGTGATCTCGCAACTTCAGCTGTCCAACCTGCAGGTCTTGTCAATCCTACATGCGCGCGACTTGCACTTGCAAAAGATGCAGGCGCTGTTGAATGAGCGCGCGACCCTTGCACGCCAGGCGGCAGACCTAACAACGGCAACCTGCAGCACCAATCCCGTGATGTTCGATGATGTCTCCAACGTCGCGGTGCTCATGCAGCATGGATACCTTTATTTTGCGCGCAATGCGCTGCTGCTGCAACGTGTCGTGGACTTGTTTAAGGTGGGGATGGGACATTGGATGGCTGCCGCGGACTTGAAGAAGTGGGAAGGGAAGTATCTGGCACACGACCCGCACCCGAAAGGAGTGCATTACCTTCTGTCTGGATACATACGGTGCGTTCCATGCCGGCTTTTGTCGACGTTTTGTTCTCCCAGCGGTCCCATTCCACCCATGCACGTATGCCGTTTACTTCTGATAGCCGGTATGCCACATGTCAACCCCCAGATCCATCAATACCAGATCCATCAATACCCGAAGTTTGGGAACCCCGTTCCCTATCTTGACATGAACCTACCAATCAGCTGCGGGCCGGAAATCCCTGTTGAACTGTACGCATCTTCCCGCACGTGACATCGTTGTCTTTTACGCCATGCATAGCTTGAATCTTACCTTCGATGCACATAATTCCTTGCATCCCGTCCTCTCGTACAGGAGTCACTCCTCCGTGAGCAGAAGACAGTGATGGAGCTGTTCCTCAAGGTGCTGTACCAGGTGCTATCCCCTGTCCAGGCGGCGCTTTTTGTCGTGGAGGCCTTCCCCTACCATTGCGACGTGCTTGCGCTTTCGAATGTGCTTGCTCTGGTTTTCGGGAGGGATGGCAGCAACATGGGAAACATGGGACCCATGGGTACGGCCCCAGCCGGGTGAGTGAAAAGAGATTAGACCAACAGGTAAAAGGAAAGGTGTCGGCACTATTGCATGCGCTTAACATGCTTTACACATAAGGTGAGGATATTTTAGGAGGTTAGTCGAGTAGTTCAGCACCGTTGGTGTTTTGCCGTCCAGTTTGTTGGCTCCTACAGTCCATCCAGCTCTTCATATTTTGATCACAGCGTCAGTTGTGTTCACAAGGGTGCTGGGCCTTTCGCTGTAGGATGAGCAACGCGGACCCGTTAGACATGATGATTGGGATCGGTGGACCTCCCGCCCCAAACGCTCCTGGACCGAGTGGTGTCGGCGGCAATGGTATGTTATCTGTGCAAGATGCAATGCTGCTTCATCAGCAATTTGGGGGCGGTGTCTCTGGCGGAGGAGGCCCCGGAGGCGCGGACAAGCTTTCGCTGCTGCAACAGCAACAGAGTAGCCAGCAAGACCTGACGACCGGAGGTATGGGTGCTGCTGGTCTTGGGGGAGCCCTTAGTAGCGGCCTAGGAGGGGGAGGTGGTATGGGCGGCGGTGGCCTGGGTGGCGGCGGCCTGGGTGGACTTAACTCTGGCGGCAACCCAGCTGGTGCGCAGCGTTTGAATCCCTTTGGTGCTATGGCGGAGCTGCAGTCTATGATGGGAGGTGGCCCCGGTGGTAACGGGACCGGCGGAGGATTAGACGGTACTGCACCGCGCGGTGTTGACGCCGGTGGAGCTGGAGGTGGCATGAGCGCAGCGGCGGTCAAGCACGAGCTGCAGAGCTTGCAGGCGGCTGCTATGGCTCGCCAAGCTGCCGGCCAGATGTTGGGTCCTGGGGTTGGGGGAGACATGGCCGCCGCCAAGGCGGCGGCGGGCGGCGGTGGCCTGGCAGTGTTTAACCAGCAGCATAGCTTGTCTTCTAACCTGAGTGGCCTCACGCAAGGTGGAGGCCTGATGGACAACGGCGTTGGCGTTGGCCCGTCAGGTGTGGGGCCTAACCCTGCCTCCAATCTATCGCCGGACCTTATGGCAGGACCGGGCGCCGGCATGGGGGGACCGGGGCCCAAGGGTATGCCGGTGGGCGGCGGTCCTGGGGCAAATCTACAAGGCGCCGGGTCCTTGGGGGTGGTAGGCGGGCTTGCTGGCGCAGGCAGCTTGGGTGGTGGCGGCGGCTTGGTTGGGGCCAGCAGCCTGGGCGGCGGCGGGCTTGGTGCCTCTGGTCTGGGTGGCGGAGCTGGATTGTTCGGGAAGGCCGGCCCGCAGGGTGGCGCACCAACACTTAACCTCAGCATGCCGGGTGCCGGTGGGGGAGGATTGGGTTTGGGCGGCGGCGGTGGCCTGGGAGCTCTTGGGGGCCACGCGGACACGCTGGGCTCTCTAGGGCAGCAGAACAGTGGCAGCTTGCCAATTAGTACGGTGAGCCGGTACGGCAACGGACCCGCGCGGGGCGGGGTGATGCTTGATGCGGGAGCGAGGGGGCCTGCTGGACCTGGTGGTTTTGGCCGGTGAGGGAGGGGCAATTGTTTCTATCGTTCGTAGGCAGCACTAATGTTAGATAAAAGGAGAAGGGCAATCACTGCCTGGTTTTGTTCGCGCCTTGCACCTGCGGAGCTTTCTCCTTAGCCGTTTTTTGTGAGCGCCCGCTTGTGATCGTACAGTGCACGTTGCATGCCTGATGGATGCCTCAAGTTTCATGTGGCGATGTAACCCCGTAGGCGTCTCGCGGCCTAGCCAGCATTTAGTTATCGTGGGTGTTACGGAGTGGCCGCTGCTGTTTTTATCTGACTTATGCCGGCTCGATCACTGCCCTAGTGTGATTGCTGCAGCCGAGGGATGTCCGGCTTGCCTCCATGGGACTGCAGTGTGCGGTGAGGCATCAATGTGGTTAGCCGCGGAGTTACGAGGTCGAATTAGTGATCCATTATATGGTGTACCGGGGAGGACATTATGAGTATCGATAACGGGAACACGCAATGCAATCGGGCGAGGCAGCGACATACTTGGCTTGTTAATCGGGAAGCTGCGCGGTCACGAGCGGATTTCTTGTGGGAGCGGATGCTGGGCCGGTGTGAATGTTCTAATGCGGCTCAGTGTGTATTCAGTGGGTGCTGGTGCGTTTTGGCACCTGTCACATCGCGGGCAACCTGAGCTCGCGCTTGAGCAGTTCGAGGTCTGCATTAGGCTCGGGGTCGACCCGTTAACTTCTGGCTGTCAATGAATGTCACCCATTGTCCTCCGAGCAAAGTCAGCATTGTGTTGCTGGAAGTGCAGCTCCAGCCGTTCCCTGTTTCGCCGATAGTTGGCAAGAAGCTCAGCTGATTCTTAATATCTTCACGCCGGGTAAGGACTGCAAACCTGGAGCGCGTTTCCGGTTGTTTGTTCCGGACCGGAGGCTGAGGAAATCAGATGGGCTTTCATACCTGGGAAAATGTTATCCAATCACACTTTTCAAGCGTCCGCCACAGCCCACTAACGGTGGCCCTGGGGTCGTGGGCGATATGTAGCCATTGAACTGTATAAATAGTGGGGGTGGTGCGTGCACGTCCGCTCGTCAGGCGTAAATCTGTGTGCTACTCCCATCATCTGGCCCCTCCCCCTGTACTTACGTGAGAGGCGGCTTGCTCTTCGTGGATGGCCGAGTATCAGGGAAGTGGGGTCGTTATGCAGCTGTATGCGCTTGGATTATTTGGGTGGGCTCTGACCCGCTACGGGCAGCGCCGTAGGAAAGGTGGTGCACGGAGCGATGGCCTGCTCACATAGGCACCGAAGGATGAGGGCACCCTGAGGGTTGCCAGTAATGGTTTTGAGTGTGGTCAAAAGTTTTGAACCTTCAGGATTCCTGCTTTTGTGGATATGCACATTAATCGTAAAACGATGACTTGCATGCTTTGAACCTTGTGGATTTTGCCACGCAGCTCCAGCCTTTCGGATTAAGGCCTCCGAAAGCGCTTCATTCGCTGGAGGGGATGCATCACGTGGCCGACAGATTTGGTCATACGCATTCAAGCCTGTTTGGCTTGCGTGTAATATCCATGATTAAGTTCCAACATTTTCTTATATGTGTGTATTGGAACGGGTTGAGCTGCTGTCGGTATGCTGTGTTTTTCTGCCACGGTAAGAGGGCTGGAATGGTACCTGTACTGTCGCTGAACAGAAGGTTACCAATATGACTGTGACCCTCTACCGTGCAGTGCCTTTGGCGGTCTGCCACAGTCTTAAGCGCCCTGCTTCGAAGTGCGGGGGAAGAGAGACGGGAGGGGTGGTGATCAAAAGCCCAACGGAAGAGGACCCCTGGGCCCGCTGGAGGACACGAGATGTGCTTGAGACACTGGTACCTGTAGGACGCGAGACGATGCTGGATAGGTTGGGTGGAAAACGACTATGACGGCTGCAGGGGACTTGAGGGACGGCAATCCACACCTAGTGTGACAGGTGTGTGGCAGCGACACTTCGTTGGTCTGGCAGGCATAATGCTACGCGTGGGAATGAAATTGACCTCAAAACTTCTGATGAAGTCGTGGCACTAGCCAATGCGGGTCAGATCGCTGTCTTGGTCTATGGTTAGATTCTCTGGTTGGGGTGGCACCCTAAGGGGTGCTGCAAACTAGCAACATCGTGCGACGTAATGGCCGTGGCGGCTCTTTGTGTTTTGGAAACTGACCGGCACAGCATCTAGGTGACATCAGCAGGCCCATTGCATTGCGAGCTATTTGGCTAGCTGCGCTGACTTTCTGGGACTAATGTACGGGTTCGCGTTGTGGGTCCCAGATGGACCTGGGATGTGACAGGGTCCCACAACTCAAATCGACGGGCAGCCGGGGATCCGCTTTATACCATTGGGCCGTGTCAGAGGGCAGAGAACCTTGACCCGACAGGCGATGAGGTCTGATGGGTCTGATGGATGTTGCAATGCAGAGGCACTGACGGAAGTTAGCGAGCCTCATCATATTACCACGGGAAGTGACGCTGCTGGTGTAAATGTAGGTGTATGAAGGTGCCAGGAATTTCCCTTGGTATCCCACCCCGCGGCAGGGCTCACAGCACCCCCTCGTGACTTCCAGCAGTTAAGACGGCTCTGCTTGAACCTAGCTCCTCAAAACCCAACATAGACACTTCTTTGTCCAAAAAGCAAAATTGTGGGCTGATCGTCTTGACTCCACCAACTGCCATGGGGCAGGCGCCACCCAGGGCGTCCATCTAGGATTGCTGCGATTCTTCAACGCTCTGATGTTGACACTCGAACACGCAGAATGGGCACGGAGATTGTCCTGTTGCCTGTGGCATCTATAGAAGAGGTTTTCTTCACGACCTCCCTGAAAAGCCTGAAAAGACCTCACAGTGTAGGCCTCCGACACACCATAGGATAGAATCTTCTACGGCCACCTCCGCGGTCTTCCACAAAAACTTCCACAAGTGTTGCGAAGCTCCAGACAAACTGGCTAACAACAGGTACTATCCGTTCTTTGATGAGCTTCGTTGTTTTCTTGATTTGTCCTAACCGATGAACTAAATTAACTGTGGTTCAGCATACTGTTTTCTGCAGTTATGAACTCCGTCTCCTATTCGGGTGCTATGGTAACAAGGATACGAAAAGGAACGGCGGGGCGCCTTGCTTGACAACATGCTGGTGACAGAGTTTGTGTTCAGTAGCTGTCTATGGAACCGGAGATGCTGCCTTAAGGAACGCGGCTCGGGGCAGTGCAATTGCGGACTTTCGAATCCAGTTCGGCCCCCCCCAAGATGGTGGTGCTGCTGGGGCCCAGCTATAACAGGGGGTTGGGCGCTTGTTATACGTGTAGGTGGGATCTTCTGTTATGGTTCCCTTGTTGAGGTTCCTCCTGTGCCTGTAGACGTGGGGCTCTAAAATGTCCTTTTCCGTTGCCCAAATCCGTATACAACACGCCAGTGCTGGCTATCTGTGTGGTGCCACAACGGAGATTCATGAACCTACATTTACTCTGTCTGGACAGGCGGTGTGGCGGTCTCTGGCGGTGTGGGCGCCCGCCGTAGAATGGTCTTGGGACATTAGGGTTCAAGGAAGGTGGGGACTAAGGTAAATATTATCCTGTGACGATGTCTGACATTAACACGCAGGAACACACGTCTATATTCTTTGCATGAGTTTCTTCATATGTGTTCACATCTGGACTCCAAGCCCTCAAGTATTGTGGGTTGTCAAGGGAACCTTGCCTGGCTGCCCTGTTTGGCGGCATCCACTCAAGCGTGCATCTCGTTGGCGTTCCAACTGGCCATTAGTGGACATAACTGCCAGCACGTCCTGAGGACAGAAAGATAATGGTGCACAGCTTCTTGGCTGTACGATATATCGATCATGGTACTTTTGCGGTCTTTTTGGTGGCTGACCTTGGTTTCCAGCATTGTATTTGATGTCTTCAACATACGCATATGCATGCCGTCTTCATGTCTGGCTATCACGTAGCTCGGCATGCCCACGATGCACGTGGGACTCTTTACGTCTGCGCGTATCTTTGCCTCTGCCCCAACCTTGCGATTTCACATTTAGTTGGCTGTTTCATCGAAACGATCAAGTAATACGACAGTTAGCTCGCAGAATGACCAATTTGGGGAAGCAGAACTCTCTGTTATTTAAAGGTGGATTTGATTGCCCCAGTTTTTCAACGCTTGTTGGAAGTACCCAAGGACGCCTTCGCTCTTAACAGCTCTGCGTTACACGGTTTGTGCAGCGATAACCAACGTCGCGGAATGTTAATGTTCATATATTCGGTTACATGAATGAAGTTGTGCAGAAGAGTACTTGATAACTCAAGGGTTTTGACCAATGGGTCAGCGAAAGAGAATTTGTTATAAATGTTATCTTAAGGGAGGAAAATGATAAAAGTACAACATTTTAGCATTGCTGCGCTTAGGCTGGTACCTCGGCGACGAAACACTATATGGCGCGCCACGACACATCGCGAACACGCACGGGACGCCCCGACGAATAGAAAACACTCCAATCCCATTTGTAGGACTAAATTAACACACAAGTTTTATTTCCAATTAGAGCCTCTGATATCCGCAGTTTCCGATATCCTTCATAATGCGTAGCAGCTTCGCCTGCAAGAGGCTCGCAGCCCTGGGCCACCAATTGAGTGCCTTCCCGACAAATAGGAATTGTCTTCCTGAGCCAAATTCAGCAACAACGTGGAAGCTGGTTCCTAATGCTTTTCCGGCACCGAGCAGCAGCCAGCCCGCTTCGTTCTTACGGCATCAATCCGATCAGACAGCTGGTACGAGCTCTAGTTGGGGGCAATTAAAAAAGGATGGCGTTCGGGTGAACCCCTGCCAGAGCCCGCACCATCCAGCAGCGGTTGAAGGTGTTGCAGAGCCGGAGGGAGAGGAGCTCTGTGTGCAGGTCGGTTCTGAATCTGTTTGTCTTGAGGTGACTCTATGACCCAAAATACGTAAATCTCGGGATGCAGGAGGCTTACAACCCGGAGTCGAAGTGCTTTGGCTGCGGTAAGTCACGCGCAAATCAAGCTTAGCTGCCTCCGCCGACTAGGCAGCTTGCATGTAAGCAAGAAAACCTAAGGCAATAACAAGCCGCAGCAATTAATCAACCCTTAATCGCGCTCTAATATGGCATGCGCGTCCCGCAAACTCCTAACTGCATGTAAGCAACTGTCGTTTGCTCCATCTATAATATCCCTGTTGTCTATTATTTGCCTGATGTGTACGGGGTCCAATTTACATTATTATTCTTCGCATCACCTGACAGTTAAATGTCATCTGCAACCCCCCAAGAACCCACCCAACTTGCCCCGACACCAACGTGGCTCGCCTCTTCAGGTCATGCGCACCCTGACGGGCTGCATCTCCAGTCTCGGCGCATTCCGGGACTGGGATTAGGTCGGTTGGAGGCTTGCATATCTTTTGATCCCAAATACTGTGCCTTTCCCGGCATCATCAACGGGGGGGTGCTCACCACCGCCATGGACTGCCATGGTGAGGCACTGCTGTCTGCAACCAAGGAGGGTTTAGGTGGAGGCTGGCAGGGGCTTATTCCAGGGTTCTGTGGCATTGATTTCCGATGGGGATGTGCGAGATCATGTTGTCATTCGGAGTCTTAAAGCGCTAGCTCAAGAGGGTAGGTGCGCTTGAGCAGCCAAGGGTCTGGGAGATTTAGTATGAAGATGGGTGGTGCCATGGTGAGGGGAGGATAGAGCCTCAAACCATAAGATACTGATACGCGCTGATCGGATGAAGCAAGTGTGTGTGGGCGCAGTAAGGTGATGCAAGGTGTGCAGCAAGCAAGGGTTGGGACTTGCCGCCGTGTTGGGTTAATGTGCGGTGTCCATTCCCCCCCAGCGGAGCTCATGGCTTCCTTGAACACACAACCTTGCGGAGGCTCTTCTATGTCCTTTGTCTCCAAACCATCGCTTCGTTCCTCTTAGCGTAATGCGTTCGCCCGCAGGCAACTGGGCGGCCGCCATTGCGCTTATGGACAAGGGCTGCCTGCCACGGCCCCCCCTGACCATGACGGCATCTATGCAGGTGTGAGAAGCGGTTTAAGGCCACAAAACGGAATGGAAGGAGGGGAAGGTGAAAGGAATATGGCGGCTAGAATATTTTCATGGGGCTGTCCTCCCTGTAGTACGTAATGCGATCTTTTTTTCGGACAGGAACCCGTAGATCTATTCCTCGGCATCCGTTTCGACGTTTTCTGGGGCCCGTGGGGCAGGCTAACCCGACCTTGGCTTTTGCGGGGTATTACGTGCGGTTGAATGGATGACCATGACATCCGGACACGCGTTGCATGCCTGCCCCTTTCCACTATACACTGTCCCATACCGCGCTCCTTGCAAGCGTGCATGAAATTGGTTACAAATGGGTTCTCCGTGCCAGTTCGTCCGTTGGTTGTTATTCGCCTTGTGCACATGCTGACCTACGCTGCGCGCGGCACCATCCTTGTATGTACGTCCCTCTTTTTACCTATCCGCCCATTTCTTCGCTTTATGAGCGGCATGCGTCCCATGATCCCTGCGCAGGTGTCCTTCCGGGCGCCCACACCACCCGACACACAGCTTGTGATGCGAAGTCGAGTGCTTGCCATCAAGGAGAACACCAGCGGTGGCCCGCTCAAGGCGACTGTGGAGGTTGAAGTGGTCGTGGTGCATCCAGAGCAAGGGCCCGCAGGAGAGGCGCTTGAGCGGGTGTTGGCAGTGGGGACAGGGGTATACAAGCGGCTGGGGGCATTACGGTCCATGTGAGGGGCTGCTGAGGAGGGAAGAATGACATGGATTGACCGCGGTGAAGTGCAGACTGAAAAGTGCCGATGGGGATTTGCTACTTGTGGTTGTTGAGATCGTCCGGATATTGGGTGGGTGGACGGGGTCGGAGCTGAACGAGACATGGAAAAGGAGGGTGCCATGGGTTCCAGAAGCCAGTTCTTCTCGCAGGGAGACACAACTAAGTGGAATATAACGGTTTACGTATTGGTACATAACACCTGAACCGGGGAATTCTTAAGGAATAAGCTGCGCAGCGACAGCAAATGAGTGTGCAAATTTATTGGGCGCTGTCCGTTGTAGCTTGTGTCACAGGCAACCCATACAGGGAGTAAGGAGCAATGAATTAGTGCGAACGGCGGCTGGCAAAAGAGTGACAATGGGATTTAGTTGATATGCTGTGACCTTAATAAGGTTTTTTGAGGTTGGCCAAGTTATGATCCATTCGCATCAAGGAGATCTTGGGACAGGCACTTGACAATGTCTAATAGCTTCCAATCAGCTTGCACGTGCAAGGGGATACGCAACTGATTTTCTTTTTATGGCATGACTTTCGTCCGCCTCATCATCATCTGGTTACATCCTTGAGAAGCCTTCAGTCCAGCGCAGCTGGAGCCTGGACCAGCCGTCAAGGGTAAGACATGTTCTACACGCTTTACGTAATTCCCTGCGAGCAAGCGTCGACGGACGCCTCCTTTTCATCCAACACCCTCTGGACTCCGGCAAACACATGTACACAACAGCTTTCAGCGGTTGAGGTTTCTTATTTGAAATCCACTCATACCACGGCCGCTGCGACCAACGCCTATCCAATATGTAATCAGCGGCCGCCACAGCCATCCGGCCTGCGACCAATTCAAGTTGCCACCAAGTCCAAGAATCTCATTTTCAGGGCACACAAATTGCAGACGACAAGGCTAGCCCACATGAAAGTTACATTGTTAGTTCCATAATGGCCGACACAATATCGCCCTCGGCGTTTTTAAGTGCCTTGATGGCCTTCGCACGGCTGACGCTTGCTTGTGTCATGACCAATTCAATATCCTTCTGCTCCACACCGCTGTCGTCCACCTCCTCGTCGTCATCCTCAGCCGGGCCAGCGGCCGCACCATGAGCTTGCGCCATCTCCGGCTCAGGCCGCATCTTGAACTGCTCGGCGGCAGCGGCCTGAGACTGAGCGCTCAGATCCTCAATTTTGGCCTGAACAAGGAGCAAAAGGTTTAACGGAACTCAATATCTTGTATGTGTGTTTGGTATGTTACAAATGTTCAAAATAGCGCGAGGCTCCTACGGGTAAGCCGCATGACGTGCCTGTTCCTTCTCGGGTTGTGCATGTAACGAGAGTACCTAGATACCACAAACCACGCCCCAGCCACCAACTCCGTTAAACTACTTTAGAATGTATTTGACTGCGTGCATTAAAACATGCCTCTTTTAGCCTGTTGCTGCCTCCGCAGAATTGGGTCACTCAACTGCACAATACTACTTCACAACCTACCCTGGCACACATGGCAGGTCAGCCTTATTATTATTCAAGGAATTTTTGAAGCCAGGGAAGCTGGGAATAAGGGTAACCGCCAACGCCGAGTGCACTACCGACGCCTGCCACAGCTTTGGCTGTAAGAGGACCACCCGCCCAATTGCTGTTTGATATGCAGCGATGCCCGTACCTCGCTTGCTGCATGAAGACGTCTCGTCATTTTGATCCATCAGTCCTCATCGTTCCATCGTCATGTCCCCGCACCCCCTCAAATGCCAGTCGAATGCTACATTCCAATTGCCATTTCCCTAGCACCGACAATGTTTCCCCGTTTAAATCTTGTAAACATCGAGTCCCTCTCGATGCCCCGCCATCCCCAAACCCCAAGGCACCCAGATGCTCACCTCGCCAAAGATTATATAGGTGTCAGAGGCTGGGCTCTTGAAGACATCCGGCGACTGGATGACGAAGAGGATCTATGAGCACAGGAACAAAAGCAGGGTGATTGAAAGTTACCACAGGAAAACCGACGAAACTACACAGGGCATGACATCATGCTTCCAGGATGACTCAATAGTATCATTCAACCAGGGCCACGCAAATGGCGTTCCGGGAAAACACAGCCGTACACGTAACAGACGTGCTATGACATATTTACAGGTTCGGGAGTAGATTCTCCTGATGGACAGAGGAGCATGCTAAGATAACATCTGCATGGCTGATCCAGGATGTGGAACATATGGTTCTTAGCAGAGCGCCGACTAAGGGAGGGCGTCCCACCAACAGGTACTCAAGTACTCATGTACCAGCCGGGGTGCCGAGAGACAACCCAGCCACGACAGAGAAATATGAAGATAATATAAGATTTGCAACTCACATTCTTGCTCTTCTTGATGGTAACGCGCGTTACGCCCTGCACGGGCTTCATGCCAAGCTTCTGCATTGCCTTACGGCTCTTCTTCTCGCTACGGCTCTGCTTGCCACGTGCACCACCACCCTCCTCGTCTGCATTTTGTACAAATCACACTTAACAGGCCATGCGATCAAGTATGGCTCAGAGTGTACGCGTTAATACTCAATACCCTCTCGGGCGCTTCAATATGCTTAGAAAGTATTTAGGGGTACGATGTTACTTTATAATGTTTTAGTACCACAAAGTACATAATGATTAAGCCTTCCCAGGTCTCGAACAGTATGGAAAGGGAGTCACCGGAACATTCTCCTCCTATCGAAACAAACAATACACCATGAAGTTCTTTGAGGTTACAGTTATCACTCTGTGGGGAACCACTAATACACGTTTCTCCATTAGTCCTTCTCATGTCAGGCGGCTGGTGGAGACTGCTAGTTCCCAATAAGCATGCAGTAACTGACTCATTAACTTAATGGGTTGATAGCATAAAACTATGCTTTTTTCCTCCTGGTGCACCTCTGTCTACCGCTAACGATCTCCAGCCGCCGGCGACTCACCACCCTCGTCGAGGTCAGCCTCCTCCTCATCCTCGCTGAGCTCATCTTCATCATCGTCCTCCACCTCCTGTTTTAGCCGGCGGCAGTCGCTCAGAGCAGTACCATCGTGACGTGAATTTTCCCGCTACCTATACAGCTCACCTCGACGCCCTCCTTGGCCTCGAACTCCTCCTTTGTCATTTTATATCAAAATGCGACGTGTACGTCGGCTCGGAGAGAGGCGCAATAGAAAGGGGGTTACCTTTGTTGGGGCGCGCCACTTACAAGGGGCTCTGTACCGTACAATATGCGGCAAATGTAGTGCAAGCTTTTGCGCCAAATCCGATGTGCCTCCCAAGTTGCCTTGCATGCTATAATTACACGTGAATCAATTTTTTATCTATTAGTTTGTGTATGCCGACACTTGCCGTGGCTGTATGCCGGAGGTGTCGGTGCTCATGGCCCGGCTGGAGCGCTCCAGTATCTAAGCCAATCATCAAGTCTATTCACGGACGCGTCGTATTAATCCAAGAAGAAGCATGTTGTCTCTTAGCGGACAAGGAGCTGTGCGAATACGGCTTGGTTGCGCCGGCGCGTTTCACGTGGCGCGGGGTGCACACCGGGGTCTGCTTATACCACATTCGCCGCTGAGGAGGAAGCTCTTGTTGAAGGCGAAACGTACCGGAAGGTAACTCCTTCACGGTTGCAAGCGTTGACGAACACGGCGGCTGCTGTCGGCGTCTAAATTAAATCGCCTATCGCCGCGCACCTCTGCGAACGACTTATCGCTTTTACCGTCGCCCTAGATTGTGTTATCCTACAAGGTGGCTCGCGGAAATGGTGCAGAAGTTGCGGGATGGTCCCACTTACACTATCGAATTTCCCTGCTTGGGCCCAAAGCGCCACACGAGGTTACTAAATAGTAATGTAGATCTTAGGGATGGTCTTCTGACCCACCGAAAGGTGCCGTCACGCGTGCCATACTATCTCGTGCTTCCCGCCTGGATTCCCTGAATCGTTCAAGACGATAGGATTTGCACTCAAGTTGTCCGTCTTCGCACGTGCTGCTACTCCGCGCGTGCTCTTGCTTATGTAGGTGGTGTCATATGCTCTCCGTTACATCCGAGTTTCAAAAAAACTCGCTGTGACTGATGTCAGTCTCACCCGTATGGCCTCTCTTCAGCACATCTCCTGACGTCTTCTACCGCATCCTGTTCCATCATTAAAGATGTCCTAGCTTAAGCAGACTGCGTGCATCTGTGTTGCTTTTCTTATACTCCAAACTGGAGACTTTTATTTATGTAATGTTCACACGCGTCCGCAGATTTGATGGTAGCAACGAGGACAGCGATGACGAGTCCGCACCAACGGTGCCGCCTGACCGTGGTTCGGTCGACCCGACCGATGACCTGGCGTACTGGGAGGCGCAGGTAGCAGATATGAATTTCCGGGACATTCAGGTCGAGCTCCGAAATCGTGGTTTGAACGCGGGTGGCCGCAAGGATGAGGTTGTAAACCGCTTGGCTGGGGCATTAATGCGTGAATACCAGAGCAAGGGCACTTTCACTGGGGTCGACAATGCTAGCCAGCATCAGGAGGCGGAGGAGGCGCAGGCATACGAGCTGATGGAAGCAGTCCTGGACAGGCTGGACGAGATGCCGTACAATGACCTCAGACGCATGTGTTCGCAACGGGGGCTCAGTGTGGCGGGCAAGAAAAACGATCTGCAGGTGGGCAAGGGGTTTCAGTTGGAGGAAATCGTGGGTTGTGTCTTCTTCGGTGTGTCTCGAGTGTTGGGCGTGGGTAACAGGGGTTTGGAAACAGTGGAGGGTGGCGCATAGTGCGTCATGTTGCATGGCGTGTACCTTGTCTACATGTTGAATACAGGGCTATATCGACTATTTGAAGATGGATACCATTTGCACCAGCAGAGGTGATGCCGATGACCTCCGTGTCGGGTGACCTCTCAGCCTTACAAACGTAGTAACAGTATACGTGCTGGGTGTCATTTCTGAGGTCTTATCCTCATTTGTATGCGCACCTCACAGAAAAACTAAGACCCTTAAACCCTAAACCCACAAAGAATGTTGCTGCCTTTACATCATATTTTATTCTTGTGTTGGGCTACAGCAACGGCTCGCAACTGCAATGGTGGAGTCCGGGGAAGGGCTTGATGGGCTGCTGGGGCCGCAGCTGGAAGAGCCGGAGGAGGAAGGGGAGGCATATCAGGAGGGCCGCAGGTGGGGCATCAATTTGACAAACGGTGGCCATTAGACTCTCTTGCCCAAGGAGAAAGGTGTCAGGATAACATGGTCAGCAGTAGCTGGTGTCAGCTGGGGCTTGAAAGGATCCGCTGCGCTACCATAGGCGCTACCATGGTGTCATGTCAAAGTGCGAGGCGGAGAAGCATGTACGGCCTACAAGGAGCCAAAGTTGCGGAGGGCCATGCAACCGAATAGGCATTCGACAAGGATTGGGGCTGGCTATGCCCAAAGTAAACAATTAAGCGAGTCGGCCTCTCAGCAGCTTGCCGACGGCAGGTGCTCACCACTCCATCCGGTTGTCTACTCGCAACGTGGCAGCAATGCATTTGTCGTCCACTTACAAAGCTCCTCGCCTTCGGTGTCACATTTTGATGCTTTGCACCCGAGTCAGATACCCGTGCGTTCCTTTGCCGAATAAACATGACTGCATCTATGACTGGAATGCTCAAGCCATTGCGAGCAACTCCTTTTCCTTGTCCGATCCATAACCTATGCGTCTAGCAATCACTGATATCACTGACCACGACGGGCGCGGCGTAACTCCGGGTTGGCGGCATGCTGGGCTCCTCCTCAGCCTGTCCAAATGCCCCCACTGGTTGACTTCCGCGCCACACAGCGGGGTGGCAAATGCACCATCCGGCTCACTTTGCCCTCGATAGCCAAGCCGGACCCACGGGTCGGGGGTCATTCTTACCGGATACATCTAATAATGCATCCACTACAAAGCATGCATAGTCATGCACAGCGACCTCTTTAGGCACCTCTTCTTTCGCTTAATCTTAATTCTCGCTCTACTCCTCCCTCTGCGTGAAATCCATAAGTTTGTAAATTTGAAACCATGGTCATTCATGGATAGTGTAGGTTATGCTGGAAATGTGACAGCAGTTTGTTAGCATCTACCTGTGGATAACCATAATTTCATACTGATCCTTTCCTCACAGTCCTCGGTTGCCTTGTCGCTGTACTTGCTTTGTTGCAGCATCGTTGGTGCATCACCGGCCGAAGAGGCGGCCACCGCCACAACGTCAGATGAACCTGCATCACTGCTCCCGGAGCTGCTCTCCCTGAAGGCGTCGGAGCTGGTGGCCCTTCTCCGGGACTACGGTGCCACAACGCGAGGCACTAAGCAGGAGCTGGCCATGCGGCTAGCAGAGTGCATGGTGGCGGAGGTAAAGAAGTGAGTGAAATGCGATCAGGGGTTTCTATTGGAACACATCCGCGCGTACGTGGTAATTGTTTGCACCCTGTTGCTGCGGCTGGCGTTTCTTGATTAGGCAACAGGGTCCGGGGGAATGAAGGTAAGCAAAAGTGGGAAATATGCTACAATAGGCGCCAATATTGACATTCTTCCTGAACAATATTGAGATGAAGTTCTTGCGGCGGCAGCGGTGAGCGTGGTGGAGGTGAAGGGAAAGGGGGTTTTGAGGGCGGCACCAGTGATGGCGGTGGCGGTGTGGCGATGAGGAGGGAAGTGAAGGTGATGGGGCTGGTGAGGATAGAGGGGGAGATGGGGAGTGAAGGCAGTGGCCAAGGTGGCAACAGCAGTGGTGGTAGGGGTAGGGGTTAAAGTCACGAAGGCATAGGAGATGGCAGAGGCGGCGGTGGTAAGGGCAGCGGCCAGGGTGGTGAGGGTGGAAGCGGTGGTGGTGGCAGAGGAAGTTAAGGCGGTGAAGGTGGCAGTAGGTTCTATGTGTGCTGCATCTCGGCATTTTGTGTAAGCAGCGGCGATGGCAAAGAGGCAGTGAGGGTGGTAGGAGACGCAGTCAAGGCGTCACGTAAAGTTCGGTTGGCATACTTCAAAGCGCCTCCCTAGAAGGCGCTTGCCTATTGGTGTTGTTTGTTGCTATGCTGATGACCGTGCTGGTGCATCCTGTTCATGCAAACCTTTATACTCAGGGAGATAGGTTCCGAAGCTGTTTCTGGGCAATATGGCGAGTACGCCGACGAGCAAGAGTATGAGCGGAACGATGAACAGCAGCAAGAGGAGGAAGAGGAGGTTCGATTCGAGCCAGCGTTGCTGTCCCCAGCGGACCGCAAGGTTCTCCTGGCGGACATAACGAGCAAGCTATACGCGGAAAATCAGAGGAAGACGCGGCAACAGCTGTTCAACGTGAGTATAGGGTGGTGATAGGGTTCAGAGACGAACGGTGTTGTTAGATACGTCCCTGGAATAGGGGATTCTCGCGGGTAGCGCGTATGTTGGTATGGTTATAGGAGACCAGCTTGCCGGTATGACGTAAGGGTGATTAAGGACCGAGCTGCGTGTGTTTCACATCTGTAGTTCATTTGGGCATTGGCATGCGAATGTCGATGCTGCATCTGGCCATCTCCCTCAGTACAAGACGGCACTAAGCAGGTCCATGGCTCGTTCCACTACTTCCCATGCTCCGTATCCTCTCCTTCCCTTGCGCCAACAGCCTCCGTTGACCTGCCATGTCCCCCGGACCTCTTGTCACCCATCAGACTTTGAAGCAATTGCGACGCAATCCTAGCTACCAATCTCGGGCAGTGCTGCTTGACCAGCTGGTGCGCTTTCAGGCTGAGGAAAGGTTGGAAGAAGAGCTCCAGGTAGGTGATGGGGGGAGTGAGACAGGCAACTGGGTTCGAACTAGACGGCGTATGGTGGTGGGTTGAGGGATTATGCTTACGGCGACTAGGCAGTTATCATGAGACCCGAAGCAAGCGCGCTCTTGCCACCCTCCCCACGCGGATTGGCCCGTAAGGTATCTCTTCACCATAGCCGAACGAACGCCGTGTTCGTTCTGTTCTTTCCCGCTCGTCAGCATGGAGGAAGTAGCC
Source organism: Volvox africanus (assembly GCA_030268105.1). Lineage (NCBI taxonomy): Eukaryota > Viridiplantae > Chlorophyta > Chlorophyceae > Chlamydomonadales > Volvocaceae > Volvox > Volvox africanus. Next base: position 6,993,208 of record BSDZ01000078.1, read on the forward strand.
CTTATCGTGTCATCGCTTTAGCTCTTCTCCTTTACCAATCGTAATTATCCCGTTATTGCAGAATGCTCAGTTGGACCCTGTTGCTGCCCGCCACCTAGCCGACCGTCTGAAGGTTCTTCTGTCGGGTCCTTCGGGTCTCACGGGGTCTGAGGAGCCTGATGGTACCCTGGAGGCGGATGACGGGTTGGGGGCGGGCTCGGGAGCTTCCAGCAGTGGCATCGGAATTGATCCCTTGAGTCAGATTGACTACAGTCAGCTCACCCCGGTGGATGTTCGGCGCATGCGTGTGGAGGATCTAAGAGATGCTTTGCGACACTTTGGAATGGACAGGTGGGGGGAAGTCACGATACGGTTGACGAGTTTGGGGCGTACGAACGAAAGCAACTGTAAATTAGCTGAGTTGATACGATGATCTGGAAGAAGCATTTCTGCTGTCTCCCCGAAAGCTAGGTATGCTTGGGGCCTCATGTCTGTACAAAGCTGCTGTGAGAGCGCAGGGGTGTTCAACAACCTCTGTTTAATAGTTGATGCCCCCGGCAAGGGTGCAGATACGTCTCACGGCACGAAGCCGATGTAGCTTTGTCTTCGCCTTGTTTTATGCATTGCCAGCTCCGGCAACAAGTACGACATGCAAGAGCGGCTGCTTGCCCGCGTCAAGATGCAGCCTCCACCGAATGCCCGAGGACGGGGAAGACCACCGCTCACTGGAATCGGAACAGCAGTATCAGTGACGGGTGAAAACGCAGCGGTGGCCAGTACTAGCGTCTCTGCTGCGGCGGCCGCGGAGGAGCGTTATGCCATGGTCCTCGGGATGTCGCTACGCACCCTCCGCCAGGAGCTAGATGCTCGCTTGTTACCGACGTCAGGCAGCCGGAACGAGCTTCAGGCGCGGCTGCTGGCAGCGTTGCGGCAGGTTGGCTGGGCATCGGAAGGAGGTCATAAGGACGATTATATGGATCTGCAGTGCATGCTTGCACCTGCCCCGTCGTTGTTGATGATGATGATGTTGTTAGGTTCCGTATCCGTTGGCTCATATCGCGTATCTCTCCGCAGCATTGGACAGCCCGGGCACCATATAGACTGCCTCCCAACAAACCTTATCCATGCTGCTGCTGCTGCTGCTGCTGCTCAACATCATAGTTTCAATCTTAATACTCATTCAGTTCCCACCACTCGACGAGCGCGTTCCTGATCCCCGTTCTTCTCCAGGAGGCAGAAGAGGCACGGGCGCTGTCGGCTGAGCTACAGGTCGGCAGGCAGGGGGGACAGTTAAGGCGCTGCTGAACTTGAGAAAGGGGGCTGGGTCAGGAGTGGAGCCAGATTATGTGTTGTTGCTGAGCCCCCCAGTGCTTGCAACTCACACCTGCTGCTCCTTGGGATTAAGTTTTTTTCAAACACAAGCACAGCGCGCTTTGGATATCGGAAGCACGGTTTATTGCGATACCTTTTAATCCAGTTGTTTCGATCCAGAAGCACAGCGACACCAACATCTGACATGCGTCGACCATCACTAGCATTGCATCGCGGTCGTTGCTACATGCCTTTGTAGATTGGTACGCAGGGCAGAGAGGGAGCGGAGGATGACATGGCAGTGGTGGCGGGTGAGGCGGGCGGCGGCATGTCCGAGGCCGAACATATGGCTCGCCGTCTGGTTGATCTTGCAGAGCTGCCAGTGGAAGAGCGAGGAGCGGCTGTGGTGGCGGCGCTGGCTGCAGCTCCAGAGCGGCTGATCACGTTGGGCATGGAGGCACCCGTGGATGTGGCAGTGGTGGCGGGTTGCCCACCCGGTAAGTTGGGGCCGCAGGATGGGCGATTGGGCCCGAAAAGGTATTTCGGTGAAGAACCACTCAAGCACATGTTTTTGCGCTGGTTGGTGAAAGCATCGGGCCTGGTCATAGGGACTGGGGGGTTTGTACATGAAACCCTACTACTGTTTAGGAGTGTCATTGCGAGTAGCATCATTTGAACTAGCTTGGACCAGTGACCATCTGTCAAAAGAGGAAGCACCGTTGAACCGTAGCCTTAGTAACAGTACCTTCTGTTTCCATAACCTCGTTTGTTGTCCTTTCTCTGGTGAACCTGTGCATACCACCTTCAAATGCGCACATCGCCCTCCTGTACAGGCCGTCTGGATCTCGCACAACGATCATTAGAGGAAGCCCGCACGCTTTTGGATCACCTCTACACTGCGCACATGCCCTCGCCTCTCGATCGCATTAGCCGGCCCCCGCAGCTGGAAGATGAAGAGGAATCTGGTGGGGATCAAGATGACGCAGGTCTTAGGCGGGACAAGGAGATTATGAAAGGATTGAAGGCAGACAAGCAGGGAACCGCGTCCTCGGCAGAGGGGCGGCCAGAGCTGGATGCGACATTGTCTTATGCACCAACGGCCGGTGGTGTGGCTCGGCCGCCACAAGGAGTGGTGGTGTCAGTGTGGTGGCTTGACGGCACGACTGGACAGTCAACGCTACTGTCTCCGGCACAGGTGTATGCAGCAACGGCAGCAGAACTCATGGCGGGCTGTCTTCCTGCCGTACACCGAGAGCTTCTAGCGGTGCCGCCACCAAGCCCGTTGAGTCTCGACATTCCAGATTTGGAGGGGCCTGTGCCTCCATCTGCGGCTCCACCTGCAGCACCTTCGAATCAAGGGACGCACCATGCAGCCGCCACTGCCACTGCCGAAGGCGGTCCCTCATTCTTTGCTGACTTGAGCTCGTTAGCGGCACACTTGCGTGGCGTGGCGCACGTTGTGTTCCCGGCAGTGCCGGCTGGGTCGACTCTGTACTGCGAGTTGCAGCGGGTCCTGGAGGCGGAGGGAGTGCCCCATGTCGGCAGTGGGGATGAGGCGGCGGCCCTGGTATATGACCGCCTCGGGTGAGATGAAATCAGGAAATCAGGCAGTCTTGGGAGTCATGGGAAACAAGGTTGCGGGTGGTTGCATTCTAGCCCATATGGGGGCCGTGTGGATTGGTGTTGCCAGTGTGCTGACCGGAGCAGGTGTCCGGTACGGGCAGTTGTCGAAGAAAACCTCCGGGTCCACCGTGTGCCAAATCCCATTACCTGCTGCGTTCCTACTCCCTATTTTTGCGTGGCTGCTGCGCAGGGTTATTCAGCGGCTTAAATCGCTGTCGTACCCTATCGTACCACAGCTTGAGATCAGTATTGCAGATGTGGTAGTGGCGGTGCGGGAAGCTGAGTTGCAACCGGCGGAGAAGGAAGCTGCAGGAGGTGCGGATGACGGGGAAGATGAGGAAGATTATCTAGAAGACCACGCAATGGCGGCACGAGTAGCAGCCGCATCAGCGGTGGTGCGGGCAAAGATGGCGGCGTGGTGCAAGGAACAGGTGCGCGAAAACGGCGGCCATAGCCGGCGACTTGGGCATGGTTGAAGCACCTTCCTACCTCACGCCTGTGCCCATCTACCACCTTCCCCAACTGCCCCCCGCTTGCAGTAGATCTCCATGAATAAGGCTCGGACTGTCGTTTTGCATGGATCACTTGCTACCTGGCCTCTCAACTGATTCGCTGCTTCGTTGATGTGAAGTATTTTTGTTGCTGTGTTGTCTACCCCTTGCAGTGGGCAGTAATGTGCACTGCTACTGACCCTACTTGCCTCAAACCTCTGCCTCTCTTCCCGATTATAACGTCCCATCCTCAGGGCTTTGATCCTAAGCGGCAGTTGTTTGTCTTCCGTCCTCGCCACTCAGTTGGTTCCAATGCGGTGGATGTCGAAACGGCCTTGGGGGTGGACAGAGTGGCGGAGCTGATATGTGAGCCACTGGTTGAGTCCGTGATAGAGGCCACTGAGAGGGGAGAGGAGGCGGTGTCCGCTGCCACAGCGGCTCCGTCAGTGGTGGTGGAGCCTGTGCCATCTTCGCCATCTACTCGATTTGTGTGCACTGTTGTGGAGACCCCTGGTGCGTGAGGGTGGGTCAGATTTCTCAGGCGCATATGTCCGCATTCGTTTGATGAAGTTCTCTAGGTTGGGTGGTGTGTACCCAAGCTGGTTCCCCAAGCTGAAATGGCACCCACTTTTCCACATGAAGAGGGAGTGGTGATCAAGCCCGCTGGAGTGTGTTCCTGTGAACTGGGTGGCAATACCCGTACACCTTTCGTACGTGTATCATAATGCCGGGTGGAAGGGATAGTGTTCAATAAATGAGGTTGCGGAAAGGAAGGAGCTTCAGGGGCTCTACGAAATGGCTCGGGATGGAATATATACTGCACGTGGTGGAGGTTTTGGCAGGATGCGCGCGGCGGGTGACTCCTTTGTTCAGCATGTGTGTGTTGCTGAGTTGCTGGGAACAAGCTTGCCAAACCACAGGTTATCCAAGTTGTCAGTAAGTTTCTGCATGATGGAGCATTGTGTGACCGAACCCTTCCACCCCGCTGCCCCCATCCCCCACCTGACATTGCTCATGGTTGTAGATGGACCCGTGGCACTGCTGCCCAGTGAGGTGGAGTTGTACGACACAGAAATTGAAATTCTCAAGCATAACGCCGATATGGCGGAGTGGTCAGCGCTCCAGGCGGGCGCGGATGATGAGCAAGTTGCGGTGGCTCGTGCTGACGCACTGGCAGCAGAACCGGAGTCCTGGAGGGCAGTATATGACCCATGGGTCACCCTGCCCGCCACCTCTAGCATGCGACTCCATACACCACCTCGCCTCAGCCGCAAGCTGACTCATGCCATAAGGCACGCAGCCGCACGTCTGTTTGGCGAGCTGGGATTGCGTGACGTGGCGACGGTCGAGGGCTGGGTTGATTTGCCGAAAGGGTATGCGGAGCAACTGGAGGAGGCGGCTGGGGGAAAAGGCGAAGAGATGAATGATGCGCCAACGCTGTACGACCCGGATCCCTTCATTCTGGCTCGCATCGCGGAGCAGGAGATGGAGCGCATTTCTGCTGATCCGGCACCTCTGGAGGAGTACTATGACTATGGCACCAGCTGGTAAGTGTGCGGATGGGGCATTTTAGATGGTTGGCGGGCGTGTCTATGGATGTGGAACGGGATGAGTACTGCTGTTGGCATCACGTACGTAGCTTGCAGAATACTACTATACCTGGCAGGCATCACATACGGGCGGCACATTCTTTCTTGGTGTGCGTTGATGTGTTCGCCTGTGTTTTGCATGAAAGTACCGTTTCATTCTTATCATGTACCATATCCCAGGTTAGCATGCACCTCCGTCGCATGATGGATTTAGGTGGAGTTTGACAGAGGTTTGAAGAGGTGTTTCTGCGCGGGTCGCATCTTATGTTCCTGCAGGCATGCCGATCTATCCGCCTTTGACCCGGCCATCCGCCTCAACGCTGATACCAACGGCGAGGGCGCCACTGTACGGATCAGTGGTGTGGCGGTGGACCTACCACTCGACGCTCGCCACCCGGCCGTGCTGCAAGCGGCGGAGGTGGGTCTGCCACACGCCGCCCTCCTCCGAAACCTAGCCAACAATGCTCTGCGGCGGGCCGCTGCAGCTGGCAACCGGCGCGCGCTCGTCCCGTCAGAGCCGTATAGATCGCCTGAGGAGGCCATCAAGGCGGCCGCGGTGAGTGCCATCCTGTCGGACGCAGCCTCCGACGCGCCACCGCCTGCGGAGGAGTGGGCGGGACCGCTTCAGGAGTTCGGAGAGGGCGACGATCTGGGTGAGGAAGCGAGAGCGGCCGTGGCAGCACTGGAGGAGGAGGAGGCGGCGGCGGATCAGGAGGATGAACGGGTGGGCTTGGCGGCGGCGGCGGCGGCGGCAGCCGCTGCTGAACCCGTGGAGTTGGGTCCCGAGCCGCTCCAGCTACCGATGCCTCCACAGTTGCCCCTCTACCACACTGCGGTACTTCAGCACTTGCGGGTGAGTCGTGGAGTTAGCTGAGTGTCTGATTAGAGGGGGATGGGCGTTCCGGTGCTATTTCGGTCGGATGTGATTAGTGCGTGACGCATCATGCATCGGAAGTCTGCTGATTGGGCTCTCATGTAGAATCGTACAGCCCGCAAGTAATTGCGTTTGTCTGCATGGCCGGGCCGATAGGGCTTTTGCATCGGCTTATTGGCGAGACAGTTTGCAACTCCCAGTACGAAGGCTGTTTTGTCGTTAGAGTGGGGCTGGAAACGAACAGCTACCGAATGTATTCAGCTCATTTTCGTGTTCTGCATATGCAAACAAGTAATCGAACGTGTTTTCATCTTAGGCCTTTCCTGGGCTCCATTTTCCACTGTCCTTCATTTGTGCTGAATTCGTATTCTCTCCGCGGCCCCCGCCTGTCCCCGCAGGAAGCCGATGAGTTTGACACGTGGCTCGAGGACATGGACCCTGACCACTGGGACGATGCTGATGGGCCAGCACGGGTAAGAGCACGGTTGTTTGCGCGCGCGTGTGTCGCTTGCGTTTCCCTAACAGGCGACATCGGAGTAATGCAGCAGCAGCGGATATCCATGATTATAGATTAGCTAATAACGCGGACAAGTACACGATGTAATTTGAACCCAGTACTCCGCACCCGTGTGACTGTTCGGTGCGTGTAATAGACAGAGACCGAGGAAAACATGTTGCTGCTTGAAGGTGCTGCCGGAAATGCAGCTAAAAATTGCACTGCAGTTAAATCCTTCTGTATAGAGGAAGCTCGGAACATATGTGCCTGTGTTCTACGCAATACTCTTCCCTGCAATGTCGCGTGTCCTGTGTTTCACTCAAAAGGTTCGGATGATGGCGGACGCGATGGAGGAGCAGATGGAGGAGGAGACTGGTCTACCTCGCGGGGTGAGGGAAGCCAGGAACGCGGCGAGTGTATTGACACATTTGCGAACGTATGCACTTGTTGCCTTTTGGTTGCGAGCAAGGAAACATAATAGTTGCCTCGCGTCCGTCTTTTATTCCTTGATAAGTCATGTGGGACCCTAACTTTTCACTTCATTTCCCATACAGCTTCAGGAACGCAGTTGCTTGCTGAGTATTTCAGTTTTCTTTTCCGAAACCATTAATTCCGCACCCGTCAACAATCATCAAATGCAGTTATGACTTCGGCTGCTAGCGAAGAACTCTCATATTCCATAGTCCATCTTCAGCTGCTTCACTCGTTCAATTCACTCGTCCGGATCCGGGTTTTCCATCCCACCTTCGTTCGGCCCCTTAGTACGGCAACGATCCCAATCCGGTGGCAGCTGACATGGTATCCGCGGTGGCGCTAGAAGGTCACCAGATGGCTCTGGATGCTGCGGTCGAGGCGCTTGGGGTAAGCGTGCGGAGATTTGCAGGGTTATTGCCAGCGGAGTGGGGTGGGGGAAAAGGAGAGGTATATGGATGGACGGCCTCGCGGACAGTAAACATCTATCGTGCCTCCGTGTGTGTGTGGCAGGGTGCCGACATGGGGGGCCCTTAGCACTCGTTGGAAGGGGAAAACTGCGATTCAGGTTGAAGCAAAAGTTTATTGCAGTGGTTTCTTAGAAGAAGCAAAGTCTTCATCCTAATCAGGTTTACCGTACGGGACCTGGCATCTGTCCATTGCTAGGTATCCATTCGCTGACCGCGTCCAGACACTCACCGCGCCGGGGGCCCTCTCCACCCCCCCGTGTGAGCCTCCCACGGGGATGGGCACCATAGCACCCCCTCTCCCTGCTTCGGGGTGGGGCCCGCCAGTTGATTATCCGTGCTGCCGCTCCCCAATCCTCTGACGGCCCTCGGACATGAGCCTGGACGGACAGATTGGGGCAATAAAGATATGCAGGAGGGGTACCCGCGTGGGCGCCTCGTTGGTTTTAGCGGCAGGACATCAGTTCTGGGGTGGATCAGCCTTTCCCCAGGGAGCCGGATCGGGACTGTTGCGCCGATCGTACCGCGCCTCTGGCATCCAAAGCATCGCCGCCCTTCATCTCTTCGTACAGCTGCTCAAGGCTTCATTGTAGCACTCCCATGAGCTGCGTACGCCGGAATCACCACCATTGAACTACCTTGACCGCTGTAGAGCCTTGCAGCGACCGCCGTCCCTCAAATACATCGCTGTCTTTACACTGGAATCCTCCTTGTAGGACTTCGGTGCAACTTTATCGAAAATGATGCTGTCCTTGCCGCTGGATGAAGCGGTGGAGGCGGACGCGGAGATCCCCCTAACCAGGATCAAGGAGCTGCCGCATCCTGACGAGCGCCTGCCGGATGGCATCGAGGGCACGGCTGCCGACCCAAGGGTCGTTGCGGCCTGGCAGATGGCAGCAATTTGTGAGCTGGCGCGGCGGCATGGCTGGGAGGTGCTCGAAGCAGTGGATGCCGCAGAGGAAGCCGCGGTTGCGGCAGCGGAGCGTGAGGCGGCAGGGGTGAGAACGGGCGCTTGACATGGTTGGTGAAATCACAGGCGTGCCTTGTTAGTTCGTTGGCTCCAGGGTTAGTCCCGATCTTAGGAGGACCAATCTTCTTGGCCGTATGAGGAGGCCCTACGGAGTAGGGTTAGGGGACTGTAGTTGGCCGTTGTCTTATCCTCCCATGTTTCCGTGGGGCGGCTCTGGCTATCCTCACGTATCTCCCATAGTTCATTCCCAACCCACTTGAATTACCTTGCGTAGATCCCCGAGCCCACTCCTGAAGAAGAGGCCGCCGCAGCGGCAGCTTCGCAGGAGGAGCAGACGGTCCTCGAGGCCATGTGCGACAACGACGATGAGGTTATGGAGCTACGCACCGGCCTCATCACCCCGGTGCAGCTGTACTTGCGCTTCAGGGTGAGTAGCTGGAAGACAGTGTGCGGATAAGTATATGGATGGTAACGACAGGGAAATAAGATCGGTCTAGTGAAGTGCGCCCGGCCCCTGCGTCTACCTTACAGAACTGAAAGTTATCGTCTTGAGAAACGCCTTTTTGCATGTGCGTGTGTGTATGTTGGTGGCCATTCGAAATCCTCCAGGAGCGGCAAGCCCGCCGACCCCCTGCCTCACACCCTCTGGCAATTGCATCCGCGGCTGCACGGGCCGCGGATGGTGAAGCCGCCTGCACCATGTCCGATGAAGAGGGCGATGAGTTTGGCAGCAATGGGGACCTGGGGGTGGAAATGGATGAAGGGGAGGAGCTGGATGAGGCTGAGGAGGGCGAGGAGGAGGAGACCGAGGCGGCGGGAGGGGTCCGGATCTATCTTCCGCAGCCTGAGGACGCGCCGGCGCCGGAGCCAGGCAGTGAAGCTGCTGCTGCAGCGGCCGCAGCTGCGTCATTCGGCCCCGCCAACAGCGGTCCCGGACTGGAGGGGCCGACTGCGTACACATGGAATGTGCCACCTGATGATGCGGTAGAACTGCCTGTGTTCGCGAGTGCGGGTCTGACGGCGGGGGCGATGGCGGTGCAGGCAGCAGTGGACGGTAAGCAGGACAGCCTGGCGCGGCACGTGGCTGCCACTGCCCGGGAGCGGCTAGATGCGTCAGAGCTGGAGGCACTGGGGCTCATGGAGCTGGGCTTCGAGATAACGGTAAGGGGCCCATCGAGGCAGGTGGAATAGACAAGGGAGGCGTGTACATGCATACACTGGTATATATACAAACTAAAGTCCGAAAGGCTCATCGGATTTGCTGAAGGGGGGTTTGCTCTTTGGTTATCAGGTTGAATGACCGTGTTGGCGACTGCTCATACTGCGGTTGCTGTGCACCGCTGAACTGGTTCGTAGACTGGGCATGACGATACCATGTCTGCCTCTATCCGATGCAGATCCACAATGGTATCGAGCCCTTGGGCTCTTCGAGGGTGCTCGTCAAGCCTCTTTGCCATTTCATAATTACTTACCGTGGTCAGTCTGGCTTGGCTTCCCTTCCTATTTGTTTTTTGCCGTATTCCAATCGCATACCTCTTTTAATACCTGGCAATATGCATCGTGACTGTCTGTGATTATGGCCCCTGTTTGCGCATTTCCCCCTCGGGCTCTTTTTCCCCCAGCCCGTGGACCAGGACAAAATGACGGGTCTTCCAGTCCTGGCCGCCATTGGTCCCGCCCTTGACGGCCTCAATCAGGAACTCATCCTTGATCCCTTCGGAGGCGGGTTATCGCAGCTGCCGAGCTTCCAGCCCCTAGCGGCGATAATGGAGGCGGAGGGGGTTGAACCTATGACACCGGCAGAACTCCAAGATGGCGAGGGCGAGGCAGGCCTGGTGGATTGGGAAGAGGAGGATGGATTCGCACGTGGTGTCGCACGTGCAGTGGCCGTCGCAGGTCCGCGCCGTGTAGGCCGTGTCTATGTTGATGACGGTCAGGAGGAAGGCGTGGAGGAGATGGAGGCTGGCGAGGAGGAAGAGGACGCCATAGACGAGGACGCCAACGCCGATTTCCTCGTTGACGAGGACGGCGACGATGAGGAAGGCGATGTTGACCCGCTCGAGTACCCAAATCCCACGTTGCCACTGGTGACACAGGCGCTGGCGGACGGCGATCTGGAGGGGGCGGAGCTGGCAGCGCTGGTACCACCCATGAACCCCACACGTGTGTGGGTGGTCATGGGCGGCGATGGCCATTGGGGCCGTGAGGCGGGTCTAGTAGCTGGGGCTAACGTGATCTCCAAATTGGCCAAATATCAGGACCTAGTGGTGAGTGAGCAGTCGCGGCGAGACAGACCAGTAGGCCTGGAAATGAATGCGTGTTTCGTCCCCGACCTGTTCCCCTCCATGGCTCACGGTTGTTGAAGAGATAAACCGCTGGAACAGTCATTTGTCAGTCCTTCGCGATGAAAGCACGCCCGGAGGGAGATAGCTGCTTGGCCTCTTGTGCACTTGTCGCTTGAATCTGCGCCAATCGGCCACTTTGAAGGCCGAACATCTGTTTTTTTCCAGCACTGTCTTGACCTGCTATGATCTGTTCTCGCGCAGGTAGAACCTTTCCTGCTGGTGCCCATGGGGGAGGGACGCAACGCGGATGCTCGGAGAGCAGAGCTGTTGCGCCGCCGCACGGAGTACATCGCTGGACTGGGTATGGATCCTGAGGTGGGTTTCGAGCGATATGGACCTACCTGTGCGCCAGCACATGGCGCCCTGGTGTGTGTTGAATGAGAACCGAAAGGCAGGTGGGGAGAACGCAAACCTTGTCCATGCTGCCCTGCGTCAGCACAAGCTTTGTACCGACTCCGTAGTCACCTAATTTCCCTCTCTTAATTCACAGGAGGATTTGCCCGAGTCCATGTCGTTGGATCGCCTGCGTGTGTCGGCCCCCATGGCCACCAGCAGACCAGAGACGCAGTGCATCTACGCGGTCACCATGGCTACCGGTGGGTCTTGATGCTGGGTACTGTTTCCCAATCCCATGGCGTGCGTGGTGACAACTGGGAACGGAGCCCCAGGCAAAGGTATTTGAAGTTGGGCATTATCTGTCAAGTGAATGTCATTTTCGTTTTCCCTTCGTACCTGTGGCAGTGTCCCGGCCCAGTGTGCCTGAAGCACTTGCGTCCCTGGAGCGCACCGCTGCACGGGAGGGGATAGCGCTGCACTCGTTGACCGAGGTGCAGCGGCAGCAGAGGGCGGCACACCGGGATGTACAGGCGGAGCTCGCGGCGGCGGGAATGGAGGTGGGTGATTAGGCGGTGTTGAATTCGGGACCTCCTAACACGGGCCGAGTTCCAATGAACGGGTACTTCTTATAGGGTTTGTGTGTGCACAGCTTGATATGCCGCACCCTCTCTCAATTTGCAAGATTGGCATGGCGGTGTGGTGAACCTAGCGTGAGCATCCGAATATCTGTGTTTCGGGGCTACTGGTTTCCTAAATTGTAAGGTTTGTATTCCATGTTGTACACTGACGCTAAACCTGCAATTAAGAGGGTCGCGAGAGTGTTGTCGAGGCTCACTTCAGTGCCCCGCCAATTAGTTTTGTCGACCAACATTGATCCAGGCCCCGTTAGGGGCCGCCTGGGCCTCTTGCCGCCCCGCCGTGCCGGAGCTCTTTGCGGCAGCTCTACCACCCGGCGCGGTTCTCTGGCGGCAGTGCCCGTACAGTCACATCCATACAGCCGGTATCCAGCACATTATGTCTGCCCTGCTTCGTTGATGCCCAATCAGCTCATGTCTGTCTATTTTCTGACTCGTCGCAGGGTGTGGCATCGCTTTGGGACGAAGACGTGCTGGGTCAGCCCGGGCCCCCACCTGCCCGCCCCCTTGACCTCGACGCCTTCGCGGAGGATGCGAAGCGGGCAGGCGCAGTGGTACTCATAGCAGCCAGGGGGGAGATGGCGGAATGCGGCCACCTGCAGACACTGCTGGAATTGCAGGGGGTGGCGTGCGTGGGTAAGTATCTTGACTTGCAGGCTGATTACAAGTAGTAACTGCACTTTATGCGGGACTGTGAGCTATGTTATTGCAACAAAAGGAGTTGTGTGAAAGAGTGGGAACGCACTTAATGGCAACTTTTATGTACCCTCCTGGGGTCGCAGCTTGCCTAGGGGGTTTCGGATCCATGTAAACAAAGTGCGCGTGGTTGCCAGACAATGCCTATCTCCGTAATCAGAACGACGAGTGCAGGAGGGTCGCGAGAGTGTTGTCGAGGCTCACTTCAGTGCCCCGCCAATTAGTTTTGTCGACCAACATTGATCCAGGCCCCGTTAGGGGCCGCCTGGGCCTCTTGCCGCCCCGCCGTGCCGGAGCTCTTTGCGGCAGCTTTACCACCCGGCGCGGTGCTCCGGCGGCAGTGCTCATACATCAAGCAATGTCTTAATCATGTGTACCCGCTTCCGCCGGGCAAGTGTTGCCTACACGCAGATGTTCCTCGTGTCGAGCCCTTCGGTGCCTTCTCCTTTCCCCCTGGTCATCAGGTCCGGGCAGTCACCAGATGGCCTGGCTGTGGGACAGGACGACATCTGCGGAGATGCTGCAGGTAGGGTCGGAGAAGGTTTGGATGTAAAGGACCTCCATTCGGCAGTAGCCGATTGCGGTTGCTCTCACAAAACCTAGGCCTCCCACACACTGCCATCAAGGGACTGCATTGTTCCCTCGGTCCCTATGCGGCTAACAGTCGGTCGGTATTTGTCCGGTCTTGTTGTTCGGGGCGGTGTATTGCCTCCCAAGCTTACTCCATGCGACGTGGGTGACTGTGTGCCAGCCACTCGATCATAAGAACAATCACACGAAGACCAGACCTGGACGATGGCCTTCACACCCCGACTGTGCAGGATCTGCACCCCCAGGGCGTAGATGCGCCACCTCGCTTACTGTTGCCGTACGAGGAGCTTGTTACAGCGGCGGATCTGGACGAGCGGAATGCCGAGGAGGTGCGAGTTTGCCGTACATGTGTAGCTACCCGCCCATACCAGCTTAGCGCGTGTTCCGTGCTGCGATTTGTCGTCACGGGCAGGGCTCCTTCTCCGTACGGGACCTGGCATCTGTCCATTGCTAGGTATCCATTCGCTGACCGCGTCCAGACACTCACCGCGCCGGGGGCCCTCTCCACCCCCCCGTGTGAGCCTCCCACGGGGATGGGCGCCATAGCACCCCCTCTCCCTGCTTCGGGGTGGGGCCCGCCAGTTGATTATCCGTGCTGCCGCTCCCCAATCCTCTGACGGCCCTCGGACATGAGCCTGGACGGACATGAACGTACGCACATCTTTTGGCAGAACGATGAGATCTGCACATGGAACAAAAGGAGCAGCTCTCTCTCATCTGCCGAAGTAAAGAGTGAATTGCCAGTCCGTGGGTATGTGCCTTTCCGACATGTCTTTGCTCTCCCGCCTTTCGCACAGTTGATGGACCGCTTGAGAGCCGAGGTGGTGGAGGACCCGCCCGAGGACATCTCCCTGCTCGTGCGACCCGCAGCTGACGTAGCCAGCACTGGTGTCGCCCGACTCGCCTGCGGGGCTGATATCGTCGCCTATATGGCGGCGCTGCGGGACGGTGATGCCTGCCTGCCCGCTGATACATTGTCGTACCCGCACGGTGAGATCCGGCTGCCGCCGTTGCCACCGCCAGTGCTGTCATTCGAGCTCTTTGTTGAGACGGACTCTCTCTTTATGGTGCTGGCGGCGCCGGAAGCCACTGCTGAGCTGGTGTCGTCGACCCATGGGTCGTCGAGCAGGAAGGGAGCGGCAGCGGATCCTGGTGCGGCTATCGCTGCAGGCTTTCATTGCGGCAGGGAGAAGGGCTGGGTGGAGGTGTCGTTTACGTTGATGGGCCCACTTGGCGCTATGAGCTGCCTTCCGCCAGCAATGTGCGCGGCGGTGGTTTCGGAGCCTGACCTGGCAGAGGCCGCCGAGGCTGACCAGCAAGCCGCTAGTGAGCTTGCAGTGGCGAGCAAGGTCGCGGAGTCGGCGGTTGCTGAAGCTGAGCGGGCTGTTGCATCAGCGGCGCAGGCAGCCACGGACGAGGAGATTGCGGAGGATGAGCAAGAAACTGCGGAGGAAGTAATTGCAGCGGAAGCAGAAGCGGCGGCCATGTCTGCCGCGGGGACAGTGGCGGCATTGCCTCCACCTGGTATTGCGACCGCGGCGCTTTTGGCACATGCGCCATGCACGTGGGTGGTCCCACCGCCTGAGGAGGCTCTGTCAGCTGCGGCGCTGGATGACGCGTGCAAAAGAGCGGCGCTGATCGCGGACAGGCTGGGCTTGCGGGGATTAGTGCAGATTGAGGTGCGGCGGAGGGTTCACAATGTTGCGATTGGAACGGAGTGAGCTCCGCAGATACACCCATATTCCCAGCACGTACGGAAGCTTTAATGATCTCTGTCCGAGTCGGTGTTGCTGGGAAGGTTCTAAAGCCCAGAATTTCTTTGATAACTATGCTTCGTATATGGAGCTTGAAGGCAGTGCGCCCTTCGCTGCACAATTGCATGTATGGTATACTGCGTGTGGTATGGTACACATACCCACCATGCAAGTATTATAATCGGTGCGTCAGTCACTACCAGCTACTTTCCACGTATCCCCAGGTGGATCGCCATCCACATATCCCCCCTGAAGAATCTAGCCTTATGGTCAAATTTCCCGCAGGCCTTCGTGGCTTCGGACAGCGGCGAGCTGGCGGTCTACGACATCAACGGCAGCCCGGACCTGGGTCCTAACAGTCCTGTGTGGAGGTAAGCATTGCTACGCTTTTCTGCACCTGCGTATAAGGGTGGTGTTAGGGAGCGGCCTTCAGCAAGACGGGGCGTGCGGTGGTTTCCACAGGCGGTCTGGCATACCTTAGCTTCCTTCAGCCCTAAGTGTTTCCCAGGAGGTAATGACCTCTACATGTCTTTTCCCAACCTCACCGCCTCGCAGGCAAGCCGCCGCCGCAGGCCTGCTCCCTCAGGACTTCCTTCGTGAGCTGCTGGGTCTGGCGATTGGGGCCGCTGCTTCTGCTGAGGGTCGCCGTGCAACGTTCGAGGCGCAGCTGGAGGCCATGGAGCGGGAGGGCTGGGATTTGGACGAGGACGAGACTTACGACAGCCAGTACGGAGGCGACGATGAGGAGGGTGAGCTGCGGCTGCGCGGGGATGAGGATGAGGATGATGTGGAGAGCGAGGGCGGGCAAGGTGGTTTGGTTGGTGAGGATGAAGGCGAAGACGATATGTTAGGGCAATTGGAAGAATTGCGGGTCGGAGCAGGAGTGGAAGAGGAGGTTGAGGAGGAGGACGAGGTGGGTGGAGCGCGGGGAAAATTAGGGCGGGGTGGGGCGTACGCAGGGGATGAGGGATTTCTGTATTTTGATGACGAGGAAGGAGACGCGGGTAATGGTGGGGGACGCGGGGCAGCGGCAGGTGGCGGCTTCATGGCCTTAGATGAGTTCAAAGGCAACGGGGGAAGAGGGAGAGGGCGGCAAGGGTTTGAGGACATGGATTTCTGATGTGACCTTGTCGGCATCCATGAATCGGAACTACAAAATGCGGACGATTCTAGATGTTGGAAGCGGCCCATATCGCGGCGATTGGCACACGCACATACTGAATGCTTCTGCCCTTCTCATACATAGAAGGACGGTTGCTAGTGTTCTGAAATATAGAACTACGGGACCACATTAGGACTAGACGTTTGCGAGCGAATGTACGAAGTCTGTGCGCGTCATTTGTTGCAACGCAGATTGGAGTTTTAGGTTGACTTGATTTCATTGATGACAACATCCTTCATTGCTGGTGACCTTTTCAGCGTCCTGCTCCCTTGAGACTGCGGACTACCTCAAATCCTAACTTCTATCTTTCTAACTGTCTATTGCTATACACATGCACATTCTTAAATGGATCAGATGGGTGACAGGATTGTGGTCTTGGAACTGTTTAACATGCCCTTAAGGCTTTGCTTTCTTCCTTTGTGGGACTGCTGACAATATTAATGACATGACATATGCTATCTGCGTTGTGGACTCATCCGTGCGTGCGTCTGTCTGTGTCCAAGCGTCTGTGCATCCATTGATGCATTTGTCTGTCAAAAGCATGAGAATACTACCAGCTCATGCAAATCCACATAACTTCAAATGTACGTTTATGGAAGGATTCCAGTCTTAATCAGGTGCCGAGGGTATCAAAAATCTACCACATCTCGCATCTGAAAGGGGGTACCGCATCTAGCTTATAGCGACATCTGTCTAGATACTTTCCTAGCTGCATCTAGATACGTAAGTATCGTAGAGTAGGTGCTTCGCCGCAACTGAGGCCCGTTGATACCCTCCAGGTGTAATCCTGATGACAACTGGCTACACCAGGACATATTGAAACTTGGGAAATAGTTATCGTATCGTAGAGTAGGTGCTTCGCCGCAACTGAGGCCCGTTGATACCCTCCAGGTGTAATCCTGATGACAACTGGCTACACCAGGACATATTGAAACTTGGGAAATAGTTATCCACGCCTTGAGATGTTCTTTCCTTCCAAGGGCCAAATGACAACACAGCCAAACCAATCCAAGTTAATCCAAGCTGCTGACAGCCACGACTTTCTAACCCACAGATAGTCCCACTTATGACCCTAAGCGAACACCTATATATATCTGCAAAGTTGCATGAGCACATATGCAAAGCCAGGGTCCAATAAAGGATGTTTAAGTCCTAGTATATATGTTATTCAAGCTGAAAAGGTGTGCTATATCCCATATCCTTCTTGTCATACAGCAGGAAGATGGTCGTCAAGGAAAAGAGATTATTTATTAGATTGAATTAATACGGAGCGCGGCACTTTTTAAAGGAAATGTAGCCAAACCTGTTTGTGCCTATACGACTTTGTTAGCTATAGACGAGATGCCCTTGTTAGCCCTTGATAGACGACCTTGTTAGCTATAGACGAGATGCCATGCAATGTAGAATGTATGTGGTATAGGGGAGCTTTGCTTCATCCGTGGCCACTACCTGGCAGTCCCCTGCCTTCCCATGTATTTTGGGGCACCCTCATCCGTTCACCCATGTTGACTTCTCCGTAATCTGTGATTTTCCCGGGTTCACCTCCCACCGCTAATCCACATCCAGTGGATTCTGCCAGATCAATGGCGGCCTGAACTCCACTCCACTCCTGTTCGGCGTCGGGGTCCTCACCGTCCAGCAACATCGGGGCACATCCATCTCCTGCACTCGGTTAGGATCAAATCCAAAATCTATCAGGGACACAGTGTCATGCCTTGCCGGTTGAAAACACTTTGTAAAACGTTAAACGTGTAAGGCAACAAAACTCTTAGCATACTGTTAGACAAGTAATTTTTTCTGTTTTTCAGATGGGTGAAATATCATGTTATTTACAGACGCGCACTCACACACGGACATGGGCAATCCTACAGGGCTGAACCCTCGAGGCGCTTCGTGCTGGCCCCCTTCCCCCAAAAACGTATTTGGTTTGGTGGAGAGGCTGGACAACAAGCAGTACTTGTCTGCTCAGGAGAAAGAGGAGACACACGATGTCCTTGTCAAGTTTTTCAGCAATAAAACGCTTAGGGGGAGGCCGCTCCGGCAGTGATTGATGAGTGGGCCCTTGTCCAGGTGTGGCAGCTCAGACGCGTAGCCTTCCCACACCCACAAGGTGATAACCACATTGACTCCATAAAGCTGGAGAGTCTTAAGCAGCAGCTCCATCAGATGCAATCATACGCCCCTGTACTAAATGCAGTATAGGTGCTCGTCAGTTGCTGCTGAAAAGGTGCTGTCCCAGACGTAGGTGAGGTGACTCGAAGGCAGGATTTGGGTAGGGTGGTTGGTACTCTTTGGAGGTAGGGCTTACGTACGTGTTCCTGGGCTTCCTTGGAAACTTCCACCAGTTGGCATTTTACAGTCCGTGGCATATCTCGGCATATCTTGGCATATCGTTTACATGCAGTGGCATATCGTGGCAGTTTTACGGGGTGGCAGCCTCGAGCCTTCACCCCAAAGCTTTGAAATCCCCAGCTAAGCCGATCGCATAGGCTGCCTGTGTTCCACACGCCGGGGTGAGTGTGTGCGCACACAGGGTAGTGGGTTTAATGTGTACACTTCGAACGTTCCAGAACCCCCCCGTAATCATCATCCCAACATGCGTATTTTCTGTTGTGTCCATGGCTCAATGCTCTCTGGTGGTGTCCTGTTGGGCGGTTGGCATTTATGTTGCTTGCAGGCACTCCCAGGCGTTCTGATGCTTAGCTACGAACCATATGCCTGGGAAAGACTGGCAGCAGTGTGTCAGCATGTGTGGTGGTCATTAACTGTATGTAGAAGTGGCTGCAGTGCCAGCAGCCACTCCACGTGCCACCTTATGCCGTTGCAAGTTTATGCATGTTGTTGTATAGGTTAGTTGGATCCATGGTTCAGCATGCACTTTAGGCAGTCCGTTGGAGCAGCCTGTGTGGCGGAGATGCAGGAAGCTGGCCCATGTACTGCATTACACGATGCCATGGCATGACCTCAATGCGATTATCTCGTTGCCGGTTACAGGGATGACATGGGCATCAGGGTTCCTACCGTTTTGAGTTTGACCATTTGGTGTATCACTAGCCGTAAAAGTCTTTACACATGATATCATACTTTTACGCCAGCATTCATCCTCGTGGCCTACTGCTAACCGCACAGCACTTTCATGTTACTTTATGAAGCTGGAGCGAGATTCACGCACTGGACAAGCGTGAACGGTTTGCAGAGGTGTCCTCGCTGCTTTGCACGTGAGCCGACCTTCAGAACCGACAAGATGAGAGCGACGGCAGTGAGTGGGACCTCAGGATCGAAGGCGCGGTGACAGACGCGGGGAGGGGCGGCGGTAGAGAAGGACAGGGACGGGGCCAAGGGACAGATACAGGCGGGGAGGCCAGGGTGAAGAGAGGGGGATGAAAAGGTGTGGTAGGGGGGAAGGGACCAGGCAGGGATGGGGAGGGGAGGGGAGGGGCGGCGACGGGCGGCGACGGGGCCGGGGTACAGGTGGACCATGAGATAGCGTAGGAGTGGCGATGGGTGGTGTGCAGCAGTGGAGGTGGGGAGAAGGGTGTATCACCTCAGGCGTGTTTTTTGCCTGTTTCTCATAGGCTCCTGACATCCATGCGCGGTGTGTTCTCGTCCTCTGCCATCTGCCTGCGCAGATCCATGTGGCCTGCCTCATGATGTACACCTTTGGTGGCTGTCCGCCATTGGAGGGACACATGTTGGATTGCACTGGGGAGCCACATGGCACAGCCCTTCAATGACCCCGCACCCGCCGATATCGCTTCTGCCATACCGCCACACCACCTCTGCCAGCCTCTGCTTCTGGTGCCCTGCCACCACCTATCCCAAATACCAGCACCCAAAGGGAAGCAGTGAAGAAGGTTAGAGGAGGCCTTCTGACCCAGCAGGCTCCCTCCCTTGCTAATCGGCGGATCACTGCAATACACCGGTTTAAAATCATGGGCACGATTTTGCCCCATCCTCACCACCCGCATCATACTCACGTCAACCATCATTTTATCAAAATTGCCATGAGAGACATTCACAAGACATACACATAAACAGTTGCAGCTGGACTAGGGTGCATTTTTATTCACCGAGACCTTGACGGAGACCATTACTAAGAGACCTTTGTTACACCTTCAAATGTTTAAAGATGTTGTCCAGTAAGACGTTATAAGAGGGCGCAATGACGTGTAATCATCCTCTTCATAATCACCCACGTGGTCAATCATATCTCCATCGGCATCATTATTATTGGGATCCACTGCATCATTTCGATAATATATTTGTCATCGCTTTCTTAGCATACGACAACACAGATTCACAGATGGACATAGAAGAAGGTCGAGGATCGGAAATTTTGATCCTTGCTGCATAGATCTTGCTGCGATACCTTGCGTGTACATATCCATAAACCCCCCTAAACTGCATCTAGATACTGTGCAAAAAATGAAATACCAATGCAACCCTTTATTTGGAATATTTTATACAAGTAAATGGCATCCACAGCCAGGTACTTCACTGCATCTAATGCCCGTTGATACATTTCTCTCCGTACCTACTGATTCGCGACGCTAACACGTCGTGTGCATTTGTAAAATATTTGTGGTGTAAGTTACAGAAGTCTATGCTGGCGACAACGTCTTCACAGACTTCAAAAACTGCTGCCAAGCATGCGCCACGATTTGCCAAACTTTCCCTCACTAAGCAGTATGTTTATTATTATCGTTTGACGAATTATGTTTTGCGTCAAAGAAAAATGGTTTTTGCCTTTGCTGGGTGAGCCTAAAGCATTACGATTTCCAAAGTAGAGCCACTCGAGACACTCTCGATACCGGCGTCTTTGTTTGTAGGTCTTACGCTCTTGCTTGGCCCAGGTGCCCTTACCCAACAGGTATTGTGATCATCGTAACCAAAACATGACGAAGCACCACTTGCTTAAACGGACCTGTGACCCATGCAGTCCCCAATCACACTTACAATCGAGTATCAGCTGCAACATAACCTGACTTTGGGCGAACGGGTGCTGCTCACAAGCGTTGTGACAGCTGCATACCAGACACTTCAGAAGTATGTACTGGTGAGGTCGTGGGTTGTGTCGTGCACGAATGGCGCGAAAAGGGCTTCAATCACGGGCACACGGCATGGACGGGTACTGATGCGGAAGGGGCCTTGCTCCCAAGTCGACTCGGCGGCAGCTCTAAACAATCCTCAGACAGCCCAGCAAACAAATGTAACCCCGTCATTAATGCTTTCGCCACCACCACCTCATCACAAGACATGATTGTACGTACAATTTGCCTCTGGTGGTGGGTTGGCAAGTGGTTAATGTAAAATCCAAGGTCATTGTTTCCGGGCCGCAGACCAAAACGTCTGCAGCTCCGCTGCTATGTGAACGTGTCTGTCGGCACTACTACTCGCTGGAGCCTTCATCACAGCAGTTGCAACAGCCGCCACCACCGCTGTCTCCGTCTGCTGCATTTGCGGCAGCCCCCAGCGCCTCCGTGAGATGCTACCCGGACTTCAGCGCCTCTGCCACAGATGTCCGACTCCAGAGGTGTGGACTAGCGGATATCAATCGGGCCCATGTCCAGGACCCAACAACGGTGACAGCTGGGCCGGGGGCTGCTGGTAGTGCCAGTCTGGCAGGTACGTGAGGAGTACACAAGCAAATACGTGATTCCGCCGCATGATCCCACCCTTACAAGTCAACGCAGATGGTGTTGGTCAACACTTCAGTCCACAGGACAACAGGGCCCATGTTAGATCTGCTGCTGCCGCACGTAAAGGGGGTTCCTTTTCGCCCTTCCCTTTCTGCCCCTGGAGTGCCCTTCGCTCCGGAAGGGGTATATCCGTCACCCCTAACCTCACTCACGCACTCCCAATACCCGATCGCACTCGCCCCTCCCTTTCGCTCCCCGATCAGGTGGGCATGGAGAGGTGACGGACCTGTATCTCTACGTCACCGCCAGCCCCGCCAGCGCGTACTGCACCGAGCCGAATGGAAAGGGAATGCAGTTCTATACCTGCATGTACGACAGTACCACAGGGCGGCCAACAATGTCATCTCTCAACGTCTGTCCTCAGGTGGGAGAGGGAGGGAGAGAGGGAGGGAGGACGAGGGGGGAGGGAAGATTAGGTTCATGAGCTTCTCAATTATGTCGACGAGGGACGAGCTGCAGTACAGCGATCACATCGGGCTGCTGCGGGGCAGATTTCAGAGCGTGGAGCGACCCGTGGGTCAGCCGGATGGCGGAGGTGCGGTCCGCGGGCAGCCGCTAGGGCCCCTGAGGATTACCTCCCGGGATTGCGTTACCAGAAGGGGCCTTTGAGGGGTTATCTGTCACTGAGTTGTATCCCGGACCCGCACACTTCACGACGACGCCCGGAAAGGCCCCCCGCTTTCGCCCCTGCCGTCCCACCCGTACACCCAGCTGTAAACGGTGGTGGTGGTGGTGGCTAGCAATTTCTACCAGCAGGACCAGGTCTCGCGTATTCGCCTTCCCGTCATTGCACTTTCTGCACATCTCTCGCGTATGAATGCGTATGAGTGCATTCGTGTTGTTTCCTGCCTCGCAAATCCTGATTTCTTGTACGACAGGCCTTAAACTTGTACGATGTGGATTCCCTGGTAGCACGAGCACTTCGGGAGCTGATTCGTGCTCTGGTGGGTTTCACATCGCCGGGATACGGAACTGAGTGACCCGGTCGTCAGGAGGTCAGCTGGGAGGGGCTCAGTTGGGAGAGCTGGGGGTCAAAATAAGCCGGTGCGCGCTATCAGGTGATGTGCTCCTGCTGTCGTAATTTCTTAGCCTCGGTTGCTCCGGTTGCGGCTTCGTGGACGCCACCTTAAGCAGTGGCCCTAGCTGGCTGTGGGCTTCGAAGCCTTCTTCTCGCAGATGCTCTCCCCTGTCAAGGTGGCGTCCTGACGCCCGCAATGCTCGCCCCTGCGCCCTGGCGGATGAAGCCGCGGTGACTGGGACCGACTCCATGTGGCCCTCCCGACCACGGCTCCCCTTTCCTTTGGGCCCCGCCCCCTTCCCTTCACCTGGAGGCCCACCGCCTGATAAGTCCCGGCCGTCTACCTAGCCTGTTCCCTACCTACCCACCTGCCTCCGCTACAGGGCGTCGAGCGTGTGGGGTTTTTCGGTCTTGCTCCTTTGGAGACGTACATGTCGTACATTGTCCTGGACACTGACCCGGCGGAGTTACCCACCCGCTTCCTGGCCACCCCCCGGGTGAAGCAGGTGGGTGGGCCCCGGTCACCATGGGACGATGCTGACCCCGAACTGAGGCATCGTGGTAGCTGGTCCTTGTCTTATTGGCTTATAACAGATCAACAGCAAAGGAACGCACGGTGACATCCTCACAGGCCGTACGGGAGTTCTTCGAATGCAGCAGCGCACCTGGAGCTCTGCTGGAAGATTCAATCACCACCAATGCAGTATTGTACGACAGCTCCGTGGTGATGAACGAGGGTGAGGTGTTGGACGACCCAGATTATCTGAGTCGTGCGGCGGTGGCTTTCCCGGGCTGGGAGACGACCCACTTCCAGGTGCGGCTGGTTCGCGGCCGGCCTTCGGGGATGGCCTGGGTGGGAGGATGAGGCCTTCATTTCGCGGGGGGGGGAACGGGGGTTTTATCATTACTGTTCTTCTCATACTATTCGTACAGTGAATCCAAGTCTCATCTGATCCGCCTCTCCTGGCGCACAGGTAGGAGGTATAGCTCCTTCCACCCAGTGCGAATGCCCACCTTTCCGCCTGACCACTGGCGCCTTTCAACTCGCCTTTGGCCGCCCACCGGCAGGGGGACATCCTGATCGCAGATTCGGACCCGATACCCGCAGCCGGCACATCGCCCCAGGTGCGGGTGTGTGGCAATGGACGGGGGGAATGGGGTGGGGTGGGGAGAGGTGAGTCTTCGCCTGAGCGCTCCAAGCCGTTCAACTTCCAAAATCACTTGTCCGTTCATGAGCGTCACTACAGCGTCAAGTCATTAGGGAACTAAAACTGCACTCTGCCGCTGTGCGGCCTTATGAGGCCTCATCCTCGTGATCAGTGTACCATCCCTGCCACTGGCCACGGGTCCCGGGCCGGGCCCCCCCCACCAACACACACATTCCCACATCGCCCCCACCCGAAGGTCACCCCGCTGACCCTGGCGCTGCTGAAAGACACCACCTGGTACGACGTAGTGGGTTCTTCAGAGGCGGGCTATTGGTGGTGGGGCCGGGGCCGGGGCTGCGCTCTTGCAACCCGGCACTGCTTCACCCTGATCAACAACATCTCCGCCAGTGACGGTGACGGTGTACCTGTCAGCGGCGGGGCCCTCACCGCGTTCACTGGAATGGACCCCGACGAGGTGTTATTTTGTGACCCGGGTGGGTGGGTGGGTCAGAAGGGGGTGCGGAGGGGGGCAGAGACAAACATCAGGAGGGGCACCGTTGGGGGGAACCCAGGTGGGGTTGTGGAACTGGATTCTAGACTATACCTCCTCCCCTCCCCTCCCCTTCCCAGCCCGGCACGGAGACAATATGTATTCATAGTGTTAGGATTGGTGCTGCTGTGTCGGGTGCGGAGAGGCCCTCTTGGGCGGCTGATGGCTAGCAAGGGGAACGGTGGCAGCCAAAGGGAAGTGGCCTCCTCACGGTGACACTGGGATGCGACACGAAGGACTTGATGGGGGGTTCCTCACCGCCAGACTATGTGCGGTAGGGGAAGACGAGGCCCATTGAACTCCACAAGGGCCCCCTGACACGGCGGCCATCGCCAACTGCTGGCGGTTTCGTCTCCTTTTGACAAGTATGCCCCCCACTCCACTCCAATCTACTCCACTGTACTCCACTCCACTCCACATACACGCACACGCACACTCTCTGCCCACTCGCCCTCACGGTGCTTACGCCGCAGCCACGTACGGCACCGGTACGCGCAGCTGCACCCCTGGAGGCTTCTCCGTCGGTACCTGTCGTACGCGCCCAATTACCACGGGTTCTGCCTGCGGCCTGATCACCTCTGTCAGCCCTCGTGTGGGTACCTGTACGGCACGAGAGCTGGAGGTGGCGGAGCTATCTGCCGGCGACACAGCCGCCTCCGCCACTTACGGCTGGACCGCCGGCGCCGCCTCCCGCTGCCTGCCCCTCGCTTGGCCCTGGATCGCCAAGCCCCTTCCTGACAGTGCGGCCGCGGCACTGATGGGAGTCACCGCCTTTCCGGATCCGGCCCCCTCACCACCAGTTGGCGCCAGCTGCTTCCAAATGAGCTGCTCGTCCAGGGGGGACCTATGGGTGCACGTGTTGGGTACGGCAATTCCCTGCCCCGTCGGTGTCATAGTTAACTTGACCGCCTCCGACATCGGCGCAGCTATGGGAGGGCGGCTGACGCAAGCGCTGCTGGGGACCTGCCCGAACGCCACGGCGTTTTGTGGCATGTACGGCAGCGGCGATGGTAGCAGCGGGGTCCCGCAGTTGGGTGGGTGCAACCCTACCGCCACGTGTAGCCCCCGAGGGGGGGAGTGCAGACCCGCGAACTTGCAGGGGAGCTCCCCGGGGGTCGCAATGCGGTGTTTCTGCAGGCCGGGTTACGGTGGTACGGCATGCCAACAGTTTCTGGGTGCTACGTACGACAATGGTGGCGGGGTAGTTGGGGAGGCGGTGGAGAACCTGACG
Source organism: Volvox africanus (assembly GCA_030268105.1). Lineage (NCBI taxonomy): Eukaryota > Viridiplantae > Chlorophyta > Chlorophyceae > Chlamydomonadales > Volvocaceae > Volvox > Volvox africanus. The sequence goes on from BSDZ01000078.1 coordinate 7,018,644, forward strand.
AATTTGGCGTCGACGTTTGCGGTGTTGGAGGTGAGGACATCAAGGAGATGATTTCGGAGCGCACTTATCAGAGAATGCAAACTTTGTCATCTTTTGACTTCTTTGTTACCCGCAACCTCAATCTTACATTTGTCTAATCCTTTTGCCTTTATGATACCCGCGAACCGTATTTGTTCTTCATTTCTTCTATCCTATTCCCGGCCTCTGCACACACCCCAGGTATCCATACGGGTACAGACTGCGTTACCGGACTTTTTGGTGCGACAAAGCACTTTCCTGGACGTCATCGCTAGGGTTATGAGCCTGGTAGGGGTGAGGGAAGAAGGGGGAAGGCGGGAGGTAGGCGCGGGTCGCGAGGGGGCGGGTGAAAGGCCCCGCTGGGGGGGATCCGTGTGTCACAAAGGGGCACAGGGGACACAGGGGACACGTACACGTGCGCACAGTGATGGCGAGAAGATGTGAAATAGCCCTGACGCGTCGGGCCATCGCAGTCCCCCTCCGACGGGCCGTTGATGAGCGCGTCCCCTCCCTTTCGGTACGGCACAGGACACAAGCATTAGATTACAAAAGCTGGCGGTGGCCCGAGTGTACGGCATGTCATACATTCCTTCCGTTGCAGTCGGCATATCGATCTCGCAGGTGGGGTAAATGGGCGATGTGTATGTGTGTGTGTGTATGTGTTGTGGTCGTACGTTCGGACCGCTTCAAGGACGTTGCTCTGCGGCCGGCCGGGTGGGGTTACCTGTGCGTTATTTGAGGTGTTCATGTTGCAACTGGTGACATGGATGTCGGTGCTGGCCCCGCGGGAGGAGCGGACCTGCTCCTTATCCAGGTAATGCTGCACTGCCTCTTCCCTCCCTACGGCTGATTTCCGGCCCGATCCACCCGCCCTGAGTGCCCCCCGCCCGTTGGCCGCTTCGTGGGGTCGTGGGGGCGCACCGGCCGTATGCTCAGGGGCTACATCAGGAGCAGAGCCAGGTGGTGGTCCGCTTCCTCGCCGCCAATGCCGAGGAGCGGAAGTCGTTCCGGGACGCAATGGAGGACGACGCCGACCGCGTCCTGACAGAATTGTTAAATGCGCAGTTTCCGGTGGAGCCGGGGGGGATCTCCTACCTCGTGAGTAGGGCGTGGTAGGGCATGGTATTGTCATGCAACTGTACAATACTATGTGATAACTGCATGGTGTTGTATCGTACTGCAAGGCGGGTCTCCATGCGCCAGGGGGTTTGTAGGGCCTGTTGCGCCTCTGGACCTCTGGAACGCGGTGGACCTCCACCCGCTGTGTGATACTGGGCAGACGACTCGATAGCGCTTGGCAAGTAGAGCAGTGGCAGTAATCGATCAATAGGGTGCCAGCGGTGCAATTTGTGAGCACATTTACGCATGCGAATATATCATAAAAGAAGGTAGGCACCACAATACTATACGGCTTAAACAATCGACCTTAACTTCCAAGTTTTCGGATAAGTATCCTTATGTTATTCATACATGGATGTTCGTCTATCTGCTAGCTTAACTCGCAATAAGGTTGCTGTACAATGGTCGACCCGGTCATCCCCTTGCGTTTCTTGTCCCCCACGCTGCTCCCCATGCTGTCTCCACCATGTCCTAACACACACCGGGCCTCCAGGGTGAAGCAGCAGTGCGTATTCCAGGCCCTCCGTCACCCCCTCAGCCACCCCTGCCGCCGCCCTCAAGCTCTTCGCCGTCTCTGTTACCACCTTCCAAATCTCGTAAGTGAATGATTCGTGCCCTGGTGCCCTGGTGCCCAAATAACCAGGTATAATTGCTAAGTCGACTGCAATCTGTCACAAGCTAAATCACATACGTTCATTTCTCCGCTACAGACCGAACGACGTATAGTTTCACAGGCGGTCCTCCTCTCTTCCACTTGCACATAAAACAAAGCAGGAGCCCTCCTGCACGTGTGCTTGTCCAAACAGGGGTGTGATGGTACCCCAGCATTGTATAAGGTACAATATGATAGCGACCCGTAAGCCGCTCCCTTGAGGAGGGAAATGAAGGGGGGGGATCCATCGCCCGAAAGATGATCTGAACCCATTTGACGATGTGCCCCTCTCAATCTCGGCTCCCTTGGGTTCCTTTTCCTTCATCCAACTTCAAATCGTGCGCCAACCTTCCGGCGCATAATGCCGACTACGCTCCCAATGCAGCTTCTGGTAAATCCAACGGACGAACCGGCAATGAGAAGGTGGCCCTGGGGGTTGGAGTCACCTTCGGCGTAATTCTGATGCTGATGCTCTTAGTCCTGGTTTACGAGATCTGGTCATCAGCAAATGCGAAGCAGGTGGGGCAATCCTCCAGAGGAAGGGTCCGTTGGTGCCTCACTGGAAGTGGGCCTTGTGGTCATACCTTAGGTAGCGAGGCCTGGAGATGAAGCAAGGAGCTCGGACTGCTGGGGAGCCCGCTGATGGGTGGACTGATGTGATGTTCCACCGTACATTATAGTATTCAGGAGCGGGGAAGGAATGCTTTGGGACCAATCATTTCTCTCTCCCTTCCCCCCTCTCTTTATTGTACGGGGTGATGGCCGCTGTGGCGGACACTATTCACAAGGGATGTCTCTATGTCTTGCATCTGCCGCATGTCACATCCCAAATGTCCGTGTGCTCTCCCTCCCTCTTTCCGATCCGACCTATTGTATAAACCCGCTGCTGGCGGTCACACATCTGCACCAGCAGAAGGCCAATGCTGAAGAGGTCCATTCCAACGAGCTAATGGGGCGGCTGACTAATACGCTGTTTTCGACCACAATTCTGAACCAACCGCCGAATGCTCGCGCCGGTTCCCCAACCGCGACCGCCTGCGGTAAGGCTAGCAGCACCGTAGGCGGCGGCGGCGCTGTCACCGCCCTGGCTTCAGCAGCGGACCAACGGCTGGCCGAGAAGCCCGCTCCCATGACCGCCGCCGTTGAGGCCCCCACGTCCTCTTCCGTGCCGGCAAATTTCCTCTATTCCATAAAGGCTCTCAATGGTGGGGGCAGCGGTGGGAAAGAAAGCCCGGAGATCGAGCCACAGGTCGCAATGGAAATGAGCAACATCGCTGACGGGCGTGAAGGCACCGCCGGGGACAACGCCGGAGAGCCAGCTCCTGCTGCCCATCCAGCACTGCCCATTACGGCGCCGTTTGCAACTAGCAGCTCAGGAGGTGATTCCGCTAAAGCTTGTGATGAAAGCTTGGACGGCCGTTTGGACTAGCAGTGATATCGGCGGCAGTGCCAATATAGCGAAATGTAGGTGACATTGAATTCCGCTGCTTCTGCTTCTCTCCCTTCCCAGTCACCATGGCCGGGTCCCGCTATGAGGCGCCTAGGACGTAGTGACCAAAAGCAGTGCTTGTCCTGTCCAGCAGCAAAAGGTTCCATATACTCTTCAGGAAGATATTGTATGGAGTTGTGTTGGAAACAGAACAGAAACGGATTTGTGGCCTCGTCCCGTCCCGGCCCCGCCGGCCCCCCTCTCCACATCCGTCACCCAACACTACTGTGAAGGAATTCGGATCATCGGGTTCTGGCATCTAACCCAACCCCCCAAGCAATGCTTCCCGCCCCAGCTCCCTCCGTTAGGAGGTGTCCAGCTATTCCTGGCTGTTGATACTTATATTAGGTTTTTGATATTGCAACGTGTTTACTGCTTACATAAATGGCCTTCATCGTCAATTTGGAAACGCAACAAACATGCGTATATCATGTCATGGTGCAGGACAGCGCTGTACTTGGCTTCCAGTGCTATAATCTGCATTATGAACACACCGAAAATAAAGGTCACGCTCGTAAAGACAACGATGCCACTGTCACGAATGATGAAGGGAACTCGACCCATTCCTCTGGTAGCCACTTGGACTGGGGCAAGTGGCTACCTCCACAATCTTAGCGACGTGGTGCCACAGCCCCCAAACCCACAGCTGCAGGTTGCCCCTGCGGCCTGCGCGGAAGCAGGAGGGGGAAAAGGGAAGGCAGATGAATGGGGGGGGGGTTGCGCGTGGTGATAAAGACCGGAGCTGTACAGGGATGGAGGGGCGTACGAATTGGCGAGATACTACTACTCTACTACTCTGAAGTATGTTATATCACCTGCCCCTGCGAAATTGGACATGCAGATGGTACCAGGAGGCGACACTGGCGGGATTAGCCGGGAAATAAGATTAGTCACGCAAACCACGCAATAGCGAGAACCTCTCCTATAGATTTCGCTTTCCCGCGTTAGGCCGTTCTGTCACAATACGCCGATTGGCCTACGGTTTGGCGGACCTGCTCCAGAGTGAGGGCTTGCCGAGCGCGCGCTCATTATTATTAGTCACTTTTCCGGTAGGTACAGGGAGTTGGAGTTGCTACCTATGTTACCAACTCGCATATGTGCATAGGAAATATCACATATATAATGCATATATATATATGTGTGTGTGTGTGTGTGTGTGTGTGCGCGCGCGCGCGCGCGTTGTGTATCGCGCAAGAAGGAAGCCAACGACGCCTCGTCTTGCCTCTGCCAGGGGGCCCGGGACAACTGCCAACACGTCCCTGTGCCCCCCGACGATGGAGAGCCTTCAAGCCTAAAGCTGCATGCATGCATGGTTGCATGCATGGTTGCGCCGACCGCTGTTTGCTTACATACGGTGCACGCTGGACGTGCGCCATCATGCAGCCAAATGCGGACAGGCAGGCAAAGCAATGCCCAGCCTTTAGCTACGCAGCAGTGCAATCCAAACACATTATTCGTGCCGCCCAGAATAAATTTGAACCCCATCAGTACCATTTCCAAGCAAGCAAGCTGACAAGCAACGAGGCTCTATTTGTCCCCCTTCTTCGCACGCATAGTAGCCCTTGTGCTGCATTACGTCATCAGCAATGTATGAATTGACGGATGACGCCCCGACTCATAAACCATAATAATATTGGGTGTTACTAATAAGCAAGGGTGAATGTAAGGGGTTGCCCTTTTTTTGGGCGGGGCCCCGGCGCGAAGCGCTCTGGGGGGCCCCGCCCTGTGGGGGGCCCCGCCCATGTCCGTCGGTCTCTCTGTAAGAATGTGACGGACCAAACATAATATCTTGCCCAGTGGAAACGCGATATTGGTCACATATTAAATTCTATATTGCAAGGTATCTTCATTTTGGCCAATAACAATCGTATGAGTACAAACAAGTTTGTCAGTCTCCTTTGACCCCGGTCAAGGTCACATCAACGCCTCTCGGCCTAAATTCCATTCCAAAAGTTGCCGCGTCTCTCATAATGGAATTCTGGCATGAAGGCGTGAAATGAATCGAACAACCAGTTTGGGTGACTAAGCTGCTCTCACAGGCATGGCGATTTGCCACCAGCAGGTCGACGAATTTGCTTACAGTTATCTACAAAAGATGTAACGGTAACGTTGTGCACAATTAATTTAAGCCAATTCTCGGGGCAGGAGAGTTCCACAGTGCCGACATGGAGCTCCATGCTGTGGAGTGAGTTGCTGAAACCGCAGGCATTTCGGAGATACAGCTTATAGCTTTACATCAGTAGTACTGGCGACACTCTAACACTTAACGTCCTCGCCGTTCACTTTGGAGATGATGCAGCATTTGCGGTCTGCCGTACTGGCCATCGATGCGGCATGCACCCGGGATTTCATTGTGAAGTGACCGGCCTGTACGGATTGTGGGGGCCCCCGCCCTTTTTCCGGCTTCGAGGAAACCTGCACCCTACCTGTCACCCCGCCCTTTGTTACGCCGCACAGCAGGAACAAGTAAACATGCCCCCCCCCTTCTCTCGCTTGTACCCCGCCGAGCAGTTGTCGTTATTCGACAACTCATTCTAACATTATTGATTCGTACATACGTTCTGCTTACTTAAGCCAATAAAAAAAGAAGCCGCCTTTAATGCCGCCTTTGATGGTGACCAGATGGCAGTGCATATAGATTTAGTTTACACTGCCTTGGTGATGTCCGAATGAATGTTGTAAGATTTCAATTGGCTGGCTGCTGGAATCTGTCCTCGCCCTTTTAAATAGGTATTTATTTTAATTTTGTACAACATAGGAATGGCTCTACCAGCGCTCCGTAGCCTCCTAGCGTGCAGCATGGGTCTGCTGCTGCTGCAAGGCGTCTTGAAGGCCTCGGCTGTTACCCAGCTCACCGACTTCATGTTTTCCAAGTCCATTGTAAACCATGGCGACTTGGCGATGTATTCCAGGGTTTTCGATAAACTCAACACCAAGAGCTGCTTGAGTATTGTGGCGATAGGTATGTGGGGGAACCGTGGGGGCGGAACTAACACGACCTGAGCGCAGCATGCAAGTTGCGTGGGTATGACTCATATGCATATATCCATGCAGGCACGATTTCTTTGCCGCCGGCGCTTAAGGAAGCATACTCATAATTCATATGTTTGATGAAGGGTTTGTTCAATTAGTACTTTTCATTACAAAATAGGTTCGTTCGCGGGGTTCACTGGAAGGCTTGATAGCGGGACTAGGATGGGACGTTTCGTGAGTGCATTTCATCTTTTCGTGAGTTAATTTTACGTGGATTCGTGGTACTGAGTTTCAAATTGTCCATCACTGCATCCCAAGTTATGTTTTATTACTGCATGCCATTTACGTAATAATGGACATGCGAACAAGTCGTTCAGGGAGCTTGCGGTATTTAAACTTGGGTCTTTACTTCTAGTTTCGATTTCCTAACCTAGACGTTTGCCTGTGGGGGGACCCTTGCTTAGCGGTTGCTAGGTACCCCCCGGAGAGCGCGGGACAACAAGGAAAATGCATTTTCAGGAAAAACATCACAGGATTTCAACCACGCGCGAGACCAATAAGCACAAGCATGTTTAAGCGAGTATAGTTGTAATCTTTCTGCGCAACTTAATCCGAGTGCCGAGCTACACCATGCCTGATTAATGCAAGTTGCCGCATCTCAGTTGCTGCCGCGGCAGTTCCCGGTGTAGAAAGATACAACAACGGGTACTTCCATGATTCATCTATATGATACATTAACCAACGGGGGTTGTTGAATACAGGCTCTGGATGGGTTACTTCCTGCGGTCCGGCGCGTGCCAGGCGATGACTGTGGCCCGTTCGCTCCCCGTTGGATGAGATTGACATCCCACCCATCCATCCATCCAGACAGTCAGCCTCAATATAAATCGCTCGCTACACCCACCGCGCGGCCCTTCACTTGGGACAATTCGCAGGTGGCAGTGTGACTCACGGTAATTGGAACCACACTCTCATTCCGGTCAACCTCCGCTGGCCTGCTCTGCTCGGGGATTTACTGAACGCCAGGTTCCCCTGCAACAGTAGCGTGGGCCACGTCGTTCAAAATCATGGACGTGGATCCACAACTCCCGGCCTGTGGATTTCGACGCTGACGGGGCAACAGGAAGTGTGGTTCCAAGGCGTCGACCTGGTCATCTTTGAGACGGCGGTCAACCAGGCGGCAGAACGCGAGCAAGCCCAGATCGACGCGGAGATCCTCATGTCTATGGTTACCAAGCAGTCCCGACGGAACATGACGAAGTCTCAGCTGGAACAGGCGACAACGAGTAGTGGGCACTTCGTCAGGGGCTTCACCGGCACTGCGGCCATGTGGCTGGTAGCTTCCACGCGCCGATACGTGCCCGTGTGGTGAGCTTATTATAATTCCTCATAACGTACGGATGGAGGGGTCAAGTAAACGTATTGGCATGGTATTGCAGGCAGTAGTATCCCATCATCCACACTCACTGTGGCTTGTGACCTGCGCAACACGTCACTTTCACAGGACTGGGGTGCCGCACGAACGAATTTCTGATGCGATGTACGCCCAGCTGCCAGTCGCCCAGCATCACGGCGTGCCAATAGTTTCAGGTGAGCTGAACGAACATGGATGGGTGGGGGTATTGTCGTACTCGACGGCAATATGTAGCTGGATGTTGTCTCACCAAGTGACGTAATGTTGCTTGGCTCGCTTGCTGCTCGTCGTCCACCGCACATGCCTGCCCCGCCCGGCTCTATGTATACGCCGTACGTTCGTTCCTATCAATTTATCAACCGAAACGGCCCGGCAAATACTGTCACGGAACATGAACAGACAACCATCCATCTGCGCCTGCATGGGCCCGTCTGTACCCCTCGACCACTGCTCGCAGCCATTGACGCCCTGGGGCCCTTCCCAACAACGAAGCTTCAGGCCTGGTTCAACCAAACCTGGTATGAAGGAGACAAGATTCACCCTAGCCAGCGGGGGCACGTTCTTTTGGCAGACCTGGTGTTTGATTACTTGAAGATGGCCTACGAGCACACAAGACTCCTCCAAATGTACGACCTGCCCAAGGATTACATTCCCCGGCAATCCCTGTTCCTCAGTCAAGACATCCTCGATCTATTCCTCGACCAAACCCCAACCACGATAAGCCTGACACACATGCCGGACATCGTGAAGAGGTTTGTGACGCCCTGCCGAGGCTGGTGCGCGTACGACGACGTACCCGAAAAGATTGGCTTCATTTCGAACGAAGCGGGGACAAGTTGTGTGCTATCACTCCAACCAGCGGAGGTTAGCGGACTGGGCGTCGGAAAGGCGCGCGTGCTGATGTACAAATCCTACGAAAACATGGGTGTGTTTAAGATGACGGTTGTGCAGGGCCGGGCGGGGTTGAATGGCACGTGTGAGGGCGCTTATGATCCCAACGCGCCTGTGCTGGGGTCCATGATTGTGGATTCCATGTGGAAGGAGCGGGCGTCCTTGGCAGAGGTTGCTGTCATGCAGTTCAAGTTGCCGCCAGCTTCCGACCGGTCGGCATGCTTGCTGGTTCATCTATATGTAGTTGAGGCCAATCCTAAGCGGTTGAAGAACAAGGTCAAACTCCTTGGTATTTCGTTCTTTTAGATAGCAGCGGAGCCTGCTGGTGGGTATGAGTGTAGATGGGAGGCTCGTCAGGGTGCTGATTGCGGATGTAGTTCACAATGGCGCGGATAGATTCTGTGTGTGTGTGAGTGTGTACATGCTTGCAGGAGATTGCATGGAGGAGGGAGGGGGCGAGTAAGACGCACTTTGCGGGATGTGAGGGAGCTGATGGAGCTCCAATGATGTGAGGCAGCAAAGTCCTCATGAACACCTACGTGGACTTGGTAGTTTGATGGAGTGAGGAGTGAACTTCGAAGTTGAACTTGACGTGATGTACCCCTTTTTGTTTGTCTTACGTATGGACCCCACCTGACAAGGTTGGCGTGCAGTCAGTGGTATCCCTCGCTCTGGGGCTTGAGTGATGTCCCAATTACCCAGCTGTTCCAATTCATAACTGTACAAACAATGGATGGTTGGACTTGTACTTATTAGCATGGCTACCTGACCTGTATGTGCAGGGGATGCCCCTCCGGTATACGAAGGACAGCCCACGTCACCTGTACGGCACGTGACCGGCTTGGTTCGTTGATGGTCGCCTCCATCGTAATCATAAAGCACCCTAAAGCAAAGTCCCTATTACAGGACCTTCACACAGCAGCTGGCATGCATCCATCTCTGGTGCTGCTACCTATACGTAGTAGTCGCTTGCCTGTTCCATGGTAAAACAAAATGACCGTAACCTGTACCCCGATGTACTCTCCCTCTTTCTTTAAAAGCTATTGGCACCCCTTCCGCCAGGCACGCTCCCAGACACAAGGAACAAGCCTTCACCCAGCTTGCCTTTCTTGCTTAGGATCCCGAAGTTAACGGTGTCACACCAAATTACCGTCCACTAAACACACTGACTCAGTGTCGTCCACCTTGCTGCTCTCCTCCTCCAAGTCACTGACCTGGGTGTCTAGGGCCTCCGCTGATGGAGAGGGAGAAGATACTTGGTCTGGGGCCTCATCTTCCTCCTTGCTATCTGGGGCATCTGGAGCCTCTTCCGACAATGATGAAGATGGCAAATCCGCAGCTCTAGAGCTTCCTCCTCATCCGGTGACGTTCTGGTGCTGTACTTCGAAGGCTGCTGTGGATCCACGTGCAACTCAGGGGCTGACGGAGATCGCTGAACCCGTGGGGGAAGTCATAATCCAACCTTCCCTGCATTTATACCATGCGAATGGCCGAATATCGATGATTGGTTGTCGACTAACCACTGTGGTCGTCGCATTTCTCACACTTATGCGTTCATCATGCCAGCATTGAAATAATAATATCGCAAACATTACTAAACAATTCATGCCATTTTAATGCTCCTGCCTCTGCTTATCCAATTTCCTAAGCCCTTGGTTGAGTGCGTGGATATCCTGTCCGGTTCTGGGTGTGAACGTCAATGTCGTAAATCGCTAGCTTTCGAAAACCGCCACTCCCCGGCGTTACAGCTCTGCAACGTCGCTGCTACCGTAGAACGACCACTTCCCTTCACACCATTTTTGTCATAGTGGCAACCTAAGGATGCAGGGGCGCGAGGCTCTAAAAAAGCTAACCTTGGCCATACGATGCCATGCTAGCGTTCACACCGCACTGGGCACATACACCGACGGCGCAACCCCAGCTGGTGCATGTTTAAGATGATACGACTGAGAGAAGATAATGCTGTCCGACCCTAACGAGGAGTCTGGCATCCGGGTGTCCTAGAAGACGGTGCAACTTAATGCAGCTTAATATAGTGGTGCACTGTAGTGCGCCGGAAGGTTTGTGAGAGGCATGCAACGTAATCATGGAGGGCACATATCCTGGTATAAAAGGACGGTTTACGTTTTATGCGGGTGGCACGGATGATTAGTTCAAGTATCTTCAAGCGCGCTTCACCAGTCAAGACCTCTTCTTCTGACTTCTTTTGCGGCGTAACCCGGATCACCGGATCTCGACAGCGCCATTCATTGCGTGTATAGTAAAACCACCTGGTAACCCATACCAACCCACACTAGTGTGGCCCATATGCCCGAACATACTGAGGAGACGAGCAGACCCAACAAGACACATGCACGCACCGCACAAGAGGGCAGACACTTGACGCAAAACTCGTACTATTACCACTAGTGCCTGCTAATGCCACCATCCCGGTCACCATTCGGGGATGTACCTAGGCCGGGGAAAACATTTAACAGGGCGTCCAAGGACTTCTCAAATTTCTGTTGAGGCAATATCATTGACGGCTGTACTGGAGCCTCCAAATCAGGCGCCTTCACGGTCTGCATGTTACCGCCCGCTTCCTCCTCCTCATCCGTTGCCCCCCTGACCCGTGGGGTAGTATCTCGCCGGAAAAGGCGGCGAACCGTTGCGACCTCCTCCTCATTATCATCATCATCCCCGGCCACGTATTGCGCTGTCTGCGACTCCCTTGATGCCGATGGCTGCGCTTTGGGCTTCGAATTACTGCCCAGGATCTTAATTAGGTCTTGCTCAGCTTCTGCCATGACGCTGTGGCGGCGACCTTTGCTGCTAATGCTGCCACCACCGGTCTCATGGGTGGACCTCACCCCAACGCCTTCCGGCAATTTAACATTTGAATCCTCATCCACTTCTTCCCCCACCACCGGAGCCAAAGCCGCAACACCTACTGTTTTGCCGCGGTTCTTCAGCGGCTTCAGTGGCACCACTGCTTTTGGAGGGGGGGGCGGCACAGGTACCCGCCGTCCTTGCAGTGGATACGAACGCGGTGTCTGCGCCGCCGCTGCCGCCATTGCCGCCGCCGCCCTGGCGGCAGCAGCCGCGTGTTCATCTCTTAGTCGTTGGTCCTCCAGAAACAGTGATTCCAGGCCCATCACTTCCGCTGCCTCGTCATCCGCCTGCTCCGTCTCACCCTCCTCTAATCGATCGGGTTGCCGAGCTTGCTGACTTTCCACAGTTCCCGCCTCGCGCTTCCGAGCTGCATCCAGGGCCGCAATGCCTATGCCAGTGACATCGGCCAAATTAGAGCGGGAAGGAGGGATAGGGCGGGAAACATGTCTTGCTTAGCAGCGTCAAGAGGGACACGGCCGCAGTCGAACTGTGCAGACATATTAAATGCCGACGCGTAGGAGGCAACTTCCGTGCTCGCCTGGACGAAATTGCTTGGATGCTAAGTAGGGATGTCGTTGACACGAGCCGGCCACAAAAGCAAAATGCTGCTTCCACACGCGCTTACTTCACCGCAAATACCGCATTTGCTGTCACGCCAAGAGAAATGGGCGCACCGCCTCCACATACTTGCGAAATACACACAAGTGGCAAATGTGCCATCGCAGCCTCCTGCACCAATCCACCCTACATACCCTGCTGCACGCACCTGCCGCCACCAGCCGCTCGAAGTTCGCTGCGTCCAACTTGCCATACCGCAGCACATAGGCGTCGTACGCTGCTGTATCGATATCCCCAGCCACTCGGTCCATTGGCCCCAGGAAGCGGCGGCTGAGCGACAGCAGCCGAGCTGCAGCTTGTGTGTGAATTTCGGAGCCAGGTAGCAGCTGCAGGTGTGAACGGCGGTTACGGACGATTGGGCACGGATGGAGCAGTGAGTGAAGGATATTGATATTCAGTGCTCTCTGCGGACAGTACTAGAGCTGCATCCGTCACAGCGCCCAACACGTCGCAACGGGTTACTTACCGCTGCATAGTATGGTAAGCTGCCGCCGTGTATCCCAAATCTTTGCCTCGTAAGAAGCAGAGCATGGCGCAGCAATGAAGCAAGCCCAATCTGCTTACACTTGCTTGGTATATTGATATATCCCGCGTATGCTGATTTGCTAGTTATGGTTAGTTCCAACAAACCTCCCTCCCCGCAGCTGACTGTAGCTCCACCCCACGCATGTCCGCATGCACCTGCGTATGCCTCATGCTCATTCACACACGCAGGGGGTACATGAAATACATCGCATCACAGCGTATCGACCCAGCGGCCTCATATGGTCACCCGCGTCACACCGCGTACCTGCGCCACAACGTCCACATACGACGCCAGGCTGCCTATGAGCTCCGCCACCGCATCTGCCTGCTGCTCTTCGAAATCCGAGTCGCCCACCACCACTTTCTTTACCCCTGCACCGGCATCACCGCCAACCGGGGCAGTGGCGCCCATGCTGCTGGCGGGCACAGCAACCGGCGGCTCAGGCGGCCAGTGCCATCCGGGACCAAGGTCCATCCCCAGCCATACAGCCCGGTAGGCCAGGGCTGCGATGGCAGCAGGGTAAGGGTTGGGGACCGGAGTAAGAAAACTACACTCCACGAAGACAGCAAGCTTTATGTTAGGAGTCCGCTGGGGTCATTTTCACAGGGATCCGCGGTTGCAAGATTCGATAAAGCCCGGCTGAGAGCTCGGTGCGTCCCCTACCTGCTCCCCTACCTGCTCCCCTACCTGCTCCCCTACCTGCTCACAGTCCCAGGTCGCAGAATTTTGGTCGCGCCTTCGCTGCAGCGGTGCAGCAACTTCGACAGGGCGGATCCTTCCAGGCGTTCTTCCGCAGCCATGGGGAACCGGGGCAATGGTGGTGCCCAGAACCGCACTCTCTAATGTTGTGCTGACCGTCATAACAGCTCGCATACTGTTAAGTCTATCTCCCGCTGTATGGGCTGGGGTCCTTTCCGTCCTATCCACGAACCCACCAACTGCCATCTCACCCTTCAGCAGTGCTTCATTTAATGGCAGCATGCCGCCCAGCAGCCACGCCTCCGCCGTCGCGCGGTTAACAGGGCCCAACTCATGAATCGCCGTCCGCTGCTGTGTCAGTGCCGTACCCTTGCCTCCGGCCCGCCTTTTTTTAGCCGCTGCAGGTGCTAACGCGCTGCCACCGCCGGCCCAGTCTTTGTCCTCTTCGCCAGCAGTACTGGCGAGCCCCGACCCGCCCATGGCCGCCGCCATCATCGCGCCCTCGCGCCCTGACGTTAGGTCCACCTGTTCCCCCAGCAGCTGCACGGAACTGGACAGCTGAAGCACGGCTGCTTGCAGCGGTTGCAGAGCCAGGGTCAGTGACCCCAGATCCCGAACTTGCAGGGCCTGGGCTCCAGGCAGGGGGCGGGCATGGGCAGGTCCCATACCCCGTGACATTATGGCATAATGGCGTTAAATGAGCTTCACGTCTTTGTATATTACGAAGTTAAAGTGAGGAGGGATGTCACATCCGACCTACCTACCTACCATACATACCTACATACATATCACGTGATGTAGTGGCAAAAGAAAGGAGCGTTTGAGCGTTTGAGCAGTGTAAATTACATGCAAAGCAAGGACGGAGGAAGAATGGGCGGAACAGGGGCTAATGATGGACATGGGCCATGTGACGTTAGTAACGGCAGGCAGCGGTTGAAACTGCAGGCGGCTGCATTTGGAGGGCCTGACTCTTGGAGCTGAATCACTAATCTGGATTTGAATACGATCACAGGCCATCCGCCCCGTTCAAGGTTCAAGGCATGGACAGGGTGCAGATAGATTGATGCAATATACCAGGGTAATTTGCCTCCCTCCCAGGAACCACTTCGTACTGAGCAGTGCTCAGGCTCTGACATATCGTCCCCCGAGCCACACGGGCATGTTGCCGATAAGACCATACTATTTGCATAGGTTACACTCCAAAGTGTCTCCCTTGCAGTTGCCCCAACAAAATTACCAGCCACAACGACGAACGGTGCACAGCGCCCACTCAATTCCCTTCGTTTCCAGCCCCATCCTAGCGATAAGATCCGTACGGCATACCTGCCCCAGCCCCATCCGCACCTCCTCAATTACTTCCAGCGCCTCCTCGCTCTCCCTCTCAGCATCCGAGTATAGAAACGGCAACGACAACGACTCCGAGGACTCCATCTGGCAGCGCGCACAGCTACATTGACAGATCAAGCAACAGCAGGATGCAAAACCCACGGGAAGTTACTGATGCATGTGCAAACAGCCCGTGATGCGCCGGGTGGTAACTCAACGGAGGGTGTCTGCCCTGGCGACTCGGCAGACACCCACGGCGGAGGCTGTCGATATTCGTAAATGAAGGTAGCATGAAGGAAGTCAAATACGTGGTGCCGGATGGCACGCCCAGGGAGGAAGGCGATCAGCAGGAAGGGTAGTCCTTGCAATGTCTGGTCCCCGAGCCCCGTACCACTTAAGTGAAGGTGAAAATACATTAATGGCCTGTCGTTTTTTATTTAACGCTATGTCACCAAAACCAAACAAACAAATGCCTTTTCAGGGAATTCCCTTGATGATTTACTTAGATAATGGGCCAATAGCAAAAAGTCTGGTTTTTCATCGCACCCTGGTGTGCTCACCGGCAGGCAAACTGGTACATCTCAGACAGCTGTTCTCTGCGCTCCTGGAAAGGCGCCAGCGCACCCGGCGAACCTAGCCAGTTCAGAAGCACCTCTCGGCCTTGCGGAATGCGGCGAGTTGCGCGAACCTACAGGTGCGGGGCCGCTGCACAAAGTGAGTTCAGCCAAAAGGAGGGTGGTAAATGTGATAGAACAAAAGAACAACAATACCACCTTCATACAGTACAGACATAAGGGCTGGGAGATCTGCTTATAAGCAGCATGCCGTTGCGCCTACCACCAGCCGGTCTTGCAACAGGACTGTCGCAGCGTTTGGGGCGCAGGAGTGATTGATCAGCGCCACCTCCGGCCATATGCCCGCCACTGACATCAGGGGCCCAGATCTGTGATCAACGAAACAGGGGGAGGACGGGTGTGAATGTAAGGAAGCCCAAACCCCCCAATAAGGCATAGTTAGCAGCTAGTTGACGTGTCGTGGTCAGATGCAGGTGATTTATAAAGGAAGCTTTATAAAGCAGATGAAGAACTGGTGAACATGCGGCAAAACGAATAAGCAGGCGCCACATATATGAGAACGGACTACAATGCGTTGTACAAATTGGTGTAGAAGTGGAAACCGCGCCCCGTGTTTCCGAACCTTCCGGAGATCTATCTTCCTTTAGTCCACACATCGCTCCTAGGCACCCCGTAGACACCCAGGACCCAGACTGGCGGGGCAAGTCGCCGCAAAGCCATCAACCACCGCCGCCGCTATCCACGCCCGCACCGCGCAATCGTCGCCGCACCGTCCTGCGTCCCCTCCGCCAACAAGTTGAACTGCAGGAGTGACATCACCCGGGGCTGCGTCCAAACCACGGCCCCCGTTCCACGGCTGCTATCGCCAGCGCGGGCTTTGGCGGCAGTGGCCGGTAACCTGGCCCTGGGTGTGGAGAGCAGATCCTGCTGCTGGCCCCTCCAAGAGACCAGGTCGACGGATGGGCGGGCGGACGCGGACCGCGGAGCGCCCCAATATAGGGACCCCAGCGCAAGGCCATCAGCGACAGCGCCGGCACCAATCTCCGCTTCCGTCTGGGTCTGCCCGCTAAATGACGTTGACGTTGATGCCGCAGCTGCCCCGCCGGCGCCAGGGGACGGGCTCGGGACGCCGTCAGCCAGGCGGAGCAGCCGCAACGCTTTGGCAACCAACGGTTGCAACTGGAGGGGCAAGCAGTGACCCGTGTGTTGTCAACAGCGGTCGGGTTCGTGTGCCTCAGCACAATATGAACACATGCAGCACGGACGACCAAATACTCATGTATAGGTGCACAGGAGTTGAGTATATTGAATATATCGCTCAATGTTAACCTTAAACTACGGGTTATGGGCTCCAAGGTGCGCATGGGATGAGGGGTGAATCTACTTCCGATAAACGACGTTTTAATGATTTCTTGGTGTTAATAAAGTAGCGCACATCTGCACAACAACCGCCTTACCGGTGGCAGCTCTCCCGCAGACCCCATCTCGCACAGCACCGGCAGGGAGACCAGCAATAGCTGGCCCGCTGCTATATCCTCATCCGCCACCAAACCATAGCCCCGTCCTGACTCGCCGGTCGGGCCGGGTGCAGGGGCCGGGTGGGGCAGGTAAGGTACGTTGGCGGGAAATGCACGTGCTTGGAAAATGAATAAGGGCACCACAGCCCTGAGGCTGTGAACGCTGCCGGCCATAACCACCTGAGTGCTACGGGAATATACCCTTAAGTAGTGAGGGCTGACCGCGTAGTCATAGCCAGGTTTACCCGGCATCCACGCAAACCCAGACGACCGCGAAGTGCTAAGGAAAGAGCAACAAGTGAGCCCGCTGGGGTGAAGTTGAATCGGTCGCGTTAGGCCCCCCCCTTTACGCATACCTGGAAGGCGTTGGACCTTAACAGATCCGATGAATGGCATTGGCAGCGGAGTGCCTGGGGAGTATGATCGCTGCACCGCCGCTTCCGCCGCCTCCAGAAGCTCTCGCCGCTCTCGAGCGAGATCCCGATGTTGTTCCTGATCCCGCCTGCGCGCCTCGGCCTCAGCTGCTGCATCGGCCTCGATCACGTCCAGGTCCGGATCAGGTTCCCAAGTGTAATCCACCAGGTTTCCCTCCGCCTCATCCGAATCCTGTCCTGACTTCTGGTTCTGATCGCTCCCTGTTGGCCGCTTCTGCCGCCCCATTACTTGCGAAAACGATACGGACTGAGGCAGGCTGCCATCCTGGTTGACTTTGGGACCGGTGCCGCTGGCAAAAGATGCCATCGTGGCAGCAGCGGCAGCCCCAGCCGTGGCTACGATATTGGCTGGATGCGTCGTCGCCCGTGGGGTGTGCGATGTGGCACGGCCTGAAGATGAGAATGTAGGGGATGACGAACGGGTTGGCGACCTCGCACTTGCCATTGAGCTGCTTCCAGGAACGGTTACATTGCCACTGGCCTTTTTGTTCCCGGAAGCCCCGAGCCATGCTGTCACCGCAGAAGACGGCCTTGGTGGCCCCCGGGCACTTGTAATCGGATCCACCGATGTAAAATCGCGAGGTAATTTGCTACTGACGCCCTCTATGCCGCTGCTTGAGGTGTCCCTGCTTGGCTCGCCTCCTTGCACTGCTTTATTTGACCGAGGCGAAGGGCCGATGCCGCTAGCAGCAGAACGACCAGCCAGCCCTGGCGGGCGGACAAATGTCACAGCTGGCGGCGCCGAAGAGCTGCCAGAAGGTCCAACTCTATTGGATGCGCGGCGGCTAACGGCCGAAGGTGATCCTGATGCTGAAGGCGATTGGGGTAACGGGTTCTGAGGATGTACTACTACCACAGGCCCACCGTCTGGAGTGGCAGCGTCCCTGTGGCTACCCGTTAAATCATCGGAGGTGACAGCGACTGCCTCCACAGTTTCCAGCGTCTGATTCTGTTGGTGCTGGTGCTGTCGTCGCAATCCAGCTGCACCACTGTTTTTCCGCGCCTTCGACGCAAGGGCTGCGCCCCACGAAGGGGCTGAGCTTCTGGTCTGCAAGTCGCTGGCATTACCTGGGTCAGAAGTCGAGGCGGATTGCTTGCTTGCAAGGAGCCGATGTACGGTAGCATAGGAAAGGGGGGTTCCAACCCTCGCGATCGGCCAGCCGGGGGCCCCTGTCGGCGTGCCCGGCGGCGCAGTGTCCACAACAGAATGACTTGCCCTGTGATTTCGTATGATGTGCATAGTAGCCGTTAAATGATACTAGTGCCCTTGTGGTATCTGCATTCGAAGTATGAAAAGAGTTGTCACCACAAGGCCACTGTTTTTACTACTGTGAGAAACTTTAATTTCGAACATAAGTTTGGAAGCATTACTCGTTAAGGCTGGCGCAAAGGTATAACGAAAACATGAAGGGTTGACGTTGCTGTTTACAGCCGATCCACGTCGGCAGGATTTGCAAACCGTCATGAGCAGGTCGCGTATGACCAACGCTATGTATCAGGCTGTTCTTCTTCATATACACACGAATCGGATCCATTTCAAACGCCCGTGTATTTGGGCACATACACGCCCAACCAGGGCTTTTTACCGTCACGAAGTTTTGCTCTACCTCGATCCTCACTTGTACACTCGCCTTTAAATAATTGTCAAGATGACGTGCCGTTAATGTTGAGCCCTACAGCTAGCCGCGCAAGCCGCTGAGGCAGCACGGTTGAGCCAGAGCAGCGCGTTGACACCGGCTTACAAAAAAAGCGGACCGGAGCGACGGATATAGCCAGTATAAAGCATGGCAGGGAACCTTCAGGTTTTGTTCCAGTCTCTACCGCCAGCGCGCAAGCGCCTTATTGCGGTCAGTACTGGGCATTGGCAGCCCAGTACTTCCGTCGGGGTCCATCAGTTGTGAATTCACCTTGTGGAGTCAACCTTATGCCATAAAACAACGACGCATAGTATTCAGCCTGCAATTACGAATACCCGCTGCACATGCCTGTCAATCCTGCTGTGCCCACCGCAGGTAGCGGTCCTTGCAGGGGGCATCACTATTGGCGCCCAGGTGTGAAATGGAGACGCACCTTGCAAACTATATTGGCGTAACCAACCTTGCCTTACCTTACCTTGCCTTTGGATTGCCGGGGGGTTGTATCTAGGAAGGGGGCCTGACTTTCTTGCATCCGGGGATAGCCCGTATTTTTAACTGCTACCATCTATGAGCGTGGGCCTGTATTCACCTATCATTGATTGGCAGACATTTTCGGCGATCAGGCGGACTAGCCATTACGGAAATGGATGGCCTACCTTTGCTCTACGGGAATATGCGGAAAGCTGCGACCCATGTATCCCCTAATTTAACCTTTCAGCAAAGCATGACTTGGCCTGTTCCGTATCGTTCTGCCGGGGTATGGCAATATAATTCCGCGCTCGGCCTTCCAAGTTCGCCGGCCCATGCTTACGCAGGTCCGCAAACTCGTACATCACACGCAGCGGGAGCAGCGGGCCCTATGCGCGGAGGTAGAAGCAAGTCGTGGGTCGAGCGGCACTTCCCGACGTGTGTCGGGATCGGTACGGATTGCGGTAGACAAGCGCTTTCTGCGTCGCCTGTTGCGCATCTTGTCCATGTGAGTGCGGTGGGTCGGGAGCATGCAGTGTGTGCAGTTAACTGTCAAGCAATTGACTGGATTTCGGATTCTCGCGGCAGGATGGGTCAAATATGCCTGGCAAGGTTTGCATTTTACAATTGAAGGTGAAGACCGCGTGCCGACTAGGGGATGTTGTTGAGGGCTGTTGACAAGTTGGCGACGTATCTGGATGACTGCCACGGTGCCCTCGTCGTAACCGCTCGGGTCCGCATTACTAAACTTGCGATGGCCGTTCTTTTCCGTCACACCCTCATCCAAGGACGACGTTCTGCCCAGTTGTACTGGCCGGTTCGCATCGCCTGCATGGTTTCTGTAGCTCCCCCTCTTGGCTTGCCCATGAACACGGCGTGTTGCTATTACACCAATGCCATTTCCGCGCAGCTGTGTGCCATCCCCATGGAGTCGCGAGGCGGGCCTTATCCTAGTCCAGGGATGCCTGTTGATCAGCCGTACCCTGTTGACTGACTACATCAGCCGGATTGAGGGCTACTGCGGAAGCACGCTGGTAGGTGGCTTGGGGCATATGAGTTGTAGGGTCAGATTGATTGTGTTAATGATGACATATTGATGGTGGGAGGTGATGATGATGGTGTGTATACATAGGAAGAAACGTGACTCTATGCTTTCAAGCTGAGTGGACGTGGAGGAAGCCTAAGAGCTGACCCGCAAGTGGCCTTCAGCCCGCAGTGCGTGCGATGCCAGTCGACAACAAAGGAGCCGGCCACAATAAGCCATGAGCCGGCCATTTTCAAAACACGTACCCTAGCTTGTGCCCCCGGGGTGAATATCTAATGTTTTTAACGCAAATCAGTATTCAGTGTTTTAGTGTCTGGCGTTTCGTAGTGGTTCGTTTGTGTTGCCGGTATTTTTCTCAGGCCAAAGGTAAGAAGAAGCTAGGACGAGCAAATCCCAAATTTTCAACCCCTGATGTTGGTTGACTTCCAGCGACGGTCGGCCTGCAAGTTGCTCTCCCTCATGGGCTGCAATATGTCCGCATCTTAACCCCGCCTCCGACCCACTGAACACTCGTATTCCTGCCTTCCCTCCATTTGTCGTTTGCAGGTGAGCCAGCAATTCGACAAGTTTTGGCGCTCTCTTGGGGCCTTCGCGGGCATCGGTGTCCCAGCAGCCCTGGTGAACAGCGGCCTCAAATACATGCAGAAGCAAATCGAGCTGGCCTTCCAGCAGCGCCTCACCACCTTCTTACACGCACAGTACTGCAGGTGGGATGAAATCAGGGTTTTAGCTGTAGTCAGGTAGGATCTGGGTGGGACGTGCAAGAAGAAGATGAATGTAAGCGCTCTGAAACTCCACGGCCGGCTATACTGGAGCAACCTTACCACCTTCGGCAAAGGGCCCCGGGAAAGAACGGGTAATGCACGAGGGGCAATGCCCTTCTTTGCACTCACATTCTCGCGCTTGCGCCCAACTTTAGTTATCTTGCCGGAGCAATATCGTGCATTCTACCTTTCTTTCCTCTCGTTGCCCCTCACTGCAGCAACCGCGCCTACTACGCAGCGAGCACGCTCGGTGGCCTAACCCACGCCGACCAGCGCATTACAGAAGATGTGGAGAAGTTTGCCGCCTCCATCAGCGAGCTGTACGCGCACACCTTCAAGGTGGATATCTGGGGGTTATAGGGTGTGTAGGGTAGGCATGTGCTGGTTATGGAGGCAACGCGACGAAGGGCCTGATGTCCTGAATAACGTCTTAAAAAGCTGAGCCACATTCTTATATTGTAATGCCTTGTTGCTGGGTATTGGCGCAATGTTCGGTGTTGCGTGCGTTTCTGGTGCATTCATCCTCTCAACACTAAACGGAATGTCCTTGTCTTTTAGATCCTGGTTTTATCTGCGCCGCTTCGTTCTCTCAACCTACCCGTCCCCCCTCTCCTCGTCCCTTCCCGCCGTCATTGTCCCGGAACCAATGTCCACAGCCGCTTCTGGACGTCGTGCTCTTCACCCGCAGCTTATCTCGCACCATGGGCTACCGGGGCCAGTTTATGTTGTACGGCTATTACATTGCGGTGGCGTACCTGCTGCGGGCCATCTCACCACCCCTGGCCTCCATGACGGCGCAGGAGGCGGCCCTCAGCGGGGCGTTCAGGTGCGCTGAGGGCCGGTGGTGAAAACCATTGACCAGATCACATGTGGCGCACCCACGGATGTGGCGTATAGCACCTACGCAGCAACGGACGAAAGTCGGCTGTGCTGGGTGGGGGTTTAATGGAAATGCGGAATGGTGCGGGTTCTCGAGAGCTTAGCTTCTCGTACGGAGCTTAGGGTGCGGTGTGGGGACACGGAGATCAATCATTTGCGGGGAAAGCAGCTGTCGCAAGGTTGGGGATGAGCATTTCGTCTGTTGCCTGTGTTTCCTCGTTGAAAAGGCAACGGTGTTTCCATATCGCACTTCGAATGAGCAGCTGTAGGGAACTCA
Organism: Volvox africanus; assembly: GCA_030268105.1. Lineage (NCBI taxonomy): Eukaryota > Viridiplantae > Chlorophyta > Chlorophyceae > Chlamydomonadales > Volvocaceae > Volvox > Volvox africanus. Next base: position 7,040,836 of record BSDZ01000078.1, read on the forward strand.
GTAGGTGCAAAATGGACAGGGGCCTGAGGCTCTTTAAATGGAAGGGCTGAGGTATCCTCCTCATAAATTCTTCTACGGCGAGCCTGATTTAGCAACACACCCAACGCAATTCAACCCCTCGCTGTCATTCATGTCATTCGCTTCTTTTCTGAATGTCAGGGCCGCCCATCAGCGGCTAGTGACGTGCTCCGAGGAGGTGGCCTTCAACGACCCGCCCGCGGGCGCAGCTGAGCAACTTATTCTCAACCAGCACCTGCGGCGATTGTTGCGCTACACGGGGTTGTCGGCGCTGCTCAGGGGTATTCAGCAAGTCGCAGATGGCTACTTTGTCAAAGTGGGTAGCTGGAGGCAATACCTGGAAGAATGCGAAAAGGGAGAAGAATGAGAGCGCGCAGGAGGGGAAGGATGAGAGTAGCGGTAGTGGGATTGGCCTGTATTGGTCCTTTTCACCTTGTCAGGGGAACGCCGTGATCAGTTTTGTACTTATCAAGTCTCGCGTGTGGCCTTCTCTGCAATATCGCGTATGACCTCCTTGTCCTTTCCTGCGATGCTGATATTTTCACTCTGGCGGTATCTGCCCTTGCTTTCCCTTCCCCTTGTTCCACCCGTCACGGCGCAGTACTTTGCCAGCGTGACGGCCCTGTTAGTGTACGCGACGCCCATCTACTTCGCCGCTCCCTCGGCTCGCGGGTCTCAGGGCGAGCTCACTAGGGACTACATCCGCTCCATGCGGCTGCTGCAAAACACAAGCAGGTGGGGAACACAAGCCGGGTTTGTTGCTATTAGTCGATACTGCTATTTTCATTACCCTTAAAAGTGGCACCGGGCTGCATCTTTGTCCTGAGGTTAAGGGCTTTGGGCCTCCTCCTTTTCAAGGGCATCTCCTCGTACCCCGCCTTCCTATTTGACATCTGGTTACTGATTGCTAACATCGACAGGACGGCACGGCTCTTATATGCGTTCTCTCCGCCACTCCCTATGCCTCTCTCTAAGCCTACCCACTCCTATCTTCAGGTTGGATGCTTCCTTCCTCACCTGCTATTCCTATCCACATGTCCGAAACGCAGGGGAGTTGGAGACCTAATCCTTGTATACAAACGCGTCACGGCGCTAGCCTCCCACACGTCCCGGGTTTCGGAGCTGCTGGAGCAGGTGGCTCGCCTGGTGGGGGAGGACGCGGAACACCGGGAGCTCTTCCGGAAGAATGTCTCGGTCAACCATTTCCTGGGGTTGTCGGAGCCGTATCATGCACCTGGAGGTGTGCACTTAGGGTTTTTATGTATTCGGGGGTATGTGCCTGCGGTGAAGGTACTTTTTGGGGAGTTGGGACCTACTGGTTGATTTCGCCGCTCCGTTTTCGGAGTCTTATTTCACCACGGTCTCCGAAGTCCCATTCGTCTTTCTTCTCTCTGGTGTTGTGGCTGAATGTAGGTGGGGGCTCGGCCCCTCAACCCCGCCTCCTCCTCCTTCCACGCGTTGCCATGTTATGGTATGGCCCGCTAATGGCCTATCCTAATCACCCGAACATGTGCCACTGAAGTCAAATTTGCTCTCTGTCAGCACCCACCCTGCCACGACCTTCCTCTTTTCATGGGTGTGCTATGCCAGCCTCAATTTGCATTTTCATGCCCTTCTACAATTTGTGCCATGCTTTGCAGAGCCGGTTGTACCATATGAGCCGCCCCCGCCCCCCAAGCGCACCCTGGGCGACACGCTTCGGTTCCGGCGAATCGCGCTGGACTCTCCGGATGGAACGCCCCTTATTCGGGAGCTCAGCTTCGAGGTGCTTCCTGGAAAGAGGTGGGGGAAGAGGTGGAGCGCTGGTTGAAAGGGAAAGGCCTGGGAGAAGAGGTGAACAAACGGAAGGATGAAGACGGGGATTAAGGGTTACGGAGCGATGGACACGGACATGAAGGTCGAAGGATGGCGAGATGCTGACCAGATACTGCGGGACTATCACGAAATAGGAGTTAAGGATTGGGAAGAGGGAAGGAGGGGGCGGAGCTAAGGCCTGATGTGCGAAGACGTAAAAGATGTCTCCTGTTATTTCCGCATGCCTCTCATCCGCTGCTTGTCCTCCTTGCCATATTTGCGCCCGCGTGATCGTGTGCTCGAGTCCATTCTGTATCTCACCTCTGGCTTATTCGATCTCTTATCTGACTGTATGAACTCGTTGCATTTATACCTCCCCTCCATGCTTCTTAATGAAACGGTTAATCCACTTTTGCTTGGTCCCACCCCACGATATGCAGTGTGTTGCTGATGGGCCCGAACGGCTGCGGAAAGAGCTCTCTGTTCCGAGTGCTGGCTGGGCTGTGGCCCCTGCAGGTGAGGCTAGGGAAGTGGTGGCATTGTGAAAGCAAGTGACCGAAGAAATAATCAGGGGGACACGGTGTGGGTAGGTGCGTAGGGAAAAGTAGGGAGATATTGGCATCTAAGCGGATGCAATCTTGGAACTGCATATTGATGCACGAGGCCATAGGGCGTCGGGAGCAAGAGGGCTATGCTGTCGCTGCAATGCTACCTACCTACCCTACCCGCCCGAGGTCGTCCTTCTATCGACGGAGCATCGTCCCACTCACCCTGAGGACCTGGCAACCAGGTTTATGTCGTTTAGTCTCGACCGTATCCCCTTCCTCGTTCGCCTCTTTTGACCGCAGGCCGGTGAGATTACGACCCCCGCAAAGGGCAAAGTCTTTTACCTGTCCCAGCGCCCCTACTTGGTCACCGGAACGCTTCGTGACCAGATTTTGTACCCGACCCCCCCCAGGTGCGCGAAGGGTTGAATGAAGCAGTGCACAATGCATGCACGTGATTACTAGCGTGCGCACCTTTTGAGGTGTTGGGAAAGGAGAAAGGAGGACTTGGCGGCATCTGTCGTGTATACAGCAATGAATTACAGCTGTCTACTACATGGAAAACTCGTGAAGCGCATCCACATCGGGAGGGGACCACAACAGGTGTGCGCACTGCGTTAGTTTTCCGTTGCCTCCCACAGCTTTCCCTTCATAACCCGCCCCCTTCTCGATTTGGTCCTGGCACCCCAAGGTCCGTGTGGCGAGGTGCCACCCCGGTGGAGCATTCGCATTTTGTCGCCGAGTCGGGGTGGGTGCCCCCGCCTCCCGCCGCCGAGCTTGACTCCTCCCTGGAGGCCTGCTTGCGCTCTGTAGAGCTGGAGTACCTCCTAGCAAGGCACGGCTGGGACGCCGTGCACAACTGGAATGTGAGTGACTGGTGTATTGAGGTTTAGAGGTTATGGAAGAACAAAGCGGCGGGAGGCGACAACATGTGATGATTGGGCGCAGTAAGCCGGAGCATGCGATCCCCCCCCCGGGTCTTTATGACGGGGAAAGGAGGCCGTTTAAGTTGGGCGTGTCAGTTAAGAGATGAGGATCGACTGAATACGGAAATGAGATTGGGCCTTGGTGCGATAGCTCGGAGGGTCACGCTGCTGGTGCACTGTCCTTACGCTCACACGGCTGAGTCGTTGCGTATTAGTATATGGCAGTAGGGAAACCGCACGCAAGGATGGATCAGTATTCCTCGACGCAATAACCTCTATCTGGAAGAGCAGCACGCCAGTAGCAAACGTTGCCCCATTCGCCGACCCGCAGGAGATCCTGTCAGGCGGCGAAAAGCAGCGCCTAGCCATGGCACGTCTGCTGTACCACAAGCCGCAGTACGCAGTATTGGACGAATGTACGAGCGCTGTCAGCGCGGACGGCGAGCTGCGGCTCTATAGCGAGTGTCTACGTGCGGGCGTCACTTTCCTGTCGATCGCGCACCGGCCAGCACTGAAGCGGTTCCATTCGGCTGTCATCCATTTCGACGCCAACGTGTCCAAGACGGGTCGCGGATGGTGGGTGATGGGGAAGGAGGGACTGCTGTCTTTGCTTCGCGCGTGCCAATGTCCGCGTCCAGGGGATCCAGCATCACCTTAGATGGACATGTGAGGGAAGTGTTCTGACATGTGGGAGTTATTTAACAGCCGAAATGGAACTATGTAAGGACTGAGCTCCATCTGCTGAGCCAAAAGCGCCGATAGAAAGGTACGCTGGCGCACAGCATCTGAACATGACTAGTCGCACTTCCAGGTCCGCAGCCGTAAGAATGACCGTTTTGGAAATAACGTGATCTCTGTACGGTGCATAAAAAATGGGGCCGCGAATTTCTTGTGACACGCACCCTAACTCCCTGGACAGGTGGAGCGAGGTTCTTCCGGAACCCGGCACAGGCGGCGGCGCCGCCGGGGGCAGCGGCCCTCAGGTCGCGTCGGCGGGGAGCGCACCTGCGTCGCTGATGCCGGCGTACATTCCGGGTGGTGGCAATGGCTCCGGCAAACTCGGTGGGCCCACACGGGGGCATTACGTCGGCAACTAGGTAGCTTTGAGCAAGATTTCATGTCCTTTTGTTGGCAGACATGGCACTGGATCTGGGTGGCTCCTTTGACCCTCTTGGGTGTGATGGGGCAGGGAAGTTGTGAATTCTGCTATCTTCAATCAAGGAAAGTGCGGTCACAAGCGTTACGGATGCTGCTGTCGGGTTCTGTTTCGGGTGGGAAGGTGGTAAGTGCCTGAGCGAACAGAGTGCAGGGCAGTGCGGCGAGTGGGGCATTAGCGCCTGCCTTGCGATAACGCCAGTAAGCTAATGTTTGTCGTTCGTGCGCAGCTTGTCGGATTTTGTTTTATCACTAATACTGGCTCAAAGTCGTGTTCAAGTTGGGTCCGAGAGTTTTGACTTCTAACGGTATTTGGTATCATCGTGTTTTACGTCGTGGACAGTGGGGACGACCAAAGAAAAGCTGGATGCGGACGCTCATGCGGACCGGCATGTGGTAGGCAGAAATGAAAGGAAGGAAGAGTGGATGGCGATAGATGGCAGCAATCGGTCTAGCAGGGCAGCAGTCTGAGGTCTGAAGGATCATGCTTTTGGACGCTTTTGCGGAACTGCCGGTGGGCTTTGCGGAAGTACATCAAAAGGTAACAGGAGTACGTGTGCATCGCACTGACAGCCCTTCCGTCTGCTCTCAGGTTCGAATCCCAAGGACGGCATGGTCTGCCCGTTCGGGTATATCCCAACCCGTTCAGCGTCCTTCACAGGCCGACATCCGAGAGTGCGTGGTGGCCCAATGCACACATGGGGTATCATATGCGGGTATCGGAGAATGCGCTTCAGGTCCTGCAGCTTGCAGGCAGGCGCCGCGTAGAGTCGTTGAAAGGAGTGCAGCGGACCCCGTTCCTGTAGGGCGAATGATAAGGGATCACTGGGCAATGACTGCAAAGATTGGGACAAGGGGCCACTGACGAGTGAGCATTCGGCCAGGTCGAAGCTGCCCTTGTGGCGGCAGTATTGTTCTAACGGTGTCCGTAACAAAAGAAAGGATAAGGCAAGTCTACTGGAGTTCTGTTTCGAGATGGGCTACTCGGATGAGGAACCAATTCACCTTGCCGAAGATGTACTGGTAACCGCTATAGCGTGTGCTGTTACCTAACTGCTGGTGTGGTGGCCTGTGGGCTTTCGTGCACCAGCCGCCTGTTGGGGCGTCCCTGTTGCGCGGCGGTTGAATTGGTGTATATGGCTGGTACGCCGCTTTCCCAGCTAGCGTCTTTGCGGTGCTGCTGTGCAGCCGCAGTATAATTTGATGATTACTCAGGCTGATGACTTACGTGGCTCAGAGTGGGGTTCTGTGTATCTGTAGCCTTGTAAATGTGTTGGATTCCATCTTATCATCATGGAAGCCGTACCCGTAAGCTCCGTAAATGCGCTACACCATACATGCATCAGGTTCCCAATATGGTACCTATCGGTATTGATTTACCCATACGACAGATCGTACACGACCAGGACATAGTTAGAAGGTTTAGAATATTTAAGTACTGTAGTGGCAGCGTTATTTGCCATGATCTATCTTCCCACGTTTTATTCGATTTTCCCCCTCTACCCCCCCACCCTTACCTGTCGACCGGGGAGATAGGGTAATTGAGTTGCGTTCGACCCACCTCGCCGAACTCGGACCAATACCGCCGCGCACCATGCATAAGCTTTCCAGAATTGTTTCCAGCTCAGTCCTTGAAGTTAACCGCTCTTTACTGGAGCAATGTGAGGCATTCTATGGCTTTCGTTTCAAATACAATATTACAAGTACGCCATGTATGGCTAATGAACAGCCTCTTTGATGCTTGAGGACGTAAGAGCGATGAATTTGAATTAAAAAAGCTGCAAGTTGCATAGAATTCATAAAAAAACGCATTTCGCTGTGCCCTCACTTCACTCCGCTGTGGCGATGGGCAGATCCGTCAAGCCATAGAGTATCATCATTTATCACGAATACGAATAAATGAAGTAGAACTGGAAAGAAACAAATATAATTGTATTGTACAAGCCCTATTATGCATTCAATAGGATGAACGCAGGTCTTCCTTTACTTTTGTGTGTACGATAGATATATGCAGTACGGAGGAAAATGTGATGTGACTATCAGCCGAAAGATAACGCAGACCCCCAACCCCATAAGCAGCAAGCCGTCTTTGATAATAACCATACATGATTAAAGGCATGTAGATGAAACATCAACCTTGCAAGTGATAGACTTGCGCTGCCTATGCGATATCACGTCCCACGCATTCGCCGCAGAATGCATGAAGGTTCATTATTATTCTTTCATTTACTATTTTAAAATCTAGTAGACACGTACGAATACGATTCCTTCCACCGGTTCGTTCTTTACCGATCAACGCAGTAATAATACAAACCTAGCCAGGCAGGCACGTGCACAAGCATCGAAACAACATTCATGGGGGAGAAAGCACGCGTGCAAAGATACATATACAATTACGTACCTGCCTGATACGTGTTTGGGCAGCAGGTAGTGTATCAGGTCCTGCTAAACTCGTTCTTCGCTCCTTTATTACCTATTATACATCATTATAGCATGTATACTACGTATTTATATATAGTGGTACCTATGGTCGTCGTTGGTCGGTCACTAACTCCGTTTATTTCCCTCATTATGTCAATTAAAATTTCTATCTGATAACACACAGGAGTATGTACCTGGCTGCGTGGCCCTCCAATGCAGCTATTGTCCACGTAGCCTTATTATTGCTTGCTTATTATTACCCTGTTGGGAGTTCCCGCGTGCACACTTCCCGCCATCTTGATTCGTTAGTTGCTCCTGTTGCCGTACACGCGTACCTCCATCCTGGCAGGCCCACGGCTGCCCCGCCGTGAACACGCACGCACCCCTTGTACTTGCACACGCATGCAGTCAGTATATTAGGTGGGTGCCGTGACACTAGTTAACAGCAAATACCCTCGCTCCAGGTAGCGAGCCCTCGATCCCGATATTAGGTTAGCGTACGTATGTACGTAGTGCGCGGGTGTTGAGATGAGCAATACATGTACCGGGAAATCGATCCCGATCCGCGGGACTCGCACCTCCGACCGTAGAGGCATGAGATTATGTACGTGAGGTTGGTTGCCGGACGTTAGAGCTATCTTCTACTTAAAGCAAGGCTTTGCTACATGCACGGTAATGACATCATTATCACACGATTAGATACACAATAAGACTGGCTGCGGATAGGACAAACTAAAAAATGATTGTAGTCGTGCTGGCTGATGATGAGCAAACTTTATTTCGCGCGAAGGAAATGATAACCACTTGATTATTGATTTCAATTACTTCACGCTTTCCAGAAGATAGTATGCATGCGTGCATGCATGTGTATCATCATTCAAGAAAATAGTATGTAGGTAAGATTGGATACCCAGACCCCTGGTCCAGACATGCATGCAGGAGACATGCATGCATAGGGTCCATACTTGCCGATTAATAATTACATACGCGCCCATGTACATATGCGACTGCCGGGATCGATCTTCGTCCGCCGCCGTACATCTGCTTGCTGCAACGCTGCCTCTCTTAACATAATAGGTCGGTCATTCACGGCTCGCCTACGTCGGCATTTATCAGTTACCTAGCCATGTATGTAACGCAGAGCGTGTGTGTGCTGACTTCAGCTGACTGCACCGGTATGGATGATGCGCACTCATGCATCACGGTATGTATTTATATGTGCGTAACGCCACTCAGCCGGCAGACAAAGGCAATATTTTGTTTGGCAATTAGATACATTATTGACCGGCTCACTTACGTGCGAGGGCTTACGTGGAATGCGCATTCTCCTTATTACCATTTTCCTGCTTGGGTGTCAGGGGGGACATTTCGTTCTTTAACATCAGTACGCATCCATAGCGCTGATGAAATAAAGCCATCGTTCAGGTGCGCGGCTGGCTGAACGGTATCTTCCTGGCGCGTTTCAATCGGTTCTGCAGGTATATATACATCTCATCCGTTTTCTTACCAGTTCGCTGTAGTGCTTACTCACTCTGTACAGCGATACGTCTAGACGTATTTATGCACTTATGTATTTATGCACATCAGATGATAAAGTGGCCGACCGACCGACATCGATACAGTTAACACGGCGTCTTGCAAATAATAAAGCGAGCGAGCTGCTGACCGGATGTAAACGAACAGCAGTCAGGATTTGCTAACTGACTGGTGCGTGCGCATGAATCACGATAATAATGTTATTCTGATCGGGGCCCATACATGTGATAAATGGTGGAACTAAACGGATGGAAAATGCGTTGCTTGGATCACGTTGATACGAATAAACCTGCTGGATGGAAGAGTTCAAAGATGCATCCATCCGTACGAAGGTCCATCCGTGAATTCTCTAAGTACTTACTGATGATTGAGATAGATGGCGCCCGTACGCACGCATGTTGGCGGTAATTATTGAACCGACCTCGCTTCACTTTCAAGTGGTATTTTCCAGAGGCATTCAAAGACAGACGGAGCACGTCGTGCCGGTCGTGCCGGTCATGTGTACTACCCAGCAATACAGTGGGTAACCTTTCTGCACATGCATGCTCCATTATTTGCAATGGCTGGGTTACTAGTTACTTATTTACCGCTTTTGAAATAGCGACAGCGAGGCAGCGAGCAATAACATAGATCTTCAAGCAGCTCCCCCTGCGTAGCTAGTTGACAAGGAATGTATTGCTTGTGTGGAAAAAGGCGGACTGCCCTTAATCCTGCGTGCTGATTGTACGAGTTAGGTCGTACCTCTCGCTTTCCGCGTGGGGTTTAAGCCTGGCTACCTGCAAATTTTAATAAGCAGCTGCTTGCATTTTTAGATTGACAGGTCATGCATGCATGCATGACCAAAGTGCGTGCCTGCTGCATTCGTTGTAGCTTGATTGGTCGTGTGGATATCGATACGTATGCATATATATGTTCGGCTCTAGGGGGGGGGGGTACGTGGCTGACTGGCTCCACCATCATTTATGCATGCATGCATGTCATGTTGAGGCAGGAACGTTCCGGGCAGCACGCAGGCAGGGAAGCCGGACTACGTAGCCGAGCCTCCATCCGTCTATCTTGCACCACAGCCGCGTGCCTTCGTGTCTGATGATCGATGTATGACTGATCGGCGATAAACCTGGGTGGGCATAACCCCCGTCGGAAGAGGATGTGCGTATATATATGCGTGCCAGATACATACAGCATTCATCGTGTCACGTACGGCGGTACGTACCTACCTTCATCCAATCCTCAGCCATTTACGTTGCTTGATCAAAATTCGTCATTCACTTATTATTTTGTTATGATGGCGGGGGTGCTTAAAAAAAATAGGGTGTAAGTCAGAACACGCTGCCTTACGGCAGGTGCTCCAAAGAAGTAATAGTAATAATCGGCAGCAGGCAAGGGGGAACCGAGCGATTGGGTCACACCATTCAGTAGTACTCATAGCATCCACCCATCCGCCGTTTGAGATGTACGTATGCAGGCTCTTTGACCGTGCGTTGCGTGGCTGCTGGTTACATATATATGTTTGTAGCTAGATAGGACGTAGCTTTATTATATACATACACTAGTAGCTAGTAGCGGATAATTAGATTGTCTGCTTGAAGCCGCTTAATTGGCGGCGGTGCGCGGTCGATCGGGCAGGGATCCATAAAAACTATAACTACTGTTATCAACATCACGATTGCTATTCTTCCTTACGCACCCTTGCATGCTACATCTGCCTGCTTGATCTCCGAGACGTTCGAGGCTCGCTCCAGACTTGTTTGGTTGGGCCTCTTGCTTACACACACACACACACGGGTAAAGGAACTACCATTGCTTGCGAACTTGCAAGCAAGCATCATCATCGATCATCGCTACCTACCTGACAACTTATATTTGATACTTGGGAAAGTTGTTCAAGCTAGGTTATTCACACTTAAGTGCGTTCATTGCCGAGAATGGACTGGCCTTTGAGCTTTGCGTCAATTCAGCTGACACCATTACATTGGTATATGTGTTTGTTATATACATCCGTGGCGAATGATGTACGCCCCTTACGTCGTTTCGCTTATAACGAATAACGAAATTAGTGATGGTAGCACATAGCTCATAGAAGCAAATAGCTTGCAAGGACTTCCGCGTTTGCGTGGAGTTGCCATAGCAGAGCAAACAAACCACCGTAACTCGAAACTTTACGTTGCCGGTCCTTTGTTCCCTCCAGAGGCAGGACGGCGTGGCCCATATACGGCTTACTGCATTAGTACCTTATAACTCTTAAGTTCCTAATATTAAGTGTAACAATCTATTGATTATTTTAAAAAGGCATAAGCCGCTGCGGCAACACAACTACGAGCGCCACTGATCACACTGTACGTAGGAATACGTACATCCCATTGCGAGTTGGACAGAACGCCCTCGCCTCTTGCAATCGTAATATGTACATCCAAAATATTAAAGATTTCTTCTATGTAAGTTTAAATATAAAAGTTAACAGGGTGAATTTAAGATGCTCGATTGACCGTACTACACGGGGGACGATGTGCGGGCGTATGTCCATCTTTAGTATCAGAGCCCATTATCGTCACATATTTATATTCTTAATTTGTATTACAAAATGAAAGAGCTAGCTCATTAACAGTTTTGCTTAATGCTCCTCAAGTTGTCGGTCTTCAAGACGAGCAGAGTATCCCAACCTTTCATGTACTGATCCATTGGCAAAGCGCAATTTGAGGACAGTATAATTAGGGATTTTTCTTCAGCACCAAAGCGTCACGAACTGTAATTTTGTAGTGTACTGGTGACCAAGATATGCAGCAGCAGCAACCGGGTGGGGCGGGCCGGCGCCAAACGGCTGTCGTTACATGCCCAAAGTCTATGATCGGGCGCGTTATCGGACGGAATGGAGAAACCATTAAGGCGCTGCAAACGTACACGGGCGGATTGGTAAGCATCAGTCCAGCACCGATGATAACGGCTTGCAAAAGCCCGTATAATAGTCACAGAATATATTATGAAATATTGATTTCTGTCTCATCTCGTAGATTCAAATTGACCAGACTTGTGACCCGACAAAAATTGCAATAAGCGGGACCCCACAAAGCCTCAGTTTGGCGCTATCCATGGTACGTACGCGCAGTTATCGAAATTCCATCCTTTGCGTCAAGTTAATGCCGCTTGTAGGTGCATGATATCGTCCGGGGTACATTCAAGGGTTTCGCGTTGCTCCGCCAAGCCACTGGTCACAGTAGCAGAGGTCCGATTCAGCTCGCAACTAAGCCGGTCTACGCGCCAGGTGCGGCTGTGGGCTGAGGGCCCCCTACGACGACAGCGCTCACTTTGGTTCCCGCTTTGGTTCCTCCCCGTGCTGCACTGCTGAATTGCATCGCGGTATATGCCCGACGTACTGATGAAAAGCCCGCGCCTCCGGACTCCAAATCTTTATTTCATTTGCAGGTTACGGCCTCATTCCCCCTTCCCAGGTAAGTCGCCCTCACCGGCACATACACAGGACAGCTAGCGGGTCGTGCTGTTTTCTCTATCTCGCAGTCGAGTGCAGTCCACCCGCATAGGACATAGATGGAGGTTGCCTATCTACAGCAGGGTTGCTGCACTTAACGAGTCCCTGAAACCAATTTGTGGAGATTAGGCGGCGGCCTTTATTTTGTGCAGCAGCCGTGCGTGAACGGACTCCCGAAGTCGTCCTTAAAAATGGTTGCGTTCCAGAACTGCATCTACCTACCGGCACAACGATAGTTTCAACTTTCTTCATTGTTCCATTCACCTGCTGCCCAGGTGAATGGCACCGGTAGTCGTATCTCTCTCGTCCCAATTTTGAATCTTGCTTCCTGCCAGCTTTGGAACGTGGACCGCTTGCATTGCTTGCCGACTATTGAGCGAACCTCAATCTATCTATCTCCCCATTTCCAATACCTTGCGCATGATAAGATGATGAGGGAGGCCCTCCCCCTGTCCTTACAATGATTAGTTGAACTGCATGGCTTCGTGGCAAGGGTTGCACCAACCCAATCAAACCCGCATCTCTCCTCATCTGGTTGACTCCGTTCTTGGTAACCTCATTGCCGCAGCTAGAATGGGATTTCAAATGAGGTGCACTTAGGGTCACTTAGGGTTTCACTTGGATACCAGATGGATGCAAGTGCTTTGCAAAGCCGGGCACCCAAGTCACACACACAAACACTCAATTTTGCAACGTGTGGTCTCATTCCTAGCTAGCTAGCTACGTAACTAGACAGTCAAACTCCCCAAAGGGCATTTCGTTTTATTCTTCAGAGAGGGCTAGTGATGCGGCAGGGGACTGCACATTAGCCCATGTGGTGCATTTTGACATGCATGAAGCCGCAGAGTGCAGTGTGTTTACATTAGTGGGGATAGATGTATTTATTCCTTGTTAAGCGTTGAGCGTGACTGGTTGAAAAAAAATCTGCATTGTTTGGACTTGGAAACTAGAACATTACGAGACCTCGATTGCCCCGGATGACGACCACACGTATGTACACATTTATTGCTTGGACCATCCGCCTGCATGTATACATACTGTACATACGTAATGTACACTTCGTCGCTCAGAACATGAAATGGATATATTAGTGGCAAGAACGAGCTGGAAACGTTCTGTCAGATGGAGGTATTGCTTGGGGCCTGATACATGAAGCTGCCTCTGTCTCATGCCTCCTCTGGTATTCATCAGGCAGGGGCGGGCGGGTGTGGCTGAAGATGCATACGCGTATGGGGTTCGAGCCATCACAAGACATATTGATGCGATTATTATTGGCGTACACATTTCACGGCAACCATGATTACATATAACTAGCTAATAAGGTGGACATATAGCATTATAAAATGCATTTATATCTATTTACGACGGCGCCGTGTGATATTGCAGTTGTACGGGGGGGAAACCCCTGCCGGTGGCATTCTACATCCGGGACCCGCCATATTGGCACCCCGGCCGGCCGGAGCTCCAGGAGCGGCTCACTATCCGCCACAGATCCTAAGCGCGGCACCGATACCAACAGCGGCACCACAGTTTGTGCTGGTGAGTCGTCGGGAGACGGGCATGCATAGGTGGCTGGGGAATACCAGTATACGGTTATTTTGGTTTATTTTGGTCCCAATTTGCGGTTTTTAGATTTTGAGGTGGGGTGATGAAGCACGGGTACTCGAGTTGCATAGCATGCAAGCGGCGCCTAGCATCAATCATGCACCAGCTTTTGCTAGGCCTGGGCTCGAGCTAGCTAGCGCAGACTACCGCCGGCAGCGGGTGAATCGGTAAAAGAATGGCTGGGGGATATTTCATGTCGGAGGTAAAGAACAATCTGGAGATCGATGAAAGTTGCTGTTGATTGGTAGGTTCATCCGTCCCCTGCTTGCCTGCCCTCAACGAGATTAGTAAGTACCGCGAACGCTCGACTGGTCAATTAGTAATTATGCGTGACATATCACAGCGTAGTTATGATTTCGCGGTAAGGAGTTTTGTTTTATGGAATGTCATTTTAACTTTGTTTCCTTTTGTATTTTAATACATAAACTTTTAAGTTTACCTGTGCGACATCGCACGCCATATATATACATATGTTTGGGCGTATAGTCCAGTGACAATAATCGGCGCGTAGGTGATTTTATTTCGTGTACAGATAAACAATGAATATTAGATGCGGGGCGTCATGTTCGTCGACAAGATATCATCTGTACATCACGCAGAGATAAAGGTTCGCATGTACGCACCAGCTTGATCAAGCAAAAGATAAGCGATGTTTCTTATTTTTGGCAAATTAATAGGCGTTAACATGAATGACGAATGCGACATGACTTTCGTAACTCCAATTACTTCAGCTGTACATCAATTTAGCATGGCTCCTCCATGAATTGCATCGTCCATTTTTATTGCTAGCGCTCCGTCGTCCTCTAGCTCAATTAGCAAGTCTAGCTTGGGGCGCCTGGATGCAGCCTGGTGCTGCATTGCTAGCCGCGTCGGGATTGTCAATACTACCTGTGCGGCATCTTCTGCTCCACCTACCTAGTCAGGATGAAGATATTTTCTTGCCATCTTACTTCGCCCTTACCGACGATTACTCCTGTGCCTTTCTCCGCTTGTCCACCCCTCCCCCCCATCCCTCCCTTCATCTCAGGGAGTCCAGCCGATGCCGGTCACAGGCGCAGCGATCCACACTCCTGGTGAGTTCGTCGGCTCAAGGAAGTGGAGTAATTCACTGCCTCAGGCGATGCCCCGTGCCGCCGCGTGTTTTGCTGGGCCAGCTGTGCCTCTCGTGGCGTGGGGATGGTCCAAATATACCGTTGCTGTATTGTTAGTTTCTCTAATGAGTCTCCCTGGATAGCTACGACATCATCTGTCTATCATCACCATCACTGTCACCATCGTCGTCATCACTGCCACCATCATCACCATCAGCAGCAGCAGCAGCAGTGATAGCTAACAGGGAATCTAGAAGGCCCGTGTCAATGCTGACCAAACAACTTTAAGGCAAGCGCTGATGTTAATGTCCCCCATGCACCTGCTGAATGAGGCCGTCCTGATGCGTACCCTTCCCGGGCTGCGAACAGTCTACAATGTCATCGGGGGCCCAACGTTTGGAGCTCCCGTCTACCTGTCGCCCTATGATTACACGGCATCTGCGGGATCAGGTGAGCACGGCGTTCATTCTGTCCGTGCCTTACTGATTCTACCGCAGCAGTCCCCACAAATGTATGGCTCAAGGTGCCAGCCAACTGTGTACGTTATGTTGCGTTCCCGATCGATTCTTTACTTGAGTTCGTTGCAAGTTGCTGTTCCGCCAACGATTCCTTAACACCCTATATATCGTGCGACACCACGTCATACTGGCAGCGCGCTGGTGGACGTGCAGCTCGTTTATTTCCCCGAGGTCGAGATGGCCCAACATCTGGCGGCTCACGATCCGTTCTGAAGCTCCTTAAAAGCCCATCCTCACTCCCCTTCATGCCGTATCTCACTTGCCCCCTACCTATCTATCTACCTATCTATCTCATTTTATAAACCTCCGCCCCGCGTGCCCTGCTCCTCCTTCGCTCATGTTTATCCGTCCAATGTTCCTTTCCCTGCCGCCTACGTTCCGATACACTACTGTCGCCCACTTTTTCCTTCTGGATGTATGTCATCTGCTTTACATTTGTTGTTTGAGCAATACTCTCACCGGCTCTAATCAATTTTGCGGTTACCGATTTAAAAGGTTTGTTCATGTTTGCTGTTCATCCAAGAAGCGTCCGAACCTCCTGCATATGCGCAGTAAGCAGGAATTTGTACTGGTTAAGTACGTACTGGCGGATGACGGTGTGGCGCACACTCTGTTCCGTCTTTCAATACTGACAGTCCCTCGCTCGGTTGCACCGGCTCCCGCATTATATTAGCAGGCTCTCCTGGAACCGCGCTGGGGCCCACGACCACCGGCCCCGACGTCATGTTGGTCTCTGACGGCTCCTCTCTCCTCACCACGGCTGCCGCTGGCACGGGCAGCCGGCTCTTCCACACGGCTGCCGCCCCTGGCAGCGGGCCTCGTACGGCCGGCGGTGGTGGCCTTTTGAGCGCTGCGGGTGGCGGTGCGATGGCCCACAGTGGCAGCGGGATCAGCGGCGGCGCTGATCTACTGACTGGTCAGCACATGGCGGTGTTTGGGCAAGCAGCCGGTGGACCCGGACATCATCACGGTGCACACCGCGGCGGTGGCGGTGGCGGGGGCGGGGGCGGGGGCGGGGGCGGCGCCGCAGGTGGCCCCGCGGGGCTGCTGCCAGCGGGAACCCTCGTGATGGATGCGGACGGCGGCTTGTACACCTACACCGTGGATAGTTAGGTGTCTGATTGAGGTCCCTGTTGCTGTGCACGTGGGGGTGGGGTGGAGACCATCTGCAGGCGGACAACATTAGCTGCTGGCATGTATTGCTGCAAAATGATGCAATAGTACAATAATAGCTCTACTTGCCAAGGCTGCAGATGCCGCAGGGTGCGGATGCAGCAGGAATTGCGGCAGAAGCAGCAGAAGCAGAAGCAAGGGTTGTAGCAGCAGGACGTGTCGGAGTGCTTAGAAGAGGAACGAAGCGGTAGGGCGGTTGGCGGTAGGGCGTCGATGCTGTTGCAGCTGCAGCCATGCATGACCGCAGCATGCAAGCAGTGCTTTGCAGCAGAAGAAACAGCAGCAGAGATGCCAGCAAGGAGGTATGGGAACCTAAGCAGACTCGATGCCCGGGGCCCAGCCCCATGGAGCTCTATAGTAGCCCCGTTGCACGAGTGCTGGTGCTAGTGCTGGTGCTGGTGGATAGTTCTGGACCCCTTTGCAATATCGAATTTTTGATATTTGGTGGCTTTCTCACCTCCCACTGTGCGTGCGTGCATGACCTGTGCTCTACCCATTCACGACACGCGTGCACAGCTGCTCCATTATGGCATGCGCGTTAACGTGAGCGGCAGCAGTACGTTGACTAATGAGCTAGCTGAGCGAATGAGCTAGCTGAGCGAATGAGCTAGCGGAAGACATCCCGAGTCTCCTCACCGCCTCTCGGCGCGCATGAATGTTGGAACAACAGAGGGAGACGATTTAGTTGTAAGGAGCACTTATTGTGCCGGTTGCAGGTCGCAGCAAAACATGGTCTCTCCATACGACACGCTAGGCACCGTACGTAGTGCACTGCACGCCATACCGGCCAGGTAAAGGATCTGCCCGGGCTGTTCTCTGGTTTTTAGCTTCTCTCTCAATGCATGCACACACATACACGCCCTGCGTGTTATACACCGATGTCCCAATGGCAATTCGGGTAACGATCGCTAATTATGAGAATGAGGCAACTGCGGGTATTGGATGAAGCCTGAATTTTTGGAGCCCAGTCTGTCGGTTACTTTTTCGTTGTCCGTCATAAATCACGAATGCTGGGTGGTATGCAGTTGCGCGGGTTTTTCGCGTGCATTCTGGTGGCTCCTGAGGGAGCTACTCCTGGGTGATGATGCGCTCCTGATGGGGACAAATGGGTCTGATACATGGACAGATACTGCAATGTGAGGACGCCCTAAAGACGGGCATACTGGCTTTGTTGCCTAGTGCTTCGCAAGGTGTCTTGCACTGGGCTCTGGTGAGTGGATATTGTGCGGCGTTACTTGTCCCCCCATTAGATGAGGGAAACGCTTACGAGCTGTACTAATGATCAACGCGGATGTTTGAGAGGCGGCCCCTCCCTCGCCGAGGCTATCTCTCTATTACGGAGCTTCACAGTGATATATACCGGGCAGCACAGAGAAGTGCCAGTGGGGGATCCAGGATCGCGCACGCGCGGAGCGGGCACTGCAAGGCGTGGGCGGATGGAATAGGCCGGTGGTCACCCGTAAGCATGACCACCGGTGGGCATGAATATCATATAAATGCAGCTTAAGTGTATGGTGGCGATAATGTGGTGGCGGTGGGAATGGCGCTCTTATGACCATTGAGGGGCTTGAAGACGGCAGCTACTTCCATTTGTCATACACAGGGGGGATCCGGCGGTTCAAAATTCAGAACGTCGTACTCGCCACTTGCTTGTCGGGTACGTATCTAGGGGGGCTATGTTTTGGCCGGATGCTAGTCGCTTCTGGCAGCGGGGCAGTGGTAAACTCGCATATTTGCAACAGCGCTGAGGTGCGCCTTTCATACTACCCTGGACGCAATCAGCTATTTGTGGGGCCAGCTGTGAGGGCTTGTCTTTGATGACAAGTTAGTCCTTGTTACACATTGCCAGCATTCCCGGCATTGCTGGCATGACGGCACAGGGCCGGGCAGGGAGAGGGAGTGCATACCGGATCCTGCCGATGTATGGAGTGGGTTGCTGCGCCAGACTCAGACTACCAGACTCGGGAAAAACGAGGCAGCAGTGCCGGGTCGTCGAAGGCGCAACATGCTGACAGCGGCGGTGCCCTGTCCTGCCCCGCATGGACAGGAGTTATCGATTATGAGTTACGAGATGCGACTGGACGCTGCGTCGAAAGTGCTAGAGCTCGGGTGACGTGATCGATCAAGCAAGCTAGCAGAGAAATGGAAACCACCACTGTCCGATGGACATGAAGAAGTGGTGAAATATAGGACTACCTGTCTACTCCATCATCTTACTGGTGTTGAATCAATTACTTAATGCAGGCATCGATGGCGGTGGTACGTACTTTGTGCAATGTGGCATAATACCGGGCAGGTGGGGTGTGTGTCTCAATCTGCTGGATTTGCCTGCGTTCAGAGTCCATACATGAGTAATGAGCCTTACATGTGTCCATGCCTGCGTGAGGCAAACGGCTGCATTAGTCCATTAGCTGGTGATTACAAGTGCGGTTATCAAGGTGTCATTTTTGGAGTGCAAGAGTAGCCCGGCGATGCGGCTTGGGCGCCTGGATACTTGGGCGCCCAGGCTTCCTCACTATTAACCTTCTGGCTGTACATAAATCTAGCTGGTATGGTACATGCCTTCTGGGTTTGAGGTAGTGGCGATGGTGGCTGTAGTTGTGGTGGCTAGTAGATGGCAACACACACCAGTAGATGCTTGGTCCTGGATTCACACAGTGCAGTGTGGTGCGGTGCAGCAAGGTGCGGTCAGAACGTTGAAGATGGAGAGAATGTTTCCATGGCTATACTGTGTGCCTGACGTACGTCTAGCTGGAAAACTTCACTGAACTTCATCGCGTGTTGTTGTGCACTCGCGCCATCCTTGGCCTTCGTCCCCGCAGCAGGGATGGGAGTGCAGACTGCGAGCCGCTTTCGCGATTTCTCTGGCTAATGGCTTTCTTGTGAGGGCTTACAACTGCTGCTTTAGTTTCTGCTGTAATTGACGACCGTCACGCTTGTGCACAATGGCACAATGGATTAAATTGGTGACTGCCCGGACCTGATGACCAGGGGGAAAGGAGAAGGCAGCGAAAGGCACGACACGAGGAACATCTGCGTGTAGGCAACACTTGCCCGCGAATCATTGACACTCTTCGACACAGCATAGGATAGGGTGACAACCCCGTCGTGGCCGTGGTCCAAGGCCGCCAGGGGGGCCATGCTCATAGCAACCCACACGAGTCGAGACAAATTAAGAGCATATGTTCAGGCACGACTGTTATGGCACTACTAATATGCCCCTGGACTTCCAGGTTCTACCCCGACTAAGAGCGGGCCAAAGACCCTAATGTTCAGGGAAGGGTGCCCCCATGTCGATGGACGGTGACGACCCCAATTAAAGTGACCTGCGAGCTGACCAGTAGCGGAGTTGACGCCTTAGTTAATTCGGCAGATTCGGCTGGATGCTGGTGGTGGGTGCTGAACCTGGGAAAACCACTGATTTCGGAGAAGTCGGCATGGGAGACTGGATGAGGGTGCCCCGAAATACCGGGGAAGGTAGGGACTGCCAGGTTAGTGGCCACGGGTGATGTACCCCCCTATCCTACATACACACACATTAAGGGGGCTAGGCTAATCCACCGACAGAATGATGTCATGATTGTGAGAGGGCACCGCCGGAGTCTTCACCTAATGCACGACACGTGTTGTGGAAAGCGGCGGGTCCCACAGTGCAGGCGCGGGTGAAATGGGGTCAGAGTGGCGGTTACGGTGGCAGCCCATCGTAGTCAACGGAAGCTACAACGGTCAAACCAATTGCCCTTCACGTTAAGCGTGAGACGTTTCCTAAATCTCGTCTCGTATTCTTTGTTTATGAGATTTTTACTAGCCTTGAGCCGTACAGGCTCGCGAATTTGTTAAGTTCAACTTCATTACGTTATCTTTACGCTCGGAGATTGGTGTCTGAAACCTGATTCCCGTTACCTATACAGAATTTCCGTCACCAATAGAAAATTAATCCGACAGTGAAGCTGCTGAAAGTATTAATGGCCGAATATTACGTGGTCTCAAACGGTTCGGGCCTTACGTGACTTAGGGTGTATCACCACAGGGCGAACTAATAACATTATTATATATCTCATGGGATGGAGATTCCAGCGGGGAGTTATGTACCTTCATTTGAGTTATCGGAAGGCATCCACGGACAAGCTAACTGGGCAGCTGTTTAACACTTGCGGCCGCTGAATAGTCGTAAAGCTTAGGTAATCTGCATAAAAGGTCTATCCTAGTTTTTGTCCTAGCGTTGGCTGATAATAAACTTTGAGCAATACAAAGAAAGCATGAAACCATCAACGTCATACGGCGGCCAAGTTTGGTTAGCCAAAAGCATAGGTTAGGTAGGGTTTGGAATGAGGCGCGAAAGGGGGGCGGTCTTGCTTGGGTTGAACATGTCGCGCATTTGCCGTGAAGCAGAGTGGTTAGCAATCGCCGCTCTAGCACGTGACATACTTCGGATGCAATCCCGGGTGCAAAGCAAGTTTGATACATAAAAAGCAACAAGCGACTCGAGCGCTGCATATTGGAAACACGAAGAGAGTCCACGAAGAGTGTGAAACATTTTAATGCCACAAAACATTGAATGCACATTACAGCTGGATACATCAGGACCGATTTGTGGCCGAGTATCCCCGGGTAGAGCTATTTATCTGCAATTGGAGAAATAGGAGCATACGGAGGGGATCTGCCGCTGCCGTGTAAGGCAACATTCCGAAAAATTAATCAATGCTAACGCTGCAGCCCGAAATCCACACCACACTACGCCACCCTGGAGTTATGATGACATCATCTTGCCTTTTTGAGCCATGCATGCTCTGACAGACGCGGTGTAGCACCGCCGAACGAGCACCTTCCTGCCAAATCCAAGGGAACACACATTATGACTCGGACCGAATGAAGCCCGAAGCAGACGGACCCGCACTGGACTAATGTAAAACATGGTGCCTTCCATATCACACAAACTTAGGAAACAGCACAATTTAGTTAAGCCAGGCCAAGCAGGTCGGAGACGACCGCACTCCGCTGTAGGCTGCCGAACTTGAAAACAAACTTGAACAAACAACAGGACATCACCATATCCCAATCACCGACTTGGGCCGATCAGAAGGGCAAATGTCCGCACGCTTTTCTCCCGCTAGTTTGGCGTTACTACAGCGGTTCGTCTGGTTGCCTCACATGTACTGCACGCAGAAAATATATACCTAATGCTGTGGGCAAATGAAAGGGATGCGACGAAACAGGTCCCCTCATGCCCCCATCGGCAAGCCCAAAACAGTTGTTGCAATGGCGCTGTTGTGGTGTGCGCTTGCTGAGGCTATGGAAGCGTGGTTTGCCCCGCAAACCAACAAGCCAACCTCTAGCGTTAGCCGCCATCGGCAGATTAATCGTTGCAAACACCGTGGAACGAATTTTTCGCAGTCCCAAATCAAATACACATATTTATTTCAATCAGATATTTATCCAAGAACCTATCCTAAAATCCATAGACATCCAAATTGATGCATAAAAAACTAGACCTCAACCTTGTTTCCCAGATTTGGTACCGGCTCAAACCGTATTCATGTCAGTGAGATCGTCCCGCGCGAACTGGTAGCAACCGAAGTCGCTTACTCTACTACTTCTCTGTTCTCGTACCTAGCACCGTCCTTGAACACCCAGACTATAGGGAGCCTTTTGCTGCGTCACATGCCTGGAGTATTTCAAGATTTCGAGGTTCATAAGAAGTACCCTGGGGCTTGACCCCGAAGCCTGGGACATGCGCTGTGCGTGTGTGTGTGGAACGGTAAAAGGCAACTGTAGGGGTAAGGCAATGCAGAGCAGGGCAGAAATAAAACGGGAATTATGTCAAGTTTGGTTGAGCACACATGAAAAGCCTTTCATTAGCGCTAGCCTCGCAACGATGATGGGCTTGGATATCGCTCCATCAGATCCTTCGGGCTGCACCTGTGTGTTGACCTGTCGAGACCATGGTGCGCCAGTACACACACGGCCGCGAAGGAAGAAAAGTACAAATAAAATCGATAGATAGTTCGATAGACGGCACCTTCCTCGCGCGTCCGCATAATGTCCACCATCCCGCCGTCTGCCCGTCCTCGTCCCCGTTGGGGAGGGAACGATCGGGGATATCGCCATGCTATGTGTTGGTCTCGTTTGACGCGTTTTGGGTCCCTCCTTGGGTACCACTGCTATTCACGAGTCATCGGCTTCAAATCATAATCACATTTCCGTAACCAGCAAAAGATGAAGGGAAACATTCGTGCGATATTGACTAGGGTGTGGGCTGCGCAGGAAATTTGGTTAGCCAAAAGCATAGGTTAGGTAGGGTTTGGAATGAGGCGCGAAAGGGGGGCGGTCTTGCTTGGGTTGAACATGTCGCGCATTTGCCGTGAAGCAGAGTGGTTAGCAATCGCCGCTCTAGCACGTGACATACTTCGGATGCAATCCCGGGTGCAAAGCAAGTTTGATACATAAAAAGCAACAAGCGACTCGAGCGCTGCATATTGGAAACACGAAGAGAGTCCACGAAGAGTGTGAAACATTTTAATGCCACAAAACATTAAACCGAAGTCGCTTACTCTACTACTTCTCTGTTCTCGTACCTAGCACCGTCCTTGAACACCCAGACTATAGGGAGCCTTTTGCTGCGTCACATGCCTGGAGTATTTCAAGATTTCGAGGTTCATAAGAAGTACCCTGGGGCTTGACCCCGAAGCCTGGGACATGCGCTTCTAAAAGAACCCGAATTTTCTCTGCCACCAAATACCGCGGTATATATAAACGACCAAACCGTCCCTCGTGCCCAACATAATGCTTTTAAATAGGCAATGGCCTTTGACTGTGCAGATTGTTTTATCCAAACCCCTACCTTTTTGCAACAACCAGCGCAATCTTGCACATACCTGGAAATCCGCTACTCGCATCAACGGCACGCCTCTCTCCTCCGCCATAAAGCTCGCTCCCACGCAGCCCCACGCCCCCGCCAGCCGCAAGTCCCCGCTTTGAACCCAAGTTGGGGGCGGGTTCTGCTTCCCATTCCAGTCCAAGGCGCTGCCGGAGTCAAACTCGGTCCTGCTTATGATCGACTCTACCCCGGGTACCGATGCTGACACCCTGGTATGGTCAGCGTGACCAGATGTAGCCCCATCCTTACCACCAAACCCAACATCACCACTTCCGTTGTACAGAGCTGCCAGGAAGCGTTTCCACATCCCGTGACATCCATCACGGCGGTATCCGCCACAGATGGGACCTGACAGGTTACCATGCCGTGGGGGGATTCAGGTACACTCACACTTAGGTAAAATACACTGTTGTGGGATCACAAAGCTTAGGAAGGCTTATGGTACACAAAGGATAACATCCCCAGGGACATTCAGTGGGGAAACATATCTTTTCGATCGTAATTCGCGCCAATATGTGCTTGTACGGCAGCTCCAACGCTATAACGCTATGATCATGCCTCCACGCCCTCCACGACGTTTCGGTAAAATCTGCCCAGCCATCCAACACTCCATCACATGCTTTCAAGTTATAAGGTATTACATCTAACCACTAACAACCACCGCAGAAGGCATACAGCCGCAGCGAACACGCAGAGGAAGCATGGGGCCTAAAGCCCCCATGCACCGTCCGTCCGCGTCAGGGCCTTCATGGCCAATCCACCAGGAAGCCAGGGACAGACAGCGCGACGTACCGTATCGCA
Source organism: Volvox africanus (assembly GCA_030268105.1). Lineage (NCBI taxonomy): Eukaryota > Viridiplantae > Chlorophyta > Chlorophyceae > Chlamydomonadales > Volvocaceae > Volvox > Volvox africanus. The sequence goes on from BSDZ01000078.1 coordinate 7,064,780, forward strand.
GCAGGAGGCAGGGGGCCCCGAGAAGATTAGGCGCCGGACGTGTAGCCGCTAGATCCCTCGTCATGTTGAATAACTGCCCTTCTCGCAACACTTCCAGTATCTAACTTGAACGTTTCTTAATCCATCATCTCTTTTGCGTGGATGCCATGGAATGGGCAATGGAGGGTGGGCCTTCGTAAAACAATGGCGGGAGCGTACGTCGCGCTAGCATGCGAACAGCAGGATGATAGGTCATATGATGTTATGAAGATAGGTCAATCCAGCCCAAATGAAGCACAGTAATAATGTATTGGCAAGATTCATACCGCCTATCCGCCTCCTGCAGCCAACAGCTCACCATGTAATAACAATGATGTTAACGTTCATTTAGCTCAAGTTGGAGTGAATAGGGTTATTAAGTGTTACATCATCATTGCGCCCAGGATGTGGGAGGTGATCGCAAAGCTCAAAAAGGTAATATCGTGCTCAGTGAACGTATTAAACGGCGTTATTCATGGATAATGAAAAGATGATCATCCGACACATTTTCTGTTCAGCCGCACGCGAAGCGAAATTAATTTAAAAGGAGGTCTATACCAATCCATCACATCGGACCATGTCGTAAATCCCATTGAAAGTATGGAAAGTTGTAACAGACCTAAATTTAGGCAATAGAAACAACGCTCTATGCCGCACGTTCGCCTGCGAAAGTCCACTGCGAAAATTTTCATTTCGACGGCCGCCTGTTATGATACACATTTGATATTTTGCCGTCTAGCACCATATCATCACGTAACGTGCTGACCTTAAACCGATGACTGAAAGATCACAGAGGATGATGCCGTTTTAGCATTACGTACATGCGCAAACAACGCCTTCCCAAAGGCATGGCTGCTACGACCTGGCAGGTAGCGTCCCTGTTGACCGCCATATGTAGCTTCACACGGCCAACCCGGGGGAGCAAACTTTTAAGCCGCGCGCTTGCTCGATCCTGCAATCCAAGCGAATCCACAGAACGACGTTGGTTGAATTCGGCCTTAATCAGGCATAGTAGAAGTATGGCACTCACTTGGAGCATGCAGGCAGACTGCCGTTGTCTCTTCAAAGTCGTTTCCCCCTGAAACCCTATCCTTAAGGCCCCTGAGAATGTCACACATGAGAATCTTACCTGAACGCCATAACTAACAAAACAAAGGATGCGATGGCTCAGTCAGTGAGATCGTCCCGCGCGAACTGGTAGCAACCGAAGTCGCTTACTCTACTACTTCTCTGTTCTCGTACCTAGCACCGTCCTTGAACACCCAGACTATAGGGAGCCTTTTGCTGCGTCACATGCCTGGAGTATTTCAAGATTTCGAGGTTCATAAGAAGTACCCTGGGGCTTGACCCCGAAGCCTGGGACATGCGCTGTGCGTGTGTGTGTGGAACGGTAAAAGGCAACTGTAGGGGTAAGGCAATGCAGAGCAGGGCAGAAATAAAACGGGAATTATGTCAAGTTTGGTTGAGCACACATGAAAAGCCTTTCATTAGCGCTAGCCTCGCAACGATGATGGGCTTGGATATCGCTCCATCAGATCCTTCGGGCTGCACCTGTGTGTTGACCTGTCGAGACCATGGTGCGCCAGTACACACACGGCCGCGAAGGAAGAAAAGTACAAATAAAATCGATAGATAGTTCGATAGACGGCACCTTCCTCGCGCGTCCGCATAATGTCCACCATCCCGCCGTCTGCCCGTCCTCGTCCCCGTTGGGGAGGGAACGATCGGGGATATCGCCATGCTATGTGTTGGTCTCGTTTGACGCGTTTTGGGTCCCTCCTTGGGTACCACTGCTATTCACGAGTCATCGGCTTCAAATCATAATCACATTTCCGTAACCAGCAAAAGATGAAGGGAAACATTCGTGCGATATTGACTAGGGTGTGGGCTGCGCAGGAAATTTGGTTAGCCAAAAGCATAGGTTAGGTAGGGTTTGGAATGAGGCGCGAAAGGGGGGCGGTCTTGCTTGGGTTGAACATGTCGCGCATTTGCCGTGAAGCAGAGTGGTTAGCAATCGCCGCTCTAGCACGTGACATACTTCGGATGCAATCCCGGGTGCAAAGCAAGTTTGATACATAAAAAGCAACAAGCGACTCGAGCGCTGCATATTGGAAACACGAAGAGAGTCCACGAAGAGTGTGAAACATTTTAATGCCACAAAACATTGAATGCACATTACAGCTGGATACATCAGGACCGATTTGTGGCCGAGTATCCCCGGGTAGAGCTATTTATCTGCAATTGGAGAAATAGGAGCATACGGAGGGGATCTGCCGCTGCCGTGTAAGGCAACATTCCGAAAAATTAATCAATGCTAACGCTGCAGCCCGAAATCCACACCACACTACGCCACCCTGGAGTTATGATGACATCATCTTGCCTTTTTGAGCCATGCATGCTCTGACAGACGCGGTGTAGCACCGCCGAACGAGCACCTTCCTGCCAAATCCAAGGGAACACACATTATGACTCGGACCGAATGAAGCCCGAAGCAGACGGACCCGCACTGGACTAATGTAAAACATGGTGCCTTCCATATCACACAAACTTAGGAAACAGCACAATTTAGTTAAGCCAGGCCAAGCAGGTCGGAGACGACCGCACTCCGCTGTAGGCTGCCGAACTTGAAAACAAACTTGAACAAACAACAGGACATCACCATATCCCAATCACCGACTTGGGCCGATCAGAAGGGCAAATGTCCGCACGCTTTTCTCCCGCTAGTTTGGCGTTACTACAGCGGTTCGTCTGGTTGCCTCACATGTACTGCACGCAGAAAATATATACCTAATGCTGTGGGCAAATGAAAGGGATGCGACGAAACAGGTCCCCTCATGCCCCCATCGGCAAGCCCAAAACAGTTGTTGCAATGGCGCTGTTGTGGTGTGCGCTTGCTGAGGCTATGGAAGCGTGGTTTGCCCCGCAAACCAACAAGCCAACCTCTAGCGTTAGCCGCCATCGGCAGATTAATCGTTGCAAACACCGTGGAACGAATTTTTCGCAGTCCCAAATCAAATACACATATTTATTTCAATCAGATATTTATCCAAGAACCTATCCTAAAATCCATAGACATCCAAATTGATGCATAAAAAACTAGACCTCAACCTTGTTTCCCAGATTTGGTACCGGCTCAAACCGTATTCAACTTGCGTCAATGCTCTCAATTTGGCTTTAGTTAACGCAACTAATACAATTGCTTAGCAATTACCTCCGCCATTTGCAACCTGTTTGCAGCTGCGAGCTGGCTGAGGGCGACGAAGCTACCACCTCGCAAAGTGACCACCCCATCCAGACCGCCCAGACGCTTAAAGGGACATCCCCAACCCCCCCCAACCAAGCTCTCAAGGTGCACTTCCTACCGTGGCAGCGTTAGCGCATTGCCGGCCGTCACTGTCCCCGCCATCTCGCCCGCCCATTTCATACTGGCCCTCCTGATTCCCCCGGCCATACTCCCCAGCGCGGCCCTGCTGCGTCTCGGGCACCTTCGAAACACTTTTTGAAGCTTCACAGGGCACCACAGCAATGCTTGCGGCATACCCCACTGACAAAATGCCCACGTCTCGAGGTGCGAGCGGCAAATTTGGCAATAGCCTGGCAGGCGGCGCCACCATGGGGCGCTGCATCTCGCTCCCCTCATCCAGGCAGCGTGAACCAGTGGCCCCCTCTCTGCTGGAGCCTTGACGCTGAAACTGGAGCTCCTGTGCGGCGGTGGAGATGCTGGGCGCTGTAGACGGCCAGCTGTTCGGCAGCTTACTGCGACTCAGATGGGAAAAGCGTCTCCTCGCTTCCTCCAGCGCGGCCATCATCCGTCGGCGACCAGCCGCGGCACGAGCCAGCGCCAAAGCGTGAACTGAATCCGTGCATAACAAACCACCCTCTGAGCTGAAAGCTGCCACGGGAGGGATAAGCCAGAATAATGGAGATACAAGACGGTACTTCTGCTTAACATGTCCGCCGACAGGTTGGCCAGACTTCGGCGCTACCGTTGGAAAAGGAGTATTGCCCACAAAGGATGTGATGAAAGAGCTGGAGGGGAAACAGCCAGATGCATCGCTAATGGAAGCGTCCGTTTCCACTGCCTGTGCCAAATCAGCATTAGCGATGGGCGCTGGAGCTATTGCACCGCCCGAAATGCAACATGACGCAAAGTAAGCTGGCGTGACCGGAAGAGGGGGCGTGCCTGCATCCATCAAAACCAGCACTTCCACAGTAGCCGCAGAACAGATAATTGCGCCGCTTGTTTGAAACGTCACACTCTTGGCCTTTCAACGACCTTCACAGGCTGCCTTCGGCTGTGAAAGAGCAGAGCGCCTTGACAGGCGGCCCGCTGGCCGGAGCTGCCCACGGGGTGGGTCCAGTATCATAAAAGACGGAGTATGAATGCTATGCGGGCTATGAAGGCTGCACGGCTCATAACCGCCTGCAAGTCGGTCATCGTCGCTCCAGTCTGAACTACTGGGAAAGCACCTGCCGTCGCTGTCTCTATCACTGTCGGCGTGTGAGCTGCCTTGACTGCTGGAGGCGCTGCCCCCGGTGCTGCACGTGGAGCCCATATCGCCGCGCTCATCGACCAGACAGCAAGTACTACTACTGATGTAGCTGCAGATCATAGTGCCATGCGCGCCACCCAGCGCTGGCACGTGGCATGTTGATGGCGAGGCCGGAACAACGGGCTGTGCTGCTGCTGCAACGTCTAAATGATCCTCATAATATTGTCGTTGATAAGGACATGTATTAAGCGCTTACATCTGCGGCGAAGAGCACGAAATTAGCAGCATCCCATCACAGACATAACGATAAAGAGGACAACAGGCATATGTATACTGAATCTAATAATCAAGACGATATCAAACGCATTACATCTTCGTCCCTGAAGATTACAGCGCCACCATCGAGACGCCGACACCCCGTGACTCACCCGTGTGCTCTAATCCCTAGGCGCTGACATATGATGTTATGAAGATAGGTCAATCCAGCCCAAATGAAGCACAGTAATAATGTATTGGCAAGATTCATACCGCCTATCCGCCTCCTGCAGCCAACAGCTCACCATGTAATAACAATGATGTTAACGTTCATTTAGCTCAAGTTGGAGTGAATAGGGTTATTAAGTGTTACATCATCATTGCGCCCAGGATGTGGGAGGTGATCGCAAAGCTCAAAAAGGTAATATCGTGCTCAGTGAACGTATTAAACGGCGTTATTCATGGATAATGAAAAGATGATCATCCGACACATTTTCTGTTCAGCCGCACGCGAAGCGAAATTAATTTAAAAGGAGGTCTATACCAATCCATCACATCGGACCATGTCGTAAATCCCATTGAAAGTATGGAAAGTTGTAACAGACCTAAATTTAGGCAATAGAAACAACGCTCTATGCCGCACGTTCGCCTGCGAAAGTCCACTGCGAAAATTTTCATTTCGACGGCCGCCTGTTATGATACACATTTGATATTTTGCCGTCTAGCACCATATCATCACGTAACGTGCTGACCTTAAACCGATGACTGAAAGATCACAGAGGATGATGCCGTTTTAGCATTACGTACATGCGCAAACAACGCCTTCCCAAAGGCATGGCTGCTACGACCTGGCAGGTAGCGTCCCTGTTGACCGCCATATGTAGCTTCACACGGCCAACCCGGGGGAGCAAACTTTTAAGCCGCGCGCTTGCTCGATCCTGCAATCCAAGCGAATCCACAGAACGACGTTGGTTGAATTCGGCCTTAATCAGGCATAGTAGAAGTATGGCACTCACTTGGAGCATGCAGGCAGACTGCCGTTGTCTCTTCAAAGTCGTTTCCCCCTGAAACCCTATCCTTAAGGCCCCTGAGAATGTCACACATGAGAATCTTACCTGAACGCCATAACTAACAAAACAAAGGATGCGATGGCTCAGTCAGTGAGATCGTCCCGCGCGAACTGGTAGCAACCGAAGTCGCTTACTCTACTACTTCTCTGTTCTCGTACCTAGCACCGTCCTTGAACACCCAGACTATAGGGAGCCTTTTGCTGCGTCACATGCCTGGAGTATTTCAAGATTTCGAGGTTCATAAGAAGTACCCTGGGGCTTGACCCCGAAGCCTGGGACATGCGCTTCTAAAAGAACCCGAATTTTCTCTGCCACCAAATACCGCGGTATATATAAACGACCAAACCGTCCCTCGTGCCCAACATAATGCTTTTAAATAGGCAATGGCCTTTGACTGTGCAGATTGTTTTATCCAAACCCCTACCTTTTTGCAACAACCAGCGCAATCTTGCACATACCTGGAAATCCGCTACTCGCATCAACGGCACGCCTCTCTCCTCCGCCATAAAGCTCGCTCCCACGCAGCCCCACGCCCCCGCCAGCCGCAAGTCCCCGCTTTGAACCCAAGTTGGGGGCGGGTTCTGCTTCCCATTCCAGTCCAAGGCGCTGCCGGAGTCAAACTCGGTCCTGCTTATGATCGACTCTACCCCGGGTACCGATGCTGACACCCTGGTATGGTCAGCGTGACCAGATGTAGCCCCATCCTTACCACCAAACCCAACATCACCACTTCCGTTGTACAGAGCTGCCAGGAAGCGTTTCCACATCCCGTGACATCCATCACGGCGGTATCCGCCACAGATGGGACCTGACAGGTTACCATGCCGTGGGGGGATTCAGGTACACTCACACTTAGGTAAAATACACTGTTGTGGGATCACAAAGCTTAGGAAGGCTTATGGTACACAAAGGATAACATCCCCAGGGACATTCAGTGGGGAAACATATCTTTTCGATCGTAATTCGCGCCAATATGTGCTTGTACGGCAGCTCCAACGCTATAACGCTATGATCATGCCTCCACGCCCTCCACGACGTTTCGGTAAAATCTGCCCAGCCATCCAACACTCCATCACATGCTTTCAAGTTATAAGGTATTACATCTAACCACTAACAACCACCGCAGAAGGCATACAGCCGCAGCGAACACGCAGAGGAAGCATGGGGCCTAAAGCCCCCATGCACCGTCCGTCCGCGTCAGGGCCTTCATGGCCAATCCACCAGGAAGCCAGGGACAGACAGCGCGACGTACCGTATCGCAGCAGGAGGCAGGGGGCCCCGGGAAGATTAGGCGCCGGACGTGTAGCCGCTAGATCCCTCGTCATGTTGAATAACTGCCCTTCTCGCAACACTTCCAGTATCTAACTTGAACGTTTCTTAATCCATCATCTCTTTTGCGTGGATGCCATGGAATGGGCAATGGAGGGTGGGCCTTCGTAAAACAATGGCGGGAGCGTACGTCGCGCTAGCATGCGAACAGCAGGATGATAGGTCATATGATGTTATGAAGATAGGTCAATCCAGCCCAAATGAAGCACAGTAATAATGTATTGGCAAGATTCATACCGCCTATCCGCCTCCTGCAGCCAACAGCTCACCATGTAATAACAATGATGTTAACGTTCATTTAGCTCAAGTTGGAGTGAATAGGGTTATTAAGTGTTACATCATCATTGCGCCCAGGATGTGGGAGGTGATCGCAAAGCTCAAAAAGGTAATATCGTGCTCAGTGAACGTATTAAACGGCGTTATTCATGGATAATGAAAAGATGATCATCCGACACATTTTCTGTTCAGCCGCACGCGAAGCGAAATTAATTTAAAAGGAGGTCTATACCAATCCATCACATCGGACCATGTCGTAAATCCCATTGAAAGTATGGAAAGTTGTAACAGACCTAAATTTAGGCAATAGAAACAACGCTCTATGCCGCACGTTCGCCTGCGAAAGTCCACTGCGAAAATTTTCATTTCGACGGCCGCCTGTTATGATACACATTTGATATTTTGCCGTCTAGCACCATATCATCACGTAACGTGCTGACCTTAAACCGATGACTGAAAGATCACAGAGGATGATGCCGTTTTAGCATTACGTACATGCGCAAACAACGCCTTCCCAAAGGCATGGCTGCTACGACCTGGCAGGTAGCGTCCCTGTTGACCGCCATATGTAGCTTCACACGGCCAACCCGGGGGAGCAAACTTTTAAGCCGCGCGCTTGCTCGATCCTGCAATCCAAGCGAATCCACAGAACGACGTTGGTTGAATTCGGCCTTAATCAGGCATAGTAGAAGTATGGCACTCACTTGGAGCATGCAGGCAGACTGCCGTTGTCTCTTCAAAGTCGTTTCCCCCTGAAACCCTATCCTTAAGGCCCCTGAGAATGTCACACATGAGAATCTTACCTGAACGCCATAACTAACAAAACAAAGGATGCGATGGCTCAGTCAGTGAGATCGTCCCGCGCGAACTGGTAGCAACCGAAGTCGCTTACTCTACTACTTCTCTGTTCTCGTACCTAGCACCGTCCTTGAACACCCAGACTATAGGGAGCCTTTTGCTGCGTCACATGCCTGGAGTATTTCAAGATTTCGAGGTTCATAAGAAGTACCCTGGGGCTTGACCCCGAAGCCTGGGACATGCGCTGTGCGTGTGTGTGTGGAACGGTAAAAGGCAACTGTAGGGGTAAGGCAATGCAGAGCAGGGCAGAAATAAAACGGGAATTATGTCAAGTTTGGTTGAGCACACATGAAAAGCCTTTCATTAGCGCTAGCCTCGCAACGATGATGGGCTTGGATATCGCTCCATCAGATCCTTCGGGCTGCACCTGTGTGTTGACCTGTCGAGACCATGGTGCGCCAGTACACACACGGCCGCGAAGGAAGAAAAGTACAAATAAAATCGATAGATAGTTCGATAGACGGCACCTTCCTCGCGCGTCCGCATAATGTCCACCATCCCGCCGTCTGCCCGTCCTCGTCCCCGTTGGGGAGGGAACGATCGGGGATATCGCCATGCTATGTGTTGGTCTCGTTTGACGCGTTTTGGGTCCCTCCTTGGGTACCACTGCTATTCACGAGTCATCGGCTTCAAATCATAATCACATTTCCGTAACCAGCAAAAGATGAAGGGAAACATTCGTGCGATATTGACTAGGGTGTGGGCTGCGCAGGAAATTTGGTTAGCCAAAAGCATAGGTTAGGTAGGGTTTGGAATGAGGCGCGAAAGGGGGGCGGTCTTGCTTGGGTTGAACATGTCGCGCATTTGCCGTGAAGCAGAGTGGTTAGCAATCGCCGCTCTAGCACGTGACATACTTCGGATGCAATCCCGGGTGCAAAGCAAGTTTGATACATAAAAAGCAACAAGCGACTCGAGCGCTGCATATTGGAAACACGAAGAGAGTCCACGAAGAGTGTGAAACATTTTAATGCCACAAAACATTGAATGCACATTACAGCTGGATACATCAGGACCGATTTGTGGCCGAGTATCCCCGGGTAGAGCTATTTATCTGCAATTGGAGAAATAGGAGCATACGGAGGGGATCTGCCGCTGCCGTGTAAGGCAACATTCCGAAAAATTAATCAATGCTAACGCTGCAGCCCGAAATCCACACCACACTACGCCACCCTGGAGTTATGATGACATCATCTTGCCTTTTTGAGCCATGCATGCTCTGACAGACGCGGTGTAGCACCGCCGAACGAGCACCTTCCTGCCAAATCCAAGGGAACACACATTATGACTCGGACCGAATGAAGCCCGAAGCAGACGGACCCGCACTGGACTAATGTAAAACATGGTGCCTTCCATATCACACAAACTTAGGAAACAGCACAATTTAGTTAAGCCAGGCCAAGCAGGTCGGAGACGACCGCACTCCGCTGTAGGCTGCCGAACTTGAAAACAAACTTGAACAAACAACAGGACATCACCATATCCCAATCACCGACTTGGGCCGATCAGAAGGGCAAATGTCCGCACGCTTTTCTCCCGCTAGTTTGGCGTTACTACAGCGGTTCGTCTGGTTGCCTCACATGTACTGCACGCAGAAAATATATACCTAATGCTGTGGGCAAATGAAAGGGATGCGACGAAACAGGTCCCCTCATGCCCCCATCGGCAAGCCCAAAACAGTTGTTGCAATGGCGCTGTTGTGGTGTGCGCTTGCTGAGGCTATGGAAGCGTGGTTTGCCCCGCAAACCAACAAGCCAACCTCTAGCGTTAGCCGCCATCGGCAGATTAATCGTTGCAAACACCGTGGAACGAATTTTTCGCAGTCCCAAATCAAATACACATATTTATTTCAATCAGATATTTATCCAAGAACCTATCCTAAAATCCATAGACATCCAAATTGATGCATAAAAAACTAGACCTCAACCTTGTTTCCCAGATTTGGTACCGGCTCAAACCGTATTCAACTTGCGTCAATGCTCTCAATTTGGCTTTAGTTAACGCAACTAATACAATTGCTTAGCAATTACCTCCGCCATTTGCAACCTGTTTGCAGCTGCGAGCTGGCTGAGGGCGACGAAGCTACCACCTCGCAAAGTGACCACCCCATCCAGACCGCCCAGACGCTTAAAGGGACATCCCCAACCCCCCCCAACCAAGCTCTCAAGGTGCACTTCCTACCGTGGCAGCGTTAGCGCATTGCCGGCCGTCACTGTCCCCGCCATCTCGCCCGCCCATTTCATACTGGCCCTCCTGATTCCCCCGGCCATACTCCCCAGCGCGGCCCTGCTGCGTCTCGGGCACCTTCGAAACACTTTTTGAAGCTTCACAGGGCACCACAGCAATGCTTGCGGCATACCCCACTGACAAAATGCCCACGTCTCGAGGTGCGAGCGGCAAATTTGGCAATAGCCTGGCAGGCGGCGCCACCATGGGGCGCTGCATCTCGCTCCCCTCATCCAGGCAGCGTGAACCAGTGGCCCCCTCTCTGCTGGAGCCTTGACGCTGAAACTGGAGCTCCTGTGCGGCGGTGGAGATGCTGGGCGCTGTAGACGGCCAGCTGTTCGGCAGCTTACTGCGACTCAGATGGGAAAAGCGTCTCCTCGCTTCCTCCAGCGCGGCCATCATCCGTCGGCGACCAGCCGCGGCACGAGCCAGCGCCAAAGCGTGAACTGAATCCGTGCATAACAAACCACCCTCTGAGCTGAAAGCTGCCACGGGAGGGATAAGCCAGAATAATGGAGATACAAGACGGTACTTCTGCTTAACATGTCCGCCGACAGGTTGGCCAGACTTCGGCGCTACCGTTGGAAAAGGAGTATTGCCCACAAAGGATGTGATGAAAGAGCTGGAGGGGAAACAGCCAGATGCATCGCTAATGGAAGCGTCCGTTTCCACTGCCTGTGCCAAATCAGCATTAGCGATGGGCGCTGGAGCTATTGCACCGCCCGAAATGCAACATGACGCAAAGTAAGCTGGCGTGACCGGAAGAGGGGGCGTGCCTGCATCCATCAAAACCAGCACTTCCACAGTAGCCGCAGAACAGATAATTGCGCCGCTTGTTTGAAACGTCACACTCTTGGCCTTTCAACGACCTTCACAGGCTGCCTTCGGCTGTGAAAGAGCAGAGCGCCTTGACAGGCGGCCCGCTGGCCGGAGCTGCCCACGGGGTGGGTCCAGTATCATAAAAGACGGAGTATGAATGCTATGCGGGCTATGAAGGCTGCACGGCTCATAACCGCCTGCAAGTCGGTCATCGTCGCTCCAGTCTGAACTACTGGGAAAGCACCTGCCGTCGCTGTCTCTATCACTGTCGGCGTGTGAGCTGCCTTGACTGCTGGAGGCGCTGCCCCCGGTGCTGCACGTGGAGCCCATATCGCCGCGCTCATCGACCAGACAGCAAGTACTACTACTGATGTAGCTGCAGATCATAGTGCCATGCGCGCCACCCAGCGCTGGCACGTGGCATGTTGATGGCGAGGCCGGAACAACGGGCTGTGCTGCTGCTGCAACGTCTAAATGATCCTCATAATATTGTCGTTGATAAGGACATGTATTAAGCGCTTACATCTGCGGCGAAGAGCACGAAATTAGCAGCATCCCATCACAGACATAACGATAAAGAGGACAACAGGCATATGTATACTGAATCTAATAATCAAGACGATATCAAACGCATTACATCTTCGTCCCTGAAGATTACAGCGCCACCATCGAGACGCCGACACCCCGTGACTCACCCGTGTGCTCTAATCCCTAGGCGCTGACATATGATGTTATGAAGATAGGTCAATCCAGCCCAAATGAAGCACAGTAATAATGTATTGGCAAGATTCATACCGCCTATCCGCCTCCTGCAGCCAACAGCTCACCATGTAATAACAATGATGTTAACGTTCATTTAGCTCAAGTTGGAGTGAATAGGGTTATTAAGTGTTACATCATCATTGCGCCCAGGATGTGGGAGGTGATCGCAAAGCTCAAAAAGGTAATATCGTGCTCAGTGAACGTATTAAACGGCGTTATTCATGGATAATGAAAAGATGATCATCCGACACATTTTCTGTTCAGCCGCACGCGAAGCGAAATTAATTTAAAAGGAGGTCTATACCAATCCATCACATCGGACCATGTCGTAAATCCCATTGAAAGTATGGAAAGTTGTAACAGACCTAAATTTAGGCAATAGAAACAACGCTCTATGCCGCACGTTCGCCTGCGAAAGTCCACTGCGAAAATTTTCATTTCGACGGCCGCCTGTTATGATACACATTTGATATTTTGCCGTCTAGCACCATATCATCACGTAACGTGCTGACCTTAAACCGATGACTGAAAGATCACAGAGGATGATGCCGTTTTAGCATTACGTACATGCGCAAACAACGCCTTCCCAAAGGCATGGCTGCTACGACCTGGCAGGTAGCGTCCCTGTTGACCGCCATATGTAGCTTCACACGGCCAACCCGGGGGAGCAAACTTTTAAGCCGCGCGCTTGCTCGATCCTGCAATCCAAGCGAATCCACAGAACGACGTTGGTTGAATTCGGCCTTAATCAGGCATAGTAGAAGTATGGCACTCACTTGGAGCATGCAGGCAGACTGCCGTTGTCTCTTCAAAGTCGTTTCCCCCTGAAACCCTATCCTTAAGGCCCCTGAGAATGTCACACATGAGAATCTTACCTGAACGCCATAACTAACAAAACAAAGGATGCGATGGCTCAGTCAGTGAGATCGTCCCGCGCGAACTGGTAGCAACCGAAGTCGCTTACTCTACTACTTCTCTGTTCTCGTACCTAGCACCGTCCTTGAACACCCAGACTATAGGGAGCCTTTTGCTGCGTCACATGCCTGGAGTATTTCAAGATTTCGAGGTTCATAAGAAGTACCCTGGGGCTTGACCCCGAAGCCTGGGACATGCGCTTCTAAAAGAACCCGAATTTTCTCTGCCACCAAATACCGCGGTATATATAAACGACCAAACCGTCCCTCGTGCCCAACATAATGCTTTTAAATAGGCAATGGCCTTTGACTGTGCAGATTGTTTTATCCAAACCCCTACCTTTTTGCAACAACCAGCGCAATCTTGCACATACCTGGAAATCCGCTACTCGCATCAACGGCACGCCTCTCTCCTCCGCCATAAAGCTCGCTCCCACGCAGCCCCACGCCCCCGCCAGCCGCAAGTCCCCGCTTTGAACCCAAGTTGGGGGCGGGTTCTGCTTCCCATTCCAGTCCAAGGCGCTGCCGGAGTCAAACTCGGTCCTGCTTATGATCGACTCTACCCCGGGTACCGATGCTGACACCCTGGTATGGTCAGCGTGACCAGATGTAGCCCCATCCTTACCACCAAACCCAACATCACCACTTCCGTTGTACAGAGCTGCCAGGAAGCGTTTCCACATCCCGTGACATCCATCACGGCGGTATCCGCCACAGATGGGACCTGACAGGTTACCATGCCGTGGGGGGATTCAGGTACACTCACACTTAGGTAAAATACACTGTTGTGGGATCACAAAGCTTAGGAAGGCTTATGGTACACAAAGGATAACATCCCCAGGGACATTCAGTGGGGAAACATATCTTTTCGATCGTAATTCGCGCCAATATGTGCTTGTACGGCAGCTCCAACGCTATAACGCTATGATCATGCCTCCACGCCCTCCACGACGTTTCGGTAAAATCTGCCCAGCCATCCAACACTCCATCACATGCTTTCAAGTTATAAGGTATTACATCTAACCACTAACAACCACCGCAGAAGGCATACAGCCGCAGCGAACACGCAGAGGAAGCATGGGGCCTAAAGCCCCCATGCACCGTCCGTCCGCGTCAGGGCCTTCATGGCCAATCCACCAGGAAGCCAGGGACAGACAGCGCGACGTACCGTATCGCAGCAGGAGGCAGGGGGCCCCGGGAAGATTAGGCGCCGGACGTGTAGCCGCTAGATCCCTCGTCATGTTGAATAACTGCCCTTCTCGCAACACTTCCAGTATCTAACTTGAACGTTTCTTAATCCATCATCTCTTTTGCGTGGATGCCATGGAATGGGCAATGGAGGGTGGGCCTTCGTAAAACAATGGCGGGAGCGTACGTCGCGCTAGCATGCGAACAGCAGGATGAATTCCCATCCAAAGCGACTCGCAGCCACAATAGCCCACAGAGGCGCGCACCCATGCACACACACACGCACACACACACACACATGCACACACACACACACATGCACACGCACGCACCTACAGAACGGCGCCGCTTCCCTCAGCCCGCTCTGCGTCCTCCTCTTCCATCGCCAAGGTATCACTATCATTCGCCGACCGAACGGTGGACCCCCCCGTAATCCCCCAGGATCCCTCAGAACCCCCCAGCGCGGGGGGCAGACTGGCCAGGCGGTTGAAGGAGAGGTTGAGCACACCCAGATGCTGGGGGGTGATGCCTGCGGGGCAGGATGGGAAAGGGTACCGCATACAGGTCCGAGGGATACGACTGTCATCATTCGGGCCTCAGGATGAGCGCTGATCGAAAGGAGGCACCTGTGTGTGTAGGATAGGGGGGTACATCACCCGTGGCCACTAACCTGGCAGTCCCTACCTTCCCCGGTGTTTCGGGGCACCCTCATCCAGTCTCCCATGCCGACTTCTCCGAAATCAGTGGTTTTCCCAGGTTCAGCACCCACCACCAGCATCCTGTGTGTGTGAATTTGTGGATGTGCCGCAGCAGGAGGATGAGGGTGCACATAATGGGGAGTGGCGGACCCCAAACTGCCAAAAGAAGAGACTTCTCTCACCCTCTGCTAACGTCTCAATGTCGTTGCCGGACGCATTAAATACCACCAGGCCATCCAGTTTGAGCACCTCGGCCGGTACGGAACTCCAGCCATTGTGCCACACATCCGCCACATAGACAGCCTGGCACGGGCTGAGACGGAAGAACGGTGGAGAAGAGGCTGAGAGTGAAACCCCGCTTTACCCTTCCCCACCCACCCATTGTGTGTGTGTGTGTGTGTCTCGGGGGGGGGGAAGAGAGGAGTAAGGGGGTTATGCGGCCCCGTGATCCAGTTCCTATCCCCGCAGTTCCCATACTCCTGCGCTTCCGGGCTTCACAACATGTACATGCATACAACCCTGAAACCCTATCCTTAAGGCCCCTGAGAATGTCACACATGAGAATCTTACCTGAACGTCCGCAACAACTTGTCGTACGGCTACGACGCTGCGTAAAAATCCTGAAGTTCGTTGCCGCCGCTCGGCTGCTCACGGATGCAGTAGCGATAAGTGTACGCCAGCGCCGATACCCGGACAAGTAAGGGGGCCCAGGCACAAGGAGGAGATTGCCGACACTGCAACGTGACGTGAGCAAGAGATAAAGCACTCAGGATCCGCTGTCAAAGCGTACAGAAAGCCCTCAACTAGCGTATGGCTACCACTGACATCTCGGTATCATCGTCCGCGCTCGAAGCGGACCAGGGCTCCGTGTGGCTCACCAGGGCCTCCCCAAGGTTGTCCAGGGTGACACGACCGCCTGTGCGACGACGTCGACGTGGTCTCTCGCGCTCCCTCTGTTTCCGCTTCCGCTGGCCGGCTTCACCAGTCGCATTAGCGTCGTCTTGCGCGCATGCAGTGCTGTAATCGATTTTAACGATATATTGTTATTGCTCGCGTCCTCACCTCCATCCGGCGCCGCCAGTTGCTCCCGCTGCTGATCGGTTACCGCCAGCAGCGAATTGTTTGCCTCACTGGCGCTATCGTTGCCTCCATCAGAGTACCGCCGTCGCTTGCGACCGAACATATCAGTGGACGTTGCTGCGGTCGATGCGTCTCGGCCGAAAACCGAAAACCGACTCACCGAACGCCAGGAAAAAACCGCTACCCTCGTCGTCATCGTCTTCCAACAGGACCCGTACATCGGGGGCTTCAAAAACCTCATCGTCGTTGCTGATCATGCACGGGACGGGTAGGAAAGAGAAAGAAGAGAACGAAAACGATATGGAACCCATAACGGGAGGTACCGCATGATAGCAGCAGGTTGTGAAGAAGGCAGGGTGTACAAATAATTCGGCGTGCGTGGGTGCATTCAGTTTAAAGTTTTCGTTTGGGTGGACGCATAGATGTGTGCGTGGTGGGTACCAGTGTGAACCACCTGCTACTACTCGCTGAATCGCAAGAGACTAAGTGGAACGCATCTAGCATTGCGTGAGAGACAGGGGAAAGGACAAGCGAGCGATTACACGCTTATCACAAATGCTAACATCCATTTCCTTCATTGTAATTTACCCCATTATGGATAACACGCGTATCATATAATTCATGCTGTTAACTTCATTTTAAAATCAGAATTCCTGCGTGGTAAAGCCCCAACCGGCCCGACTCTTGATGGGCCTTATCTAGCGCTGCGTATCTATACATGCATGGCAGCCGAATATCTATACACTGCACTAAAAAGCGCCGCCCTCTTATCCATCCCAACTTACAGGTCACGAGGGACTTGGTTTGATGGCCCAGCTGCACCTCTGACCCCCCTCCTGGCGCCTCCTCCCCGCTGAGTGCCTCCTGAAGGGGGCGTGGGCATGATGGACATCACAACGTTGAAGTGGAGGGTGGCAGCTTAATATGATGGGCAGTTTAGTTCAGCCGTGGATCTTAGCCGCTTCCCTAAGAGGATGGGTCATGTCGGGCGTGCTTCCATGTCCGCCCTCAAATATCTCCCTTGTCCGTATTCCGATATGCGAATCAGTCGGTGTTGTTATTCGGCGTCGTGTGCCATAGGCCTTATCCCTATGCGTGGTTTCCTGTAGGCCTTATTGCTCGTGTCCCCTTCGGTTTCCTCAAAATGCTCATGTGGGTCAGCAAGCCCTCCCTGACGCTTCAGCGGCTCAAGTAGAGCTCCAAATCGCCCAGATCTTCGATCTGACCCAGAACGTGGGATGACATCATCATCATCATCATATCTGGGACCGTATCTTCCACCAAAGTAATGGCTTCCACCCTGCGAAACCAATGAACACACTGCCGGTGCTGGTCCAGTTGTGGTAAGGGCCATAAACAGCCATGCCAGGCGGCCCAAATGCCAGCGTGTCAAGGATGACAAATTACAATGCATACACATCGTCCTCCATCTGCCCACTATCTGATTCCCCGATACCCACACGTCTACTTGCAACCTCACGGCCACTGCCCAAGCCGGCCAGAGGCGCCGAACTCTTATTTTTTCGCTAGGGCTCCCTCAATCAATTCCACTCCAGGGTGTTAAGGCCGACCCAGATGGAGATATGGGCGTCCGTGTGCTGAGGGTTTAGCCAGCCTGACGGATCGCCTGCTGTAAAGGCGAGCAGCACGCACCAATTGTTGGACATGACAACGAATGAAGCCGTCATACACGCTGCTGGCAAGCGCTAAATGGAATAACAAAAAGACGGGCCCATGCTGCCGGCACACAATTACATCCGTGTGCTGCCTTCAAAACGACTCAACGTCAAGGCGGGCCACTTTGCACGGAAACAACAGTGCGTTAGCGAGCAAGCTCAAGAGCTGCTGAATTTGGTGCATCACTCGAGTACGCTATGCCGGATGCATACATACATGCATAACCCACCCGGACGTAGCCGGGCGGACCGCACCGCAACTGGTGTTTATGAGGGTCCAAATATAAGTGACCCATTTTTGGGAGCGGGTGGTAGTTGCACACCTGGGCAAGAAGGGGAGAGGGGATCAAGGACCGCGGGAGGCGCAAGACAGCGTGAGGAGGGAGGCCCCGGGTACAACCGTCGGCCGTGCATGTTTCCGCACTGAAGCAAACAGTTCTTTCTCTGCCCTCGGCAAACTATTCCCAAAGTGGATGCAGGAGGCGTTCGCAGTTATCGCTTAGCTCAGCCGCGACGCAACCATATACCAAGGAGGAAAATGGACTTCTAAAAAGTAAAGAATATGCGTGGTGGCTTGACCCTTGAAGGATTCTCCTTACTTCAGTTGTCCAAGCTGCCTGGGGGTACGACGGTACGATTAACATTAGCGTTTGCCACAAAGATGGAAAATGCCAAAACCAAGACGAGAAAATAATAATATCATTAATTCGTTTACAAAGAAAGTATGCATCATGCGAAGCTGGTGATAAAGCTCATAGCCTGAGACTTTCATGTCCATCACGCAAACCTATAAATGCTGAATACCTTATTGACCATTTCGATATGATAAATCAACTTCTGCTATTATAATACGAGTCATACAGCTTTTATATCTTTCCCATTTTAGACGCAGCTTGCTAACAGCACGGCGGACTAAGGCGTTTGGTGCCTAAGCGCCCTGGCTTCAGCATAATTACAAGAAATCGAATATGAGTACCCCGGAAAGCTCTGATGAATCACTGAGGATGCCTCGCAATGTGTCCGCTACGAATGCTACGGCAACTGACATCACCGCGGATGATTGGAGTAGCTCAATCAGACATTAGAAGCAGTCATGCAAGAAGAGCGTGACAACATGAAGCGTTCAGGCAACATCAACAACTGCATGCAACATCAACTGCAAGGGTAAGGTCACTGTAATCCGTAAATTTATACGGGCAACTCTCACCTGCGCCTTGGTCGTCCTTTCAGTTATTGTTTACACTTTCCAGGCAGAAACCAGCAAATCCCTGTAACTCCTTCCTGCAAGACCTGAAACTCTTGATGGCCAATTAACAGCAAGTTGTTTCACTTGGATTACAATTACACATGAAGCCAGTTGTTGTTTTCCAGTCTGGGTTATTTGCGCCTAAGGGCCCTACATTTAGTATAATTGCAACTAACCGAATACGGGTAAGCTGAAAAGGAAAGCTGACAACCCAAATACACTCAAGCGATGCTTTCAAGCATTAACCCATAGCCGCAGCTTGTTCTCATCAATTCAGGTCAGGAGGTGAAAACATCGGCCACTACGGAAACGACCACCACGAACGCCACCGCCACCGCCGCCACCAACGCCACCAACGCCATAACCGCCATCACCGCTACCACCGCTACCGCCTTCACCACCGCCACCACGGCGACCGACGCCAAGACCGCCAACATCGCCTCCATCGCCGCCGTACCGCCATGTCCGCCCCCACAGCCATCATGGCCACCAACGCTGTAAGTATCCTGGGGTATCTACGGGTAGTGCTCATTATTGGACCTTATACTGACATTTTTCGATTTGGCCTTTGCAGGCGGACACAACAGAGATACACCAATGAAATGAAAACAGGTACGTAATAGT
This sequence comes from Volvox africanus, assembly GCA_030268105.1. Classification (NCBI taxonomy): domain Eukaryota; kingdom Viridiplantae; phylum Chlorophyta; class Chlorophyceae; order Chlamydomonadales; family Volvocaceae; genus Volvox; species Volvox africanus. The sequence goes on from BSDZ01000078.1 coordinate 7,084,309, forward strand.
ACGGGATTTAGTCTCAATGGTGGCACCTGCATTTTGATACCTTGCTCAACTGAGGGATAACATTAGGGTTAAGTATCGGTGCCGTACCTACTTCCCTCCCGATCACACTCCCTCCCTCCAGTGTGCCCTCCTTTTCCCCCTTCTCCCCCCCCCTCGTTGTCGGCGAGCTACGCCAACGGAATTGAAACGGGTACGTCATTATACGGGATCGAGTCTGAATGGGAAAAATGGTATGTAGATACCTTCGCGACTGCCATCATGACAGCCACATGCACCGTCACCACGGCCACATACACCGTCACCGCTACCGCCTTCACCACCGCCACCACGGCGACCGACGCCAAGACCGCCAACACCGCCTCCATCGCCGCCGTACCGCCATGTCCGCCCCCACAGCCATCATGGCCACCAACGCTGTAAGTATCCTGGGGTATCTACGGGTAGTGCTCATTATTGGACCTTATACTGACATTTTTCGATTTGGCCTTTGCAGGCGGACACAACAGAGATACACCAATGAAATGAAAACAGGTACGTAATAGTCCGGGATTTAATCTCAATGGTGGCACCTGCATTTTGATACCTTGCTCAACTGAGGGATAACATTAGGGTTAAGTATCGGTGCCGTACCTACTTCCCTCCCGATCACACTCCCTCCCTCCAGTGTGCCCTCCTTTTCCCCCTTCTCCCCCCCCCTCGTTGTCGGCGAGCTACACCAACGGAATTGAAACGGGTACGTCATTATACGGGATCGAGTCTGAATGGGAAAAATGGTATGTAGATACCTTCGCGACTGCCATCATGACAGCCACCATCGCCACCGCCCAATGTAGGTAGAAAGGGAGGGAGGGAGGGCGGGAGGGAGATTGGGTGGGCGGTCGGAAGGACGGAGGGAGGGAGGGAGAGAGGCCACCATTCCCACCATCGCCACCGCCGCCACCACGGCCACATACACCGTCACCGCTACCGCCTTCACCACCGCCACCACGGCGACCGACGCCAAGACCGCCAACATCGCCTCCATCGCCGCCGTACCGCCATGTCCGCCCCCACAGCCATCATGGCCACCAACGCTGTAAGTATCCTGGGGTATCTACGGGTAGTGCTCATTATTGGACCTTATACTGACATTTTTCGATTTGGCCTTTGCAGGCGGACACAACAGAGATACACCAATGAAATGAAAACAGGTACGTAATAGTCCGGGATTTAATCTCAATGGTGGCACCTGCATTTTGATACCTTGCTCAACGGAGGGATAACATTAGGGTTAAGTATCGGTGCCGTACCTACTTCCCTCCCGATCTCACTCCCTCCCTCCAGTGTGCCCTCCTTTTCCCCCTTCTCCCCCCCCCTCGTTGTCGGCGAGCTACACCAACGGAATTGAAACGGGTACGTCATTATACGGGATCGAGTCTGAATGGGAAAAAATGGTATGTAGATACCTTCGCGACTGCCATCATGACAGCCACATGCACCGTCACCACGGCCACATGCACCGTCACCGCTACCGCCTTCACCACCGCCACCACGGCGACCGACGCCAAGACCGCCAACACCGCCTCCATCGCCGCCGTACCGCCATGTCCGCCCCCACAGCCATCATGGCCACCAACGCTGTAAGTATCCTGGGGTATCTACGGGTAGTGCTCATTATTGGACCTTATACTGACATTTTTCGATTTGGCCTTTGCAGGCGGACACAACAGAGATACACCAATGAAATGAAAACAGGTACGTAATAGTCCGGGATTTAATCTCAATGGTGGCACCTGCATTTTGATACCTTGCTCAACTGAGGGATAACATTAGGGTTAAGTATCGGTGCCGTACCTACTTCCCTCCCGATCTCACTCCCTCCCTCCCGTGTGCCCTCTCTTTCTCCCTCTCCCACCCCCGTTGTCGGCGAGCTACGCCAACGGAATTGAAACGGGTACGTCATTATACGGGATCGAGTCTGAATGGGAAAAATGGTATGTAGATACCTTCGCGACTGCCATCATGACAGCCACCATCGCCACCGCCCAATGTAGGTAGAAAGGGAGGGAGGGAGGGCGGGAGGGAGATTGGGTGGGCGGTCGGAAGGACGGAGGGAGGGAGGGAGAGAGGCCACCATTCCCACCATCGCCACCGCCGCCACCACGGCCACATACACCGTCACCGCTACCGCCTTCACCACCGCCACCACGGCGACCGACGCCAAGACCGCCAACATCGCCTCCATCGCCGCCGTACCGCCATGTCCGCCCCCACAGCCATCATGGCCACCAACGCTGTAAGTATCCTGGGGTATCTACGGGTAGTGCTCATTATTGGACCTTATACTGACATTTTTCGATTTGGCCTTTGCAGGCGGACACAACAGAGATACACCAATGAAATGAAAACAGGTACGTAATAGTCCGGGATTTAGTCTCAATGGTGGCACCTGCATTTTGATACCTTGCTCAACTGAGGGATAACATTAGGGTTAAGTATCGGTGCCGTACCTACTTCCCTCCCGATCTCACTCCCTCCCTCCCGTGTGCCCTCTCTTTCTCCCTCTCCCACCCCCGTTGTCGGCGAGCTACGCCAACGGAATTGAAACGGGTACGTCATTATACGGGATCGAGTCTGAATGGGAAAAATGGTATGTAGATACCTTCGCGACTGCCATCATGACAGCCACATGCACCGTCACCACGGCCACATACACCGTCACCGCTACCGCCTTCACCACCGCCACCACGGCGACCGACGCCAAGACCGCCAACACCGCCTCCATCGCCGCCGTACCGCCATGTCCGCCCCCACAGCCATCATGGCCACCAACGCTGTAAGTATCCTGGGGTATCTACGGGTAGTGCTCATTATTGGACCTTATACTGACATTTTTCGATTTGGCCTTTGCAGGCGGACACAACAGAGATACACCAATGAAATGAAAACAGGTACGTAATAGTCCGGGATTTAATCTCAATGGTGGCACCTGCATTTTGATACCTTGCTCAACTGAGGGATAACATTAGGGTTAAGTATCGGTGCCGTACCTACTTCCCTCCCGATCACACTCCCTCCCTCCAGTGTGCCCTCCTTTTCCCCCTTCTCCCCCCCCCTCGTTGTCGGCGAGCTACACCAACGGAATTGAAACGGGTACGTCATTATACGGGATCGAGTCTGAATGGGAAAAATGGTATGTAAATACCTTCGCGACTGCCATCATGACAGCCACCATCGCCACCGCCCAATGTAGGTAGAAAGGGAGGGAGGGAGGGCGGGAGGGAGATTGGGTGGGCGGTCGGAAGGACGGAGGGAGGGAGGGAGAGAGGCCACCATTCCCACCATCGCCACCGCCGCCACCACGGCCACATACACCGTCACCGCTACCGCCTTCACCACCGCCACCACGGCGACCGACGCCAAGACCGCCAACATCGCCTCCATCGCCGCCGTACCGCCATGTCCGCCCCCACAGCCATCATGGCCACCAACGCTGTAAGTATCCTGGGGTATCTACGGGTAGTGCTCATTATTGGACCTTATACTGACATTTTTCGATTTGGCCTTTGCAGGCGGACACAACAGAGATACACCAATGAAATGAAAACAGGTACGTAATAGTCCGGGATTTAATCTCAATGGTGGCACCTGCATTTTGATACCTTGCTCAACGGAGGGATAACATTAGGGTTAAGTATCGGTGCCGTACCTACTTCCCTCCCGATCTCACTCCCTCCCTCCAGTGTGCCCTCCTTTTCCCCCTTCTCCCCCCCCCTCGTTGTCGGCGAGCTACACCAACGGAATTGAAACGGGTACGTCATTATACGGGATCGAGTCTGAATGGGAAAAATGGTATGTAGATACCTTCGCGACTGCCATCATGACAGCCACATGCACCGTCACCACGGCCACATGCACCGTCACCGCTACCGCCTTCACCACCGCCACCACGGCGACCGACGCCAAGACCGCCAACACCGCCTCCATCGCCGCCGTACCGCCATGTCCGCCCCCACAGCCATCATGGCCACCAACGCTGTAAGTATCCTGGGGTATCTACGGGTAGTGCTCATTATTGGACCTTATACTGACATTTTTCGATTTGGCCTTTGCAGGCGGACACAACAGAGATACACCAATGAAATGAAAACAGGTACGTAATAGTCCGGGATTTAATCTCAATGGTGGCACCTGCATTTTGATACCTTGCTCAACTGAGGGATAACATTAGGGTTAAGTATCGGTGCCGTACCTACTTCCCTCCCGATCTCACTCCCTCCCTCCCGTGTGCCCTCTCTTTCTCCCTCTCCCACCCCCGTTGTCGGCGAGCTACGCCAACGGAATTGAAACGGGTACGTCATTATACGGGATCGAGTCTGAATGGGAAAAATGGTATGTAGATACCTTCGCGACTGCCATCATGACAGCCACCATCGCCACCGCCCAATGTAGGTAGAAAGGGAGGGAGGGAGGGCGGGAGGGAGATTGGGTGGGCGGTCGGAAGGACGGAGGGAGGGAGGGAGAGAGGCCACCATTCCCACCATCGCCACCGCCGCCACCACGGCCACATACACCGTCACCGCTACCGCCTTCACCACCGCCACCACGGCGACCGACGCCAAGACCGCCAACATCGCCTCCATCGCCGCCGTACCGCCATGTCCGCCCCCACAGCCATCATGGCCACCAACGCTGTAAGTATCCTGGGGTATCTACGGGTAGTGCTCATTATTGGACCTTATACTGACATTTTTCGATTTGGCCTTTGCAGGCGGACACAACAGAGATACACCAATGAAATGAAAACAGGTACGTAATAGTCCGGGATTTAGTCTCAATGGTGGCACCTGCATTTTGATACCTTGCTCAACGGAGGGATAACATTAGGGTTAAGTATCGGTGCCGTACCTACTTCCCTCCCGATCTCACTCCCTCCCTCCAGTGTGCCCTCCTTTTCCCCCTTCTCACCCCCCCTCGTTGTCGGCGACCTACACCAACGGAATTGAAACGGGTACGTCATTATACGGGATCGAGTCTGAATGGGAAAAATGGTATGTAGATACCTTCGCGACTGCCATCATGACAGCCACATGCACCGTCACCACGGCCACATGCACCGTCACCGCTACCGCCTTCACCACCGCCACCACGGCGACCGACGCCAAGACCGCCAACACCGCCTCCATCGCCGCCGTACCGCCATGTCCGCCCCCACAGCCATCATGGCCACCAACGCTGTAAGTATCCTGGGGTATCTACGGGTAGTGCTCATTATTGGACCTTATACTGACATTTTTCGATTTGGCCTTTGCAGGCGGACACAACAGAGATACACCAATGAAATGAAAACAGGTACGTAATAGTCCGGGATTTAATCTCAATGGTGGCACCTGCATTTTGATACCTTGCTCAACGGAGGGATAACATTAGGGTTAAGTATCGGTGCCGTACCTACTTCCCTCCCGATCTCACTCCCTCCCTCCAGTGTGCCCTCCTTTTCCCCCTTCTCCCCCCCCCTCGTTGTCGGCGAGCTACACCAACGGAATTGAAACGGGTACGTCATTATACGGGATCGAGTCTGAATGGGAAAAATGGTATGTAGATACCTTCGCGACTGCCATCATGACAGCCACATGCACCGTCACCACGGCCACATGCACCGTCACCGCTACCGCCTTCACCACCGCCACCACGGCGACCGACGCCAAGACCGCCAACACCGCCTCCATCGCCGCCGTACCGCCATGTCCGCCCCCACAGCCATCATGGCCACCAACGCTGTAAGTATCCTGGGGTATCTACGGGTAGTGCTCATTATTGGACCTTATACTGACATTTTTCGATTTGGCCTTTGCAGGCGGACACAACAGAGATACACCAATGAAATGAAAACAGGTACGTAATAGTCCGGGATTTAATCTCAATGGTGGCACCTGCATTTTGATACCTTGCTCAACGGAGGGATAACATTAGGGTTAAGTATCGGTGCCGTACCTACTTCCCTCCCGATCTCACTCCCTCCCTCCCGTGTGCCCTCTCTTTCCCCCTTCTCCCCCCCCCTCGTTGTCGGCGAGCTACACCAACGGAATTGAAACGGGTACGTCATTATACGGGATCGAGTCTGAATGGGAAAAATGGTATGTAGATACCTTCGCGACTGCCATCATGACAGCCACATGCACCGTCACCACGGCCACATGCACCGTCACCGCTACCGCCTTCACCACCGCCACCACGGCGACCGACGCCAAGACCGCCAACACCGCCTCCATCGCCGCCGTACCGCCATGTCCGCCCCCACAGCCATCATGGCCACCAACGCTGTAAGTATCCTGGGGTATCTACGGGTAGTGCTCATTATTGGACCTTATACTGACATTTTTCGATTTGGCCTTTGCAGGCGGACACAACAGAGATACACCAATGAAATGAAAACAGGTACGTAATAGTCCGGGATTTAATCTCAATGGTGGCACCTGCATTTTGATACCTTGCTCAACTGAGGGATAACATTAGGGTTAAGTATCGGTGCCGTACCTACTTCCCTCCCGATCTCACTCCCTCCCTCCCGTGTGCCCTCTCTTTCTCCCTCTCCCACCCCCGTTGTCGGCGAGCTACGCCAACGGAATTGAAACGGGTACGTCATTATACGGGATCGAGTCTGAATGGGAAAAATGGTATGTAGATACCTTCGCGACTGCCATCATGACAGCTACCATCGCCACCGCCCAATGTAGGTAGAAAGGGAGGGAGGGAGGGCGGGAGGGAGATTGGGTGGGCGGTCGGAAGGACGGAGGGAGGGAGGGAGAGAGGCCACCATTCCCACCATCGCCACCGCCGCCACCACGGCCACATACACCGTCACCGCTACCGCCTTCACCACCGCCACCACGGCGACCGACGCCAAGACCGCCAACATCGCCTCCATCGCCGCCGTACCGCCATGTCCGCCCCCACAGCCATCATGGCCACCAACGCTGTAAGTATCCTGGGGTATCTACGGGTAGTGCTCATTATTGGACCTTATACTGACATTTTTCGATTTGGCCTTTGCAGGCGGACACAACAGAGATACACCAATGAAATGAAAACAGGTACGTAATAGTCCGGGATTTAATCTCAATGGTGGCACCTGCATTTTGATACCTTGCTCAACGGAGGGATAACATTAGGGTTAAGTATCGGTGCCGTACCTACTTCCCTCCCGATCTCACTCCCTCCCTCCAGTGTGCCCTCCTTTTCCCCCTTCTCCCCCCCCCTCGTTGTCGGCGAGCTACACCAACGGAATTGAAACGGGTACGTCATTATACGGGATCGAGTCTGAATGGGAAAAATGGTATGTAGATACCTTCGCGACTGCCATCATGACAGCCACATGCACCGTCACCACGGCCACATGCACCGTCACCGCTACCGCCTTCACCACCGCCACCACGGCGACCGACGCCAAGACCGCCAACACCGCCTCCATCGCCGCCGTACCGCCATGTCCGCCCCCACAGCCATCATGGCCACCAACGCTGTAAGTATCCTGGGGTATCTACGGGTAGTGCTCATTATTGGACCTTATACTGACATTTTTCGATTTGGCCTTTGCAGGCGGACACAACAGAGATACACCAATGAAATGAAAACAGGTACGTAATAGTCCGGGATTTAATCTCAATGGTGGCACCTGCATTTTGATACCTTGCTCAACTGAGGGATAACATTAGGGTTAAGTATCGGTGCCGTACCTACTTCCCTCCCGATCTCACTCCCTCCCTCCCGTGTGCCCTCTCTTTCTCCCTCTCCCACCCCCGTTGTCGGCGAGCTACGCCAACGGAATTGAAACGGGTACGTCATTATACGGGATCGAGTCTGAATGGGAAAAATGGTATGTAGATACCTTCGCGACTGCCATCATGACAGCCACCATCGCCACCGCCCAATGTAGGTAGAAAGGGAGGGAGGGAGGGCGGGAGGGAGATTGGGTGGGCGGTCGGAAGGACGGAGGGAGGGAGGGAGAGAGGCCACCATTCCCACCATCGCCACCGCCGCCACCACGGCCACATACACCGTCACCGCTACCGCCTTCACCACCGCCACCACGGCGACCGACGCCAAGACCGCCAACATCGCCTCCATCGCCGCCGTACCGCCATGTCCGCCCCCACAGCCATCATGGCCACCAACGCTGTAAGTATCCTGGGGTATCTACGGGTAGTGCTCATTATTGGACCTTATACTGACATTTTTCGATTTGGCCTTTGCAGGCGGACACAACAGAGATACACCAATGAAATGAAAACAGGTACGTAATAGTCCGGGATTTAGTCTCAATGGTGGCACCTGCATTTTGATACCTTGCTCAACGGAGGGATAACATTAGGGTTAAGTATCGGTGCCGTACCTACTTCCCTCCCGATCTCACTCCCTCCCTCCAGTGTGCCCTCCTTTTCCCCCTTCTCACCCCCCCTCGTTGTCGGCGACCTACACCAACGGAATTGAAACGGGTACGTCATTATACGGGATCGAGTCTGAATGGGAAAAATGGTATGTAGATACCTTCGCGACTGCCATCATGACAGCCACATGCACCGTCACCACGGCCACATGCACCGTCACCGCTACCGCCTTCACCACCGCCACCACGGCGACCGACGCCAAGACCGCCAACACCGCCTCCATCGCCGCCGTACCGCCATGTCCGCCCCCACAGCCATCATGGCCACCAACGCTGTAAGTATCCTGGGGTATCTACGGGTAGTGCTCATTATTGGACCTTATACTGACATTTTTCGATTTGGCCTTTGCAGGCGGACACAACAGAGATACACCAATGAAATGAAAACAGGTACGTAATAGTCCGGGATTTAATCTCAATGGTGGCACCTGCATTTTGATACCTTGCTCAACGGAGGGATAACATTAGGGTTAAGTATCGGTGCCGTACCTACTTCCCTCCCGATCTCACTCCCTCCCTCCAGTGTGCCCTCCTTTTCCCCCTTCTCCCCCCCCCTCGTTGTCGGCGAGCTACACCAACGGAATTGAAACGGGTACGTCATTATACGGGATCGAGTCTGAATGGGAAAAATGGTATGTAGATACCTTCGCGACTGCCATCATGACAGCCACATGCACCGTCACCACGGCCACATGCACCGTCACCGCTACCGCCTTCACCACCGCCACCACGGCGACCGACGCCAAGACCGCCAACACCGCCTCCATCGCCGCCGTACCGCCATGTCCGCCCCCACAGCCATCATGGCCACCAACGCTGTAAGTATCCTGGGGTATCTACGGGTAGTGCTCATTATTGGACCTTATACTGACATTTTTCGATTTGGCCTTTGCAGGCGGACACAACAGAGATACACCAATGAAATGAAAACAGGTACGTAATAGTCCGGGATTTAATCTCAATGGTGGCACCTGCATTTTGATACCTTGCTCAACGGAGGGATAACATTAGGGTTAAGTATCGGTGCCGTACCTACTTCCCTCCCGATCTCACTCCCTCCCTCCCGTGTGCCCTCTCTTTCCCCCTTCTCCCCCCCCCTCGTTGTCGGCGAGCTACACCAACGGAATTGAAACGGGTACGTCATTATACGGGATCGAGTCTGAATGGGAAAAATGGTATGTAGATACCTTCGCGACTGCCATCATGACAGCCACATGCACCGTCACCACGGCCACATGCACCGTCACCGCTACCGCCTTCACCACCGCCACCACGGCGACCGACGCCAAGACCGCCAACACCGCCTCCATCGCCGCCGTACCGCCATGTCCGCCCCCACAGCCATCATGGCCACCAACGCTGTAAGTATCCTGGGGTATCTACGGGTAGTGCTCATTATTGGACCTTATACTGACATTTTTCGATTTGGCCTTTGCAGGCGGACACAACAGAGATACACCAATGAAATGAAAACAGGTACGTAATAGTCCGGGATTTAATCTCAATGGTGGCACCTGCATTTTGATACCTTGCTCAACTGAGGGATAACATTAGGGTTAAGTATCGGTGCCGTACCTACTTCCCTCCCGATCTCACTCCCTCCCTCCCGTGTGCCCTCTCTTTCTCCCTCTCCCACCCCCGTTGTCGGCGAGCTACGCCAACGGAATTGAAACGGGTACGTCATTATACGGGATCGAGTCTGAATGGGAAAAATGGTATGTAGATACCTTCGCGACTGCCATCATGACAGCTACCATCGCCACCGCCCAATGTAGGTAGAAAGGGAGGGAGGGAGGGCGGGAGGGAGATTGGGTGGGCGGTCGGAAGGACGGAGGGAGGGAGGGAGAGAGGCCACCATTCCCACCATCGCCACCGCCGCCACCACGGCCACATACACCGTCACCGCTACCGCCTTCACCACCGCCACCACGGCGACCGACGCCAAGACCGCCAACATCGCCTCCATCGCCGCCGTACCGCCATGTCCGCCCCCACAGCCATCATGGCCACCAACGCTGTAAGTATCCTGGGGTATCTACGGGTAGTGCTCATTATTGGACCTTATACTGACATTTTTCGATTTGGCCTTTGCAGGCGGACACAACAGAGATACACCAATGAAATGAAAACAGGTACGTAATAGTCCGGGATTTAATCTCAATGGTGGCACCTGCATTTTGATACCTTGCTCAACGGAGGGATAACATTAGGGTTAAGTATCGGTGCCGTACCTACTTCCCTCCCGATCTCACTCCCTCCCTCCAGTGTGCCCTCCTTTTCCCCCTTCTCCCCCCCCCTCGTTGTCGGCGAGCTACACCAACGGAATTGAAACGGGTACGTCATTATACGGGATCGAGTCTGAATGGGAAAAATGGTATGTAGATACCTTCGCGACTGCCATCATGACAGCCACATGCACCGTCACCACGGCCACATGCACCGTCACCGCTACCGCCTTCACCACCGCCACCACGGCGACCGACGCCAAGACCGCCAACACCGCCTCCATCGCCGCCGTACCGCCATGTCCGCCCCCACAGCCATCATGGCCACCAACGCTGTAAGTATCCTGGGGTATCTACGGGTAGTGCTCATTATTGGACCTTATACTGACATTTTTCGATTTGGCCTTTGCAGGCGGACACAACAGAGATACACCAATGAAATGAAAACAGGTACGTAATAGTCCGGGATTTAATCTCAATGGTGGCACCTGCATTTTGATACCTTGCTCAACGGAGGGATAACATTAGGGTTAAGTATCGGTGCCGTACCTACTTCCCTCCCGATCTCACTCCCTCCCTCCCGTGTGCCCTCTCTTTCCCCCTTCTCCCCCCCCCTCGTTGTCGGCGAGCTACACCAACGGAATTGAAACGGGTACGTCATTATACGGGATCGAGTCTGAATGGGAAAAATGGTATGTAGATACCTTCGCGACTGCCATCATGACAGCCACATGCACCGTCACCACGGCCACATGCACCGTCACCGCTACCGCCTTCACCACCGCCACCACGGCGACCGACGCCAAGACCGCCAACACCGCCTCCATCGCCGCCGTACCGCCATGTCCGCCCCCACAGCCATCATGGCCACCAACGCTGTAAGTATCCTGGGGTATCTACGGGTAGTGCTCATTATTGGACCTTATACTGACATTTTTCGATTTGGCCTTTGCAGGCGGACACAACAGAGATACACCAATGAAATGAAAACAGGTACGTAATAGTCCGGGATTTAATCTCAATGGTGGCACCTGCATTTTGATACCTTGCTCAACGGAGGGATAACATTAGGGTTAAGTATCGGTGCCGTACCTACTTCCCTCCCGATCTCACTCCCTCCCTCCCGTGTGCCCTCTCTTTCTCCCTCTCCCACCCCCGTTGTCGGCGAGCTACGCCAACGGAATTGAAACGGGTACGTCATTATACGGGATCGAGTCTGAATGGGAAAAATGGTATGTAGATACCTTCGCGACTGCCATCATGACAGCTACCATCGCCACCGCCCAATGTAGGTAGAAAGGGAGGGAGGGAGGGCGGGAGGGAGATTGGGTGGGCGGTCGGAAGGACGGAGGGAGGGAGGGAGAGAGGCCACCATTCCCACCATCGCCACCGCCGCCACCACGGCCACATACACCGTCACCGCTACCGCCTTCACCACCGCCACCACGGCGACCGACGCCAAGACCGCCAACATCGCCTCCATCGCCGCCGTACCGCCATGTCCGCCCCCACAGCCATCATGGCCACCAACGCTGTAAGTATCCTGGGGTATCTACGGGTAGTGCTCATTATTGGACCTTATACTGACATTTTTCGATTTGGCCTTTGCAGGCGGACACAACAGAGATACACCAATGAAATGAAAACAGGTACGTAATAGTCCGGGATTTAGTCTCAATGGTGGCACCTGCATTTTGATACCTTGCTCAACTGAGGGATAACATTAGGGTTAAGTATCGGTGCCGTACCTACTTCCCTCCCGATCTCACTCCCTCCCTCCAGTGTGCCCTCCTTTTCCCCCTTCTCACCCCCCCTCGTTGTCGGCGAGCTACACCAACGGAATTGAAACGGGTACGTCATTATACGGGATCGAGTCTGAATGGGAAAAATGGTATGTAGATACCTTCGCGACTGCCATCATGACAGCCACATGCACCGTCACCACGGCCACATGCACCGTCACCGCTACCGCCTTCACCACCGCCACCACGGCGACCGACGCCAAGACCGCCAACACCGCCTCCATCGCCGCCGTACCGCCATGTCCGCCCCCACAGCCATCATGGCCACCAACGCTGTAAGTATCCTGGGGTATCTACGGGTAGTGCTCATTATTGGACCTTATACTGACATTTTTCGATTTGGCCTTTGCAGGCGGACACAACAGAGATACACCAATGAAATGAAAACAGGTACGTAATAGTCCGGGATTTAATCTCAATGGTGGCACCTGCATTTTGATACCTTGCTCAACTGAGGGATAACATTAGGGTTAAGTATCGGTGCCGTACCTACTTCCCTCCCGATCTCACTCCCTCCCTCCCGTGTGCCCTCTCTTTCTCCCTCTCCCACCCCCGTTGTCGGCGAGCTACGCCAACGGAATTGAAACGGGTACGTCATTATACGGGATCGAGTCTGAATGGGAAAAATGGTATGTAGATACCTTCGCGACTGCCATCATGACAGCCACCATCGCCACCGCCCAATGTAGGTAGAAAGGGAGGGAGGGAGGGCGGGAGGGAGATTGGGTGGGCGGTCGGAAGGACGGAGGGAGGGAGGGAGAGAGGCCACCATTCCCACCATCGCCACCGCCGCCACCACGGCCACATACACCGTCACCGCTACCGCCTTCACCACCGCCACCACGGCGACCGACGCCAAGACCGCCAACATCGCCTCCATCGCCGCCGTACCGCCATGTCCGCCCCCACAGCCATCATGGCCACCAACGCTGTAAGTATCCTGGGGTATCTACGGGTAGTGCTCATTATTGGACCTTATACTGACATTTTTCGATTTGGCCTTTGCAGGCGGACACAACAGAGATACACCAATGAAATGAAAACAGGTACGTAATAGTCCGGGATTTAGTCTCAATGGTGGCACCTGCATTTTGATACCTTGCTCAACTGAGGGATAACATTAGGGTTAAGTATCGGTGCCGTACCTACTTCCCTCCCGATCTCACTCCCTCCCTCCAGTGTGCCCTCCTTTTCCCCCTTCTCACCCCCCCTCGTTGTCGGCGAGCTACACCAACGGAATTGAAACGGGTACGTCATTATACGGGATCGAGTCTGAATGGGAAAAATGGTATGTAGATACCTTCGCGACTGCCATCATGACAGCCACATGCACCGTCACCACGGCCACATGCACCGTCACCGCTACCGCCTTCACCACCGCCACCACGGCGACCGACGCCAAGACCGCCAACACCGCCTCCATCGCCGCCGTACCGCCATGTCCGCCCCCACAGCCATCATGGCCACCAACGCTGTAAGTATCCTGGGGTATCTACGGGTAGTGCTCATTATTGGACCTTATACTGACATTTTTCGATTTGGCCTTTGCAGGCGGACACAACAGAGATACACCAATGAAATGAAAACAGGTACGTAATAGTCCGGGATTTAATCTCAATGGTGGCACCTGCATTTTGATACCTTGCTCAACTGAGGGATAACATTAGGGTTAAGTATCGGTGCCGTACCTACTTCCCTCCCGATCTCACTCCCTCCCTCCCGTGTGCCCTCTCTTTCTCCCTCTCCCACCCCCGTTGTCGGCGAGCTACGCCAACGGAATTGAAACGGGTACGTCATTATACGGGATCGAGTCTGAATGGGAAAAATGGTATGTAGATACCTTCGCGACTGCCATCATGACAGCTACCATCGCCACCGCCCAATGTAGGTAGAAAGGGAGGGAGGGAGGGCGGGAGGGAGATTGGGTGGGCGGTCGGAAGGACGGAGGGAGGGAGGGAGAGAGGCCACCATTCCCACCATCGCCACCGCCGCCACCACGGCCACATACACCGTCACCGCTACCGCCTTCACCACCGCCACCACGGCGACCGACGCCAAGACCGCCAACATCGCCTCCATCGCCGCCGTACCGCCATGTCCGCCCCCACAGCCATCATGGCCACCAACGCTGTAAGTATCCTGGGGTATCTACGGGTAGTGCTCATTATTGGACCTTATACTGACATTTTTCGATTTGGCCTTTGCAGGCGGACACAACAGAGATACACCAATGAAATGAAAACAGGTACGTAATAGTCCGGGATTTAATCTCAATGGTGGCACCTGCATTTTGATACCTTGCTCAACGGAGGGATAACATTAGGGTTAAGTATCGGTGCCGTACCTACTTCCCTCCCGATCTCACTCCCTCCCTCCAGTGTGCCCTCCTTTTCCCCCATCTCCCCCCCCCTCGTTGTCGGCGAGCTACACCAACGGAATTGAAACGGGTACGTCATTATACGGGATCGAGTCTGAATGGGAAAAATGGTATGTAGATACCTTCGCGACTGCCATCATGACAGCCACATGCACCGTCACCACGGCCACATGCACCGTCACCGCTACCGCCTTCACCACCGCCACCACGGCGACCGACGCCAAGACCGCCAACACCGCCTCCATCGCCGCCGTACCGCCATGTCCGCCCCCACAGCCATCATGGCCACCAACGCTGTAAGTATCCTGGGGTATCTACGGGTAGTGCTCATTATTGGACCTTATACTGACATTTTTCGATTTGGCCTTTGCAGGCGGACACAACAGAGATACACCAATGAAATGAAAACAGGTACGTAATAGTCCGGGATTTAATCTCAATGGTGGCACCTGCATTTTGATACCTTGCTCAACGGAGGGATAACATTAGGGTTAAGTATCGGTGCCGTACCTACTTCCCTCCCGATCTCACTCCCTCCCTCCAGTGTGCCCTCCTTTTCCCCCTTCTCCCCCCCCCTCGTTGTCGGCGAGCTACACCAACGGAATTGAAACGGGTACGTCATTATACGGGATCGAGTCTGAATGGGAAAAATGGTATGTAGATACCTTCGCGACTGCCATCATGACAGCCACATGCACCGTCACCACGGCCACATGCACCGTCACCGCTACCGCCTTCACCACCGCCACCACGGCGACCGACGCCAAGACCGCCAACACCGCCTCCATCGCCGCCGTACCGCCATGTCCGCCCCCACAGCCATCATGGCCACCAACGCTGTAAGTATCCTGGGGTATCTACGGGTAGTGCTCATTATTGGACCTTATACTGACATTTTTCGATTTGGCCTTTGCAGGCGGACACAACAGAGATACACCAATGAAATGAAAACAGGTACGTAATAGTCCGGGATTTAATCTCAATGGTGGCACCTGCATTTTGATACCTTGCTCAACGGAGGGATAACATTAGGGTTAAGTATCGGTGCCGTACCTACTTCCCTCCCGATCTCACTCCCTCCCTCCCGTGTGCCCTCTCTTTCCCCCTTCTCCCCCCCCCTCGTTGTCGGCGAGCTACACCAACGGAATTGAAACGGGTACGTCATTATACGGGATCGAGTCTGAATGGGAAAAATGGTATGTAGATACCTTCGCGACTGCCATCATGACAGCCACATGCACCGTCACCACGGCCACATGCACCGTCACCGCTACCGCCTTCACCACCGCCACCACGGCGACCGACGCCAAGACCGCCAACACCGCCTCCATCGCCGCCGTACCGCCATGTCCGCCCCCACAGCCATCATGGCCACCAACGCTGTAAGTATCCTGGGGTATCTACGGGTAGTGCTCATTATTGGACCTTATACTGACATTTTTCGATTTGGCCTTTGCAGGCGGACACAACAGAGATACACCAATGAAATGAAAACAGGTACGTAATAGTCCGGGATTTAATCTCAATGGTGGCACCTGCATTTTGATACCTTGCTCAACTGAGGGATAACATTAGGGTTAAGTATCGGTGCCGTACCTACTTCCCTCCCGATCTCACTCCCTCCCTCCCGTGTGCCCTCTCTTTCTCCCTCTCCCACCCCCGTTGTCGGCGAGCTACGCCAACGGAATTGAAACGGGTACGTCATTATACGGGATCGAGTCTGAATGGGAAAAATGGTATGTAGATACCTTCGCGACTGCCATCATGACAGCTACCATCGCCACCGCCCAATGTAGGTAGAAAGGGAGGGAGGGAGGGCGGGAGGGAGATTGGGTGGGCGGTCGGAAGGACGGAGGGAGGGAGGGAGAGAGGCCACCATTCCCACCATCGCCACCGCCGCCACCACGGCCACATACACCGTCACCGCTACCGCCTTCACCACCGCCACCACGGCGACCGACGCCAAGACCGCCAACATCGCCTCCATCGCCGCCGTACCGCCATGTCCGCCCCCACAGCCATCATGGCCACCAACGCTGTAAGTATCCTGGGGTATCTACGGGTAGTGCTCATTATTGGACCTTATACTGACATTTTTCGATTTGGCCTTTGCAGGCGGACACAACAGAGATACACCAATGAAATGAAAACAGGTACGTAATAGTCCGGGATTTAATCTCAATGGTGGCACCTGCATTTTGATACCTTGCTCAACGGAGGGATAACATTAGGGTTAAGTATCGGTGCCGTACCTACTTCCCTCCCGATCTCACTCCCTCCCTCCAGTGTGCCCTCCTTTTCCCCCTTCTCCCCCCCCCTCGTTGTCGGCGAGCTACACCAACGGAATTGAAACGGGTACGTCATTATACGGGATCGAGTCTGAATGGGAAAAATGGTATGTAGATACCTTCGCGACTGCCATCATGACAGCCACATGCACCGTCACCACGGCCACATGCACCGTCACCGCTACCGCCTTCACCACCGCCACCACGGCGACCGACGCCAAGACCGCCAACACCGCCTCCATCGCCGCCGTACCGCCATGTCCGCCCCCACAGCCATCATGGCCACCAACGCTGTAAGTATCCTGGGGTATCTACGGGTAGTGCTCATTATTGGACCTTATACTGACATTTTTCGATTTGGCCTTTGCAGGCGGACACAACAGAGATACACCAATGAAATGAAAACAGGTACGTAATAGTCCGGGATTTAATCTCAATGGTGGCACCTGCATTTTGATACCTTGCTCAACGGAGGGATAACATTAGGGTTAAGTATCGGTGCCGTACCTACTTCCCTCCCGATCTCACTCCCTCCCTCCCGTGTGCCCTCTCTTTCCCCCTTCTCCCCCCCCCTCGTTGTCGGCGAGCTACACCAACGGAATTGAAACGGGTACGTCATTATACGGGATCGAGTCTGAATGGGAAAAATGGTATGTAGATACCTTCGCGACTGCCATCATGACAGCCACATGCACCGTCACCACGGCCACATGCACCGTCACCGCTACCGCCTTCACCACCGCCACCACGGCGACCGACGCCAAGACCGCCAACACCGCCTCCATCGCCGCCGTACCGCCATGTCCGCCCCCACAGCCATCATGGCCACCAACGCTGTAAGTATCCTGGGGTATCTACGGGTAGTGCTCATTATTGGACCTTATACTGACATTTTTCGATTTGGCCTTTGCAGGCGGACACAACAGAGATACACCAATGAAATGAAAACAGGTACGTAATAGTCCGGGATTTAATCTCAATGGTGGCACCTGCATTTTGATACCTTGCTCAACGGAGGGATAACATTAGGGTTAAGTATCGGTGCCGTACCTACTTCCCTCCCGATCTCACTCCCTCCCTCCCGTGTGCCCTCTCTTTCTCCCTCTCCCACCCCCGTTGTCGGCGAGCTACGCCAACGGAATTGAAACGGGTACGTCATTATACGGGATCGAGTCTGAATGGGAAAAATGGTATGTAGATACCTTCGCGACTGCCATCATGACAGCTACCATCGCCACCGCCCAATGTAGGTAGAAAGGGAGGGAGGGAGGGCGGGAGGGAGATTGGGTGGGCGGTCGGAAGGACGGAGGGAGGGAGGGAGAGAGGCCACCATTCCCACCATCGCCACCGCCGCCACCACGGCCACATACACCGTCACCGCTACCGCCTTCACCACCGCCACCACGGCGACCGACGCCAAGACCGCCAACATCGCCTCCATCGCCGCCGTACCGCCATGTCCGCCCCCACAGCCATCATGGCCACCAACGCTGTAAGTATCCTGGGGTATCTACGGGTAGTGCTCATTATTGGACCTTATACTGACATTTTTCGATTTGGCCTTTGCAGGCGGACACAACAGAGATACACCAATGAAATGAAAACAGGTACGTAATAGTCCGGGATTTAGTCTCAATGGTGGCACCTGCATTTTGATACCTTGCTCAACTGAGGGATAACATTAGGGTTAAGTATCGGTGCCGTACCTACTTCCCTCCCGATCTCACTCCCTCCCTCCAGTGTGCCCTCCTTTTCCCCCTTCTCACCCCCCCTCGTTGTCGGCGAGCTACACCAACGGAATTGAAACGGGTACGTCATTATACGGGATCGAGTCTGAATGGGAAAAATGGTATGTAGATACCTTCGCGACTGCCATCATGACAGCCACATGCACCGTCACCACGGCCACATGCACCGTCACCGCTACCGCCTTCACCACCGCCACCACGGCGACCGACGCCAAGACCGCCAACACCGCCTCCATCGCCGCCGTACCGCCATGTCCGCCCCCACAGCCATCATGGCCACCAACGCTGTAAGTATCCTGGGGTATCTACGGGTAGTGCTCATTATTGGACCTTATACTGACATTTTTCGATTTGGCCTTTGCAGGCGGACACAACAGAGATACACCAATGAAATGAAAACAGGTACGTAATAGTCCGGGATTTAATCTCAATGGTGGCACCTGCATTTTGATACCTTGCTCAACTGAGGGATAACATTAGGGTTAAGTATCGGTGCCGTACCTACTTCCCTCCCGATCTCACTCCCTCCCTCCCGTGTGCCCTCTCTTTCTCCCTCTCCCACCCCCGTTGTCGGCGAGCTACGCCAACGGAATTGAAACGGGTACGTCATTATACGGGATCGAGTCTGAATGGGAAAAATGGTATGTAGATACCTTCGCGACTGCCATCATGACAGCCACCATCGCCACCGCCCAATGTAGGTAGAAAGGGAGGGAGGGAGGGCGGGAGGGAGATTGGGTGGGCGGTCGGAAGGACGGAGGGAGGGAGGGAGAGAGGCCACCATTCCCACCATCGCCACCGCCGCCACCACGGCCACATACACCGTCACCGCTACCGCCTTCACCACCGCCACCACGGCGACCGACGCCAAGACCGCCAACATCGCCTCCATCGCCGCCGTACCGCCATGTCCGCCCCCACAGCCATCATGGCCACCAACGCTGTAAGTATCCTGGGGTATCTACGGGTAGTGCTCATTATTGGACCTTATACTGACATTTTTCGATTTGGCCTTTGCAGGCGGACACAACAGAGATACACCAATGAAATGAAAACAGGTACGTAATAGTCCGGGATTTAGTCTCAATGGTGGCACCTGCATTTTGATACCTTGCTCAACTGAGGGATAACATTAGGGTTAAGTATCGGTGCCGTACCTACTTCCCTCCCGATCTCACTCCCTCCCTCCAGTGTGCCCTCCTTTTCCCCCTTCTCACCCCCCCTCGTTGTCGGCGAGCTACACCAACGGAATTGAAACGGGTACGTCATTATACGGGATCGAGTCTGAATGGGAAAAATGGTATGTAGATACCTTCGCGACTGCCATCATGACAGCCACATGCACCGTCACCACGGCCACATGCACCGTCACCGCTACCGCCTTCACCACCGCCACCACGGCGACCGACGCCAAGACCGCCAACACCGCCTCCATCGCCGCCGTACCGCCATGTCCGCCCCCACAGCCATCATGGCCACCAACGCTGTAAGTATCCTGGGGTATCTACGGGTAGTGCTCATTATTGGACCTTATACTGACATTTTTCGATTTGGCCTTTGCAGGCGGACACAACAGAGATACACCAATGAAATGAAAACAGGTACGTAATAGTCCGGGATTTAATCTCAATGGTGGCACCTGCATTTTGATACCTTGCTCAACTGAGGGATAACATTAGGGTTAAGTATCGGTGCCGTACCTACTTCCCTCCCGATCTCACTCCCTCCCTCCCGTGTGCCCTCTCTTTCTCCCTCTCCCACCCCCGTTGTCGGCGAGCTACGCCAACGGAATTGAAACGGGTACGTCATTATACGGGATCGAGTCTGAATGGGAAAAATGGTATGTAGATACCTTCGCGACTGCCATCATGACAGCTACCATCGCCACCGCCCAATGTAGGTAGAAAGGGAGGGAGGGAGGGCGGGAGGGAGATTGGGTGGGCGGTCGGAAGGACGGAGGGAGGGAGGGAGAGAGGCCACCATTCCCACCATCGCCACCGCCGCCACCACGGCCACATACACCGTCACCGCTACCGCCTTCACCACCGCCACCACGGCGACCGACGCCAAGACCGCCAACATCGCCTCCATCGCCGCCGTACCGCCATGTCCGCCCCCACAGCCATCATGGCCACCAACGCTGTAAGTATCCTGGGGTATCTACGGGTAGTGCTCATTATTGGACCTTATACTGACATTTTTCGATTTGGCCTTTGCAGGCGGACACAACAGAGATACACCAATGAAATGAAAACAGGTACGTAATAGTCCGGGATTTAATCTCAATGGTGGCACCTGCATTTTGATACCTTGCTCAACGGAGGGATAACATTAGGGTTAAGTATCGGTGCCGTACCTACTTCCCTCCCGATCTCACTCCCTCCCTCCAGTGTGCCCTCCTTTTCCCCCATCTCCCCCCCCCTCGTTGTCGGCGAGCTACACCAACGGAATTGAAACGGGTACGTCATTATACGGGATCGAGTCTGAATGGGAAAAATGGTATGTAGATACCTTCGCGACTGCCATCATGACAGCCACATGCACCGTCACCACGGCCACATGCACCGTCACCGCTACCGCCTTCACCACCGCCACCACGGCGACCGACGCCAAGACCGCCAACACCGCCTCCATCGCCGCCGTACCGCCATGTCCGCCCCCACAGCCATCATGGCCACCAACGCTGTAAGTATCCTGGGGTATCTACGGGTAGTGCTCATTATTGGACCTTATACTGACATTTTTCGATTTGGCCTTTGCAGGCGGACACAACAGAGATACACCAATGAAATGAAAACAGGTACGTAATAGTCCGGGATTTAATCTCAATGGTGGCACCTGCATTTTGATACCTTGCTCAACGGAGGGATAACATTAGGGTTAAGTATCGGTGCCGTACCTACTTCCCTCCCGATCTCACTCCCTCCCTCCCGTGTGCCCTCTCTTTCCCCCTTCTCCCCCCCCCTCGTTGTCGACGAGCTACACCAACGGAATTGAAACGGGTACGTCATTATACGGGATCGAGTCTGAATGGGAAAAAATGGTATGTAGATACCTTCGCGACTGCCATCATGACAGCCACATGCACCGTCACCACGGCCACATGCACCGTCACCGCTACCGCCTTCACCACCGCCACCACGGCGACCGACGCCAAGACCGCCAACACCGCCTCCATCGCCGCCGTACCGCCATGTCCGCCCCCACAGCCATCATGGCCACCAACGCTGTAAGTATCCTGGGGTATCTACGGGTAGTGCTCATTATTGGACCTTATACTGACATTTTTCGATTTGGCCTTTGCAGGCGGACACAACAGAGATACACCAATGAAATGAAAACAGGTACGTAATAGTCCGGGATTTAATCTCAATGGTGGCACCTGCATTTTGATACCTTGCTCAACTGAGGGATAACATTAGGGTTAAGTATCGGTGCCGTACCTACTTCCCTCCCGATCTCACTCCCTCCCTCCCGTGTGCCCTCTCTTTCTCCCTCTCCCACCCCCGTTGTCGGCGAGCTACGCCAACGGAATTGAAACGGGTACGTCATTATACGGGATCGAGTCTGAATGGGAAAAATGGTATGTAGATACCTTCGCGACTGCCATCATGACAGCTACCATCGCCACCGCCCAATGTAGGTAGAAAGGGAGGGAGGGAGGGCGGGAGGGAGATTGGGTGGGCGGTCGGAAGGACGGAGGGAGGGAGGGAGAGAGGCCACCATTCCCACCATCGCCACCGCCGCCACCACGGCCACATACACCGTCACCGCTACCGCCTTCACCACCGCCACCACGGCGACCGACGCCAAGACCGCCAACATCGCCTCCATCGCCGCCGTACCGCCATGTCCGCCCCCACAGCCATCATGGCCACCAACGCTGTAAGTATCCTGGGGTATCTACGGGTAGTGCTCATTATTGGACCTTATACTGACATTTTTCGATTTGGCCTTTGCAGGCGGACACAACAGAGATACACCAATGAAATGAAAACAGGTACGTAATAGTCCGGGATTTAATCTCAATGGTGGCACCTGCATTTTGATACCTTGCTCAACGGAGGGATAACATTAGGGTTAAGTATCGGTGCCGTACCTACTTCCCTCCCGATCTCACTCCCTCCCTCCCGTGTGCCCTCCTTTTCCCCCTTCTCCCCCCCCCTCGTTGTTAGGCATGATGGTGGTGCTTTGGTGGTGGCGGTGGTGGTGGCGATGGCGTTCTTGGAGTCGTCGGTGAAAAGGTAAGTATCGGTGCCGTACCTACTTCCCTCCCGATCTCACTCCCTCCCTCCCGTGTGCCCTCTCTTTCTCCCTCTCCCACCCCCGTTGTCGGCGAGCTACGCCAACGGAATTGAAACGGGTACGTCATTATACGGGATCGAGTCTGAATGGGAAAAATGGTATGTAGATACCTTCGCGACTGCCATCATGACAGCTACCATCGCCACCGCCCAATGTAGGTAGAAAGGGAGGGAGGGAGGGCGGGAGGGAGATTGGGTGGGCGGTCGGAAGGACGGAGGGAGGGAGGGAGAGAGGCCACCATTCCCACCATCGCCACCGCCGCCACCACGGCCACATACACCGTCACCGCTACCGCCTTCACCACCGCCACCACGGCGACCGACGCCAAGACCGCCAACATCGCCTCCATCGCCGCCGTACCGCCATGTCCGCCCCCACAGCCATCATGGCCACCAACGCTGTAAGTATCCTGGGGTATCTACGGGTAGTGCTCATTATTGGACCTTATACTGACATTTTTCGATTTGGCCTTTGCAGGCGGACACAACAGAGATACACCAATGAAATGAAAACAGGTACGTAATAGTCCGGGATTTAATCTCAATGGTGGCACCTGCATTTTGATACCTTGCTCAACGGAGGGATAACATTAGGGTTAAGTATCGGTGCCGTACCTACTTCCCTCCCGATCTCACTCCCTCCCTCCCGTGTGCCCTCTCTTTCTCCCTCTCCCACCCCCGTTGTCGGCGAGCTACGCCAACGGAATTGAAACGGGTACGTCATTATACGGGATCGAGTCTGAATGGGAAAAATGGTATGTAGATACCTTCGCGACTGCCATCATGACAGCTACCATCGCCACCGCCCAATGTAGGTAGAAAGGGAGGGAGGGAGGGCGGGAGGGAGATTGGGTGGGCGGTCGGAAGGACGGAGGGAGGGAGGGAGAGAGGCCACCATTCCCACCATCGCCACCGCCGCCACCACGGCCACATACACCGTCACCGCTACCGCCTTCACCACCGCCACCACGGCGACCGACGCCAAGACCGCCAACATCGCCTCCATCGCCGCCGTACCGCCATGTCCGCCCCCACAGCCATCATGGCCACCAACGCTGTAAGTATCCTGGGGTATCTACGGGTAGTGCTCATTATTGGACCTTATACTGACATTTTTCGATTTGGCCTTTGCAGGCGGACACAACAGAGATACACCAATGAAATGAAAACAGGTACGTAATAGTCCGGGATTTAGTCTCAATGGTGGCACCTGCATTTTGATACCTTGCTCAACGGAGGGATAACATTAGGGTTAAGTATCGGTGCCGTACCTACTTCCCTCCCGATCTCACTCCCTCCCTCCAGTGTGCCCTCCTTTTCACCCTTCTCACCCCCCCTCGTTGTCGGCGAGCTACACCAACGGAATTGAAACGGGTACGTCATTATACGGGATCGAGTCTGAATGGGAAAAATGGTATGTAGATACCTTCGCGACTGCCATCATGACAGCCACATGCACCGTCACCACGGCCACATGCACCGTCACCGCTACCGCCTTCACCACCGCCACCACGGCGACCGACGCCAAGACCGCCAACACCGCCTCCATCGCCGCCGTACCGCCATGTCCGCCCCCACAGCCATCATGGCCACCAACGCTGTAAGTATCCTGGGGTATCTACGGGTAGTGCTCATTATTGGACCTTATACTGACATTTTTCGATTTGGCCTTTGCAGGCGGACACAACAGAGATACACCAATGAAATGAAAACAGGTACGTAATAGTCCGGGATTTAATCTCAATGGTGGCACCTGCATTTTGATACCTTGCTCAACTGAGGGATAACATTAGGGTTAAGTATCGGTGCCGTACCTACTTCCCTCCCGATCTCACTCCCTCCCTCCCGTGTGCCCTCTCTTTCTCCCTCTCCCACCCCCGTTGTCGGCGAGCTACGCCAACGGAATTGAAACGGGTACGTCATTATACGGGATCGAGTCTGAATGGGAAAAATGGTATGTAGATACCTTCGCGACTGCCATCATGACAGCTACCATCGCCACCGCCCAATGTAGGTAGAAAGGGAGGGAGGGAGAGCGGGAGGGAGATTGGGTGGGCGGTCGGAAGGACGGAGGGAGGGAGGGAGAGAGGCCACCATTCCCACCATCGCCACCGCCGCCACCACGGCCACATACACCGTCACCGCTACCGCCTTCACCACCGCCACCACGGCGACCGACGCCAAGACCGCCAACATCGCCTCCATCGCCGCCGTACCGCCATGTCCGCCCCCACAGCCATCATGGCCACCAACGCTGTAAGTATCCTGGGGTATCTACGGGTAGTGCTCATTATTGGACCTTATACTGACATTTTTCGATTTGGCCTTTGCAGGCGGACACAACAGAGATACACCAATGAAATGAAAACAGGTACGTAATAGTCCGGGATTTAATCTCAATGGTGGCACCTGCATTTTGATACCTTGCTCAACGGAGGGATAACATTAGGGTTAAGTATCGGTGCCGTACCTACTTCCCTCCCGATCTCACTCCCTCCCTCCAGTGTGCCCTCCTTTTCACCCTTCTCACCCCCCCTCGTTGTCGGCGAGCTACACCAACGGAATTGAAACGGGTACGTCATTATACGGGATCGAGTCTGAATGGGAAAAATGGTATGTAGATACCTTCGCGACTGCCATCATGACAGCCACATGCACCGTCACCACGGCCACATGCACCGTCACCGCTACCGCCTTCACCACCGCCACCACGGCGACCGACGCCAAGACCGCCAACATCGCCTCCATCGCCGCCGTACCGCCATGTCCGCCCCCACAGCCATCATGGCCACCAACGCTGTAAGTATCCTGGGGTATCTACGGGTAGTGCTCATTATTGGACCTTATACTGACATTTTTCGATTTGGCCTTTGCAGGCGGACACAACAGAGATACACCAATGAAATGAAAACAGGTACGTAATAGTCCGGGATTTAGTCTCAATGGTGGCACCTGCATTTTGATACCTTGCTCAACGGAGGGATAACATTAGGGTTAAGTATCGGTGCCGTACCTACTTCCCTCCCGATCTCACTCCCTCCCTCCAGTGTGCCCTCCTTTTCCCCCTTCTCCCCCCCCCTCGTTGTCGGCGAGCTACACCAACGGAATTGAAACGGGTACGTCATTATACGGGATCGAGTCTGAATGGGAAAAATGGTATGTAGATACCTTCGCGACTGCCATCATGACAGCCACATGCACCGTCACCACGGCCACATGCACCGTCACCGCTACCGCCTTCACCACCGCCACCACGGCGACCGACGCCAAGACCGCCAACACCGCCTCCATCGCCGCCGTACCGCCATGTCCGCCCCCACAGCCATCATGGCCACCAACGCTGTAAGTATCCTGGGGTATCTACGGGTAGTGCTCATTATTGGACCTTATACTGACATTTTTCGATTTGGCCTTTGCAGGCGGACACAACAGAGATACACCAATGAAATGAAAACAGGTACGTAATAGTCCGGGATTTAATCTCAATGGTGGCACCTGCATTTTGATACCTTGCTCAACGGAGGGATAACATTAGGGTTAAGTATCGGTGCCGTACCTACTTCCCTCCCGATCTCACTCCCTCCCTCCAGTGTGCCCTCCTTTTCACCCTTCTCACCCCCCCTCGTTGTCGGCGAGCTACACCAACGGAATTGAAACGGGTACGTCATTATACGGGATCGAGTCTGAATGGGAAAAATGGTATGTAGATACCTTCGCGACTGCCATCATGACAGCCACATGCACCGTCACCACGGCCACATGCACCGTCACCGCTACCGCCTTCACCACCGCCACCACGGCGACCGACGCCAAGACCGCCAACATCGCCTCCATCGCCGCCGTACCGCCATGTCCGCCCCCACAGCCATCATGGCCACCAACGCTGTAAGTATCCTGGGGTATCTACGGGTAGTGCTCATTATTGGACCTTATACTGACATTTTTCGATTTGGCCTTTGCAGGCGGACACAACAGAGATACACCAATGAAATGAAAACAGGTACGTAATAGTCCGGGATTTAATCTCAATGGTGGCACCTGCATTTTGATACCTTGCTCAACGGAGGGATAACATTAGGGTTAAGTATCGGTGCCGTACCTACTTCCCTCCCGATCTCACTCCCTCCCTCCAGTGTGCCCTCCTTTTCCCCCTTCTCCCCCCCCCTCGTTGTCGGCGACCTACACCAACGGAATTGAAACGGGTACGTCATTATACGGGATCGAGTCTGAATGGGAAAAATGGTATGTAGATACCTTCGCGACTGCCATCATGACAGCCACCATCGCCACCGCCCAATGTAGGTAGAAAGGGAGGGAGGGAGGGCGGGAGGGAGATTGGGTGGGCGGTCGGAAGGACGGAGGGAGGGAGGGAGAGAGGCCACCATTCCCACCATCGCCACCGCCGCCACCACGGCCACATACACCGTCACCGCTACCGCCTTCACCACCGCCACCACGGCGACCGACGCCAAGACCGCCAACATCGCCTCCATCGCCGCCGTACCGCCATGTCCGCCCCCACAGCCATCATGGCCACCAACGCTGTAAGTATCCTGGGGTATCTACGGGTAGTGCTCATTATTGGACCTTATACTGACATTTTTCGATTTGGCCTTTGCAGGCGGACACAACAGAGATACACCAATGAAATGAAAACAGGTACGTAATAGTCCGGGATTTAATCTCAATGGTGGCACCTGCATTTTGATACCTTGCTCAACGGAGGGATAACATTAGGGTTAAGTATCGGTGCCGTACCTACTTCCCTCCCGATCTCACTCCCTCCCTCCAGTGTGCCCTCCTTTTCACCCTTCTCACCCCCCCTCGTTGTCGGCGAGCTACACCAACGGAATTGAAACGGGTACGTCATTATACGGGATCGAGTCTGAATGGGAAAAATGGTATGTAGATACCTTCGCGACTGCCATCATGACAGCCACATGCACCGTCACCACGGCCACATGCACCGTCACCGCTACCGCCTTCACCACCGCCACCACGGCGACCGACGCCAAGACCGCCAACATCGCCTCCATCGCCGCCGTACCGCCATGTCCGCCCCCACAGCCATCATGGCCACCAACGCTGTAAGTATCCTGGGGTATCTACGGGTAGTGCTCATTATTGGACCTTATACTGACATTTTTCGATTTGGCCTTTGCAGGCGGACACAACAGAGATACACCAATGAAATGAAAACAGGTACGTAATAGTCCGGGATTTAATCTCAATGGTGGCACCTGCATTTTGATACCTTGCTCAACGGAGGGATAACATTAGGGTTAAGTATCGGTGCCGTACCTACTTCCCTCCCGATCTCACTCCCTCCCTCCAGTGTGCCCTCCTTTTCACCCTTCTCACCCCCCCTCGTTGTCGGCGAGCTAAACCAACGGAATTGAAACGGGTACGTCATTATACGGGATCGAGTCTGAATGGGAAAAATGGTATGTAGATACCTTCGCGACTGCCATCATGACAGCCACATGCACCGTCACCACGGCCACATGCACCGTCACCGCTACCGCCTTCACCACCGCCACCACGGCGACCGACGCCAAGACCGCCAACACCGCCTCCATCGCCGCCGTACCGCCATGTCCGCCCCCACAGCCATCATGGCCACCAACGCTGTAAGTATCCTGGGGTATCTACGGGTAGTGCTCATTATTGGACCTTATACTGACATTTTTCGATTTGGCCTTTGCAGGCGGACACAACAGAGATACACCAATGAAATGAAAACAGGTACGTAATAGTCCGGGATTTAATCTCAATGGTGGCACCTGCATTTTGATACCTTGCTCAACGGAGGGATAACATTAGGGTTAAGTATCGGTGCCGTACCTACTTCCCTCCCGATCTCACTCCCTCCCTCCAGTGTGCCCTCCTTTTCCCCCTTCTCCCCCCCCCTCGTTGTCGGCGAGCTACACCAACGGAATTGAAACGGGTACGTCATTATACGGGATCGAGTCTGAATGGGAAAAATGGTATGTAGATACCTTCGCGACTGCCATCATGACAGCCACATGCACCGTCACCACGGCCACATGCACCGTCACCGCTACCGCCTTCACCACCGCCACCACGGCGACCGACGCCAAGACCGCCAACACCGCCTCCATCGCCGCCGTACCGCCATGTCCGCCCCCACAGCCATCATGGCCACCAACGCTGTAAGTATCCTGGGGTATCTACGGGTAGTGCTCATTATTGGACCTTATACTGACATTTTTCGATTTGGCCTTTGCAGGCGGACACAACAGAGATACACCAATGAAATGAAAACAGGTACGTAATAGTCCGGGATTTAATCTCAATGGTGGCACCTGCATTTTGATACCTTGCTCAACGGAGGGATAACATTAGGGTTAAGTATCGGTGCCGTACCTACTTCCCTCCCGATCTCACTCCCTCCCTCCCGTGTGCCCTCTCTTTCCCCCTTCTCCCCCCCCCTCGTTGTCGACGAGCTACACCAACGGAATTGAAACGGGTACGTCATTATACGGGATCGAGTCTGAATGGGAAAAAATGGTATGTAGATACCTTCGCGACTGCCATCATGACAGCCACATGCACCGTCACCACGGCCACATGCACCGTCACCGCTACCGCCTTCACCACCGCCACCACGGCGACCGACGCCAAGACCGCCAACACCGCCTCCATCGCCGCCGTACCGCCATGTCCGCCCCCACAGCCATCATGGCCACCAACGCTGTAAGTATCCTGGGGTATCTACGGGTAGTGCTCATTATTGGACCTTATACTGACATTTTTCGATTTGGCCTTTGCAGGCGGACACAACAGAGATACACCAATGAAATGAAAACAGGTACGTAATAGTCCGGGATTTAATCTCAATGGTGGCACCTGCATTTTGATACCTTGCTCAACTGAGGGATAACATTAGGGTTAAGTATCGGTGCCGTACCTACTTCCCTCCCGATCTCACTCCCTCCCTCCCGTGTGCCCTCTCTTTCTCCCTCTCCCACCCCCGTTGTCGGCGAGCTACGCCAACGGAATTGAAACGGGTACGTCATTATACGGGATCGAGTCTGAATGGGAAAAATGGTATGTAGATACCTTCGCGACTGCCATCATGACAGCCACCATCGCCACCGCCCAATGTAGGTAGAAAGGGAGGGAGGGAGGGCGGGAGGGAGATTGGGTGGGCGGTCGGAAGGACGGAGGGAGGGAGGGAGAGAGGCCACCATTCCCACCATCGCCACCGCCGCCACCACGGCCACATACACCGTCACCGCTACCGCCTTCACCACCGCCACCACGGCGACCGACGCCAAGACCGCCAACATCGCCTCCATCGCCGCCGTACCGCCATGTCCGCCCCCACAGCCATCATGGCCACCAACGCTGTAAGTATCCTGGGGTATCTACGGGTAGTGCTCATTATTGGACCTTATACTGACATTTTTCGATTTGGCCTTTGCAGGCGGACACAACAGAGATACACCAATGAAATGAAAACAGGTACGTAATAGTCCGGGATTTAGTCTCAATGGTGGCACCTGCATTTTGATACCTTGCTCAACTGAGGGATAACATTAGGGTTAAGTATCGGTGCCGTACCTACTTCCCTCCCGATCTCACTCCCTCCCTCCAGTGTACCCTCCTTTTCACCCTTCTCACCCCCCCTCGTTGTCGGCGAGCTACACCAACGGAATTGAAACGGGTACGTCATTATACGGGATCGAGTCTGAATGGGAAAAATGGTATGTAGATACCTTCGCGACTGCCATCATGACAGCCACATGCACCGTCACCACGGCCACATGCACCGTCACCGCTACCGCCTTCACCACCGCCACCACGGCGACCGACGCCAAGACCGCCAACACCGCCTCCATCGCCGCCGTACCGCCATGTCCGCCCCCACAGCCATCATGGCCACCAACGCTGTAAGTATCCTGGGGTATCTACGGGTAGTGCTCATTATTGGACCTTATACTGACATTTTTCGATTTGACCTTTGCAGGCGGACACAACAGAGATACACCAATGAAATGAAAACAGGTACGTAATAGTCCGGGATTTAATCTCAATGGTGGCACCTGCATTTTGATACCTTGCTCAACTGAGGGATAACATTAGGGTTAAGTATCGGTGCCGTACCTACTTCCCTCCCGATCACACTCCCTCCCTCCCGTGTGCCCTCCTTTTCCCCCTTCTCCCCCCCCCTCGTTGTTAGGCATGATGGTGGTGCTTTGGTGGTGGCGGTGGTGGTGGCGATGGCGTTCGTGGAGTCGTCGGTGAAAAGGTAAGTATCGGTGCCGTACCTACTTCCCTCCCGATCTCACTCCCTCCCTCCCGTGTGCCCTCCTTTTCCCCCTTCTCCCCCCCCCTCGTTGTTAGGCATGATGGTGTTGCTTTGGTGGTGGCGGTGGTGGTGGCGATGGCGTTCTTGGAGTCGTCGGTGAAAAGGTAAGTATCGGTGCCGTACCTACTTCCCTCCCGATCTCACTCCCTCCCTCCCGTGTGCCCTCCTTTTCCCCCTTCTCCCCCCCCCTCGTTGTTAGGCATGATGGTGGTGCTTTGGTGGTGGCGGTGGTGGTGGCGATGGCGTTCTTGAAGTCGTCGGTGAAAAGGTAAGTATCGGTGCCGTACCTACTTCCCTCCCGATCTCACTCCCTCCCTCCCGTGTGCCCTCCTTTTCCCCCTTCTCCCCCCCCCTCGTTGTTAGGCATGATGGTGGTGCTTTGGTGGTGGCGGTGGTGGTGGCGATGGCGTTCGTGGAGTCGTCGGTGAAAAGGTAAGTATCGGTGCCGTACCTACTTCCCTCCCGATCTCACTCCCTCCCTCCCGTGTGCCCTCCTTTTCCCCCTTCTCCCCCCCCCTCGTTGTTAGGCATGATGGTGGTGCTTTGGTGGTGGCGGTGGTGGTGGCGATGGCGTTCTTGGAGTCGTCGGTGAAAAGGTAAGTATCGGTGCCGTACCTACTTCCCTCCCGATCTCACTCCCTCCCTCCCGTGTGCCCTCCTTTTCCCCCTTTCCCCCCCCCCTCGTTGTTCGGCATGATGGTGGTGCTTTGGTGGTGGCGGTGGTGGTGGCGATGGCGTTCGTGGAGTCGTCGGTGAAAAGGTAAGTATCGGTGCCGTACCTACTTCCCTCCCGATCTCACTCCCTCCCTCCCGTGTGCCCTCCTTTTCCCCCTTCTCCCCCCCCCTCGTTGTTAGGCATGATGTTGGTGCTTTGGTGGTGGCGGTGGTGGTGGCGATGGCGTTCTTGAAGTCGTCGGTGAAAAGGTAAGTATCGGTGCCGTACCTACTTCCCTCCCGATCTCACTCCCTCCCTCCCGTGTGCCCTCCTTTTCCCCCTTTTCCCCCCCCTCGTTGTTAGGCATGATGGTGTTGCTTTGGTGGTGGCGGTGGTGGTGGCGATGGCGTTCGTGGAGTCGTCGGTGAAAAGGTAAGTATCGGTGCCGTACCTACTTCCCTCCCGATCTCACTCCCTCCCTCCCGTGTGCCCTCCTTTTCCCCCATCTCCCCCCCCCTCGTTGTTAGGCATGATGGTGGTGCTTTGGTGGTGGCGGTGGTGGTGGCGATGGCGTTCGTGGAGTCGTCGGTGAAAAGGTAAGTATCGGTGCCGTACCTATTTCCCTCCCGATCTCACTCCCTCCCTCCCGTGTGCCCTCCTTTTCCCCCTTCTCCCCCCCCCTCGTTGTCGGCGACCTACACCAACGGAATTGAAACGGGTACGTCATTATACGGGATCGAGTCTGAATGGGAAAAATGGTATGTAGATACCTTCGCGACTGCCATCATGACAGCCACATGCACCGTCACCACGGCCACATACACCGTCACCGCTACCGCCTTCACCACCGCCACCACGGCGACCGACGCCAAGACCGCCAACATCGCCTCCATCGCCGCCGTACCGCCATGTCCGCCCCCACAGCCATCATGGCCACCAACGCTGTAAGTATCCTGGGGTATCTACGGGTAGTGCTCATTATTGGACCTTATACTGACATTTTTCGATTTGGCCTTTGCAGGCGGACACAACAGAGATACACCAATGAAATGAAAACAGGTACGTAATAGTCCGGGATTTAGTCTCAATGGTGGCACCTGCATTTTGATACCTTGCTCAACGGAGGGATAACATTAGGGTTAAGTATCGGTGCCGTACCTACTTCCCTCCCGATCTCACTCCCTCCCTCCCGTGTGCCCTCTCTTTCTCCCTCTCCCACCCCCGTTGTCGGCGAGCTACGCCAACGGAATTGAAACGGGTACGTCATTATACGGGATCGAGTCTGAATGGGAAAAATGGTATGTAGATACCTTCGCGACTGCCATCATGACAGCCACATGCACCGTCACCACGGCCACATGCACCGTCACCGCTACCGCCTTCACCACCGCCACCACGGCGACCGACGCCAAGACCGCCAACATCGCCTCCATCGCCGCCGTACCGCCATGTCCGCCCCCACAGCCATCATGGCCACCAACGCTGTAAGTATCCTGGGGTATCTACGGGTAGTGCTCATTATTGGACCTTATACTGACATTTTTCGATTTGGCCTTTGCAGGCGGACACAACAGAGATACACCAATGAAATGAAAACAGGTACGTAATAGTCCGGGATTTAGTCTCAATGGTGGCACCTGCATTTTGATACCTTGCTCAACTGAGGGATAACATTAGGGTTAAGTATCGGTGCCGTACCTACTTCCCTCCCGATCTCACTCCCTCCCTCCCGTGTGCCCTCTCTTTCTCCCTCTCCCACCCCCGTTGTCGGCGAGCTACGCCAACGGAATTGAAACGGGTACGTCATTATACGGGATCGAGTCTGAATGGGAAAAATGGTATGTAGATACCTTCGCGACTGCCATCATGACAGCCACATGCACCGTCACCACGGCCACATGCACCGTCACCGCTACCGCCTTCACCACCGCCACCACGGCGACCGACGCCAAGACCGCCAACATCGCCTCCATCGCCGCCGTACCGCCATGTCCGCCCCCACAGCCATCATGGCCACCAACGCTGTAAGTATCCTGGGGTATCTACGGGTAGTGCTCATTATTGGACCTTATACTGACATTTTTCGATTTGGCCTTTGCAGGCGGACACAACAGAGATACACCAATGAAATGAAAACAGGTACGTAATAGTCCGGGATTTAGTCTCAATGGTGGCACCTGCATTTTGATACCTTGCTCAACGGAGGGATAACATTAGGGTTAAGTATCGGTGCCGTACCTACTTCCCTCCCGATCACACTCCCTCCCTCCCGTGTGCCCTCCTTTTCCCCCTTCTCCCCCCCCCTCGTTGTTAGGCATGATGGTGTTGCTTTGGTGGTGGCGGTGGTGGTGGCGATGGCGTTCGTGGAGTCGTCGGTGAAAAGGTAAGTATCGGTGCCGTACCTACTTCCCTCCCGATCTCACTCCCTCCCTCCCGTGTGCCCTCCTTTTCCCCCTTCTCCCCCCCCCTCGTTGTTAGGCATGATGGTGTTGCTTTGGTGGTGGCGGTGGTGGTGGCGATGGCGTTCGTGGAGTCGTCGGTGAAAAGGTAAGTATCGGTGCCGTACCTACTTCCCTCCCGATCTCACTCCCTCCCTCCCGTGTGCCCTCCTTTTCCCCCTTCTCCCCCCCCCTCGTTGTTAGGCATGATGGTGGTGCTTTGGTGGTGGCGGTGGTGGTGGCGATGGCGTTCGTGGAGTCGTCGGTGAAAAGGTAAGTATCGGTGCCGTACCTACTTCCCTCCCGATCTCACTCCCTCCCTCCCGTGTGCCCTCCTTTTCCCCCTTTTCCCCCCCCCTCGTTGTTAGGCATGATGGTGTTGCTTTGGTGGTGGCGGTGGTGGTGGCGATGGCGTTCTTGGAGTCGTCGGTGAAAAGGTAAGTATCGGTGCCGTACCTACTTCCCTCCCGATCTCACTCCCTCCCTCCCGTGTGCCCTCCTTTTCCCCCTTCTCCCCCCCCCTCGTTGTTAGGCATGATGGTGGTGCTTTGGTGGTGGCGGTGGTGGTGGCGATGGCGTTCGTGGAGTCGTCGGTGAAAAGGTAAGTATCGGTGCCGTACCTACTTCCCTCCCGATCTCACTCCCTCCCTCCCGTGTGCCCTCCTTTTCCCCCTTTTCCCCCCCCCCTCGTTGTTAGGCATGATGGTGTTGCTTTGGTGGTGGCGGTGGTGGTGGCGATGGCGTTCGTGGAGTCGTCGGTGAAAAGGTAAGTATCGGTGCCGTACCTACTTCCCTCCCGATCTCACTCCCTCCCTCCCGTGTGCCCTCCTTTTCCCCCATCTCCCCCCCCCTCGTTGTTAGGCATGATGGTGTTGCTTTGGTGGTGGCGGTGGTGGTGGCGATGGCGTTCGTGGAGTCGTCGGTGAAAAGGTAAGTATCGGTGCCGTACCTACTTCCCTCCCGATCTCACTCCCTCCCTCCCGTGTGCCCTCCTTTTCCCCCTTCTCCCCCCCCCTCGTTGTTAGGCATGATGGTGTTGCTTTGGTGGTGGCGGTGGTGGTGGCGATGGCGTTCGTGGAGTCGTCGGTGAAAAGGTAAGTATCGGTGCCGTACCTACTTCCCTCCCGATCTCACTCCCTCCCTCCCGTGTGCCCTCCTTTTCCCCCTTCTCCCCCCCCCTCGTTGTTAGGCATGATGGTGTTGCTTTGGTGGTGGCGGTGGTGGTGGCGATGGCGTTCTTGGAGTCGTCGGTGAAAAGGTAAGTATCGGTGCCGTACCTACTTCCCTCCCGATCTCACTCCCTCCCTCCCGTGTGCCCTCCTTTTCCCCCTTCTCCCCCCCCCTCGTTGTTAGGCATGATGGTGGTGCTTTGGTGGTGGCGGTGGTGGTGGCGATGGCGTTCGTGGAGTCGTCGGTGAAAAGGTAAGTATCGGTGCCGTACCTACTTCCCTCCCGATCTCACTCCCTCCCTCCCGTGTGCCCTCCTTTTCCCCCTTTTCCCCCCCCCCTCGTTGTTAGGCATGATGGTGTTGCTTTGGTGGTGGCGGTGGTGGTGGCGATGGCGTTCGTGGAGTCGTCGGTGAAAAGGTAAGTATCGGTGCCGTACCTACTTCCCTCCCGATCTCACTCCCTCCCTCCCGTGTGCCCTCCTTTTCCCCCATCTCCCCCCCCCTCGTTGTTAGGCATGATGGTGTTGCTTTGGTGGTGGCGGTGGTGGTGGCGATGGCGTTCGTGGAGTCGTCGGTGAAAAGGTAAGTATCGGTGCCGTACCTACTTCCCTCCCGATCTCA
Source organism: Volvox africanus (assembly GCA_030268105.1). Taxonomy (NCBI): domain Eukaryota; kingdom Viridiplantae; phylum Chlorophyta; class Chlorophyceae; order Chlamydomonadales; family Volvocaceae; genus Volvox; species Volvox africanus. Next base: position 7,120,696 of record BSDZ01000078.1, read on the forward strand.
CTCCCTCCCTCCCGTGTGCCCTCCTTTTCCCCCTTCTCCCCCCCCCTCGTTGTTAGGCATGATGGTGTTGCTTTGGTGGTGGCGGTGGTGGTGGCGATGGCGTTCGTGGAGTCGTCGGTGAAAAGGTAAGTATCGGTGCCGTACCTACTTCCCTCCCGATCTCACTCCCTCCCTCCCGTGTGCCCTCCTTTTCCCCCTTCTCCCCCCCCCTCGTTGTTAGGCATGATGGTGTTGCTTTGGTGGTGGCGGTGGTGGTGGCGATGGCGTTCTTGGAGTCGTCGGTGAAAAGGTAAGTATCGGTGCCGTACCTACTTCCCTCCCGATCTCACTCCCTCCCTCCCGTGTGCCCTCCTTTTCCCCCTTCTCCCCCCCCCTCGTTGTTAGGCATGATGGTGGTGCTTTGGTGGTGGCGGTGGTGGTGGCGATGGCGTTCGTGGAGTCGTCGGTGAAAAGGTAAGTATCGGTGCCGTACCTACTTCCCTCCCGATCTCACTCCCTCCCTCCCGTGTGCCCTCCTTTTCCCCCTTCTCCCCCCCCCTCGTTGTTAGGCATGATGGTGGTGCTTTGGTGGTGGCGGTGGTGCTGGCGATGGCGTTCGTGGAGTCGTCGGTGAAAAGGTAAGTATCGGTGCCGTACCTACTTCCCTCCCGATCTCACTCCCTCCCTCCCGTGTGCCCTCCTTTTCCCCCTTTTCCCCCCCCCTCGTTGTTAGGCATGATGGTGGTGCTTTGGTGGTGGCGGTGGTGGTGGCGATGGCGTTCGTGGAGTCGTCGGTGAAAAGGTAAGTATCGGTGCCGTACCTACTTCCCTCCCGATCTCACTCCCTCCCTCCCGTGTGCCCTCCTTTTCCCCCTTCTCCCCCCCCCTCGTTGTTAGGCATGATGGTGGTGCTTTGGTGGTGGCGGTGGTGGTGGCGATGGCGTTCGTGGAGTCGTCGGTGAAAAGGTAAGTATCGGTGCCGTACCTACTTCCCTCCCGATCTCACTCCCTCCCTCCCGTGTGCCCTCCTTTTCCCCCTTTTCCCCCCCCCCCTCGTTGTTAGGCATGATGGTGGTGCTTTGGTGGTGGCGGTGGTGGTGGCGATGGCGTTCTTGGAGTCGTCGGTGAAAAGGTAAGTATCGGTGCCGTACCTACTTCCCTCCCGATCTCACTCCCTCCCTCCCGTGTGCCCTCCTTTTCCCCCTTCTCCCCCCCCCTCGTTGTTAGGCATGATGGTGGTGCTTTGGTGGTGGCGGTGGTGGTGGCGATGGCGTTCGTGGAGTCGTCGGTGAAAAGGTAAGTATCGGTGCCGTACCTACTTCCCTCCCGATCTCACTCCCTCCCTCCCGTGTGCCCTCCTTTTCCCCCTTCTCCCCCCCCCTCGTTGTTAGGCATGATGGTGGTGCTTTGGTGGTGGCGGTGGTGGTGGCGATGGCGTTCTTGGAGTCGTCGGTGAAAAGGTAAGTATCGGTGCCGTACCTACTTCCTTCCCGATCTCACTCCCTCCCTCCCGTGTGCCCTCCTTTTCCCCCTTCTCCCCCCCCCTCGTTGTTAGGCATGATGGTGGTGCTTTGGTGGTGGCGGTGGTGGTGGCGATGGCGTTCGTGGAGTCGTCGGTGAAAAGGTAAGTATCGGTGCCGTACCTACTTCCCTCCCGATCTCACTCCCTCCCTCCCGTGTGCCCTCCTTTTCCCCCTTCTTCCCCCCCCTCGTTGTTAGGCATGATGGTGGTGCTTTGGTGGTGGCGGTGGTGGTGGCGATGGCGTTCGTGGAGTCGTCGGTGAAAAGGTAAGTATCGGTGCCGTACCTACTTCCTTCCCGATCTCACTCCCTCCCTCCCGTGTGCCCTCCTTTTCCCCCTTCTCCCCCCCCCTCGTTGTTAGGCATGATGGTGGTGCTTTGGTGGTGGCGGTGGTGGTGGCGATGGCGTTCTTGGAGTCGTCGGTGAAAAGGTAAGTATCGGTGCCGTACCTACTTCCCTCCCGATCTCACTCCCTCCCTCCCGTGTGCCCTCCTTTTCCCCCTTCTCCCCCCCCCTCGTTGTTAGGCATGATGGTGGTGCTTTGGTGGTGGCGGTGGTGGTGGCGATGGCGTTCTTGGAGTCGTCGGTGAAAAGGTAAGTATCGGTGCCGTACCTACTTCCCTCCCGATCTCACTCCCTCCCTCCCGTGTGCCCTCCTTTTCCCCCTTCTCCCCCCCCCCTCGTTGTTAGGCATGATGGTGGTGCTTTGGTGGTGGCGGTGGTGGTGGCGATGGCGTTCGTGGAGTCGTCGGTGAAAAGGTAAGTATCGGTGCCGTACCTATTTCCCCCCCGATCTCACTCCCTCCCTCCCGTGTGCCCTCCTTTTCCCCCTTCTCCCCCCCCCTCGTTGTTAGGCATGATGGTGTTGCTTTGGTGGTGGCGGTGGTGGTGGCGATGGAGTTCTTGAAGTCGTCGGTGAAAAGGTAAGTATCGGTGCCGTACCTACTTCCCTCCCGATCTCACTCCCTCCCTCCCGTGTGCCCTCCTTTTCCCCCTTCTCCCCCCCCCTCGTTGTTAGGCATGATGGTGTTGCTTTGGTGGTGGCGGTGGTGGTGGCGATGGCGTTCGTGGAGTCGTCGGTGAAAAGGTAAGTATCGGTGCCGTACCTACTTCCCTCCCGATCTCACTCCCTCCCTCCCGTGTGCCCTCCTTTTCCCCCTTCTCCCCCCCCCCTCGTTGTTAGGCATGATGGTGTTGCTTTGGTGGTGGCGGTGGTGGTGGCGATGGCGTTCTTGGAGTCGTCGGTGAAAAGGTAAGTATCGGTGCCGTACCTACTTCCCTCCCGATCTCACTCCCTCCCTCCCGTGTGCCCTCCTTTTCCCCCTTCTCCCCCCCCCTCGTTGTTAGGCATGATGGTGGTGCTTTGGTGGTGGCGGTGGTGCTGGCGATGGCGTTCGTGGAGTCGTCGGTGAAAAGGTAAGTATCGGTGCCGTACCTACTTCCCTCCCGATCTCACTCCCTCCCTCCCGTGTGCCCTCCTTTTCCCCCTTCTCCCCCCCCCTCGTTGTTAGGCATGATGGTGGTGCTTTGGTGGTGGCGGTGGTGCTGGCGATGGCGTTCGTGGAGTCGTCGGTGAAAAGGTAAGTATCGGTGCCGTACCTACTTCCCTCCCGATCTCACTCCCTCCCTCCCGTGTGCCCTCCTTTTCCCCCTTCTCCCCCCCCTCGTTGTTAGGCATGATGGTGGTGCTTTGGTGGTGGCGGTGGTGGTGGCGATGGCGTTCGTGGAGTCGTCGGTGAAAAGGTAAGTATCGGTGCCGTACCTACTTCCCTCCCGATCTCACTCCCTCCCTCCCGTGTGCCCTCCTTTTCCCCCTTCTCCCCCCCCCTCGTTGTTAGGCATGATGGTGGTGCTTTGGTGGTGGCGGTGGTGGTGGCGATGGCGTTCGTGGAGTCGTCGGTGAAAAGGTAAGTATCGGTGCCGTACCTACTTCCCTCCCGATCTCACTCCCTCCCTCCCGTGTGCCCTCCTTTTCCCCCTTCTCCCCCCCCCTCGTTGTTAGGCATGATGGTGTTGCTTTGGTGGTGGCGGTGGTGGTGGCGATGGCGTTCTTGGAGTCGTCGGTGAAAAGGTAAGTATCGGTGCCGTACCTACTTCCCTCCCGATCTCACTCCCTCCCTCCCGTGTGCCCTCCTTTTCCCCCTTCTCCCCCCCCCTCGTTGTTAGGCATGATGGTGGTGCTTTGGTGGTGGCGGTGGTGGTGGCGATGGCGTTCGTGGAGTCGTCGGTGAAAAGGTAAGTATCGGTGCCGTACCTACTTCCCTCCCGATCTCACTCCCTCCCTCCCGTGTGCCCTCCTTTTCCCCCTTCTCCCCCCCCCTCGTTGTTAGGCATGATGGTGTTGCTTTGGTGGTGGCGGTGGTGGTGGCGATGGCGTTCGTGGAGTCGTCGGTGAAAAGGTAAGTATCGGTGCCGTACCTACTTCCCTCCCGATCTCACTCCCTCCCTCCCGTGTGCCCTCCTTTTCCCCCTTCTCCCCCCCCCTCGTTGTTAGGCATGATGGTGTTGCTTTGGTGGTGGCGGTGGTGGTGGCGATGGCGTTCTTGGAGTCGTCGGTGAAAAGGTAAGTATCGGTGCCGTACCTACTTCCCTCCCGATCTCACTCCCTCCCTCCCGTGTGCCCTCCTTTTCCCCCTTCTCCCCCCCCCTCGTTGTTAGGCATGATGGTGGTGCTTTGGTGGTGGCGGTGGTGGTGGCGATGGCGTTCTTGGAGTCGTCGGTGAAAAGGTAAGTATCGGTGCCGTACCTACTTCCCTCCCGATCTCACTCCCTCCCTCCCGTGTGCCCTCCTTTTCCCCCTTTTCCCCCCCCCTCGTTGTTAGGCATGATGGTGTTGCTTTGGTGGTGGCGGTGGTGGTGGCGATGGCGTTCTTGGAGTCGTCGGTGAAAAGGTAAGTATCGGTGCCGTACCTACTTCCCTCCCGATCTCACTCCCTCCCTCCCGTGTGCCCTCCTTTTCCCCCTTCTCCCCCCCCCTCGTTGTTAGGCATGATGGTGGTGCTTTGGTGGTGGCGGTGGTGGTGGCGATGGCGTTCGTGGAGTCGTCGGTGAAAAGGTAAGTATCGGTGCCGTACCTACTTCCCTCCCGATCTCACTCCCTCCCTCCCGTGTGCCCTCCTTTTCCCCCTTCTCCCCCCCCCTCGTTGTTAGGCATGATGGTGGTGCTTTGGTGGTGGCGGTGGTGCTGGCGATGGCGTTCGTGGAGTCGTCGGTGAAAAGGTAAGTATCGGTGCCGTACCTACTTCCCTCCCGATCTCACTCCCTCCCTCCCGTGTGCCCTCCTTTTCCCCCTTTTCCCCCCCCCTCGTTGTTAGGCATGATGGTGGTGCTTTGGTGGTGGCGGTGGTGGTGGCGATGGCGTTCGTGGAGTCGTCGGTGAAAAGGTAAGTATCGGTGCCGTACCTACTTCCCTCCCGATCTCACTCCCTCCCTCCCGTGTGCCCTCCTTTTCCCCCTTCTCCCCCCCCCTCGTTGTTAGGCATGATGGTGGTGCTTTGGTGGTGGCGGTGGTGGTGGCGATGGCGTTCTTGGAGTCGTCGGTGAAAAGGTAAGTATCGGTGCCGTACCTACTTCCCTCCCGATCTCACTCCCTCCCTCCCGTGTGCCCTCCTTTTCCCCCTTTTCCCCCCCCCCTCGTTGTTAGGCATGATGGTGTTGCTTTGGTGGTGGCGGTGGTGGTGGCGATGGCGTTCGTGGAGTCGTCGGTGAAAAGGTAAGTATCGGTGCCGTACCTACTTCCCTCCCGATCTCACTCCCTCCCTCCCGTGTGCCCTCCTTTTCCCCCATCTCCCCCCCCCTCGTTGTTAGGCATGATGGTGTTGCTTTGGTGGTGGCGGTGGTGGTGGCGATGGCGTTCGTGGAGTCGTCGGTGAAAAGGTAAGTATCGGTGCCGTACCTACTTCCCTCCCGATCTCACTCCCTCCCTCCCGTGTGCCCTCCTTTTCCCCCTTCTCCCCCCCCCTCGTTGTTAGGCATGATGGTGTTGCTTTGGTGGTGGCGGTGGTGGTGGCGATGGCGTTCGTGGAGTCGTCGGTGAAAAGGTAAGTATCGGTGCCGTACCTACTTCCCTCCCGATCTCACTCCCTCCCTCCCGTGTGCCCTCCTTTTCCCCCTTTTCCCCCCCCCTCGTTGTTAGGCATGATGGTGTTGCTTTGGTGGTGGCGGTGGTGGTGGCGATGGCGTTCTTGGAGTCGTCGGTGAAAAGGTAAGTATCGGTGCCGTACCTACTTCCCTCCCGATCTCACTCCCTCCCTCCCGTGTGCCCTCCTTTTCCCCCTTCTCCCCCCCCCTCGTTGTTAGGCATGATGGTGGTGCTTTGGTGGTGGCGGTGGTGGTGGCGATGGCGTTCTTGGAGTCGTCGGTGAAAAGGTAAGTATCGGTGCCGTACCTACTTCCCTCCCGATCTCACTCCCTCCCTCCCGTGTGCCCTCCTTTTCCCCCTTTCCCCCCCCCCTCGTTGTTAGGCATGATGGTGGTGCTTTGGTGGTGGCGGTGGTGGTGGCGATGGCGTTCGTGGAGTCGTCGGTGAAAAGGTAAGTATCGGTGCCGTACCTACTTCCCTCCCGATCTCACTCCCTCCCTCCCGTGTGCCCTCCTTTTCCCCCTTCTCCCCCCCCCTCGTTGTTAGGCATGATGGTGGTGCTTTGGTGGTGGCGGTGGTGGTGGCGATGGCGTTCGTGGAGTCGTCGGTGAAAAGGTAAGTATCGGTGCCGTACCTACTTCCCTCCCGATCTCACTCCCTCCCTCCCGTGTGCCCTCCTTTTCCCCCTTCTCCCCCCCCCTCGTTGTTAGGCATGATGGTGGTGCTTTGGTGGTGGCGGTGGTGCTGGCGATGGCGTTCGTGGAGTCGTCGGTGAAAAGGTAAGTATCGGTGCCGTACCTACTTCCCTCCCGATCTCACTCCCTCCCTCCCGTGTGCCCTCCTTTTCCCCCTTCTCCCCCCCCCTCGTTGTTAGGCATGATGGTGGTGCTTTGGTGGTGGCGGTGGTGCTGGCGATGGCGTTCGTGGAGTCGTCGGTGAAAAGGTAAGTATCGGTGCCGTACCTACTTCCCTCCCGATCTCACTCCCTCCCTCCCGTGTGCCCTCCTTTTCCCCCTTTTCCCCCCCCCCCTCGTTGTTAGGCATGATGGTGTTGCTTTGGTGGTGGCGGTGGTGGTGGCGATGGCGTTCTTGGAGTCGTCGGTGAAAAGGTAAGTATCGGTGCCGTACCTACTTCCCTCCCGATCTCACTCCCTCCCTCCCGTGTGCCCTCCTTTTCCCCCTTCTCCCCCCCCCTCGTTGTTAGGCATGATGGTGGTGCTTTGGTGGTGGCGGTGGTGGTGGCGATGGCGTTCGTGGAGTCGTCGGTGAAAAGGTAAGTATCGGTGCCGTACCTACTTCCCTCCCGATCTCACTCCCTCCCTCCCGTGTGCCCTCCTTTTCCCCCTTCTCCCCCCCCCTCGTTGTTAGGCATGATGGTGGTGCTTTGGTGGTGGCGGTGGTGCTGGCGATGGCGTTCGTGGAGTCGTCGGTGAAAAGGTAAGTATCGGTGCCGTACCTACTTCCCTCCCGATCTCACTCCCTCCCTCCCGTGTGCCCTCCTTTTCCCCCTTTTCCCCCCCCCTCGTTGTTAGGCATGATGGTGGTGCTTTGGTGGTGGCGGTGGTGGTGGCGATGGCGTTCGTGGAGTCGTCGGTGAAAAGGTAAGTATCGGTGCCGTACCTACTTCCCTCCCGATCTCACTCCCTCCCTCCCGTGTGCCCTCCTTTTCCCCCTTCTCCCCCCCCCTCGTTGTTAGGCATGATGGTGTTGCTTTGGTGGTGGCGGTGGTGGTGGCGATGGCGTTCGTGGAGTCGTCGGTGAAAAGGTAAGTATCGGTGCCGTACCTACTTCCCTCCCGATCTCACTCCCTCCCTCCCGTGTGCCCTCCTTTTCCCCCTTTTCCCCCCCCCCTCGTTGTTAGGCATGATGGTGTTGCTTTGGTGGTGGCGGTGGTGGTGGCGATGGCGTTCGTGGAGTCGTCGGTGAAAAGGTAAGTATCGGTGCCGTACCTACTTCCCTCCCGATCTCACTCCCTCCCTCCCGTGTGCCCTCCTTTTCCCCCTTCTCCCCCCCCCTCGTTGTTAGGCATGATGGTGTTGCTTTGGTGGTGGCGGTGGTGGTGGCGATGGCGTTCTTGGAGTCGTCGGTGAAAAGGTAAGTATCGGTGCCGTACCTACTTCCCTCCCGATCTCACTCCCTCCCTCCCGTGTGCCCTCCTTTTCCCCCTTCTCCCCCCCCCTCGTTGTTAGGCATGATGGTGGTGCTTTGGTGGTGGCGGTGGTGGTGGCGATGGCGTTCTTGGAGTCGTCGGTGAAAAGGTAAGTATCGGTGCCGTACCTACTTCCCTCCCGATCTCACTCCCTCCCTCCCGTGTGCCCTCCTTTTCCCCCTTTTCCCCCCCCCTCGTTGTTAGGCATGATGGTGTTGCTTTGGTGGTGGCGGTGGTGGTGGCGATGGCGTTCTTGGAGTCGTCGGTGAAAAGGTAAGTATCGGTGCCGTACCTACTTCCCTCCCGATCTCACTCCCTCCCTCCCGTGTGCCCTCCTTTTCCCCCTTCTCCCCCCCCCTCGTTGTTAGGCATGATGGTGTTGCTTTGGTGGTGGCGGTGGTGGTGGCGATGGCGTTCGTGGAGTCGTCGGTGAAAAGGTAAGTATCGGTGCCGTACCTACTTCCCTCCCGATCTCACTCCCTCCCTCCCGTGTGCCCTCCTTTTCCCCCTTCTCCCCCCCCCTCGTTGTTAGGCATGATGGTGGTGCTTTGGTGGTGGCGGTGGTGGTGGCGATGGCGTTCTTGGAGTCGTCGGTGAAAAGGTAAGTATCGGTGCCGTACCTACTTCCCTCCCGATCCCACTCCCTCCCTCCCGTGTGCCCTCCTTTTCCCCCTTCTCCCCCCCCCTCGTTGTTAGGCATGATGGTGGTGCTTTGGTGGTGGCGGTGGTGGTGGCGATGGCGTTCTTGGAGTCGTCGGTGAAAAGGTAAGTATCGGTGCCGTACCTACTTCCCTCCCGATCTCACTCCCTCCCTCCCGTGTGCCCTCCTTTTCCCCCTTCTCCCCCCCCCTCGTTGTTAGGCATGATGGTGGTGCTTTGGTGGTGGCGGTGGTGGTGGCGATGGCGTTCTTGGAGTCGTCGGTGAAAAGGTAAGTATCGGTTCCGTACCTACTTCCCTCCCGATCTCACTCCCTCCCTCCCGTGTGCCCTCCTTTTCCCCCTTCTCCCCCCCCCTCGTTGTTAGGCATGATGGTGTTGCTTTGGTGGTGGCGGTGGTGGTGGCGATGGCGTTCTTGGAGTCGTCGGTGAAAAGGTAAGTATCGGTGCCGTACCTACTTCCCTCCCGATCTCACTCCCTCCCTCCCGTGTGCCCTCCTTTTCCCCCTTTTCCCCCCCACTCGTTGTTAGGCATGATGGTGGTGCTTTGGTGGTGGCGGTGGTGGTGGCGATGGCGTTCTTGGAGTCGTCGGTGAAAAGGTAAGTATCGGTGCCGTACCTACTTCCCTCCCGATCTCACTCCCTCCCTCCCATGTGCCCTCCTTTTCCCCCTTCTCCCCCCCCCTCGTTGTTAGGCATGATGGTGGTGCTTTGGTGGTGGCGGTGGTGGTGGCGATGGCGTTCGTGGAGTCGTCGGTGAAAAGGTAAGTATCGGTGCCGTACCTACTTCCCTCCCGATCTCACTCCCTCCCTCCCGTGTGCCCTCCTTTTCCCCCTTTCCCCCCCCCCTCGTTGTTAGGCATGATGGTGGTGCTTTGGTGGTGGCGGTGGTGGTGGCGATGGCGTTCGTGGAGTCGTCGGTGAAAAGGTAAGTATCGGTGCCGTACCTACTTCCCTCCCGATCTCACTCCCTCCCTCCCGTGTGCCCTCCTTTTCCCCCTTCTCCCCCCCCCTCGTTGTTAGGCATGATGGTGGTGCTTTGGTGGTGGCGGTGGTGGTGGCGATGGCGTTCGTGGAGTCGTCGGTGAAAAGGTAAGTATCGGTGCCGTACCTACTTCCCTCCCGATCTCACTCCCTCCCTCCCGTGTGCCCTCCTTTTCCCCCTTTTCCGCCCCCCCTCGTTGTTAGGCATGATGGTGGTGCTTTGGTGGTGGCGGTGGTGGTGGCGATGGCGTTCGTGGAGTCGTCGGTGAAAAGGTAAGTATCGGTGCCGTACCTACTTCCCTCCCGATCTCACTCCCTCCCTCCCGTGTGCCCTCCTTTTCCCCCTTCTCCCCCCCCCTCGTTGTTAGGCATGATGGTGGTGCTTTGGTGGTGGCGGTGGTGATGGCGATGGCGTTCGTGGAGTCGTCGGTGAAAAGGTAAGTATCGGTGCCGTACCTACTTCCCTCCCGATCTCACTCCCTCCCTCCCGTGTGCCCTCCTTTTCCCCCTTCTCCCCCCCCCTCGTTGTTAGGCATGATGGTGGTGCTTTGGTGGTGGCGGTGGTGGTGGCGATGGCGTTCTTGGAGTCGTCGGTGAAAAGGTAAGTATCGGTGCCGTACCTACTTCCCTCCCGATCTCACTCCCTCCCTCCCATGTGCCCTCCTTTTCCCCCTTCTCCCCCCCCTCGTTGTTAGGCATGATGGTGGTGCTTTGGTGGTGGCGGTGGTGGTGGCGATGGCGTTCGTGGAGTCGTCGGTGAAAAGGTAAGTATCGGTGCCGTACCTACTTCCCTCCCGATCTCACTCCCTCCCTCCCGTGTGCCCTCCTTTTCCCCCTTTCCCCCCCCCCCTCGTTGTTAGGCATGATGGTGGTGCTTTGGTGGTGGCGGTGGTGATGGCGATGGCGTTCGTGGAGTCGTCGGTGAAAAGGTAAGTATCGGTGCCGTACCTACTTCCCTCCCGATCTCACTCCCTCCCTCCCGTGTGCCCTCCTTTTCCCCCTTCTCCCCCCCCCTCGTTGTTAGGCATGATGGTGGTGCTTTGGTGGTGGCGGTGGTGGTGGCGATGGCGTTCTTGGAGTCGTCGGTGAAAAGGTAAGTATCGGTGCCGTACCTACTTCCCTCCCGATCTCACTCCCTCCCTCCCGTGTGCCCTCCTTTTCCCCCTTCTCCCCCCCCCCTCGTTGTTAGGCATGATGGTGTTGCTTTGGTGGTGGCGGTGGTGGTGGCGATGGCGTTCTTGGAGTCGTCGGTGAAAAGGTAAGTATCGGTGCCGTACCTACTTCCCTCCCGATCTCACTCCCTCCCTCCCGTGTGCCCTCCTTTTCCCCCTTTTCCCCCCCACTCGTTGTTAGGCATGATGGTGGTGCTTTGGTGGTGGCGGTGGTGGTGGCGATGGCGTTCGTGGAGTCGTCGGTGAAAAGGTAAGTATCGGTGCCGTACCTACTTCCCTCCCGATCTCACTCCCTCCCTCCCGTGTGCCCTCCTTTTCCCCCTTCTTCCCCCCCCTCGTTGTTAGGCATGATGGTGTTGCTTTGGTGGTGGCGGTGGTGGTGGCGATGGCGTTCGTGGAGTCGTCGGTGAAAAGGTAAGTATCGGTGCCGTACCTACTTCCCTCCCGATCTCACTCCCTCCCTCCCGTGTGCCCTCCTTTTCCCCCTTCTCCCCCCCCCTCGTTGTTAGGCATGATGGTGGTGCTTTGGTGGTGGCGGTGGTGGTGGCGATGGCGTTCGTGGAGTCGTCGGTGAAAAGGTAAGTATCGGTGCCGTACCTACTTCCCACCCGATCTCACTCCCTCCCTCCCGTGTGCCCTCCTTTTCCCCCTTCTCCCCCCCCCTCGTTGTTAGGCATGATGGTGGTGCTTTGGTGGTGGCGGTGGTGGTGGCGATGGCGTTCGTGGAGTCGTCGGTGAAAAGGTAAGTATCGGTGCCGTACCTACTTCCCTCCCGATCTCACTCCCTCCCTCCCGTGTGCCCTCCTTTTCCCCCTTCTCCCCCCCCCTCGTTGTTAGGCATGATGGTGGTGCTTTGGTGGTGGCGGTGGTGATGGCGATGGCGTTCGTGGAGTCGTCGGTGAAAAGGTAAGTATCGGTATCCAAACTCCACAGTCTTCAACACCCCGTCCTGATGGCACTTTCTTAATCTTGCACTCGGTTGCTGAACCACAGGACGCTCAAGAGCCTGTGCGCCAACCGCGTCAACCTCTGTGCGGGGACGCCATTTGAGTTTCCGGCAGCAGCAGCAGCAGCAGCGACAACAACAAAAACTGGCCCAACAGGGTCCACGCCGATGATGACGGGTGGATCTGGGGGTCACCGGAAGGGCACCTGCTCCGTGGCCACACAGACAGAGGGGTGGATGATGCCACCCCTTACCCAGGGGCCGTCTCGGGAAGATCTAACAGCCTCCGACACACCGTATATATTTGGCAGTATATGAGGGTTTTCGTTATGCCCAGCTCCGTATGAGATTGCGTTTAGGCCTTTGTGTGTTGAGAGGCAGCGTGCCACTGTCCAAAATCAGAACTGCACCCCAAAGCACCATGAGCCCTTCTTCCTTCTGATACTATAGTACAAATCTCCACTGCGTGAGTTTGGATCCTGCCGTCGCTTGCAACTTCACTTCCTCTACACAGCTGATGCCCGACGTGATAGCCCCGGAGAGCGATCGGTCACTGGCGCTGCACGAATCTCTCTGGTGGTGGCGATGGTTGCAGAAGGAGGATTGACCCGCTTACGCAGTTTGTGGCTTCCGGACTGGGCGGCGCCCCCTCATCAGCTGGTCCAGTGGCAGATGCAGATCGCACAGGTAAGCTTCCTCAGCAGGTCCGCGATTGCCTCGACCATTTAGCCGATCTCGCCATCCACAGGCGATACCGTGTGTATAGTGTGTAAAATTCATTCGGCTTCTCAAGTCGTATAATAGTTAATGCCTGTAAAGGCCATGGCATGGATCTCAGTTCTCAGGCGTCGTAGCACCGTATTTCACCTCCTGGGTTCCGCCAGCCTACCGTCAGTGGCCATGCCCTCTTTACTGACACATGCACTCCACTCATACCGATCGCAGATGGCCCCACTGGTGGCGCTCCGTATGGTTGACCACCACTACTTCTGGCGGCTGCCGGCACCCGTTGGTTGTCCGGAGGTGCAGGACAGACTGCAGTGGTGGGGCTTTGATGCCTGGAACGTGCTGTGACCTGTGCGGATTGGCAGGTGAAAGGAGCGAAGATGCCAGCGACCGGACCACTCTGACTCACTTGTTTGCCTCAGTCCCAGCTGAGATTGCTGAATGCTGTGCCGTGCTCAATGCTGGTAGAGTGAGGACATAAATCATGGCTTCTGCCCTTCTATGCGATGTTGGTTTGTATTGCGTTGTATATATTTGGACGTGCGTCGAGGAATGCCGCAAGATGGGAGGTGCGGGGTTGGAAGTTGTATCCATAACTGCCCGTAGGTGCGCCGTGTCGTCGTGTTGAGCCTCGAGGCTCGATAAATGCTGCAGATGCCTTGGAGGGAGGGTATTGGTGAATATAGGGTGTTGCCGCATGCGCTCCGTTAATTGACTGATGTTGATATACCACATCATGTGATGTAGCCTTATGTGCCGTCCCACTTCTTAATGTTTGAGAAGCGAGTTTTAGCCGAAGTTTAAGGGACAAAGATGTCAAAGATCTGACCGCTAGCCTGGATGTGGGGAGGGGACTTGGATGAGCGCAAAGTGGCACCGACGCGGCAATCCAACGGCTTGCATGTTCGACCTGGTTGACCAACGCATTCACGGTCCATGCTTGACCTGTACCCGGTGCGGCGGTATCCCCCACACGACTACACAAGGATAACAAATGGCGCACGTGTGAAAGCATGAGTGCGTTACACATCATTGTGAGTACAGCATCAGGGATACTTCCCACGTTAGCAACCATACCCGCTTTCACCGCACCGACGGCTCCACCATCCAGTGCCATGCACTACCGTGTGTCCCACATGCCTCGTGCCCAACACAAGCCTTAAGAACGGCACCTGGTCCCCGTCCGCCGGGATATGCCCGTTTGCCAGTGGTCGGTGAAGGTGCGACAAACACCGCACCCCACAACCACGGTATCACCCTGAACAGGATGGACGGAATACTGGGAATGAAGCCTTCCAGGCTACCCATATCTGCAGCTAAGAGACCTAGGCCTCATTCCACGGTGGCACCAGCCATCTACCATGGCCCCATGGCCACTCTGTGTGTGCAGAATTCTATATTGCGCAGGTTATGATCAGCCAAAGACCTAACACCCTAACTCCACCTCACATGCACCACACCACCCCTATTTGATTCACCTTCGCAAAAAGCACCGTAAGCAAATACACACAGATACAGGACTGCTCTGCATACGCTGCGGGCCTTGACGAAACACCCTTCAACCTGGGGCAGTAGTCCCCCCGCCATCATCGCCGCAATTTCAAATCTGCCTTGATGTCAGATGGGATAGCTACGGACACGGGTCTGGGGTCGTAGGCGTTCAGAGTCGTGGCCTCGCAGGCGCATCCGGACTCGCAGCTCAGCTTGGCGGTTCCCAAGATGCGGTAGCTTTGGAGATAGGAGATCTGCGGTAACGGAGAGGGGTGGGCGGCGGATGTGCGGGGATGTGTACCCCGTATACGTAATTACCTAGCTGCAATAGAAGTCGCGTGCGTGTGTGTGTGGAACGGTAAAAGGCAACTGTAGGGGTAAGGCAATGCAGAGCAGGGCAGAAATAAAACGGGAATTATGTCAAGTTTGGTTGAGCACACATGAAAAGCCTTTCATTAGCGCTAGCCTCGCAACGATGATGGGCTTGGATATCGCTCCATCAGATCCTTCGGGCTGCACCTGTGTGTTGACCTGTCGAGACCATGGTGCGCCAGTAAACACACGGCCGCGAAGGAAGAAAAGTACAAATAAAATCGATAGATAGTTCGATAGACGGCACCTTCCTCGCGCGTCCGCATAATGTCCACCATCCCGCCGTCTGCCCGTCCTCGTCCCCGTTGGGGAGGGAACGATCGGGGATATCGCCATGCTATGTGTTGGTCTCGTTTGACGCGTTTTGGGTCCCTCCTTGGGTACCACTGCTATTCACGAGTCATCGGCTTCAAATCATAATCACATTTCCGTAACCAGCAAAAGATGAAGGGAAACATTCGTGCGATATTGACTAGGGTGTGGGCTGCGCAGGAAATTTGGTTAGCCAAAAGCATAGGTTAGGTAGGGTTTGGAATGAGGCGCGAAAGGGGGGCGGTCTTGCTTGGGTTGAACATGTCGCGCATTTGCCGTGAAGCAGAGTGGTTAGCAATCGCCGCTCTAGCACGTGACATACTTCGGATGCAATCCCGGGTGCAAAGCAAGTTTGATACATAAAAAGCAACAAGCGACTCGAGCGCTGCATATTGGAAACACGAAGAGAGTCCACGAAGAGTGTGAAACATTTTAATGCCACAAAACATTGAATGCACATTACAGCTGGATACATCAGGACCGATTTGTGGCCGAGTATCCCCGGGTAGAGCTATTTATCTGCAATTGGAGAAATAGGAGCATACGGAGGGGATCTGCCGCTGCCGTGTAAGGCAACATTCCGAAAAATTAATCAATGCTAACGCTGCAGCCCGAAATCCACACCACACTACGCCACCCTGGAGTTATGATGACATCATCTTGCCTTTTTGAGCCATGCATGCTCTGACAGACGCGGTGTAGCACCGCCGAACGAGCACCTTCCTGCCAAATCCAAGGGAACACACATTATGACTCGGACCGAATGAAGCCCGAAGCAGACGGACCCGCACTGGACTAATGTAAAACATGGTGCCTTCCATATCACACAAACTTAGGAAACAGCACAATTTAGTTAAGCCAGGCCAAGCAGGTCGGAGACGACCGCACTCCGCTGTAGGCTGCCGAACTTGAAAACAAACTTGAACAAACAACAGGACATCACCATATCCCAATCACCGACTTGGGCCGATCAGAAGGGCAAATGTCCGCACGCTTTTCTCCCGCTAGTTTGGCGTTACTACAGCGGTTCGTCTGGTTGCCTCACATGTACTGCACGCAGAAAATATATACCTAATGCTGTGGGCAAATGAAAGGGATGCGACGAAACAGGTCCCCTCATGCCCCCATCGGCAAGCCCAAAACAGTTGTTGCAATGGCGCTGTTGTGGTGTGCGCTTGCTGAGGCTATGGAAGCGTGGTTTGCCCCGCAAACCAACAAGCCAACCTCTAGCGTTAGCCGCCATCGGCAGATTAATCGTTGCAAACACCGTGGAACGAATTTTTCGCAGTCCCAAATCAAATACACATATTTATTTCAATCAGATATTTATCCAAGAACCTATCCTAAAATCCATAGACATCCAAATTGATGCATAAAAAACTAGACCTCAACCTTGTTTCCCAGATTTGGTACCGGCTCAAACCGTATTCAACTTGCGTCAATGCTCTCAATTTGGCTTTAGTTAACCCAACTAATACAATTGCTTAGCAATTACCTCCGCCATTTGCAACCTGTTTGCAGCTGCGAGCTGGCTGAGGGCGACGAAGCTACCACCTCGCAAAGTGACCACCCCATCCAGACCGCCCAGACGCTTAAAGGGACATCCCCAACCCCCCCAACCAAGCTCTCAAGGTGCACTTCCTACCGTGGCAGCGTTAGCGCATTGCCGGCCGTCACTGTCCCCGCCATCTCGCCCGCCCATTTCATACTGGCCCTCCTGATTCCCCCGGCCATACTCCCCAGCGCGGCCCTGCTGCGTCTCGGGCACCTTCGAAACACTTTTTGAAGCTTCACAGGGCACCACAGCAATGCTTGCGGCATACCCCACTGACAAAATGCCCACGTCTCGAGGTGCGAGCGGCAAATTTGGCAATAGCCTGGCAGGCGGCGCCACCATGGGGCGCTGCATCTCGCTCCCCTCATCCAGGCAGCGTGAACCAGTGGCCCCCTCTCTGCTGGAGCCTTGACGCTGAAACTGGAGCTCCTGTGCGGCGGTGGAGATGCTGGGCGCTGTAGACGGCCAGCTGTTCGGCAGCTTACTGCGACTCAGATGGGAAAAGCGTCTCCTCGCTTCCTCCAGCGCGGCCATCATCCGTCGGCGACCAGCCGCGGCACGAGCCAGCGCCAAAGCGTGAACTGAATCCGTGCATAACAAACCACCCTCTGAGCTGAAAGCTGCCACGGGAGGGATAAGCCAGAATAATGGAGATACAAGACGGTACTTCTGCTTAACATGTCCGCCGACAGGTTGGCCAGACTTCGGCGCTACCGTTGGAAAAGGAGTATTGCCCACAAAGGATGTGATGAAAGAGCTGGAGGGGAAACAGCCAGATGCATCGCTAATGGAAGCGTCCGTTTCCACTGCCTGTGCCAAATCAGCATTAGCGATGGGCGCTGGAGCTATTGCACCGCCCGAAATGCAACATGACGCAAAGTAAGCTGGCGTGACCGGAAGAGGGGGCGTGCCTGCATCCATCAAAACCAGCACTTCCACAGTAGCCGCAGAACAGATAATTGCGCCGCTTGTTTGAAACGTCACACTCTTGGCCTTTCAACGACCTTCACAGGCTGCCTTCGGCTGTGAAAGAGCAGAGCGCCTTGACAGGCGGCCCGCTGGCCGGAGCTGCCCACGGGGTGGGTCCAGTATCATAAAAGACGGAGTATGAATGCTATGCGGGCTATGAAGGCTGCACGGCTCATAACCGCCTGCAAGTCGGTCATCGTCGCTCCAGTCTGAACTACTGGGAAAGCACCTGCCGTCGCTGTCTCTATCACTGTCGGCGTGTGAGCTGCCTTGACTGCTGGAGGCGCTGCCCCCGGTGCTGCACGTGGAGCCCATATCGCCGCGCTCATCGACCAGACAGCAAGTACTACTACTGATGTAGCTGCAGATCATAGATGGGAGGTGCGGGGTTGGAAGTTGTATCCATAACTGCCCGTAGGTGCGCCGTGTCGTCGTGTTGAGCCTCGAGGCTCGATAAATGCTGCAGATGCCTTGGAGGGAGGGTATTGGTGAATATAGGGTGTTGCCGCATGCGCTCCGTTAATTGACTGATGTTGATATACCACATCATGTGATGTAGCCTTATGTGCCGTCCCACTTCTTAATGTTTGAGAAGCGAGTTTTAGCCGAAGTTTAAGGGACAAAGATGTCAAAGATCTGACCGCTAGCCTGGATGTGGGGAGGGGACTTGGATGAGCGCAAAGTGGCACCGACGCGGCAATCCAACGGCTTGCATGTTCGACCTGGTTGACCAACGCATTCACGGTCCATGCTTGACCTGTACCCGGTGCGGCGGTATCCCCCACACGACTACACAAGGATAACAAATGGCGCACGTGTGAAAGCATGAGTGCGTTACACATCATTGTGAGTACAGCATCAGGGATACTTCCCACGTTAGCAACCATACCCGCTTTCACCGCACCGACGGCTCCACCATCCAGTGCCATGCACTACCGTGTGTCCCACATGCCTCGTGCCCAACACAAGCCTTAAGAACGGCACCTGGTCCCCGTCCGCCGGGATATGCCCGTTTGCCAGTGGTCGGTGAAGGTGCGACAAACACCGCACCCCACAACCACGGTATCACCCTGAACAGGATGGACGGAATACTGGGAATGAAGCCTTCCAGGCTACCCATATCTGCAGCTAAGAGACCTAGGCCTCATTCCACGGTGGCACCAGCCATCTACCATGGCCCCATGGCCACTCTGTGTGTGCAGAATTCTATATTGCGCAGGTTATGATCAGCCAAAGACCTAACACCCTAACTCCACCTCACATGCACCACACCACCCCTATTTGATTCACCTTCGCAAAAAGCACCGTAAGCAAATACACACAGATACAGGACTGCTCTGCATACGCTGCGGGCCTTGACGAAACACCCTTCAACCTGGGGCAGTAGTCCCCCCGCCATCATCGCCGCAATTTCAAATCTGCCTTGATGTCAGATGGGATAGCTACGGACACGGGTCTGGGGTCGTAGGCGTTCAGAGTCGTGGCCTCGCAGGCGCATCCGGACTCGCAGCTCAGCTTGGCGGTTCCCAAGATGCGGTAGCTTTGGAGATAGGAGATCTGCGGTAACGGAGAGGGGTGGGCGGCGGATGTGCGGGGATGTGTACCCCGTATACGTAATTACCTAGCTGCAATAGAAGTCGCGTGCGTGTGTGTGTGGAACGGTAAAAGGCAACTGTAGGGGTAAGGCAATGCAGAGCAGGGCAGAAATAAAACGGGAATTATGTCAAGTTTGGTTGAGCACACATGAAAAGCCTTTCATTAGCGCTAGCCTCGCAACGATGATGGGCTTGGATATCGCTCCATCAGATCCTTCGGGCTGCACCTGTGTGTTGACCTGTCGAGACCATGGTGCGCCAGTAAACACACGGCCGCGAAGGAAGAAAAGTACAAATAAAATCGATAGATAGTTCGATAGACGGCACCTTCCTCGCGCGTCCGCATAATGTCCACCATCCCGCCGTCTGCCCGTCCTCGTCCCCGTTGGGGAGGGAACGATCGGGGATATCGCCATGCTATGTGTTGGTCTCGTTTGACGCGTTTTGGGTCCCTCCTTGGGTACCACTGCTATTCACGAGTCATCGGCTTCAAATCATAATCACATTTCCGTAACCAGCAAAAGATGAAGGGAAACATTCGTGCGATATTGACTAGGGTGTGGGCTGCGCAGGAAATTTGGTTAGCCAAAAGCATAGGTTAGGTAGGGTTTGGAATGAGGCGCGAAAGGGGGGCGGTCTTGCTTGGGTTGAACATGTCGCGCATTTGCCGTGAAGCAGAGTGGTTAGCAATCGCCGCTCTAGCACGTGACATACTTCGGATGCAATCCCGGGTGCAAAGCAAGTTTGATACATAAAAAGCAACAAGCGACTCGAGCGCTGCATATTGGAAACACGAAGAGAGTCCACGAAGAGTGTGAAACATTTTAATGCCACAAAACATTGAATGCACATTACAGCTGGATACATCAGGACCGATTTGTGGCCGAGTATCCCCGGGTAGAGCTATTTATCTGCAATTGGAGAAATAGGAGCATACGGAGGGGATCTGCCGCTGCCGTGTAAGGCAACATTCCGAAAAATTAATCAATGCTAACGCTGCAGCCCGAAATCCACACCACACTACGCCACCCTGGAGTTATGATGACATCATCTTGCCTTTTTGAGCCATGCATGCTCTGACAGACGCGGTGTAGCACCGCCGAACGAGCACCTTCCTGCCAAATCCAAGGGAACACACATTATGACTCGGACCGAATGAAGCCCGAAGCAGACGGACCCGCACTGGACTAATGTAAAACATGGTGCCTTCCATATCACACAAACTTAGGAAACAGCACAATTTAGTTAAGCCAGGCCAAGCAGGTCGGAGACGACCGCACTCCGCTGTAGGCTGCCGAACTTGAAAACAAACTTGAACAAACAACAGGACATCACCATATCCCAATCACCGACTTGGGCCGATCAGAAGGGCAAATGTCCGCACGCTTTTCTCCCGCTAGTTTGGCGTTACTACAGCGGTTCGTCTGGTTGCCTCACATGTACTGCACGCAGAAAATATATACCTAATGCTGTGGGCAAATGAAAGGGATGCGACGAAACAGGTCCCCTCATGCCCCCATCGGCAAGCCCAAAACAGTTGTTGCAATGGCGCTGTTGTGGTGTGCGCTTGCTGAGGCTATGGAAGCGTGGTTTGCCCCGCAAACCAACAAGCCAACCTCTAGCGTTAGCCGCCATCGGCAGATTAATCGTTGCAAACACCGTGGAACGAATTTTTCGCAGTCCCAAATCAAATACACATATTTATTTCAATCAGATATTTATCCAAGAACCTATCCTAAAATCCATAGACATCCAAATTGATGCATAAAAAACTAGACCTCAACCTTGTTTCCCAGATTTGGTACCGGCTCAAACCGTATTCAACTTGCGTCAATGCTCTCAATTTGGCTTTAGTTAACCCAACTAATACAATTGCTTAGCAATTACCTCCGCCATTTGCAACCTGTTTGCAGCTGCGAGCTGGCTGAGGGCGACGAAGCTACCACCTCGCAAAGTGACCACCCCATCCAGACCGCCCAGACGCTTAAAGGGACATCCCCAACCCCCCCAACCAAGCTCTCAAGGTGCACTTCCTACCGTGGCAGCGTTAGCGCATTGCCGGCCGTCACTGTCCCCGCCATCTCGCCCGCCCATTTCATACTGGCCCTCCTGATTCCCCCGGCCATACTCCCCAGCGCGGCCCTGCTGCGTCTCGGGCACCTTCGAAACACTTTTTGAAGCTTCACAGGGCACCACAGCAATGCTTGCGGCATACCCCACTGACAAAATGCCCACGTCTCGAGGTGCGAGCGGCAAATTTGGCAATAGCCTGGCAGGCGGCGCCACCATGGGGCGCTGCATCTCGCTCCCCTCATCCAGGCAGCGTGAACCAGTGGCCCCCTCTCTGCTGGAGCCTTGACGCTGAAACTGGAGCTCCTGTGCGGCGGTGGAGATGCTGGGCGCTGTAGACGGCCAGCTGTTCGGCAGCTTACTGCGACTCAGATGGGAAAAGCGTCTCCTCGCTTCCTCCAGCGCGGCCATCATCCGTCGGCGACCAGCCGCGGCACGAGCCAGCGCCAAAGCGTGAACTGAATCCGTGCATAACAAACCACCCTCTGAGCTGAAAGCTGCCACGGGAGGGATAAGCCAGAATAATGGAGATACAAGACGGTACTTCTGCTTAACATGTCCGCCGACAGGTTGGCCAGACTTCGGCGCTACCGTTGGAAAAGGAGTATTGCCCACAAAGGATGTGATGAAAGAGCTGGAGGGGAAACAGCCAGATGCATCGCTAATGGAAGCGTCCGTTTCCACTGCCTGTGCCAAATCAGCATTAGCGATGGGCGCTGGAGCTATTGCACCGCCCGAAATGCAACATGACGCAAAGTAAGCTGGCGTGACCGGAAGAGGGGGCGTGCCTGCATCCATCAAAACCAGCACTTCCACAGTAGCCGCAGAACAGATAATTGCGCCGCTTGTTTGAAACGTCACACTCTTGGCCTTTCAACGACCTTCACAGGCTGCCTTCGGCTGTGAAAGAGCAGAGCGCCTTGACAGGCGGCCCGCTGGCCGGAGCTGCCCACGGGGTGGGTCCAGTATCATAAAAGACGGAGTATGAATGCTATGCGGGCTATGAAGGCTGCACGGCTCATAACCGCCTGCAAGTCGGTCATCGTCGCTCCAGTCTGAACTACTGGGAAAGCACCTGCCGTCGCTGTCTCTATCACTGTCGGCGTGTGAGCTGCCTTGACTGCTGGAGGCGCTGCCCCCGGTGCTGCACGTGGAGCCCATATCGCCGCGCTCATCGACCAGACAGCAAGTACTACTACTGATGTAGCTGCAGATCATAGTGCCATGCGCGCCACCCAGCGCTGGCACGTGGCATGTTGATGGCGAGGCCGGAACAACGGGCTGTGCTGCTGCTGCAACGTCTAAATGATCCTCATAATATTGTCGTTGATAAGGACATGTATTAAGCGCTTACATCTGCGGCGAAGAGCACGAAATTAGCAGCATCCCATCACAGACATAACGATAAAGAGGACAACAGGCATATGTATACTGAATCTAATAATCAAGACGATATCAAACGCATTACATCTTCGTCCCTGAAGATTACAGCGCCACCATCGAGACGCCGACACCCCGTGACTCACCCGTGTGCTCTAATCCCTAGGCGCTGACATATGATGTTATGAAGATAGGTCAATCCAGCCCAAATGAAGCACAGTAATAATGTATTGGCAAGATTCATACCGCCTATCCGCCTCCTGCAGCCAACAGCTCACCATGTAATAACAATGATGTTAACGTTCATTTAGCTCAAGTTGGAGTGAATAGGGTTATTAAGTGTTACATCATCATTGCGCCCAGGATGTGGGAGGTGATCGCAAAGCTCAAAAAGGTAATATCGTGCTCAGTGAACGTATTAAACGGCGTTATTCATGGATAATGAAAAGATGATCATCCGACACATTTTCTGTTCAGCCGCACGCGAAGCGAAATTAATTTAAAAGGAGGTCTATACCAATCCATCACATCGGACCATGTCGTAAATCCCATTGAAAGTATGGAAAGTTGTAACAGACCTAAATTTAGGCAATAGAAACAACGCTCTATGCCGCACGTTCGCCTGCGAAAGTCCACTGCGAAAATTTTCATTTCGACGGCCGCCTGTTATGATACACATTTGATATTTTGCCGTCTAGCACCATATCATCACGTAACGTGCTGACCTTAAACCGATGACTGAAAGATCACAGAGGATGATGCCGTTTTAGCATTACGTACATGCGCAAACAACGCCTTCCCAAAGGCATGGCTGCTACGACCTGGCAGGTAGCGTCCCTGTTGACCGCCATATGTAGCTTCACACGGCCAACCCGGGGGAGCAAACTTTTAAGCCGCGCGCTTGCTCGATCCTGCAATCCAAGCGAATCCACAGAACGACGTTGGTTGAATTCGGCCTTAATCAGGCATAGTAGAAGTATGGCACTCACTTGGAGCATGCAGGCAGACTGCCGTTGTCTCTTCAAAGTCGTTTCCCCCTGAAACCCTATCCTTAAGGCCCCTGAGAATGTCACACATGAGAATCTTACCTGAACGCCATAACTAACAAAACAAAGGATGCGATGGCTCAGTCAGTGAGATCGTCCCGCGCGAACTGGTAGCAACCGAAGTCGCTTACTCTACTACTTCTCTGTTCTCGTACCTAGCACCGTCCTTGAACACCCAGACTATAGGGAGCCTTTTGCTGCGTCACATGCCTGGAGTATTTCAAGATTTCGAGGTTCATAAGAAGTACCCTGGGGCTTGACCCCGAAGCCTGGGACATGCGCTTCTAAAAGAACCCGAATTTTCTCTGCCACCAAATACCGCGGTATATATAAACGACCAAACCGTCCCTCGTGCCCAACATAATGCTTTTAAATAGGCAATGGCCTTTGACTGTGCAGATTGTTTTATCCAAACCCCTACCTTTTTGCAACAACCAGCGCAATCTTGCACATACCTGGAAATCCGCTACTCGCATCAACGGCACGCCTCTCTCCTCCGCCATAAAGCTCGCTCCCACGCAGCCCCACGCCCCCGCCAGCCGCAAGTCCCCGCTTTGAACCCAAGTTGGGGGCGGGTTCTGCTTCCCATTCCAGTCCAAGGCGCTGCCGGAGTCAAACTCGGTCCTGCTTATGATCGACTCTACCCCGGGTACCGATGCTGACACCCTGGTATGGTCAGCGTGACCAGATGTAGCCCCATCCTTACCACCAAACCCAACATCACCACTTCCGTTGTACAGAGCTGCCAGGAAGCGTTTCCACATCCCGTGACATCCATCACGGCGGTATCCGCCACAGATGGGACCTGACAGGTTACCATGCCGTGGGGGGATTCAGGTACACTCACACTTAGGTAAAATACACTGTTGTGGGATCACAAAGCTTAGGAAGGCTTATGGTACACAAAGGATAACATCCCCAGGGACATTCAGTGGGGAAACATATCTTTTCGATCGTAATTCGCGCCAATATGTGCTTGTACGGCAGCTCCAACGCTATAACGCTATGATCATGCCTCCACGCCCTCCACGACGTTTCGGTAAAATCTGCCCAGCCATCCAACACTCCATCACATGCTTTCAAGTTATAAGGTATTACATCTAACCACTAACAACCACCGCAGAAGGCATACAGCCGCAGCGAACACGCAGAGGAAGCATGGGGCCTAAAGCCCCCATGCACCGTCCGTCCGCGTCAGGGCCTTCATGGCCAATCCACCAGGAAGCCAGGGACAGACAGCGCGACGTACCGTATCGCAGCAGGAGGCAGGGGGCCCCGGGAAGATTAGGCGCCGGACGTGTAGCCGCTAGATCCCTCGTCATGTTGAATAACTGCCCTTCTCGCAACACTTCCAGTATCTAACTTGAACGTTTCTTAATCCATCATCTCTTTTGCGTGGATGCCATGGAATGGGCAATGGAGGGTGGGCCTTCGTAAAACAATGGCGGGAGCGTACGTCGCGCTAGCATGCGAACAGCAGGATGAATTCCCATCCAAAGCGACTCGCAGCCACAATAGCCCACAGAGGCGCGCACCCATGCACACACACACGCACACACACACACACATGCACACACACACACACATGCACACGCACGCACCTACAGAACGGCGCCGCTTCCCTCAGCCCGCTCTGCGTCCTCCTCTTCCATCGCCAAGGTATCACTATCATTCGCCGACCGAACGGTGGACCCCCCCGTAATCCCCCAGGATCCCTCAGAACCCCCCAGCGCGGGGGGCAGACTGGCCAGGCGGTTGAAGGAGAGGTTGAGCACACCCAGATGCTGGGGGGTGATGCCTGCGGGGCAGGACGGGAAAGGGTACCGCATACAGGTCCGAGGGATACGACTGTCATCATTCGGGCCTCAGGATGAGCGCTGATCGAAAGGAGGCACCTGTGTGTGTAGGATAGGGGGGTACATCACCCGTGGCCACTAACCTGGCAGTCCCTACCTTCCCCGGTGTTTCGGGGCACCCTCATCCAGTCTCCCATGCCGACTTCTCCGAAATCAGTGGTTTTCCCAGGTTCAGCACCCACCACCAGCATCCTGTGTGTGTGAATTTGTGGATGTGCCGCAGCAGGAGGATGAGGGTGCACATAATGGGGAGTGGCGGACCCCAAACTGCCAAAAGAAGAGACTTCTCTCACCCTCTGCTAACGTCTCAATGTCGTTGCCGGACGCATTAAATACCACCAGGCCATCCAGTTTGAGCACCTCGGCCGGTACGGAACTCCAGCCATTGTGCCACACATCCGCCACATAGACAGCCTGGCACGGGCTGAGACGGAAGAACGGTGGAGAAGAGGCTGAGAGTGAAACCCCGCTTTACCCTTCCCCACCCACCCATTGTGTGTGTGTGTGTGTGTCTCGGGGGGGGGAAGAGAGGAGTAAGGGGGTTATGCGGCCCCGTGATCCAGTTCCTATTCCCGCAGTTCCCATACTCCTGCGCTTCCGGGCTTCACAACATGTACATGCATACAACCCTGAAACCCTATCCTTAAGGCCCCTGAGAATGTCACACATGAGAATCTTACCTGAACGTCCGCAACAACTTGTCGTACGGCTACGACGCTGCGTAAAAATCCTGAAGTTCGTTGCCGCCGCTCGGCTGCTCACGGATGCAGTAGCGATAAGTGTACGCCAGCGCCGATACCCGGACAAGTAAGGGGGCCCAGGCACAAGGAGGAGATTGCCGACACTGCAACGTGACGTGAGCAAGAGATAAAGCACTCAGGATCCGCTGTCAAAGCGTACAGAAAGCCCTCAACTAGCGTATGGCTACCACTGACATCTCGGTATCATCGTCCGCGCTCGAAGCGGACCAGGGCTCCGTGTGGCTCACCAGGGCCTCCCCAAGGTTGTCCAGGGTGACACGACCGCCTGTGCGACGACGTCGACGTGGTCTCTCGCGCTCCCTCTGTTTCCGCTTCCGCTGGCCGGCTTCGCCAGTCGCATTAGCGTCGTCTTGCGCGCATGCAGTGCTGTAATCGATTTTAACGATATATTGTTATTGCTCGCGTCCTCACCTCCATCCGGCGCCGCCAGTTGCTCCCGCTGCTGATCGGTTACCGCCAGCAGCGAATTGTTTGCCTCACTGGCGCTATCGTTGCCTCCATCAGAGTACCGCCGTCGCTTGCGACCGAACATATCAGTGGACGTTGCTGCGGTCGATGCGTCTCGGCCGAAAACCGAAAACCGACTCACCGAACGCCAGGAAAAAACCGCTACCCTCGTCGTCATCGTCTTCCAACAGGACCCGTACATCGGGGGCTTCAAAAACCTCATCGTCGTTGCTGATCATGCACGGGACGGGTAGGAAAGAGAAAGAAGAGAACGAAAACGATATGGAACCCATAACGGGAGGTACCGCATGATAGCAGCAGGTTGTGAAGAAGGCAGGGTGTACAAATAATTCGGCGTGCGTGGGTGCATTCAGTTTAAAGTTTTCGTTTGGGTGGACGCATAGATGTGTGCGTGGTGGGTACCAGTGTGAACCACCTGCTACTACTCGCTGAATCGCAAGAGACTAAGTGGAACGCATCTAGCATTGCGTGAGAGACAGGGGAAAGGACAAGCGAGCGATTACACGCTTATCACAAATGCTAACATCCATTTCCTTCATTGTAATTTACCCCATTATGGATAACACGCGTATCATATAATTCATGCTGTTAACTTCATTTTAAAATCAGAATTCCTGCGTGGTAAAGCCCCAACCGGCCCGACTCTTGATGGGCCTTATCTAGCGCTGCGTATCTATACATGCATGGCAGCCGAATATCTATACACTGCACTAAAAAGCGCCGCCCTCTTATCCATCCCAACTTACAGGTCACGAGGGACTTGGTTTGATGGCCCAGCTGCACCTCTGACCCCCCTCCTGGCGCCTCCTCCCCGCTGAGTGCCTCCTGAAGGGGGCGTGGGCATGATGGACATCACAACGTTGAAGTGGAGGGTGGCAGCTTAATATGATGGGCAGTTTAGTTCAGCCGTGGATCTTAGCCGCTTCCCTAAGAGGATGGGTCATGTCGGGCGTGCTTCCATGTCCGCCCTCAAATATCTCCCTTGTCCGTATTCCGATATGCGAATCAGTCGGTGTTGTTATTCGGCGTCGTGTGCCATAGGCCTTATCCCTATGCGTGGTTTCCTGTAGGCCTTATTGCTCGTGTCCCCTTCGGTTTCCTCAAAATGCTCATGTGGGTCAGCAAGCCCTCCCTGACGCTTCAGCGGCTCAAGTAGAGCTCCAAATCGCCCAGATCTTCGATCTGACCCAGAACGTGGGATGACATCATCATCATCATCATATCTGGGACCGTATCTTCCACCAAAGTAATGGCTTCCACCCTGCGAAACCAATGAACACACTGCCGGTGCTGGTCCAGTTGTGGTAAGGGCCATAAACAGCCATGCCAGGCGGCCCAAATGCCAGCGTGTCAAGGATGACAAATTACAATGCATACACATCGTCCTCCATCTGCCCACTATCTGATTCCCCGATACCCACACGTCTACTTGCAACCTCACGGCCACTGCCCAAGCCGGCCAGAGGCGCCGAACTCTTATTTTTTCGCTAGGGCTCCCTCAATCAATTCCACTCCAGGGTGTTAAGGCCGACCCAGATGGAGATATGGGCGTCCGTGTGCTGAGGGTTTAGCCAGCCTGACGGATCGCCTGCTGTAAAGGCGAGCAGCACGCACCAATTGTTGGACATGACAACGAATGAAGCCGTCATACACGCTGCTGGCAAGCGCTAAATGGAATAACAAAAAGACGGGCCCATGCTGCCGGCACACAATTACATCCGTGTGCTGCCTTCAAAACGACTCAACGTCAAGGCGGGCCACTTTGCACGGAAACAACAGTGCGTTAGCGAGCAAGCTCAAGAGCTGCTGAATTTGGTGCATCACTCGAGTACGCTATGCCGGATGCATACATACATGCATAACCCACCCGGACGTAGCCGGGCGGACCGCACCGCAACTGGTGTTTATGAGGGTCCAAATATAAGTGACCCATTTTTGGGAGCGGGTGGTAGTTGCACACCTGGGCAAGAAGGGGAGAGGGGATCAAGGACCGCGGGAGGCGCAAGACAGCGTGAGGAGGGAGGCCCCGGGTACAACCGTCGGCCGTGCATGTTTCCGCACTGAAGCAAACAGTTCTTTCTCTGCCCTCGGCAAACTATTCCCAAAGTGGATGCAGGAGGCGTTCGCAGTTATCGCTTAGCTCAGCCGCGACGCAACCATATACCAAGGAGGAAAATGGACTTCTAAAAAGTAAAGAATATGCGTGGTGGCTTGACCCTTGAAGGATTCTCCTTACTTCAGTTGTCCAAGCTGCCTGGGGGTACGACGGTACGATTAACATTAGCGTTTGCCACAAAGATGGAAAATGCCAAAACCAAGACGAGAAAATAATAATATCATTAATTCGTTTACAAAGAAAGTATGCATCATGCGAAGCTGGTGATAAAGCTCATAGCCTGAGACTTTCATGTCCATCACGCAAACCTATAAATGCTGAATACCTTATTGACCATTTCGATATGATAAATCAACTTCTGCTATTATAATACGAGTCATACAGCTTTTATATCTTTCCCATTTTAGACGCAGCTTGCTAACAGCACGGCGGACTAAGGCGTTTGGTGCCTAAGCGCCCTGGCTTCAGCATAATTACTAGAAATCGAATATGAGTACCCCGGAAAGCTCTGATGAATCACTGAGGATGCCTCGCAATGTGTCCGCTACGAATGCTACGGCAACTGACATCACCGCGGATGATTGGAGTAGCTCAATCAGACATTAGAAGCAGTCATGCAAGAAGAGCGTGACAACATGAAGCGTTCAGGCAACATCAACAACTGCATGCAACATCAACTGCAAGGGTAAGGTCACTGTAATCGGTAAGTTTATACGGGCAACTCTCACCTGCGCCTTGGTCGTCCTTTCAGTTATTGTTTACACTTTCCAGGCAGAAACCAGCAAATCCCTGTAACTCCTTCCTGCAAGACCTGAAACTCTTGATGGCCAATTAACAGCAAGTTGTTTCACTTGGATTACAATTACACATGAAGCCAGTTGTTGTTTTCCAGTCTGGGTTATTTGCGCCTAAGGGCCCTACATTTAGTATAATTGCAACTAACCGAATACGGGTAAGCTGAAAAGGAAAGCTGACAACCCAAATACACTCAAGCGATGCTTTCAAGCATTAACCCATAGCCGCAGCTTGTTCTCATCAATTCAGGTCAGGAGGTGAAAACATCGGCCACTACGGAAACGACCACCACGAACGCCACCGCCACCGCCGCCACCAACGCCACCAACGCCATAACCGCCATCACCGCTACCACCGCTACCGCCTTCACCACCGCCACCACGGCGACCGACGCCAAGACCGCCAACATCGCCTCCATCGCCGCCGTACCGCCATGTCCGCCCCCACAGCCATCATGGCCACCAACGCTGTAAGTATCCTGGGGTATCTACGGGTAGTGCTCATTATTGGACCTTATACTGACATTTTTCGATTTGGCCTTTGCAGGCGGACACAACAGAGATACACCAATGAAATGAAAACAGGTACGTAATAGTACGGGATTTAGTCTCAATGGTGGCACCTGCATTTTGATACCTTGCTCAACTGAGGGATAACATTAGGGTTAAGTATCGGTGCCGTACCTACTTCCCTCCCGATCACACTCCCTCCCTCCAGTGTGCCCTCCTTTTCCCCCTTCTCCCCCCCCCTCGTTGTCGGCGAGCTACGCCAACGGAATTGAAACGGGTACGTCATTATACGGGATCGAGTCTGAATGGGAAAAATGGTATGTAGATACCTTCGCGACTGCCATCATGACAGCCACATGCACCGTCACCACGGCCACATGCACCGTCACCGCTACCGCCTTCACCACCGCCACCACGGCGACCGACGCCAAGACCGCCAACACCGCCTCCATCGCCGCCGTACCGCCATGTCCGCCCCCACAGCCATCATGGCCACCAACGCTGTAAGTATCCTGGGGTATCTACGGGTAGTGCTCATTATTGGACCTTATACTGACATTTTTCGATTTGGCCTTTGCAGGCGGACACAACAGAGATACACCAATGAAATGAAAACAGGTACGTAATAGTCCGGGATTTAGTCTCAATGGTGGCACCTGCATTTTGATACCTTGCTCAACGGAGGGATAACATTAGGGTTAAGTATCGGTGCCGTACCTACTTCCCTCCCGATCTCACTCCCTCCCTCCAGTGTGCCCTCCTTTTCCCCCTTCTCACCCCCCCTCGTTGTCGGCGAGCTACACCAACGGAATTGAAACGGGTACGTCATTATACGGGATCGAGTCTGAATGGGAAAAATGGTATGTAGATACCTTCGCGACTGCCATCATGACAGCCACATGCACCGTCACCACGGCCACATGCACCGTCACCGCTACCGCCTTCACCACCGCCACCACGGCGACCGACGCCAAGACCGCCAACACCGCCTCCATCGCCGCCGTACCGCCATGTCCGCCCCCACAGCCATCATGGCCACCAACGCTGTAAGTATCCTGGGGTATCTACGGGTAGTGCTCATTATTGGACCTTATACTGACATTTTTCGATTTGGCCTTTGCAGGCGGACACAACAGAGATACACCAATGAAATGAAAACAGGTACGTAATAGTCCGGGATTTAGTCTCAATGGTGGCACCTGCATTTTGATACCTTGCTCAACGGAGGGATAACATTAGGGTTAAGTATCGGTGCCGTACCTACTTCCCTCCCGATCTCACTCCCTCCCTCCAGTGTGCCCTCCTTTTCCCCCTTCTCCCCCCCCCTCGTTGTCGGCGAGCTACACCAACGGAATTGAAACGGGTACGTCATTATACGGGATCGAGTCTGAATGGGAAAAATGGTATGTAGATACCTTCGCGACTGCCATCATGACAGCCACATGCACCGTCACCACGGCCACATGCACCGTCACCGCTACCGCCTTCACCACCGCCACCACGGCGACCGACGCCAAGACCGCCAACATCGCCTCCATCGCCGCCGTACCGCCATGTCCGCCCCCACAGCCATCATGGCCACCAACGCTGTAAGTATCCTGGGGTATCTACGGGTAGTGCTCATTATTGGACCTTATACTGACATTTTTCGATTTGGCCTTTGCAGGCGGACACAACAGAGATACACCAATGAAATGAAAACAGGTACGTAATAGTCCGGGATTTAGTCTCAATGGTGGCACCTGCATTTTGATACCTTGCTCAACGGAGGGATAACATTAGGGTTAAGTATCGGTGCCGTACCTACTTCCCTCCCGATCTCACTCCCTCCCTCCAGTGTGCCCTCCTTTTCCCCCTTCTCCCCCCCCCTCGTTGTCGGCGAGCTACACCAACGGAATTGAAACGGGTACGTCATTATACGGGATCGAGTCTGAATGGGAAAAATGGTATGTAGATACCTTCGCGACTGCCATCATGACAGCCACATGCACCGTCACCACGGCCACATGCACCGTCACCGCTACCGCCTTCACCACCGCCACCACGGCGACCGACGCCAAGACCGCCAACATCGCCTCCATCGCCGCCGTACCGCCATGTCCGCCCCCACAGCCATCATGGCTACCAACGCTGTAAGTATCCTGGGGTATCTACGGGTAGTGCTCATTATTGGACCTTATACTGACATTTTTCGATTTGGCCTTTGCAGGCGGACACAACAGAGATACACCAATGAAATGAAAACAGGTACGTAATAGTCCGGGATTTAGTCTCAATGGTGGCACCTGCATTTTGATACCTTGCTCAACGGAGGGATAACATTAGGGTTAAGTATCGGTGCCGTACCTACTTCCCTCCCGATCTCACTCCCTCCCTCCAGTGTGCCCTCCTTTTCCCCCTTCTCACCCCCCCTCGTTGTCGGCGAGCTACACCAACGGAATTGAAACGGGTACGTCATTATACGGGATCGAGTCTGAATGGGAAAAATGGTATGTAGATACCTTCGCGACTGCCATCATGACAGCCACATGCACCGTCACCACGGCCACATACACCGTCACCGCTACCGCCTTCACCACCGCCACCACGGCGACCGACGCCAAGACCGCCAACATCGCCTCCATCGCCGCCGTACCGCCATGTCCGCCCCCACAGCCATCATGGCCACCAACGCTGTAAGTATCCTGGGGTATCTACGGGTAGTGCTCATTATTGGACCTTATACTGACATTTTTCGATTTGGCCTTTGCAGGCGGACACAACAGAGATACACCAATGAAATGAAAACAGGTACGTAATAG
The DNA here is from genome assembly GCA_030268105.1 of Volvox africanus. Classification (NCBI taxonomy): domain Eukaryota; kingdom Viridiplantae; phylum Chlorophyta; class Chlorophyceae; order Chlamydomonadales; family Volvocaceae; genus Volvox; species Volvox africanus. Next base: position 7,153,008 of record BSDZ01000078.1, read on the forward strand.
TCCGGGATTTAGTCTCAATGGTGGCACCTGCATTTTGATACCTTGCTCAACTGAGGGATAACATTAGGGTTAAGTATCGGTGCCGTACCTACTTCCCTCCCGATCTCACTCCCTCCCTCCAGTGTGCCCTCCTTTTCCCCCTTCTCACCCCCCCTCGTTGTCGGCGACCTACACCAACGGAATTGAAACGGGTACGTCATTATACGGGATCGAGTCTGAATGGGAAAAATGGTATGTAGATACCTTCGCGACTGCCATCATGACAGCCACCATCGCCACCGCCCAATGTAGGTAGAAAGGGAGGGAGGGAGGGCGGGAGGGAGATTGGGTGGGCAGTCGGAAGGACGGAGGGAGGGAGGGAGAGAGGCCACCATTCCCACCATCGCCACCGCCGCCACCACGGCCACATACACCGTCACCGCTACCGCCTTCACCACCGCCACCACGGCGACCGACGCCAAGACCGCCAACATCGCCTCCATCGCCGCCGTACCGCCATGTCCGCCCCCACAGCCATCATGGCCACCAACGCTGTAAGTATCCTGGGGTATCTACGGGTAGTGCTCATTATTGGACCTTATACTGACATTTTTCGATTTGGCCTTTGCAGGCGGACACAACAGAGATACACCAATGAAATGAAAACAGGTACGTAATAGTCCGGGATTTAGTCTCAATGGTGGCACCTGCATTTTGATACCTTGCTCAACTGAGGGATAACATTAGGGTTAAGTATCGGTGCCGTACCTACTTCCCTCCCGATCTCACTCCCTCCCTCCAGTGTGCCCTCCTTTTCCCCCTTCTCCCCCCCCCTCGTTGTCGGCGAGCTACACCAACGGAATTGAAACGGGTACGTCATTATACGGGATCGAGTCTGAATGGGAAAAATGGTATGTAGATACCTTCGCGACTGCCATCATGACAGCCACCATCGCCACCGCCCAATGTAGGTAGAAAGGGAGGGAGGGAGGGCGGGAGGGAGATTGGGTGGGCAGTCGGAAGGACGGAGGGAGGGAGGGAGAGAGGCCACCATTCCCACCATCGCCACCGCCGCCACCACGGCCACATACACCGTCACCGCTACCGCCTTCACCACCGCCACCACGGCGACCGACGCCAAGACCGCCAACATCGCCTCCATCGCCGCCGTACCGCCATGTCCGCCCCCACAGCCATCATGGCCACCAACGCTGTAAGTATCCTGGGGTATCTACGGGTAGTGCTCATTATTGGACCTTATACTGACATTTTTCGATTTGGCCTTTGCAGGCGGACACAACAGAGATACACCAATGAAATGAAAACAGGTACGTAATAGTCCGGGATTTAGTCTCAATGGTGGCACCTGCATTTTGATACCTTGCTCAACGGAGGGATAACATTAGGGTTAAGTATCGGTGCCGTACCTACTTCCCTCCCGATCTCACTCCCTCCCTCCAGTGTGCCCTCCGTTTCACCCTTCTCACCCCCCCTCGTTGTCGGCGAGCTACACCAACGGAATTGAAACGGGTACGTCATTATACGGGATCGAGTCTGAATGGGAAAAAATGGTATGTAGATACCTTCGCGACTGCCATCATGACAGCCACATGCACCGTCACCACGGCCACATACACCGTCACCGCTACCGCCTTCACCACCGCCACCACGGCGACCGACGCCAAGACCGCCAACATCGCCTCCTTCGCCGCCGTACCGCCATGTCCGCCCCCACAGCCATCATGGCCACCAACGCTGTAAGTATCCTGGGGTATCTACGGGTAGTGCTCATTATTGGACCTTATACTGACATTTTTCGATTTGGCCTTTGCAGGCGGACACAACAGAGATACACCAATGAAATGAAAACAGGTACGTAATAGTCCGGGATTTAGTCTCAATGGTGGCACCTGCATTTTGATACCTTGCTCAACTGAGGGATAACATTAGGGTTAAGTATCGGTGCCGTACCTACTTCCCTCCCGATCTCACTCCCTCCCTCCAGTGTGCCCTCCTTTTCCCCCTTCTCCCCCCCCCCTCGTTGTCGGCGACCTACACCAACGGAATTGAAACGGGTACGTCATTATACGGGATCGAGTCTGAATGGGAAAAATGGTATGTAGATACCTTCGCGACTGCCATCATGACAGCCACCATCGCCACCGCCCAATGTAGGTAGAAAGGGAGGGAGGGAGGGCGGGAGGGAGATTGGGTGGGCGGTCGGAAGGACGGAGGGAGGGAGGGAGAGAGGCCACCATTCCCACCATCGCCATCGCCGCCACCACGGCCACATACACCGTCACCGCTACCGCCTTCACCACCCCCACCACGGCGACCGACGCCAAGACCGCCAACATCGCCTCCATCGCCGCCGTACCGCCATGTCCGCCCCCACAGCCATCATGGCCACCAACGCTGTAAGTATCCTGGGGTATCTACGGGTAGTGCTCATTATTGGACCTTATACTGACATTTTTCGATTTGGCCTTTGCAGGCGGACACAACAGAGATACACCAATGAAATGAAAACAGGTACGTAATAGTCCGGGATTTAGTCTCAATGGTGGCACCTGCATTTTGATACCTTGCTCAACGGAGGGATAACATTAGGGTTAAGTATCGGTGCCGTACCTACTTCCCTCCCGATCTCACTCCCTCCCTCCAGTGTGCCCTCCTTTTCCCCCTTCTCCCCCCCCCTCGTTGTCGGCGAGCTACACCAACGGAATTGAAACGGGTACGTCATTATACGGGATCGAGTCTGAATGGGAAAAAATGGTATGTAGATACCTTCGCGACTGCCATCATGACAGCCACATGCACCGTCACCACGGCCACATACACCGTCACCGCTACCGCCTTCACCACCGCCACCACGGCGACCGACGCCAAGACCGCCAACATCGCCTCCTTCGCCGCCGTACCGCCATGTCCGCCCCCACAGCCATCATGGCCACCAACGCTGTAAGTATCCTGGGGTATCTACGGGTAGTGCTCATTATTGGACCTTATACTGACATTTTTCGATTTGGCCTTTGCAGGCGGACACAACAGAGATACACCAATGAAATGAAAACAGGTACGTAATAGTCCGGGATTTAGTCTCAATGGTGGCACCTGCATTTTGATACCTTGCTCAACTGAGGGATAACATTAGGGTTAAGTATCGGTGCCGTACCTACTTCCCTCCCGATCTCACTCCCTCCCTCCAGTGTGCCCTCCTTTTCCCCCTTCTCCCCCCCCCCTCGTTGTCGGCGACCTACACCAACGGAATTGAAACGGGTACGTCATTATACGGGATCGAGTCTGAATGGGAAAAATGGTATGTAGATACCTTCGCGACTGCCATCATGACAGCCACCATCGCCACCGCCCAATGTAGGTAGAAAGGGAGGGAGGGAGGGCGGGAGGGAGATTGGGTGGGCGGTCGGAAGGACGGAGGGAGGGAGGGAGAGAGGCCACCATTCCCACCATCGCCATCGCCGCCACCACGGCCACATACACCGTCACCGCTACCGCCTTCACCACCGCCACCACGGCGACCGACGCCAAGACCGCCAACATCGCCTCCATCGCCGCCGTACCGCCATGTCCGCCCCCACAGCCATCATGGCCACCAACGCTGTAAGTATCCTGGGGTATCTACGGGTAGTGCTCATTATTGGACCTTATACTGACATTTTTCGATTTGGCCTTTGCAGGCGGACACAACAGAGATACACCAATGAAATGAAAACAGGTACGTAATAGTCCGGGATTTAGTCTCAATGGTGGCACCTGCATTTTGATACCTTGCTCAACGGAGGGATAACATTAGGGTTAAGTATCGGTGCCGTACCTACTTCCCTCCCGATCTCACTCCCTCCCTCCAGTGTGCCCTCCTTTTCCCCCTTCTCCCCCCCCCTCGTTGTCGGCGAGCTACACCAACGGAATTGAAACGGGTACGTCATTATACGGGATCGAGTCTGAATGGGAAAAAATGGTATGTAGATACCTTCGCGACTGCCATCATGACAGCCACATGCACCGTCACCACGGCCACATACACCGTCACCGCTACCGCCTTCACCACCGCCACCACGGCGACCGACGCCAAGACCGCCAACATCGCCTCCTTCGCCGCCGTACCGCCATGTCCGCCCCCACAGCCATCATGGCCACCAAGGCTGTTAGTATCCTGGGGTATCTACGGGTAGTGCTCATTATTGGACCTTATACTGACATTTTTCGATTTGGCCTTTGCAGGCGGACACAACAGAGATACACCAATGAAATGAAAACAGGTACGTAATAGTCCGGGATTTAGTCTCAATGGTGGCACCTGCATTTTGATACCTTGCTCAACTGAGGGATAACATTAGGGTTAAGTATCGGTGCCGTACCTACTTCCCTCCCGATCTCACTCCCTCCCTCCAGTGTGCCCTCCTTTTCCCCCTTCTCCCCCCCCCCTCGTTGTCGGCGACCTACACCAACGGAATTGAAACGGGTACGTCATTATACGGGATCGAGTCTGAATGGGAAAAATGGTATGTAGATACCTTCGCGACTGCCATCATGACAGCCACCATCGCCACCGCCCAATGTAGGTAGAAAGGGAGGGAGGGAGGGCGGGAGGGAGATTGGGTGGGCGGTCGGAAGGACGGAGGGAGGGAGGGAGAGAGGCCACCATTCCCACCATCGCCACCGCCGCCACCACGGCCACATACACCGTCACCGCTACCGCCTTCACCACCGCCACCACGGCGACCGACGCCAAGACCGCCAACATCGCCTCCATCGCCGCCGTACCGCCATGTCCGCCCCCACAGCCATCATGGCCACCAACGCTGTAAGTATCCTGGGGTATGTACGGGTAGTGCTCATTATTGGACCTTATACTGACATTTTTCGATTTGGCCTTTGCAGGCGGACACAACAGAGATACACCAATGAAATGAAAACAGGTACGTAATAGTCCGGGATTTAGTCTCAATGGTGGCACCTGCATTTTGATACCTTGCTCAACTGAGGGATAACATTAGGGTTAAGTATCGGTGCCGTACCTACTTCCCTCCCGATCTCACTCCCTCCCTCCAGTGTGCCCTCCTTTTCCCCCTTCTCCCCCCCCCCTCGTTGTCGGCGACCTACACCAACGGAATTGAAACGGGTACGTCATTATACGGGATCGAGTCTGAATGGGAAAAATGGTATGTAGATACCTTCGCGACTGCCATCATGACAGCCACCATCGCCACCGCCCAATGTAGGTAGAAAGGGAGGGAGGGAGGGCGGGAGGGAGATTGGGTGGGCGGTCGGAAGGACGGAGGGAGGGAGGGAGAGAGGCCACCATTCCCACCATCGCCACCGCCGCCACCACGGCCACATACACCGTCACCGCTACCGCCTTCACCACCGCCACCACGGCGACCGACGCCAAGACCGCCAACATCGCCTCCATCGCCGCCGTACCGCCATGTCCGCCCCCACAGCCATCATGGCCACCAACGCTGTAAGTATCCTGGGGTATCTACGGGTAGTGCTCATTATTGGACCTTATACTGACATTTTTCGATTTGGCCTTTGCAGGCGGACACAACAGAGATACACCAATGAAATGAAAACAGGTACGTAATAGTCCGGGATTTAGTCTCAATGGTGGCACCTGCATTTTGATACCTTGCTCAACTGAGGAATAACATTAGGGTTAAGTATCGGTGCCGTACCTACTTCCCTCCCGATCTCACTCCCTCCCTCCCGTGTGCCCTCTCTTTCTCCCTCTCCCACCCCCGTTGTCGGCGAGCTACGCCAACGGAATTGAAACGGGTACGTCATTATACGGGATCGAGTCTGAATGGGAAAAATGGTATGTAGATACCTTCGCGACTGCCATCATGACAGCCACATGCACCGTCACCATGGCCACATGCACCGTCACCGCTACCGCCTTCACCACCGCCACCACGGCGACCGACGCCAAGACCGCCAACATCGCCTCCATCGCCGCCGTACCGCCATGTCCGCCCCCACAGCCATCATGGCCACCAAGGCTGTAAGTATCCTGGGGTATCTACGGGTAGTGCTCATTATTGGACCTTATACTGACACTTTTCGATTTGGCCTTTGCAGGCGGACACAACAGAGATACACCAATGAAATGAAAACAGGTACGTAATAGTCCGGGATTTAGTCTCAATGGTGGCACCTGCATTTTGATACCTTGCTCAACTGAGGGATAACATTAGGGTTAAGTATCGGTGCCGTACCTACTTCCCTCCCGATGACACTCCCTCCCTCCAGTGTGCCCTCCTTTTCCCCCTTCTCACCCCCCCTCGTTGTCGGCGAGCTACACCAACGGAATTGAAACGGGTACGTCATTATACGGGATCGAGTCTGAATGGGAAAAATGGTATGTAGATACCTTCGCGACTGCCATCATGACAGCCACCATCGCCACCGCCCAATGTAGGTAGAAAGGGAGGGAGGGAGGGCGGGAGGGAGATTGGGTGGGCGGTCGGAAGGACGGAGGGAGGGAGGGAGAGAGGCCACCATTCCCACCATCGCCACCGCCGCCACCACGGCCACATACACCGTCACCGCTACCGCCTTCACCACCGCCACCACGGCGACCGACGCCAAGACCGCCAACATCGCCTCCATCGCCGCCGTACCGCCATGTCCGCCCCCACAGCCATCATGGCCACCAACGCTGTAAGTATCCTGGGGTATGTACGGGTAGTGCTCATTATTGGACCTTATACTGACATTTTTCGATTTGGCCTTTGCAGGCGGACACAACAGAGATACACCAATGAAATGAACACAGGTACGTAATAGTCCGGGATTTAGTCTCAATGGTGGCACCTGCATTTTGATACCTTGCTCAACGGAGGGATAACATTAGGGTTAAGTATCGGTGCCGTACCTACTTCCCTCCCGATCTCACTCCCTCCCTCCCGTGTGCCCTCTCTTTCTCCCTCTCCCACCCCCGTTGTCGGCGAGCTACGCCAACGGAATTGAAACGGGTACGTCATTATACGGGATCGAGTCTGAATGGGAAAAATGGTATGTAGATACCTTCGCGACTGCCATCATGACAGCCACATGCACCGTCACCACGGCCACATGCACCGTCACCGCTACCGCCTTCACCACCACCACCACGGCGACCGACGCCAAGACCGCCAACATCGCCTTCATCGCCGCCGTACCGCCATGTCCGCCCCCACAGCCATCATGGCCACCAAGGCTGTAAGTATCCTGGGGTATCTACGGGTAGTGCTCATTATTGGACCTTATACTGACATTTTTCGATTTGGCCTTTGCAGGCGGACACAACAGAGATACACCAATGAAATGAAAACAGGTACGTAATAGTCCGGGATTTAGTCTCAATGGTGGCACCTGCATTTTGATACCTTGCTCAACGGAGGGATAACATTAGGGTTAAGTATCGGTGCCGTACCTACTTCCCTCCCGATCTCACTCCCTCCCTCCAGTGTGCCCTCCGTTTCACCCTTCTCACCCCCCCTCGTTGTCGGCGAGCTACACCAACGGAATTGAAACGGGTACGTCATTATACGGGATCGAGTCTGAATGGGAAAAATGGTATGTAGATACCTTCGCGACTGCCATCATGACAGCCACCATCGCCACCGCCCAGTGTAGGTAGAAAGGGAGGGAGGGAGGGCGGGAGGGAGATTGGGTGGGCGGTCGGAAGGACGGAGGGAGGGAGGGAGAGAGGCCACCATTCCCACCATCGCCACCGCCGCCACCACGGCCACATGCACCGTCACCGCTACCGCCTTCACCACCGCCACCACGGCGACCGACGCCAAGACCGCCAACATCGCCTCCATCGCCGCCGTACCGCCATGTCCGCCCCCACAGCCATCATGGCCACCAACGCTGTAAGTATCCTGGGGTATCTACGGGTAGTGCTCATTATTGGACCTTATACTGACATTTTTCGATTTGGCCTTTGCAGGCGGACACAACAGAGATACACCAATGAAATGAAAACAGGTACGTAATAGTCCGGGATTTAGTCTCAATGGTGGCACCTGCATTTTGATACCTTGCTCAACTGAGGAATAACATTAGGGTTAAGTATCGGTGCCGTACCTACTTCCCTCCCGATCTCACTCCCTCCCTCCCGTGTGCCCTCCTTTTCCCCCTTCTCCCCCCCCCTCGTTGTTAGGCATGATGGTGGTGCTTTGGTGGTGGCGGTGGTGGTGGCGATGGCGTTCGTGGAGTCGGAGGTGAAAAGGTAAGTATCGGTGCCGTACCTACTTCCCTCCCGATCTCACTCCCTCCCTCCCGTGTGCCCTCCTTTTCCCCCTTCTCCCCCCCCCTCGTTGTTAGGCATGATGGTGGTGCTTTGGTGGTGGCGGTGGTGGTGGCGATGGCGTTCTTGGAGTCGTCGGTGAAAAGGTAAGTATCGGTGCCGTACCTACTTCCCTCCCGATCTCACTCCCTCCCTCCCGTGTGCCCTCCTTTTCCCCCTTCTCCCCCCCCCCTCGTTGTTAGGCATGATGGTGGTGCTTTGGTGGTGGCGGTGGTGGTGGCGATGGCGTTCGTGGAGTCGTCGGTGAAAAGGTAAGTATCGGTGCCGTACCTACTTCCCTCCCGATCTCACTCCCTCCCTCCCGTGTGCCCTCCTTTTCCCCCTTCTCCCCCCCCCCTCGTTGTTAGGCATGATGGTGGTGCTTTGGTGGTGGCGGTGGTGGTGGCGATGGCGTTCGTGGAGTCGTCGGTGAAAAGGTAAGTATCGGTGCCGTACCTACTTCCCTCCCGATCTCACTCCCTCCCTCCCGTGTGCCCTCCTTTTCCCCCTTCTCCCCCCCCCTCGTTGTTAGGCATGATGGTGGTGCTTTGGTGGTGGCGGTGGTGGTGGCGATGGCGTTCTTGGAGTCGTCGGTGAAAAGGTAAGTATCGGTGCCGTACCTACTTCCTTCCCGATCTCACTCCCTCCCTCCCGTGTGCCCTCCTTTTCCCCCTTCTCCCCCCCCCTCGTTGTTAGGCATGATGTTGGTGCTTTGGTGGTGGCGGTGGTGGTGGCGATGGCGTTCGTGGAGTCGTCGGTGAAAAGGTAAGTATCGGTGCCGTACCTACTTCCCTCCCGATCTCACTCCCTCCCTCCCGTGTGCCCTCCTTTTCCCCCTTCTCCCCCCCCCTCGTTGTTAGGCATGATGGTGGTGCTTTGGTGGTGGCGGTGGTGGTGGCGATGGCGTTCTTGGAGTCGTCGGTGAAAAGGTAAGTATCGGTGCCGTACCTACTTCCCTCCCGATCTCACTCCCTCCCTCCCGTGTGCCCTCCTTTTCCCCCTTCTCCCCCCCCCTCGTTGTTAGGCATGATGGTGGTGCTTTGGTGGTGGCGGTGGTGGTGGCGATGGCGTTCGTGGAGTCGGAGGTGAAAAGGTAAGTATCGGTGCCGTACCTACTTCCCTCCCGATCTCACTCCCTCCCTCCCGTGTGCCCTCCTTTTCCCCCTTCTCCCCCCCCCTCGTTGTTAGGCATGATGGTGGTGCTTTGGTGGTGGCGGTGGTGGTGGCGATGGCGTTCTTGGAGTCGTCGGTGAAAAGGTAAGTATCGGTGCCGTACCTACTTCCCTCCCGATCTCACTCCCTCCCTCCCGTGTGCCCTCCTTTTCCCCCTTCTCCCCCCCCCCTCGTTGTTAGGCATGATGGTGGTGCTTTGGTGGTGGCGGTGGTGGTGGCGATGGCGTTCGTGGAGTCGTCGGTGAAAAGGTAAGTATCGGTGCCGTACCTACTTCCCTCCCGATCTCACTCCCTCCCTCCCGTGTGCCCTCCTTTTCCCCCTTCTCCCCCCCCCCTCGTTGTTAGGCATGATGGTGGTGCTTTGGTGGTGGCGGTGGTGGTGGCGATGGCGTTCGTGGAGTCGTCGGTGAAAAGGTAAGTATCGGTGCCGTACCTACTTCCCTCCCGATCTCACTCCCTCCCTCCCGTGTGCCCTCCTTTTCCCCCTTCTCCCCCCCCCTCGTTGTTAGGCATGATGGTGGTGCTTTGGTGGTGGCGGTGGTGGTGGCGATGGCGTTCGTGGAGTCGTCGGTGAAAAGGTAAGTATCGGTGCCGTACCTACTTCCCTCCCGATCTCACTCCCTCCCTCCCGTGTGCCCTCCTTTTCCCCCTTCTCCCCCCCCCTCGTTGTTAGGCATGATGGTGGTGCTTTGGTGGTGGCGGTGGTGGTGGCGATGGCGTTCTTGGAGTCGTCGGTGAAAAGGTAAGTATCGGTGCCGTACCTACTTCCTTCCCGATCTCACTCCCTCCCTCCCGTGTGCCCTCCTTTTCCCCCTTCTCCCCCCCCCTCGTTGTTAGGCATGATGTTGGTGCTTTGGTGGTGGCGGTGGTGGTGGCGATGGCGTTCGTGGAGTCGTCGGTGAAAAGGTAAGTATCGGTGCCGTACCTACTTCCCTCCCGATCTCACTCCCTCCCTCCCGTGTGCCCTCCTTTTCCCCCTTCTCCCCCCCCCTCGTTGTTAGGCATGATGGTGGTGCTTTGGTGGTGGCGGTGGTGGTGGCGATGGCGTTCTTGGAGTCGTCGGTGAAAAGGTAAGTATCGGTGCCGTACCTACTTCCCTCCCGATCTCACTCCCTCCCTCCCGTGTGCCCTCCTTTTCCCCCTTCTCCCCCCCCCTCGTTGTTAGGCATGATGGTGGTGCTTTGGTGGTGGCGGTGGTGGTGGCGATGGCGTTCTTGGAGTCGTCGGTGAAAAGGTAAGTATCGGTGCCGTACCTACTTCCCTCCCGATCTCACTCCCTCCCTCCCGTGTGCCCTCCTTTTCCCCCTTCTCCCCCCCCCCTCGTTGTTAGGCATGATGGTGGTGCTTTGGTGGTGGCGGTGGTGGTGGCGATGGCGTTCGTGGAGTCGTCGGTGAAAAGGTAAGTATCGGTGCCGTACCTATTTCCCCCCCGATCTCACTCCCTCCCTCCCGTGTGCCCTCCTTTTCCCCCTTCTCCCCCCCCCTCGTTGTTAGGCATGATGGTGTTGCTTTGGTGGTGGCGGTGGTGGTGGCGATGGAGTTCTTGAAGTCGTCGGTGAAAAGGTAAGTATCGGTGCCGTACCTACTTCCCTCCCGATCTCACTCCCTCCCTCCCGTGTGCCCTCCTTTTCCCCCTTCTCCCCCCCCCTCGTTGTTAGGCATGATGGTGTTGCTTTGGTGGTGGCGGTGGTGGTGGCGATGGCGTTCGTGGAGTCGTCGGTGAAAAGGTAAGTATCGGTGCCGTACCTACTTCCCTCCCGATCTCACTCCCTCCCTCCCGTGTGCCCTCCTTTTCCCCCTTCTCCCCCCCCCTCGTTGTTAGGCATGATGGTGGTGCTTTGGTGGTGGCGGTGGTGGTGGCGATGGCGTTCGTGGAGTCGTCGGTGAAAAGGTAAGTATCGGTGCCGTACCTACTTCCCTCCCGATCTCACTCCCTCCCTCCCGTGTGCCCTCCTTTTCCCCCTTCTCCCCCCCCCTCGTTGTTAGGCATGATGGTGGTGCTTTGGTGGTGGCGGTGGTGGTGGCGATGGCGTTCGTGGAGTCGTCGGTGAAAAGGTAAGTATCGGTGCCGTACCTACTTCCCTCCCGATCTCACTCCCTCCCTCCCGTGTGCCCTCCTTTTCCCCCTTCTCCCCCCCCCTCGTTGTTAGGCATGATGGTGGTGCTTTGGTGGTGGCGGTGGTGGTGGCGATGGCGTTCGTGGAGTCGTCGGTGAAAAGGTAAGTATCGGTGCCGTACCTACTTCCCTCCCGATCTCACTCCCTCCCTCCCGTGTGCCCTCCTTTTCCCCCTTCTCCCCCCCCCTCGTTGTTAGGCATGATGGTGTTGCTTTGGTGGTGGCGGTGGTGGTGGCGATGGCGTTCGTGGAGTCGTCGGTGAAAAGGTAAGTATCGGTGCCGTACCTACTTCCCTCCCGATCTCACTCCCTCCCTCCCGTGTGCCCTCCTTTTCCCCCTTCTCCCCCCCCCCTCGTTGTTAGGCATGATGTTGGTGCTTTGGTGGTGGCGGTGGTGGTGGCGATGGCGTTCGTGGAGTCGTCGGTGAAAAGGTAAGTATCGGTGCCGTACCTACTTCCCTCCCGATCTCACTCCCTCCCTCCCGTGTGCCCTCCTTTTCCCCCTTCTCCCCCCCCCTCGTTGTTAGGCATGATGGTGGTGCTTTGGTGGTGGCGGTGGTGGTGGCGATGGCGTTCGTGGAGTCGTCGGTGAAAAGGTAAGTATCGGTGCCGTACCTACTTCCTTCCCGATCTCACTCCCTCCCTCCCGTGTGCCCTCCTTTTCCCCCTTCTCCCCCCCCCTCGTTGTTAGGCATGATGGTGGTGCTTTGGTGGTGGCGGTGGTGGTGGCGATGGCGTTCGTGGAGTCGTCGGTGAAAAGGTAAGTATCGGTGCCGTACCTACTTCCCTCCCGATCTCACTCCCTCCCTCCCGTGTGCCCTCCTTTTCCCCCTTCTCCCCCCCCCCTCGTTGTTAGGCATGATGGTGGTGCTTTGGTGGTGGCGGTGGTGGTGGCGATGGCGTTCGTGGAGTCGTCGGTGAAAAGGTAAGTATCGGTGCCGTACCTACTTCCTTCCCGATCTCACTCCCTCCCTCCCGTGTGCCCTCCTTTTCCCCCTTCTCCCCCCCCCTCGTTGTTAGGCATGATGGTGGTGCTTTGGTGGTGGCGGTGGTGGTGGCGATGGCGTTCTTGGAGTCGTCGGTGAAAAGGTAAGTATCGGTGCCGTACCTACTTCCCTCCCGATCTCACTCCCTCCCTCCCGTGTGCCCTCCTTTTCCCCCTTCTCCCCCCCCCTCGTTGTTAGGCATGATGGTGGTGCTTTGGTGGTGGCGGTGGTGGTGGCGATGGCGTTCGTGGAGTCGTCGGTGAAAAGGTAAGTATCGGTGCCGTACCTACTTCCCTCCCGATCTCACTCCCTCCCTCCCGTGTGCCCTCCTTTTCCCCCTTCTCCCCCCCCCTCGTTGTTAGGCATGATGGTGGTGCTTTGGTGGTGGCGGTGGTGGTGGCGATGGCGTTCGTGGAGTCGTCGGTGAAAAGGTAAGTATCGGTGCCGTACCTATTTCCCCCCCGATCTCACTCCCTCCCTCCCGTGTGCCCTCCTTTTCCCCCTTCTCCCCCCCCCTCGTTGTTAGGCATGATGGTGTTGCTTTGGTGGTGGCGGTGGTGGTGGCGATGGAGTTCTTGAAGTCGTCGGTGAAAAGGTAAGTATCGGTGCCGTACCTACTTCCCTCCCGATCTCACTCCCTCCCTCCCGTGTGCCCTCCTTTTCCCCCTTCTCCCCCCCCCTCGTTGTTAGGCATGATGGTGTTGCTTTGGTGGTGGCGGTGGTGGTGGCGATGGCGTTCGTGGAGTCGTCGGTGAAAAGGTAAGTATCGGTGCCGTACCTACTTCCCTCCCGATCTCACTCCCTCCCTCCCGTGTGCCCTCCTTTTCCCCCTTCTCCCCCCCCCTCGTTGTTAGGCATGATGGTGGTGCTTTGGTGGTGGCGGTGGTGGTGGCGATGGCGTTCGTGGAGTCGTCGGTGAAAAGGTAAGTATCGGTGCCGTACCTACTTCCCTCCCGATCTCACTCCCTCCCTCCCGTGTGCCCTCCTTTTCCCCCTTCTCCCCCCCCCTCGTTGTTAGGCATGATGTTGGTGCTTTGGTGGTGGCGGTGGTGGTGGCGATGGCGTTCGTGGAGTCGTCGGTGAAAAGGTAAGTATCGGTGCCGTACCTACTTCCCTCCCGATCTCACTCCCTCCCTCCCGTGTGCCCTCCTTTTCCCCCTTCTCCCCCCCCCCTCGTTGTTAGGCATGATGTTGGTGCTTTGGTGGTGGCGGTGGTGGTGGCGATGGCGTTCGTGGAGTCGTCGGTGAAAAGGTAAGTATCGGTGCCGTACCTACTTCCCTCCCGATCTCACTCCCTCCCTCCCGTGTGCCCTCCTTTTCCCCCTTCTCCCCCCCCCTCGTTGTTAGGCATGATGGTGGTGCTTTGGTGGTGGCGGTGGTGGTGGCGATGGCGTTCGTGGAGTCGTCGGTGAAAAGGTAAGTATCGGTGCCGTACCTACTTCCCTCCCGATCTCACTCCCTCCCTCCCGTGTGCCCTCCTTTTCCCCCTTCTCCCCCCCCCTCGTTGTTAGGCATGATGGTGGTGCTTTGGTGGTGGCGGTGGTGGTGGCGATGGCGTTCGTGGAGTCGTCGGTGAAAAGGTAAGTATCGGTGCCGTACCTACTTCCCTCCCGATCTCACTCCCTCCCTCCCGTGTGCCCTCCTTTTCCCCCTTCTCCCCCCCCCTCGTTGTTAGGCATGATGGTGGTGCTTTGGTGGTGGCGGTGGTGGTGGCGATGGCGTTCGTGGAGTCGTCGGTGAAAAGGTAAGTATCGGTGCCGTACCTACTTCCCTCCCGATCTCACTCCCTCCCTCCCGTGTGCCCTCCTTTTCCCCCTTCTCCCCCCCCCTCGTTGTTAGGCATGATGGTGTTGCTTTGGTGGTGGCGGTGGTGGTGGCGATGGCGTTCGTGGAGTCGTCGGTGAAAAGGTAAGTATCGGTGCCGTACCTACTTCCCTCCCGATCTCACTCCCTCCCTCCCGTGTGCCCTCCTTTTCCCCCTTCTCCCCCCCCCCTCGTTGTTAGGCATGATGTTGGTGCTTTGGTGGTGGCGGTGGTGGTGGCGATGGCGTTCGTGGAGTCGTCGGTGAAAAGGTAAGTATCGGTGCCGTACCTACTTCCCTCCCGATCTCACTCCCTCCCTCCCGTGTGCCCTCCTTTTCCCCCTTCTCCCCCCCCCTCGTTGTTAGGCATGATGGTGGTGCTTTGGTGGTGGCGGTGGTGGTGGCGATGGCGTTCGTGGAGTCGTCGGTGAAAAGGTAAGTATCGGTGCCGTACCTACTTCCTTCCCGATCTCACTCCCTCCCTCCCGTGTGCCCTCCTTTTCCCCCTTCTCCCCCCCCCTCGTTGTTAGGCATGATGGTGGTGCTTTGGTGGTGGCGGTGGTGGTGGCGATGGCGTTCGTGGAGTCGTCGGTGAAAAGGTAAGTATCGGTGCCGTACCTACTTCCCTCCCGATCTCACTCCCTCCCTCCCGTGTGCCCTCCTTTTCCCCCTTCTCCCCCCCCCCTCGTTGTTAGGCATGATGGTGGTGCTTTGGTGGTGGCGGTGGTGGTGGCGATGGCGTTCGTGGAGTCGTCGGTGAAAAGGTAAGTATCGGTGCCGTACCTACTTCCTTCCCGATCTCACTCCCTCCCTCCCGTGTGCCCTCCTTTTCCCCCTTCTCCCCCCCCCTCGTTGTTAGGCATGATGGTGGTGCTTTGGTGGTGGCGGTGGTGGTGGCGATGGCGTTCTTGGAGTCGTCGGTGAAAAGGTAAGTATCGGTGCCGTACCTACTTCCCTCCCGATCTCACTCCCTCCCTCCCGTGTGCCCTCCTTTTCCCCCTTCTCCCCCCCCCTCGTTGTTAGGCATGATGGTGGTGCTTTGGTGGTGGCGGTGGTGGTGGCGATGGCGTTCGTGGAGTCGTCGGTGAAAAGGTAAGTATCGGTGCCGTACCTACTTCCCTCCCGATCTCACTCCCTCCCTCCCGTGTGCCCTCCTTTTCCCCCTTCTCCCCCCCCCTCGTTGTTAGGCATGATGGTGGTGCTTTGGTGGTGGCGGTGGTGGTGGCGATGGCGTTCGTGGAGTCGTCGGTGAAAAGGTAAGTATCGGTGCCGTACCTATTTCCCCCCCGATCTCACTCCCTCCCTCCCGTGTGCCCTCCTTTTCCCCCTTCTCCCCCCCCCTCGTTGTTAGGCATGATGGTGTTGCTTTGGTGGTGGCGGTGGTGGTGGCGATGGAGTTCTTGAAGTCGTCGGTGAAAAGGTAAGTATCGGTGCCGTACCTACTTCCCTCCCGATCTCACTCCCTCCCTCCCGTGTGCCCTCCTTTTCCCCCTTCTCCCCCCCCCTCGTTGTTAGGCATGATGGTGTTGCTTTGGTGGTGGCGGTGGTGGTGGCGATGGCGTTCGTGGAGTCGTCGGTGAAAAGGTAAGTATCGGTGCCGTACCTACTTCCCTCCCGATCTCACTCCCTCCCTCCCGTGTGCCCTCCTTTTCCCCCTTCTCCCCCCCCCTCGTTGTTAGGCATGATGGTGGTGCTTTGGTGGTGGCGGTGGTGGTGGCGATGGCGTTCGTGGAGTCGTCGGTGAAAAGGTAAGTATCGGTGCCGTACCTACTTCCCTCCCGATCTCACTCCCTCCCTCCCGTGTGCCCTCCTTTTCCCCCTTCTCCCCCCCCCTCGTTGTTAGGCATGATGTTGGTGCTTTGGTGGTGGCGGTGGTGGTGGCGATGGCGTTCGTGGAGTCGTCGGTGAAAAGGTAAGTATCGGTGCCGTACCTACTTCCCTCCCGATCTCACTCCCTCCCTCCCGTGTGCCCTCCTTTTCCCCCTTCTCCCCCCCCCCTCGTTGTTAGGCATGATGTTGGTGCTTTGGTGGTGGCGGTGGTGGTGGCGATGGCGTTCGTGGAGTCGTCGGTGAAAAGGTAAGTATCGGTGCCGTACCTACTTCCCTCCCGATCTCACTCCCTCCCTCCCGTGTGCCCTCCTTTTCCCCCTTCTCCCCCCCCCTCGTTGTTAGGCATGATGGTGGTGCTTTGGTGGTGGCGGTGGTGGTGGCGATGGCGTTCGTGGAGTCGTCGGTGAAAAGGTAAGTATCGGTGCCGTACCTACTTCCCTCCCGATCTCACTCCCTCCCTCCCGTGTGCCCTCCTTTTCCCCCTTCTCCCCCCCCCTCGTTGTTAGGCATGATGGTGGTGCTTTGGTGGTGGCGGTGGTGGTGGCGATGGCGTTCGTGGAGTCGTCGGTGAAAAGGTAAGTATCGGTGCCGTACCTACTTCCCTCCCGATCTCACTCCCTCCCTCCCGTGTGCCCTCCTTTTCCCCCTTCTCCCCCCCCCTCGTTGTTAGGCATGATGGTGTTGCTTTGGTGGTGGCGGTGGTGGTGGCGATGGCGTTCGTGGAGTCGTCGGTGAAAAGGTAAGTATCGGTGCCGTACCTACTTCCCTCCCGATCTCACTCCCTCCCTCCCGTGTGCCCTCCTTTTCCCCCTTCTCCCCCCCCCCTCGTTGTTAGGCATGATGTTGGTGCTTTGGTGGTGGCGGTGGTGGTGGCGATGGCGTTCGTGGAGTCGTCGGTGAAAAGGTAAGTATCGGTGCCGTACCTACTTCCCTCCCGATCTCACTCCCTCCCTCCCGTGTGCCCTCCTTTTCCCCCTTCTCCCCCCCCCTCGTTGTTAGGCATGATGGTGGTGCTTTGGTGGTGGCGGTGGTGGTGGCGATGGCGTTCGTGGAGTCGTCGGTGAAAAGGTAAGTATCGGTGCCGTACCTACTTCCCTCCCGATCTCACTCCCTCCCTCCCGTGTGCCCTCCTTTTCCCCCTTCTCCCCCCCCCCTCGTTGTTAGGCATGATGGTGGTGCTTTGGTGGTGGCGGTGGTGGTGGCGATGGCGTTCTTGGAGTCGTCGGTGAAAAGGTAAGTATCGGTGCCGTACCTACTTCCTTCCCGATCTCACTCCCTCCCTCCCGTGTGCCCTCCTTTTCCCCCTTCTCCCCCCCCCTCGTTGTTAGGCATGATGGTGGTGCTTTGGTGGTGGCGGTGGTGGTGGCGATGGCGTTCGTGGAGTCGTCGGTGAAAAGGTAAGTATCGGTGCCGTACCTACTTCCCTCCCGATCTCACTCCCTCCCTCCCGTGTGCCCTCCTTTTCCCCCTTCTCCCCCCCCCTCGTTGTGAGGCATGATGGTGGTGCTTTGGTGGTGGCGGTGGTGGTGGCGATGGCGTTCGTGGAGTCGTCGGTGAAAAGGTAAGTATCGGTGCCGTACCTACTTCCCTCCCGATCTCACTCCCTCCCTCCCGTGTGCCCTCCTTTTCCCCCTTCTCCCCCCCCCTCGTTGTTAGGCATGATGGTGGTGCTTTGGTGGTGGCGGTGGTGGTGGCGATGGCGTTCGTGGAGTCGTCGGTGAAAAGGTAAGTATCGGTGCCGTACCTACTTCCCTCCCGATCTCACTCCCTCCCTCCCGTGTGCCCTCCTTTTCCCCCTTCTCCCCCCCCCTCGTTGTTAGGCATGATGGTGGTGCTTTGGTGGTGGCGGTGGTGGTGGCGATGGCGTTCGTGGAGTCGTCGGTGAAAAGGTAAGTATCGGTGCCGTACCTACTTCCCTCCCGATCTCACTCCCTCCCTCCCGTGTGCCCTCCTTTTCCCCCTTCTCCCCCCCCCCTCGTTGTTAGGCATGATGGTGGTGCTTTGGTGGTGGCGGTGGTGGTGGCGATGGCGTTCGTGGAGTCGTCGGTGAAAAGGTAAGTATCGGTGCCGTACCTACTTCCCTCCCGATCTCACTCCCTCCCTCCCGTGTGCCCTCCTTTTCCCCCTTCTCCCCCCCCCTCGTTGTTAGGCATGATGGTGTTGCTTTGGTGGTGGCGGTGGTGGTGGCGATGGCGTTCGTGGAGTCGTCGGTGAAAAGGTAAGTATCGGTGCCGTACCTACTTCCCTCCCGATCTCACTCCCTCCCTCCCGTGTGCCCTCCTTTTCCCCCTTCTCCCCCCCCCTCGTTGTTAGGCATGATGGTGTTGCTTTGGTGGTGGCGGTGGTGGTGGCGATGGCGTTCGTGGAGTCGTCGGTGAAAAGGTAAGTATCGGTGCCGTACCTACTTCCCTCCCGATCTCACTCCCTCCCTCCCGTGTGCCCTCCTTTTCCCCCTTCTCCCCCCCCCCTCGTTGTTAGGCATGATGGTGGTGCTTTGGTGGTGGCGGTGGTGGTGGCGATGGCGTTCTTGGAGTCGTCGGTGAAAAGGTAAGTATCGGTGCCGTACCTACTTCCTTCCCGATCTCACTCCCTCCCTCCCGTGTGCCCTCCTTTTCCCCCTTCTCCCCCCCCCCTCGTTGTTAGGCATGATGTTGGTGCTTTGGTGGTGGCGGTGGTGGTGGCGATGGAGTTCTTGAAGTCGTCGGTGAAAAGGTAAGTATCGGTGCCGTACCTACTTCCCTCCCGATCTCACTCCCTCCCTCCCGTGTGCCCTCCTTTTCCCCCTTCTCCCCCCCCCTCGTTGTTAGGCATGATGGTGTTGCTTTGGTGGTGGCGGTGGTGGTGGCGATGGCGTTCGTGGAGTCGTCGGTGAAAAGGTAAGTATCGGTGCCGTACCTACTTCCCTCCCGATCTCACTCCCTCCCTCCCGTGTGCCCTCCTTTTCCCCCTTCTCCCCCCCCCCTCGTTGTTAGGCATGATGTTGGTGCTTTGGTGGTGGCGGTGGTGGTGGCGATGGCGTTCGTGGAGTCGTCGGTGAAAAGGTAAGTATCGGTGCCGTACCTACTTCCCTCCCGATCTCACTCCCTCCCTCCCGTGTGCCCTCCTTTTCCCCCTTCTCCCCCCCCCCTCGTTGTTAGGCATGATGGTGGTGCTTTGGTGGTGGCGGTGGTGGTGGCGATGGCGTTCGTGGAGTCGTCGGTGAAAAGGTAAGTATCGGTGCCGTACCTACTTCCTTCCCGATCTCACTCCCTCCCTCCCGTGTGCCCTCCTTTTCCCCCTTCTCCCCCCCCCTCGTTGTTAGGCATGATGGTGGTGCTTTGGTGGTGGCGGTGGTGGTGGCGATGGCGTTCTTGGAGTCGTCGGTGAAAAGGTAAGTATCGGTGCCGTACCTACTTCCCTCCCGATCTCACTCCCTCCCTCCCGTGTGCCCTCCTTTTCCCCCTTCTCCCCCCCCCTCGTTGTTAGGCATGATGGTGTTGCTTTGGTGGTGGCGGTGGTGGTGGCGATGGCGTTCGTGGAGTCGTCGGTGAAAAGGTAAGTATCGGTGCCGTACCTACTTCCCTCCCGATCTCACTCCCTCCCTCCCGTGTGCCCTCCTTTTCCCCCTTCTCCCCCCCCCCTCGTTGTTAGGCATGATGTTGGTGCTTTGGTGGTGGCGGTGGTGGTGGCGATGGCGTTCTTGGAGTCGTCGGTGAAAAGGTAAGTATCGGTGCCGTACCTACTTCCCTCCCGATCTCACTCCCTCCCTCCCGTGTGCCCTCCTTTTCCCCCTTCTCCCCCCCCCTCGTTGTTAGGCATGATGGTGTTGCTTTGGTGGTGGCGGTGGTGGTGGCGATGGCGTTCGTGGAGTCGTCGGTGAAAAGGTAAGTATCGGTGCCGTACCTACTTCCCTCCCGATCTCACTCCCTCCCTCCCGTGTGCCCTCCTTTTCCCCCTTCTCCCCCCCCCTCGTTGTTAGGCATGATGGTGTTGCTTTGGTGGTGGCGGTGGTGGTGGCGATGGAGTTCTTGAAGTCGTCGGTGAAAAGGTAAGTATCGGTGCCGTACCTACTTCCCTCCCGATCTCACTCCCTCCCTCCCGTGTGCCCTCCTTTTCCCCCTTCTCCCCCCCCCCTCGTTGTTAGGCATGATGGTGTTGCTTTGGTGGTGGCGGTGGTGGTGGCGATGGCGTTCTTGGAGTCGTCGGTGAAAAGGTAAGTATCGGTGCCGTACCTACTTCCCTCCCGATCTCACTCCCTCCCTCCCGTGTGCCCTCCTTTTCCCCCTTCTCCCCCCCCCTCGTTGTTAGGCATGATGGTGGTGCTTTGGTGGTGGCGGTGGTGGTGGCGATGGCGTTCGTGGAGTCGTCGGTGAAAAGGTAAGTATCGGTGCCGTACCTACTTCCTTCCCGATCTCACTCCCTCCCTCCCGTGTGCCCTCCTTTTCCCCCTTCTCCCCCCCCCCTCGTTGTTAGGCATGATGGTGGTGCTTTGGTGGTGGCGGTGGTGGTGGCGATGGAGTTCTTGAAGTCGTCGGTGAAAAGGTAAGTATCGGTGCCGTACCTACTTCCCTCCCGATCTCACTCCCTCCCTCCCGTGTGCCCTCCTTTTCCCCCTTCTCCCCCCCCCTCGTTGTTAGGCATGATGGTGTTGCTTTGGTGGTGGCGGTGGTGGTGGCGATGGCGTTCGTGGAGTCGTCGGTGAAAAGGTAAGTATCGGTGCCGTACCTACTTCCCTCCCGATCTCACTCCCTCCCTCCCGTGTGCCCTCCTTTTCCCCCTTCTCCCCCCCCCTCGTTGTTAGGCATGATGGTGGTGCTTTGGTGGTGGCGGTGGTGGTGGCGATGGCGTTCGTGGAGTCGTCGGTGAAAAGGTAAGTATCGGTGCCGTACCTACTTCCCTCCCGATCTCACTCCCTCCCTCCCGTGTGCCCTCCTTTTCCCCCTTCTCCCCCCCCCCTCGTTGTTAGGCATGATGGTGGTGCTTTGGTGGTGGCGGTGGTGGTGGCGATGGCGTTCTTGGAGTCGTCGGTGAAAAGGTAAGTATCGGTGCCGTACCTACTTCCCTCCCGATCTCACTCCCTCCCTCCCGTGTGCCCTCCTTTTCCCCCTTCTCCCCCCCCCTCGTTGTTAGGCATGATGTTGGTGCTTTGGTGGTGGCGGTGGTGGTGGCGATGGCGTTCGTGGAGTCGTCGGTGAAAAGGTAAGTATCGGTGCCGTACCTACTTCCCTCCCGATCTCACTCCCTCCCTCCCGTGTGCCCTCCTTTTCCCCCTTCTCCCCCCCCCTCGTTGTTAGGCATGATGGTGGTGCTTTGGTGGTGGCGGTGGTGGTGGCGATGGAGTTCGTGGAGTCGTCGGTGAAAAGGTAAGTATCGGTGCCGTACCTACTTCCCTCCCGATCTCACTCCCTCCCTCCCGTGTGCCCTCCTTTTCCCCCTTCTCCCCCCCCCCTCGTTGTTAGGCATGATGTTGGTGCTTTGGTGGTGGCGGTGGTGGTGGCGATGGAGTTCTTGAAGTCGTCGGTGAAAAGGTAAGTATCGGTGCCGTACCTACTTCCCTCCCGATCTCACTCCCTCCCTCCCGTGTGCCCTCCTTTTCCCCCTTCTCCCCCCCCCCTCGTTGTTAGGCATGATGTTGGTGCTTTGGTGGTGGCGGTGGTGGTGGCGATGGAGTTCTTGAAGTCGTCGGTGAAAAGGTAAGTATCGGTGCCGTACCTACTTCCCTCCCGATCTCACTCCCTCCCTCCCGTGTGCCCTCCTTTTCCCCCTTCTCCCCCCCCCTCGTTGTTAGGCATGATGGTGGTGCTTTGGTGGTGGCGGTGGTGGTGGCGATGGCGTTCGTGGAGTCGTCGGTGAAAAGGTAAGTATCGGTGCCGTACCTACTTCCCTCCCGATCTCACTCCCTCCCTCCCGTGTGCCCTCCTTTTCCCCCTTCTCCCCCCCCCTCGTTGTTAGGCATGATGGTGGTGCTTTGGTGGTGGCGGTGGTGGTGGCGATGGCGTTCTTGGAGTCGTCGGTGAAAAGGTAAGTATCGGTGCCGTACCTACTTCCCTCCCGATCTCACTCCCTCCCTCCCGTGTGCCCTCCTTTTCCCCCTTCTCCCCCCCCCTCGTTGTTAGGCATGATGGTGGTGCTTTGGTGGTGGCGGTGGTGGTGGCGATGGCGTTCGTGGAGTCGTCGGTGAAAAGGTAAGTATCGGTGCCGTACCTACTTCCCTCCCGATCTCACTCCCTCCCTCCCGTGTGCCCTCCTTTTCCCCCTTCTCCCCCCCCCTCGTTGTTAGGCATGATGGTGGTGCTTTGGTGGTGGCGGTGGTGGTGGCGATGGCGTTCGTGGAGTCGTCGGTGAAAAGGTAAGTATCGGTGCCGTACCTACTTCCCTCCCGATCTCACTCCCTCCCTCCCGTGTGCCCTCCTTTTCCCCCTTCTCCCCCCCCCTCGTTGTTAGGCATGATGGTGTTGCTTTGGTGGTGGCGGTGGTGGTGGCGATGGCGTTCGTGGAGTCGTCGGTGAAAAGGTAAGTATCGGTGCCGTACCTACTTCCCTCCCGATCTCACTCCCTCCCTCCCGTGTGCCCTCCTTTTCCCCCTTCTCCCCCCCCCTCGTTGTTAGGCATGATGGTGTTGCTTTGGTGGTGGCGGTGGTGGTGGCGATGGCGTTCGTGGAGTCGTCGGTGAAAAGGTAAGTATCGGTGCCGTACCTACTTCCCTCCCGATCTCACTCCCTCCCTCCCGTGTGCCCTCCTTTTCCCCCTTCTCCCCCCCCCCCTCGTTGTTAGGCATGATGTTGGTGCTTTGGTGGTGGCGGTGGTGGTGGCGATGGCGTTCGTGGAGTCGTCGGTGAAAAGGTAAGTATCGGTGCCGTACCTACTTCCCTCCCGATCTCACTCCCTCCCTCCCGTGTGCCCTCCTTTTCCCCCTTCTCCCCCCCCCTCGTTGTTAGGCATGATGTTGGTGCTTTGGTGGTGGCGGTGGTGGTGGCGATGGCGTTCTTGGAGTCGTCGGTGAAAAGGTAAGTATCGGTGCCGTACCTACTTCCCTCCCGATCTCACTCCCTCCCTCCCGTGTGCCCTCCTTTTCCCCCTTCTCCCCCCCCCTCGTTGTTAGGCATGATGGTGTTGCTTTGGTGGTGGCGGTGGTGGTGGCGATGGCGTTCGTGGAGTCGTCGGTGAAAAGGTAAGTATCGGTGCCGTACCTACTTCCCTCCCGATCTCACTCCCTCCCTCCCGTGTGCCCTCCTTTTCCCCCTTCTCCCCCCCCCTCGTTGTTAGGCATGATGTTGGTGCTTTGGTGGTGGCGGTGGTGGTGGCGATGGCGTTCTTGGAGTCGTCGGTGAAAAGGTAAGTATCGGTGCCGTACCTACTTCCCTCCCGATCTCACTCCCTCCCTCCCGTGTGCCCTCCTTTTCCCCCTTCTCCCCCCCCCTCGTTGTTAGGCATGATGGTGTTGCTTTGGTGGTGGCGGTGGTGGTGGCGATGGCGTTCGTGGAGTCGTCGGTGAAAAGGTAAGTATCGGTGCCGTACCTACTTCCCTCCCGATCTCACTCCCTCCCTCCCGTGTGCCCTCCTTTTCCCCCTTCTCCCCCCCCCCTCGTTGTTAGGCATGATGTTGGTGCTTTGGTGGTGGCGGTGGTGGTGGCGATGGCGTTCGTGGAGTCGTCGGTGAAAAGGTAAGTATCGGTGCCGTACCTACTTCCCTCCCGATCTCACTCCCTCCCTCCCGTGTGCCCTCCTTTTCCCCCTTCTCCCCCCCCCTCGTTGTTAGGCATGATGGTGGTGCTTTGGTGGTGGCGGTGGTGGTGGCGATGGCGTTCGTGGAGTCGTCGGTGAAAAGGTAAGTATCGGTGCCGTACCTACTTCCCTCCCGATCTCACTCCCTCCCTCCCGTGTGCCCTCCTTTTCCCCCTTCTCCCCCCCCCTCGTTGTTAGGCATGATGGTGTTGCTTTGGTGGTGGCGGTGGTGGTGGCGATGGCGTTCGTGGAGTCGTCGGTGAAAAGGTAAGTATCGGTGCCGTACCTACTTCCCTCCCGATCTCACTCCCTCCCTCCCGTGTGCCCTCCTTTTCCCCCTTCTCCCCCCCCCCTCGTTGTTAGGCATGATGTTGGTGCTTTGGTGGTGGCGGTGGTGGTGGCGATGGCGTTCGTGGAGTCGTCGGTGAAAAGGTAAGTATCGGTGCCGTACCTACTTCCCTCCCGATCTCACTCCCTCCCTCCCGTGTGCCCTCCTTTTCCCCCTTCTCCCCCCCCCTCGTTGTTAGGCATGATGTTGGTGCTTTGGTGGTGGCGGTGGTGGTGGCGATGGCGTTCTTGGAGTCGTCGGTGAAAAGGTAAGTATCGGTGCCGTACCTACTTCCCTCCCGATCTCACTCCCTCCCTCCCGTGTGCCCTCCTTTTCCCCCTTCTCCCCCCCCCTCGTTGTTAGGCATGATGGTGGTGCTTTGGTGGTGGCGGTGGTGGTGGCGATGGCGTTCGTGGAGTCGTCGGTGAAAAGGTAAGTATCGGTGCCGTACCTACTTCCCTCCCGATCTCACTCCCTCCCTCCCGTGTGCCCTCCTTTTCCCCCTTCTCCCCCCCCCTCGTTGTTAGGCATGATGTTGGTGCTTTGGTGGTGGCGGTGGTGGTGGCGATGGCGTTCGTGGAGTCGTCGGTGAAAAGGTAAGTATCGGTGCCGTACCTACTTCCCTCCCGATCTCACTCCCTCCCTCCCGTGTGCCCTCCTTTTCCCCCTTCTCCCCCCCCCCTCGTTGTTAGGCATGATGTTGGTGCTTTGGTGGTGGCGGTGGTGGTGGCGATGGCGTTCGTGGAGTCGTCGGTGAAAAGGTAAGTATCGGTGCCGTACCTACTTCCCTCCCGATCTCACTCCCTCCCTCCCGTGTGCCCTCCTTTTCCCCCTTCTCCCCCCCCCTCGTTGTTAGGCATGATGGTGGTGCTTTGGTGGTGGCGGTGGTGGTGGCGATGGCGTTCGTGGAGTCGTCGGTGAAAAGGTAAGTATCGGTGCCGTACCTACTTCCCTCCCGATCTCACTCCCTCCCTCCCGTGTGCCCTCCTTTTCCCCCTTCTCCCCCCCCCTCGTTGTTAGGCATGATGGTGTTGCTTTGGTGGTGGCGGTGGTGGTGGCGATGGCGTTCGTGGAGTCGTCGGTGAAAAGGTAAGTATCGGTGCCGTACCTACTTCCCTCCCGATCTCACTCCCTCCCTCCCGTGTGCCCTCCTTTTCCCCCTTCTCCCCCCCCCCTCGTTGTTAGGCATGATGTTGGTGCTTTGGTGGTGGCGGTGGTGGTGGCGATGGCGTTCGTGGAGTCGTCGGTGAAAAGGTAAGTATCGGTGCCGTACCTACTTCCCTCCCGATCTCACTCCCTCCCTCCCGTGTGCCCTCCTTTTCCCCCTTCTCCCCCCCCCTCGTTGTTAGGCATGATGTTGGTGCTTTGGTGGTGGCGGTGGTGGTGGCGATGGCGTTCTTGGAGTCGTCGGTGAAAAGGTAAGTATCGGTGCCGTACCTACTTCCCTCCCGATCTCACTCCCTCCCTCCCGTGTGCCCTCCTTTTCCCCCTTCTCCCCCCCCCCTCGTTGTTAGGCATGATGGTGTTGCTTTGGTGGTGGCGGTGGTGGTGGCGATGGCGTTCGTGGAGTCGTCGGTGAAAAGGTAAGTATCGGTGCCGTACCTACTTCCCTCCCGATCTCACTCCCTCCCTCCCGTGTGCCCTCCTTTTCCCCCTTCTCCCCCCCCCCTCGTTGTTAGGCATGATGTTGGTGCTTTGGTGGTGGCGGTGGTGGTGGCGATGGCGTTCGTGGAGTCGTCGGTGAAAAGGTAAGTATCGGTGCCGTACCTACTTCCCTCCCGATCTCACTCCCTCCCTCCCGTGTGCCCTCCTTTTCCCCCTTCTTCCCCCCCCTCGTTGTTAGGCATGATGGTGTTGCTTTGGTGGTGGCGGTGGTGGTGGCGATGGCGTTCGTGGAGTCGTCGGTGAAAAGGTAAGTATCGGTGCCGTACCTACTTCCCTCCCGATCTCACTCCCTCCCTCCCGTGTGCCCTCCTTTTCCCCCTTCTCCCCCCCCCTCGTTGTTAGGCATGATGGTGGTGCTTTGGTGGTGGCGGTGGTGGTGGCGATGGCGTTCTTGGAGTCGTCGGTGAAAAGGTAAGTATCGGTGCCGTACCTACTTCCCTCCCGATCTCACTCCCTCCCTCCCGTGTGCCCTCCTTTTCCCCCTTCTCCCCCCCCCTCGTTGTTAGGCATGATGGTGTTGCTTTGGTGGTGGCGGTGGTGGTGGCGATGGCGTTCGTGGAGTCGTCGGTGAAAAGGTAAGTATCGGTGCCGTACCTACTTCCCTCCCGATCTCACTCCCTCCCTCCCGTGTGCCCTCCTTTTCCCCCTTCTCCCCCCCCCTCGTTGTTAGGCATGATGGTGTTGCTTTGGTGGTGGCGGTGGTGGTGGCGATGGCGTTCGTGGAGTCGTCGGTGAAAAGGTAAGTATCGGTGCCGTACCTACTTCCCTCCCGATCTCACTCCCTCCCTCCCGTGTGCCCTCCTTTTCCCCCTTCTCCCCCCCCCCTCGTTGTTAGGCATGATGTTGGTGCTTTGGTGGTGGCGGTGGTGGTGGCGATGGCGTTCGTGGAGTCGTCGGTGAAAAGGTAAGTATCGGTGCCGTACCTACTTCCCTCCCGATCTCACTCCCTCCCTCCCGTGTGCCCTCCTTTTCCCCCATCTCCCCCCCCCCTCGTTGTTAGGCATGATGTTGGTGCTTTGGTGGTGGCGGTGGTGGTGGCGATGGCGTTCGTGGAGTCGTCGGTGAAAAGGTAAGTATCGGTGCCGTACCTACTTCCCTCCCGATCTCACTCCCTCCCTCCCGTGTGCCCTCCTTTTCCCCCTTCTCCCCCCCCCTCGTTGTTAGGCATGATGGTGTTGCTTTGGTGGTGGCGGTGGTGGTGGTGATGGCGTTCGTGGAGTCGGAGGTGAAAAGGTAAGTATCGGTGCCGTACCTACTTCCCTCCCGATCTCACTCCCTCCCTCCCGTGTGCCCTCCTTTTCCCCCTTTTCCCCCCCCCTCGTTGTTAGGCATGATGGTGGTGCTTTGGTGGTGGCGGTGGTGGTGGCGATGGCGTTCTTGGAGTCGTCGGTGAAAAGGTAAGTATCGGTGCCGTACCTACTTCCCTCCCGATCTCACTCCCTCCCTCCCGTGTGCCCTCCTTTTCCCCCTTCTCCCCCCCCCCTCGTTGTTAGGCATGATGGTGTTGCTTTGGTGGTGGCGGTGGTGGTGGCGATGGCGTTCGTGGAGTCGTCGGTGAAAAGGTAAGTATCGGTGCCGTACCTACTTCCCTCCCGATCTCACTCCCTCCCTCCCGTGTGCCCTCCTTTTCCCCCATCTCCCCCCCCTCGTTGTTAGGCATGATGTTGGTGCTTTGGTGGTGGCGGTGGTGGTGGCGATGGCGTTCTTGGAGTCGTCGGTGAAAAGGTAAGTATCGGTGCCGTACCTACTTCCCTCCCGATCTCACTCCCTCCCTCCCGTGTGCCCTCCTTTTCCCCCTTCTCCCCCCCCCTCGTTGTTAGGCATGATGTTGGTGCTTTGGTGGTGGCGGTGGTGGTGGCGATGGCGTTCTTGGAGTCGTCGGTGAAAAGGTAAGTATCGGTGCCGTACCTACTTCCCTCCCGATCTCACTCCCTCCCTCCCGTGTGCCCTCCTTTTCCCCCTTCTCCCCCCCCTCGTTGTTAGGCATGATGGTGGTGCTTTGGTGGTGGCGGTGGTGGTGGCGATGGCGTTCGTGGAGTCGTCGGTGAAAAGGTAAGTATCGGTGCCGTACCTACTTCCCTCCCGATCTCACTCCCTCCCTCCCGTGTGCCCTCCTTTTCCCCCTTCTCCCCCCCCCTCGTTGTTAGGCATGATGTTGGTGCTTTGGTGGTGGCGGTGGTGGTGGCGATGGCGTTCTTGGAGTCGTCGGTGAAAAGGTAAGTATCGGTGCCGTACCTACTTCCCTCCCGATCTCACTCCCTCCCTCCCGTGTGCCCTCCTTTTCCCCCTTCTCCCCCCCCCTCGTTGTTAGGCATGATGTTGGTGCTTTGGTGGTGGCGGTGGTGGTGGCGATGGCGTTCTTGGAGTCGTCGGTGAAAAGGTAAGTATCGGTGCCGTACCTACTTCCCTCCCGATCTCACTCCCTCCCTCCCGTGTGCCCTCCTTTTCCCCCTTCTCCCCCCCCCCTCGTTGTTAGGCATGATGGTGGTGCTTTGGTGGTGGCGGTGGTGGTGGCGATGGCGTTCGTGGAGTCGTCGGTGAAAAGGTAAGTATCGGTGCCGTACCTACTTCCCTCCCGATCTCACTCCCTCCCTCCCGTGTGCCCTCCTTTTCCCCCATCTCCCCCCCCCTCGTTGTTAGGCATGATGGTGTTGCTTTGGTGGTGGCGGTGGTGGTGGCGATGGCGTTCGTGGAGTCGTCGGTGAAAAGGTAAGTATCGGTGCCGTACCTACTTCCCTCCCGATCTCACTCCCTCCCTCCCGTGTGCCCTCCTTTTCCCCCTTTTCCCCCCCCCTCGTTGTTAGGCATGATGGTGGTGCTTTGGTGGTGGCGGTGGTGATGGCGATGGCGTTCGTGGAGTCGTCGGTGAAAAGGTAAGTATCGGTGCCGTACCTACTTCCCTCCCGATCCCACTCCCTCCCTCCCGTGTGCCCTCCTTTTCCCCCTTCTCCCCCCCCCTCGTTGTTAGGCATGATGGTGGTGCTTTGGTGGTGGCGGTGGTGGTGGCGATGGCGTTCGTGGAGTCGTCGGTGAAAAGGTAAGTATCGGTGCCGTACCTACTTCCCTCCCGATCTCACTCCCTCCCTCCCGTGTGCCCTCCTTTTCCCCCTTCTCCCCCCCCCCTCGTTGTTAGGCATGATGGTGGTGCTTTGGTGGTGGCGGTGGTGGTGGCGATGGCGTTCGTGGAGTCGTCGGTGAAAAGGTAAGTATCGGTGCCGTACCTACTTCCCTCCCGATCTCACTCCCTCCCTCCCGTGTGCCCTCCTTTTCCCCCTTCTCCCCCCCCCCTCGTTGTTAGGCATGATGGTGTTGCTTTGGTGGTGGCGGTGGTGGTGGCGATGGCGTTCTTGGAGTCGTCGGTGAAAAGGTAAGTATCGGTGCCGTACCTACTTCCCTCCCGATCTCACTCCCTCCCTCCCGTGTGCCCTCCTTTTCCCCCTTTTCCCCCCCACTCGTTGTTAGGCATGATGGTGGTGCTTTGGTGGTGGCGGTGGTGGTGGCGATGGCGTTCGTGGAGTCGTCGGTGAAAAGGTAAGTATCGGTGCCGTACCTACTTCCCTCCCGATCTCACTCCCTCCCTCCCGTGTGCCCTCCTTTTCCCCCTTCTTCCCCCCCCTCGTTGTTAGGCATGATGGTGTTGCTTTGGTGGTGGCGGTGGTGGTGGCGATGGCGTTCGTGGAGTCGTCGGTGAAAAGGTAAGTATCGGTGCCGTACCTACTTCCCTCCCGATCTCACTCCCTCCCTCCCGTGTGCCCTCCTTTTCCCCCTTCTCCCCCCCCCTCGTTGTTAGGCATGATGGTGGTGCTTTGGTGGTGGCGGTGGTGGTGGCGATGGCGTTCGTGGAGTCGTCGGTGAAAAGGTAAGTATCGGTGCCGTACCTACTTCCCTCCCGATCTCACTCCCTCCCTCCCGTGTGCCCTCCTTTTCCCCCTTCTCCCCCCCCCTCGTTGTTAGGCATGATGGTGGTGCTTTGGTGGTGGCGGTGGTGGTGGCGATGGCGTTCGTGGAGTCGTCGGTGAAAAGGTAAGTATCGGTGCCGTACCTACTTCCCTCCCGATCTCACTCCCTCCCTCCCGTGTGCCCTCCTTTTCCCCCTTCTCCCCCCCCCTCGTTGTTAGGCATGATGGTGGTGCTTTGGTGGTGGCGGTGGTGATGGCGATGGCGTTCGTGGAGTCGTCGGTGAAAAGGTAAGTATCGGTATCCAAACTCCACAGTCTTCAACACCCCGTCCTGATGGCACTTTCTTAATCTTGCACTCGGTTGCTGAACCACAGGACGCTCAAGAGCCTGTGCGCCAACCGCGTCAACCTCTGTGCGGGGACGCCATTTGAGTTTCCGGCAGCAGCAGCAGCAGCAGCGACAACAACAAAAACTGGCCCAACAGGGTCCACGCCGATGATGACGGGTGGATCTGGGGGTCACCGGAAGGGCACCTGCTCCGTGGCCACACAGACAGAGGGGTGGATGATGCCACCCCTTACCCAGGGGCCGTCTCGGGAAGATCTAACAGCCTCCGACACACCGTATATATTTGGCAGTATATGAGGGTTTTCGTTATGCCCAGCTCCGTATGAGATTGCGTTTAGGCCTTTGTGTGTTGAGAGGCAGCGTGCCACTGTCCAAAATCAGAACTGCACCCCAAAGCACCATGAGCCCTTCTTCCTTCTGATACTATAGTACAAATCTCCACTGCGTGAGTTTGGATCCTGCCGTCGCTTGCAACTTCACTTCCTCTACACAGCTGATGCCCGACGTGATAGCCCCGGAGAGCGATCGGTCACTGGCGCTGCACGAATCTCTCTGGTGGTGGCGATGGTTGCAGAAGGAGGATTGACCCGCTTACGCAGTTTGTGGCTTCCGGACTGGGCGGCGCCCCCTCATCAGCTGGTCCAGTGGCAGATGCAGATCGCACAGGTAAGCTTCCTCAGCAGGTCCGCGATTGCCTCGACCATTTAGCCGATCTCGCCATCCACAGGCGATACCGTGTGTATAGTGTGTAAAATTCATTCGGCTTCTCAAGTCGTATAATAGTTAATGCCTGTAAAGGCCATGGCATGGATCTCAGTTCTCAGGCGTCGTAGCACCGTATTTCACCTCCTGGGTTCCGCCAGCCTACCGTCAGTGGCCATGCCCTCTTTACTGACACATGCACTCCACTCATACCGATCGCAGATGGCCCCACTGGTGGCGCTCCGTATGGTTGACCACCACTACTTCTGGCGGCTGCCGGCACCCGTTGGTTGTCCGGAGGTGCAGGACAGACTGCAGTGGTGGGGCTTTGATGCCTGGAACGTGCTGTGACCTGTGCGGATTGGCAGGTGAAAGGAGCGAAGATGCCAGCGACCGGACCACTCTGACTCACTTGTTTGCCTCAGTCCCAGCTGAGATTGCTGAATGCTGTGCCGTGCTCAATGCTGGTAGA
The DNA here is from genome assembly GCA_030268105.1 of Volvox africanus. Classification (NCBI taxonomy): domain Eukaryota; kingdom Viridiplantae; phylum Chlorophyta; class Chlorophyceae; order Chlamydomonadales; family Volvocaceae; genus Volvox; species Volvox africanus. Next base: position 7,184,312 of record BSDZ01000078.1, read on the forward strand.
GTGAGGACATAAATCATGGCTTCTGCCCTTCTATGCGATGTTGGTTTGTATTGCGTTGTATATATTTGGACGTGCGTCGAGGAATGCCGCAAGATGGGAGGTGCGGGGTTGGAAGTTGTATCCATAACTGCCCGTAGGTGCGCCGTGTCGTCGTGTTGAGCCTCGAGGCTCGATAAATGCTGCAGATGCCTTGGAGGGAGGGTATTGGTGAATATAGGGTGTTGCCGCATGCGCTCCGTTAATTGACTGATGTTGATATACCACATCATGTGATGTAGCCTTATGTGCCGTCCCACTTCTTAATGTTTGAGAAGCGAGTTTTAGCCGAAGTTTAAGGGACAAAGATGTCAAAGATCTGACCGCTAGCCTGGATGTGGGGAGGGGACTTGGATGAGCGCAAAGTGGCACCGACGCGGCAATCCAACGGCTTGCATGTTCGACCTGGTTGACCAACGCATTCACGGTCCATGCTTGACCTGTACCCGGTGCGGCGGTATCCCCCACACGACTACACAAGGATAACAAATGGCGCACGTGTGAAAGCATGAGTGCGTTACACATCATTGTGAGTACAGCATCAGGGATACTTCCCACGTTAGCAACCATACCCGCTTTCACCGCACCGACGGCTCCACCATCCAGTGCCATGCACTACCGTGTGTCCCACATGCCTCGTGCCCAACACAAGCCTTAAGAACGGCACCTGGTCCCCGTCCGCCGGGATATGCCCGTTTGCCAGTGGTCGGTGAAGGTGCGACAAACACCGCACCCCACAACCACGGTATCACCCTGAACAGGATGGACGGAATACTGGGAATGAAGCCTTCCAGGCTACCCATATCTGCAGCTAAGAGACCTAGGCCTCATTCCACGGTGGCACCAGCCATCTACCATGGCCCCATGGCCACTCTGTGTGTGCAGAATTCTATATTGCGCAGGTTATGATCAGCCAAAGACCTAACACCCTAACTCCACCTCACATGCACCACACCACCCCTATTTGATTCACCTTCGCAAAAAGCACCGTAAGCAAATACACACAGATACAGGACTGCTCTGCATACGCTGCGGGCCTTGACGAAACACCCTTCAACCTGGGGCAGTAGTCCCCCCGCCATCATCGCCGCAATTTCAAATCTGCCTTGATGTCAGATGGGATAGCTACGGACACGGGTCTGGGGTCGTAGGCGTTCAGAGTCGTGGCCTCGCAGGCGCATCCGGACTCGCAGCTCAGCTTGGCGGTTCCCAAGATGCGGTAGCTTTGGAGATAGGAGATCTGCGGTAACGGAGAGGGGTGGGCGGCGGATGTGCGGGGATGTGTACCCCGTATACGTAATTACCTAGCTGCAATAGAAGTCGCGTGCGTGTGTGTGTGGAACGGTAAAAGGCAACTGTAGGGGTAAGGCAATGCAGAGCAGGGCAGAAATAAAACGGGAATTATGTCAAGTTTGGTTGAGCACACATGAAAAGCCTTTCATTAGCGCTAGCCTCGCAACGATGATGGGCTTGGATATCGCTCCATCAGATCCTTCGGGCTGCACCTGTGTGTTGACCTGTCGAGACCATGGTGCGCCAGTAAACACACGGCCGCGAAGGAAGAAAAGTACAAATAAAATCGATAGATAGTTCGATAGACGGCACCTTCCTCGCGCGTCCGCATAATGTCCACCATCCCGCCGTCTGCCCGTCCTCGTCCCCGTTGGGGAGGGAACGATCGGGGATATCGCCATGCTATGTGTTGGTCTCGTTTGACGCGTTTTGGGTCCCTCCTTGGGTACCACTGCTATTCACGAGTCATCGGCTTCAAATCATAATCACATTTCCGTAACCAGCAAAAGATGAAGGGAAACATTCGTGCGATATTGACTAGGGTGTGGGCTGCGCAGGAAATTTGGTTAGCCAAAAGCATAGGTTAGGTAGGGTTTGGAATGAGGCGCGAAAGGGGGGCGGTCTTGCTTGGGTTGAACATGTCGCGCATTTGCCGTGAAGCAGAGTGGTTAGCAATCGCCGCTCTAGCACGTGACATACTTCGGATGCAATCCCGGGTGCAAAGCAAGTTTGATACATAAAAAGCAACAAGCGACTCGAGCGCTGCATATTGGAAACACGAAGAGAGTCCACGAAGAGTGTGAAACATTTTAATGCCACAAAACATTGAATGCACATTACAGCTGGATACATCAGGACCGATTTGTGGCCGAGTATCCCCGGGTAGAGCTATTTATCTGCAATTGGAGAAATAGGAGCATACGGAGGGGATCTGCCGCTGCCGTGTAAGGCAACATTCCGAAAAATTAATCAATGCTAACGCTGCAGCCCGAAATCCACACCACACTACGCCACCCTGGAGTTATGATGACATCATCTTGCCTTTTTGAGCCATGCATGCTCTGACAGACGCGGTGTAGCACCGCCGAACGAGCACCTTCCTGCCAAATCCAAGGGAACACACATTATGACTCGGACCGAATGAAGCCCGAAGCAGACGGACCCGCACTGGACTAATGTAAAACATGGTGCCTTCCATATCACACAAACTTAGGAAACAGCACAATTTAGTTAAGCCAGGCCAAGCAGGTCGGAGACGACCGCACTCCGCTGTAGGCTGCCGAACTTGAAAACAAACTTGAACAAACAACAGGACATCACCATATCCCAATCACCGACTTGGGCCGATCAGAAGGGCAAATGTCCGCACGCTTTTCTCCCGCTAGTTTGGCGTTACTACAGCGGTTCGTCTGGTTGCCTCACATGTACTGCACGCAGAAAATATATACCTAATGCTGTGGGCAAATGAAAGGGATGCGACGAAACAGGTCCCCTCATGCCCCCATCGGCAAGCCCAAAACAGTTGTTGCAATGGCGCTGTTGTGGTGTGCGCTTGCTGAGGCTATGGAAGCGTGGTTTGCCCCGCAAACCAACAAGCCAACCTCTAGCGTTAGCCGCCATCGTGAATGGAATGTACGCCCTGGGGGTGCAGATCCTGCACAGTCGGGGTGTGAAGGCCATCGTCCAGGTCTGGTCCTCGTGTGATTGTTCTTATGATCGAGTGGCTGGCACACGGTCACCCACGTCGCATGGAGTAAGCTTGGGAGGCAATACACCGCCCCGAACAACAAGACCGGACAAATACCGACCGACTGTTAGCCGCATAGGGACCGAGGGAACAATGCAGTCCCTTGATGGCAGTGTGTGGGAGGCCTAGGTTTTGTGAGAGCAGCCGCAATCGGCTACTGCCGAATGGAGGTCCTTTACATCCAAACCTTCTCCGACCCTACCTGCAGCATCTCCGCAGATGCCGTCCTGTCCCACAGCCAGGCCATCTGCTGACTGCCCGGACCTGATGACCAGGGGGAAAGGAGAAGGCAGCGAAGGGCTCGACACGAGGAACATCTGCGTGTAGGCAACACTTGCCCGCGAATCATTGACACTCTTCGACACAGCATAGGATAGGGTGACAACCCCATCGTGGCCTTGGTCCAAGGCCGCCAGGGGGGCCATGGTCACAGCAACCCACATGAGCCGATACATATTTAGGGGGCTAGGCTAATCCACCGACAGAATGATGTCATGATTGTGAGAGGGCACCGCCGGAGTCTTCACCTAATGCACGACACGTGTTGTGGAAAGCGGCGGGTCCCACAGTGCAGGCGCGGGTGAAATGGGGTCAGAGTGGCGGTTACGGTGGCAGCCCATCGTAGTCAACGGAAGCTACAACGGTCAAACCAATTGCCCTTCACGTTAAGCGTGAGACGTTTCCTAAATCTCGTCTCGTATTCTTTGTTTATGAGATTTTTTACTAGCCTTGAGCCGTACAGGCTCGCGAAGTTGTTAAGTTCAACTTCATTAGGTTATCTTCACGCTCGGAGATTGGTGTCTGAAATCTGATTCCCGTTACCTATACAGAATTTCCGTCACCAATAGAAAATTAATCCGATAGTGAAGCTGCTGAAAGCATTAATGGCCGAATATTACGTGGTCTCAAACGGTTCGGGCCTTACGTGACTTAGGGTGTATCACTACAGGGCGAAGTAATAACATTATTATATATCTCATGGGATGGAGATTCCACCGGGGAGTTATGTACCTTCATTTGAGTTATCGGAAAGCATCCACGGACAAGCTAACTGGGCAGCTGTTTAACACTTGCGGCCGCTGAATAGTCGTAAAGCTTAGGTAATCTGCACAAAAGGTCTATCCTAGTTTTTGTCCTAGCGTTGGCTGAGCAATACAAAGAAAGCATGGAACCATCAACGTCATACGGCGGCCAAGTTACGTTTCAACCGTATGCTACGCAAGGATATGTGTGAGTAATATAATACATTGCCTTTGTCGGGGCGTTAGTCTACGTTGGACGGGTTGGGGCTGCCGGCTTTCCGGGATGCAACACCGGCGGCGGCAAACTCGCGGGGGGCTGGGCTGGGACAGCATGTGAATAGCTTACGCTGTAATTCAAGCTTATAATGCTTTATGACCGCCTCAAGGCTCGTGAATTTTCTTAATTAGGCCTCCTCTGAAAGCGTGCTTTCCCTTACCTTACGCAGGCTATGTTGCCTCTGCGGGACAAGCATACTTCCCAACCCCTCAAACATGTGCGTCAACTGCATTCGGTCTCAAGTGGATATCACAGAGGGGATACAGAAACAGGTGGGTCAAGTGTCGGGCCGCCGCCACTGTTGTGTGATGACAAAATTTCACCGCGTTGGCCGGTCCTCGGCTAGCTGCTTGGAAGTCGGCTTGGCTGTCACTTCTGCACTAATATTTGCGCAATTTGCGTCCCAGCCGTCCTGCCAGCATACACTTGCCGGCTCTCCGTTCCGTCCCCTGCGAGTGTTGTTATGTCGTCAGTACTTTCTCAGTCACCTACGACGCATCTCAATCAATTGTTATCCCCTACCGTGCGCAGGTGACAATTTTATGGTGCAAAGAATGCGGTCGCTATCTGCAGCCTCCCAAGCACTGGGTTTCGGCTGAGCTAGAGAGCAAAGAGTTACTAACCTTTTGCATCAAGAAGATCAAGGGGCTGCAAAAGGTCCGTCAGGGGTGAATTGACGTGATAGAGGGATGCTCCGTAGGGGTGTGAGCGGTTTGGTTTGTTCTGGCGCGCAGATAGCTTCAACGCGTCATCACCACATCCCTATGCGTAATACAGTGTTAACATCGTTGCCTTTATTCTTGTGTTCAATGACCAACCGATGATAGTTTACCGAATAAAAATGATCTTCACCCCAGTCACCACTACGTGGTCGGATTCTCTGCCTTGGGGATTGCGTTACCATCCTGGAGCGCGCCTGTTCTCCGCAGGTGAAGCTGGTGGACGCGGGGTTCATATGGACGGAGCCCCACAGTAAGCGGCTGAAGGTCAAGCTGACCATCCAGGTGCGCCGTATGCCACGGGAATCGCAGGAATATGTGGCGCTTTGGGTTTGGGGGGGGGGTTCGCTGTGATCCGGCACTTCTCACAGAATCCAGCAGGGGATGGAGTGGTTGTCTGTATAGGCAAAGTTGGCGCAGCCGTAATGATTGCGGCTGGCTGTTAAACATATGGAACGCTCCGTTGAAGGGGATGTATTGTACGAATGGGTAATGCATCCTTACCGGTCGTTGACCGGGTGGCATCGTGTTTTTTCTGTTGCCAGGAGGACATCGTTGAGAATCAGAACACGGTTGTTTTGGAGCTCGGGAGGGTCCATCGGGTGCGAAGCAGTCCATGCGGGGATGAGTCAAAACAAGAGCATGAGAAACGCATGATGCACCTTCGATGGCGATGACAGATAGTCGATAGCCTATTTCGGTGTACTCTAGTAGTAGTCGTTTGGTGTTCATGAGTGCTTGTGCTTTACAACTGGTCGGTAACATTTGTTGTGTATGCGTGTGCATCCCAGGCAGAGGTGTTCAACGGCGCCATCCTCCAACAGACCTTCGTGGTGGATTACGTGGTCGAGAACAATATGTGCCCCGATTGCAACCGGCAGAATGCTAACCCGAACAGTTGGGTGGCGTGCGTTCAGGTGCGAGCGTGCACGATGTTGGTCGGAGGATACTGATGAGCCGTTAGGCAGGCAGGTGCTTAATGGGTGGGTGGCGGATAGAGGGGCTGTTTCGTTAGGATAACTCAGCGTCCAAGCGCTCTGTAATCTCCTGCTTCCCTGTCCTTGCCACGTGACCCCACCCCCGCAGCTCCGGCAGCATGTGTACCACAAGCGCACCTTCTTGTTCTTGGAGCAGCTCATCCTCAAACACGATGCGGCCGCGAACTGCGTCAAGGTGAGCAGCAGGGCGGTGTTTGGGACTGGCTTGAGCAGTAAGGGACGAGGGGCCTCAGGTCACTTGGATTTTGGGCTGGGTGGAGGGCTCTCGGGTACGCTTTGTTGCTGGTGGCGGCTGTTACGGGAGGTGGCCCCGGGCCGTGGTGGTTGGGGACCGGTGGTTGCTGGGATGAGCAGTCCGCACATGCAAAATGGTTGTGGCTTGAAGGGCTGTAGGGTTGTGATAGGTCGGGTGACGTTTCGTGGCGTCCTGTGTTCACTTCAGTTTTGAATCAACATGAGCCCCGGTCCATCATGAGGGCAAGGCAGTTAAAGGAGTCCGGGCCGGGGAACGGAGTGGACTCAATCAGGATAAATATGGCCCCCTAGGGATGGGCCCCGTCTGTGGCTCAGTTGGCCAGGTGATGCCGAAATCGATTAGTCTTTCTGAATGCCTGCCGATTACACGTCGGCGAATATGGGCATGCGGAAAAATATATACTAGTATCCTGATGGCCAGCAGTCCACCCCCTGATTGACAATGCCAGTGCGGAGCCGCGTTCTATGTATGTGGTATGGCGTTTGGGATGGGATGTTAGCATGCCACGCGTTCACTTGTTCGGGCTGTTTGAACGACTTCGCTCGTACGGGTTTGGTGAGATGAAGTTCCAGGATGGGATGGATGCGGGTGTAGATGTGGCGGCATGAGCTACTTTTTTGGACTCAACACACATGAAGTGGTAGTAGGAAGCGAGTCATGCACGGTGGTGTTCATGCTTAAGCATCAAGCTGTTGCCGATCATATGCCTTTGGGGGGATCGCATTGAGAAGTTGTGCTGCAACTTCTGAAGGGGGCTGGATAGAGGCATGAAGCCCTCACGATTCGTCTCTCAACCATCGATGGATGGGGCTAAGGAGGGTGGCACATTGCTGATGGCACCATCCCTCCGCCCCGTGAACCGCAGACCTACCGTGATTCGCAGCGTTCTATGACAGGGCCTAAGTGATGAGACAAGGTCGTTATAACTGGCCGGGTGGCTGTTGTCACTACATTGAACACGCACGCACCTCAACATGCATTCGGACGCCCTACTGACAGCACAAAAGCTGCCCGCTCGCTGGCCTGCCTTCGGTGCGTATTTAGGTTCCAATTGCGCAATTCAGATCGAGCCTCGACCCCCTCCCCCTCCTCGACTTCCCCGTCCCCTTATCCTCGCAGGTCAAGGACATCCATGAAGGCATTGATTTCTTTTACGCTCAGCGCGGGCATGCCCTCAAGTTCATAGACTTCCTGCAGAGTGTGGTCCCGATCCGCTTTCGTGCTGACAAGCAACTTGTGTCCCATGACACGCACAACAACACGTACAACTACAAGTTCACATTCTCCGTTGAGATTGTACCGCTGTGCAAGGTGCGATCAGGGGGCTTGCTGCCCTTGTGTTGTGTGTGTGCGCGCGCATGTGAATTGGACTCGTAGAGACAGAGTTCCAGAAAAGTATCGATGTCGACATCAGACCAATATGGGATTTCTTGACGCAAACGTGGCCGGTTAGCCTGGCAAGGGACGGTGTATACGGACATAGATAACCGTGGAGGAAAAGCAAGGTAAGGTGCGTTAACCTTTCGAAGTTCTAATGCATGCTCTGTCCTGCTCGCCATTCATATATGACTTCGGCTTTGCGCCGACCTCACCTGCTGCCTCATTCCTTATCAGGACGACCTGGTCTGCCTACCCGCCAAGATGGCGTCCTCGTGCGGCAATCTCGGCCCCCTCGTTCTGGTCACACGCATCACCAACCAGATCACCATCACGGACCCGATCACTCTGCGGAGTTACTCCATGGACGTGAGCACTCATAATCGTTATGGCAATAATAAATGAAGCATGGTTGCCGATGACATGCCTCGCGGGATGATGGACGGGGGAAGGTGGCGCGTGGGCCGGGCTGCAAGCCTGGCCGGAAGGCTGGAGTTGGCGGTCTTAGGACCGCGCTCCGGGGTCATGGAGCGCGGCCGCATGGGAGGAGGTGAAGTAGGCTGTGTCGGGAAGGGTATGAGGATTCGAACGGTGGGAAGGGTCGAAGCAATATGTAACGGGATACCAGGACCCTGCTCGTGGCGACGACTTACAAGGAAGGGGCTGGATTGCACATAAAGTCGGGGAATGAGGATTTTGGGAATGTCAGTTGAAGTGGGGACATTCATGTCATGGGTTCGTTGACAGGGGAATCTTGATCACATCCACCTTGCCACTCACTTCGTCATACACTGCCTAGAAGTAATCCGGGCGGCCACATGATGCCTTGACGATTAGTCTTTCTGATTGCCCCCCGTCCATCAGCACGGGGGGCTTGTAGAGAATGATTAAATGCTGATGGCACCCAATCCGCGTCTTGGACGGCTCTAGTTCCGTCAGTGTTCCTACACTCACAAGAAAGAGGGACTGGATCGTTTGGGGATATGACCCGTGCACGGCTTCCTCGTTGCGTGGTTCCAGTCCTGGTTCAATGGCATCAGTCTTGCCGACAGACTTGGGACTTCCCGTGACGTTTCGCGGCGCCCCTGCAAAACGATTTGCGCCCTTGCCTTCATTCTCCTTTGATGGACAGGCGCCGGTGTATTACCGGCATCCCGTCACAGCACTAGCGTCCCAGCGGGCGCTTGTGCCGTTCATTGTGCTCGATATTGAGCCGGTTCAGGGCGCCCAAGGCAACAACTCTAGGTGCGATTGTGTTCTGGAAGCGTGCCTTCGCGGCTTTTAGGTGTCATAGGATTAGGGTGGCGCTTTAACTGACAACCCGCAGGTTTCTCTTGGTTTATGGATGCTGCTGGTTGCTGTCGGTGCGGACGAGTTGCTATTATTCACCCCCGTCAGCCTAGCTTGATGCGAATCCTAAGAACTGCTGTTGCTGCTGTCCTTCGTACCTCCTCACATGCTGATACTCCACACCTCGTATATTTCGGACCCGCGCCCGACTGCACTGCCTGCTCCTGCTCCTGCTCCCAGGTTTCAACTGGCCGAGGCGCAGGTGGCCCGTCTTAGCGACTTCGGGCGCAATGATACGGTCTTCTACGCGCGTACGCACTTAGGGAATATCCTTCATCCAGGTATGGGAGGGCTATGCGAGCAGCTCGAGGGATGGGCTGTGGGTGATGGCGGGTCACGGGGACGGTTCCGGGGGGGGAGAAGACGAAAAACCGACTGTTACAGAGTGGTTTCTCGCTGAATGAGTATTGAGACCCAAAGGGTTGGGTCTCAAAGCCTTTTCTCCGTTCAAAGTCCGTTTCGTTTATGGTGCGAGTCATGGTGGGGAAGGCTAGTTGAGACTACGTAAGGACGGAATGGGGCCCGGTCCAATGAACCGCTTCTATATTCGCTCGTCCTAAGCGTTTTGGTTATCCAGAGGAAAGGGTATTGTGCCAGGTTTTAAAGGCTACACTTCTTGTCAGACCAGGTTCTGGTCTGACAATTTGATTCGCGGGCTCTTCAGGTCCGGTAAAAACATATGGCTATCGGGCGCGTATCAGATAGTCCGACAGTTTGCGCCACGGATTCATATTCATAATCGACGCATTCAGCTGCTTCAGCGCTCTACACTGTTGTGTTGTAGTAGGATTTATCCAAGAGTCAGGAAAAAGCCAGAAGGCTCTGCACATCAGTTCCTACTTGTTATTGATGGATGCCGAGAGATAACAGATACATGAAACCCTACACAAAACCCGCCACCGTCCCTCCGCCTTCACCTTCTCAGCCACCCCCGACTCTACCACTGCTTACCACCGCTGGCTTCGGCACCCGCACTGCCTTCGGCTCCAATCCCCTGCCACTACCAACTACACCATCACAAAACCCGTCTGCTTCCGCCACCACCGGCACTGCCATCATCACGGCCGCGACAGCCACCAACTCCACATTATGCCAAGCGTGGCCTTTCCTACAGCGTGTTTTCATTTGCCAGTTGATCGCACCTTAACGTTTCCCCTTGCCTATCTTTCAGAAGGGTCTTCAGAGACCTCCCTGACCGACTTACCTGACCAATCCCTGTGTCCTACATACTTTGCCCGGCTCGCACATATTTATCACCGGGCCAAATCACTTGACATATCTAACTATAACGAGATATAAATAGAATCGAGCAAGTCAGGATATGTTCATGTCTCGCAGCGTCTTAACCGCGTCCTCCAATTATTTCTGTATGTTTTGATCTTCTGCTCCCAAACCTCGCACAACGAACTGAAACTTATTCGCTGCTTTGCGAAATTTTCCTTCGCTCGTTCAAAGGTGACACTGCACTTGGATACGACATGACGGCATCACAGTTGGTGGGCCTTGACTACGAGGCATACGTTAACAAGGGTGGGAGGGTCCCAGACGTGGTACTGGTGAGTGCGCTTGGTATGTTCTGCGCAGAGGTTTGCTTGTCCAATAGAGCCGTACGAGGGAGTTACCTCGCTGGGGGGTAGATGCCTGGGTAAAAAAGAGGATGTTTGGCGCAGAAGCTGCTGTTGGCGCCCATGTGGTGGCTGGTGCACGCGTGAGCTTAGGGAAGGCTGGCCAGTATCATGCCGGATGGATGACGGATGGATGAGGGAAGGCTGGCCAGTATCATGCCGGATGGACCTCCTTGCCATTGGATACGGCTGATTAAGCGGGTGTATGTGAGCGTAGGTACGGAAAAGCTACGAGGACAAGCGGCGCAAGAGGCAGGCCAAAGGTGGCACGGCAGTCGGGCGGCCATGGAAGCTTAAAACGCTGGACATGGAGGTTGAGGACAACACCAGCGGGCCCCGCGGCCGCAAGGAGGCAGCTGTGGTAAGTACTCCATTTACTACTCACGGCAGCCTCGTACGTGAGCATCCGTCACCAATTGGCGGCAATCAACCATTGTTGCGCCGTGTGCATTAGTCGCGAATCACAAAATTAATCATATATAATTAGTGGTGCCCTCAGGTCTTCGCTTCGTGCATTGCGCAGGGAAGCTTTCTGGAACAATGCTCACTGTGGTCAAACCCACCCGTCTTTATAACACCCCCTTCACTATAGGATGCCGACCGTGAGCGTTTCTTGCAAGAGCTTGAAGAAGATCCGGATATGCGGGCCCGCATTAACATCTACAAGGACGCAGAGCGGCTAAAGCAGCAGCAGCTCGTCGGTCCACAACAGCATCGGATGCAACAGGAACGGACTACTCCGGTTGGGACTCAGGGAGACGACAACGACGAAGAAGAAGAGGATGAAGATCTGCCGCAGGTTTGTTTGGCGGGTGGGGCTTCGTTGCTCTTTGGGATGGCAATTTCCTGGATGTGCGATGAATGCAGCTTGGTTTCGCGTCATCATCAATCAGTGTCAACTAAGGAGCACCGAGGCGTGGTGCCGGCTCTGGCCTGCGCATTAGAACGCAACACGTGATGACAGCGTATATGACATTTCATCTGATGCCTGCCTATTGCAGATTCCTTTGGAAGAGCTACTAGACGACCTTGAGGGACTCAACCTCGAGGACGGACAACAGGCGGTTGGAGGACGGGTTGAAGAATGCAACGCCGACATGGATATGGACTGAGGAGTCACAGAAGGGTGCTTCAATCGCATTCCGGGGGGTAGGGTCGTGCAGGGTGGAAATGTTCGAATGCCAAGTCCCGACCAGCCGTGAAGGCTGGGATAATGTTTACAAAGCCACGTCTGTCGTGCATTAAGGAATGTTTTGAGTGCAATTTCTTAGAGTGTCCTTAGGTATATTGTTTCTGCGTGTGAGGGTTATTGATTTACTTCGATGAAGTCTGCTGATCTTTGTGTTGGCATCCTCATAAAGATAGCAAAACAATAGTCATAGCAAAACAAGTGAGCTTGTAACATTCTCTTGCGTAGTAGTGGATTTCTAATGTCTGAATTTGTATAACCAGATAGTGACTCGTGAAAGTGTTAATTTGAACATGACATCACGCGTTGTTACAAAAACGATCAAGAATCGGCGGAGGAAGGCAATTAATAATAACAATATGAAGGTAAGAACTGGTTCATTCACATCCACATTTGCGACTTGCTGCACAGCTAAAAGGACCGATTCCTCTCCTAATAAAGATAATTGCCGGCAATTCCACGCTACATATCGGCGTCGTGATCCATGACTCTCGATGTACCAAAGATCATCCTGTCATCCAAAAAGTCATCCTGTACAGATATTTATTTCTTTACGACATGCTAAATGGGGTTTTAGGGTTGCGTAAATGGGTAAATGGGAAACCTGTTAAAAGTATCCGGCCAAATTTTGGGGGCCTTAATATATTTAAGGATTGCTTTCTACTCGAGAATGTTGCCCGACAACCTACCCGTAGCCCTTACTCCCAGTTGGACAATCTGAGCCCCACCGTGTGACAGTCCTTCCTAGAGCCGTAGCTCTAGTAAGTAGCTCTAAGTAGCTCTAGTAACATACGATACCTGCCAATCATGTAGTTGTAACACTTGTGTTCTCAGGACAGTGCACAACGTTAGGTCAAGCTACATCTTCATCAAGCATCAGCCAGCAGCTGCAGCACCTGCTGCTGCTTCTTGGCAGGAAGCAGATCCAAGGCAGCTGTTAGGAAGGCTGCCGAGTCAGGTTGATGCTGCAGTGGCCTAAGTGCATTTACCAGGTGGGCACGGATATCCATCAATATTAGCGGGTCTTTCTGTTGACTCTGGGTAGCCAAGCCACAGTCATACTCGTTACTATACGATGATACCAGCACAGGAAGCATAGGGCTTCGGTTGATGTGGGCATCAATGGAAGCTTGCTGTCCATCCATGCAGGCACGCAGGCAGGAAGGAAAAAGGGATCTCCAGTAAGGAATGTACAATTGAAAGGTTGGGACAGCAGCGCTTAGCATTACGATCACTGGAAGCAGGTTCAAAGTAATACGCACCTCTAGTTGGTTTATCCTTTTCCCAGAAATGGTGAGGTTGAAGCCAAGCCCACTGGCCGCAGCAGTGACATCATTCCCAACATCGTTCATGGCATCGCCTTCCTGCATGCAGCGATCAAGCATGCATCCATCGTTCAGAATTCCGTCGCCATACGCGGTCAAAAGGAGACAAGCCTTGCGGACATCACGCAGCACCCAACCTTGACAGTTTAGTTGGCCATCAACCTAAAACGTTAACGGATCAGGATCAGGTCTACCTTTGACACCTGTTGAAGCTTACCTCGAGCTGTTCATCACCATTGCTATCATCGTCGCCCTCATCAATGTCCTCAGAAGAGATATCATCATCCCCATCGTCGTCATCATTCTCGCTCTCATCCACCTCTTCCTCAACAAGCCACCGCTGATCTGCCAACAGCTCCGCCAACACAGCAGCCATCTTAACCGCTGCAGGAACCATCATCCATTGCTCCCCACCGGCTGCTGCCGCCTGCCGCCGAGTGCGCACACCCGTATCGAGGTCATGTCGCTTGCCACGAACCTGGATACTAGCAGGTGGCGATGCCGGCAACGGTGCGCATCAGGAATGGATGATGTTGAGATTATTATTTGGGATTGAAAGGGTTACGATGATAGGGTCAGAAGAGAGAATTGGGCACACATGCGTTAAAGGCGGCCCCTAGACCGGAAACAATCGTGCCTTCGTAGCCACTCATTCCTTTCATGACGCATCAGGATCTGAAGTACCTGATAGGCATCAGACTGCACAGCACTGGCAGGAAACACGTCCGGCAGGGCAAAACAGAGAACACCAGCCACGCAGTGTGTCCATATTAAGTCCGACATTCCTTCCGATCCCCAGGTACTCCCATCCAATGAGCGATACAATAAACCGAGACCCCACCGTAATTGCCATTAGATGAGGATGGCGACTCTGCAGCATCGCCAGCAGAGCAAGGCATAGCACCCTTGTGGCCAGAGCCCCGCGCACATCACTGTGGCGTTCCAGCAGTACAGGTAGCACAGTCTGAAGCCCGCTGATGGGAGTACCCCCGTCTTGCTTGTTGTATTTGTGGGCACGCGAGGAGAGGAGCGAGTGAAGAGGATAGATAGACATGTACACGACTGTCCACGAATGGTACTCGTGGATGGACTCAAGAATATCCGTCAGCGATGAGATGTGGCCTCATTTCATATGACCAGATTGGAAGGAGTAGCACCACACACATCACATCACGCATTGCAACCGATCAGAACACAATACAAACATCAGGCTTCATATTCAATCCATCTCCCATGCGACCATATTGGTATATCGGTACATTCCACCTCCCGGATATATCATCTATTCAACTAAATGTGTGTAGGATAGGGGGGTACATCACCACTAACCTGGCAGTCCCTACCTTCCCCGGTGTTTCGGGGCACCCTCATCCAGTCTCCCATGCCGACTTCTCCGAAATCAGTGGTTTTCCCAGGTTCTACAAACTACAAACTAAATGTGTAGGATTAGCATGACCCAGCCTGAACACTGCACCAAGTTCCCCGCCAGCCTGCTCGAATTTCCCACACCAGACGCTGGTTTCATCCATACGGATCCCTGCTTACTCACCATGTGACATTTGCATAGTTCCAAGCGCCTCTAGCCAGCCCCCTGCGCCCCCAATCAGCGCCATGTGACCCAATGCCGCCAGCAGGCCTCCCACCAGCGGCGACAGGTTACTCGCCGCCAGCTTGCGACAGCATGCTTCCAGCAGCTCGCCCAGCACAGGTTGCACAGCAGCACGGGAGGGCAGAGAGTGCACAAGCGCAGCAGCCAGATCACCTGCCAGGCAGGTACGGTACTCGTCAGCCGCAGGGTCCAGCATGCGTAGAGTGGTACCGAGGAGGGCCGCGAAGACAGCAGAATCGGATGCTGCACTGAGGGGCCCTCCATGGCAGCCCGTCGGACTGGTGAACATGGGAGATAGGGATGCAGAGGAAGAGGATGACGAAGCCCCCGGGATAGAGACGATAGCAGCGCTGGTCAGGGAAGGTGCCGCCCAAGAAAGGAAGTCCTCGCCACCAGCCCGAACCTGCCCGTCCAACATGAGGATTCCAAGTAAAGGGCAATTGGCGCATCTTGACTAGATAAAGCGTGGTTCGAGACCTGGATGTCAGTTGGGCGGTGGTAGGTTGGGCACATGCCGACAGCTACGAACAACACTTGATTTCATTTTTGCTAGAGGACATCGCCGGAGCTAATACATTCAATTAGCACAAGCGATTCTCATTTCTTATTGCGACAGCAAGCTATCAGTGCATATTTCCAACAACCAATGCCAGGAAGGATTTCAGGTGCCTCTGTAAAGCTTTTCGTGCGGAAACCAAAACATAGGCTCATATTCCGTTCATTTACCGTGCTGTCGCTGCTACCCAATGTAATACTTCGCATGATTCAATGTCCCATTAGAGCCAGCCAACCGACTCAGCTCGCGAACCTTTCCGAGGCAGATTACCGTTTTCGCCCTTTCTCATTTCCCCCAGCCCCGAGACACAGACACACACCAGCTCAACAAGCAGCTCCGTGGCCCCGTGCGTAAGCGCCCCCGTGTCGTCATCCACGTCTGCTGCAGGACCCCCTGGCAAAAGCGCGATGAGGGACCCGCAGCAGCTAGCGGCCACCGCGGTTACCACCTCCCGCTTTCCTGGTCGCACCAACTTCGCCAGCAAATCCAGACAACCCTCTACCAAGCCGTCCGGCTGGCGGTACCCGAACAATATACACAAGGAAAGATGGTGTGTCAATGCCGCCGTAGGTGGAGATGGCCGGAGAAAAAAGGTGTATATATAAAATGTGTATATATATACCGACGACGGTTCCCGACGACGATAGAAAGGGACTAATCTGATATATTTACCCTCGCCTGATACCAGCATTACTGGAACGGAACTAGCAGGGTTGCACGGAAGATGAGACGGTTACAGGGACGTGTAACATGGACACGTGACAGCCTGCTGATGCGTTGACAACAGAGCTTTGAAAGCTCGACCCTAGGTCATATGGTGTGTACAATAATTACATCGACTCGCACAACCGTGCTTGGCTATGCCGACCTCCAGCCGAATGACCCCATACCCACACATGTTAAGTGACTGCTGTCATTAAGCGGGAGAACGCTTTCACTCAACCTGCGGTGATGCATCCGACACCCCAGCCTGCACCGGAAGCTGGTTATCCACGCATGCCAAGTGATCCCCAGCTCCAGAGTTTGATAGTGGTCGAGCATCCATGTCCCTCAACATACGCCAGAGCGTACATCGGTAAAGCATAATGGATAATAGCATTTCAGACTGCATTTCAGACAATAGCTAAGTTAACACCTTCAAGTATATCACCCAATCGTGCAGTTCGCAAACATCTCATCATAACGGTCGTTGCTTCCGGCTTCCCTCTTTCTGACCCTCATTCCTAGCCCTGCTGATGTTCCTCTCCCCACCCACCTGTGCACGAGGCTGTCGCACTACCTTGGCCACCACAGGTAGCACCTGCTGCGCCAGTGGACCCAGGCACTGAGGCACCCTGGCTAGGGCCCCCAGGACCCCCAGGGAGCTCTGGGCCAAAAGAGGATCTGTAACATAGCGGGACCATACCTGCAGCCATCACAGCAGCAGTCACCAGGCAGACAGCATGGCCGGAACAAGGAATCGCAGATATAGATATAGGTGCGGGGCAGTGGGCGGAAACCCTGGACCCGAGCCGAGTTATGAGAGCTTGCGGGAGGATGAGGGTGAAGGGGTATCTGTATGTGAAATATCCAGCAGCCAACACGGCTGTAAAACCGAAAGATATACTACCTACATACGCCCTGTATCCGAAGCTGCCTGCAGCAACCCCATTTCAGGGGCACCAGCAACCGTGGGCGGGTGATGCACAAAGGATGCACAAACCTGCCGCCCCGACTCCCCTCCACATAACTAATTTGCGCGCGGTTTCACTTTTGTCCGTCGCAACAGCCAGGCTAAACCCTACTTTTCACCTCAAAATGGTAACTTTTATATTCCTTTTGTTCTACTTCCTGGTTTCCTGGTACCCGTGGTCCTGGCAATCCACTCGAATACATACCAACTCGTCTTCTCCTTACTCTTGTCTCTTACTTTAGCTGCGGCATCAAGTTAGCTAGTTGCATTTGTTCGTCCTTGACATGGCTTTCACGTCATTCGCATACTGACAACCTGTTCCCTTTCATCATTACAACTCTCCCCCAATCTAACATATATACATATACGTCCCCCTCGTCCCGCACCTCACCTCACCTGGAGCAGCGGTGTTGACAAGGCAGGTAATGCTCGGGCCGCAGCAGTCGGATCGGCCTGAAATGCCAGTTTAGGTGGCAATTGGAGAAATACGAAAAGTATGCCCTAAGGAAAAAGTGTGTAAAAATACCCATATGGACATCCGCCCGGGATACGCTATAAGGGTCCGCGTTGCAAGCATGAGGCGATAGGGTTTCCAGTGACATCCGCATCAACAGATGGGAGGTAGCAGAAGCAGGATGAATTCGCGTCTTTCCAACTCCCTCTCTACCCTATCCCGAAGCCTGATATCACCTTGATGAGCGGTACCATACTCTCCAGCACCAGATTGAGCGCCTCCTCTCCGCTGCAGGCCAACAAACCCAGCACCCCGCCATATAGGGAGTCGGCCAAGGACCCTAAAACCTCCGCAGGGACTCGTGGGGCAAGACTTGCCAGAGCACGGCAAGCACCTGCACGGATGGAGAAGACCACCAATCTCAAAATTTCCAAAAAAGCCGGAAAGGACACAGAACGAAATGAAGGAGACGGGGATGGAGGAGGTATGGAGGGGGGATGGAAGAGACACGGAAACTAGTATGGATGCAGATAATACTAAGATTTGGCCGGAGGGACTACAGCGGGTTGACTAATGACAAACAAGAGAGTCACAGGAAACAGGCAAGGTGCCCGTGAAAACGGCCAGATGATACGACAATTTAGTGCGCAGTAGACCCGGATGGCGGTGTTCACACCACCGCGGCTATAGGAGAGCTATATGCATCATGGATAATTAAAGTGCCACCCCATATACGTCCTCCAGCGCTCGATACCTGTTCGCGCCCCATTACGCCACCTGACCAAACCCACCAATCTTTACGGGCGATGGCAAATTGCTATTGAGCCCTGCAGCCGCAGCCGCCAGCAACGGTCCCTGATGGTCGGGCCGGAGGATGGGCTGCAGCCGGGCCACCAGCCACATTGCCCGTCCCACCAGCAGTGGGTTAATGAGGGGCCCCTGAGGCTCATCAAGTGTTGATTCAGGACAATACGTAGGCGGGGAGTAATGACGGGATGCACACCCAATCAGATTGCTAGGACTCCGGCTGACGCGGGTGCGAGTTACGATGATGTAAAGCACACAGGACGTATTTGCGCTGGGCAAAGGATCTGTAGGATACGACACAAAGCGTTTCATAGAATTGAATTTGTGAGCAATCATCGTTGATGATGAAACCCTGGGAATAAATATGAGATAGGGGAACAGCGCAGTGCTGTTGGCCAGCAGCGTCTTCTCCCACGATTGGGACATGAGATTCAAGGGACCGGCGCGCATACACGCCTGGGTTGGCAGTAGCACGCAGGCAGGACTGCACTGCACGCCCTCGCAGGTCACTGAGATTTCAGGACGTCGTGATCGGGACAGGGGCTCCGGTTGTCACAAATGATCAGGACTCAACCTGACGGCACTGGTCACAGTGTCTGACGCTGAAGCTTCTTCTCCCGGCACCACCCCTATTATCACCTGCAAGTCCGTCCGCAGCACCTCATCCATCAGCCGCTGCAAACGGGATTGTAGATCGGCAATTGTAGCTCGTTGCCGGTGACCCCGGCCGCCTCCACCGCGGACGTCAGCGAGGCCCTCCGGGAAGGAAGCCGTACAGCAGCCCAGAGCCAACAGAGCTGCCTCGCGTAGCTTCCACCAGCCGGCCTGCTAACTCCGGCGGGGAAAGGGGGGAAGTAACCTGAGTACGGCAGCCGTAGGGAACAGAACCCGTGTACAAGTATCCTGAGAATCTATTTATAATTGTTGGCCCGTCCTCAGCTTACTTGTATATGTGGGATAGGGGGGCTTCATCCGTGGCCACTACCTGGCAGCCCCTACCTTCCCATGTATTTCGGGGCACCCGTTCACGAATGTTGATTACTCCGAAATCAGTGATTTTCCCACTAGGTGGTTCAGCACCCACCGCCAGCATCCAGTGGAATCTGCTGGATCCACTCCTGGTCGACTCGCAAATCGCTATAACCAGGGTCCTCACCGTCCATCAACATCGGGGGCACATCCACCCTCAACCAGCGGAGGGAGTTTTATCCCGCTCTCCGTCAGGGTCGATCCTGTAACTTCCAGGGACATAGTGTCGTGCCTTACCGGTTGTGTCCGGACACTATATATTACATGTATGACCCCACAATCAGCTGGACAAGTTGTAATTAGAGATTTGTAATTAAATCCTTCTTTTCGCAAACACGCTTGTTGTCAGCCCAAGCACCAACCCAGGCACACCTGCCCTGCAGCCTGTGATGCTGCCGCCTCCTGGGTCCTCCGCTCCACTGCGTCCACCAGTGCACGAGCCGCTTCCAGGTTAAAGGCCTGCATTAATTTTGCCACGGATTCGAACCACAAATGGATGACCCGATCAGAGCGCTAGAGTTCTTGACGAGAAGGTAACGGCATGCCTGAAATGCGGCCTGAATGCTGTAACTGTACGACAGGTATGTGCTGGAAGCAGAGATGCCCGTCAATGAGCCGGTAGCTGGTGACATAGCATGGGGTTTAATGCATACAAACGACGTGTTACAGATCGCAACTTAGATCTCTGCATTCGCTCTCCCTTCTCATATGCTCCCTCCTCCCTCCCAAACCCCTAAAACGCTATTGGGGCCTCCTTCCTACCTGTCCCCACTCGCCAGTACTCGTACCCTGGAACACTCCGCACCTGGATCAGTGACTCAATGAGCAGCTCCCCACTGACCCTCACCGTGAAGGTGTTGTCCTCCTCGTCGGCAACATATTGTGCAGGATTTTCCAACCACTCAGTAGCCTGGCCGGCTGTCATCTGAACAAGACAGGGCCAGGGGCCGGGCAGGCGCCCACCGCGTATAACTATGTCGGAGCTCACATTACTATGCAAATGGGGCGCGGACGTGGGGGTGGTGTGGGGCCAAAGAATGGGATAGGGTCCTAGAATTCTGAATGGAACCGGATTCAAGTAACCATCATTTTGATGATACCGGGATGGAAGCCCTTGTGGCTCGCTGTGTGCGCTGGAGCTAAGTGCCAGCAAGCTGGGATACATTGAGCGCCGTGGTCTTGACGCGCACGCGAGGCGACCAAGCCGGTACAGGACATCATTTGAGCCAAATGAGGACATAGTGTTCACAGGAATACCCGGGCTGTTGCTTGCAACATGCCGATTGCCGACACTGATGACGCAACAGTCAAACGGAACCGCTTGGAAAACGTTACAGGTCCGGACACACAACTACGGTCGTTCCGTGCCGCATGATTCCAGTACTTATCCGGCGTAAAGACCACACCCGGCGTCGACGGCGTGTAGTCGCCCCAAGCTTTACATTTACCGATAGATAATCCTTCACGCTTCTGTAGATTGAGTCCCCAATAGACAAAAGATAAATGAAACGCTTCGCGTGTGATGGGATCTTCTTTACCTGCATGTACGAGACCACCAAGTACGACATCTCCGGAAGAGCCGGGCGAATGATTTTTGTGTATCTTGGCAACCCGACCAGCGCCATGAGGAGCTCGAATAACTGAGACTCATTGGGAAGTGAGAGCCGGGTTGCGAGGGAATAGAGGGTTACGTGGAGCGATCATCAGCTGAAACGAGCTAGACAGTATCCATAAAGACGCTGACTCTGGTAGCCACTGTTGTTGAATCTGACGTAAGGGTTCAGGATACAGGCGCCCCATCCAGCAGTCTGCGACGCCTGAGGTCGTCATCCAAGACCCACCGACAGAGGTTGTATGAGGTTGTGCCAAGCCCGTCTAAGGCCACGTTATCTGATGGCCAAGTGTCTGGTGCCGTGATTAGCTAAGTATTGTACGGCTCCTAAACCACAACTAATCTTCAAGGCAATAGTGGAGGCGCTGTGGACCACATCCCGCCTTCCGGAATTACCAACCTGTGCCAGCAGGGATTCCAGGTCCAGTGTATTGCCTTCCGGGTCCATCTTCCCGTGCAGATCGCCCTCAGACGCCATACCCCCCTCCGATGGCTCCAGCACCAGGTGCATCTGGACATGCAGTACACGCAGAGGAAGTGGAGGGATTGGCGGGACAGGAAGGGAAAATGAAAACATACGAATGAGGAAACATATCTGCCGGCCAAGGAAACATTCGCAAGTCAGATTGGGGCGGGAAGCGGACCCAGGCAATCTAAACGTTATCCAGGTAATTGAAGGCAGGATGTCCCGTCTTGCATCACCCCAACAATTGGTGCCGTCAAGCACATCGGCCTTGGCCATAGACATTTCTAACGTACCTTCTTGCAAGTTGGATCCGCGTGGCCCTGCTGAAGACATGGTCAATAGACGGGTCGCACCAACCCCTACACCTTTCAGACATTCCTTATGTCCCATCGCCCCCTTGCTGACCCCAAGCAGCCATACCGCTATCCATGAAGTTGCATCGCACCCTGGATTCAATGCTTGTGATGTGGATCGCCTCAGATCGCCTCATCCATCCTGGTCAATGCACCATCCATCCGACTCCTTCCCTCTTACCTACCTGGTATAACCCTAGCGAACTCGTGTACATCTCCCAGCTGGCTTGCATTATATGTTGAACATGCTGCTGTAGCGGTTTGCTGAAATATGAGACGAGTTGGGTGAGGGACTTGAGACACAGCATCCGAACCGCCCAACCCGAAGTGTCCTGGGCGGCCAGCCGAGTGGCAGGGGTACGGAGTCCAGTAGGGCAAACATGCATCATATCAGTAGAAACAAAGGATCGGTAGCCGACTTAACATGACTATTGAGGGCAACGGAACCACTGAAAGGCGATATCAGGGATCGTGCTCGAACGACAACCTAATTGGGCATAAAAGAAAGGGCTCACTACCATTCCGTAGGGAAGTCCATCTTGCCAAACGCCGCCCGTGCAGCGTCTTAGCCCTCATTAGCCCTCGTGTCGCTCCCACACTCTTAAAAACTGCCTTTCCTCATGCAGCACTAAACAGACCTAATCCTGGCACGTTGCACACGGATCGGCGATTATTCATATCGCCATAGATATGGGCACCGTATGGGCAGTGCGTCGTGTTTTCGAATGTTCGCGCGTCTGAGGCACGTGACCTGATATCACTCGGCGAGTTACCAATCTAACAACGCTTTTCAACCAGCAACCAGCTCAGGCTCGCGCCATACAGTATCATCCCCGTACACGTTCCGCTCCCATTCCTTCCTCGCCCTTCTGTCTGACTGTTCGTGCTTTGTTTCTGTATCTGCAGTTGCGAATAGCGAATATCCTGGACGTCCGTGTAGCGGCTGATGGCGCCCTTCGCTCAGTGCACCACAACCTGGCACTGCTCGCGCCATCCGCACCTGACCTCCCCGTTTCCACAGTTTTGTGACCCTTCCCCGCACTGCCCGACCTGAATACTCATCGGCTGCGTAACCACCCCGCACAACAGCGGTAACCAGGGGTCCACTAGCGGCACCAAAAGATCCCGGACCTGAGCATTCAAGGGCCCACGGAAAAAGGGTTGAGTTCAGAGCAAATGCGCACACGAAGGATACAAGTGGATTCTGAGCTGGGACGCACGCAGAGCTAACTAAACGCATGTGGCCAGGTGGGAAAAGAGAGCAGGACATCACATATTTGGTCACGCTCATCCTTTTCTATTTTCAACGCTCACTTCACCTGGCGCTGGTATACGGCCCCCATGACCGCCAATGATTTGATTATATCATAGAAGATGGACAATGCCGACGCCCGCAGATCCTCAGGGGTGGCCGGGCTGCTGTCGGCTGCCACGTGCAACAGCTCAGGGAGCAGGGAGCGAGCCAACTGGTAAGGGCGTGGTAAGGAAAGGGATTCTGAATGGAATGTGGAATTAGGGGAAAAGACAACGACAGAGCATAATGCCGGAAGGTGCATTGCGACTGCGGATCATACGGTTCCATGTGGCTGAGTTCAGAGAGTCCTGAAGCTCTGCACCGCCAATGGTAAAGCCAGGGTTACCATTAACCCAAACCCGTCAGCACCATCAAGGAAGAACCTAAACATTCCCCCCTCTACAGTTCCCTAAGCACTACTGCCCGCTCCCGTGGAAACTCCACCACGCACTCGCCTGGGGCAGGTAATGCTCGTCAATATCATCACTGAGGAGGGACAGACAGCAAATGGCGCCGTGCACCAGAGGTGTCAGGCTGACACGGTGGGAATGGATGGCACCGACTAGGTTTTCCACCAGCCCCGGCCAGCCGTCGGGGTCGGCCTTAGATATGGCCGCAATGCACATGGCCACAGCCGTGCGGACCTTAGAGTTTGCATCAGACAACCCGTTGGGTAGGATCGCCTGAATGTTGGTCCGCTCCCCGCGAGGCAGCTCGGGGTCTTCAAACTTGAGAGCTTCAGCCGACCAATGCTTCTTGATCACCTGCTTCAATATTACTGCTGCAAGTTGCCGGACTCCCACGTCATTATTTGTCAGTGCGCCTTCGGTGGCGATGGAGGCGAGCGTAGAAGAAAAGCCAGGATGGCATACACCGCCTTCCAATTGCCGTTCTGCTGCCTTCCGTTCTTCCCCATCAACGGCGTAAAGGCAGCTCCGCAAGCAACGCACCATGCTCGCAATAGCTTCGCTTCCATTAGCACTTGCCATCCTGCCTTATTATATCTCGTAAATGCCACTTATATAGGAGTCATTTTTCCAGGATCTATATATCATGTCAGGATTAGGGGTTGCATCGATAAGTCTTTAGCTCAAATCATAAAGGACCACTTGGCGGCAAAACTTGCCATCGGAATACGTACCAAAAACTGAAAACGCAAATGGAAAGGCAGAATGAAAAAGAAACCCAGACAAAACAAGTCAATAATCAGGCTATCAATAACTCCATATTAAAGAGCTGAGTCAATGTGCAATGAACTATTACAGAGGAACGGCGTTTGGAAGCGCAATCAAAAAATTAAACATGCCGTTAAAATATGTCAAACCTCCTAGTATCGCATGCCGGTGTGACTCGTGCTTCTCACAGTGCTATCGTTTCCTCGCATTCGGACGTAACGAGTCGCCGTACAGTAACCAGACAATGCGTTGGAACCTGGCGCCCTGATGCGGTTAAAGAGAGAGAGAGAGAGAGAGAGAGAGAGAGAGAGAGAGAGAGAGAGAGAGAGAGAGAGAGAGAGAGAGAGAGAGAGAGAGAGAGAGGGAGGGAGGGAGGGGGGAGGGAGGATGCGACAACAGGCTTGACACTAAGGACCCGGAAGCCAGGCAAGCGCTCACATGCACTAAAGAAAATCACCATTGGGCAAGCAGCGAATGGCAGCAAGAGGGGTGGCGCCCTGACTATGGAGTGTAACCGTCAGGTTAACAGTGGCGAACGACTGCGAACGACTGCAAGCGGTTGTCTACAACTAAGATGATCCCCGATGTAACGCTGACGTGAACAGGAGGTTTCGCTGGACCGTAGCTGCCTGCATCAGCATGTCAGGTTGTGAGATCTCCCGACCTTGGGGTCCATCCGGTACAATCCTGTACGATATACTCTTGACAAGAGCAATAACTTGGAGTTGCCCAGTCCCTTGGTGACACGACCCTCCGCAACCCACATTGCCAAATTGTGCCACGCCTTGCTTTTCACACTCTTCCACGTTTTCATCGCAGTGTTTGGACCGTTTTGAACAAAAGTTTATGGCGCCAGGGACGGCACATTCCCTGGCACATCCACTACCTGCACGGCACTTAAGAGGATCATGACGGCTATGTTCTCGTGCCATGCTGTGTAGCTGATGGACCCCGATGATGTGGACTGCTCAAGACAAGCAATGGATACCGAAGACTTTCGAGAAGCCGGTGCAAACCATTAACAGACCAGTCAGGACATGCGCATATTCCTCGGTCTGTGCTGGAGGGACGTTCCATATTAATACTGCGTTCGGCTCCTCTGGGTACGGATTATGAAGCCGGTAACAGCCACATCTCAGTAAAGTAAAAGTGGGAAAGTGGGAATCGGTCGGATCTCACCACACCACACCACACCACATCACGTTGCATGGAGCATTCCTACCGAGGAGGTCAGCCGTTCTGGCTATACGGCGAGCACCCCGATCATCACCTTCGACACAAAGTTCCTAAAGAGACCTGCCTTCGTACGTCGTTCATGGTCATCCAGGTTCGTGGTCCTTTTTAACGACGACTTTTCAAACCCAAACCCAACTTTTCAAACTCCCTGAGCAAACTACCATGCCCCCGATGCGCTACTGACGCCCACGGCCCCCCTAGTCTTGCCTTCCGGCGAGGTAGGCGGAGCAGGGGACAAGGGATCAGGATGATGTGTGCATAAGGGCGACATCACCCACAAAACACAGTTATTTGCAGGACCAGACATCTACATCATGACGCAAACAGACTTTTCAACTGCACGAACCGATACAGCCACGCACACCAATAACAGCCCCTTTTCGTATCGCGCACCTAGACTTACAGGCGCCATCCTGCTATGGCGCACACGCGCTGCTTATGACAAAGACCTGCTGGATTCTTCATAGCAGCAACCCGACGTACAATATTCGTACACGATTCCTAGAGCCCATTGCAACGAACGACAACCACCTTGCAATGAAAACAAAGCGACTCATTTACGAACACCAAATTAAAAAAACCATGTTGAGTCACATGTCAGTATAGTATTAATAGTCCGGCAATGGTTCCTCGAAGCGTGTCAAGTCAAAACTTATGGTCTTGCTGCAACCCAAATCAAGGTCCCGGCATACACCCACCAGCGCGTCCGCCTTCTCGTAAAAAATGTCCTGTTGGGAAGTCAGTGAAGCAACGACGTTCACGATGTAAAGCGTAACAATACGCATGTCAGACCCTACAGGACCCTACAGCTGGTAAACACAGGTAGCCAACAGGTAAACGAGCGAGAGATCAGTAACACCTTTACAAATTGGAGAAGCTGCGTCAAGGTTTGCCCGCGCCTGGCTGGAAGATACAAGAGATGCGCTTGTCAGAGTTGAAGGCACAGCGGCACCTGCACGCAATGGATATCAGACCATACGACAACCACGATTAACAGCCACGATGGGGACTCACATCGCGTGATCGCTTTCACACACCCTACCCTACCTTGAGGCTGATAACGATCGATTGGAAGCCTTGCGGTGAGTCACCTTCTTCCACGTGACTATCCACCAGTGCGTCCTGGGTCCCAGCAGCTGCCGCGCCACGTGCCCGTGTGCGGCGCCGGATGTAGTGCGCCACACGGGCCACGTTGGTGGCATCCAGCGCCGCGTCCACCTCATCTAGCACGAAGAACGGTGATGGCCGAAAGCTATGAATAGCGAACAGCAGCGCCAGCGCGGCAACCGTCTTCTCGCCGCCTGTGGGTAACGCGCCGTCCCATGAGATGTTCTTGGGCATCACGCTAAGTTTGGGCGCCCGTCAACGGCGGGTTTATATTCCGAGTACCTGCCTCTGACCCACATAGCGACGCGACAGTGGCTGCTTTCAAACACCAGACACGGGCCTGGGAATGAATGAGACCTGGAGAAGAATGTAGGTTCGGTCGGGCGCATGGTCGCGTCGGTGCCAACTTCATGCCTTCCTCGATGTGACGTGCTTTGCAAGCCCGTGTCTCACAGTGAGGAAGGCCAACCGAGAATGCATCAGTGGGTTGCTGAAATGTATATGTACGAAGGCGATGGGAAAGTATTTCCCACAAAATTCCGAAACACGAGGACCACAAGATTTCAGCGCCACTGGTTCTCCCCGCGTGCTAAGCGTTTAGCAAACACCACGCTTCGACCGCCCAACACTGCTCCCCTCGCCTTTGGGTTTCTACCCCAGCTCCCATGGTGAATCCTCCCTCCCTTGCCCGCCTGCCTCAGCGCTGGGTTGCTCACCGCTGAGCTGCTCCATATCACGAAAGCGCTTGGCTGGAGGAATGGCTGTGTACTTGATTCCCCCGGCGTACGGTTCCTCCTCATTCTCCAGGTGCAGGTACGCCTGGCCACCAAGCGGGTGGGTGGTGCTGCGGGTGAGGTCCTTATAGATGGCGCTGATCTGCGTGGACCAAAAAGGTGACGCGGAGAATGTTCAATCAAAGGTTCAAGGTTCAATTAGGTTCAATGAAATGAAGAGGAAGACCAGAGCTTGAAATGCCTGAGTAATATAGGACACAACATCACGGTTGCTTCGTGTGCCTCCGATGTTCCCTGTACTTCCGGGCCCACCAGCCACGTTACAATTGAAAAAAAGAGCGCTCATCACCACCCATGGCGCGTTTGCCGCGGTGCCCTCTGTACCCACTTGCACCGCAGGTTGCAGCACCAGGCCGTCGCGACTTCCCACGAGACCATACCACGCAGTCTGTTTTGTCGTATCACCTATGCCACATATCCGATGGCGGTGCTCGCAGTTCGTGGTTCTTATTATAGCAAGACAGCCCTAAGTGAAAAGCTCTTGTCGCTTTTGCCCCTAATCAAAGGCTACGTCCGTCGACAGTCCCATCGAAAGAAGCGATAAACCAAGGCGCGCATACCTGCTCGGCGATGTGTTGAAAGGCGGTGGTGAACAGGTCGTGGCGCTGGGTGCGCACCCGGTTGAACTCCTCTGCTGCAGCGGTGGCCTCTGCCTGAGCCACGTGGAGGCCTGCCAGCTGCGAAAAAGGGAAAGGAACATGGACGTAGAAAATAGGCGAAGTGGGAGGGATATTCAGGAAGATGCATGACGATTAGCCCCTACCCGAACGGCAAACGAGCTCAGAAATCACACATGGTGTGATGTCATGGCACAGGTCGCAATGTCGCATCCTCGACATATTCACAGGGGCACAACTAGCCATCGCCGTCGTCTCCTATCACCACAAGCACCCAAAGGAAACCCCATTCCGCCAAACCTTCACCTGCCCTGCAACCTCAGGGGACCCCGGGCTTTTCCCTAAAAGGTTATTGCTCAACGCATACCTGCTCCTTCTCGCGCTCTTTGACAGCCCCGTATTGATCCGCAGCGCGCATGTTGGGCGCAGCTTTGTCCAGCTCGCTCTGCAGCGCTGTAATTCGTTCTCGTATTTCCCCCTCCACACGATCACGTTCACGGGCAGTCTCGGCGGCCAGCTGCTGCCTGTTGCGGAAATAAACCACATGGTCCGCCCTGGTGAAATGTCCGTCGTGTCACCGGGAAACTGTACTGGTTTCTTTTTTGATTAAACCCGGAGAATAAGGTTGAGGCTGTCTGCCAGATTTTGGGTCACAGATAGTCACTAAGATTCGCAAATTCGCAGCCGGTGATATGCCCGGTCTCAGTGTTGTCGGGTGAACGGATGAGGTGGGGTCCTGCATTGACAGGTCCTGCATCAGGGACTGCAGGGAAACGGATCTTGGGACTTTAATGGGAAGTTCGCTTCCTTGGAGGTAAGGTCCGCCTCTTCGCAGATACTACATTGGGGTAGACACACCTCGTGTCCCTTCACCCATGTTAAATTAAAAACCGCGAGGCGCTGTACCGCCCTACACTCAAGATATGCTCACAACCCGTCTTGCACACTAACGTACTTGCTTAGGCGTGAAGTGTCCAGCCGCTGCAGCAGCTCCGCCATGATCAATGAATGCGCCCGCATTGCAGGACTGCCCTCACCGCCGCCGGCCATTCCGCCTGCAGCGGCGCCCTCCCCATCATTGCTGCCAATGCCAGCTACCAACATATCTAAGTCAATGTACCCGCCTCTTCTACCACCCGCTTCGCCCTCCTGCTCCTCCATAGCCTCGTCCACATCTTCCTCGGTCATACGCCTCTGGGGTAACTTGACCTTTGGGATAGTGCATTGGTCATATCGGTAGAGGTGGAGCTCGTGATAGGAGAGAAGGTGATCACGGCGATTAAGGCTGTAGTCTTGGGTAATGCAGGCCCCTGTTACATGATGCAATACTTTGTGATCTTGTACGGACCTTACAGCTTCAGTCTTCTGTGAAAAGCACCCCAGACTTGTCCTGAGCCGACCCTCAGTGTCCGCCAACTCCTTCCCCAACACAAGACGTTTATACCGCCCGCAGACCACACACCCACCAACCTGGTCTAGGCGAGCAGAATTGACGATGTCCAGCATGCGGGTCGCGCGGTCTTCCACTGCCATACCTGCCCGCCCAGCGGCCCGCTGCAGATCCGTAATCCGCTTGCTTAAGCCGGAGGCGGCGCCCTGAAGCTCCCGAATGCGCTCCTCCTCTTCAGTTACCTGACATGTAGCAGAGGTTACAGCAGCAGAGGTCATCACCACACTAATAATAGGTCGCAGCAGGGATCGCCATAGGAACACCATAGGCAGGACTATAGGAGCCGCAAGGATGCAAGACATGAGTTTCCGTCCACCCAGTGACATACAGGCCACGGCTAACACCCTGCGTTACACCCTGCCACGGCTCTCCCACCTTCGTCCGCAGCTCATCGACTTTGTCTGTCAGGGCCTTAACCTCCCCATCCACTGCCGCAGCGGCCGCCTGCGCTGCTCCTACTTCCTTTTCCAAAACTGTCTGCCGCGCCCTGTTCTCAGCCAGCTCATCAGCGACGTCCTTGGCGGTGGCACGCTGTTTGTCCAGCAGAGATCGCTCGTATTCGAGCTGCGACTGCGTATGCGTGTGCTGCAGGGGCCGGGTTGCCGAACGATATCTGAAGCAACGCCATGGTGTGGATAACGACGGGAGTGCAAGCAAGCGAAATTCTTTGCAGAAAGTCGCGGCTTGAGAGGACTTAGCGGCAAGCCAGGCTGATTTACAAGGATGTAGAATATAGTGCCATTCGTACCGAACGTCGGTCGGGCATTCACTGCTCGGCCAAACTATCTCACGAACTTGTTGCTCAGGACAAAAGGCCGTCGCGTGTCCCGCGCTCCTCGCCATTTTGATCCGCAACTTAGGATCTCGTAGCATCTTGTAGCATGTAGATATGGCATATATCAATGCCGGGATAACCACTTAACCCCCATATTGCACATAGCCTCTATGCTGCAGGTTTTGCCGATCCGTACGTGCTCGCACCTTCTGCATCAGATCTCGCCGGCGCTCCTGTACGGTGGACTCGAAGCTGGCGTGTCGCTCCTCCCATTCGCGGATAGAGGATACGCCGGCGCGTATAGAAAAATCCGCCATGATGCGATCCGTGGCAGCGTTGATGTTGTCGGTCAGACGCTGCACGTACGCGAGCAGAAGGGTTACCGTTTCAGAGGCTCGAAAGCTAGCTAGTCCCAGTTACACAATTGGCGGTAGAAGGCCAGGCAACGCTTGCGAACAGCGCTGGTTAGCATCGCAGGGCTAAGAATGAACCGCTTCTTCGGTCTTGGTGTGTAATGGACGGCGCCCTGTCAAGGATACGTGCACCAACTCTCACCCCACCTGGATCTTCTTTGCCCTGGAATCCATGCGCGCCTCCAGCTCTTGGACCTGCGGGCCCTTGCGCGACGCCTCCACCTCCGCCCGCTCCGCCTGGGTTATCAGCCCCAAAGCGCGGCCACCCGATTCCTGGAGGGCACGACGCGCAAGGACAGGAAAGCAACACTTAAACGCATAACGGCGATGCGCAACACCGTCAAGCAAGGGCATTCCAAGATAAGCTTTTAAAAGCAGACAGATGCTTGGCGTACCCTTCTACGTTGAAAAGCAGATGGTTGTGCAAATCCTTAGAGCAAAGAGCACAGAGTTCCGTATCACCGAAACAAGCACCCATAGACATTAGCGCACCAAAGCAAACCATCAAAAGCCATCACGTCCCATTCGCTTGCAGAAAGCAGACCTTTGCATACTGGCTCACGCACCTTTGCTTCCGCCTCCGCATACTTAATCTTGCTGTTGAGTCCCGCAATATCTGATGCCAGCGTCTGCTCTGTCTCCATCAATGCGCGCGGCGTGGGCAGACCCTCCAGGCCCGCCAGCACTTCCTCTAGTTGTGCCCGAAGCCGGCTCACCTCGCCCTCATCCCAGCGGGCCCCTCGGGCCTCTGGCGGTGCGCTCCCGCCTGCAGTCGTCCGTCAGGAGGCAGGGGTCTGTGTGACATCACACTCACCGCTGTAACGGGATTAGGAAAAAGATGGAGGTAAAAGTATTGGTGTAGAAAACCGTTGTTACGGCTCTTGATCCCGTGCGACAAATGGACACGCATATCAAAGACGATGGCACCGGCACATGCCGAGCTGGTTGATCTGACCGCAGCCGGTGTCGGTCAAGGCAGCCTTCACAAGGACAAGCGTTACCGCGCCCAGAGCTCCTGACTGAACGAGCGTAGGCCCTCACGGTAAGGTAGACGCTGGCAGTTGCTTCCCCTCCCACCGAGCAGCCAGAACCCACCGGTCATGGTACCCCTCTTGGAAATCAGCGTCCCCTGCACTGTTACGACCTTCAGACGCTGCCCGCTGAATGCCAGTTTCCGCGACTGGTCCTCATCCTCGCATATAATCGTATCTCTGCATTGGGAGAGCTGCGATGAGTGAGAAATCTCGTTCCTGAACTCGAGCATCGGTGCGATGTTCCAGGGGGCAGAAAGCGACTACCTTGAAGGCACTGCGAATTTGTATGATACCTGGAAACGCAGATCGACATGCTACTGGCTGTGCCGTTCGTGCGGCGACCTATTTCCTCGGCAGAGACACCTTGCAGCCGCCTGCCCGATCCCGCTCATCCCTGCCCAGTCCGTCTGCTTTCAATGTTTCGTTATTACCCCGTTCACGCACCCAAGCGCAAACTGGAAGGCCCTCTCTAAACGGCGGTCTGAGATGTCCAGCAGGTCAATCGCAAGCTTTGCACCTGGACCAAGTTGTCGCAGCCGTTCGTTGATGGGCTTAACCTGCGGGCATGCCAGGTGGCCGGGTGGAACAGACGGAAGAAACAATTAGGACGAATGATCGTGGGTTGCAACGAGGCCCTCCCGAGCCGCCAAAAAGCAGCCGAGAACCATCTCAGCGGCGAACGCCCTTGCATAAATTCGATTGCCTGCTAGCTTACCTTGAGGAAGTCCAGCGGCAAAAAATTCATTATGGGTTTCTTCTCGTCGCGCAGAACCTGCGCAGAGGAGAGGCGGTCGCAGCACCAGATTTGGGGTTTACGAGTTCCCGACGGCTTTACTTGAACGACCAAGCTCGTATTGTCACGATGGCCGTTGAGCCCAGTGTTAAATGCTGATCCCCCAAGTATGCGTACATCCAGGTGACAGGTGACAGTCCCATAACAAGCCCCTTTCGAACAATTTTCCCATGCACCCAACATCCATGAACATCAGGCGTTTCCGCAACGGTAATCGTAATCTGTCTATCACCTGCCTGCGTTGCCGTCTCCACCTCCACCACTGCCACCTTCACCTCCCATCGCAACCTCCGCCATCGGCCCCCTTCGCCGCCACCGCCACCCCCACCAACAGGCGACCGCCACCGCCACCTCCTCCACCCTTACTTCTGCCATCATACCTGCCGCCATCCCAGCCACTGCCATCCCGATCGCCACCTCCATCCCCACCCACACCGCCGCCACCACCTCCATTGGTGCCATTCCCGCCACCGCCAACACAGCCACCACCATCAGGCCACCGCCACTCACACCATCAAGACCACCTCTGCCACTATCCTGGTCTCGCCATTCCCAGGTACTTACCTTGCTTCAACAGCCCACAATCATTGCTCCCAAAAACATAACACTACACTGCCTATCACGACTCACTTAGGCCTCGATTGCAGCCAGCTCCATTACACTATCCTAAGCGCCTCCGCCCTGACCACATTGCCCCCATCGCTTCCGGGGACCCGCACCTGAATGCATTGCAAAGCGGTCGCCTCGTTGTTGACCACCACACTATCCAGATCACGCTGCATCGCCACAGACAACGCGAGCTGGTAGCGGTTCTGGATCGGCTTCGCCAGAGTGACCAGCCTGCCAAAAACCGTGCCTACATGCACACATATTTCACACGGCACCTTAGGCTATATTTCGTGCGGCGCATACTAGCACGGTGTGCCATATCGCCACGAAGATGCATGCCCGTGAAGAAAGGATGGGCGGAGGGAAAAGCGAAAAAGCCGAGTGGGTTAAGGAAAGGAAGGTGCAAGCAGGCACGGAGCTGCAATTGGTGGGGCAAGGTGCTCCAGGGATGCGTCGCATGCCTGTGTGTGTGGATGTTTAAAGAGGATCGCCTGGTCGATTTCATGTTCAGTGCCCCCACGTAGGACCCAAGTAAATTCAGAGGCTGTGATGAGGACAGCTACCCTGGGAGAGGGTCCGCATGGAAAGTATTAAGTTCTCCAACCTCGCGTACAGTGAGCAGTAAACATGTAAAAAGCGTATGAAACTTGTGGAGTGCAGCCGGGAGCTGCCGACAGAAGGTTCCGCGAAAATTAAACCACGACGGCCACATATCTGGATGGCGGCCATGTATGTGCACCTGGAAAGCGCTGTTTAAGGCGTTCAGCCATCTCTGAGATCTCTCGCTCGCGGCGGCTCTGTGTGCGTTCCAGCCTGACGTTTTCCAGGGCGCGTTCCAGCCGCTCCTGCTCCAACACGAGCCGCTGCCGTGTGGCGCTGCAGCGGGGAACATCCACCAGGCAGCCCGAGGCGGACAAAGAGGCCAATGGAAGACGTGTATGGTCAGTGGCCGGTGCGTGTAGGCACTCAGGAGAGCACTCATTAGACAGCCAGAGAGACCTGCATCCATGGCGCATCTTGCACGAGAATCCTTGACACGCAAGCAGTGCAGTTGGATCCTAAGGACGGCGCTCCGAAAGCGAGACCCCAGGAAACGCATCGCGCTGGCACGAGTGGATTTGCACGAGAAGTGATATCCTGATCCACCGCCCAAATGCTGACCCACATTGCAAACTAATGCGATGAGATGTGAAGAGCCGGGTCTTGAGAGCTGCAATCCTGTCATCTGCTTTATGCCACGTGCAGGCATCCGCCATATCGCTGCATTCCACTTGCCGAAACATGCCGAAACATAATCAATCAGCCGTCGCTTACTTGCTAGAGGTGCGCTCATCTAGTATACGCTTCCTCATGCCTTGCTTTTCAGCCAGCAACCGCCTGCACGTGGCAAAAGGTTAGGACCTGGATAAGTCAGGACATCGACGATAGAGACGTCGCCTTAAGAGTCCCGCATCACACCCTCAACTGGTGCTTCGATGCCACATTTACATCCACACCCATCGTCACACCTAGGATGAGTTAGTAACCTGGAGATCCTTTTACTCGCCTTGACTCCTCCATGTCTGTTTGGCTTGCCGCGCTCCGGACCTTAATCTCCTCGGCCTGCGCACGCAGCTGCGCGGCACGGTTCTGGAGCTGATCGATTTGTGTCTGCAGCTGAGCCAGCTGTTCGCGGTCTGCCTGAGGTCCGCGATGACGGCGGCGCCCCCAAGAATGGAAACGAAATGTTGACACGAGATAAGGAAAACACAGGTAAGCAAAACGGGGACTTTCCAAATATCATCCTATAATTCCATCAACTTATTTTCCACTCAGCATCAAGCCAGGCGTTGGGCATTGAAATGGCGATACTCGAGCTCCCGCCCTAAGGCCAACATGCAATCCTCACCTCCTGCTCCGCTTGCAGTGTCTTGCGCTGGCTGGCCTCCTTCGTTGTTTGTGTCCCCACTTGATTCTGTACCCCGAAGTAGTCGGAAGCAGACGATGCAGCGGGATAACAATTAAGTGAGACAAAGATCCATACATGCCTCCACCATACACGCATGTAGGGGCATGCACGTGGTTGTCACCAGTCACCGGCAATCGCTCCTATGCTTGCGATGACATGCTCCATGAGAGCCTAGCATGCCAATTGCGGGTCCGGGGTCGGAGCTTCCGGGGAGAGCAACCGAGCACCGCGGGGAAATGGGATATCGTCCAGGGAAGCAGGAGGGACGGGAGGAGCAGCATCAAGTGGAGGGGGAGCAAGTGGGGGAGGAGGGGGTCGGTAGTGGGCAGTCGTGGCACGCCCGCGACGCCCCTGTGAGGTCACTGTGCTTAACGCCAATCATGCCCGACCGTCTCTCAGCTGACCGCCTCATCCCCCGTGCCCCACACCTTGAGCCGTACGTACTCCTCTTGCATGCCCCGGCGATCCAAAACGTTCTGGTTGTGGGAGGCGTAGTGCGCCTCTACCTCCTGCTGGAGTTCTTCCTCGCCTGCAGGGGCAAAACAGAGCCACCACCGATCAGGCGTTTCTATGCGACAACAACAGCATAGACGACAGCGCAAAGAAACAAAGCCGGGGACACTTGTCGGGCCTCCTGTGATCCATCGGGACGCAATCATAGTTGGCACAAAATCAACTGAAAACATGACCTGTCTATTGTGGAGCATTCAGGATATAGGATATAGGATTTTAGTTTTTTCCTGTTAAAGGAAGACACCGCAGGACAATACCAATTTGTGTTCATTTGCGAGACTTCCCCGCTGTCCAGGGAGAGTGCCGGCATCAGCCCCAATGGCTCACATTCATATCCAACTAGGGGCGGGGCGTATCAGTAGGGGTAACGGCATTGCCGCGCCGCTTGTCTATCGCTTCAGCCGGAGGCACCTAACATGATGCTTTCCTACCAGGCCTGGGTCGCATAATTACAGTACAGCTCCTTTTAACATTACCTTGCTCGACTTGCTTAAGGTCTGCCTCCAGCTTCAAGATCTTGCGCTCCTGGCCCGTCACCTGCTGCTCCTTCTCTGCCACCGCCTTCTGGCCGGTTCGAATATTGCGTGCCAGCCGCCCCAACTCTTCCTTGGCCTTAAGAAGCGCCGGGCTCTGGTGGAAGCAGAAACACCAGCTAGCGCATGCTTATCACTCAGAAAAAAGGGCAAAGTGGAAGACGTTGGCACGAGTCCGCCTTGCCTCGGACCGACAAGCAGGCAGCTTAACTTCCCCCCCTTGGGGTACACCTATACGTGCCGAACGGAAAGGATAGATCAAACAATCATATACACATCACGCGAACGTACCCCTACGATTTCAGCGCAAGAGTCAAAACTAGCTTCACTACGCTGTGCCGCAGCACAGACTCACCTTTTTCTCCTTGTCTTGCTGCAATTTTTTCACCTTCTTTTCAAGCAACGCAATCTCTTTTTTCAACCCAGCGGCAGATCGGCGGTGGACATCAACCTGCGCGCAAGGGCCAAGGCAGCACGTTACCAAACGCCGCCAAAATGTTCCCGTTTGAGTGTTACGGAATGCTACCTGGAACCGCTTGGTGGGTCAGCGATTCACAAATCAAGCGGATCTTTACCACTTAGGCTGAATTGGTCATTGTTGCCATGCTGAGTGAGGTTTCAGTCTCGCAACATAAGCACCCGTATCAACATACACAAAAACGCAACAGGATAGATATCCTGGGTTGATAATTACCTTGGCATCGTGACCTTCAGATTCATTCTGCAGGGGGCAGCAAGGAATGGGTCTCAGGGCAGTGTTCGAACTCGATTCGGGGAATAGCTCTGTAAAGGACACACACTCAGACACACACAAACACACCGAACCGCCCACACGCCATTGCGCCACACAAGCCGTCTGGACTTCCTTTACCGCATTATGCCTCACCCGCAGAGCTGCCAGTGCTTCTTCAGCCTGGCGCTGATCACCAATCGCTTCTGCCAGGCTGCGGCCTTCTACCGCAAGTTGCCAAACGGCCAAATCCGACTTGAGGCGGCGCTGCAAACGCAATTTCAAGTGTAAGATCGAAACTATTCGGCTACGGGCCACTCAATGCTGCGCATGCACCTGCGATGCCTGCGGGGCGGCATACTAGGAACGCCGGAAGCTATCCGACCACGCCTCGGGTGGGTGTTCGGGCACAAACGCCCGGGGTTTGGGATGTCGATCATGGTAAGTCCGTCTTTCACACTTGGCATTGTGGCAGGCTGGATTGACAGCGTTATCGCGATGCCTAGCGGCACAAGCACGCTTGCAGAACCAGCTTTTCATGCAGAAACATCTGCCCATGCACTTCATATTGTTCCTCGAATTCATCAAAGCTTAAAAAGCAGCTCAGTTTCCAACAACACTCTCAAACCCTGCCCCCACAGTCGATTCCATTTGCATTACTCACGCTATCCAACGGTTCTATATCCATTCTGCCCAGACCCCTCACCAGTTCCTCCAGCCCCTTGGCGTGCTTCTCCGCATCCTCCTTCTCTCGTTTCTTGGCCTTCAGTTCTGCCAGAATCTGCTTGCGCTTGGCAAACAACAGGCTGACCTGCAAGCGCGAGGCGGACGCAACGCTGATAGCCCTACGCGCCTCAGTGGCGAGCCACGAGCACCAGGGCCTCGCTCAACATTGTCGTCCCGTCAGCCTACCTTCTCCTCGGCCTGGGACTTCACTCTAACCAACTCATCAAAGCGAGCCCGCAAGGCCTCGCTGCCGCTAATTTGTTCGAAGAGGGTCGTAAGCCCATGGGGACTTTTCGCAGCAACTGCCTCGATGTCACCCTGCAGGAATATTTGTAATGGAGCTAAGTTAAAACGTGCCAAATCAACTCATTGGATGTGCATTTGCATATGCTTATGGAGTGCATTTGGCACACAAAGGCTTCCCATGACTGTAAGCGCCATAGGTAATGAGCGCCTAGCAAACCACAACATCAGGGCTCTTACAGATCTACTACGGTTAAGGAAATGCGTTGAAGGGTAATCACATGAAGCAGTCTGCGTTGCCTGTTTATTGTTTGGACTGAACCTTCCTTCGACTGTTTATTGCCTCCCGACCCCCAAATCTACCTCCCCCACGTGCTTCGTTGATGACCTACCTGGAACACCAGGAAGTTGCGGACCTTCACCAGGATACCCAACGAGGCCAATCTGCTGCTGTAGGCCTCCCAGGTGACCGTCCGGTCATCAATTCGATATTCGCTTTTGAAGGTTGCATCGGGATCTGAGCTGGTCGGCATAATGACCCTGGAGAAGGTGAGCTCCCGTTCCACTGACCGCCCATCGCCCTCAGGACGCTCCTACGGACAAAAGACCACAAGAGCTCTTTTGCATGCAGACCCAACAACTGCCACAACAACTGCCCTTAAAACATCAGTGCAGGTACTGTGATGGTTTTACAAAGCGAGCCCTTATCCAGCCTACCTCGAGGGCATATACAAGCTTTACAAAACCCCTCCGTGGCTGGTCGACGGCTGTCACCCCACCACTGTTATAAAGCAGTTCCTTTAACGACCCGCGTAGCTGCGTAGTCTTGACGCCGAGGACAAAACTAATGGCGTCCATTAGGTTTGACTTCCCGCTTCCGTTAGGGCCAATCACCGCGGTAAAGGACTTGAAGGGGCCTATTTTCTGGTGTCCCTTGTAGGATTTGAAGTTATCCACTTCAAGCCGCTTTATGCGGCCCTGGCTCGCACGATAGGCGTTATCTGCGGCCATCCTGCTGTTTGCAGTCAGCCCTGCGTCGCGGTTTTATAAATCTCACTGCGCCAGCTGGCCCACCGGAATTCTGAAATGTCAAGGCAATGATATCATGATGAAGAAAGTCCAAAACTCATGCCCACATCGATACCGCTGGAAGGCAAGGTGTGTTTAAAGAGCTTGATGTGTGTCGGGAAGTGAGGGGCTATCCCGTTTAACGTATTGTGGACAAGAACAAATAGCTGGTAAATGGCAATGCCTATATAGCTTGTTACAGTTAAAAGTCAGCAAGCTCTCATGAACTCGTTTGAGATGGGCGCGCAGCATGAGCTCAGCACGCGAGCAAGGACAGTACGCGTCCAGCCAACGCCATGTAGTATACGCCACTGTCTGCTTTGAGGCTTTGGTTATATTTCAACAATAACTATATCGGTATAGCGTTTTCCCCTCGCAAATTCGAATTGTGTCCCACTCGGGGTCCAAATACAGGCCTCGATTCGGTCGTGGCGTTTATAAAAATACGCTGCGTGTACTAAACCCCTTCCCCAAACCCCTTAATGCTCTACGATTAGCTTGCGCAAGATGTGCACCTTTAATAGTTGACATTCAGTCGTTGCAACAATGTGCTCGCATCGATAGGCAAAGGAGCGCAACACTAGCATCAGATCACTATATACAAACCATGATATGCCGTATCCATGCATGTTAAGAGTGCTCTCATTAACCTAAGAATCGTTGAGGCCTCGACCGACATGAGTCCAGCGAGTCAGGTGTCAACATCACGGCGGGATTTAAGCGACTCATTAACAACTGTTTGTATAGCAGGTTCAATTACTGCTATTACGCTGGCCTCTGCCTCTTATCTGTTCTACTTGCGCTATCAGCATGGGAATCGGGAGCAATCGCACGAATCAAATGTGACATTATGCGGTGACCTCAGTACTGGATATTGTAGTGGCAGGCCTGCCAGCCAGGAGGGTGACAACCCACGCGATGCAACTTCCTCGGCATTTCAACTTCATAACGACGATTCAACTGCTGATGCTAGGGATGAAGTTAGAGGTACCATTGTCTTGCAGCATAATCCAGGTCAGCAGCCCGGCGTACTCGCAGGGCGGGTAGCGGTTGGTCTTCGGGGCCTGCTGGGCAGCTTCCTTGGCTTATGGCGCGTGTGTGCAGCCCCACCAGTGGCGATGGCTGCGCAAGCTGGCCCAAATCTTGTCAAGCAACGTGGGATAGAAGTGAACACCACGGCAGCGACTCCTGGCGCCGCCGTCAACCTTCCGGAGGACGAGCTTGGGTTGGGGGAGGGTTTCGCCGTAGAAAATGTTCCGCATCATGATGGCCTAGCGCCTGGGCACCAGGGCTTACCGGCTGCACCAGATGATTTCGAGGTCGGGTGGATGGCGGAGCCACAGGAGGAAAACGTGGACGAGGACATTGACGACGATGAAGTTGTGTCGGGTGCGTGGGGACTAGGACACTGGGAAAAATAGGTTAGATAACAGGTCCCGAAGGACGGTCTGTCAGGGACAGATTCAAGTTAATTGTGATGCAGATATGCTACTCTGCTTTCGCGTGTGGAGGTCACACTTACTGAAAGTTCGTCTACGTCGGGAACTGGTGTGGTTTATTGTAGCCCGAAAGCAA
This sequence comes from Volvox africanus, assembly GCA_030268105.1. Classification (NCBI taxonomy): domain Eukaryota; kingdom Viridiplantae; phylum Chlorophyta; class Chlorophyceae; order Chlamydomonadales; family Volvocaceae; genus Volvox; species Volvox africanus. The sequence goes on from BSDZ01000078.1 coordinate 7,224,717, forward strand.
AGTGTCGAGCTCGAGATAGACAATAATTGAGCGTATCCACTTGGCATTGTCCGCTTCATTCTGTCGTGGGATTAAATGCCGCATGGGTCGCCGTCGTGTGTGATAGACGGGCGGTGTACGAACTCACGAGTGACCTTCGCCTTGGGATGTCCGGCCTCATCTGCGGATATGTGCGGTGTTCTCGGATACCGCCCCACAGGCGCAGGTCCAGTAAATTGGCGGGACCTTCTTGAGGAGGATGAGCTGGAGGTGCCGGTGAGTGCGTTCGAAGGGCACAAGCTATGCTCTCGAACGGCAACTGCGTAGGGGTTGGACAACCGGCAACTAGGATGGAAGGGGCATAAACACCGGTCAGGCTTAGGCACGCACAGATACAGTCGCGCAGTAGAATCGTCGAATTGGCTACTGTACTCTTAGGTCACATTGCACGAACACGGGAAGCATGGTCCGGCCAAAAGCTGGAGGGGGGCTGATGGGAGACCGAGGAATGAGTGTGCCAGCCTGGCCCCAAACACACAGATCGCAGTTCCTGTCTATGTGTTCTAGTCAAAAGGCATCGTTATTTTCATACCCTCCTAACCCCTAATTTTTACGCGGTACCTTTTCGCCGCCACCAGCAGCAAGGCCAACAGTAACTTTATTACGGATTCTATTCTATAAACGGATATTGCCTTATTATCTGGCTTCTAATTGCGGCTTTGGCGGCCACCTAGTTTACGTTCAAACGTTTGCACCTTTCCTACCTTGGACGGAGACTATCGCGGTCGTCCTCCACCATGCCTTACAGCAGCGTCTACAGCGGTATCATGTCTCGTTTATTCGCCTTACCCCCCTAACCTCGCCTTTGCCTCACCCACCCTGTACACCTCGACTAGGACGAGTTCAAAGATCCCATCTCCTTTAGTGTAAGTTTAGGGGAAGGAAAGGCTGGGGGATTGATATGCCTTGCGTCACGATATGTGACCCCTTGTTGGCCTTGCTGGCGTGTTGATAGGCATCAGGGGCACCAATAAAGTTGCGACCATCACTACATCAGCCAAGATAGCAGAAGTGCACAAGATCAGAATTGCTCGGGTCGTCGCTAGCCGGTCGCAACAGACAGACTTCCTGTACGGTGGCACCTTCATGTATATCACGTTCTGAACCCCTTGGGATTCCAAGCCTTTGCAATAGGCTGCTGTTTTATATTGCGTAAACGTTTGGTAAAGAAATAATTCTTTTCGCCTGAATAGCACGCCCTCGCGTCTCTCGTGCGGGCGAACACACAGCAATACGTTGTGCATCGACTTTTGGGGCTCACTTCAGGAGGCCTAAGGTCCTCATCAGCTTCAAGCCCTATAAACCGAATATTAGTTCCTTGTCTGCCGAGTATGCCCAGACCACGATAGCAGTCGTAAAGCAACATCCATTTCCGACCTTCCCCTTATTCACCCATATGGCTTTGGTCTGAATATTTTATTCCATCCGATTTCGCCTTCATTCTATGCAAGCGCAGGTTATGCTGGATCCCGTCGTGCTGTGCGCGACGGGGCAGGTGTACGAGTACACTTCCCTAAGGAACTGGTTCCAGACGGGGAACCGTCTGTGCCCCAAGACGAACATTGAGGTGTTGGACGTGCAGGTAAAGCTCATCCCATCTTTGGTTGGATATCCCTTGGGAAGCTCTTCTAGTGCTTGATTAGGGTGGGGGCGGATGGGTTTGGTCGCGAAGTTGAACACGGGCCACACGCAAATGTGGACGCCCGCCTCTTTATGCGAACGTCTGTTGCACGGAAGGATGGGTACCGGGTAAATGTGTGTGGTGGGGTTCGGGCCACGTATCGCAATTCCTTGAAATGCTGACGAGAGTGTGAAAATTCATACGCAGCACGTGGGTACGAGTCCCCCCCAGTAAGTTTCCGGGCGCCATGCACAGCACGGAGTTGCCCTCCACATGGCATGATTACACGTACCTATCTAATCATGCGGGATATGTTCGGATATTTCATGTCTCACGCGGCTTTTGTTGCACCGTCGCTGTTGGATTGCTGCTGCTTTTGCGCCTCTGGTTAGGTGGTCCGATTGCCTTGGCTCAAAGCGCGTATCCACGAGTGGCTTACGCAACATGGTCGGCCACCCCCGCCTCAACGCGATCCCACGGAATGTCTTGCACGTGAGTCCTCTTTCGCAGACGTCCAGGCTTCCTTTCATTCCCCCTCCGTAAGACTTGAGTGTGTGGTGGTCAGGATCGCCTTCAGTAGCCGTTCAGCGGTTGCAGGTGGGATGGTTTGTAGATTCCGTGTACGGTTGACAGCAGGGCTCGAAGGGGGAAGTTGTCCCGAACCAGACCATACTCATTTCATTTCCTAAATTGATGGTCTTTGCGTTTCGGGTTTCATCCCCTTCTGTCCTTTGTCCTTCTTGCCCCTGTCTGCTAGGGACCTTTCTACAGCAACTTGCCAGCTTCGCTTGCACATCTTGACCTCTGCTTCGACCCTCATATTCCTGATGCATATTATGCCGTCAGGCTTAAGCTACCAGCACTACTTGGCCTGTCCCTCTAGCCTCTACCTTGTTGACTCTCCTCAAAACCGCTATTCTACAACTCCTCACGGATGCCTTTCGAAAGTTATGGAAAGCTATCCCCGACTTCCTTCCTTTCGGAAATTCGGCCGAAGTGATTGCCTTAACCTTAGTTCATAAGTACAACGCCTCCCCGCTCCCTTTGCACGAGTCCTTCCCCCTACCCACCTAACCCGGGGCACGACCAGCACCCATCCTGATTTCCATCATGTACGAATGGTAAGAATGATAATGAGGCTAGAGATTTCTCGCCTCATTACCATTCTTCCCTATAACCTCCTCCACTCACACTTGTCGCAGTTTGCTTCCAGATTGTGGGCGTTAGGTGCGCGTTATGTACCAGCGTACGTCCTGGTTACACCCCCTCCGGGATCGGCCACTCCAACTTTCGGCCGAATGTTGTTCTAGCTCAAAACCTGTGAACCTCTCATCCTTTTACCTTGATGGCTCCCAGACCACTTAGTTCTTGGCCAATGACCTCCTCGCCCTCGCTGCCTTCATCTCGGCAAAGATTAATTCACTTTGGTCCTGTAAGTCCTGCAAGTCTGTGGGGTACCCATGGGTATATCGCCCGCCCCGTATATCTGTAACCTCTTTCATGATTGGTGCGAATACGAGTTCTTACGCCAGTTCTACTGCTCCACCACCTCGACCCCCTCCCCCAGCATGTGCTTCCCGCTTTCTAACTGTTATCGTCACGGTACTACCGCGTAAGACCAGCTGTTACAATACAGACAGAAAATGAATCAGTATTAATTAGGGTATCCGGAAGTTTCCGTGGGCCTACTTTTCATTGGTGGTTTACTCTTTTTCTCTTCTTCCTTTACTCCAAAAAGGCTCCGCATTGGCTTTTCTGTAGGTTTGATTTACTTTTCAGATATTATTACCAAAATTTACGAAATATAGAAATATCTTGGGATAAATTTTCAAGTAATTAAATAGTTTTCTTGTGGTAAAAGTAGGAAAGAAGAAAAACAAAAGTCATGTTCTCCGCTCGCAGTGAGCACCTTCCGTCGCCACTGATACCCGATGTGTTCCAATCCCTGGGTTTGCATTGCACTTACCCTCCCCAGCTTGATATTCCCCGGCAGGTTCATCCTGAGGGAGTCATTCCCGGCCTGGACATCATCTTTCCATCGCAATACCTGTTTGCCGTTGCATTGCTATGGCCTTTTCGCCGGTTTGTCTGTGCTCTAACTCCTCCTCCTTCCCTACCGCATGCACATGTACTGGACTGCTCCCACCGCCGCCTCTCCAGGTGAGTTTGCACGCGACTTCGTGCTTCGTTCGACTGGCTCGCACGTGATCGATAGTGTAGCCCGGACTGGATTTGGGAGCTGGTAGGGTCAGGAAGTGTTTTAACGAAGGAGGGGGGAGGAGCACGTGCATGGTAACACGCCAGCAGTTACCGTCCCGCAGTGGCACCGTTTCGCCGGCAGCTGCAGTACTGCTGATAGTCTACTTAACTACTTCAAATGTTTCTCTGTTTCTCCTCGGCCTTGGCGGCGTAGTTCACGATTTTAAATTTTTATAGTTCGTGATTTTCTCCTGCCCAGCTTCGCGACCTTGTACGATACCAGCTGCCGACATCCCCTCTTCTCAGTTAGTGGCCTCTTCCCCACATCTTACAGGCCTGCACTCCTCGCTGGCGGGCTGGGTGCATGCGATCCGCAACGACACGGGTGAGAAGCGCTCCACCGCACTCGCAGACCTATACGAGCTGCTGCGGCAGTGGGAGGACTCCACGGTAGAGCCGACTGAGGATGATCAGGTGATGGCGGACACGGCGGCAGGCCGACCCTGCAGTAGCGCAGCGTATGCAGCGGCCATGGAGCGTTTGCATCGTTACGTGCGCGGGGCGGTCATGGACGAGGCGGTCTGGTTGCTCAGGTGTGCTTCTTGCGTGGAGCTTCATGTGCTGAATACTTGGTGAAAGATCTGCAGGTGTAGTGTGTTCTTCGACGCTTTCAACAAGGACCCTTGCTTCTGACTTGTGGGGAGCATTTTGCGGGGTGTTTCCAGCCTCTACACACTACCATCGACCTGTGTCCAGTTTGCTTCATGCTTTACGTTTCCTACATGTTGCTCGACTCCCTCCCTGCCTATCTAGGCACGGCAACCCCTATCTGCAGGGTGTGGCAGCCTCCATCCTGGCCTATTGTGACTCTCCAGGGGAGGTGTCTTGGCTGGCAGCGGTAGCGGCTGTGCCCGCAGTGTCGCTATGTATGTCACAGAACCGATACACCAGCCAGGCTGCCACACGGCTGCTGTATAATCTGGCGCGAGGCGGTCAGGTGGCGCGGCGGGTGCTGGTGGGCGCAGGGGCAGTCACGGCGCTCATTGCGGTGCTTGCGACTGACAGGTGGGTCCAGCGGGCGAACCTGGGCCCTGGCCTGTTGGTAGGTTCGAGGAGCGGACATTTTAGGACTCTGTGTCAATAGGGAAGAGAGGCAACTATGGGGCGGCAGGGACGGCCCAACGGAGAGGGCTTTATGTGCGGAGGAGGCTGAGTAGACTGAGTACACCTAGTCACCGGCGCGCATGTTGGCTTCTCACGTATCTGCCTTCAGTTCATGTTGAGGCCTACCTCATTGAATGATTGCCCGGTGGCAAGTGCATGTGCCCGGTCCACCACTGCCCGTGTGCGATGTTCATGCCTGAACAGTTGTCTGACTTACTTATCCGTGCGATGGTGTATCCCTTCGCAGGCAAGAGTACGGCTATTGTCGCGATCGTGCTGCTGCGACGCTGGCGTTGCTGATACGCGACGAGGACGGCAAGTCTCTGTTGCTGCGGTACGGTCTTCCGCACCTTGTGGCCATGGTTCGCAGCGGCCTAGACCGCTGGGAGCAGCGAGACGCTGCCACAGTGTTGCTCAAGCTAGAACTGGGACCGGTAGGTGATTGTAGGGCTGACTGGATTGGTGCCAGGGCAGAGGCGAGCGGAGTGGGGTGACGTCTACGAATTCGATGCTGGAGAGAGGGCCCTGGTTAGGGTCTAATGGTTTAGCCTCGTGGAAACATTAAGGTTCCCAGGTTGCTGTCTTCCAGCTTTCGCCGACCTAAGTACATGAAACTTGGCCTGATGACATCTAGCCTACTCAGTGCTACCACATATTATAAGTAACGGCCAGCCCCGTTGACCCAACCCCGGGGTATCACTCATTCAGGAACGGTTGCATGCTCTGGACCTTTCTCCTGGCCGGCTGGTCAGCTACTGGTGCTGCAGTCGGGCATGGCTGGAGGGTATTGTGGATGACCCCACTGAAGGTTACATGCCGGCGGAAAAGCAGGTTCGCCGGGGTCAAAAGTTCCACATGCAGTAGTCTCGGTTTTGGGAATTACCGTTTCTGGGATGTAAGATGTAACTTCCTGAGCACGTAGAAAGGGCGCCTGTGGCACAAGCGGCCTTGTGCGCTCTCGCTTCCAACACGTGTCGATTAACGTGTTACCTCATTTCCCCGCCCCGCAGGCTCGCCAGGCAGTCCAGCAGCTTCAGGCGGGTACACTGACACATGAGGCGCTGGCAGAGCTCATAGCTGAGCAGGATGCTGATCTCGACCTGACCAATCTCGACCTCACCTCGGACGACCCTTGGGCAGACTGCGGTATGTCGAAAGCATGGGGGCGTGCTGGGCGAGTGCGGAAACGATTGTCCAGTTTCTCTACGGCACGCTGGAGATTTGCTTTCAGTCGTGCTTACGCACGTGCGTAAGTGCACACGCGCTTGTTGCCAGTAGAAACTTGAACGAGACCAGGTAGATGAACGCATGGTCCTAGTGCCTTTCGTTTGGTTGAAGCAAATGTTTTGAGGTCTTTGCGCCCGGTTATTGCGTCCAGCGCATGCGAGCGAGGAGGCGGCTATCGCATGGCGGCTGGTGGAGGTAAACGCGCAGGCGCACCTGACAGCTGCGGCCGATCGCACCCTAGCGGAGCGACAGGTGGGTTCAGGACAGCATAGCTTCGGCCATCCCTCAGATTGTAGCATTTGCACATGCGGCGTCTCCAATGTGTCTCCGATCTGCTTCGCGGCTGCACCCCGGTGTCTTACCCTCGTTGATGTTCACGTGCGCAGGCTGCGGAGGACCGCCGGCGAAGGGACTCCGTGGCGGCAGGCCTCGCGGCGGCGGTGGCCATGGCAGTAGCGCTCCGACGGGGCGCGGACGATGAAGCCGCAGCGCCGGATGAGTTGGATCTCGGAGGGGACCCTACAGACGTGGATAGTGGCGAGGAAAAGGATGAGACCGTCTGCAACGTTGACAGAGGGCTAGATGAGGACGAGCGGGAAGGGACTGGCAATGACAAAGAGGGTCGAACTGTTGCCACGAAAGAGGACAATGATCAATATAACACAGCGGGGGCGGCGGCCGTGTTAGCCTCTGATGCCGAGCGGAAGGTTGAGGTGGGCGGGGAGCTGCTTGAGGAGGGTTCCAAGCCAGGGGCAGTCCTAGCCGTGGAGGCAGCAGAAGCAGCCAACGGGGAGGCCGGACTGGGGCCTAGTGCTTTTAGCAGCGACCCCCTGATTGATTGAGGGACGTAAGGCTTGCGTTGCTGTAGTCGTTACATGAGCCGTATCCTCGGGGTAGCAAGTTTGCAGCATGCATTCGCCCCCATTTGTGTTCCCTATAGGAGAACGTTCGATGTTCAATGCATAATGCGCATTCAAAAAAAGGACCCTGCGGCAAGAGCCACCGGCGATTTTCTTATCTCTCTTCAACGTGGTAGGGAGGGGGGCCCAGTAGAAAATAATTCACATCCCATGCCCGCATAATATGCGTTATAATTTAGGTGCACATTGCCACTAGCCACGGAACAGGAGTGGGTGATGCCGCTGTGTCAGGCGCAAAACTCAAGCTTCTCTGCAGCGGGTGCGCGCTTTGGACCTGCTGTCGGACACTGGCCTTTCCAAGTAACAGGTTCTTTAAAAACAGGCACGAAGATATTTTGCCTGGTATTGCAACAAAGCAGGGATTTTATGCGATATCTTTTCAGCGGCGAACACTCGCACACAACTGCTCTCATCAAATGCATGCCGCTGCATATGCATTGTGTTCATCGCTTCTGCCTGGCTCCTGGAAGATGTGAAAGCTTGGGGGCGAACGAACGGATGTAGGGTCATTTCTACTGAATATGGCGCAGATGCGAAAACAGGGTGACCAATGCGTAAGGTGTACCTGCGCCAATACAGTGGTGTCAGTTAATCCATCCTGTAATGCATGACTGTAAACGACCTGCCAACCGCTACCAATAGTAATTGCTCCTTCAATACCGCAAGCCGCTTCAACTGGGGCCGGTGCTGTGGACCTGTGGGGCCAGTCCCGAAGGCCTTCGACCTGTTCTCAAGCCATAGGCTTGGCGTCGTGTTGGAATGTGAGCAACACTCATATACGAAAGAATGTCAGAGCAAGTAATACGGCCCACGAGGGGCCGGGCGCTTTGCTGACTTCAACACGTCGCAGATGCGTTTGGCGAAGTGAATGGGACCAGGAGCTGTCCACGGCCACGGGCTGTGCAGCATCCCGCCGATCTATGCCGAAGGCTTCCTACACAGCCAGAGAGGCCGCCAGCTATTAAGCCGACGACTGGGCGTAAAGAGGCGCCGTGTTGAGGGAAGCGAAGAGTATTGAAACTAGGCATGTGGAAGCAGCGGATGCGGGATAGCAAAAATCACACGCGTCCTAGAGCGTGCGAGTGGCAGCTAAGGACAAGAGAGAATAGAAGGCGGTCAAAAACGGCTTTTCATGTGCGGCATTAGAAGAGAAAATCTGTTGATTGTTTGCTCCCCCTTAAACAAATCCCATTGCAACTTGTGTTGATCAACGATTCACATTGCACGGGACGCTGTCCTCTTCCCTCCAAACCTCGTCTGACGTTACTACGCATGCATGTATACGGTCCAGACGCAGTAGTGACTCGAGGCGGCAAAACGCACAGATCGTCCTATCTCAGGGGCGCCCTGAATGTTTTGCGCAGAGGCGAACATTCACACCTGCCGTATAGATGACCAGGCTGCCGACTTGTCAGCGTTGTTGACATCTATCGCCACCAGCGCATCGTCGACACCTATCCTTGCGGCATGGTTTCGGCACTCATAAAACCTAGCTGTTATCCCCGCAGCACGAACGCCTTGGTCTCGCCCCTGTAGGTCACGCCGCTGCCAACCTACCGTACACCAACAAATACGTCGTGAATGTACGACAACACAATGGCCCCCTATTCCTCCATCTTTCACGCTAACATTATTCTACATTAAGAGTTGCATAAATCCCCACCACCACGCACACACCCCTCCCCCATAAACACACGTACTCACAGCTCAAGCCGCGATTTGAACACACCACATCCCGCGTCGGGACATGAAAGACCGACGAGCTCTTTGCATGGTTCGGGAGATGGGCGTCGTGGGAGCTGACAGTGAGGGTAGCTCGCTTGGTTAGAGGCCCCATTGGATCTTTCTTACCGTCTCGATGGACGCCGCAAATTTGACTCTGTTTTTCATTTCAGTAAAATTATTTAGCCAGAATCAGTTCTCACTGATCCATAAACCTAAGATATCTTTCCTACCACTTAAATCTAAGGTGCGCTCCAGGGTATCGTGTTGGATATATATAGCGGACTCGGTGGGAGAGGGTTGGCGGCAAAACGTGCATGGAGACGTTCCGGCTACTTGCACGTGTGTTGAGCGCGTTGTGCACCGTGCTCTGAGAGGAACCCCCAGGTCGATAGGTCGCCTGATCCTGCTTTGGCTTGTCTGCATCTTTAGCCATAAAGCATGATTCATCATGAGGAATGTTTAGCTAAACATATTTAGAAAAGAACGTGGAAAAGCGCATGGGACTTGATCGCCGACTTGGCAGTCGGCGCCACACGACCCGCCAAAACGATAGAGTCACCACCCGACGTGGGATTCTTGCCTTCAGAACGTCGATCGTAACTATATAAGCAAGCCTGACATGAAGCCACTCGTTATTAGATAGGATGGGCTGCACAGTTCCTCCTTCCGATTAAGCACTAAATAAGAACACATAGGCGCCAGTTGCAGCGTTTTCAATATTATTATTATTATGGTTACTCCGCCCTTGCGGGCTGGCGTGTATTATGGGGATCTCCGGGATTTTAACCGAGTGGGCACGCGTACCTCAGCGTCTTCATCTGAGGCCGCTAGAGATCACCTGTTTTTTGGTTACGCAGAGTTTCCTACTCTCTACGGCCCCTATCCATGTGCCAGCCCCTTCGGACCTACTGGCATTTAGGTGGGTGTCAAACCACCCCGCACCATCAGCCCAGCTACGGGCCTCAGATGCGCACTTCACGGGCTATGCATTTAACCCTCTCAAACGCCGGGGGCGGACTCGGACCCAACTCCGTAGAATCGGGCTATCCAAGCTGCATTCCCTCTACGCCACTTTTGCCCCGACCCAGATTCGAACTGTTGTCTTGGTGGTCGCAAGCTCGGATCCTTAGGGAATGGCCTCGAGAGGCGGAGTGTGTAGGTCGGGAGGGAAGTACCTAGGGCACCGATACTCACCATTTCATCGACGCCTCCACGAACGCCACAGCCATCACCGCCGCCACCACCAACGCCGCCAAAGCACCAACATCATCGCCGACATAGGGGGAGTGGGAAGGGAGAAAGGGAGGGCACACGGGAGGGAGGGAGGGAGGTCGGGAGGGATTATTATTATTATTATTATGGTTACTCCGCCCTTGCGGGCTGGCGTGTATTATGGGGATCTCCGGGATTTTAACCGAGTGGGCACGCGTACCTCAGCGTCTTCATCTGAGGCCGCTAGAGATCACCTGTTTTTTGGTTACGCAGAGTTTCCTACTCTCTACGGCCCCTATCCATGTGCCAGCCCCTTCGGACCTACTGGCATTTAGGTGGGTGTCAAACCACCCCGCACCATCAGCCCAGCTACGGGCCTCAGATGCGCACTTCACGGGCTATGCATTTAACCCTCTCAAACGCCGGGGGCGGACTCGGACCCAACTCCGTAGAATCGGGCTATCCAAGCTGCATTCCCTCTACGCCATTTTTGCCCCGACCCAGATTCGAACTGTTGTCTTGGTGGTCGCAAGCTCGGATCCTTAGGGAATGGCCTCGAGAGGCGGAGTGTGTAGGTCGGGAGGGAAGTAGCTAGGCCACCGAAACTCACCATTTCATCGACGCCTCCACGAACGCCACAGCCATCACCGCCGCCACCACCAACGCCGCCAAAGCACCAACATCATCGCCGACATAGGGGGAGTGGGTGTTGTACCTCTCGTTCGCGTTTGCTCATGAGTATCTGCACGTCTGGAGACTATCGACACCGATGCGCGAGCACTTGCAAGTACAGCAAGGCAAGCGAGAGCAAACAGAGACAGCGGAAGACTTCAAGACGAAGAGAGATATAACTTACGGTCTTACAGATCGGAATGATGCAATGGACGAAATCGCCGTCAGCGCCGGAAGCAAGCAATCATCACGTGGCGGTGATTAGCGAAGTTCAGGCTTTAGCTCGGGCTAAGTAGGATATCGTATAGCAATAGTAATGTAGAACATACAAGTGTTCTCCGGTATCGAATGTCTTGTCTTGCTTAGCCGTCCTCGCATCTGTTATACTCGCAGCATCGCAATGCCGTACGATTCACATCAGGAGGCCGATCCTAGATGTGACAACCCTACTGCGTCTAGGCGATGTCTACGCATAACAATGTATAAGCCTTTCCGGCATTCGCATGATGCAAGGGTCCGGATAACGATATCCGGTTGCAGGGCATGCATCGCGACAAGTGCGGCGCTCTCAACGTGTGCTTTAATGAAGTAATATTATATCAGATAATATTACTTATCGTTTTGTAGCACGAGCATAATGCGCACTTCAATGCTTCGGGCTTTCATGCATGCTAGGCGGATTTGCCATGATGCGATGTCGCGATGGATAATGACAACATGCCAAATGCATATATAAATGTACACGAATACATTTATATCATGCAGATTCATTCATATGCAATGCGTTCATCACAAAAGCACTTCGCCTCGTAGGATCGCGTCGACCTACGCGTCGGCGGGAAATGAACCGTAGCACAACAATTATCCCCCCTCCCGTATGCAGCGTCCTCGCTGCATCATACAGCATCGACTGCAGGGGTCATTGGGCTTGCGTGGCACGTTTGCGGGCTTCTTCGAGCAGGGGTTTCATGTCCTGTGAGAAGTTGCGTGCCGGTTCCCATGAGTTGTGCTCGTCGGTATACCCTGTTCACTTAACCAAGTACTCGTGTACTGTTCGCTTACGTCGGTGTCGGCCCACACGACGCGCGCGATAATCTAACACCCGCTCCACATCATAAAACTTCTGTTTACCAGCGATCCAGGTCTCGGGAACTGGTTCGATCGCTGTGGGGGCGTTAGCAGACTCAGGGACGGGTTCCGTACCACGATACGGACGAACAAGCGATACGTGAAACGTGGGGTGAATGGTCATATCAGTGGGCAATGCAAGCTCCACAGCCACATTCCCAACCATGCGCATGACAGGATACGGACCAATCCAACGGGGTAAGAGTTTTCGGGATCCGTCGGCCAAGGAACGCAAGTTCTTGGTGCTTAGCAACACGAGTTGCCCCTCCGAAAACGTCACATCCTGCTTGGATTTGTTGTAGTATTCCGTCGTTCGTTGCTGCGCCGCGTCCAAACACGACTTCGCGTCTGTGATTCGGGACATAAAAGACTTGGCAAAAAGTTTAGCAGCAGGCACGTTCACTTCCAACTCACGCCACACGGGTAGCGCGGGATGAAACCCGTAGTTAAGAAAGAACGGACTTTTGCCTGTAGAGCGGTTAACAGCATTGTTAAGCGCGAATTCTGCCGCAGTCAAATATGTATCCCAAACAAGTGGTGTGCGACCAGCATAATTGCGCAACATATCACCCAACGTGCGGTTTGTGCGTTCGGTTTGACCATCAGTCTGCGGGTGATACGCCGTGCTCAGGTTGACGCGCATGCCAACTAGTTTGCAGAGCGCTTCCCAAAACTTAGACGTGAACTGTCCACCGCGGTCCGAGATCACATTTTTGGGAATCCCGTGTAACCGAACTACATTATCGAAAAACAAACGTGCGGTTTGCTCAGCCGTGCAGGATGATGTGCATGGTGCTAGGTGAACCATCTTAGTCAGACGGTCGACCATTACGAACACCGCATCGTATCCCCCCTCAGTTTTGGGCAGCGCGACTACGAAGTCCATGGAAACACTTTCCCAAGGCGCATCCGGGACAGGCAACGGTTGCAACAACCCATGGCCCTTACCGGACAAAGCCTTATTGCGCTGGCACAGACTGCATGTCTGGACGAAGTTCGCCGCATCCTTAGCCAAACGAGGCCACCAAAAGGAACGTTGCACCAAGTCGATCAATCGCTTGCTACCAGGGTGTCCTGCTAACGGGTCCTCGTGGAACCGCGCAAGGATGTCGTAGCGTAGCGCGTCGTCGTTCGGAACGACGATTTGCGTAGCTGCACCCTCCGTCCGTAGCCAAAGGCCATTCTGCTTGCGAAGGTTTTCTACATTAGCCGGGTCCGCGAACCAGGCGTCTGCGTTGTAGGCAACCTTCAACCGCTCCGCGAGGTCCGTCGCGATCGGTACCTCCTCGCTACGCGGCCGCACGACGGGCGCTGCCAAAATTGCAGCGTGTAGCGACGGATGTCGACTGAGAGCATCGGCAATATTCAATTTACCAGAAATATACTCCCAGGTGCAGTTGAACCTAGCTAGATATTCCATCCACCTAGCTTGACGGCGGTTCAACGTCGGAACGCTTTGCAAAAACGTTAGGGGCTTATGGTCAGTCTTTAAAGTAAACGGGCGTCCCTCGAGGTAACAGCGCCATTCCTTTAAAGCATGCAGCACAGCCAGAAGCTCCTGTTCCCCGGTGGTGTAGCGAATCTCCGCACCAGAAAACTTCTTACTCGTGAAGGCGATCGGTCGCCCTTCCTGTAACAATACAGCGCCGCTTCCAAATATTGAGGCATCAGACACTACCTCAACACGAAATGGCAACGAGTAATCGGGGAATGCAAGGGTGACATCTTCGGCAACGATCCGTTTGAGCTCTTCGAATGCCCGCTGGCATTGCGACGTCCACGACTCGAGCGAAACGAAAACGCCTTTGCGAGTTAAGTTAGTAAGCGGGGCCGCAATGATGGAATATTTTTCAATGAACTTCCGGAAATAATTGGTCAAGCCAAGGAACTTACGCAGCTCCGTGAGGTTCTGAGGCGCGGGCCAATCGCGAACCACGGCGACCTTCCGCGGGTCCATCTTCACACCGGTGGCCGACACAATGTGGCCCAAATATTCCACCTGAGGCTGCGCCCAAAAGCATTTGGCGCGTTTAGCAAACAATTGCTCCCGCCTCATAACGTCGAGCACGAGCCGAAGATGCTCCAAGTGCTCCTCGCGCGTTTTAGAATATACCAAGATGTCATCCAGGTAGCAAACAACGAACCTGTCGATAAACGGCCTAAACATTCGGTCCATAACCGCCTGAAACGTCGCAGGGGCATTAGTCAAACCAAACGATAGGACCGTATACTCAAAGTGACCGAAGGGCGTCCGAAAAGCGGTTTTCGGGATATCAGAGGCAGCGATGCGAATCTGATTGTAGCCCTGTTGTAAGTCAATTGAGGAAAAATAAGCCGAGCCCTTCAGCTTATCCAACAGGTCGTCAACGCGTGGCAAAGGATAGCGATTTTTCACCGTGTTCGCATTTAACCCCCGGTAATCGATGCACATGCGCAAGGTCCCATCCTTCTTACCGACAAACAAAATCGGTGCAGAATACGGGGATGTGCTGGGGCGTATCATACCCTTCGCGCGTAAATCCGTCACCTGGCGCTTTACCTCGTCCAGCTCCAATGGACTCAACCTGTACATTGGCCGGGCCGTAGGCTGCGCTCCAGGCATGAGAGGGATTGTGTGATCAACAGGACGCATAGGTGGTAGCCCAGGGATATCTTTAAGGACGTCCTCATACTGCGACAGTAGGGCCTCAACCTCAGGATCCGCAGAAATCTGCGCGGTGGTGGCACAACAGCTCACCCGCGGCCTTAAAAGCAGTCCGTGGGCACCCTTCCGTAACAAACGGACGGCCTCCTTACGCCCGACTAGCTCTGGTTCGATTCGCGCGGCCATTGCGGTCACAGCGAAATTAACCATAGGCACCGCCTCAGTTTCGCCCTCCTTTGGTGTGACATGTTCGAACGACAGGAAAGGTACCTTAATCGACAGAGTACCCTTGCACATATGCAGGGTTGCGGTCTCCATGTCGATGCGCGCGCGGTACTGTCGTAATGTCGACGACCCCATTATGTACGGTGCAGTCTCTGCTAAGCCCTGCAGCACGTACGGCCGGGTCACAACACGCAAAGGGCCTAACGATAGGCTAAGGGTAATCCTGCCCACGATGGGATGCTTACCCCCGTCAGCAAGGGTAACCTGTGGACAATCAGACGACTCTGGGGACAACCCCAGCGCATTCACCTCTGCGACAGAGATGAAGTCGTCGCTGGCACCGGTGTCAACAAGTGCCTTCAGAGTACGGCCATTCAAACCGATCTGAACCACAGGGACACGGTTATCTACGAGCGACTGCCCAGCAGACAACGTCAGTGCACTTAAGGCGGGTCCGTAACCAACGGCACCCCCATCAGGAGCGTCGTACCAAACGTCAACCGAGTAGGATAGGTGTGGCCACGGAGCCAACGTACCCTCCCGATCCACACCATTAAACAAAACGGCGCCCGGCTCGAACCGGTGGACATGCCGCATACCCCTTAACGATGCCTCTGCCTTGCGCCGACAGAAAGCGGGGAGTAAAACACATGCGGCAGTGTCTGGATATTGACGCCTACACCTCCTGTACATGGCCAACTGTTCCGACATCTCACGCAGAGACGAGGGGATGAACAAAACCACGTGGTTGGACAGATCGATAGACGACAGGGGACGGCGAGGTGTAAACACATTACACAACGGATCGAAGCAGAGAAGTCCCGTGCGTCCGTCAAGCGTGATGCGTCGCGCAATGACTTGCTCGATGTGTCCAAGTACACAAGGCAACAATGCCTTAACGGCTGGCCGTAAGGATGACCACCGACCACGCGTTAGTTCAGAAATCCCGGGTGGTGCCCCCTCCACAGGAACCCGGGCAAGCCCCTATTTCGGCTGAGGTACAAACGGCGGCATTAGAGGGCAATCCTTCGTAGAATGGCTCTCCGCACACCGTAGACAAACGTTGGCCAATTTTCGACGCTCGAATTCGGAACGATTGCAATTCCATTTTGGCATAAATGTGTCGTCCGTACGAGTACGCTTTGCGTTGGGGTCGGAACGCTGTGCGGCTGCCGACGACGGCGCACCACCACGCTTCCTGTTCCTAGCTGGGTCCGAGCTCGGACCTGCTCCTCCTGTACCACGGACACCCGAGCTAGCGCCCCCGCGCGCCTTGCGCTGCCCGTTGCCGCGTCGCGTCGCGGCAGTAGGCGTGGGGCGGGTCGCGCCGAGGTCCTGGTCGAGAGCTACAGCTTCCCCAAGCGGATCCTGCACTTGCACGGCATTTGCACGAGGGGCAGACTTGACTTCTTCCTCGCCGGCAAGAAGTCGTATCTCCGCGCCCTTAGCAAAAGCGACCAACGCGTCATACGACTTGATCTGCGCTCCAACCAAGTCAGTGGCGCACCATTTAGCCAAAAGTTTCGTTAGGCCTCGCCTAAACCAAAAGACACGCTCAGATTCGGTGAGGTCAGCAATGGGAGTCACAAGTGCTTCGAAGCGTGACTGGTACGCAGGTACATTTTCATCCCGACGCATGTGGTAGCTACCCGCTGCCAAAACGTTACGAGCTTCCACATCGCGTGCTTGAACCTCAGTAGCGAATCGTGCGAGCAAAGCGGCGACTAACTCGTCAAAAGTATAGCTGCCCCGGGCGTTGGTCCAATTGCGATACCAGTCCTTCGCTGCGCCCTCGAGGGTGTTACCAACGAAGAGACACCTGATACCGTCATTGTCGCCACCATGAACAGCTTGGAGGTACTTTTAGCGTCACGCACGTACGCACGAGTTGCATCGGCTATGCTATGCCCTGGTGTCTTGTCGGTCAGCGAAATATTGAGCCTAGGAACGGGAATCGACAATCTCATCACCTCAGGGATGTCATCATGCCCTCGAGCTTGAGGTAATGGCAGAACCCTTGGTCCAGCAGTGTTGTCCATATTCGTGTTCACTGCTGAATGCGGCACAATTAAGTGAGCAGGGGTCTGAAGGAAAAGGGGCTCTTGAGTGGCTCGCGCGCCAACAGTCTCAAGACCTCTATCCGGCGCTCTAGCAGCTACAACGAAATCGGGTTGGCTAGCTAGGCTAGTGTGCGGCGTATCGTCGTGTTCCGCGGACATGGAGCACGAAACGATACCCTAGTTTTGCGTAATAGAAGCCGACTTCTATCGCAAAGGCAAGAGTACAAAGCGACTCGGTGAGCCTACCGACAGTACTCTTGAGAAGATTCAGCAAACTCAGCAAGTAATTGCCCAGCTGAGTCCTGATCTCCGTAGTTTGAGCAATGAGAGTCGCCAACTGATCCGGACGAACACCGGTCTCAGTCGCCGCGGCAAGCAATGTCGGTGCACTGAGATTACCTGCGACTCAGAGCGTACACTTACACAACAAGTGCAGCAATCTAAGTAAAAGCAATTAAACAATTACAAACCGGAAGCGGCGGCGTCCAAAACGGCGCGGCCCAAGTCTTCGGCAAAAGTATCTAGCGGTCCTCGTGGTTCGTCGCTGGAACTCGCCATAGAAAGAACCTACTTCCGATTAGACAAAGAGAGACAGTTAGGCAACGAACCTGTCTCGATACCAAATTGTTGTACCTCTCGTTCGCGTTTGCTCATGAGTATCTGCACGTCTGGAGACTATCGACACCGATGCGCGAGCACTTGCAAGTACAGCAAGGCAAGCGAGAGCAAACAGAGACAGCGGAAGACTTCAAGACGAAGAGAGATATAACTTACGGTCTTACAGATCGGAATGATGCAATGGACGAAATCGCCGTCAGCGCCGGAAGCAAGCAATCATCACGCGGCGGTGATTAGCGAAGTTCAGGCTTTAGCTCGGGCTAAGTAGGATATCGTATAGCAATAGTAATGTAGAACACACAAGTGTTCTCCGGTATCGAATGTCTTGTCTTGCTTAGCCGTCCTCGCATCTGTTATACTCGCAGCATCGCAATGCCGTACGATTCACATCAGGAGGCCGATCCTAGATGTGACAACCCTACTGCGTCTAGGCGATGTCTACGCATAACAATGTATAAGCCTTTCCGGCATTCGCATGATGCAAGGGTCCGGATAACGATATCCGGTTGCAGGGCATGCATCGCGACAAGTGCGGCGCTCTCAACGTGTGCTTTAATGAAGTAATATTATATCAGATAATATTACTTATCGTTTTGTAGCACGAGCATAATGCGCACTTCAATGCTTCGGGCTTTCATGCATGCTAGGCGGATTTGCCATGATGCGATGTCGCGATGGATAATGACAACATGCCAAATGCATATATAAATGTACACGAATACATTTATATCATGCAGATTCATTCATATGCAATGCGTTCATCACAAAAGCACTTCGCCTCGTAGGATTGCGTCGACCTACGCGTCGGCGGGAAATGAACCGTAGCACAACAGTGGGAAGGGAGAAAGGGAGGGCACACGGGAGGGAGGGAGGGAGGTCGGGAGGGATTATTATTATTATTATTATGGTTACTCCGCCCTTGCGGGCTGGCGTGTATTATGGGGATCTCCGGGACTTTAACCGAGTGGGCACGCATACCTCAGCGTCTTCATCTGAGGCCGCTAGAGATCACCTGTTTTTTGGTTACGCAGAGTTTCCTACTCTCTACGGCCCCTATCCATGTGCCAGCCCCTTCGGACCTACTGGCATTTAGGTGGGTGTCAAACCACCCCGCACCATCAGCCCAGCTACGGGCCTCAGATGCGCACTTCACGGGCTATGCATTTAACCCTCTCAAACGCCGGGGGCGGACTCGGACCCAACTCTATATTAGTCAACCGGTTCTTGGGAAATATGACCAATTACATGGTTTTAAAACAAGTGAGGCAGCATGATAAAACAGATAGTAAATGAACAACCTCTAGGTAACTTACTTAAGAGTCTTTGCCTTCCTACTTTTGCATCACAATACCAATCGGTGGCACAAAGCTTTGAATAAGATGGTAAAACATATACGGATTATTTACAGGAATTAGCAATAAGAGAGCTAGAACACAGGCATCAACAACGTATTGCCAGATTGTTAAAGCAGGCAAAGCTCTCTCGAGATAAGTTGCTAAGCAACTTCGATATTAAACGTATTCCGGGATTATCATCAACCAAGATACAATATCTGGTGCAAGGAGAATTTATGGACCGCTATGAAAATATACTTATTTTTGGTAACCCCGGCACTGGTAAAAGCCATCTTAGTATAGGACTAGCAAGGGAATGGTGTCTTACCGGTAGAAAAGTATTTTATACAACTGCAGCAAGTCTACTTCAACAATTATTGGAAGCAAAATCCAATTTACGACTTAGGCAAATTATTAAAAAATTTGACTATTTTGAAATATTAATTATTGACGATATATCCTATGTACCTTATAGCCGAGAGGAAACTGATGTGCTCTTTACCTTGCTAGCTGAACGTTATGACATGCGCAGTGTCCTAATTACCAGCAATTTAGTCTTTGCAAAATGGAATACTATTTTTAAAGATGATATGACTACCTCAGCTGCTATTCACAGACTGGTTCATCATTCTACCATACTTGAACTAAATACTGAGAGTTATAGAATTGCTACTGCTAAAGAAAAAAAATTAACTGTAAAATCGGAGGACATAATGTAGTATATTAGACAATATTTTTTTTGCTCAAAAATGGGTAATTTTAATATTCGTCGTAGCCAATTCTAATGTTCGTTAGTCATTAATAAGGTCAATCTGTCTCAAGGATATAAAAAGCTTTTAGTAATTTGCTTTATTCCAACAACTTTCCTTACTGCTTATATTCTGGATAACATGATACTGCTTTATAATTTCTAGCCAACTATTAGAAGTATATTAGCTGCCTTATTTAGTAGGCTAAGCTAACCCTGTGGACAGTTTACTATACTAACTTACCATAAGTAAGATTTTATTAACCAAATTAGCTTTTATCCTATTATTTATTGGCTATTAAATGACTTTTTTTGAATACAAGTCAATGACACTTACTAAATATAACCCGTTTGCCTGCCTAAGAATATAAATTATACTATTCACCAAAAACCAATTAAAGCTGCTCTCAACTTTCACCTGTTTGATCACTAAATTTAGGGGTACAGGTAATTTATAGCTGTTGTCTACAGATAAAAATCTAGGGAAAAATTAATTTATATGGGTAAAATCGTTGGTGTATCCTGTTTCTTATGGAATGGTGCGTTCCTATAAGGAATAATTTTTCGATTAACTTTTTATTGAACTATTGAAGTTTGTCTAAAATGTAAGTAAGCAATAGTTCCTAATCCTTTAAATCCATAACGTTACTTAACTTTCTTAAGAGTTACCTAGGCTGCCTTAATTGTTAGTTATCTATTTTTGCTATTTTGCTGTAGTTTTGAATCAATAACGTATTTTTATA
The DNA here is from genome assembly GCA_030268105.1 of Volvox africanus. Taxonomy (NCBI): domain Eukaryota; kingdom Viridiplantae; phylum Chlorophyta; class Chlorophyceae; order Chlamydomonadales; family Volvocaceae; genus Volvox; species Volvox africanus. Next base: position 7,244,996 of record BSDZ01000078.1, read on the forward strand.
AAGTTATCTATTCTTCTTATTATCTTTCATCAGGAAATGAATTACCTGTGTAATCTTGGCACACATCCATGTAATACTTTTCCCTATAATTTCTTTTGTTACTAAACAATTAGGTTGGGAAAGAAAGGGTTATCAATCACACAAGTGTTATTTTTTAATAGATAATGGAATAATATAATCAAAAATTTTTTTAACTAAAAACACGCTCTTTCTACTTGTTAAACCTTTGTATTTGTGGTGTACTACCGGTTTATATGACGTTTACTAGTTTACGATTTTTTTTGATATAAATTCAACTTTTCCTGCGGTTAAAGCAAACAGAGTATGGTCTTTACCTATACCCACATTTTTGCCTGGGAAAATTTTTGTTCCTCGTTGTCTGTATATTATATTGCCAGGAATTACAGCTTGACCGTCAGATTTTTTCGCTCCTAACCTTCGTCCAGCTGAGTCACGACCGTTTCTTGAACTACCACCAGCTTTTTTAGTTGCCATATCTTTTTATCCCTATTTTTTTACAATATCAAGAATTTTTAATTCTGTCAGATCTTGCCTGTGACCATTTTTGCGGCGATAATGCTGACGTCTTTTCTTTTTGAAAACGATAATTTTATCGTCCCTAAATTGATTAGTTATTTCTGCAGTTACTGTTGCTCCTTTTACAGCTGGAGTACCGATAAAAGATGGTTTAGAGTACTCTCCCACTAACAAAACTTCCTTTAGCTCAACTTTACTACCTAGCTGCCCATCGATTTTCTCAACTTTGATTATGCTGTTTTTTGCAACTTTATATTGCTTTCCACCTGTTTTAACAACTGCGAACATACTAGCAAATTCTCTTTTGTAATTACTTAAAATATAACTTTCAGAGTATAAACTGAAATCATTTGAAGTCAATAATAATTTTATTAACTTTAAAGAACGCTAGAAAATAGCTACCAGCTTTATAATAACGCGGTATTATTTTTCGTAAAAAATTGAAGTGACGTATTAATAACATACTGATATAAAATAACTAATTTGAAACATTATAAAATTTTTTAAATTAGGTAAATTATGAAAAAGGCTGCCTTGTTCTTATGCTTTATTATTTTTTATGTAAGTCCTGCCTTTGCCAAGCAATGTTTTATTGTAAAGGGAAAAGATAAAATTATTCAGCAAGAAGGAGATTATAGACAAAGGTACGCACCTTGTAGCACCTTTAAAATTGCTCTTAGCCTCATAGGTTATGATTCTGGTATCTTAATTGATGAAATGCATCCTTTATGGTCTTTTTAAAAAGGTTACCCTGACTTTTTGGAGGTATGGAAACAAGATCAAACTCCAAAAAGTTGGATGAAAAATAGTTGTGTTTGGTATTCACAAGTTTTGACAAGAAAGCTTGGAATGCAACAGTTTCAATCATATGTTACGAAATTTAATTATGGTAATATGGACCTTTCTGGCGACAAGGGCAAAAATAATGGGCTTACACATGCATGGTTATCTAGTTCTCTTGAAATCTCTAGCACAGAGCAAATCGCGTTCTTAGGAAAATTGTTAAATCATACACTACCTGTAAGTAGACATGCCCATGAAATGACAAAAATATTTTATTTGTAGAAGAATTAGCTGGTGGATGGAAACTTTATGGCAAAACTGGCAGTGGTGTCCTCCTAAGCTCAGATAGAACAAGAAAACTTGAAATTCAGCATGGATGGTTTATTGGGTGGCTCGAAAAAGACGGTGAAGTAATTATTTTTTCAAACCATATTTCCGATGATGAAAAACAAGAGACTTTTGCAAGCCAGCGTGCGAAAGCTGACGCTAAAGAAAGATTAATAAACATTATTAATGGCCGCAGTAGATAATGGAGCTAATCGTAGGATGTTTGAGCTATTTTACATAACTTCCGGGAGCAGGTTCAATCATAGGAAGAGAATTGTAGTCAATAGCTTTAACCAAGTTACCGCTATTAGAAGATAACCATTTATTCCAGCTATTCCACCATGATCCATTGTGGGTTGTTGCATTTTCTAACCATTTTTCCGGATCATCTGAAATACTATAGCTAAACCAGTATAAATCAGTTATGATATTACCACGAACTTGTGTTAATGCAGTTTTTGTGATATAATTACCTTTTTTCATTATGTCTTCTGTATACCATGTCTGGTACATCAATAAATAAGATAATTTTATAGCAGTATCAAGTGTAACTAATTTATAGTGGTCTAGCTATATATCAAATGCAACGGGAGATTTGCCAAGTAAGTAATTATTTACGAAATATGACCATACTAAGTCGTTAGCTCGGATTAAGCTGAAACTATTTGATAAATATTTTCCGTCTAAATACCCTACTTCGGATACTTTATTCTCTATGTAACCAATTGTTGATTTATTAATAAGAGCCCCTATTTCGCCAGGATTAGCAAAATCAATTAAAGTAGTAAGAAAAGTAGCGCTATTTATAATCTTAATATTTTGGGCTTTATGATAGGACAAAGCTATAGCAAGCAAAGTACCGCCTATACAATAACCGGTTGCATTAACTTTTTCAAAACCTAATTTTTGTATATGCTCAAGAGGCTCTATTACTCCTTGGCGTAAATAATCTTCAAAATTTTTATCTGCTAATTCTTTTGTGGGATTAACCCACGATACAAGAAAAACCTGAAAATTATTTTCTACTAACCATTTTATTAACGAATTTTCTTCAGATAAATCCAGTATATAATATTTATTGATCCATAGCGGTAATATAAATATAGGAACTGAATGTACTTTTTTTCTAGGTTTATAACAAATCAATTGCATCAAATCATTTTGCAAAATGTTGTATATGGTACCCACGAAGGGTGGTATCAAAAGATACCGGTTGTTGTGCCAGAGCCCGATTAAGTAGAGCCGCCGACTAGGTCGTACTTGAGAGACCATAAGGCCTCGAACCGGGCGTGACCTTCAGAAGTCACCACTACAACCGGAGATTCAGTGAACCAGGAACCAGATGTTCCACCATTTACCATTCAGGCGGTAAATGGCCCATTCCATACAGGTTATGGAGTAACCGACAGGTTCGGATGTTTCAGGAAGTCGGTTAGTATTGGTCGTCGACAGCCGAGACCAAATCCACAAATCGAATGCCAGATGGAAACATGAAACAGTTAATATGATAATTAAATATATTATATTATAAAATAATAAACAGATAATTATTATATCTTAATGAATTACCGAAATGCATTAAGGATACAACACAAAGCAGCACACCACTGATGCCAGTTGTCCAACGTGTTGTCGATGGTATTACCAAGTCCTTTAATATTAAGGTCATGTGGAACAATTTACGGACAGCACTACTGCATTACTTTCGTTATGATCCTTCGGACTTTTCAGCAGACGCCAACAATCATGCTGCGAGGCTGCTGAAGTCTTTCAGCATTGCAGCTGAACATGTCTTCGGGATACAGTTCTGTACTTACAACCTACATATCCTAGTCTGCAGACTGCGAGAGCAGGAGAATGCACGGGGGCACGTTGCATTTGCTACCGAGTTCTGGGTAGAGCGTGGAATGCAAATGATGAAGAGTATTGTTAAGTACAGATCACCTACCGTTCCAGAACTCGTACTTGCAGGTGGCTACCTTGCATCTCTTTGGCTCACACATCTCAAAGCTGCCCATCCTGAAACGTTTAGGACATTTGATGAATGGGTCCCAGGATACCGTGCAGATAATATTCAATTAAATCCCAGCAAAAGAGATGTTTTCTTAGATGAGGAGGACAGTGAGGGCTCACAGCTTCTTGGCCAGGGCTACATTGCTGATGCAGAACAGCGATCACACATTCTTGGTGGTATTCTGCACACAGAGGAGACAGAAGATTTCATGGCCCGTACTAACTTATTACCATCGGTCCTACAAGACAGTGACATATACATTTTCAAGCGGGCACTGAAACGGAGAGATGAGGTGGTGCTTTCAGTGGATTATGCCAGGGCCACTAAGCGACAGTCTTACCATTTCAAGTGCAAGTATGGCCCTGGGGGTATGGTTTCAGAGAGTGACCCTAGGGTAAGCATTTTCATTGGGGAAATATTATTCTTTGCGCTGATCCGTCCAAGGTGTGATGTGGCACCTGTAAAAGTTGCTGTCTGCAATCTGCACCGAGCTGAGGTGTTGAGGCCCAAGGAGCTTTACCGGGTGAAGGATTACTCCAGGCGGGATGCCACGGTGAATGAGGTACGACAGGAAATACTCCTTAATTATTTTCCCAAGGAGGTTGGCATGATAGATTCAAAGGTCATTCGTTGCCGTGTCAACAATGAGCTAAGCTATTTCCTCACATATGTTACCTTCTCTCAGCTTCCGACCAATGATGGAGGTGAATATGCCTGATCATTTGCTGCTGATTGGGTACATGTGCACAAGCACAATTAAAATGTAGTTGTGAACTCTTGTATGTAGCCTGTGCATGTTGTACCTAATATGGGGACTGGGGTTTATTGATGCCGGACATTGCTTGTAAAAAAGTGAGAGGCATGGTACATTTGATTTTGTGATCAATCAAGCCTCATGAACAGTGTATGGGGAACCAATTAGTTAGCATGGTAGGGTGCGGACTTGCTTTCTATTATTCCTTAAGCCCCAGGAAGAAGGGGCGGGGTTTACACAAGTGTACAGTTGCATGTTGTTTACCTTGGAAGGCTTAACTCCAGGGGATTGTGACTATATTGTCATTAGCTTCATTTGGTGGTTGATGGAAAAGGGTATACATCATGTGTATGGCAGATCTTGCGCCATGTTACCCGCGCCTTGGTGATGTTTTCTTGTTCTATCTGACTGCAGACCCTTTACTTTCCCGCATTTGTGCTGGGGTTTCCTTGCATGCATACGTATTCATATGTGGCGTTCAAGGTTAAGATCATGCAGACACATGCCGCTGGAGTGTGCTAGGAATAGGGAGTACCAGTACATGTATGTGCTTCCCTGTCTGCTGCTAAATAATGAATGTGTGGATTAATGTAATTGATTTGGGGACAGGATACATTATGTTTGGTTGCTGCCCTTCGTTCAAAATCATAATGCATATGCTGCTAGGAAGTATCAAAGATATGTGCACGCTTTTGTGGTAAGAAACAATTATGCTGGCTTCCAAAAATCAATTGTTCCCTGGCATTTATCTGCTGTATTTACTTGCATGCATGCAGCTTCATTCAGTGCATGCTATACGGGATGACAGAGTTGACACAATGTTTATTTATTGCTTTGAATGACACACAAACAGATGGACGACCATTCAAATAAAGGAAGTAAGTTAGAGTAGTCTAATAGCCTTCTTCTTTACGAACTGCAAATCGTTTGAATCTATAGGAGTACCAAGGTGGTCAAGTTACGACTTCCGTACTGAAATCAGAACCTTAAGGGCTAAGCCTGGCCCAACAGCTGGACTTCTTCATATCATGAGTGAAATCACGATTTTGGCAGTTGGCATGGACTATTGGCGAATGACATAAACATTTTAAACATTTTAAACAAGGTGTATAGGGCATACACATATCTTACACTTTCCTTTCATGCATATGCACAAATATGCATGCTCACGGGGTGTACTTCTTTGGTCGACGTTGTACACAGTCGTCAGGTCGTCCATGTCATACGGTAGCAGTTCTGTTGGACAGGCAGCATACGTACAATTTCTGCAGCATCAACAGCTAATAATATATTTATAAAGGAATATTAATTGCTTCAGTAACGAATGGAGCCGCCTTCTGCTTATGATGGAATGACATGAAACTGCATCCCAGAAACACTATTTCCTGAAAGTCAGGAACATTTTCAGTGTGTCATGCCTCGAAGGGAGCCACTGGAAGGCAACATCGTGTTGGAGCTGCTAGATGGCATCGATGAAGGCAGCGGCAGCTTGGCTCAAAGCTTGGCTCTTCCTTGTTTAAGTAGCGATGAGAAGTGACTTCATTGTGACGTGGATGTTTAGAATTACCATTGCAAAGTTTGTACTTGTGATGCCCTGTCTATGTGCATTTTATGCTGTGATATGTTTTGGTAGCCAACGCCGCCTGTACGCCTTGCTTGTAGGTGTGAGCTGCAGGATCTAAGGAAGAAAGTGCAGCTGCAGGAGGAAAGCCTGCATGTGGAGCAGGAACACTCGTTTTCTCTGCAAAGCGAGCTTGACACGGAGCGGCTTAAGCTCCAAAGCCAGGAAACGGATGTCAAATTGGAGTGGAGCGATCAGCAAGCTTGCAAAAGGAGCTCTTGGAAGTCAAGGAGAACTATAGGCTCTTGCACGAGGAAATGCGTGGCCGCCTTCGGAAAAGTGCCGAACTGGTTGACAAAGTAGCGAAACAGGTTCACAATGCTAGGAGGGTTGTCTGACCTCAACACGCATACAGGCACAATAGGAGTACTCGCAAGCTTCTGAAGTTCATGATGGACATGGATAGCACATCGGAGAGTTAGGATGGTTTCGTTGCACCAGTACCTGGGAGCGAGGGCCAGCGGGATGGGATGGAAGGCCAGGGTTCTGGGCAGCCCTCAGTACAGCACCGTCTAGAGGAATCATTGGGTTAGGAACGTGCTTGGAGTTTCTGGAGCCATGAAACAATTTTGGTTAGGAATGTGCATGACGTTTTTTATGCAATGATAAAATAATAACCGTGCTGAAAATTGTGGCGTGAATCCGTTGAACTATTCATTCCCGTGCAGCGATTGAACTATTCTGCCTTGCCTTATGTCTGGATTTGGGAAGCATTGGGGTCATAGATTACGTCTCACACATGGTCATTTTCATGGTCAATTTTCGCACCTACGCAAAGCTGCTATGGTGCTTGCCGGACAAGGCTATATAATTTTGGGGGCCTGCTCGATGTGTAACTGTGGCTCTTGGTGACTTTGTTTGGGTCTCCATCTGGCAACATTGTTGCCTGGCTACTGTGTAAGGTTTGCTGTTGCCAAATTTCCGCGATCCTTACCCACGCTTGCTAACTCCGGCAGCTTGCTGCTTAATAATTAGAAACCCTTCCATCATTAGAAAGGTAGCCATGAACAGCCATGTGTGGCACTTCAGAGTTTTATGTTAAAAAGTAAGCCACATTTACAGGTTCTAAATCCATATAATGGTAGCGATTTAGCGATGTTAACAAGCGTTCACCAGAGCAATCTCTTGTAGAACGACTAGTATTCATAGCGCTATCCTAAATTGAAATTAGCTTTGAAGATATTTTATGCACAAAGTCTCCAATGCTACTGCACAATAAGAGCAAGTAAGCAAACTAAATAAATCCGGCGAACCCGTGCTCCGAACTTTATTATGCGCTATCTACATAAACTTTGCGTAAACTGCGTTACAGTGCGTTACGTGCGTATGGTAACGCAATGTACGCAAGATATACGCAAGCTGTTTGCGTAAAGTTAACGCGTGCGTTAGGTTTGCGTTAGGCTCGCGTTAGAACATACCCAAGCCCCCGATTTTCGAGCACCACGAAACGTAATAAAAATTACAGGGAACTTTTATAATCATTATAAATATTGTTTTCATTTAAACGAACTTGAAAACGACGCACTATAACAGACGTTCTGTCCAGTTTTCTATTTCTTTGCGTTAGGCTCGCGTTAGGCTAACGCAACCGCTAACGCACAAAACGCACACATACGCGCCCTAACGCAGCCTAACGCGAGCCTAACGCACGAATCTGTTGTCATAGTGTCTGTTGACGGGTCGTTGGGGGGAGAGGGCACCTGGAGGAGTCTTCAGGAAGATCAGAACTCTGGACGCGCCAGAATTCCACTGGCTCATACCCCGCCCCAACTGAACCGCCTTTCTGTCCCACCAGGGTACGCTATATGAGCTGGCCCTGACGGAGGGACTGGGGCTGAAGATCAGCAGCGAGATCGGAAGCCCAGGTGGTGAGTTTGAGTCCTAGAAAACAACTTATAACGGGACTTCAGGCAACCCGGAAAAGCAAGCGCAGATGTAGACCAAATCAGGCGGGCTTGCAGCTTACAGCTGAAAGCCGCCGCCTTGTGCGTTTGTGGGTAGCTTAGGTTTGCAAGAGAGCTTTGGAAGTTTGAGTCAACAACGCTTATTGAAAACGCTAACTCCGCCTCTCGAGGCCATTCCCTAAGGATCCGGGCTTGCGACCACAAAGACAACAGTTCGAATCTGGGTCGGGGCAAAAATGGCGTAGGGGGAATGCAGCTTGGACAGCCCGATTCTACGGAGTTGGGTCCGAGTCCGCCCCCGGCGTTTGAGAGGGTTAAATGCATAGCCCGTGAAGTGCGCATCTGAGGCCCGTAGCTGGGCTGATGGTGCGGGGTGGTTTGACACCCACCTAAATGCCAGTAGATCCCAAGGGACTGCCACATGGATAGGGGCCGTAGAGAGCAAGGAAACTCTGCGTAACCAAAAAACAGGTGATCTCTAGCGGCCTCAGATGAAGACGCTGAGGTACGCGTGCCCACTCGGTTAAAATCCCGGAGATCCCCATAATACACGCCAGCCCGCAAGGGCGGAGTAACCATAATAATAATAATAATAATAATAATAATAATAATAATAATAATAATAATAATAATAATAATAATAATAATAATAATAATAATAATAATAATCCCTCCCGACCTCCCTCCCTCTGTTGTACCTCTCGTTTGCGTTTGCTCATGAGTATCTGCACGTCTGGAGACTATCGACACCGATGCGCGAGCACTTGCAAGTACAGCAAGGCAAGCGAGAGCAAACAGAGACAGCGGAAGACTTCAAGACGAAGAGAGATATAACTTACGGTCTTACAGATCGGAATGATGCAATCGACGAAATCGCCGTCAGCGCCGGAAGCAAGCAATCATCACGCGGCGGTGATTCGCGAAGTTCAGGCTTAGCTCGGGCTAAGTAGAATATCGTATAGTAATAGTAATGTAGAACACACAAGTGTTCTCCGGTATCGAATATCTTGTCTAGCTTAGCCATCCTCGCATCTGTTATACTCGCAGCATCGCAATGCCGTACGATTCACATTAGGAGGCCGATCCTAGATGTGACAACCCTACTGCGTCTAGGCGATGTCTACGCATAACAACGTATAAGCCTTTCCGGCATTCGCATGATGCAAGGGTCCGGATAACGATATCCGGTTGCAGGGCATGCATCGCGACAAGTGCAGCGCTCTCAACGTGTGCTGTAATGAAGTAATATTATATCAGATAATATTACTTATTGTTTCGTAGCACGAGCATAATGCGCACTTCCATGCTTCGGGCTTTCATGCATGCTAGGCGGATTTGCCATGATGCGATGTCGCGATGAATAATGACAACATGCCAAATGCATGTATAAATGTACACGAATACATTTATATCATGCAGATTCATTCATATGCAATGCGTTTATCACAAAAGCACTTCGCCTCGTAGGATCACGTCGACCTACGCGTCGGCGGGAAAAGAACCGTAGCACAACAATTATCCCCCCTCCCGTATGCAGCGTCCTCGCTGCATCATACAGCATCGACTGCAGGGGTCATTGGGCTTGTGTGGCACGTTTGCGGGCTTCTTCGAGCAGGGGTTTCATGTCCTGTGAGAAGTTGCGTGCCGGTTCCCATGAGTTGTGCTCGTCGGTATACCCTGTCCACTTAACCAAGTACTCGTGTACTGTTCGCTTACATCGGTGTCGGCCCACACGACGCGCGCGATAATCTAACACCCGCTCCACATCGTAAAACTTCTGTTTACCAGCGATCCAGGTCTCGGGAACTGGTTCGATCGCTGCGGGGGCGTTAGCAGGCTCAGGGACGGGTTCCGTACTACGATACGGACGAACAAGCGATACGTGAAACGTGGGGTGAATGGTCATATCAGTGGGCAATGCAAGCTCCACAGCCACATTCCCAACCATGCGCATGACAGGATACGGACCAATCTAACGGGGTAAGAGTTTTCGGGATCCGTCGGCCAAGGAACGCAAGTTCTTGGTGCTTAGCAACACGAGTTGCCCTTCCGAAAACGTCACATCCTGCTTAGATTTGTTATAGTATTCCGTCGTTCGTTGCTGCGCCGCGTCCAAACACGACTTCGCGTCTGTGATTCGGGACATAAAAGACTTGGCAAAAAGTTTAGCAGCAGGCACGTTCACTTCCAACTCACGCCACACGGGTAGCGCGGGATGAAACCCGTAGTTAAGAAAGAACGGACTTTTGCCTGTAGAGCGGTTAACAGCGTTGTTAAGCGTGAATTCTGCCGCAGTCAAATACGTATCCCAGACGAGTGGTGTGCGACCAGCATAATTGCGCAACATATCACCCAACGTGCGGTTTGTGCGTTCGGTTTGACCATCAGTCTGCGGGTGATACGCCGTGCTCAGGTTGACGCGCATGCCAACTAGTTTGCAGAGCGCTTCCCAAAACTTAGACGTGAACTGTCCACCGCGGTCCGAGATCACATTTTTGGGAATCCCGTGTAACCGAACCACATTATCGAAAAACAAACGTGCGGTTTGCTCAGCCGTGCAGGATGATGTGCATGGTGCTAGGTGAACCATCTTAGTCAGACGATCGACCATTACGAACATCGCATCGTATCCCCCCTCAGTTTTGGGCAGCGCGACTACGAAGTCCATGGAAACACTTTCCCAAGGCGCATCCGGGACAGGCAACGGTTGCAACAACCCATGACCCTTACCGGACAAAGCCTTATTGCGCTGGCATAGACTGCATGTCTGGACGAAGTTCGCCGCATCCTTAGCCAAACGAGGCCACCAAAAGGAACGTTGCACCAAGTCGATCAATCGCTTGCTACCAGGGTGTCCTGCTAACGGGTCCTCGTGGAACCGCGCAAGGATGTCGTAGCGTAGCGCGTCGTCGTTCGGAACGACGATTTGCGTAGCTGCACCCTCCGTCCGTAGCCAAAGGCCATTCTGCTTGCGAAGGTTTTCTACATTAGCCGGGTCCGCGAACCAGGTGTCTGCATTGTAGGCAACCTTCAACCGCTCCGCGAGGTCCGTCGCGATCGGTACCTCCTCGCTACGCGGCCGCACGACGGGCGCTGCCAAAATTGCAGCGTGTAGCGACGGATGTCGACTGAGAGCATCGGCAATATTCAATTTACCAGAAATATACTCCCAGGTGCAGTTGAACCTAGCTAGATATTCCATCCACCTAGCTTGACGGCGGTTCAACGTCGGAACGCTTTGCAAAAACGTTAGGGGCTTGTGGTCAGTCTTTAAAGTAAACGGGCGTCCCTCGAGGTAACAGCGCCATTCCTTTAAAGCATGCAGCACGGCCAGAAGCTCCTGTTCCCCGGTGGTGTAGCAAATTTCCGCACCAGAAAACTTCTTACTCGTGAAGGCGATCGGTCGCCCTTCCTGTAACAATACAGCGCCGCTTCCAAATATTGAGGCATCAGACACTACCTCAACACGAAATGGCAACGAGTAATCAGGGAATGCAAGGGTGACATCTTCGGCAACGGTTCGCTTGAGCTCTTCGAATGCCCGCTGGCATTGCGACGTCCACGACTCGAGCGAAACGAAAACGCCTTTGCGAGTTAAGTTAGTAAGCGGGGCCGCAATGATGGAATATTTTTCAATGAACTTTCGGAAATAATTGGTCAAGCCAAGGAACTTACGCAGCTCCGTGAGGTTCTGAGGCGCGGGCCAATCGCGAACCACGGCGACCTTCCGCGGGTCCATCTTCACACCGGTGGCCGACACAATGTGGCCCAAATATTCCACCTGAGGCTGCGCCCAAAAGCATTTGGCGCGTTTAGCAAACAATTGCTCCCGCCTCATAACGTCGAGCACGAGCCGAAGATGCTCCAAGTGCTCCTCGCGCGTTTTAGAATATACCAAGATGTCATCCAGGTAGCAAACAACGAACCTGTCGATAAACGGCCTAAACATTCGGTCCATAACCGCCTGAAACGTCGCAGGGGCATTAGTCAAACCAAATGATAGGACCGTATACTCAAAGTGACCGAAGGGCGTCCGAAAAGCGGTTTTCGGGATATCAGAGGCAGCGATGCGAATCTGATTGTAGCCCTGTTGTAAGTCAATTGAGGAAAAATAAGCCGAACCCTTCAGCTTATCCAACAGGTCGTCAACGCGTGGCAAAGGGTAGCGATTTTTCACCGTATTCGCATTTAATCCCCGGTAATCGATGCACATGCGCAAGGTCCCATCCTTCTTACCGACAAACAAAATCGGTGCAGAATACGGGGATGTGCTGGGGCGTATCATACCCTTCGCGAGCAAATCCGTCACCTGGCGCTTCACCTCATCCAGTTCCAATGGACTCAACCTGTACATTGGCCGGGCCGTAGGCTGCGCTCCAGGCATGAGAGGGATTGTGTGATCAACAGGACGCATAGGTGGTAGGCCAGGGATATCTTTAAAGACGTCCTCATACTGCGACAGTAGGGCCTCAACCTCAGGATCCGCAGAAATCTGCGCGGTGGTGACACAACAGCTCACCCGCAGCCTTAAAAGCAGTCCATGGGCACCCTTCCGTAACAAACGGACGGCCTCCTTACGCCCGACTAGCTCTGGTTCGATTCGCGCGGCCATTGCGGTCACAGCGAAATTAACCATAGGCACCGCCTCAGTTTCGCCCTCCTTTGGTGTGACATGTTCGAACGACAGGAAAGGTACCTTAATCGACAGAGTACCCTTGCACATATGCAGGGTTGCGGTCTCCATGTCGATGCGCGCGCGGTACTGTCGTAATGTCGACGACCCCATTATGTACGGTGCAGTCTCTGCTAAGCCCTGCAGCACGTACGGCCGGGTCACAACACGCAAAGGGCCTAACGATAGGCTAAGGGTAATCCTGCCCACGATGGGATGCTTACCCCCGTCAGCAAGGGTAACCTGTGGACAATCAGACGACTCTGGGGACAACCCCAGCGCATTCACCTCTGCGACAGAGATGAAGTCGTCGCTGGCACCGGTGTCAACAAGTGCCTTCAGAGTACGGCCATTCAAACCGATCTGAACCACAGGGACACGGTTATCTACGAGCGACTGCCCAGCATGTTGTACCTCTCGTTCGCGTTTGCTCATGAGTATCTGCACGTCTGGAGACTATCGACACCGATGCGCGAGCACTTGCAAGTACAGCAAGGCAAGCGAGAGCAAACAGAGACAGCGGAAGACTTCAAGACGAAGAGAGATATAACTTACGGTCTTACAGATCGGAATGATGCAATGGACGAAATCGCCGTCAGCGCCGGAAGCAAGCAATCATCACGCGGCGGTGATTAGCGAAGTTCAGGCTTTAGCTCGGGCTAAGTAGGATATCGTATAGCAATAGTAATGTAGAACACACAAGTGTTCTCCGGTATCGAATGTCTTATCTTGCTTAGCCGTCCTCGCATCTGTTATACTCGCAGCATCGCAATGCCGTACGATTCACATCAGGAGGCCGATCCTAGATGTGACAACCCTACTGCGTCTAGGCGATGTCTACGCATAACAATGTATAAGCCTTTCCGGCATTCGCATGATGCAAGGGTCCGGATAACGATATCCGGTTGCAGGGCATGCATCGCGACAAGTGCGGCGCTCTCAACGTGTGCTTTAGTGAAGTAATATTATATCAGATAATATTACTTATCGTTTTGTAGCACGAGCATAATGCGCACTTCAATGCTTCGGGCTTTCATGCACGCTAGGCGGATTTGCCATGATGCGATGTCGCGATGGATAATGACAACATGCCAAATAAATGTACACGAATACATTTATATCATGCAGATTCATTCATATGCAATGCGTTCATCACAAAAGCACTTCGCCTCGTAGGATCGCGTCGACCTACGCGTCGGCGGGAAATGAACCGTAGCACAACAATTATCCCCCCTCCCGTATGCAGCGTCCTCGCTGCATCATACAGCATCGACTGCAGGGGTCATTGGGCTTGCGTGGCACGTTTGCGGGCTTCTTCGAGCAGGGGTTTCATGTCCTGTGAGAAGTTGCGTGCCGGTTCCCATGAGTTGTGCTCGTCGGTATACCCTGTCCACTTAACCAAGTACTCGTGTACTGTTCGCTTACGTCGGTGTCGGCCCACACGACGCGCGCGATAATCTAACACCCGCTCCACATCATAAAACTTCTGTTTACCAGCGATCCAGGTCTCGGGAACTGGTTCGATCGCTGTGGGGGCGTTAGCAGACTCAGGGACGGGTTCCGTACCACGATACGGACGAACAAGCGATACGTGAAACGTGGGGTGAATGGTCATATCAGTGGGCAATGCAAGCTCCACAGCCACATTCCCAACCATGCGCACGACAGGATACGGACCAATCTAACGGGGTAAGAGTTTTCGGGATCCGTCGGCCAAGGAACGCAAGTTCTTGGTGCTTAGCAACACGAGTTGCCCTTCCGAAAACGTCACATCCTGCTTGGATTTGTTGTAGTATTCCGTCGTTCGTTGCTGCGCCGCGTCCAAACACGACTTCGCGTCTGTGATTCGGGACATAAAAGACTTGGCAAAAAGTTTAGCAGCAGGCACGTTCACTTCCAACTCACGCCACACGGGTAGCGCGGGATGAAACCCGTAGTTAAGAAAGAACGGACTTTTGCCTGTAGAGCGGTTAACAGCGTTGTTAAGCGCGAATTCTGCCGCAGTCAAATATGTATCCCAAACAAGTGGTGTGCGACCAGCATAATTGCGCAACATATCACCCAACGTGCGGTTTGTGCGTTCGGTTTGACCATCAGTCTGCGGGTGATACGCCGTGCTCAGGTTGACGCGCATGCCAACTAGTTTGCAGAGCGCTTCCCAAAACTTAGACGTGAACTGTCCACCGCGGTCCGAGATCACATTTTTGGGAATCCCGTGTAACCGAACTACATTATCGAAAAACAAACGTGCGGTTTGCTCAGCCGTGCAGGATGATGTGCATGGTGCTAGGTGAACCATCTTAGTCAGACGGTCGACCATTACGAACACCGCATCGTATCCCCCCTCAGTTTTGGGCAGCGCGACTACGAAGTCCATGGAAACACTTTCCCAAGGCGCATCCGGGACAGGCAACGGTTGCAACAACCCATGGCCCTTACCGGACAAAGCCTTATTGCGCTGGCACAGACTGCATGTCTGGACGAAGTTCGCCGCATCCTTAGCCAAACGAGGCCACCAAAAGGAACGTTGCACCAAGTCGATCAATCGCTTGCTACCAGGGTGTCCTGCTAACGGGTCCTCGTGGAACCGCGCAAGGATGTCGTAGCGTAGCGCGTCGTCGTTCGGAACGACGATTTGCGTAGCTGCACCCTCCGTCCGTAGCCAAAGGCCATTCTGCTTGCGAAGGTTTTCTACATTAGCCGGGTCCGCGAACCAGGCGTCTGCGTTGTAGGCAACCTTCAACCGCTCCGCGAGGTCCGTCGCGATCGGTACCTCCTCGCTACGCGGCCGCACGACGGGCGCTGCCAAAATTGCAGCGTGTAGCGACGGATGTCGACTGAGAGCATCGGCAATATTCAATTTACCAGAAATATACTCCCAGGTGCAGTTGAACCTAGCTAGATATTCCATCCACCTAGCTTGACGGCGGTTCAACGTCGGAACGCTTTGCAAAAACGTTAGGGGCTTATGGTCAGTCTTTAAAGTAAACGGGCGTCCCTCGAGGTAACAGCGCCATTCCTTTAAAGCATGCAGCACAGCCAGAAGCTCCTGTTCCCCGGTGGTGTAGCGAATCTCCGCACCAGAAAACTTCTTACTCGTGAAGGCGATCGGTCGCCCTTCCTGTAACAATACAGCGCCGCTTCCAAATATTGAGGCATCAGACACTACCTCAACACGAAATGGCAACGAGTAATCAGGGAATGCAAGGGTGACATCTTCGGCAACGGTTCGCTTGAGCTCTTCGAATGCCCGCTGGCATTGCGACGTCCACGACTCGAGCGAAACGAAAACACCTTTGCGAGTTAAGTTAGTAAGCGGGGCCGCAATGATGGAATATTTTTCAATGAACTTTCGGAAATAATTGGTCAAGCCAAGGAACTTACGCAGCTCCGTGAGGTTCTGAGGCGCAGGCCAATCGCGAACCACAGCGACCTTCCGCGGGTCCATCTTCACACCGGTGGCCGACACAATGTGGCCCAAATATTCCACCTGAGGCTGCGCCCAAAAGCATTTGGCGCGTTTAGCAAACAATTGCTCCCGCCTCATAACGTCGAGCACGAGCCGAAGATGCTCCAAGTGCTCCTCGCGCGTTTTAGAATATACCAAGATGTCATCCAGGTAGCAAACAACGAACCTGTCGATAAACGGCCTAAACATTCGGTCCATAACCGCCTGAAACGTCGCAGGGGCATTAGTCAAACCAAATGATAGGACCGTATACTCAAAGTGACCGAAGGGCGTCCGAAAAGCGGTTTTCGGGATATCAGAGGCAGCGATGCGAATCTGATTGTAGCCCTGTTGTAAGTCAATTGAGGAAAAATAAGCCGAACCCTTCAGCTTATCCAACAGGTCGTCAACGCGTGGCAAAGGGTAGCGATTTTTCACCGTATTCGCATTTAATCCCCGGTAATCGATGCACATGCGCAAGGTCCCATCCTTCTTACCGACAAACAAAATCGGTGCAGAATACGGGGATGTGCTGGGGCGTATCATACCCTTCGCGAGCAAATCCGTCACCTGGCGCTTCACCTCATCCAGTTCCAATGGACTCAACCTGTACATTGGCCGGGCCGTAGGCTGCGCTCCAGGCATGAGAGGGATTGTGTGATCAACAGGACGCATAGGTGGTAGGCCAGGGATATCTTTAAAGACGTCCTCATACTGCGACAGTAGGGCCTCAACCTCAGGATCCGCAGAAATCTGCGCGGTGGTGACACAACAGCTCACCCGCAGCCTTAAAAGCAGTCCATGGGCACCCTTCCGTAACAAACGGACGGCCTCCTTACGCCCGACTAGCTCTGGTTCGATTCGCGCGGCCATTGCGGTCACAGCGAAATTAACCATAGGCACCGCCTCAGTTTCGCCCTCCTTTGGTGTGACATGTTCGAACGACAGGAAAGGTACCTTAATCGACAGAGTACCCTTGCACATATGCAGGGTTGCGGTCTCCATGTCGATGCGCGCGCGGTACTGTCGTAATGTCGACGACCCCATTATGTACGGTGCAGTCTCTGCTAAGCCCTGCAGCACGTACGGCCGGGTCACAACACGCAAAGGGCCTAACGATAGGCTAAGGGTAATCCTGCCCACGATGGGATGCTTACCCCCGTCAGCAAGGGTAACCTGTGGACAATCAGACGACTCTGGGGACAACCCCAGCGCATTCACCTCTGCGACAGAGATGAAGTCGTCGCTGGCACCGGTGTCAACAAGTGCCTTCAGAGTACGGCCATTCAAACCGATCTGAACCACAGGGACACGGTTATCTACGAGCGACTGCCCAGCATGTTGTACCTCTCGTTCGCGTTTGCTCATGAGTATCTGCACGTCTGGAGACTATCGACACCGATGCACGAGCACTTGCAAGTACAGCAAGGCAAGCGAGAGCAAACAGAGACAGCGGAAGACTTCAAGACGAAGAGAGATATAACTTACGGTCTTACAGATCGGAATGATGCAATGGACGAAATCGCCGTCAGCGCCGGAAGCAAGCAATCATCACGCGGCGGTGATTAGCGAAGTTCAGGCTTTAGCTCGGGCTAAGTAGGATATCGTATAGCAATAGTAATGTAGAACACACAAGTGTTCTCCGGTATCGAATGTCTTATCTTGCTTAGCCGTCCTCGCATCTGTTATACTCGCAGCATCGCAATGCCGTACGATTCACATCAGGAGGCCGATCCTAGATGTGACAACCCTACTGCGTCTAGGCGATGTCTACGCATAACAATGTATAAGCCTTTCCGGCATTCGCATGATGCAAGGGTCCGGATAACGATATCCGGTTGCAGGGCATGCATCGCGACAAGTGCGGCGCTCTCAACGTGTGCTTTAGTGAAGTAATATTATATCAGATAATATTACTTATCGTTTTGTAGCACGAGCATAATGCGCACTTCAATGCTTCGGGCTTTCATGCACGCTAGGCGGATTTGCCATGATGCGATGTCGCGATGGATAATGACAACATGCCAAATAAATGTACACGAATACATTTATATCATGCAGATTCATTCATATGCAATGCGTTCATCACAAAAGCACTTCGCCTCGTAGGATCGCGTCGACCTACGCGTCGGCGGGAAATGAACCGTAGCACAACAATTATCCCCCCTCCCGTATGCAGCGTCCTCGCTGCATCATACAGCATCGACTGCAGGGGTCATTGGGCTTGCGTGGCACGTTTGCGGGCTTCTTCGAGCAGGGGTTTCATGTCCTGTGAGAAGTTGCGTGCCGGTTCCCATGAGTTGTGCTCGTCGGTATACCCTGTCCACTTAACCAAGTACTCGTGTACTGTTCGCTTACGTCGGTGTCGGCCCACACGACGCGCGCGATAATCTAACACCCGCTCCACATCATAAAACTTCTGTTTACCAGCGATCCAGGTCTCGGGAACTGGTTCGATCGCTGTGGGGGCGTTAGCAGACTCAGGGACGGGTTCCGTACCACGATACGGACGAACAAGCG
The DNA here is from genome assembly GCA_030268105.1 of Volvox africanus. Taxonomy (NCBI): domain Eukaryota; kingdom Viridiplantae; phylum Chlorophyta; class Chlorophyceae; order Chlamydomonadales; family Volvocaceae; genus Volvox; species Volvox africanus. The sequence continues at coordinate 7,263,576 of BSDZ01000078.1, forward strand.
ATACGTGAAACGTGGGGTGAATGGTCATATCAGTGGGCAATGCAAGCTCCACAGCCACATTCCCAACCATGCGCACGACAGGATACGGACCAATCTAACGGGGTAAGAGTTTTCGGGATCCGTCGGCCAAGGAACGCAAGTTCTTGGTGCTTAGCAACACGAGTTGCCCCTCCGAAAACGTCACATCCTGCTTGGATTTGTTGTAGTATTCCGTCGTTCGTTGCTGCGCCGCGTCCAAACACGACTTCGCGTCTGTGATTCGGGACATAAAAGACTTGGCAAAAAGTTTAGCAGCAGGCACGTTCACTTCCAACTCACGCCACACGGGTAGCGCGGGATGAAACCCGTAGTTAAGAAAGAACGGACTTTTGCCTGTAGAGCGGTTAACAGCGTTGTTAAGCGCGAATTCTGCCGCAGTCAAATATGTATCCCAAACAAGTGGTGTGCGACCAGCATAATTGCGCAACATATCACCCAACGTGCGGTTTGTGCGTTCGGTTTGACCATCAGTCTGCGGGTGATACGCCGTGCTCAGGTTGACGCGCATGCCAACTAGTTTGCAGAGCGCTTCCCAAAACTTAGACGTGAACTGTCCACCGCGGTCCGAGATCACATTTTTGGGAATCCCGTGTAACCGAACTACATTATCGAAAAACAAACGTGCGGTTTGCTCAGCCGTGCAGGATGATGTGCATGGTGCTAGGTGAACCATCTTAGTCAGACGGTCGACCATTACGAACACCGCATCGTATCCCCCCTCAGTTTTGGGCAGCGCGACTACGAAGTCCATGGAAACACTTTCCCAAGGCGCATCCGGGACAGGCAACGGTTGCAACAACCCATGGCCCTTACCGGACAAAGCCTTATTGCGCTGGCACAGACTGCATGTCTGGACGAAGTTCGCCGCATCCTTAGCCAAACGAGGCCACCAAAAGGAACGTTGCACCAAGTCGATCAATCGCTTGCTACCAGGGTGTCCTGCTAACGGGTCCTCGTGGAACCGCGCAAGGATGTCGTAGCGTAGCGCGTCGTCGTTCGGAACGACGATTTGCGTAGCTGCACCCTCCGTCCGTAGCCAAAGGCCATTCTGCTTGCGAAGGTTTTCTACATTAGCCGGGTCCGCGAACCAGGCGTCTGCGTTGTAGGCAACCTTCAACCGCTCCGCGAGGTCCGTCGCGATCAGTACCTCCTCGCTACGCGGCCGCACGACGGGCGCTGCCAAAATTGCAGCGTGTAGCGACGGATGTCGACTGAGAGCATCGGCAATATTCAATTTACCAGAAATATACTCCCAGGTGCAGTTGAACCTAGCTAGATATTCCATCCACCTAGCTTGACGGCGGTTCAACGTCGGAACGCTTTGCAAAAACGTTAGGGGCTTATGGTCAGTCTTTAAAGTAAACGGGCGTCCCTCGAGGTAACAGCGCCATTCCTTTAAAGCATGCAGCACAGCCAGAAGCTCCTGTTCCCCGGTGGTGTAGCGAATCTCCGCACCAGAAAACTTCTTACTCGTGAAGGCGATCGGTCGCCCTTCCTGTAACAATACAGCGCCGCTTCCAAATATTGAGGCATCAGACACTACCTCAACACGAAATGGCAACGAGTAATCAGGGAATGCAAGGGTGACATCTTCGGCAATGATTCGTTTGAGCTCTTCGAATGCCCGCTGGCATTGCGACGTCCACGACTCGAGCGAAACGAAAACGCCTTTGCGAGTTAAGTTAGTAAGCGGGGCCGCAATGATGGAATATTTTTCAATGAACTTTCGGAAATAATTGGTCAAGCCAAGGAACTTACGCAGCTCCGTGAGGTTCTGAGGCGCGGGCCAATCGCGAACCACGGCGACCTTCCGCGGGTCCATCTTCACACCGGTGGCCGACACAATGTGGCCCAAATATTCCACCTGAGGCTGCGCCCAAAAGCATTTGGCGCGTTTAGCAAACAATTGCTCCCGCCTCATAACGTCGAGCACGAGCCGAAGATGCTCCAAGTGCTCCTCGCGCGTCTTAGAATATACCAAGATGTCATCCAGGTAGCAAACAACGAACCTGTCGATAAACGGCCTAAACATTCGGTCCATAACCGCCTGAAACGTCGCAGGGGCATTAGTCAAACCAAAGGATAGGACCGTATACTCAAAGTGACCGAAGGGCGTCCGAAAAGCGGTTTTCGGGATATCAGAGGCAGCGATGCGAATCTGATTGTAGCCCTGTTGTAAGTCAATTGAGGAAAAATAAGCCGAGCCCTTCAGCTTATCCAACAGGTCGTCAACGCGTGGCAAAGGGTAGCGATTTTTCACCGTATTCGCATTTAACCCCCGGTAATCAATGCACATGCGCAAGGTCCCATCCTTCTTACCGACAAACAAAATCGGTGCAGAATACGGGGATGTGCTGGGGCGTATCATACCCTTCGCGAGTAAATCCGTCACCTGGCGCTTTACCTCGTCCAGCTCCAATGGACTCAACCTGTACATTGGCCGGGCCGTAGGCTGCGCTCCAGGCATGAGAGGGATTGTGTGATCAACAGGACGCATAGGTGGTAGCCCAGGGATATCTTTAAAGACGTCCTCATACTGCGACAGTAGGGCCTCAACCTCAGGATCCGCAGAAATCTGCGCGGTGGTGACACAACAGCTCACCCGCAGCCTTAAAAGCAGTCCATGGGCACCCTTCCGTAACAAACGGACGGCCTCCTTACGCCCGACTAGCTCTGGTTTGATTCGCGCGGCCATTGCGGTCACAGCGAAATTAACCATAGGCACCGCCTCAGTTTCGCCCTCCTTTGGTGTGACATGTTCGAACGACAGGAAAGGTACCTTAATCGACAGAGTACCCTTGCACATATGCAGGGTTGCGGTCTCCATGTCGATGCGCGCGCGGTACTGTCGTAATGTCGACGACCCCATTATGTACGGTGCAGTCTCTGCTAAGCCCTGCAGCACGTACGGCCGGGTCACAACACGCAAAGGGCCTAACGATAGGCTAAGGGTAATCCTGCCCACGATGGGATGCTTACCCCCGTCAGCAAGGGTAACCTGTGGACAATCAGACGACTCTGGGGACAACCCCAGCGCATTCACCTCTGCGACAGAGATGAAGTCGTCGCTGGCACCGGTGTCAACAAGTGCCTTCAGAGTACGGCCATTCAAACCGATCTGAACCACAGGGACACGGTTATCTACGAGCGACTGCCCAGCAGACAACGTCAGTGCACTTAAGGCGGGTCCGTAACCAACGGCACCCCCATCAGGAGCGTCGTACCAAACGTCAACCGAGTAGGATAGGCGTGGCCACGGAGCCAACGTACCCTCCCGATCCACACCATTAAACAAAACGGTGCCCGGCTCGAACCGGTGGACATGCCGCATACCCCTTAACGATGCCTCTGCCTTGCGCCGACAGAAAGCGGGGAGTAAAACACATGCGGCCGTGCCTGGATATTGACGCCTACACCTCCTGTATATGGCCAACTGTTCCGACATCTCACGCAGAGACGAGGGGATGAACAAAACCACGTGGTTAGACAGATCGATAGACGACAGGGGACGGCGAGGTGTAAACACATTACACAACGGATCAAAGCAGAGAAGTCCCGTGCGTCCGTCAAGCGTGATGCGTCGCGCAATGACTCGCTCGATGTGTCCAAGTACACAAGGCAACAATGCCTTAACGGCTGGCCGTAAGGATGACCACCGACCACGCGTTAGTTCAGAAATCCCGGGTGGTGCCCCCTCCACAGGAACCCGGGCAAGCCCCTATTTCGGCTGAGGTACAAACGGCGGCATTAGAGGGCAATCCTTCGTAGAATGGCTCTCCGCACACCGTAGACAAACGTTGGCCAATTTTCGACGCTCGAATTCGGAACGATTGCAATTCCATTTTGGCATAAATGTGTCGTCCGTACGAGTACGCTTTGCATTGGGGTCGGAACGCTGTGCGGCTGCCGACGACGGCGCACCACCACGCTTCCTGTTCCTAGCTGGGTCCGAGCTCGGACCTGCTCCTACTGTACCACGGACACCCGAGCTAGCGCCCCCGCGCGCCTTGCGCTGCCCGTTGCCGCGTCGCGTCGCGGCAGTAGGCGTGGGGCGGGTCGCGCCGAGGTCCTGGTCGAGAGCTACAGCTTCCCCAAGCGGATCCTGCACTTGCACGGCATTTGCACGAGGGGCAGACTTGACTTCTTCCTCGCCGGCAAGAAGTCGTATCTCCGCGCCCTTAGCAAAAGCGACCAACGCGTCATACGACTTGATCTGCGCTCCAACCAAGTCAGTGGCGCACCATTTAGCCAAAAGTTTCGTTAGGCCTCGCCTAAACCAAAAGACACGCTCAGATTCGGTGAGGTCAGCAATGGGAGTCACAAGTGCTTCGAAGCGTGACTGGTACGCAGGTACATTTTCATCCCGACGCATGTGGTAGCTACCCGCTGCCAAAACGTTACGAGCTTCCACATCGCGTGCTTGAACCTCAGTAGCGAATCGTGCGAGCAAAGCGGCGACTAACTCGTCAAAAGTATAGCTGCCCCGGGCGTTGGTCCAATTGCGATACCAGTCCTTCGCGGCGCCCTCGAGGGTGTTACCAACGAAGAGACACCTGATACCGTCATTATCGCCACCATGAACAGCTTGGAGGTACTTTTTAGCATCACGCACGTACGCACGAGTTGCATCGGCTATGCTATGCCCTGGTGTCTTGTCGGTCAGCGAAATATTGAGCCTAGGAACGGGAATCGACAATCTCATCACCTCAGGGATGTCATCATGCCCTCGAGCTTGAGGTAATGGCAGAACCCTTGGTCCAGCAGTGTTGTCCATATTCGTGTTCACTGCTGAATGCGGCACAATTAAGTGAGCAGGGGTCTGAAGGAAAAGGGGCTCTTGAGTGGCTCGCGCGCCAACAGTCTCAAGACCTCTATCCGGCGCTCTAGCAGCTACAACGAAATCGGGTTGGCTAGCTAGGCTAGTGTGCGGCGTATCGTCGTGTTCCGCGGACATGGAGCACGAAACGATACCCTAGTTTTGCGTAATAGAAGCCGACTTCTATCGCAAAGGCAAGAGTACAAAGCGACTCGGTGAGCCTACCGACAGTACTCTTGAGAAGATTCAGCAAACTCAGCAAGTAATTGCCCAGCTGAGTCCTGATCTCCGTAGTTTGAGCAATGAGAGTCGCCAACTGGTCCGGGCGAACACCGGTCTCAGTCACCGCGGCAAGCAATGCCGGTGCACTGAGATTACCGGAAGCGGCGGCGTCCAAAACGGCGCGGCCCAAGTCTTCGGCAAAAGTATCTAGCGGTCCTCGTGGTTCGTCGCTGGAACTCGCCATAGAAAGAACCTACTTCCGATTAGACAAAGAGAGACAGTTAGGCAACGAACCTGGTCTCGCTACCAAATTGTTGTACCTCTAGTTCACGTTTGCTCATGAGTATCTGCACGTCTGGAGACTATCGACACCGATGCGCGAGCACTTGCAAGTACAGCAAGGCAAGCGAGAGCAAACAGAGACAGCGGAAGACTTCAAGACGAAGAGAGATATAACTTACGGTCTTACAGATCGGAATGATGCAATGGACGAAATCGCCGTCAGCGCCGGAAGCAAGCAATCATCACGCGGCGGTGATTAGCGAAGTTCAGGCTTTAGCTCGGGCTAAGTAGGATATCGTATAGCAATAGTAATGTAGAACACACAAGTGTTCTCCGGTATCGAATGTCTTATCTTGCTTAGCCGTCCTCGCATCTGTTATACTCGCAGCATCGCAATGCCGTACGATTCACATCAGGAGGCCGATCCTAGATGTGACAACCCTACTGCGTCTAGGCGATGTCTACGCATAACAATGTATAAGCCTTTCCGGCATTCGCATGATGCAAGGGTCCGGATAACGATATCCGGTTGCAGGGCATGCATCGCGACAAGTGCGGCGCTCTCAACGTGTGCTTTAGTGAAGTAATATTATATCAGATAATATTACTTATTGTTTTGTAGCACGAGCATAATGCGCACTTCAATGCTTCGGGCTTTCATGCACGCTAGGCGGATTTGCCATGATGCGATGTCGCGATGGATAATGACAACATGCCAAATAAATGTACACGAATACATTTATATCATGCAGATTCATTCATATGCAATGCGTTCATCACAAAAGCACTTCGCCTCGTAGGATCGCGTCGACCTACGCGTCGGCGGGAAATGAACAGTAGCACAACACAGCAGACAACGTCAGTGCACTTAAGGCGGGTCCGTAACCAACGGCACCCCCATCAGGAGCTTCGTACCAAACGTCAACCGAGTAGGATAGGCGTGGCCACGGAGCCAGCGTACCCTCCCAATCCACACCATTAAACAAAACGGTGCCCGGCTCGAACCGGTGGACATGCCGCATACCCCTTAACGATGCCTCTGCCTTGCGCCGACAGAAAGCGGGGAGTAAAACACATGCGGCCGTGCCTGGATATTGACGCCTACACCTCCTGTATATGGCCAACTGTTCCGACATCTCACGCAGAGACGAGGGGATGAACAAAACCACGTGGTTAGACAGATCGATAGACGACAGGGGACGGCGAGGTGTAAACAAATTACACAACGGGTCGAAGCAGAGAAGTCCCGTGCGTCCGTCAAGCGTGATGCGTCGCGCAATGACTCGCTCGATGTGTCCAAGTACACAAGGCAACAATGCCTTAACGGCTGGCCGTAAGGATGACCACCGACCACGCGTTAGTTCAGAAATCCCAGGTGGTGCCCCCTCCGCAGGAACCCGGGCAAGCCCCTATTTCGGCTGAGGTACAAACGGCGGCATTAGAGGGCAATCCTTCGTGGAATGATTCTCCGCACACCGTAGACAAACATTGGCCAATTTTCGACGCTCGAATTCGGAACGATTGCAATTCCATTTTGGCATAAATGTGTCGTCCGTACGAGTACGCTTCGCGTTGGGATCGGAACGCTGTGCGGCTGCCGACGACGGCGCACCACCACGCTTCCTGTTCCTAGCTGGGTCCGAGCTCGGACCTGCTCCTACTGTACCACGGACACCCGAGCTAGCGCCCCCGCGCGCCTTGCGTTGCCCGTTGCTGCGTCGCGTCGCGGCAGTAGGCGTGGGGCGGGTCGCGCCGAGGTCCTGGTCGAGAGCCACAGCTTCCCCAAGCGGATCCTGCACTTGCACGGCATTTGCACGAGGGGCAGACTTGACTTCTTCCTCGCCGGCGAGAAGTCGTATCTCCGCGCCCTTAGCAAAAGCGACCAACGCGTCATACGACTTGATCTGCGCTCCAACCAAGTCAGTGGCGCACCATTTAGCCAAAAGTTTCGTTAGGCCTCGCCTAAACCAAAAGACACGCTCAGATTCGGTGAGGTCAGCAATGGGAGTCACAAGTGCTTCGAAGCGTGACTGGTACGCAGGTACATTTTCATCCCGACGCATGTGGTAGCTACCGGCTGCCAAAACGTTACGAGCTTCCACATCGCGTGCTTGAACCTCAGTAGCGAATCGTGCGAGCAAAGCGGCGACTAACTCGTCAAAAGTATAGCTGCCCCGGGCGTTGGTCCAATTGCGATACCAGTCCTTCGCGGCGCCCTCGAGGGTGTTACCAACGAAGAGACACCTGATACCGTCATTATCGCCACCATGAACAGCTTGGAGGTACTTTTTAGCATCACGCACGTACGCACGAGTTGCATCGGCTATGCTATGCCCTGGTGTCTTGTCGGTCAGCGAAATATTGAGCCTAGGAACGGGAATCGACAATCTCATCACCTCAGGGATGTCATCATGCCCTCGAGCTTGAGGTAATGGCAGAACCCTTGGTCCAGCAGTGTTGTCCATATTCGTGTTCACTGCTGAATGCGGCACAATTAAGTGAGCAGGGGTCTGAAGGAAAAGGGGCTCTTGAGTGGCTCGCGCGCCAACAGTCTCAAGACCTCTATCCGGCGCTCTAGCAGCTACAACGAAATCGGGTTGGCTAGCTAGGCTAGTGTGCGGCGTATCGTCGTGTTCCGCGGACATGGAGCACGAAACGATACCCTAGTTTTGCGTAATAGAAGCCGACTTCTATCGCAAAGGCAAGAGTACAAAGCGACTCGGTGAGCCTACCGACAGTACTCTTGAGAAGATTCAGCAAACTCAGCAAGTAATTGCCCAGCTGAGTCCTGATCTCCGTAGTTTGGGCAATGAGAGTCGCCAACTGGTCCGGACGAACGCCGGTCTCAGTCGCCGCAGCAAGCAATGCCGGTGCACTGAGATTACCTGCGACTCAGAGCGTACACTTACACAACAAGTGCAGCAATCTAAGCAAAAGCAATTAAACAATTACAAACCGGAAGCGGCGGCGTCCAAAACGGCGCGGCCTAAGTCTTCGGCAAAAGTATCTAGTGGTCCTCGTGGTTCGTCGCTGGAACTCGCCATAGAAAGAACCTACTTCCGATTAGACAAAGAGAGACAGTTAGGCAACGAACCTGTCTCGATACCAAATTGTTGTACCTCTCGTTCGCGTTTGCTCATGAGTATCTGCACGTCTGGAGACTATCGACACCGATGCGCGAGCACTTGCAAGTACAGCAAGGCAAGCGAGAGCAAACAGAGACAGCGGAAGACTTCAAGACGAAGAGAGATATAACTTACGGTCTTACAGATCGGAATGATGCAATGGACGAAATCGCCGTCAGCGCCGGAAGCAAGCAATCATCACGCGGCGGTGATTCGCGAAGTTCAGGCTTAGCTCGGGCTAAGTAGAATATCGTATAGTAATAGTAATGTAGAACACACAAGTGTTCTCCGGTATCGAATATCTTGTCTAGCTTAGCCGTCCTCGCATCTGTTATACTCGCAGCATCGCAATGCCGTACGATTCACATTAGGAGGCCGATCCTAGATGTGACAACCCTACTGCGTCTAGGCGATGTCTACGCATAACAACGTATAAGCCTTTCCGGCATTCGCATGATGCAAGGGTCCGGATAACGATATCCGGTTGCAGGGCATGCATCGCGACAAGTGCAGCGCTCTCAACGTGTGCTGTAATGAAGTAATATTATATCAGATAATATTACTTATTGTTTCGTAGCACGAGCATAATGCGCACTTCCATGCTTCGGGCTTTCATGCATGCTAGGCGGATTTGCCATGATGCGATGTCGCGATGAATAATGACAACATGCCAAATGCATGTATAAATGTACACGAATACATTTATATCATGCAGATTCATTCATATGCAATGCGTTTATCACAAAAGCACTTCGCCTCGTAGGATCGCGTCGACCTACGCGTCGGCGGGAAAAGAACCGTAGCACAACACCCTCCCTCCCGTGTGCCCTCCCTTTCTCCCTTCCCACTCCCCCTATGTCGGCGATGATGTTGGTGCTTTGGCGGCGTTGGTGGTGGCGGCGGTGATGGCTGTGGCGTTCGTGGAGGCGTCGATGCAATGGTGAGTATCGGTGCCCTACCTACTTCCCTCCCGACCTACACACTCCGCCTCTCGAGGCCATTCCCTAAGGATCCGAGCTTGCGACCACAAAGACAACAGTTCGAATCTGGGTCGGGGCAAAAATGGCGTAGAGGGAATGCAGCTTGGATAGCCGGTTCTAATAAAGGGCATTTAGAAGAGATCTACCAGACAGAAATTTCTAAAGATTTAATTTCAACGATAACTGACGGAGTTATTGACGAGGTAACGAGATGGCAGGATCGGCCACTTGATAGCATCTACCCAATATTATATCTGGACTGCATTCATGTAAAATCCCGAGATAATAATATTGTAATCAACAAGGCCGTATACTTGGCAATTGCTGTAAACATAGAGGGTAAAAAGGAGCTACTTGGTATTTGGATTGGTAAGAATGAAGGTAGCAAGTTCTGGATGCAGATCATTACGGAGCTTAAGAATAGAGGGGTTGAACAAATTTATGTTGCTTGTGTTGATGGATTAAAGGGTTTTCCTGAGGCAATAGGCAGCATTTTTCCAAATACTATAGTGCAGCTCTGCATAGTCCATATGGTTAGGAATTCTGTGAAATATGTTTCGTATAAGGATTTAAAAGAAGTCACTAGAGATTTAAAGAAGATTTATACGTCTGCTACCGAAGAAATGGCACATTTTGAGCTAAAACAATTTGGAATAAAATGGGATAATAAATATCCTGTTATTTCTGATATCTGGCAAAGAAATTTTTTTAAAATACGGATAACAGTATTGATGCCTACTTTTAATACCCTGACTGTATCCCTGACGCCAGAGCCGTTAATTGCCATTTCTACTATCTGCTCCTTTACTCCAGGCTTAGATGCATTATTGATATAGTCCAGCTGAAAATATCGATTGCATTGATTACACTGATATCTTTGTTGTTTTGAAATTGAGTACCCTGCCTTTACTACTTCTTCAGTCTTATTACAATATCTACACTTAACAGCTATTTTTGCCATAACACTTAAAACCTCTTTTGCTATTAGTCTTTATGCATTCTAGCATATTTCTATCAATCCTGCAAAATGGAGGCATTACCTGATTATGTCATCTTCTCCTTATATATTATCTATTTTCCTAAATATATTATATTATAACTGATTTATACTGGTTTAGCTATGTATTATCAAGAAATAATTATGCAGCTAGCCCAAAATAAGTCGCTACCCCCAATACCATCTGATTTGTACGATACCGATAAATCCCAGGAAATGGCTAGTAAATTATTTGAGCAAATCTTTGAACATCCTGAAAAGTTTACCGATATTAATCTAGAATATATACATAATTTACAGAAACTAATCGCTGATTCAGTAGCTAAATTTACGGGAAGGAAAACAGATGACCAACAGAATGATATCTCTTTTTTTGATAAAAGGTTTAGAGATCCCGCTTGGCAACAAAGCATTTATTTTTCCTTCATTAAGAAATACTATATGATTTCTGCTGATTGGATAAAAAAAACCGTTAAACAGTATGAATTGGATAATGATGGAAAAAAGTTTTTAGAGTTTATAACCAGCCAATTTATTGATGCTCTTTCTCCTTCAAATTTTGCTTTTAGCAACCCAGAAGTAATAAGGGAATTTTTAGAAAGCGGTATGAGTAAATTGTTAAAGGGATGGAAAATTTTCTTTTAGATATCAAGAAATCAGGCTCTTTACTAACTATTTCCACTACAGATACATCTTACTTCAAGATTGGTAAAAATCTGGCTATTGCAAAAGGAAAAGTAATTTTGTGTTGTATCCTTAATGCATTTCGGTAATTCATTAAGATATAATAATTATCTGTTTATTATTTTATAATATAATATATATGCCCCTGGAGTTCCAGGTTCTACCCCGACTGAGAGCGGGCCAAAGACCCTAATGTTAAGGGCAGGGTGCCCCCATGTCGATGGACGGTGACGACCCCAATTAAAGTGACCTGCGAGCTGACCAGTAGCGGAGTTGACGCCTTAGTTGATTCGGCAGATTCCGCTGGATGCTGGTGGTGGGTGCTGAACCTGGGAAAACCACTGATTTCGGAGAAGTCGGCATGGGAGACTGGATGAGGGTGCCCCGAAACACCGGGGAAGGTAGGGACTGCCAGGTTAGTGGCCACGGGTGATGTACCCCCCTATGATCAGATAAAATATATTTAATTATCATATTAACTGTTTCATGTTTCCATCTGGCATTCGATTTGTGGATTTGGTCTCGGCTGTCGACGACCAATACTAACCGACTTCCTGAAACATCCGAACCTGTCGGTTACTCCATAACCTGTATGGAATGGGCCATTTACCGCCTGAATGGTAAATGGTGGAACATCTGGTTCCTGGTTCACTGAATCTCCGGTTGTAGTGGTGACTTCTGAAGGTCACGCCCGGTTCGAGGCCTTATGGTCTCTCAAGTACGACCTAGTCGGCGGCTCTACTTAATCGGGCTCTGGCACAACAACCGGTATCTTTTGATACCACCCTTCGTGGGTACCATATACAACACTTTGCAGGGAGTCTTCCTCATGAAGGATGTAGACTGAATAGCTATCTAACCAATGCAACCAGTCCTCCATTGTCCAGGTACCTCTGTGTTTTACTATGTCACGATACGGCCGGTTAAGGTCATTGGTTGTGATAATGTGGCTTGCACGCTGTGCCATAATTTTCCGCTGTGGGCCAAGAATGGTGTAGTCCATGACATGTCTTCCAAGCTTTCCAAGAATAGTGTTCCAAAAACGCTTTATAACACCAAAAAGGGCTGCATGTGCAACTGGTACGACAAAGACGTCATTATAGTTGCAGTAGTCAAGCTCTCGAATAATTGGGCTAAGGCCTTTACAGCCTACAATCCCAGTCCACTGAGGATCTTTCATAGCCAATGCTGCACGCTTGAGATGCATTTCATGGCTGACCATTATTCTTGGGTCCCCACAACGTGCTGACAGGGGAGCATTTTCCATGTCCGGTATAACACCATCGAAAATGCAGTTGACATCAGCGTCTACTGCGTAGCCACGAAAGTACATGCCACCACCCTCACCACTCACCCCCTTCAGTAGGCAGTGGCCACATCCAGTAGCTGATGTGTATGAGTTCCACAAACTTAATTTCCTGTTAGCAGGAGTATCTGCATGCATGCAAATGAGGCAAACAGCAAAAAGGACACATGCAAAGTACCAATCTTATGTCAATTATGTAAACAAGCTGTCTTGCTGGCCTCAATCACAATATTCTTATCATTATACACATATATAACATATATCCAAATATTTAAGGAGTGCCACAAATATTATATATACCCACTTTGGCTCATCCCGGTCAGGGGCCATGGTGCTCGTGTTTGCAGGGTGAGTTGCCCACAGTGTTAACACCCCTTATCCAAATTTTGTGCATATTTCTTAGACACAATAGCATGCTTGAGCGCGTACATATGCAAACGTGACGTACCTGCAAATATAGCACTTAAGAAGATCTTGTGCTCAAACAGTTGTCGGTCATTGCCCATAACCATAAGTGAACTTTCACTATATGGCCCATATTCTTTAAATGCATCAAGTGTCCGTGAAACATAAACATCCATACTTGATGGTTCTTCTGGACCAGGAATCACTGTAAGGATATAAGTAAAACGACGTTTAGATCTGTGTGCGACAGGTAGGTCTGTGCATCTGCGGATTTATTAACGAAAGGGACAATCATATAAGGGATCAGCAGTTACAGCAATACATGAACATCACAGTCATTACAATCAAGGCCACGAATGATCACGTGCTTAAATATTGTGTAGATATTGGAAGTTTAAACTGAGAACCTGTGGCCCACAGCATTCCTGTCAAAAGACAATTAAATACCTCAAAACAAAACAAAACAAAATCCTAATTCTCTTGAGTTTTCCCACTGTTCTTTATGCAAAGTTGGAGATAATGTGCCCTCTCATTTCACGGGAAATGAATGGGCCAAACATGCAGCAGCATAATATGTATATTTTTTCTTGTGTGTATGTGTGTGTGTGTGTGTGCATGCACACGCATGCACGCGCACACACACACACACACACACACACACACACACACACACGCACACACAAACACACACGCGCGCGCGCACGTGTAACTGAAGCAAGGTAGCCTATTGACATTAAATCAAAATATAAATGTACCTTTCATGCAACATATTCTCACCTCATCAGTAATAAACCAACACTATGAGTTTTGAACTGATATACTTGGGCAAAGTCGAATCCAAGATCATAAGCAGAATTTGCATGCTGCATAAGCTGGCCATTCGTTTTTGCGTCAATATCTTTGGCCATTTGGGAACCATAGAAGTCATCTGGCTCATTATCACGGCCAGTGCCACGAAGCTGGCGGAAGAGTGGATCTGAAAACATGGCCTGTATGATGTTCTCCACCCCAAAATCCCAGTATCTCTGCATACAATAAGAGAATGGATATCCAGGGCATTCCAAGCCTTAACAGAACATATATACTATAACCAGGGACATTCTGAAAACATATGACAGTATGAAACAGTAATAGGCTACAAATTAATATATTACGATGATACCAATAACGACTAATGGGATGACTGCAAACGTTAAAGCTTTTAATTTATCAAGTAAGCATTCAATCACCTTATTGGGTAATGGATGGGCCCCTGCACTTGTGGTCACCATCTTGAAGCGCTTATGCTTCTCTGGGCAATTACATGTGTCATCACGATGATCCATCCAGTCCTTTGTGGGTAAAGGTGGAAACCTGCACTTTTCACTAAGGCAGATGTGCTGCTCGAAATCACGTGGGTCTGGTATTCCAAGCATCTTTCGGAGGACATAAAGACTGGGTGGAACATGGTTACCAGGAGGTAAGCAGATATCCCTCAAGAACCGTAGCTGTCGATCTGCAACCACATCTCGAACACGTCCAGCCATCTTTTCTTTCAGCCAGGCATATCCAAACTGACCCACGGTTATTCTTGCCTCTGCATGCATTCAATATGCATGTACATGCAGGAGAACAATCTTATTTTCTTCCAAAGGCATGCATCCGTCAAACAAGGCAAGATGTTTAATAATGCCCTACAATAGGCCTCAACACTTCTCTTACCTTGGCACACTACAACGCCATCACCATTATTCACAGTGACCCTCCACAGAGGGTCATCCAAACGTTCTTTGTACGCTTGAACAGTGCTTCCTGAGGCAAGAAGCTCGGCTGGGTTTGTGGGTTCCAGCAGCTGTAACTGCCCATGATCCATGGCCCCTAACTGTGAAAGTACACCAAGTTCTGCTGCATCGGGTTCATCATCCTCAGATTCAGGATAACTATGTTGGCATAAGTTATCCAGGATTGCTGATATATATTCTAGAGTTTGCCGGTGATTAGGATTGGCAGGATCAAGATCATCCATAACGTGAATGAGAGCAGAAACAAGTGAGGAGGGCAGAGCTGTTTCTTCCTGAACCTGCGAATGTCCACTGCTATCCCCTGACAACACCTCTGATGTATGCCCTGAACTGTCCTTGCTGCTACTGCTATGGTCTTCATTATGATCATCAGAGGTGTTGAAGTCATTCTCATTGTCCATGTTTAAGTTGGTATCCTCTGGGAAAGAAAGTCTGCATCTCTTCATGTGCCCATAAAGCTGCGACCGTGTCCTTCCAGTAAATGGGCATTGAGTACATGCATAAACCTCCTGACCAAGAGGGTCCTGACAACGACTGAACTTGTGCTTTTGCAGCCATGCATCTGTGAACTTTGCAGCACAGTAATATTGCATTCATTTAATCATGCTGTTATGCAAGTAAGGAGATACGTAGATGTAGCTTGCATGCCAATTTGGGGTGAGGGATATTTTAATTTTTTCCGTGCATACATGCATGGCCACGGTGGATGGCAATTGGAAGGGTTTCATTGGACCCATCCAAACAAACCACAGTGCCTGGCTCATCACACCAAAGCCCGGGCTAGTATGAATAACTGTACTTTGATTTAAAATTATTGACAGGATGAGTGGGTGGCTGGTACGAGATGAGTGCACAATGGATGTTCCAAATAAATATATCCCTTAAAAACCTATATGAACATAAGTCATCCGTGCGCACCCGATATGTTATCCCTTTTGGATGAGGCTGGGCGCTTGTTCGGAAGCCTTCCACTGCCTCCAAGGAGGCGGCCAAGAACTTGAACATGGTACTGGTTATGTAAGCCGTACAAGCCAAGATGTTTATCTCGATCTGATAGGACGTCCCCTCTACTAGAAGTCAACCTCCAAACTGATCCAGGTTGAAATGTAAATAAGGAATTACTGGAGACGAAGTCCATGAGCTGTCCCACAGTTGAGTCCGTACTTCCAGAAAACGTCAACGTCCATGACCCAGGTAAAACGACGAAAAGCTGAAGAGCTCGTTCATCATGATTGGACTGTGTAAATGACACCGTTGAGCAGTATCGCCCTATCGTAACGCCCAACACTGTGATGAGAACAAAAACAGAAGAACCCATGAGGATCCACACTAAATATTCTGTAACATATACATCAACTAAAACAGGGGCATACAGAGTAACGTAAGAGGCAACAGCAATACCGAAAGTAATGCCACAGAAAAAGCCTAATAAAAGGTGGGCCATGAGCATGTAATAATATACAGTAAAGTAGCAGGATCAGACTGTTTTTCCTTACAGAACTGACATCTGACAAAGGGAAACGACTCCTCCATTGTATGGAGTGGTACAGGCAGTACTCATGCATGTGGAGTACGAGATATTAAAGTGGAACGTGCATGTCCGCGTAATTTACACTTGAAGTAAATTTTCAATAACGAATGATAGACTTGAATAGTAAATTACATGCATACGCACAGGAAGCTCCTTATACATGCATGTACGTGAAATACTGGGATACAGCCTCATCATCATACTTCCAGGAGCTTGCTAATAAGAAACTTGATTAGCATTCCTTAAAAATAATTTATGACGTTTCTCATGAACTCGTTGACTAGCTTTTACGACAACCAACCGTTACATGCCGCAAATAGCTAGCCGCATGCTAAGAGCTAAACAGATTTTTTATGTAGGACGACGGCAATCATCAATATTATTGTAAAATAACATTCTTTATTGCTGCTGCACCTTGTATATATGTTAAGATTTAAAGGCTAGTGCACAGCATAACTTTTATAGCAGTTGCTCTTGCTTGCTTCACGGGTGGCATTAAATGTACATATAAAGGATGTTGTAAAGCAGGGTTACGAAACATTGTTGCTTACATGGGATTGATTGGCAGCCGCACAACCCTGGACGGAGTACCAAAGCACTACTCTTCACTTTTTAGTAGTACGTAGGGCCCATGCCTCATGTCTGCAGCTGTATGTATCCTGCTGAAGGAGCAAGTTATTTGCAATAGTACAACCTATTAATGAATGGAGACACATTCACCAGTTGTTTGTAAACTGCTGGTCTGCTGTCCTAATGAAGAAAAGAGGCGTATTGATGCTGAGATAAATCTGTCAGTGGTAGATTTCGAGCAGCTCCTTACTGATGCAGCTGGCGCAAAATCAATCAGTGAAGTTTCAGTTCAGGTTTTAGACTCGGAGGATGAGGATGGCAAGCTTGTGGCCCAGCAGGTGGCGCCTGTGCAGCTGCTTAGCCGCTGCACTCGGTGGCTGAAGAAGGAAATTAGCGCGCCTTTCAAGGGGAAGGCTTGGAACCAGGCTCAGAAGAAACTAACTATCCACGTATCCCTAAAACAGCCATCTGTTCCATTGGTATCCCCTGAAGTAAGCAGAATCAGTATACGAAAGGATCATGATCGTGGTGAGCCATTAAAGCGGAGCAGGTCATATGAGCAGGCCGCCATCAACAAAGCCGTCCGCGACAACGTGCCATACAACCTCGACAGCAGCCTGAAGAATCCACGGGTCCTCATTGCGAAGGATATTCAACGTGAGCCGCATCTGCAGCCCGTTTGGGATAAGTGCTTTGCTGCTGGCTTTGCACAAGTGGCTGACTTACAGCCAAGAGTTACGGTCGACTGCTTCAAGAAGAAATGGCAAAAGTACGTACATGTTTATTTTCCTAATGTCATGCTTCTAGTGATTATCTTGTTTGTGGTAATCATACATGCCATCCATATCACTAGCTTACTTTCAGTGGGGACAGACAACAATAGAATGAAGCATGCACAGCATCATAAGTAAGCACTTTCATTCGGTGCATCCCATGTACTTTGTAGATACGCAACGGATTACAATGCCCAACGTGCAAGGTATGAAAAGGTGAAGGCCACCCACAAGGAGGAACTTGCCTGCAAGCCAGGTTTGTGAGCTCCTACTGCTACTGTCATCCATATACTTGTTTTATAACATTTTTTGATCAGGTTGATTGATAAAAAAATTCCTTTCTATGTATTTTGAAAAATGGAATTTGGGGTAAACGTGGGCCAAAGATTTGTTTTACGACAGAGGACATGCATGCCGCTTACGCTATGTACTGGATTACGAAAATTTTTGACAATGATGTGTATTATGGCATCTGGCGTTGATGTTCGTCTTTGCATTATTTTTATGTAGAGGACCTTGAGAAGAAGCCATGGAAGAAGCTATGGAACAAGGAGTCTCGGGCAGCCTGGAGGAGCTTCAAGTACGCTCAGCCAGATAACCCAGATGCGGGTCCCAGTGAGCGCAGCATTGCGATGGAGGATTTGAATGTGACAGATCGGCAGCAGGAGCTTATTAATGCACTTGTGCAGCGGAAGCAGATTGAAAGCAGTAAGACATCCTTCACCGTACCAGCCACTCCAGTGCCGGTTGGAGCTGGTGGAACAGCTCAGCATACACCAGGCCTTGGTGCACTGGAGTTGCCAAAAGGCACTATGGTAAGATGTGATTATGCATGTGTTCACTTTAATTATTGCTGCTGCTTCACCACCATAATAGTACGTACTTCTTAGTATGTTTGCAGAAAGTACGTCACAGTTCATGCATAACATTTGTTTCTTATTTTAGCTAGTAAAACAATAACAATTTTTTCATGCCTTTATTTCCTCATTTACGAAATGCTTAATTGCTACCAAACCGCAGAAAAGCGGCCGAAATGACGAGCCGCCAGGAACTCAGGATGGGCGCACTAGCAAACGCCAAAAGCAGCCCGCACATGGTGAAGATGCATTGATGATGGTGCTGGCTGCCAATGCAGCTCGCATACATCAGAAGGAGAAGGAGATCAAGGCCGCTAGACGCCGACAGGTTAGTCCAAATAATAGTGGTAAAGAGAGTGGATGAAGGGGTGTGCAAATTTCCAGGCGCGCTTAGCAAGGTTATTGCAGGATGGGTGATGTACATTACTGATTGCATGTACAGGGATGTACAGGTCATTAATGTCCTTTAACCTGTTTTCTCCTTTTTGTCTTTTATGTAATTGTTCCTATATTCCTCAAACATACTTCCTTTTCATGTAGGCAAAGAGTTCAGAGCCCTCTAAGGCAAGGAACTCCAGCAGGAATGCTACAAACTCAAGCAAGGCGGCAGCGAAAAAGGTACAGCCCATTCATCCTGTCTTCCCGTTTTAGTGAGTTGTAATTTTATGTTTCGTTCTAGTCTTTTAATTTGCTGCGTGCTTTGTGGTTTGATGTGGTATATGTCGATTTGTTTTTCTCTTTTTTAATAAAAAATGTAAGCTTATCATTTCTAAAATCATATATGTATGTTAATGGTGGGCCTTGAAGGTAACGAACAATGACGATGTGCGGCCATCCACGAAAGTGAGACGGAAAAGCACGGGCATCAAAAGAAAGGTACATTATATTGAGGCCCGACATTAATTACTTTTTAATAATATTTATTATCACTATCTAGTCCCTTAACGTGTTTTGGACCAGCAGGTGCCGGTGGAAGACAAGTCTACGGACGGTGACGACAATAATGACAGTTACGACCACCGGCGAAAGAAGGTAAATTTCCTGAGTTCAGCTTGTTGTCTTAATTTCCTGCTTGTATGAATGTAATATTCTAATATCTGTTGTTTCGACTGGTAAAGGTCAAGAGTGCTTCGGAAGATGTGCGATGTACACGGGCACGATGTCAACGTGGGAGCTCAGGGAGTAAGAAGAAACAGGTAACAAAGTGTCCACGTACATAGTACCTAGAAGCACTGCCCATCCATCATGATTAAAGATATCGTAACCGAAATTGATAATTGCTGGGTCGTGTCGGCTTAATTTACCTTTATACTTATGCATGTAAATAATATCTAATTTTCCTTTTCTGAATTTTTCAGGAGTTGCTTCAGGAGGAGGTGAGCAAGGACGAGAAGAGTGAGGACGAGCAGGATGATGCCACCAGTGCGCGAGAGGACGATGACAACGAAGATAGTGAAATAGAAGACAATTAGATAGAACTAACATCTAACATGTTTGTTTCTAAGCTTATATTAGAGCGGGCTGCTAAATGTGCGGTGGCAGATGAAGTTAGGATGTATGTACCTAATGATGATTGAAATGATTGGTGCATGGTACAAATGATTATTGAACTCATAAACAGAATTTGATTGGCAGGATTGGATGTGTAGAAATTTGATTGTTTCGTTGAATTAATGCGTACTCAACAATGGCTGCTTACCTGGATGCTTCCCGAATATTGAGCTGTAAATTATTTCCTGGAATATTTTCATCTATCAATACTGAAATCCTATTGATATTCTTCATAACAGCTACGTACATTACGACAGGATAGTATCCGTACACAAAAAATAATTCTGCAGCGGGTTGGCAAAACAGCAAACAATAACAGGAACGATAACTGAAACAGTAAAGAAATAACCAGAACGACCAAAAGTAGTTACAGTGAGCAAGAATGTGAGGCTGCCTCGTACGCAAAGCGAAAGTGGCGCGAATGTTGCTATCGCACGCGTAAGACCTTGAGAAAGCATGCGAATAAGTTAGTTACATGCGTATAAAACTTTTACGCAACCCACAACTGCTAGCTGTGTACACATTATTCGCAGCATACGCAAGCATGCGTTAATGCGCGTTAATGCGCGTTAGGTGTGCGTATATTGTGCGTTAGAGAACTTTAAGTGCGTTAACTTTGGGTCTCTAACGCTTGCGTTGTGTTAGGCCTAACGCACACCTTAGAATCTATGTGGGTGCGTTTGACATTGCGTAAGTTCGCGTTAGGTTGCGTTAGCTAACGCAAAGTAAACGCAAACATTTTCGTTCCCTCCCAAAAAAGTTTATTTGCGATTGCGTTAGGTGCGTTAGGATTGCGTTAGCGATACGCAAGCAATAACGCAATGCGTTTGATTTGCGTTAGGCTTTGCGTTAGCTCACGTTAGTTCGCGTTAAGCTTGCGTTAGGCTTGCGTTAGGGGTCCCTAACGCGAGCCTAACGCGAGCTAACGCACGAATTCCTTGTTATAGTGAGATGCAATGCATACACACACACGTGTACAGACGCATGGTTCTGGGTACGTGGAAATGGTTCTTGGGACGTCGCGTCTAAATGCATCCACTAAGGCCGTTCACCCAGTCGTCCACATCGACTTGTTTCTTGTCTTCCCTCCCTTGCCCCCTTTCTCATGTGGCCTATCTGACAACATTACATGGGTCGTAATTTGACCTCAGCAGTCGTTCCTTGCGGAAGAAGTACGACAGCCTTAAGTACAAAATGAAGATGGAGGTGGGACCGTCAGGCGGGCCCGAAAAAGGGGACAGTCCCAGGGACAGGAAGGATGCGTGTAAGGATGCGTGCGTGTGCGTGTATGTGTGTGCTTCTGTGCGTGTGCTTTTGCATGTGTACATGTATGTACGTGCACTTGTGCGCCTGTGTGTGTGTGTGTGTGTGTGTGTATGTGTATGTGTGTGTGTGTGTGTCTACGTAAGTGCAAGACAAGGATAACGTGCATTTTTAAGGGAAAGCGTTTAGAGCCAGCTGCTGTTCCGTTCTTTGTGAATTGTGGGGCGCAACGGGGTCCGTGGTGTTGACCGTGAGGCCGCCCTTCGACGTGGGACAGCCCCAGACTCAGAACTGGCGCGGGGTACCCAACATGTGTCTCATGCCGCGGCCTCCTCCATAGGCCGTGATCCGGTCATACGCATGTGGGCATCTAGATCTATACTTACAGAATTACGCCCTTTCACGTGCTTCCCCTCCTGTCCTACCCCCAGCCATCTGCATGATGACATCTTGCCCAACTGCGACGGCCAGGCGCCCCTCCGACCTAAAACATCCTGATTAGGCAACGTCCTTAAAGGGGCTGATAGTGCGGCTGACTACATTCGTTGCACGGGAATGTTAAATAGCGCTCTGCATCTAAGATAAAAAGATAAAGAGCAAACAGTTCTATTCGCAAAGTGGATGCAGGAGGCGTTCACAGTTATCGCTAAGCTCAGCCGCGACGCAACCATATATCAGGGAGGAAAATGTGGACTTCTACAAACTAAAGAATATGCGTGGTGGCTTGACCCTTGACGCATTCTCGTTACTTCAGTTGTCCCAGCTATATATCGTACGACGGTACGATATACAATAGCGTTTGCCAAAAAGATGGAAAATGCCAAAAGCAAGACGAGCAAATAATAATATTATTAACCTGCTTAGAAAGAAAGTATGCATCATGCAAAGCTGGTGATAAAGCGAATAGCCTGAGACTTTTATGTCCATCACGCAACCCTATAAATACTGAATACCTTATTGCAAATTTTGATATGATACATCAACTTCTTGTATTATGATACGAGTCATACAGCTTTTATATCTTTTCCATTCCAGACGCAGCTTGCTAACAGCACGGCGGACTAAGGCGTTTGGCGCCTAAACGCTCTGGCTTCAGTATAATTACTAGTAATCGAAAATGAGTACCCCGGAAAGCTCTGATGAATCACCGAGGATGCCTCCAAAAGTGTCCGCTCCGAATGCTACGGCAACTGACACCACCGCCAAGGAAATGCCGCGGATAATTGGAGTAGCTCAATCAGACATTAGAAGCAGTCCTGCAAGGAGAGCTTGACAACCCGAAGCGTTCAGGCAACAATCAACAACTGCATGCAAAGGTAAGGTCTCTGTAATCAACAACCATTAAATAATGTGTGAGATTTGTAGTCTTTGATAACAACTTTATCCTCACAATTGGAGTAGCTCAATCAGACATTAGAAGCAGTCCTGCAAGGAGAGCTTGACAACCCGAAGCGTTCAGGCAACATCAACAACTGCATGCAAAGGTAAGGTCTCTGTAATCAACAACCATTAAATAATGTGTGAGATTTGTAGTCTTTGATAACAACTTTATCCTGAGCATAGCCTACTTGTCCCGGATGAACCTTCCAGGTGGGGCTTGTTGTGCTACGGTTCGTTTCCCGCCGATGCATAGGTCGATGCGACCCTACAAGGCGAAGTGTTATCTTGATGAACGCATGAATGACTATTGCATGTGAATGAACCTGCATGATATAGATGTATTTGCATACATTTATATATGCATTTGGCATGTTATCATTATCCATCGCGACATCGCATCATGGCAAATCCGCCTAGCATGCATGAAATGCCGAATCATTGAAGTGCGCATTATGCTCGTGCTACGAAACGATAAGTAATATTATTTGATATAATATTACTTCATTACAGCACACGTTGAGAGCGCCGCACTCGTCGCGATGCATGCCTTGCAACCGAATGTCGTTATTCGGACCCTTGCATCATGCGAATGCCGGAAAGGCTTATACGTTGTTATGCTTGGACATCGCCTATACGCAGTAGGGTTGTCACACTTAGGATCGGCCTCCTAGTGTGAATCGTACGACATTGCGATGCTGCAAGTATAACAGATGCGAGGACGGCTAAGCAAGATAAGACATTCGATACCGGAGAACACTCGTGTGTTCTACGCTATTATTACTATACGCTATTCTACTTAGCCCGAGCTAAGCCTAAACTTCGCTATTCACCGCCGCGTGATGATTGCTTGCTTCCGACGCTGACGGCGATTACGTCCATTGCATCGCTTCGATCTGTAAGACTGTAAGTTATATCTCTTCTTGTTTGAAGTCTTCCGCTGTCTCTGTTTGCTCGCGCTTGTCTTGCTGTACTTGCAAGTGCTCGCGCATCGGTGTCGAAAGACTTCAGACGCGCAGATACTTATGAGCAAACACGAAGGAGAGGTACAACAAATTGGTATCGAGACAGGTTCGTTGCCTAACTGTCTCTCTTTGTCTAATCGGAAGTAGGTTCTTTCTATGGCGAGTTCCAGCGACGAACCACGAGGACCGCTAGATACTTTTGCCGAAGACCTAGGCCGCGCCGTTTTGGACGCCGCCGCTTCTGGTTTGTAATTGTTTAATTGCTTTTGCTTAGATTGCTGCACTTGTTGTGTAAGTGTACGCTCTGAGTCGCAGGTAATCTCACTGCACTGGCATTGCTTGCCACGGCGACTGAGACCGGCTTTCGTCCAGACCAGTTGGCGACTCTCATCACCCAAACTACGGAGATCAGGACTCAGCTGGGCAAGTACTTGCTGAGTTTACTGAATCTTCTCAAGAGTACTGTTGGTAGGCTCACCGAATCGTTTTGTACTCTTGCCCTTGCGATAGAAGTCGGCTTCTATTACGCAAATCTAGGGTATTGCTTCGTGTTCCATGTCCGTGGAACGTGACGATACGCCGCACACTAGCTTTGCTAGCCAACCCGATTTTGTTGTGGCTGCTAGAGCTCCAGATAGAGGTCTTGAGACTGTTGGCATGCGAGCCACTCAAGAGCCCCTTGTCCTTCAGACCCCTGCTCACTTAATTGTGCCGCATTCAGCAGTTAATACGAATATGGACAACACAGCTGGACCAAGGGTTCTGCCATTACCTCAAGCTTGAGGGCATGATGACATCCCTGAGGTGATGAGATTGTCAATTCCCGTTCCTAGGCTCAATATCTCGCTGACTGAAAAGACACCAGGACATAGCATAGCCGATGCAACTCGTGCGTACGTGCGTGACGCTAAAAAGTATCTCCAGGCTGTTCATGGTGGCGATAATGATGGTATCAGGTGTCTCTTCGTTGGTAACACCCTCGAGGGCTCAGCAAAGGACTGGTATCGCGAATGGACCACTATACTTTTGACGAGATGATCGCCGCTTTGCTCGCACGGTTTGCTACTGAGTTGCAAGCACGTGATGTGGAGGCTCGTAAGGTTTTGGCAGCCGGTAGCTACCACATGCGTCGGGGTGAAAATGTACCTGCGTACCAGTCACGCTTCGAAGCACTAGTGACCCCCATTGCTGATCTCACCGAAACCGAACGTGTCTTTTGGTTTAAGCGAGGCCTGACGAAACTGTTGGCTAAATGGTGCGCTACTGACTTGGCTGGGGTGCCGATCAAGTCGTATGATGCCTTGGTCACTTTTGCTACGGAGATACGACTCCTTGCCGGTGAGGAAGAAGTCAAGTCTGTCCCTCGTGCAAATGCCGTGCAAGTGCAGGATCCGCTTGGGGAAGCTGTAGCTCTCGACCAGGAACTCGGAACGACCCGCCCCACGCCTACTGCCGCGACGCAATGCAGCAACCGGCAACGCAAGGCGTGCGGGGGCGCTAGCTCGGGTGTCCGCGGGTCAGGGGGAGCAGGTCCGAGCTCGGACCCGGCTAAGAGCAGGAAGCGTGGTGGTGCACCGTCGTCGGCAGCCGCACAGCGCTCTGACCCCAATGCGAAGCGGACTCGCATGGATGACTCGTTTATGCCTAAATGGAATTGCAATCGTTCCGAGTTCGAGCGTCGGAAAGCGGCCAATGTTTGTCTACGGTGCGTGGAGAGTCATCCTACGAAGGATTGTCCGTTACTGCCGCCGTTTGTACCTCAACCGAAATAGGGGCTTGCCCGGGTTCCTGTGGAGGGGACACCACCCGGGATTTCTGAACTAACGAGTGGTCGGTGGTCATCCTTACGGCCAGCCATGAAGGCATTGTTGCCTTGTGTACTTGAACACATCGAGCTAGTCATTGCGTGACGCATCACGCTTGACGGACGCACGGGACTTCTCTGCTTCGATCCGTTGTGTAATTTGTTTACACCTCGCCGTCCCCTGTCGTCTATCGATCTGTCTAACCACGTGGTTTTGTTCATCCCCTCGTCTCTGCGTGAGATGTTGGAACAGTTGGCCGTTTACAGGAGATGTAGGCGTCAATATCCAGGCACTGCCGCATGTGTATTACTCCCCGCTTTCTGTCAGCGCAAGGCAGAGGCATCGTTAAGGGGTATGCGGTGTGTCCACCAGTTTGAGCCGGGCACCGTTTTGTTTAATGGTGTGGATCGGGAGGGTATGCTGGCTCCGTGGCCAGGGACATCCTACTCGGTTGACGTTTGGTACGAAGCTCCTGATGAGGGTGCCGTAGGTTACGGACCCGCCCTAAGTGCACTGACGTTATCTGCTGGGCAGTCGCTCGTAGATAACCGTGTCCCAGTGGTTCAGATCGGTTTGAATGGCCGTACTCTGAAGGCACTTGTTGACACCGGTGCCAGCGACGACTTCATCTCTGTCGCAGAGGTGAATGTGCTGGGGTTGACCCCAGAGTCGTCTGATTGTCCACAGGTTACCATTGCTGACGGGGGTAAGCATCCCATCGTGGGCAGGATTACCCTTAGCCTATCGATAGGCCCTTTGCGTGTTGTGACCCGGCCATACGTGCTGCAGGGCTTAGCAGAGACTGCACCGTACATAATGGGGTCTTCGACATTACGGCAGTACCGAGCGCGCATCGACATGGAGACCGCAACCCTGCATATGTGCAAGGGTACTCTGTCAATTAAGGTACCTTTCCTGTCGTTCGAACATGTCACACCAAAGGAGGGCGAAGCTGAGGCGGTGCCTATGGTTAATTTTGCTGTGACCGCAATGGCCGCGCGAATCGAACCAGAGCTAGTCGGGCGTAAAGAGGCCGTCCGTTTGTTTCGGAAGGGTGCCCACGGACTGCTTTTGAGGCCGCGGGTGGGCTGTTGTGCCACCACCGCGCAGATTTCTGTGGATCCTGAGGTTGAGGCCCTACTGTCGCAGTATGAGGACGTCTTTAAAGATATCCCTGGCCTACCACCTATGCGTCCTGTTGATCACACAATCCCTCTCATGCCTGGAGCGCAGCCTACGGCCTGGCCAATGTACAGGTTGAGTCCATTGGAGCTGGACGAGGTAAAGCGCCAGGTGACGGATTTGCTTGCGAAGGGTATGATACGCCCCAGCACATCCCCGTATTCTGCACCGATTTTGTTTGTCGGTAAGAAGGATGGGACCTTGCGCATGTGCATCGATTACCGGGGGTTGAATGCGAGTACGGTGAAAAATCGCTACCCTTTGCCACGCGTTGACGACCTGTTGGATAAGCTGAAGGGATCGGCTTATTTTTCCTCGATTGACTTGCAACAGGGCTATAATCAGATCCGCATCGCTGCCTCTGATATCCCGAAAACCGCTTTTTGGACGCCCTTTGGTCATTTCGAGTATACGGTCCTATCGTTTGGTTTGACTAATGCCCCTGCGACGTTTCAGGCGGTTATGGACCGAATGTTTAGGCCGTTTATCGACAGGTTCGTTGTTTGCTACCTGGATGACATCTTGGTTTATTCTAAGACGCGCGAGGAGCACTTGGAGCATCTTCGGCTTGTGCTCGACGTTATGAGGTGGGAGCAATTGTTTGCTAAACGCGCCAAATGCTTTCGGGCGCAGCCTCAGGTGGAATATTTGGGCCACATTGTGTCGGCCACTGGTGTGAAGATGGACCCGCGGAAGGTCGCCGTGGTTCACGATTGGCCCGCGCCTCAGAACCTCACGGAGCTGCGTAAGTTCCTTGGCTTGACCAATTATTTCCGAAAGTTCATTGAAAAATATTCCATCATTGCGGCCCCGCTTACTAACTTAACTCACAAAGGCGTTTTCGTTTCGCTTGAGTCGTGGACGTCGCAATGCCAGCGGGCATTCGAAGAGCTCAAGCGAACCGTTGCCGAAGATGTCACCCTTGCATTCCCTGATTACTCGTTGCCGTTTCGTGTTGAGGTAGTGTCTGATGCCTCAGTATTTGGGAGCGGTGCTGTATTGTTACAGGAAGGGCGACCGATCGCCTTCACGAGTAAGAAGTTTTCTGGTGCGGAGATTCGCTACACCACCGGGGAACAGGAGCTTCTGGCAGTGCTGCATGCTTTAAAGGAATGGCGCTGTTACCTCGAGGGACGCCCATTTACTTTAAAGACTGACCACAAGCCCCTAACGTATTTGCAAAGTGTTCCGACGTTGAACCGCCGTCAGGCTAGGTGGATGGAATACCTAGCTAGGTTCGACTGCACCTGGGAGTACATTTCTGGTAAACTGAATATTGCCGATGCTCTCAGTCGACATCCATCACTACACGCTACAATTTTAGCAGCGCCCGTCATGCGACCGCATAAGGAGGAGGTGCCGATCGCGACGGATCTCGCAGAGCGGTTGAAGGTGGCCTACAACGCAGATGCCTGGTTCTCGGAGCCGGCTAATGTAGAAAACCTTCGCAAGCAGAATGGCCTTTGGCTACGGACGGAGGGTGCAGCTACGCAAATCGTCGTTCTGAACGACGACGCACTACGCTACGACATCCTTGCGCGGTTCCACGAGGACCCGTTAGCAGGACACCCTGGTAGCAAGCGGTTGGTCGAATTGGTGCAACGTTCCTTTTGGTGGCCTCGTTTGGCTAACTATGCGGTGAACTTCGTACAGACATGCAGTCTGTGCCAGCACAATAAGGCTTTGTCCGGTAAGAGCCATGGGTTGTTGCAACCGTTGCCTGTCCCGGATGCGCCTTGGGAAAGTGTTTCCATGGATTTCGTAGTCGCGCTGCCCAAAACTGAGGGGGGATATGATGCGGTGTTCGTAATGGTCGATCACCTGACTAAGATGGTCCACCTAGCACCATGCACATCGTCCTGCACGGCTGAACAAACCGCACGCTTGTTTTTCGACAATGTGGTTCGGTTACACGGGGTTCCCAAAAATGTGATCTCGGACCGCGGTAGGCAGTTCATGTCTAAGTTTTGGGAAGCGCTCTGCAAGCTAGTTGGCATGCGTGTCAACCTGAGCACAGCGTACCACCCGCAGACTGATGGTCAAACCGAACGCACAAACCGCACGTTGGGTGATATGTTGCGCAATTATGCTGGTCGCACACCACTCGTTTGGGATACATATTTGACTGCGGCAGAATTCACGCTTAACAACGCTGTTAACTGCTCTACAGGCAAAAGTCCGTTCTTTCTTAACTACGGGTTTCATCCCGCGCTACCCATGTGGCGTGAGTTGGAAGTGAACGTGCCTGCTGCTAAACTTTTTGCCAAGTCTTTTATGTCCCGAATCACAGACACGAAGTCGTGTTTGGACGCGGCGCAGCAACGAACGACGGAATACTACAACAAATCCAAGCAGGATGTGACGTTTTCAGAAGGGCAACTCGTGTTGCTAAGCACCAAGAACTTGCGTTCCTTGGCCGACGGATCCTGAAAACTCTTACCCCGCTGGATTGGTCCGTATCCTGTTGTGCGCATGGTTGGGAATGTGGCTGTGGACCTTGCATTGCCCGCTGATATGACCATTCACCCCACGTTTCACGTATCGCTTGTCCGTCCTTATCGTGGTACGGAATCCGTCCCTGAGCCTGCTAACGCCCCCGCAGCGATCGAACCAGTTCCCGAGACCTGGATCGCTGGTAAACAGAAGTTTTACGATGTGGAACGGGTGTTAGATTATTGCGCGCGTCGTGTGGGCCAACACCGACATAAGCGGACAGTACACGAGTACTTGGTCAAGTGGACAGGGTATACCAGCGAGCACAACTCATGGGAACCGGCACGCAATTTCTCGCAGGACATGAAGCCCCTGCTCGAAGAAGCCCGCAAACGTGCCACGCAAGCCCAATGACCCTTGCAGTTGATGCTGTATGAAGCAGCAAGGACGCTGCATACGGGAGGGGGGATAATTGTTGTGCTGCGGTTCGTTTCCCGCCGATGCGTAGGTCGATGCGACCCTACAAGGTGAAGTGTTATCTTGATGAACGCATGAATGACTATTGTGTGTAGGATAGGGGGGTACATCACCCGTGGCCACTAACTTGGCAGTCCCTACCTTCCCCGGTGTTTCGGGGCACCCTAATCCAGTCTCCCATGCCGGCTTCTCCGAAATCAGTGGTTTTCCCAGGTTCAGCACCCACCACCAGCATCCAGCGGAATCTGCCGAATCAACGCGGCACCAGACGAACTTT
Organism: Volvox africanus; assembly: GCA_030268105.1. Lineage (NCBI taxonomy): Eukaryota > Viridiplantae > Chlorophyta > Chlorophyceae > Chlamydomonadales > Volvocaceae > Volvox > Volvox africanus. The sequence goes on from BSDZ01000078.1 coordinate 7,293,274, forward strand.
CCTTCTGGCAGTGGTTTGGTCAATGCGTCCGCCACCATCTCCTCCGTGCGGCAATGCCTCAGTGCCACGTCGCCCTCTATCACTCTCTCACGAATCATGTGATGCTGTACATCAATATGCTTAGACCGTGATGAGGTAATGGGGTTGTTGCCTAGGTCTAAGGCCCCTTGTGAGTCTATGTTGATTCTGATTCCGTCGGAGTCCGCCCTTAGGTCCCCGCATAGCTTATTCAACCAAAGGACTTCCCTGACGGCGCTGGAAAGGGCCTGGTATTCAGCCTCCACGGATGACGCTGCCACAGTGCGCTGCAACTGACTGCTCCAGCTGATTGCGGTACCATTAACGCGAAATACGTACCCAGTCGTGGATCGCCTTGAGTTAGTGTCTCCTGCCCAGTCCGAATCGCAATATCCATCGATGATCTCCTTGCCCTCCCGCCGGAACTGTAGGCCCAGGTTGCGCGTGCCCGCCACGTAGCGAAGGACCCCCTTTGCCATGCCCATTGCTGGTTTGGTTGGCTTGGCCATGAATCGTGACAACATGCTGAGGGCGAAGCCAAGGTCTGGACGCGTGCTGACTGCCAGGTAGTTGAGCTCGCCAATGAGTGCTCTGTACGGCGTCGGATCCTCCAACAGCTCGGTGTCTTTGTCCAGGTGAAATTTTGCGCCCACAGCTATGGGGATGGCTCTGGGTTTAACCTCGCTCATGCCATGCTTATGCAGGATGCGTTCCACATAGCTGGATTGTGATAGCGTGATCTCTCCATTGGGCTGCCGTCGAACTTCCATGCCCAGAAATACCTGAATGCGGCCAAGATCTCTCACCTTGAATAGTTTGCTGATTTCTGCCTTGAGATTTCGGATCAGCTCGGGGTCTTTAGCCGCAATGCACATGTCGTCCACGTGGACCAGCACGAACACGTCTCCTTTGTTGTTGTTTGCTCTCACGAACATCGCTTGGTCGGATTTAGATGTGGTGAGTCCGATTTCAGCGAATTTGGTGCACAGTTTGTCGTACCAGCAGCGGGATGCTTGGCGGAGGCCATATATCGACTTGAGTAGACGGCAGGCAGCTCCTGGGGTCGCCAGGTCGTATTCCGGTGGTGGTTTCATCCAGATTTCTTCTTTGAGGTCGCCGTTCAAAAATGCCGTGGAGACATCTAGTTGGTGTACGTCGAAGTCCCTTGCGGCGGCGATGGCCAGGATGGCCCGGAATGATGAGCCTCGTGATGTAGGTGCAAACAGTTCTCCAAAATCCACCCCCTCGCGTTGTGCGAAGCCCTTCGCAACCAGACGCGCCTTGTATCTGTCAATTGAGCCATCAGGGCATGTCTTGACTTTGTAGACCCAGCGGCAGGGTAGGACGTTTGTGCCAGGCGGTGGAATGCCAATTTCCCATGTGCCGTTGGTCATGTGGGCAATTATCTCGTCGTTCATCGCTTGTTGCCACTTGATGCGGTGAGGGCCTCTGATCGCGTCATGGTGAGATTTGGGTTCTTGTATTCTGGCGGCCATGTTGATACACGCTGCCACCGATCTTTGAGTGCGCCACCACTCACATGGGCGCTTTCGCACGCGGATGGGGTAGCGGTTGGCTAACCTCGTGTTGTCCTCATCCATGTCTTCTTCTGTTGCCATGTCTTCAATGTCGTGTTGGAATGTGAGCAACACTTATATACGAAAGAATGTCAGAGCAAGTAATACGGCCCACGAGGGGCCGGGCGCTTTGCTGACTTCAACATGTCGGAGTCGTCGGTGTCCTCAGGTTGTATTGGGTCTTGCCTTGGTTGGCTTCCCGATGGGCCCGCTCCATCGTTGACGGCTCCTGTTCCCGCTGTATTTGGATAGCTTTGCGCTGTGCGTGTTACTTGAGGTGGAGGTTGAGGTGGATTCGGCTCGTGGCCATCGCCATTGTGTGCATTGGTGGACATAGGGACAGCTCTCGGTCGTGGCTCTGGGTCGTCCATGTCGGAATCGGAGTCAGTTTCAGCATTGTCACGGTTGTCGTCCGAGGGTTTGTATGGTTCGTGCGTGGCCTGTTGTTCATCGAATACAACATCGCTGTGTCTTGATACTGACCCGTCCGGGAATAATATCCGGTAGCTGCCCCCATCGCCATATCCCACCATTATACCTCGTCGACTCACGGGATCCAGTTTGTTGCGCTTTGCCTTGGGCACGTGGACATAAGCCGTGCAGCCAAAAACGCGCAAATGATCGACCTCTGGAACCTTTCCAGTGAAGAGCTCGTACGGGGTACGGGAGATACCATCTGCTGGGGATATATTGCGTAGGTAGTTGGCTGTGGCTGCCGCCTCAGCCCACATTTTTTGAGGGAGTTTGGATTCCAGCAATAGGGCGCGCATCTTTTCCAGCAGGGTCCGGTTTAATCGCTCTGCAGCGCCATTTTGTTCAGGGGTGTATCCAACTGTTGGCCCATGCCTGATCCCTCTGGAAGCAAAGAAGGCTTGTAGTTGGGAATTGACGAATTCTCCTCCTCTGTCGGACCGCATCTCCCACCTCTTATGTCCACACATGTTCTCCAGCTGATTTATCATCGTTACCAGCTTGTCCTTAACCGCCTCCTTGGTGTTGGTGAATGCAACTGCTGAAAACTTTGTGCAGTCATCCATCAGGACAGTCATGTACCGTGACCCATTTGGGGTGTTGTCCGGCATGGGGCCGCAGACGTCCACATGGATGAGCTCCATTGGTCTATCAGATTTGTGCCCCGTGGATTTGTGGGTTCCGCGCGTTTGCCGTGATAAAACACAAGTCTCGCACTTGGCGGGGGTGACCTTCTGTTGTGGTACATCGTCGACGCCTATCACCATTCCGTGCCTGATTAGCTTCTGCAGACCTCCGAGTCCAATGTGCCCAAAGCGTCGGTGCCACAGGCCTTCGCTTTGGCTTGACAGCTTGGCGTGGGCAGCACCGGCAAAGCTGAAATGTGCGTCGTTAGGTTGACCGACGTCACACTCCAACCTATATAAATTACCTTCTCGTCGGCCTGCAATGATGATGTTTCCATAACGTTTTACGTAGACCATATGCTTGGTGAACATGATTTCCCCTTCATCGGATCTGTCGTTGATAGACGAGACGGATAGGACTTTGACGCAGCTGTGTGGCACCACGTAAACGTTGTTGATGGTGATTTTGGTGTCGGGGTAGAGTGTGGACACCAGTATGAGGGTGCCTACCGCGATAGGTTGAATGGTTTCCCCACCCATGCTCATGATATCAAAACGTTCCCGTCGGCTTATTCCAACCACGTTGGTTAGCTCCCGTTCGTCGTACGTGATGTGGTGAGATGCGCCGGAGTCCACGTACCACCCTTGTAATTTGTCGTATTGGGATCCCACGAATGCGCAGTTCTCTGGTTGATTGGATCGTCGCTCTCCACTTTCCTGTCGACTTGTTGGCCTGGATAACGCTGTGGCGTCGACGGTGTTGTGGCTCCTGTTGCCCTGGCGGTTGTAGTTGCTATCTTGTCTGTCGCGTCTTATTTGGCCTGGAGGTTGTGGCATGCGTGGTGCGCGGCATTGTCGCGCGGTATGTCCATAATTTTCGCATAGTTGGCATTGCACTGTCCCGCCGTAGCCATAACCTGATCTGTGTTCATGTTGGCTTACTCCGTTGCGGCCATCTCTTCCATAACTCCATGCATCGCCTTGATTGATGATTGGCATATTCCTGTATCCTCGATCAAACGTGTTGCCGCGATGGTTCCATCCGTCGTGGCTGTTGTTGGCAGCGCTCCATGTGCCTCCTCGACTTGTGCCGGCAAATGCGACCGAATTACCTCCGTAGTCGCGTTCAATTGTGTCATGGTGATAGCGGCTAGTCTCGCTGTGATATTGTCCGGTGCTGCAATTGTCTCTTTGGCTTGTTGCACTGAAAGCAACGGAATCACCCTCTGCATCGACTCGTTTCTCAAAAGCCAATAGTTGAGCGCCCACGGTATCCAAATTGTATTGGCCATTGACTGTCAGCGTGGTAACAATGACCGAGAATTTCTTCGGGAGTCCCACCAGTAGATTGTAGGTAACTTCCCGTTCGGTAACGGGGTGTCCCACTTCCACCAAGTCCGTATATAGATTGCGGACGCGAGCCAGATATAAGATTAGGGCTTCATTTTGTGCCATTTTAAGGGCTGACAGTTCAGCAACAAGCTGAGATTTTCTTGCGTCGCTGCTTGCCGCAAAAACAGCCGCGAGCCTCTCCCATGCTCCCTTGGCGTTGGGCGCTGCTCTGATAATTGCCAAGTGATGATCTTGGACATTTTTGACAAGGATGTTTCTGACCTTGTTTGACACGGTGATGCCCTCGTCGGTCATTGGTTCGTCTCTCAGCCATCTATCCAGGTTGTTCTCTTGCATCATAGATTGGAATCTGAACGACCACGTAGCATAATTGCTCAGACCTAATGGGTCTGATAACCTATCCTTTCCCATTGTTGCGCGTTACAGTTCCCGATGTAGGCAGGCGATTATGGTCGTTGTTGACCAGAGGCGGCGGTCGCTGTGCTCCGTATTTTGTGGACCAGTATTCGCGTCACGAGTGATTCCTCAATTCTCGCACCACGAGCAGTCGCTGATTCCGGCACTCAGAGCTTTTGGCGACTTCAGTTGTAGAGTCAAAGTTGCCAGACTTGTATTTGCAACCACCAATTGAAAGCGCTTGGCCAAAAGGTTGATGCCTATGCCTTGACGAGATAATTACGGCTCAGAAGAGCCGGGGCTCATAACCTGTTGAAGTCAGCAAAGCGCCCGGCCCCTCGTGGGCCGTATTACTTGCTCTGACATTCTTTCGTATATGAGTATATGAGTGGCTTTGTATGGGGTAAAAAGATGGGAAACTGCCCTTTATGTTGTATTCAATTGAATATTATAATTCTTGTCAGAACAGAAATCATTATGATGCCGGCTGTGAAATATTTTGATGCTTGTGCAATTCCTTAAGTATTTACCCATTTTGCTTTGAATCGTGTTGAAATTATTTTGACATTTTGCCACTTTTTGAATTGCTTTTTGTATTGAATTGCATTCAGTTGCTTATACTCAATCTGGGCACTTTCTTGCGGAAATCGAATTTAAATTGGCCTTTATCATTGCTCTTCAGCTGAAAAATTTATTTTCCGTCAGAACAGTTATGGTGCGGGCTATCATTATGGTGCGGGCTTTTAAATGTTAAACTGCTGGTGCAATTGCTTAAGCATTTACCCTTTTAGTATTCAATAAGTTTTCGAACATTTGCCACTTTTTCATTTCAGTTGCTAATGTGGGCACACTTTCATGTGGTGAAACGAAATGAAGTGGTCAAACGAAATGAAAGTTGCTCTTCAGCTAAATAATATAATTACCGCCAAATCAGAAACCAAAATTTTGCCGATTATTAAATGTACAATTCCTTTGTTGTGCGAGACAAGACTTACGGGGTTCTATCCATGAACCAGGACAGGACAATCTTTATTATATGGTAGGTTAAATTTGCAAACGTTGGTAGGTAAAATTTACAGGAACAATTAACGTCTGCTGCTCATGACATATTTACTTCGACACTCCACAGATATCGCCACATATCAGCGTCCACGTAATTCCATCATCCATCATAAGTCCAATACGCTATACGTTGTCCCTTAACAAGGCATCCCCCGAACGCTTTCACTATAGCATACGCAACCATCTCCTCCGTACCATTGACCTTATGGGCATTCCCATTGCCATCTTTTTAGGCTTGCCCATAAACCTGGACAGTACGCTTAGGGCATATCCTAAGTCTGGTCGGGTACTAAATTCCAAGTTATTCAATTTGCCGACCAGTGCCCTATATGGCGATGGATCCTCCAGTATGTCCACTTCATCATCTTCACGCCTACTGCTATTGGAATGGCTCTGGATCTGACTACCTCCAATCCTTGCTTATCTAGAATTCTCTCTATGTATCATGACTGCGACAACATGACATCTCTATTATCAAGACGCCATGCCCAGAAACGTCGTAATCCGTTTGAGATATCCTTCTTAACCTAGCTGATAACAACCGTGCTCTTCGACGAACAATGCTTGATCGGACTTAAATGGAATTAATCCGATAGGAGCGCCGGACAATACGGCCGGGCGCTTTGTTGACTTCAACACCTATCTACAGCTTTTCTGAGCGGCGTCCTGATAATATCCATATACGTCGAGGTGATGACAAGTTAGGAATAAGGATTACGCCAAGCCAAGGCTGATAAGGGCATGAAGTGAAGAGTGGCTACATCCGTGGAAGCGGAGAAGCCCTGTGCAGTTCGAGAAGCCAAATGCTTAACCAAATGCGCGGAGGCATGGACATCAACAACTCAAAAATTAAGATCTGGGTGTACTCGCGAGGAGTGATGAACCTAGGCAAATATCCCATATATTCATCAAGAACGAAGCATGTTGATGTAAAGCACCGGGAGAGTGTTGCAAGTGGGGAAGTAGTGCTGGTATACTGCCGTACGGAGATGTTACCTGCAACGTTTGCAAAGGCTCTACCAGAGAGGAAGTCACCCTTCTGCCACCACGAAATGGGGATGGCATACAACTTGACATAGAAAAGGCTGCCTGGATAGGGAGGAGAAGTGTACTGTGTTATCTATTTTATAACAAATGTGCATGCAAACAAAGGAAGTTGTGCACTAATGGGTGATGTTATGTTCAGTTATCTTCAGTACGACACCATTATAGTATCCTTGCGTATTGAGTGAATTGTTGTGTGTCAGCAAAGTGTTGTATCCTTAATGCATTTTGGTAATTCATGAAGTATAATAATTATCTGTTTATTATTTTATGATATAATATATTTAATTATCAGATTAACTGTTTCATGTTCCCATCTAGCATTCGATTTGTGGATTTGGTCTCGGCTGTCGACGGCCAATACTAACCGATTTCCTGAAACATCCGAACCTGTCGGTTACTCCATAACCTGTATGGACTGGGCCATTTACCGCCTGAATGGTAAATGGTGGAACATCTGGTTCCTGGTTCACTGAATCTCCGGTTGTAGTGGTGACTTTTGAACGTAATCCTTCCGATAGGGTTGTCCGACACAATAGAAATACAACAATGTAACGAGGAGGTTGACCGGGTTCGAATCCCTCCACCTACGGGAGGGCGGGTCTGAATGGTAGATGGCTTGAGAAACCTTCACCTGGCCGTGAGGGATCGAAATGACTGACTTCAGACTAGGGTGATGACTGACCTTTATTGGCCGACACAACAGAGATACAACATTGGTATCGAGACTGTTCCTCCCTGGGACGTCTCGTCAAGTCTTCCGCTGAAATCTTTTCAAGCCTTCTCAAGTCTTTCTGTGGTAACTGCTCAAGCCACTCAAGCTACCCTTTTATAAATGGACATCGACCACGATCTTCCTTCTGCCGACATCCCTCTGGACATGGAGACATTGCCTGAGGAGCTGAGCGCCGCCATTTTCGCTGCGGCTACCACCGGTCTGTAATATTCACGAAATTAGTCTAGTGACACTTAGAACCTGCTCTCTGTGAGTTTGGCTGTGCTTTCTGTTAAAGTCAATCTCTAAGTTAGTCGCGGTCAACGTGGCTCGCGACCTAGACAATTCTGCCTTCTCTGTTATGTAATATCTTCCTGCAACACTGCTTTCTATCTAGAACTTGTATTGCAGTTTTGCTGAGGAATCCCTGTAGTTGCGGGTTCAATAGTACCTTCGCATCGAAACCGACGAGGAGTCGACTTCGTGAATTTACTTCGGCTTCCACTAATACATATATATCTCTATTACTTGAAAGGTATTGTGTTTGTTCCAACCGCCGTGAGTGTATCTGCAGTGTCAACACCTCAGACCCGTCGGAGCGGCACTTCTGCCCAGTCACTCCGATCCATCGCAAATCAACTTCACGCGCGGACTTCAAAATGTTTGAAGTTCATCGAAGGCATCCAAGCGTTGGGTAGGCCCTGGTCCTTGCCTTTGCTTTGCCTTTCGCCAGAACAGTCACTCGCAGTTCGATCTGTTAGGCTTTCAGGCATACAATATGCAAGCCTCGAACTTAGCGAATGCTGTCTCGGCTCTTGCTGCCAACACCTTTCAGTTTGTTGGCCGGATTGCTGCTAATGCTAGCCAAGCGAATAGGTGGGAATGGCTCTCTAGGTTGACACAGCCACCAAATGCTGCTGTGGCAGGTGGTATCGACCTTCCGAACCAGCCTTCACCTATTCCCAGGCAAGGCAGCACAGCATCCCCTGAGGCACCTACATCACCTATTTATGCCCCATCCCTTTTTTAGGTTCATGGCCCTGCTGTAGTGTCAAACCATTTGACACCTGGTGCCGTGGATATTCCTGGGATGGCTCCCGCTGCTGCCGCAACAACTTGTGCTGCTGTTGCGGGCACCTCTTCCAGGCCACCTGGGCCTCCTCATACTGGACATGAGGACGAGGTGATAAAAATAGCGATCGCAGTGCGTAAGCTGAATATCCCTATGGATGTTAAGCTTTCTGATTTAGGACGAGTTGCTGCGCCTCTAACACGGGCCTTTGTCCGTAATGTTAGGAACTACTTTGCCACAGCCCGTGGGGGTCAACAGGACTCTACGCGCCGTCTTTTCTTGGCCACTGCCTTTGAAGGCGCGGCAAGATTATGGCACGATCAATGGACTAACGCATGGGATTCCTATACATCTGAGGAACTGCTAGAAGCACTGCTTGTCCGTTTTGCACCCCAGGTCCAGTCACGTGACACTGAGGCACGCCTGAAATTAAATGCTGGCAAATACCGCATGCGCCCTGGAGAAACTGTCTCTGCCTATCAGAGCCGCTTTGAGGCTCTTGTCACGCCCATTGCGGACCTGTCTGATAGTGAGCGTGTGTTTTGGTTTCAGCAGGGCCTCTCATCCGACCTTAGTGGGGACTGTGCAACTGACCTGTCGGGTAAAACCTTTAAGTCATATACAGACTTGGTTCAGTTCTCCCTGGGAGCTGAACTTAGGTTACTGGCCCGACGGGAATCTGACAAACTGGCCCGTCCCAAAATGAACATGCTGTCGGTACAGGACATGGCCTGCGACGACCCTGACGAGGAGACCCCGGCGCCCCCGACCAAAAAACCGCGGGCTGCATCCGTTCGTCCAGGCATCACCGGGCACGAGGATCAGCCGCGGCAGGTTAAGGGCGCCGGTAAGTCTAAGAGGGGCGGCGGACAGCAGGGGAGGCACTTGGCCCCAAAAGGGGGCCATGTGCAGAAGAAGGGGCCTAAGCAGAACCTGGCGGAGTATCTAACCACATTCAAATGTACTAGACGGGAGTTCCATTTTCGTAAACAACATGGGATGTGCCTCCGTTGCGGTTCCGACCAACATAGGGTTGACTCCTGCCCAATGCTGGGGGCGGAGAAAAATAAGGGTAAGGACCACTAGGAACTTGCCCAGGCTGGTATAGAGGGATCACCACCTGGGGTCTTTGCTGTGGGCCAGATGGTAGCAAAGTGCCGTGCAGTACGGGCTCTTTTGCCCTCTGTTTTAAACCAAGTGGAGCAGGTGATAGGGAGACGTTTTTCTTTTGATGCACGAACTATCCGTGCCGGCTTTGATGGCTTTTGTAATCTGTTTGAGCCTCAAGGTCGCCCCCTATCCTCCGCTAACTTGGGTGGGCATACTATCTTGTTCACTCCCTCTTCACTCTGTGAGCTACAGAAGCAATTAGCTCACTTTAGGGCATGCAAACGTCAACACCCTGATACCTCAGCATGCATCTTGCTGCCTGAGTATGTGTCCCGACGCAACCCTTCTTTTCTGTCGGGAATGCAACGGGTCTTAAGGTTTAATCCAGGGACGGCTCTTTTCCATAGCCTTGATATGGCAGGTGAGGTCGTTCAGCTCCCTGGAAGCCCATACTCTGTTGACGTCTGGTTTGCTGCTCCTAAACCGGTTCAGGAGGGCTTGCCTGAGACTGAACCCTGTATTTCAGTTCTCTGCTTGCCTAAAGCTGCTGCCCTGATAGGTGCTGGCGTACCTCTGATCACCGTAAGTACGGCAGGTCGTACGTTCACCACCCTAGCCGACTCTGGAGCCAGTGATGATTTCATTTCGGCATCAGTGGTTACGCAGCTTGGCCTGAAACCTAGCCCATGCTCCTGGTCAGAAGTTACCCTTGCTGATGGGGGTAAGCAGGCTATCTTGGGGCAGGTTAATCTTCGTCTATCTGCAGGTCCTTTAAGGTTAAATGTCCGCCCATACGTGTTGCCTGAGCTAACTGACGCGGCCACGTATATCTTGGGTTCTTCCACGCTAGCACAGTATGGGGCTGTCCTTGACTATGAGTCTAAATCTTTGCGCCTGCGCAAGGGGAATCTAGTCTGCAAGGTACCCTTTACTACTGCCGGACAGCCACCAGATCAGATGACACCTGCGCCTTGCTTTAATTATGCAACCACTGCTATCTGTCAGCACACTGAACCTGAAGTTGTTGGCAGAAAAGCAGCAGTTCACATGATTCGCAAGGGGGCCCATGCTTTACTAGTACGGCCCAAGTTGCACCTGAATGCAACTTCTATCCCAGCTGATGCCACTGACCCTGAGTTTGAGGCCCTGTTACAGGAATATGCAGATATATTCCAGGAGGTCCCTGGTAAGCCTCCAATGCGGCCTGTGGATCACACCATACCTTTGGTGCCTGGTGCAGTACCCGTTTCCCGCCCCATGTATCGGCTAAGCCCCTTGGAGCTGGACGAGGTCAAACGACAGGTTACTGAGCTGCTGAAAAAAGGTATGATACGGCCAAGCACATCCCCATACTCCGCCCCTATTCTGTTTGTGGGAAAGAAGGATGGGACTCTGAGAATGTGCATTGACTATAGGGGATTAAATGCTGCAACGGTTAAGAACCGTTACCCCCTCCCACGTGTCGATGATCTGCTGGATAAGCTAAAAGATTCTGCATTCTTTAGCTCTATTGACCTCCAGCAGGGGTATAATCAGATTCGTATAGCAGAATCTGACATCCCTAAAACGGCTTTCCGTACGCCGTTTGGCCATTTTGAATATACCGTCCTTAGTTTCGGACTGACGAACGCCCCTGCAACGTTCCAAGCCGTCATGGACCGCATCTTCAGGCCATACATCGACAAATTCGTCATCTGTTATCTGGACGATATCCTGGTGTTTTCAAAGACCCGTGGAGCACATACAACACCTCCGCCTGGTCTTTGAGGTTCTGTGGCGTGAGCAGCTGTATGCTAAGCGTTCTAAGTGCCACTGGGCACAACCACAGGTGGAGTATCTGGGGCATATAGTGTCTCAGGGTGGCATACGGATGGACCCCCGGAAAACTGCTGTTGTTCGGGATTGGCCAGTGCCCTCCAACCTTCAGGAACTGCGTAAGTTTTTGGGCCTGACCAACTACTTTCATAAGTTCATAGAGCGCTACTCAGTCATTGCTGCACCGCTAACAAACCTCACACGTAAGGGAGCCTTCTCTTCACCTGAGGCCTGGACCCCCGCATGCCAAGAAGCCTTTGATGCTTTGAAGCGTGCTATCTCTGATGATATTATCCTGCACTTCCCTGACTACTCACTGCCGTTCCGTGTAGAGGTCATAACTGATGCATCTATACATGGGACGGGGGCAGTTCTGTTGCAGCAGGGACGCCCCATTGCATACACGAGTAAGAAGTTTTCGGGGGCTGAAACCCGTTATACCACTGGGGAGCAGGAATTTCTGGCGGTCCTACATGCCTTGAAGGAATGGCGATGTTACCTTGAGGGCCGGCCTTTTGCCCTCAAGACTGATCACAAACCCCTTACATTTCTGCAAGGTGTGCCCTCCCTTAACCGACGTCAGGCCCGCTGGATGGAATACCTGGCACGGTTTAACTTTGATTGGGAGTACCTGAGCGGCTCACTGAACATAGCTGATGCTCTCAGTAGGCACCCCTCACTGCATGCAGCCATTCTGGCGGTAAGCACACGGAGTAGGTCTCAGGCAAAACCTAACTTCGTGCCCTCCGATTTTACCAAGCGCTTGAAACAGGCTTATGCAGCCGACCCGTGGTTCACAATTCACAACAACACGGGGCACTTGGTACAGGAGCATGGCTTATGGATCCAATCGGAAGGATCCCACCGTCAGATTGTCGTACCTAACGATGATTCATTACGTCGTGAACTTCTCTCACGTTTTCATGACGGCCCTCTTGCTGGGCATCCTGGCTGCACGCGGTTACTGGAGCTTTTGCGGCGTCAATTCTGGTGGCCCCGCATGGCTAAGGATACCGAAAATTATGTCCTCTGTTGCGACCTGTGCCAGTGCAATAAGGCCCAGTCTGGTAAAGCACATGGGCATCCCCAACCTCTTCCTATTCCTGACGCTCCGTGAGAAAGCGTCTCTATGGACTTTATTGTTGCGCTGCCCAAAACTGAGGGAGGATACGATGCCGTGCTGGTCCTGGTCGACCGTTTCACCAAGATGGTCCACCTGGCCCCCACGACATCATCCTGCACAGCTGAGCAAACGGCCCGTCTATTTTTCGACAATGTGGTACGTTTGCATGGGGTCCCCAAGTCCGTGGTATCTGACCGCGGCACTCAATTTGCAAGTAAGTTTTGGGGCGCCCTGGGGACTCTGGTAGGAATGCGGGTGAACCTGTCCACCGCCTACCACCCCCAATCTGATGGGCAAACAGAGCGTGTTAACCGTGTCCTGGGTGATATGCTCCGTAACTTTGCAGGACGCACCCCTACTGCATGGGATACCTACCTAACCGCTGCTGAGTTTGCCATTAATAATGCTACTAACCGGTCCGTTGGTAATAGTCCGTTTTTCCTGAATTACGGTTTTAACCCTGCTTTGCCTGTTTGGCGGGAGTTGGACGTAAATGTTCCAGCTGCAAAAACGTTTGCTAAGTCTTTCGTGTCCCGACTAACTGACGCTAAAGCTTGCCTGGAAGCTGCACAGCAACGGGCTATGGACTATTATAACAAGTCCAAAAAGGACGTCACGTTCACCAAGGGCCAGCTGGTTATGTTGAGCACGAAGAACCTTCGTTCCCTGGCTGATGGGTCTCGCAAGTTATTACCGCGCTTTGTGGGGCCATATCCTTTCGTACGCATGGTAGGGTCGGTGGCTGTAGAGTTACAACTCCCATCTGACCTACGCATTCATCCCACATTTCATGTATCTCTCGTACGTCCATATCGGGGTACTCTGCCTGAGGCTAACGATAGCATCCCTCCTGTTACGGAAGCTAATCCCTCTACCTGGTTATCGGGTAAACAGACCCTGTATGCTGTCGAACGTATCCTGGATTACCGTGCACGACGTGTTGGCAAGGGCAGGCGTAAGCGTAACGTACATGAGTACCTGGTTAAGTGGTCTGGGTATTCATCTGAGCACAATAGCTGGGAACCGGCACGTAACTTCACCCCTGACATGAAACCCCTGCTTGATGAAGCTAGGCTGTGGGCACAGTCTAAGGACGGACCTCTCTGACGCTGTCCTACCTCAACCTGTCTGCTCTCGTTTCAAACATCGGGACGCTGCATCTAGAGGGGGAACAATTGTTGTATCCTTAATGCATTTTGGTAATTCATTAAGTATAATAATTATCTGTTTATTATTTTATGATATAATATATTTAATTATCAGACTAACTGTTTCATGTTCCCATCTAGCATTCGATTTGTGGATTTGGTCTCGGCTGTCGACGGCCAATACTAACCGATTTCCTGAAACATCCGAACCTGTCGGTTACTCCATAACCTGTATGGAATGGGCCATTTACCGCCTGAATGGTAAATGGTGGAACATCTGGTTCCTGGTTCACTGAATCTCCGGTGGTAGTGGTGACTTCTGAAGGTCACGCCCGGTTCGAGGCCTTATGGTCTCTCAAGTACGACCTAGTCGGCGGCTCTACTGAATCGGGCTCTGGCACAACAACCGGTATCTTTTGATACCACCCTTCGTGGGTACCATATACAACACAAAGCGTCCGGCCCCCCCTCATATTTGCTGACATTCTTTCACTCATGAGTGTTCAAAATCAAAATTGAACTGGCCCTCATTATTGCTCTTCAGCTGAAAATTTACCCGGCATTCCCCCGGGGTGCCATCAGCCGGCAACTGCTTTAACCAATGGCGGGTGCGTGCCATGCTTGCCATGTTTGATGATCTCAGGGTGCCACTGGCTTTGTATGGGGTAAAAAGATGGGAAACTGACCTTTATGTTGTATTCAATTGAATATTATAATTCTTGTCAGAACAGAAATCATTATGATGCCGGCTGTGAAATATTTTGATGCTTGTGCAATTCCTTAAGTATTTACCCTTTTTGCTTTGAATCGTGTTGAAATTATTTTGACATTTTGCCACTTTTTGAATTGCTTTTTGTATTGAATTGCATTCAGTTGCTTATACTCAATCTGGGCACTTTCTTGCGGAAATCGAATTTAAATTGGCCTTTATCATTGCTCTTCAGCTGAAAAATTTATTTTCCGTCAGAACAGTTATGGTGCGGGCTATCATTATGGTGCGGGCTTTTAAATGTTAAACTGCTGGTGCAATTGCTTACGCATTTACCCTTTTAGTATTCAATAAGTTTTCGAACATTTGCCACTTTTTCATTTCAGTTGCTAATGTGGGCACACTTTCATGTGGTGAAACGAAATGAAGTGGTCAAACGAAATGAAAGTTGCTCTTCAGCTAAATAATATAATTACCGCCAAATCAGAAACCAAAATTTTGCCGATTATTAAATGTACAATTCCTTTGTTGTGCGAGACAAGACTTACGGGGTTCTATCCATGAACCAGGACAGGACAATCTTTATTATATGGTAGGTTAAATTTGCAAACGTTGGTAGGTAAAATTTACAGGAACAATTAACGTCTGCTGCTCATGACATATTTACTTCGACACTCCACAGATATCGCCACATATCAGCGTCCACGTAATTCCATCATCCATCATAAGTCCAATACGCTATACGTTGTCCCTTAACAAGGCATCCCCCGAACGCTTTCACTATAGCATACGCAACCATCTCCTCCGTACCATTGACCTTATGGGCATTCCCATTGCCATCTTGTTAGGCTTGCCCATAAACCTGGACAGTACGCTTAGGGCATATCCTAAGTCTGGTCGGGTACTAAATTCCAAGTTATTCAATTTGCCGACCAGTGCCCTATATGGCGATGGATCCTCCAGTATGTCCACTTCATCATCTTCACGCCTACTGCTATTGGAATGGCTCTGGATCTGACTACCTCCAATCCTTGCTTATCTAGAATTCTCTCTATGTATCATGACTGCGACAACATGATTTCTCTATTATCAAGACGCCATGCCCAGAAACGTTGTAATCCGTTTGAGATATCCTTCTTAACCTAGCTGATAACAACCGTGCTCTTCGCTGCAGTACGTGTACATGTGCATGTACCAGCACGAAAATCATTTCCGGCAAATCAATTAATTCCTCCATTTCCTCCTTGACGAACAATGCTTGATCGGACTTAAATGGAATTAATCCGATTTCTGCAAACCTATCACACAAATTGTCATACCAACATCGAGATGCCTGTCTAGCATATTTTCGGGGGGTGTTGGAATGTGAGCAACACTCATATACGAAAGAATGTCAGAGCAAGTAATACGGCCCACGAGGGGCGGGCGCTTTGCTGACTTCAACATTCCATCTGTCCGTCCTGATCCGTTTGACCATTGCTACGGTTTCCTGCCGCTTGTAACTACAATTATCCGGATGAACTTGGTCCTCCACCGTAGACCTTTGTTAAATTCCGTCCTTGTAAGGTGCTTGGCCCTGCTCCATAATTTTCAACTCCACCTGTATTGAGCTCGGCTTGCACATCTCACATTTGCCTGATGCATGCAATGCCTTAGGCTTGAGGTCAATACCCACTACCATCTCATGCCTAACTAGGCGACGTAATCCTCCCAAACCAATGTGTCCGTACCTCTTGTGCCATAAAGACTCCGCCGTATCATTGGCTCGCTACCAGTTCATGCAGCACTAGCAAGACTGTACTGCAGCATATCAACGGGCAGCATATCAACCTCACATTCCAGCTCATACAAATTGCCCCTTTCGGCACCCTGTGAGCACTGTCGCCATGCAAACATAGGCAAATTGCTAATCGAACCGGAGTCTCCCTCTTTTGTCGCTCAATGCTTCAACGGAGATTACCTTCACACAGCTGTTCGGAATGACGTACACGTTGATTCTGACTGTTAAGACTGGCTATCGTGATGGCGCCAATATTAATGATCCGACTGCCGTAGAGCGTAGTACCTCACCGTCCATGCTGATAATGTAGAAACTATCCCTCTCCTTGATGGTGACCACATCTACTAGGTCCTGCTCGTCGTAGGTAATGTGATGGATGCGCCCGAATCCACATACCAACCTTGCAGCTTCCCGTGCTCTGATCCAGTGAATGCTCAATCATGCGGTTGACATGGCCGTAGTCCTCCAGCACTCCCTCTTCACTCTTGGTCGCCACCCAGCCTTGATGATGGACGATCTCCCCTACTTCCATGATAACAGCTCTCCTGTTCCTGTCATTCGGTACTCCTCCAGAAGTCACTTTCCCTGCCGTAGCTGCTATTTCGTCGATCTCCACGGTCCATTGATCTTGAGCTGTTCTGCCTGCTCAGATTGCTGTACCTGTTTTCCTGGTGATCATTCCAAAAACTTGATCCGCTCCGTAGTCCTCATGATTGCTCCGTTGAACTTATTGGGCGCAATAGAGGGGGCACGGAGCACTGCCATGACAGGTGGCCAAATTCTCCACATCTCCAGCACTGAACCATCGTGCTATCGTTACGACCAATGCCACCTTCGCGACGGCTGCTCCCGCCACGACTGCTCCCTTGTCCAGCGTTCGATGTGCTTCCTTGTCTCGTTGCAAACGTGACTGATTCCTGTATCCATTCTCTTCTCCGACTGCTCCGTATCCATTCACTTCTCTAAAGCCACTGGGCGCTGATGTTGCCCAAGTTCAACTCCCCTGCCACCGTAAGGGTTGTTACTATCAATGCGTACTTCTTAGTTGTCCCACCAGCAGATTGTTGTTAAGAGTGAGCAACACTCATATACGCATGAATGACAGAGCAAGTAATGCGGCCCAGGGAGGGGCCGGGCGCTTTGCTGACTATAACAATTGTATGTGATTTCCCGCTCTGTTACGGTATGACCAATTTGTGTGACGTCTATAAAATGATTCTGAACTCGCGCCAAATACAGAGGCAACACCGCGCTTGATCCCATCTTTAATGCTAAAATCACCGCGTGAATTAGTGCGGGATATGACACCATTGCTAGCATGACTTATGTGTGAACTACATGATGGTTCCGGGATCACCGGTGGGTCAGCCATTTGGGAAGGTGACTTAACCACCCATGCGACCCAAGGATAAGAGAGTTTCAGTTTTACATGTTATAGTTATCTCTTACCGCCGGGGATATGGCCGACCCGTGGCAGCGACCGATGGCAGCGATGGCAGCGATGACCCATGATAGGTTTAAGGTTCGCGATGGACGGATTACGACATACGCGAACGCAGCAGCGGATTACAATTGTTTCTCCAATTGTTTGTTCATTCCACTCAAGCAACTTTACACGCTAGTGCTATTCCTTTATTGTAACAATATCTCAAGACGTATGCGTCGTGTCTGTTATCCAACCTATTCAAAAGTTGTGACTTCCTTACATCGCTGCTTGCTGCGAATACGGCTGCTAGCCTATCCCAGGCTCCGCGCGCAGTTGTTGCAGCTCGAATTATAGGCAAGTGGTGATCCTGCACGTTCTTGACCATAATATTCTTGACCTTGTTTGCCGCCACATTGTCTTCGTCTGTAATCGGATCCTGTCTTAACCATCTGTCAAGTCCGTGTTCCTGCATCGTTGCTTCAAACCTGTAAGACCACGTTGCATATTTGTTAGACCCAAAGGATCAGCCAATCTGTCCTTTCCCATCATGTAACCTCACGACGTAGCGTATATACCAAACGCAGTCTTCGTCACGTCTGTTCCTTCCGAATCGATTGCCGCCGTGCTCTTCCGGTGGCGCAGACCAATCTTGACTCCAAATTCTTGTCTCTTATAACTCCTTTTTATACGTAAACCTTCACGGCGTGCCTCCGGCGACGCAGGCCAAACTTGATTCCTCACGGCGCACTTCCGGTAGCGCAAACCAACTTTGATTCCAGAAACATGTGTAGTCCCAAATCCTTGGCCGTTGATCTTGCTGTATTCCAGTAGCAGTCGAGATAATCCTTGATCAAAAATCTACGCGGCTCTGGACGCCGCGGGGCTCATAACCTCTTGGATTGGGACAATTATAGCACAGGATGGTAGGTTACAAAGTAAGATTTGCAGGAACAATTAACTTCTGTTGTATATGTGAGGAAAAGAAGATACATGTCAACTCCTACTCCGCATGGCCATAGTGACGTCTTGTCCCGTACAATTCAACAGAATCCTGCTCCGGATGGCCATACTGACGTTTGGTTCATACTTGACATATGTTTATCGTTCCTGTAATATAACCTTGTAACCTACCATGGTTACTACAATTGTCCCAATCTAAGAGGTTCAGAGCCGCGTACATTTTTGATTAGGAGTTATCTCGACTGCTATTGGAACACAGCGAGATCAACGGTCAAGGATTTGGAGCTACAAGCATTTCTGGAATCAAAATTCGTTCGCGCCACCGGAAGTGCGCCGTGAGGACTACTTTTTGGATAATAAGGATAATTCATTTTGGAATATCCGCGAGGAAAACGACAATAATCTTCTGGTCTACGTTTGTAATCATTACAAGACCTCAATTTTTGGAGTAAGGATGCAGGAACACGGACTGGACAGATGGTTAAGACAGGATCCGATTTACAGACGAAGATATTGTGGCGGCAAACAAGGTCAAGAATATTATGGTCAAAAACGTGCAGGATCACCACTTGGCTATAATTCGAGCTGCAACAACTGCGCGCGGAGCCTGGGATAGGCTAGCAGCCGTATTCGCAGCAAGCAGCGATGCAAGGGAGTCACAACTAGTCGCGGAGCTTTCAGCATTAAAGATGGGATCAAGCGCGGTGTTGCCTCTGTATTTGGCGCGAGTTCGGAATCTCTTTATAGACAAGGTGATAGGTGCTGAGCAGCCGCCAAGTGGTAGGAAGTTGCTGGTGGTAGGTGCTGGGCAACTATCCAATCGTAGAGAGCTGCATACTGCAGTGCTCCAGGGAGTGGTTGATCAGAAGCCATCAGAACTAGTATTTAAGGGTACCTGAGCTCTGCAATAGTCACCCAACAGCTAGCAATCGTCTAGTGTCTTATACTTCTAACCTCTTCTGACTACTGTAATACATCATTGCAGCGGTATACTTCCTCTATCTCCTTAACAGTAACAACCCTTACGGTGGCAGGGGAGTTGAACTTGGGCAACGTCAGCGCCCAGTGGCTTTTGAGAAGCGAATGGATACGGAGCAGTCGGAGAAGAGAATGGATACAGGAATCAGTCACGTTTGCAACGAGACAAGGAAGCACATCGAACGCTGGACAAGGGAGCAGTCGTGGCGGGAGCAGCCGTCGCGAAGGTGGCATTGGTCGAAACGACAGCATGATGGTTCAGTGCTGGAGATGTGGAGAACTTGGCCACCTGTCATAGCAGTACTCAGTGCCGCCACTATTGCACCCAAAACATTCTACGGAGCAATCATGAGGACTACGGATCAAGTTTTCGGAATAGTGATGAGGGAAATATTGATTTGGTGGGATAATTGACGTGACAGATTGTGTCATTACAAGTTGCAGATAGCAGAAAGCAGCAAATAGTAAGGGTATCATTAAGCAGAAGTAATGAAAGCACAAGAAACGATTCGTTTATAGTGCACGGACGTGCTGGTGTGCTGGTACTGGAGGTACAGGTACGGGAGATGGTACAGGGTAGAGGAAGTACAAGACGTCGTACCAGATAAATGTCCATTAGTACGGGAGTTGGTGTTCAGGAGTTGTTTGGGAGTTGGCCTTCTACCCTAATGATGTTATGAATGTTAGTCTGAAACCATCATTATGTGAGGTATATTAGGTTTGATATCAGGTTTGGCAGTTAGCAATTCTCAGTTTATTGAGTTGATTAGTGGCTGTTATGCGGGTCTTGACGTAATTGCTCGCATGGACTGTATGTTGATATCGGGATTTGAACCCCGATGGGTCAGCCATTAGTGCAGGTGACTTAACCTCCCAGGCGACCCGATGATCAGGTTGATAATGTTGCATAACTTATAATTTTACGACTACCGCCGGGGATATGGCCGACCCGTGATGACGACGGCGGCGACCGGCGACCCATGATAGGTTTAAGGTACGCGATGGGCGGATTACGGCACGCCCGGCCGCAGCAGCGGATTACAAATACTTTGTTTCTCCTATTGTTTGTTGTTCCACTCTAGCAACTATACACTGCTAGTGCCTTTCCTGTATTGTAACTTTATCTCAATACATTCGCTTTGTGTCTGTTACCCAACCTATTTAAAATATTGTTCTTAGGAAACATCGTGACAACAATATTGTTAGAGCTGATGAAGCTAGGAGTTGTCAACCTTTTTCAGAGCCATCCGAGACAATGACCCGAGGGTGTGTGTGTGAGGGGGTGTGTTGTGTTGAGTTGTGCGGGACATCACGTCATTGCAGGCATGGATCGTTTGTTGAGTCGGCGCAAGGCTAGATTTGTTAGGTAGCAATAATGACGGGGGACCAGCAACCAAGCTGATTGCTTGCCGTACAAGTATCTACAGGCGCAACAGACCAGCAAACCTAACCAATGAGCTGCATGCACAGAGCAGGGAGCTATGTCAAAGACAAAATCATTAACCTCAAACATCAAGCCAACGGAATAAGACAAAGAGAAAGCCAGGCACGGCCAGGTAAACCATACAGAGAGACCATCCTAATCGACTATCAATCGGGCGGGTCTCATAAAAAAAACCCAAGGGTTGAGAACCCTCTACTGGAGGACAGCCCGGCTACTGAAGACATGACCAAAAGGTGCTCCCACAGCGTTAGGCCAGGTCGGGGCACAGCCGTGAAGCATCGGTACAACGGGCCAAGCATGATAAAATTGATGAAAACACATCCGCCTGAGGATGCTGACTTCCAGACATCACGGCGACGTGGGCGGTCAGGCCGTATCCGGTTGCCCCATAGAGCACCACGTTTTCGGTCCTGTTCCAGACGGAGAGGTGCACAGCAGGGACCACATCCTTGCCAGAGTGAGGTGAGGTGTGCCCAGAAGTCCGCGCCCACGCACAGTGTACCAATCCGCACATCCAGAGGTTGTGAAACAGGGGAGTCTCTGAAATACGGTATGGGCGTTGCAGGCGGTATTCCAGGGCCATCAGAGCTACGGGGCCATATATAAACGCATTTTTATAAGCCTCATGTCAGGTCTGAAGATCCTGGTATGCCAACTTGAGTTGAAGGTAAGTGTCCTTCTTCACAGTGAGTACAAGGAAGGGCATAAATGGTCAATCCAGGGGGTGCAACATCGGGCCGTCCTGCAGTGCCGCCTAAACTGAACAAATTAATTACGAACAGGGTATCCACGGCCATGTGATCTGCATGCAAGGATGCATTGTGAATACGTACAATTTTACACATGCACCAAAGTATCATGTTGCTCAACACTTGGTAGGTGTGTCAATATTTAAACTCAACATGTTGGGGTCCTCCATCAGGCCGCCGGAAAGATACTGGCACGTATCAACAAAAATGTCAACCAGGTAAATAATGATAAATTTATGTGCAATGAGCTTAAATTGTCCGCATTTGTAAGGTCTTGGATTTTGGCAGTCGGTGAGATTGTTGGTTGGGGGCCCAAAATTAAGTAATTCCAAATCCCACAACGCTATTGTATTGAAGACTTTAAATTAATGGATATGCTTTCATGTTTGTTTGGCGCTCTGTTGCTGTCTTTGGTGCTGTGTACCAGGGTTAGTAGGCTGTCGTATTGAGTCAACCTGCTCCAGGATGGGCCTCGCTGAGGGAAAGTTGCGAAAGTAAACACATGAGTTCTGTCTCTAGTTTGTCAAGTCATTAATGCAATACTTGTTGCACCAAGGCACTCAAACCAATTAATACTTCGCCAATTCCTCTTGCCTCGTCATTTATTTAGGTTATGGATCAACGGGTTGGCGAGGAACCCTTAAAAAGCCATTAAACTCCACCCCAAACGATCTCTGTGGCAGACAATAAGGTGCACCTCATCGCGTGCACTGAATGTTACAACTTTTCGCGGCGGGCAAATCACTTGAGAAGCTGGGCGGCAGTTGCGGAGGATGACGACCGGTGCAACATTGTTATTAAATGCAGCAGCTGATCAGAATGTTTCAGGCATTTTAATCCACCAGGCAAGGTTACCGTAGTCCTAAGGCTACAACGAAACGAATATGTTACTTAAGGAAAGGAAGGGAGTTTAGGATAGGACAATACAATACATTGGTGGGCCAGAAGCAACTGGTTTTTGCTTGTAATCTTATTCTGATTCTGTCACGCTCAGCCTGAATGGTGTTCAAACGACTATCAGGATGCGATCGTTAGACATGTTAGATGACAGCCATGGACACCTGTCACCCGAAGCAGCTGTCGATGCTGGCATATTGGCCACGGCTCGCCACACCATAATGCCACTGTCGGATTGCAACTCTAGCATGGATATAACATAACGATTCTTTATATATATGTATATATATATATTTATTTATTTATACATGTGTTTATATACCCAAGCGTAGGCCCAACCCATTGCGCTTGGCCAAGCCGATCAGTGAAAACTGAGCGCCTAGCTGACCCAAACACACTTAACCTTCCTGTATCACACTAAATCGTTTCTCATTACGCTAACAAAAAACCTGTACCTGGCCTGCAAGTCCCATCTCTTAGTTCCCTGTACTCAAGGTCCTCAACGAAGGCTCAAAGCCAGGGTCTGGGAAACGTATGGAAAAGCAGGAAAACAATAGTTTTTTAGTGATGCCCCTGCGGCTCTCTCACTTCCAAGGCTGTGGACTCCACTTCCGCAGATCCCACCGGCACCGCATCTTTTACTCAGGCTCGCCTGCAATGGACTAGGTCCGCCATTTAAGTTTATTCCCTGCGGCCAACTTGCAAACTGCGCTGTGTCCTACAGTATCCTGTCACCATAAGAGGCTTGTTAGTGCGCCGTTACAAGCGCTTTCTTGCGGACGTCGTTCTTGTGGAACCCTCCCCGCGCGGCAACAGCGCCAGCGGGGCCCTCGCTATCGGCAATACCGAGGGCGCTAGCTGGGAGCATGAGAACGGTGCCGCAGCGCTGGGACTCATGGCAGCGATGGTACCTGGCAGGGGACAAGGGTCTGGTCATGGCAACAGTGGCAGTCCAGCCGCCGCACTTACTTGCCACTGCCCCAACACGGGACCCATGACGGGCCTGCTGAACTGGTACGGATATGCATATGCCGGTGGAGTTGTTTTTGTGGCCAGCATCCCACAGAATGGCCAGCTGATTGATTATCACCCCCCAGGGATTTGGGGAATGGGAATCAAGGCTGGGGTGAATGAAACCAAAGACGGAAGACCAGGGCCATTGGCTTGCGTGTCACTTGTTCCGCTCCTCCCTGACAGATTTCAAATTCAAGGCAACATGAAGTTGTTATGAAGCTTTGCCTCGCACTGCCGCCTCCAACTGCCCATGGCCCGCTGTGTTCAGGTTCAATTGCATGAACCCTCACCCCACCCAAATCCCGCAATTGTGCGGCTTTTCCTAAAAAGCTGCTACTGAGTAAGCAGCAGCTTTTGAACGCGCATAGGCTGCACAGTTAGCGGCATACCATTCTTCGTCATACGAAACACAAGCTCACACGTTTTTGCGTGATGTTGATCTCCCCGACATTAGGCCGATGGCGCCTGTCATATGTAGCGTGTCTACAGCACCGAGCCGCAAGTATGCTCACACCCTTGAGATGATCCAGGTGGGACTCCCTACCCTCCCTACTTCCCCTTGCTTGGTACTCTATATTCCCTTCGCCTCACCATTTCATCCAGTAAGTGACTCAAGCCCGACCCCAAGGCACGGCGTTGCATACCTCACGGCGTTGCAATTCTGTCTTCGGTTGTTCATGCCTTCAATGTCAATCTGTGCATGGTTCCCCAGACCCGGCGCACATCCTTACCCTCCCGTGCCCCAGGCCAGGCCTGGTGGAGCCTGGGTGGGGGTAAACAGCGCCTTGGCCAACCGGCTAGTGCAGGGATTGTTGGATCGGCGACTTTTGCCGCAGCTGGGAGAGTGGCGAGAGGTAACACGTGAGGTGCCGTATGGATCCCGAGGGTCCAGGTAGGCGGTTACATCGGTCGTGCATGGTCGTGGGTCCTGGTATGCGGGAACGGGCCACTGGTTGCGATGTGGGATTCCAATCTGCGCTCCGGGTAGGTGACATGAGTGAGGGCTGGTGGCCGGGTTTTCTCTGATTGGTTAGGTTGGCTTGGGACGTCACCACTTGCGGGCTTTGGTTTCTGCGGCATCGCCGGGTTTACCCCTGAATAATGACATTTCTCTGGTTTGAGCTCATCTGAGCTCAAATGGGAGGAGGTGTTAAAGATACTATTCGGCTTTGGAGGGTGAAGTTTTAAGAACCGAACCTCAATGATTACAAGGCTAAAGGGAAGTACTGACATCATGAAGAGTGTTTGTGTGTGTGTTTGTGTCCTCGCACGGGAGATCATTCATGATATTCGGTAGATTCGATGGGTTGAGGACCCGCAGTTGGAAGTGAGAAGAGTCATGTCCCAATGCCATGAAGGATAACGCCCCGTTATCCTTCACTTGCACATCCAGGACTGTGCACCACGACCAGCTGGCCGTCACCGTCCGCCCATTCCCTCAGGGTAGACTTCGTGTTGACGAGACCCACTGGCCGTCGTGTCTTCGTCGAGGTTAAGAGTGTCAGCCTCGCTGAGCCATACAGGGCATTTGGTATTGGCGACATCACCGCCACCGCGTCTCCGCGGGAAGTTGACCAAATCGCCATGCAGCCTAATTCATCCGGTGTTACCGCCGCTCCCGTAGCGGGAGGCCCATCGCCACTGCCGCCAAGGAAAATTGCGCTCTTTCCAGATACGGTGCGCCATTCCCACCAGCTGCATGGCACGCACGGTGGTAGTCCTTGCTTCATGCCAAACAACCGGCGTCAGAGGTCGTATGGGAATGGTCCCAGCCTAGCGAGCGAGGGGTTCTGGATGGGATATCGAATTTAAGGCTGTCAAAAGGCAGATCTTCTGGGACCCGGGCATGTGTGTGTGGGGGTGCTAAGTGCATGGCCGGGAAACTGGCGATGGGATGGTGGTGACGAGACGCAGTAATGCCCAAATGCACTGCTGCAAACATGACACAATGCAATGGCACGGTTGCAGGACCGTTTCCTGCTAGGAAGTATAGGGATTTATGAAGGCACCGGGGGTTGCAGGCAACGGGCGTGAGGCATGGATAGGTTTCCATGTCTAAGTGGCTCCCATTCATGGTACAAACCTGCCATACGGTCTGCTGTGCGATAATGTGTAGGTCAGCCAGCGGGCTCAGCGCCAAGTGGAGGACCTTATGGAAGTGTTGGCGCAGGGAAATGAGGTGAGATGTGTTTGCGTGTGTGTGCGCGTGTCTAGGCTGCAACTGGAAGTGGGAAAATAATGGGCCTGGCCGCCACGCACTTGGGAGCAGAAATTTTCCAGGCGGGGGCTGGTCCGGGTTGAGAAGCACTGCGCAGTCTCTTCCCTTAACGGTGATGAAAATGGCGTTATTAGAATGATGTGTTTATGATGTAAAGCAGAGCATGTAGCCAAGTTAGGAACAAGGGGTGCGTGTTCGCAGCAGCCTACGGGCGAAACAAAAGCGGACCCAAGCCTTGTTCAGGATTTCCGTGTGTATTCGGAGATCAAGGCTCAAATTTGTTAAAAATCATCAGCGACGCAGGCAAATTAAAATCAAAGCACGATCTGTACAAATTGATAACCGGCCAAACATCGCATTTTCCACTTCGAACCCGTAACCAGCTGCTTTATAATTGTCCAGCAGATGGGCCAGCACAACTAAAACCTTCAGTATCGGGCCCACTGTAACTCGGGCCCACTGTAAGCCCCACAGTCCCAGCCAGGTTGTGCGTTGCGCCAACGTCGGACCTGCTTATCAGCGCGTGGTAGGAGATAGCCTCGTCGCGGGGGGGGGGGTTGTTTGTCACCCCCCCTCCCTGAGATTCCCAGCTGTCTCCATATGGCGACGTAAACCTTGAATGCGACGCAGGCCGTCTGCTTGTTTGTGATCCAACGTGGCGACTGTGACCTCTTTGCGCCTTGCGACTCGAAAGATCCTAAGTACGCCAAGCTTATACGGCAGGTACGACAAAGGAAGGGAAGGGTCAGGCTCATAGTTCCACAGCTCGATTGGGTTAAAACATAGTTACTTGAGTTGTTGAATGTTGTTGCGATGGCTAAGATACTGGTAATCAGAAACACCCAACACCATACGGCACCGTATATTGCAGGCGAAGGCGGCAGGCGTGCAGATGCTTGCATTACGGACTTTGCTTCGTCCCGCCCCCGCCACTGCCATTCTTACAAAGGAGGATTCCCGCGGAAAGGCGGAGGTCGACACCGCGCCTCAATGCAATGTAGCTTCTGACGTAGGCGGAGCTGGCAGAGGTGCCGATGCGCCAGCCAGCATCGCGTATCTGGGTCCAGCGCAGCTGGATTTGGAGTACGGCAGCACGGACGATGATGGGGCGGCGACTACGACAGCTGCGATGAAGAAACGGAGCCTTAGGAGCCGATGCAATGAGAGTGCATCAGAGAACAACTTTCGGAAGAGATCAAAGCCCAAGCCATAAGAGAGCCCCGTGGATGAGACGATGACCACACGCGCCAGTGTTGCAGAAAGTGTGGTCCTGTTAGCATCGATGTCACTCTACCAACGAAGCCGTACGGCAGATCCGCCGGTGCCAGGCCCTCCAAGTTGATGCTGCAGCGTGTATGGTATAGCGCGGGGACATCATAGATGGCATTGCTGCCGCCACGGGAGAGGATCGGAGGTGAGTTGAGAGGTGGTGGAAACGCAGGGCCCAGCATCGCGGGGTTGGCCCAGCATTGGCATTGCCAGCTTGCGAGACCGAAGCTGGCACTGCATGTTTCGAGTTTCTAGAGTTTAACCTGAATTGATGAAATAAAATGGGTACGAAGATGTGAAGAGTAGACCATGGATTATATGCACCCCCGAGGGGAGGTTGCGTTCGCTGCTGGTTGCCGGTGTTGGCTTGATGGATCCGCGTTGAGGTATGCGACAGTCATACCAAGCAGCAGGGCCCTGAGTGGCATTTCTGCGTGACCGAGACGTCATCCCAATAACAAGCGCCCGACCTGGTTCAATTAGAGCGACAATCACCGTTTATTTTTCCTCTAAGGAGGCGTCGACAACGATTAAGGCCGTACGGAGCTACAAAATGCAACGCTTGAGTTCGGAACCTTCATTTTCTTTGAGCTTGCTGTATCTGTCTGTTGTCACGTTGTATTTCCACCCAAAAATAGCTGTTTGTAAGACTCTAGCTCGTCTGGGCCTTACCAGCTCCTGCCAGTTGGTACTATCTGACCTCCGACAATATCAACTCATACTCCGAGATGCACATACATACATTCATGCATAATCATGCGCGTGGATGATAATGCAGGCAACCAAGCAGCGGTCCTTTCTATCGCGTAGAACATTAACCAGTCTGGAGCCAAAATGTATTGTAATTTGTAAATTATCTTAGTTCGTTGCTGGTAAAGCCGTTCAGATCGTTGTTTTCCGGAACCTTTAGGGCGTTACGTTACCCGCAGAATCCTGTGCGCTTTCGTTGGATCCCATAAGAGCAACTTGAGTACGGAACGAATTTCAAGCCATTAATTTATTATGGTGGCATTCAGCAGCTCGAATAAAGCTGCGGTAAGGACTAATAGTTAGACAACACCGTAATGCCACCTCAGAGCCTGCCTGGAATTTCTTAGTTTTGAATGTTAGTCTTCTTCCACGCGCCTATATGGGTTAATTCCTTTAGGATTTGACCCTTTTACTGCTGATGCTATGCTGACGGTCCCTTCCGTGCCGCACATGGCTGCAGGTGGGCCACACACTACGTGGCCGCCAGCCCCAGCTTTATGTCCATGTGGTGACTAGTGGAACGCGGCCAACCGTGCTCTCTGGGGCCATGGTTGTCGGACGTCCCAGCGGCGGCCCCAGCTCAGCTAAGTCGCCCCAGCGCGCCTTCTCCGTAATGCAGAACGCCATGAAGATTCCAGGCCTTGCTTCTGCGCTTCATTTAATCGGCATGTACGGGCCCGGTGGCAGTAATGCGAGCACTGACAGCACTGTTGCCGCCGCCGGCGGCCCCAGCACGAACGGTGGCGGCATGACGCCAGCGCCAGATGATCGTCCCTCCCCACTGAAGGCAAACTATGACACGAGCTCTCAGCAGCAGCAAAGCCAACCTACATCTAGTTATAGAGGTGGGGGAAATGATCCGATAGAAGCCGAAATCATTGCGGCTTCAGCAGCCGGTGCCACCGATGCTTCAGCGACTGCCAAATTGGTATCGGTGCATGAAACGGCCGCTACCTCAACAGCTGACAACCATGGTAACCGTCATCTGGCGCAACTCAATACCCCAGTGCAGCACTTGCCAGCGCAGATGGAAGCTGCGTCAGCGGTCAATAGTCTCGCTAACGGCACCATACATCGGCACGAGGGTGTAGAGGAGGTGCTGGGCAGTGTGGATCCTGGATCCCGTGCCGAGAACAATATTACACCATATACAACGGTGAGCCCCCCAACCAAATCCTTCAAGGTAGCCGATCTGGGGTCAGTCTCATGCCTGGCATACAGTGTTTTTTTCGTTTTCGTCAGTCTGGTTCTGGGTCAAGTAACGAAAACTTTTCTTCCGTTACGGTGGTTACAACTTACAATGGGAAAAAAGCCAGGGGGCTTTTTGTGCCCCCTCAGGGCATGAAAAACCCTAAATATCACCTTACCTCAGCTCTTAGAAGGTTCACTTAATGGATGGCTCTGTCTTATATTATTTGCTCTGCATGTATCCACTTGTGGTTGCTGCTCACCACGTCAACAGGTGAAAAACTGGAAATTGTCTGTGTACGGAAACGTGCTGAATGTCAATAAGTCCTGGGCATACATGCACATGCAAAGGGCCATCAGGCTGGAGAACCCCACTGACCTGCTGGAACTGCATGCCAATGACTATGAACTAAATTGTTCATTTGTCTTAGGACGAGCAACAGCTTTGGAGGGCTTCATATCATCATTCGCATACGTACTTTTATACGTTTTCCAGGCAAAACTGACTTTTCTGTGAAACCTACCGGGCCATCAGTCCAATGCCCCATCAGTGGGAGGGGAGCCTTGAAACATGGCTAATATCTAGGAATCCCCTCAATACAATCGTTATAATCTATTAAATCTAGAAGATTTTAAATATCTGGTCATCTTCCCCATAGACATCCCAGGACCGTACACCTCGTACATCCATGACAAGTAACCAGCCTAAGTCCTGACCAATTTTCCTGGTTACTGCTGAAGTCCAAAGTGTTTTTTGGCAACGAAAAAGTAACTGGTTACTGAAGAAAACGCTGCTTGCATATACAAATCCTGAATGGCGGGGAAGTCCACGCTTAGCGGCACGAAAGGAGGCACCACAGCAGCATGGAGTTCACATTGAAGCGAAGCGGGGTGCTAAGCGTGTAGGTGGGGTGAGAAATAGAGGCGAGGCCGGGCAAGGGATGCAGCGGAACATGCGAATAAACGGGAATGAAGACTGAAGAGATGCCAGCGGTGTAGAGGATTGCAATAGAAAATACAGGTTCCCAGCGACGCGGGAGTTGGGAACTTGCGGGTCCTCTGCCCAGTCCATAGAGACACAACGAACAGACAACGAGTAGGGGTGTGCAGATTTCCATTGGATGCGACATCGCAACGCTATTCCTACGCCATTGGCAGACATCAGACAACTCGATGTAGTCTGGCATTCCTATCGGAATGCCCGTGTGCCAATATGGTACCGCTTCATGCAATAGACATAGACTCTTAACCACCTCTCGAAGATTTTGTGATTGCTACAAATCCTGCCTGCATCTCTTGACGTGGGTTAAGTGCTCAACCACAACCGGCAGTATCGTACGTATCGCCAGCACTATCATGCATCGGGTTGCCACCAAAGGACATCATCTTCTCTTGCCACCACTGATTTGTGCGCCCTCCTCCCAGATTTCATCCCAATCATTTCCAAACCTCCGGTCTTCCCTGCTTCCCCTTTGTTGCATTTCATGGCGCCTCGCGCGTTCACGTCCTCCCTGTCATCGTCCAATTCAACCTTCAGCCGCTTCCAAGCCTTGCAGCTCAGATTCGTGAAATTGCTTCCACATTGCGTCACATCAACTCGCTACGTCTGGAATACTTGGACAAGATTTCACAGCAGGTACGGACCGGACTCGGTCACCTCTAATTGGCACCATGGCCAGCATCACCACCGCACCATGCCTACTTTCGTGAACGCTGAGGATGTTACCTGATCCTGGCACGTGCGGGCCTGCGACGTTGATTGCAGACATAGACCATCGTTGGTCGATGTGTAGGATGGCTAATTAAAATGGCTTGCGATCTGAACGCGAGCAGAGTTGATTGTGCGCCATTGATCCGCTAGCTTCTGCCGGATGACGCTGGTAAAGAGCACTGAACCCAACAAATACAAACATGTTGCAGTCGACTGGGGTGAATGAATGGATGAGGGCGTGCCTCTAGGGGGGCGCAGGGCTCCTCCCAGGTTATTAGTGGGCCGCTGGTGAGGAATGCCACCTTGTAACACCGAGAACTTCAACACCACTTGGCTGCCGCCGTTGTTGACGAAATTCCGTTTCCTGATCTCCTGTATTGACCTGCATTTTTTTGGATCCATTACTCACTAGCCCCTTCGGCACATAGGAGCTGGAGCTGGCCGCAAAAGACCAGGTTCTCCGAAGCCGGGAGGAGCGCATCCAGTCGCTAGGTAAGAGTGGAGGTCTTCGGATCTGGGAGCCCAGATTAGTGAACGGAAACTGGGAAGTGCAGCCGAGGGGAAATGCGGAACGGGCATTCAAGGCAAGGCGGGGAAACCAGCTTTTGAATTTGCTGTCTGCAAGAGGAGGGCGGCAGGAGATAAGGCACTGAATAGTTTGGCACACGAACTCTGGTTTAATGTCCACCGTGCGCGCGACGCACTCCACCATCCCGTATCCCGTGTATGCGACCAATATTCCCCAGAGCACGAAGCAGTCGAGCTGCGCAGGTCCCTGGCGCTGCTGCACTCGGCAAAGTCGGCAGCGGAGGTGAGTTTGAGCCGAGACCTGGGACGCAGTCTCAAGCAATAACCAACAGAGTCACGAGCCGCGAAGTCTCTCCCCACTGGACTAAGGAAAGGGGGGAAACTGGGCGTATGCCCAAAACCCGCTCGAAGACGTACACCTTGTATGAGCGCCGGCACAGGCTGGTCGTCACAAAGCAGAACACAACGGGAAACAAATAACGAAAATGTAGAGCAGCAGCAGAGCACTGACAAACAAGAAACTGCCACACCACTGAGCCCAACCGAACTCGTTTGCAAACCATATTTGGAGCCAAAAATTTAGTATGTCCTAATGCAGAGGCTTGGGGGTTTCTGCACCACGGCTGTTCACAGCAGCGGTCGTTAAGGGGATGGGAGAGGTAGGGAAGGGAGATGGGCCGTTAACGTGCTGAGGCATGGGAAGCTTGCCAATTGAGGTTGCGTGACGAGGAGTTCAGGAGATGATTGCGGCCCATCCTGTGAAGTGCAAACAACCAACAATCCCGTCATCACCACCGCCATCATCGCCCTGGTTAGTTGAGTCATGCTTATGAACATCATGAGTTATATTCCCTCCTGAACTGGAGGTTAGAAACCCTGCTCATAGCTTCGGCTCATCCGGGAGCAGGTTGGGGATTGGAGGTAGGAGTTTTCCGTTGCTGTGTCCATTGGCCTCACTAGTCATTTGCCCGTTTCTTCGCCTGGAATGGCGCAGAGGGGCTTCTTAACCTCAAGTGTATAAATAGGCCAGACGGGGGGCGGGTGGTTCTAATGCGGCAGGAGGAAAGGGCGAGGGCTCCGATATTATGTTTGCCCGGGTTCCAAATGTTGGATGTGTTTGACTTTTCGCTCCTGTCGCTTCACTCTTCTCGTGCTTGCTAACAGGTTGAGGTCCAACGATTGCGCTCCTGGGATAGTAAGGTGGCAACGTCCCCGTCATCGCCAGCGCCGAATGCGACTCTCACGGCAGCAGCAGCAGCGTTACAGCCGGCCCAAAGCGCTGCAGCGGCGGTAGCGGCCGCCGCTTCAGCGCCGTTTCCGGTTCCAGAGGCTGCGCCGCCCATGCCACGTCCCCTGACATCGCCCCCAGCGGCGATAGCTGCCCCTGCCTGTGCCACCCTAGCTGCCTGTCCTCCCGCATCCATGCCGCCTGTTTCGACGCCAGATTCAACGCCCGCGCCTCCGCCGACGGCACGAGTCCTTGATATTGTGCTATCATACCGCAGCAGCTGGCCTCAGGCTTTCCTGCATTGCAATGTGGAGGGCAAGGGCTGGACACTGGTGCCCGGACTGCGGATGGAGAATGCAGGGCCCAAGGAGTACTCGATTCGGGTGCAGGTGGATGTCGGGTTGGAGGTGCCTGATAGAAACCGGACGTGCTGCAGTGTGTTGCAGGGAAGCAATGCGCGCCACGATACATATGTTTATTTCAGGTGGATTCGTTTTGGAGATTATTTTGGTCGCAATAACCAAAAAGAGGATGTTGGAGGCGACTAGCGAGAGTACTGTACTCGAGATACCCTATCGTAGATTGCTTTACTGTCCATTTCCGTGTATTTGTTATGTGACCATCTCCCTTGGGAGATATTTACCGCTGCACTACGTGAGCGCCGCTATCTTCTTCCTGACCAATACTCCCGTCTGCTGGCGCGGCTTAACCCAAATATTTTGTACTGACCGCTGTACATCCATCCCTAAGCTAGCCCCGTCCTTTGTTAACCCCTGTCCCTTCCTGCCGTTCTCAGGGTCGCTCTCTAGAATTCGTGTTGACCAATGGCCACGGAGAATGGGACAGCCCTGGAGGTGGTGGCATCGGCCGCAACTACCATATCGACACGCCTGGGGATTACCGCCTTCACTATGGCGTACTGACGCAGGTCAAGCCGTGGCAGCCTTGACGCGGTGATGATACATTGGGGTGTGCACGCGCGCACGAGAGAGAGAGAAGGGGAGTATGGTTAGGTCGCAGGGCTTCCCGTGGGCAAGAACTGGAGAGGGCGAGTTGTGAGGCGGTGCCTTGATACTGAGGAGGATGGAGACGATGGTGCAGAATTAACGCTGGGCGGCAACACTTTCTGCCATCATGACCGTGGGCCCGAGGCTGAGGGGGGGGGAGTTATTGCGCTTGACAGGACTTGGGACAAAAATTCTTCCTTAGGGGAATGGGCAGGTGACGCAGAGCATCAGTAGGCGGGAAGCAGTGAAGTGGTGGTCAGGGGTGGCTCAAACCGCAACACGGAAGCCTTGGTCATGCTATTGTGTGTGTAGGAGCCTAATCTATGGGTGTGTGAGCGTGGCAACCAAGTTGAGGACGTAGCCTGTTGAGGTTCTTGAGGTGTGCATTTAGCCGCAGATTAACCTTAACAGCGGCTGTCCGGCTGCCTGTCGTCATTGTCGGTGTTTGCAAAATGTTTTTGATTCTTCCTTCCAGGTCACGATGGAATTTTGGCCTTTCATTGAAGGGCTCCCGCCTGCTGCACCCTCACGCTTAAGTTTTCGTTCGTTATCAATTTAGGTATCTTATCAAAGCAGCATGTCCAAGTTTCTCGTTTTCCTCAAGACATGACTCCACGACGGATATGCTGTAGGTGGTAGCAGAACGAAGTGGCAAGGAGATAAGTCATTCGTTGATGTTCGGCAATGGTGTGGGCCCCCCCGTGTGCCTCTTTCACTGAAGCCTCGCCCGCGCCACCTTACAGTCCATTATTGGTGCCAAGAAGTCGGGGCAGCTAAGGACCTTCCCAGCGGTCCACTGCTGCGCGGGGCCGCTGCACATTACAGATTGGGCCATAGCTACTAACGTCTGATGGATTAGTCGAGCATGATGGGTCCACGCCGTATGATCATTTGCCGGCAGCTATTCGGTGCCTGTGTGGGCCGGTGATCACTTGTCGCACGGCCTCGTATTGCGGAGACAATTTTTCAGATAGGCGCTAGGTGATGGCTGTTATTTGCAAGAACATAACCGAGGCGCGTTCTTCGTTTAGCCTGGTTGCTTTTAAATGCGAAGCCCTGTGTGGACACTCTTTCACATGCACGTCGGTTATCATCCGGTGGCTTAAGTATGCCGGTGAGAAATTTGTCGCTACGTTTGGCGGGAGGACGTCTGATATCCTCAACTTGTGTTGTTGGGAAGCAAGGAAATGCGACGCAGTTGTCTTTTCACGGCAAAGGTGCCGGGCAAAGGTTGTCCCTCTTGGGCGCCTACAGGGGCTGTGCTGCGTGTGTTTAGCAGGCCGTAACAGTCGGCGTCTTCCAGCCATATAGCGGAAACAACAGCAGTTGTGACTTGCGCTAGCTGCTAATCTTTGGCTTAAGTCTAGTCACTTCGTGTTGCTTTGCAGGGCAGTCTGGACGGTTTGTGTGGAAGTGCACGCACTCGGAGGTATGGCAAGAGCGAGGGGCTGGACGGAACCAGCAGGCCGCACAAACCCTGTGAATGCGTTGAGGGCTCCTAGGCGCTCTAGGTGCATTATGATCACTGTCCAATCCATTCGAAGGGGCGGCGTCAGATACTGCACAACGTAGGAGTCTTATACACACCGTATGCCAGTACCAGTGTTGGTTATGCGTGACGCTTTCTTCAAGGTGTGTTCGTATGTTGGTGTAATGTACGTTTTGTTGTATCCCCGTCTCAGCATTATAACGTGTCAGGCGTGGTTCCAAGCTCCTGAATGTATTTCTGCAGTGTACTGGTGGAAATAATTAGTGGTAAGGAGGTAGCCAGATGTTTCCGGGCAGGAGCATGAATGACTGCGATCGCAACAGCTTCTTCCCCCAGCTGGACATACACGTAGTAGTGCAGTTGGACGGACCTTTGGGGCGCTGCTGGTCCTTTGTGGCCCGCCCCCAGACTTAAAGATCGAGCGTCACGTACATAGTCGTGTCGGGGCTCCTGGAAAAAGCTGACAGACGTTACAATTGCGGACAATGACACGGCTGGGCGGAGTTGGGCTTTGCTTGTTAATGGTGAATTGCGCATGTGGCCCAATCGGAGGAGGGGGAATACCAGGATGTTTTATTGGGGGTTGCTTTGTTGATTAATAGTAACCTCTTCTGTTGATGGTCACTTTCGTCCTTTCCTTTTACTTGCGGACCACGTATGCTCATTGTGGTGGAGCTCAATACTGCAAGGGATGTTTGTTATGGTGCCCGCCTTCACAGCACTTTGGAGTGTTTTGCACTTCGGCGTAGGGTTGCCCTGGTTGTCGTGAGCGTCGTTGCCAAGATCAGCTTCTTGGAGAGGATGTTGTAACTAACGCACGGCGGGGTTTCTGGCATGAGTGGAGGCATCCAAGCACGAAACGAAATCTTAGTCATCGCTTTGTGGATAAAATGGGAGCCTTGGACTCTAAACGATGTAGGGAACTAATGAGTCGTGGGGGGTTATCTTGTAGGCATGAAGAAAGTGGAGTAAACCACGGCTTCCGTCCACAACCCACGAGGCGAGGAGTATAACTCTTCCTCTGCTCATTCCTTATCTATAAACGTTCCTGGCCTGCCTGCCTCACGAGAACTCTTTCAGAGGATTTTCAGGGCCGACGTAACGAAAATCTCCGCGTACAAGTGCATCCATCCGCATACATAATTGGATCGGGACCAGAAGATGGGACCTGAAGTGCATTGTACACTGCCTGCTCAGCACCCTGTATATTTGTGTGTACAGGCCGGCTAGCGCTCGCTGTGCCCGCCGCCGTTGAACGAAGTGCAGCACCTACCTGGTCTCCATGGCGCTTGGTAAAGCAGAACGAGCTGCATTCTGAGTAAGATTGTAGCACACAGCAAACCTCCTTTCAATGTCAACGGGAAGCAGCGATGGGCATTCAGCAGCAGAGCAGAAGGAACTTTATTTGACCAATTTAACTTACACCCTCCGGGTAAGCTCTAGCAGGACGAGAAAAATACGAGGTGAA
Source organism: Volvox africanus (assembly GCA_030268105.1). Classification (NCBI taxonomy): domain Eukaryota; kingdom Viridiplantae; phylum Chlorophyta; class Chlorophyceae; order Chlamydomonadales; family Volvocaceae; genus Volvox; species Volvox africanus. Next base: position 7,329,617 of record BSDZ01000078.1, read on the forward strand.
GATTGCGTATGCTTATTTGTTATCCATTGGAACTAATGAGATAAAGAAAATGCCCAAGCGCAGCTTGGCCCTCGCTGGCAGTAGCCGATGCTGCACGACGGAGCGATTATTACGGTTCATTCACTATGAGCGAACGCCTTTGATCCAAAGTTTAATACTCAAACTGGGATAAATACATTATTTTTGTCCTGGGCTACACGCTTTTCGATTCCAAGTAAAGTTCCGAGTAATGGAGTTCTCCATGCGTAGATAGGCGCTTCTGCTATCCTAAGCATTAATTGAGTGATCACATGCAAGAAAAAAAATGAGGTAAATCATTCACAGCGAACGTAAGGAAATTCTAGATAGAATAAGTTGAGGTACGCTGGTACGCTCCGTACCTTGACCTTTTCCTGCTTTACCTGCTTGACGCGCAATTGCCAATTGAAATTCGACCTCCTTGACTGAAAGTTTCCAAACTTTCTTTTATAATCAACTCTAATAACAAATACACACAGCGGGGCTGTAAAGCTGCAAGCTGCACTCCTATCTGTTCCTCTCTTAAGCTGGGATTGTGTTTCTCGTTTATCGTAGGTTATAAAATTACCTCTTTTAAGTCCCGTTCAACAAACCATGCTCGACAGAGTTTCCTTTCCGGTGCGGACATGTCTTTGGTCATGTACTGGTATGCCAGGCCCTTTTCCATCTCTAATGATCACTTTTGCAGGTATCATTATATGATCTTTATGCATCATAAAAGAGATGCACATATTTTGGTGTTGTGCTTGTATGAAAATGCCATTCCGCCTCACGGTGAAGCAAGGTCAAACCCTGCACTATGTTATTCAATTGAGATGTTATAATTCCCTAGATGTTACAGGAGATGATATTTTGTCGCCTTAGTTGCCGAGGGAGCTGTGACGAGCTGACGACCTACGTTGCCCTCAATCCCTCAGTCGTCTCCCTCAATATGCGTACTAGAACCGATGAACTAGGGGATATCTGCATGCTGTTGGAGTCCGAAATTTTTGATCCTGTGTGAGCGAGTAATGTCGCGGCTTCGCAGATTGCCACTTCCCTCTACCGGGCACAAGGCGGATCAGCCGCTGGCACTAGTCCACTTAGGCGTATGCGGTCCTATGTCTGATCCCAATCCGAACGGATATCATTATCCCACTCCGAACGGATATCATTATGTGACGGTGATTTGATGCGTCCGCTGTGAGGAGCTTTCTGAGAAGGGAGGAGGGCCCGTGGGGGCCCAACGGCGTCCGTCAACTCTCCCAGGCGCCGTTAAGCGCAGCGTTTTCGTGTATCCTTCACATTGCCCAAGCATATCATGCATGGCACGTGGATGCACCAAGGACGGCGAGGTTGTTTTTCCTCTTTCTCATGCTGAGTGGCCATCCCACCAAATTGTTAGCACTGCACGGTCTATCCCTCCTATGGTATTGCTGTCCTCTTGCATGTTTTGTTTGTCATTTATGCTTCATGTTTCCTCGGGCCCCCTCCAGGTGGTCTACTGAGTCCCGGCGGCTCCAGCTCCTCTATTCCGCTGGTGACTCTGGCGGTATTGGATACCGTGACGCCCGAAGAGCTGAGCGAGGTGCAGCGGTGCGATTGGATAGCGTACTGGAACTTGCGTACGGCGGCAAGGCGCAGAACATGAAGGGCGTCTGCAACACACCTTGAGCTTCAAGACCCAGATCTCTTACTTCCTTCGCCTCACGCTGCAATTGCCAGGTAATCATGTTAAAATGGCCCAGGCGGATGGCTACGTGGCGGATTGCAGCAGCATATGCGAAAGGGTGGTTGACAGCGTGGCAGGAGGCGGCTCTAGGCGGTGGGATGGCGGGGGTTTTCCACCATGCTGGGTCCCAGGTCCTGGCCGCAGGCGTTGTCCGAGGTTTCACTCCTGGGCTGACCAGGGGAGGTGCTGGCGACGCACAACTGGATGGCACATGTACCAGCAGAAGGTACGAAGACAGAGGTTGCAATCGCAGTGGGCAGTGGGCTCACGGCCCATGGCTCTCAGCCTAATGCGCACCGAGCAAAGCAGTGTTTCCGATCACCTTTGGTGGAACATTGCTCTACTCATCCTGCTGGCTCTATACCATGCTTGTCCCCTAACATCTCGGTCCAGTTCCCACCTGAATGGCCTCAATGACGTTTTTCGCATCCGCTCTTTCCCAGGTCCCAAGTCCGTGACTCCATCCTCCTGGAGCTTATTGTGGACCTTGCTGCCAGCTCCCTGAGGGCAGCACACGGGGAGGTGTTGAGCGAAGGAGATGAGAAGCCCGTGGGGCCAATGGTCGGACCCTCGCCAATGTTCATGTGGCAGCACATATGCGTGAAGAAGAGGGTTCAAGGAAGAATGGATTCGAGTCAGGTTAGGACTTACTAGGAGCAATGTAAGGGGATGGAGGTGAATGGGGTGCAGGGGTGAGTTTAGAATGTATGCCAGGGATGCTTGGCTTTGCGTCTTACGCTCTCCTTTTCTCCTCTCCATTGTTGCGAAGTCATTCGCGTTGCCTCACTGCTTACGCCCGGATGCCACGCCGGCTACTGTTTCAAGTTCCTTACTTCTGATTTTGGTCCCATACGGCAGTTACGAGAGGACTCGGCCGGGAAGGTGGCTGCTGCGGTGGGGGCTGAGCATTAACCATGAGGGGGCAGCAGGGGCGGGGCGGCTCCCGGGGTGGGGGGTTTAGATGAAGTGTTCAGTGCCACCGCCCTCAGGCTTGCAGCGGAGGAGGTGTGGGCATTCGTAATGGATATGCAGGTGAGCATGCAGGGGACTTGGGGAGTTGGGTGATGGACAGGTTCGCAAGTTGGTTGGTCCGAAGGGACGCGGCTGGAAAGTGGTCGATGCGTTCTGACCGCGCTATGCTGCTCTGACCGCGCGACGGCCTTCCTTGCTCGGCTCTGACCTGCCCTGATTCGTTCGTGCTTTGCCGTGCATCGATAGCTGCTGTTGGGCTGCTGGTTCATGAGCAGCGCCCCTCCTGTCGGGGTGTGTTGCCCTGTCGGGAAGAGCACGCCATCCGGGCCCGAATGATTTTGTTCCGTGTCGCTTTTGACGGGCGCCGACTCCGCCCTTACATGGGTCTTGATTTCCTCCCACACACTCCAACTCGACATCCTCCCACGAGCCGCTAAACGCCTCCCCAAGGTCGTCACAGCAACACCTCAAGCTACTTCCGCCGTTGTTGCTCTTTTCTCCAGGCTATGGTAGACCAGGTGGTAGCCCCGCTGGTGGCTGCTGCCGACCAGAGTGTGCCCATCGTTGGGAAAACCACCACCCGCTTTGTCAAGCTCTCTTCCCACCCTGCTGTTCTGGCCTTCCTGGTTAATAACGTATGCAGGTTTGGGAGATGGGAGTGGAGTAAGGCGACGTAAGTCGGAGTGGGGAAAGCAGGCCTACCGACGGATTCCTCAGTCCTGTGCTTCTACCAGCTTTATTTTATCGCGAGGCTTGAAGGGCCCCTGCAGCACCCTACTGCTAGTGAGGCTTCATGCAAATTGCTTGGCGGTATGAACCCCCGTGCCGAACCTCACCGACACTATCTTCTGTAAAGTAACGGCCAGGTACATCAACCATTAGCAACAACGTATTATATTTATGCTCCCGTAAATTGTATGGCGACCCCTCCAGGCCATTGGCAACCAGCAGCATACTCGTGTGCAACGCATACACCTGCGGGACGCGTATCGTGTTTCACGACCTCCGTTTTGTGTTATATATCGTGTTTCGCTGTCTCATATGTCTATATCGTGTCTTGCTTTCATGTCTCCCTGTCATCTTACCGTCACCACCCCAATTATGTTCTGGCCCTTGTTGCAGGAGGTAGATTTCTGAGGCACAGGCCATCTCGCATACTGTTACGAAATACATACTCGTGTTTAGTGATACAAATCGATAAGACCATGTCAGGCCCGGGGCCACCTAGAACTGCGTGCCCACATCGTCCTCATCCTGTCCCTCACCTCAAGGACTTCGCTATGCATTCCTGGCGGAATTCGCCGGTGTGCCTGCTTGCTTTCTGTTTTTCACAGGAGCAGGAGTGCTGTACAACGCCCCCGCCGCGTGGCCCGTCTGGCCGCTGCAAATTCCGCTACGGGCAGCAGCAAGGGCACCAAGTCCGGGGCAGTGGGCAAAGGGCCCGGAAGAGGTGCTCCCAATCACTTTTGTGCGGATACGTGCTTGCTATGGCTTCCGTGTGGTTCGGCGATGTGTGTTCTTACCGGTGTGTCTTTGCAAGTGTGTGCGTGTGATTGGGTGAGTGTGCTAATGAGTGTGCTCGTGTATATTTAGGTATGTGTGTCTGCGTGTATCGCGTTTGCATTTGTAAATGAGAAGTATGTGCAGGGGTATGTGTTTGTTGTATGGATGGTGTTGGGCGTATGCTTATATCAGCGTGTATTGGCGAGTGTACTATTTCAATTTTTTCAGTTTTAGTTTTCAGTTTTTGATTTTGAGTGTTTTGCGGTCCGTGAGCCTCCTAGTTCGTTCCGCGTCTTAAGTGTTCGCAAACTTGTAATCATCGTCATTGCGGGTTCAAACTTGTGTGTCATGTTATGTATATGTGTTTGCATGGGTTGGGCTTTGTCTGTCAATCTGTTATAATCTATGGCGTTTCAATCTCTGACACCCGATTCTTCTCAAATATATCACGTATACGTGTTCAGGCACGACTGTTATGGCACGACTAATATGCCCCATGAATTCCAGGTTCTACCCCGACTGAGAGCGGGCCACAGACCCTATTGATAAGGGCAGGGTGTCCCCATGTCGATGGACGGTGACGACTCCAATTAAAGCGACCTGCGAGCTGACCAGTAGCGGAGTTGACGCCTTAGTTGATTCGGCAGATTCCGCTGGATGCTGGTGGTGGGTGCTGAACCTGGGTAAACCACTGATTTCGGAGAAGTCGGCATGGGAGACTGGATGAGGGTGCCCCGAAACACCGGGGAAGGTAGGGACTGCCAGGTTAGTGGCGGGTGATGTACCCCCCTATCCTAGACACAATCACCTCTTATCACGTACACCTCTGCGTCCATCGTGGTTGACATTTTCAGTCATCTATCTGGCGCTTGCACATCCTCCATTCCCCCGACCCCTCTTCCTCCACTCCTTTCTGCAACTCACATCAGCCCCCTCTCCTAACGATGGCCCGGAGGGTGGAGGAGCAGACGCCGGAGCGTCAGGGCAAATCCATGCGCACCAAGACTTCTGGCTGTGAACTATTTGCACCAGTGAGTGGACCCGGCGCTGTGTCCGATATGGGTTTCTACTAGTGTGGGAGGACTCAAAATGAACTCCCCTAAGCAACAGCTACCAAAACACCCGGGGGCCAGGGAGCATGCCGAATACATGGATGCAACCTTGGCAGGGTTATCCCCGCCCTGCAGCGGACGTCAGCGTGCTGGTGCAGGTGGCTCAGTTCAGTTACAGTTGGCTCACTACTGCAGTGGTTCCTACCGATGTACTCGGCGAGGTAAAAGAAAATGCTTTTGAACATGCAGTGGACTTGGTGCTGCCCAGAGAAACTGAGACCCGAAGCGATGAGGTTGAGCCTAACTAAGAAGGGCACGTGCGCAAGTCGCGAGCGATATAGGTGAAATCAACAACGAGACAACCATAGTCATAACTTGAGGCATAAATACCGAGACTATTATGAGGCTAGTACTTAGAGCACTAAGTCCTAACCGAGGAAAATCGAGAGCGACACAAATAAGGCAGACCGCGAGGGTCACATGGTAACAATGCTGGTCACAGTCTTGTTCTATTTCCCACTGTATTACTGTTGGAATGTGAACAACACTCATATACAAAGGGATGTCAGGTCGAGTAATACGGCCCATGAGGGGCCGGGCGCTTTGCTGACTTCAACAATTACTACTTACAACATTTGTAATGAATAAATGTTTCTTCATTTGTTGAAGTAGGTTTGGATTGTGGCGTTGCTAGAGCAACACCACCATGGGACACCAATAACGATACTGCCACCGCCACCGCCAGGACAGCGATACCACCACTGCTAGCACCAGCACAATTTCTACTACCAGCATATCGGCAGCGCCAACACAAGCTCCAACACTACACATCCGCCATTGCCACTGCCACATCCGGTACCGCCAGCGTCACTAGTCTCATCACCACAACCACCAACGTTATCACATTGGCCCCCACGGGTACCCCACTGTGTCACTTAAACCACCATCGTCATCACCAGCGCCAGCCCCAGCACCATCGCGGCCGTCACTGTAGCAGCTAGCATCGTTCCCGCAATAACTTTTTCCCACCAAATGAAACTACCTCCTTCAGAAATTGCAACTATTTGTTTTGGATATTTGATGGCCATGGCTCAGGTGCACAGCTGTTTGGGTGCACAACAGACGTATGCCGTACTAACCACCAAGAATGAAAGGGTATAGCGTTGTAAACCTTTTGCATTACAAACTTCATCTACTTCATCTATGGTAATTGTTCGAGGTGTCTATTCCGTGTTTGTCGAAATATTTGCACGATCTGGGCTGGGTTCAAGCTGTTCCGAAACATTTTGTTCAAATATATATGATAATCAAGGATCATAAGTAACCACCATATTAGAAGAAGTTTGCAAAGTCTTCACGACTTTTTAGAAATGTTGCCCGTAATTTTGGCTGCGGTAGTTCTGTTCGTCGTCATGGGTGGAGTGGCATTTCTAGCTATTAAAACAACACTTACTGCAAAGAAGGATGAGGAGGTTGCTATTCAGCAGCCGCGGCAGCAGGCAAGCCCAGGGTATTTCGTGTGGCAGGCTCTTGCTCGTATAAAAGATTGTTGAATATTGATGTATGGGATGTGGATAGGTTGCTTTGGCTCCCCGCCAAGCACGTCCTGCAGGCGGTCGTCAGGCGGCTTTAGATCGCATGCGCGCTGGCATGCGCCAACGGCTTGCAGCCCGACACGCCGATGAGGCAGCCGGGCGGGTGCCCGACATAGCTGATGATGTTTCAGACAATGGTACAGCGAGTTACAGCGACTCTGAGGATGAGGCGAGTGCCGTCAGCTGGAAAAGACACAACAGGAAGTAAAGAATTAATAACGAGCATGGCCAGCCATGTTTGGGGTTAACTCCACATTACGCATGATGTCTATTACAGTGGGACAGGTGGCTCAAACCCCGGGGTAATCAATTGATTGGCCGTCGTGGCAGCGGGTATGTATAATATAGCGACGTTTGTGTATTTGAACATTTTTAACAACTACACCTTCGCGCGCCATCACACGGACAATACTGGCCTTGAAACCCATCCATGTTATCAGGCCGGCGATGGGCCACTGGATCGGAGGGCCGCCCGTCGGGAAGCTGCCGCAGCTCAGCACGCGGGACATGATACTCGCCTTAGCAAACGGAGCGACTACGAGGAGCGTCGGGCCAAGCGTGAAGCCGAACGGGAGGCTCAGGAGGCGGCCCAGGTATAGTGGAGCCAGGAGCCGAAGCTCCGGACTGGACACTGGTAGGGGGCACCCTCAAGCAGGACGAAGCATTGCGGAAAGGGTTTGGGCCTGCAGCTCTCGTTCTTACCCTGCGAACTTCTCTGAGTTCATCCACGTGCCGTATCTGGTAGCCGCGTCGTTACGGTGTAGGCTGAGGTCGTGAGACTGTTCTACAGGCAACGTGTCGTCCATTAACTATGTCATCTGTTGGCTTGTACATCATCTGGTGTACGCGGCCTCTCGGGAGCTGGGGCTGTGCATCGGCTGGAATCCTCGAATGCTAACAAGATAGGGGCTTGTTAGGTGGTGTTATGCTACAAATTTTAGGCACCTTTTCGAGGCATGAAGGCGTGGATGAGGGTGGGGAAGCACACTGAGGGCTGGTGGACGTTGCGTTTAGTAGTACAGCACACGGATTTACTCCCGCGTCGGCCCCGGTTATTCTAAGATTGCATCTGGCGCTCACTATATGTACCTAGGAAGAGGAGATGCGGCGTGCTGCGGAGGAGCGTGCACGGCGGGAGGAGGAGGAAGCCGCAAAGTGGATGGGGCAGATTGTGCTCGAGAATCAGGGCGAGGGTGAGTAGCCTACCTTGACCGCGTATGAGCTGCACTGGGTTTTTAAATACGTCGCGGCCCAGTCGGAAGCGGTTGCGTAATTCAGCAGCGACCGAGCCAACCCATCTGAGTGAACCCTGTGGAGAGCTGCTGTCATGCACCTCTATGCCAACCCTGATCCAAGCCAGTCGGAAGCTGGCATCAAGTTTGCATATTTGGTGCTTTGCTTTCTTCTACCTCCCGCCACCCGTGGGACGCAGAGGGCGACGAGTCGGGTGCCTTGGCGGAAAGCCTCCTGGCTCATTTCGTGGAGTACATCCGGAGCCGCAAGACCGTGCCGCTTGAGGCGCTGGCGCTGGAGTTTGGTATGCGGACCTCAGACGTTATCGACCGTATTCGGGCTCTCGAAGCTGCGGGCAGGCTAACAGGTGTTATGGATGAGCGGGGCAAGGTGAGGGGGGACTTCATTACAACGAAAGCATGTTCCTTACTGCATGGTTGGTAGTGCACGCGCGTGATCCTAAACCGCTGAAGGTTGCATGTCTATCTCGGGAAGGGCACTGAGGCAGCGCTCTCAGAAGGGTAGCTTCAATAAGGCAATCGGAAGTGCGGATGCTAGGCGTGGGTTACCAACCTATGGTTTACGACCCTTTAAGTTAAGCCCCAAGCTACCAGTTAGTGATTTTGGGCCGGCTCGATGAGAGAAAATTGTGGTCGCCCCTTGTTTACTTGCTCCTAACATCCTCCACGATTGTCTCACAGTACATATACATCAGCCTGGATGAGATGAACGCTGTTGCATCGTACATTCGGTCGCGGGGTCGTGTTGCGATTGGAGAATTGGCGGTGCGCTCCTCCTCTCTGATCGACTTGGAGAGCAAGGCAGAGACGACAGCACCGAGCGCGGCAGGCGCCGGTGGCGCGGGTCCCACCCTGGACTTTGATCAATTGCTTGCGGTGGCATGAGGGCGCTTATATGCTGCAGAGCGCGACAAAGCCGATGCCTTTGATTGGTTCTCGGCGGCGCTGAGCCCGTGGTTTCTCCCGTGGACTCCGGGTGTGTGTGGCCACCTTTTGTGTTGTCTGCCTTGCGGATTCGGTTTGGACGTGAAGGTGCCGTATTAGTCAGCGCATCGGTACTCAAGAACTGACATCGCTGTCTTCCTGTACTCCTTTAACAGTCCGTAGCGGAGATAGAATCGTGGTCGGGGGACCAACAGTGCCGTTGCGCGGAACCGTCAAGAAACCCCCATCGTCAAGAAACCCCCATGCTCCTGCTCGGAACGAAAAGGCAATCATATGCAACCTCATGGTGATTGGAAGGACCGCGATCGCATGGAAACGAATTGCCCGCCCACTCGAGTCCATACTGGATTCCCGCTGTATGCAGGCACGCACCGTCAGGGCGTTCCAAACACGCAAGCATATGTGCATCCCGCCTTATCAGTCTGTTGCGCTGGATATTTCCACGGTCTCGTGCCGTGCATCGGCTGGGGTTGACTTGACCTTGCAATTAATATCGTCCACCTTCTTCATCTCGTAATAACCACAGCTGCCCACCATGCGGCGAGGGGACAAAGAAGGGTCCTGTAGCACGCCACCGTCATCGATGCATGAGTAATTCACATCCAGGCGCCCGCGCCGCAGTGCCCGCATTTGTTTGCCTTCAGTAAAGCCCTTCTGCATCCCTGGACTTCACTCCCGATCATCAGTACCACAATCCTTTCTCTCATCCTGCCAAGTAATCCTCTCCCCACCTGACCCATCCCGTTCATACTCTTACGAGTGTGTCATCCCAACTGCGCATCTCATGCCCTAGTTCTCAAGGCCTTTTGCGCTCCACGCTCGCTGTCGCCTCATATAGGCTTACGAATGTAAGTAGACATATTTTGAAATAGACGAATCAAAGCGCGGACTCCACAGAAGGCAGTCACAATGCCGTGCAGCAATGTCTCGTGGCGAATCTAGCCTTGCAATTATTACTTGTTTGAGTCAGCTCCCCAGGTGTCCTCGTCACGATGCACCGTGTTATCGCACCCGCGCTGAAGAGCTGATTCAGCTGCAGTCCTGAACACATGACTTCTGGCGGCTATAAAAGTGGGAGAGCTGCCGTGCTTGTAACGGATCACATGACCACGGCAGATTCCCAAAGGGGTTGGCGCCTACTGTACTGACTACCGCCACTAAATCGGGCACTGTGCGTCCCTTCTCCGCCTAGCTGGCAAGTGCCACGTCATCTGCCGCACTAAGAATTGCCTCCAGGTCGATATTATCTCGGGTAGTAGTCGACCCTGCACCATTCCCCCCGCTCCCTGCTCTCGTCGCCTCGTCTTCCAGACGTGCCTCCTTCGCCTTCTGTGCCGCGAGTGCTGCCCATCGGTCTGCATCCGCCGCCACGTTTGCATCGACAGTGACACCCTTTGTAACATCGTTCCTATAGACGCTAATGTCAGTAAATGAAAACCTAGAATCAGTGGAGGCAGGGGACGCATGCTCTGTCGCGGTCGTTGTCTCCGTTGTCGCGTTCATGATAGTGGCCGCTGCAACAGCCAGTGCTGCTGCATTCGCGGCCGCCAATGTTGCCGCCGCCGCTGCCGCCGCCGCAATTTTACCGTCCGCGACACTGCCTGAAAGGGGTACAACGCGGTCGCCCGCTATGCCATCGCCCCAACCTCCATCACCACCATTGCTACCTAAGCTACTACCGAGGTGCCATGTGCCTCCTCCCCGCATCCTGCCACTGCCCATGACAGTGCCTGAGCCGCCTCCACCCTTCCCTACCCCCACCAGTATACCACTAGGGCCCTCCAACGTCGCTGTGGCGCTGGGCCCGACCGCCCAGTTGGCGGACACCTTGAATGGAGTGTAGTCGGCATCTGTGGCCTTCCCTGCGGCCGCAGCGGCTCCGCCGCCTCTGATGTCTCCGGCCGCGACTCCAGCAGCACCGCCTACGGCATCACCGCCGCCAGCATTCCCCCCCAGCCTATCCAGGTTCAACAGCTTGTCGAGGCTGTCCAACACAATACCTCCAACGAGCCCACCGCCGGCGGCGGCGACGGTGGCTGCAGCCGCTGAATCCTCAGTGGCAGCGACTGCGGCGACGCCGCCACCGCCGCCTGCTGCAGCAGCTGCAGCCACCGCTGCACGCGGCCCCCAATAATTCGGGATATGCACCAGGAAAGCGCATTCTGCACTCACCAGATGCGACGTACCGTGCATCGGATAGCCATCATGCACGTAGAACCCAACAATTCGGCTCGACGGCAGCGCCAGCACCTTGCAGAGCTCAGGTCGCATTGCCTCACGCTTCAGCTTGTCGTATGACATGATGGGGTGGCGCGAGAGCGAGCGCGCTGGCATCACCCACCAGGCCGCTTCACGAGATGGATCCATACGCGATGTGGCCGCGTCAATCCGCTGAATCCGGTACAGGCCAGCCCGAGCATTCGACCGCGCCACGCATGCATGAATGGACGGCCAGCCGTGACCAAAAGCTGAGTAGAGGTATTCGTCCAGATCTCCCAGTAGCAACATTAGACTGGGTCCGCATGACGAAAGCCCCAGCAGCGCGTGGCTGGCAACAAGCGCCTGTGCGGGATGAGGATGTGCATATAAACGGGAAGTATGGCAAAGGAAGATCACCGTGGCAGAAGAAGAAAGTGCAGGAGGCAAATGGGCGCGGTCAACGATTGCCTTGCTCAATGTGAGCGTAAGGGCCCCCTGGAATTAAACAACAGTGAGATAGGCACAGGACATATTTAATTAGCATTATGCCGTACATGGTACGGTCGAGCTTGCCTGGTCGTATTTGTACGCCATGGGCGATCTCTCTGGCATGTCCCAGGTCACCATGATTAGGCGGCCCTTGCCAATCAGGCCCGAAATCCTAGGCAACCGCTCCAGCCCTGCCCGAGTCATGCGGTCTGCGTACAGGAGCACGCCCGCTACAGGTGCGGGAGGTGCCGCGAGGCGGACGAGAAGGGCCAAGAGAGACAATATGGACGAACGCAGCCGTACTTAGGACTGACCCTACACTAAAATGTATACGATTACAATTACATACATGTAAGCTCTTTATAAGATTGGATTAGACTGGATGTGCGTTGTCACCACCACCAACAACAACAAGGGCGAGGGCCCAGGGAAAGGCCCACGAAGCAGAGTCACCGGCGGAACGACCGCCCTGGAGCGGGGTTGAGGAGAAGGCATTGATAGCCGATAAGCAAGCTCGAATCAGATCATCCGGCTGTAGCCAAAGTGCAACGAACGATAACGTGCGACACGATAGGGCCCGATTCGGGGTTGCTCCTTCCGATGCCCATACCCTTACAGCGTCCGTGACACGGCGAAGCCAACAGCAGTCCCGTGGGGTGAGGTGGTGAGCCCTACCGGTACTGCCAGCTCCACCATCACCAGTAAACGAAAAAATTCACGAAATGGAATCCACGTCCACACCCGCTCAGATCCCTGACCCACTTCGGTACCATTACGACTGCAATAGGCGCTCCAAGGCCGTATGTTCCCATATTCCCGTACCTTTGCGAGATACAGCATTACCCTCGCGGGCTCTTCTGGGCAACGTGGTCGCAATAGAAGCTGAAGTAGCTCACCCATCGCTGACATCCATTCCTAACCGCCCACTGGCTGTCTCCTCCATATCGGCAGTTTCCCCACAGCCCTCTCACCTCCCCCAATGCCTATCTGGTACACCGCATAGTTGAAGATGCGGTTCGCGATAAGCCGCGTGTGGTACTCCCAGTGCGTGCCGTTGATACCGGTGCTGCGGAGCGGGAAGATGAGCGCCCATAGCGCAGGGACGTGCGGTGCCTCCGTCTCCTCCGGAACCAGCCGCCGACATAGCCTTGAGGAGGTCAGCGGTAAGCAGAAGCTGGAGCGGTAGCCAGGGAACGACAACTCATAAATCTGAGGGCCAAAAGGCGGTGTGTTGCCGGGCATAGTGATGTGGCCCGTATGCTCAATCAGTTTAGTGAAGTGCTTACAAATGGCAATTCGTGAGGGTAGCCGGGGCGCTTGGAGGCAAAGTAACTACGAATTGACTTGGGTTTCACGATTCACGAGAGAACATGATGAGCCGCATGTGTGTGATAGAGGTTAACGTCATGTACAAACACACCGTGTGATTATGACGAGTTGGTTGAAAGCGTGGACTGGGCCACAGAGTTGTAGGCAGTTTAGCAACCCGGTGCGGTAAACCCAGGAGGAAGCGCACGGACACCCTTTATTGCGCGATCCACTGGCTTTCGCATTCAATCACGCACCTTGAAGCAGCGACTTGGATGTACCGCGTCTAGGACGAATGTAAAATGGAAGGGGCGCAGAGATGACTTTGCTTGCGGGTCCTTGACCACATCTGAGACACGCTGTGCGTTCACCACCGTGCCACGAGGCGTCTCCAGCCGGAGTCGCGGCTGCCAGGCATTCTGGTCGACACCCATAAGCATGTGACCCTCCTGATTTCGATTGAGTGCGTCCATGTCCTCCGCCCAGGCAAAGCCATGCACCTCGGACCGTTCATGCTGGCCGCTGCTATTCTCCCACGTAACGCGCTTAAGCCATATATTCAGGAGCAGCACTTTTTCCTTCATCAGTACCGGTGCCTTTGCATACAGTTGAACCGATACAACGCCAAGGTCGTGAACTGCTTCACGTACATGGTGGTGTGCTTCGCGTGTGTCCTGCGACCTAGCGCAAGAGGCGGAAATGATGAAACAAAATACTGTGATCCAGTTAAAGGAGCTAACAGGTGCCAGCATTGCATGTGGCTATGATTGGGCAGTAGCACGGGAGCAGGTACCAAACATTCCATCCGCAGCAGCTATTAAAGTAATGATAGATTCAGGAATTGTGGAATTTAATTTTCTCGAAATCACAGATATCCCTTCGGATGATGGTATAATAACGAGTAATAACTGTACGGCAAAGATCGGCAGGGGCGCTGTCGAATCAACCTGTCTACAGCATTTGCAGTTATGCAAATGAAAAACTCTATGTAAATCTATAACTTAGGGTTTTCACCGTTGAAGGCCTTAGGCCTTGGTGGCGCTGTGGGATCGGCCAGCAGCCTGACGCCGAGTGGCCATGCAAAATCCAGTTACCCGTTCCATGGCAAAGACCAAAGCCTTCAGTATTAATAACCCAATCCTTTTTTGAATATATACAAGTTACGGGGGTGGTCACTTAAGCCGGGATATCGGGAGCAGGGTTAAACTAAAACCGACGGGGACACACTCTCTTTGTACGGAACAGCCTGGAACCAGTCAAGTGCAGGAGGCCCAATCTGCCAGCAGCTCCTCTTGTGCCGTATATCCAGCCTCTGAAGCTCAGTTCTGGACTTGTGACACAGCTGCACTTTGTTCACATTTCATCACAACTTTTAATGAGCCAGGCACAAAGTCTCTGCTACAACTGACCTTGTCAAGCCATGACAGTCAAAAACGTGATACAAGAGCCTGGCCGTGCACTCCATAAGTCCATCGCACCTTCAGCTCATCTAGCCCCCAATGCAATATCCGCCTGCACCTTCACCTGCCAAGCACCATCATCACGGAAGCTGACCATGTATGTTTTCTAACACAAGCATGAACTACAAGACAGCCGAGGTTAATGGCATTTCCACCCTGGTTAATGTCAAGAGTCAGATCCACCCAGGCGCTCCCCTGCGTCAGTCAAATCATAAACATTCATTTCCGTATGACCACCTTACTGGCCCCCAACCATTCTAGCTTCCTAGTTGAGTCACAGTGGCCTAGGGCCCGCTGCCATCTTAAGATGTCGTCCCCCTGGTCCAGGTAAAACCCAACGTTGCGTGCACTTACCACCATTTCCCTACATCGCGCTGACACAGCGACCTATGCAGGCTTGAAGCCAGATCTCCAAAATCAATTGCTGAACTGTCATACGTAATACTGGCAACGCCACAAGTCACTCCCAACAATGGATCACGGGTACGGCGAACCCCACATTACGCGAGTTCAACCCAGACCATGCAAGCCCGGTTTAGGTCTAGGTCACTTGTCGGCTCGAGCATCAGCCAAGAAGCGCCACGTTCGTCTATTCGTAAGGTCATCCTTTTATGCTGGATCGTATTTCAGATCATGTCCTGCGCCAGGTACGCCTCCAGCTCCGCCTCCTCATCGTTCCGGTCGTCTGCTTGCACCACCTTCTTCCGCTGTGGCGGCGCTGAACGAAACATGAGCGGCTTGCCAGTCTTCTTGAAGACCGGCGCCGCCGCACGCTCCAGCGCGCGCGCCATGCGGGCCTCATGCTCCCGGTGCTGCGCAGACAGCTTCTCATCACGAGCAACCTGATGACCAGGAACGAGAATGCACACGGGCACGAGGGCATACAGTGTCAAATTTGTGCGGGATGACGTGGAGCGAGCAGTACTCTTCGTCTACCGATAAGCCCAAAAACTGACCTCATTCCACGCCCTCACGAAATACGAAAGGCCGCTGAGGACCCTGCAGGTTTCCTTATGATAGCCACGGCCAAGTATCCCGGCGTTGTAGCCGCATCTTAGGCCGACTTGCCACCCGCCTCAACAACACCATTCAGCCTCATACGTGGTAAGCAATTCCAGTCAAAATCGCGCAACATATAAGCCCAATTCCTTCCATAGGCCACCGCCAGCCCCCCCCTTCCGTATGCAACCGCTCCCTCGCTTCTCTGCCCAAGCCCGCGCCCGTACCTTTCTCCGCTCCTTCTCGCGAGACTTCTCAGAGCTGTCCACGTAGTCCGCGGGCATTGCTTCCACCATGGACAAGTACTCCTCCAGCTTCATCTCAATATTGGTGAGCATCTGACAGGGAGCAGTGGGCATTGACATGTTCTTCATGTAATCCATCCTCCGGCCCGCCGCATAAAAAAGACGCATTCATCTTTTGTCCCGACCCGCCCCGACCCATAACTTCACACGCACCTGCAGCGTGCTAATGGACGCGTCCGCATCAAAGCCGCATCGCACATACACCTCTCGAACCTTGTCACCTAGTTGCTTTAGATTCACAGGTGTGCCCGCGCCAGCACCGCCGCCACCACCACCCGGTTGCCCCGAAACACCAGCACCACTGCCGCCCCCCGTGTTGCCTATGCTGAGCGTGAAGGCGCCCTCATTCTCAAGCGTGCGATCCTTAAGGCGGCGGGCCTTTTCGCGAGCGGCCACAATCGCTGCTTGGAGCGAGGAAACCTGCGTGGTGGGGCGGAGGCCGGTTGAGAATTAGAGGTGGGCCCGGGAGGCAAGGCAGGATTTGACCATGACAATTTAGAACAAATCGCTGGTGGTTTTGGTGGTTGGTGAAAAGGCTGACGATAACAATGTGAAAGCAATGGATGCAAAAACAGGGAATGAAAAAGAGTCAGGTGGCCGGGGAAGATGAACATGTGCACGATGGCAAAAGGGATAAAGAGGGGCGGTGGAAGGCGGATAAACCAGGTCGTGGTTGGTCTTGCCCGGCTGGGCCAGAGCCCCAACATGGGCTCTGCCGCTCTTTGCCCCAACCACCCCGCAGTCGGCATCTATACCCACCTGCCCCTGTAGCGCCAGCGCCTCCGCGTCCATGCGCGCCTTGGTGTCACGCAGCTTCTGGCGGAGCTCCTCAAGAGCCTCCTCTGTTTCCTAAAAGATAACATACAGGCACGCATAACTCATGGGGGTCCGAAAGGGGTTTTTGTGGCAACGCGGAAATGTTATGATGTTTTGAAGCTTGGTAAGGTCCAAACGAGGCAAGAGGCTCAACAATAGGTAGAACTGAACGCACTTAGTTACCATCTAAGAAACAGGAGGAACACAAGAAAGGAAAAAGCGAAGATATCAACCTATGTGAAACGCCGTACGCAAAGAGCATCTTAACTGCTGGCATGAATCTTATGCGCATCGGCCCTAACCAGCCGGAACCTGATGCTGCACGCCGGCGCCGGAGAGTTGCACCGTGCAAAGAGGGCTCTATCTTTCATTATCCTTGTCCGCACATACCCCAGTCCGCACCTGCGCGTTCTGGATGTAAAAGAGGTTTGATTCCTCCAGCTGTTTATAGACTGACAGCAGCTGGGCGGGTTCCTGGTAACAGAATGGCAAAAAACGTTAAGGGCGCGTGACAAGGCCATTTTTTCACCGAAGAAGAGGGCGGTGATCACTGAGGGTAACACTATTAGGTTGGTGGAGGCAGGAACTGATAACAGTTCCACAGCCCCTTGCTTATCACACCCGGCGCGCAAACCTAGTCGGAAAGGCTGCCTGGCCCCTGCATGTAGGAAGCGCGCCAGATGGTCGAATATACACACGCCAATAAGCGTGATGCCAAGGACAGCATGCAATCCGAAACATGCGCAGCATGCGAGGATCAACGGTTTCGCAAGGAATGAAGCAATTGGTCCTTCCGTTATACGGGCCCACATCTAGCTTGATGGTCTTAGTTTTCCACAGACTCCCGTTGCCTATATCCTACTTGCCCGATCCATACCCATCATCACCAACACCCGCCACCCCCTTTCCCTGACAGCGGCACCTGGAAGTACATCTCCTCATCGTCCGGGTCCATTTGGAAGTCCAGGTTTGGTGGCGGCGGCTCCCTCTCCTTCATGATCTCCTGCAGGTGTCATGGTGCAGGACAGCTCCAGTGTACGGTACTAGCTTCATCTGATCTGTAAAGCTCGGTCTAATCTGCCTTGGCTGGGGTTGGGAGGGGATCCCAACTTGCTTAATCACAAGGTCACCCCTAATTTCCACCGTTTAGGTCTAGATGCCTTTCCAAACCACCCGACCTGGGCACACGAACCTTTATGCACACCCTGCATTGCCGCCTGCAGAGAATGTACTTCGGGTCATTGTTCCTTGGACCTTTCCTTCGCACATGCTCACACTTCCTCACAAGACACGTAGCACAGGCATGGCTATACGCTCAGTGCGCACAACACGCCCCAGGGTGACCTCAGCTCCGCTTCACACCTCTGCTTGCACAGGCCGTTTGCTGCTGCCCCGCTGCAGTTTTCACTCATCCTATTGGCGTCGCCTCTCCGCACCTTTAGGAGTGCCAGGCTCTCCTTGATGGCTCGTTCTGCCCGCTCCGCCTGCTGTTGCGTGCGCGCGTTGGCATAGTCCGATTCGGCCTGAACTTTAGCTGCCATGCCCGCCTCGCGCCTTTGCCGTAGCGCATCACACTGCGCCTGCCACTCCGCCACCAGCGCGTCTTTCCGCCGCTATTATGGTCATACGCATGTGTGTGTGTGTGTGTCCGTGATTGAGCACGCGTGTGGCACATTGAGTACAAAAAGCGGTGGCGTGGAGGCAGCAGGAAGGGAGCAATCTCGATCAGATGGCGTCCGCGAGGATACGGTTGTTTGGACTTGCGCTGTCTGGATATACAATGTGCCGTCATGATGACCAGGAGCATACCGTGTTGGCCTAATCCTCATTTGGGGTGTACGGTGTGATCATGTTGAACTTTAATGCAGTGCAATTTAAGCCGCACACAACGCACCGCTTTATGAAAGCCACCGAGAATGAAAACCCCCTGGACTAGCCTCCCTTTTTCTGAACGGTAAGTCATGCAGAAAATCACGTGCCATGCCAAGACGTACGGTCCCCTGGGTCGAGGCCACTCCTTCGTTGCCCCTGCTGGTACCTGCAGCTTGGCCGCTTGCTGCTCGAACCACTCCGGTGGCGTGATACTGTCCAGGAACTCCTTGTACCGCCGGCAGTCCTCGAGCTGCTCCTCGTACTTGTTGAGCTCTGAGCGCAGGGCAGCTGTCGCCGTGTTGAGGCGCTTTATTTCAAGCACCTTGTCCTGTTTGGCCTTAGCTTCGGTCTCTGCACGCTTAATCGCCTCCTGCACTTTCTCGTCGTTCTCTTTCAAGAACGCGTCGAAACGAAGGGCATCCTCCTCCAGCATTTGCTCAGATTTTTTTAATGCCTCCTCACGCTGGCGAGCACGCTCCTCCAGCTTCTTAATCTCAGCCCGTTTGGTGTCGAGGCTCATTTGCAACAAAAAGATCTCACGCTTTTTAGCGATAAAGTCCGACATGTTCTCTTTCTCTTTTCGACGGTCCAGCGTGCCGATGCTTGATGTTGCCAGAGTGGCTGTGGGTTTCGGCCCTTTTGGAGGCCTCAGTTCCCGAAGCAGCGTCCGTGCGTCTGGAGTCGCTGTCGCCTGCATTTGGGACGCAAATGTCGTCTTCTCTGCAACGCCCGTGGTTTGTGCAGTAATTTTCTGCTGCTCCTTTCTCGCCCTCTCCTCCTCACGGAACCGGAAGATCTCCTCATCTGCTGGAATGTTAAAGGGGTTCGTCGCAGCTAGTGCAGCCTCAGAAGCGCTATGCTGCATCTGGCTGCCACCCTGAACTGAAGGCTCGTCGTAGAGCGGCATTGGCTACTCCGCGTCAATCCGAGCGTTAAGGTATGGTGTTAGCGCTCAGCATGTCATAGCCTGTCCAGCAGCACAGCCTCTAAAGCTTATTAGCAACTTCTACGTTCAATCATAATATTCGGGCAATGATTTCTATTGGGTTTACAAACCTATATGGCGCGCACGCTGCGACTAACTGCTATGCCGGAGTGCCCGTCACCGACTTAAGTAAACAAGGGGTTGGTATTACCAAGATGTTCAGTTACATTTGAACAATGAAGGAAAGGGATTAACATCTGGTCCGCGGATACGGCGAAATGAAGGCCAAAGATACCATAGGCCATTAGTACATACATATTATAATCCAGTAATAACCAAAACATTTGGTACATTGACCTTAGCGAGGTCCGCACTCTAAGTTTCCGGTCATGTCGTACGAGTAACGACCGAAACAGATCCGAAGCAACAGCATCAAGCCTCCATCTTCAAACATCCTGAGATATAATTTTACTACCAATTGGTGTTCAATATAAATTTGAGTATCTCGTATCTCGTATCCTACAACCTTATTGGTTGGCCTGGCCGACATCACACCAAGCATGCAGCAGCTCAGCAAGGCCCGTGAATGGCATCCTCGCAAATTTAATCCATTTGGAATGATGATTGTATCTCATCCAGTAGACCCCGTCCCTCTCCGGATTCCAGTATCCCCACCTCCATCCTCCACGGTGGCTGCAGCAGTGGCCAGATGGGCTCGGAGCCTTGCAAGTGCCGGGCGGAATGGGCGACCGGCCGTAGCTTCGTCACGTTTCTCTGCCTCTGTCAGAGCCGCTATGGCCTCCTCACACCGCCCCGCGGCCGCCAGTGCATTTGCCCGGCCGTACGCAATGACAGTTTGGCCCTGCCAATTGGCGTCCGCCTCCACGTAGGCGGCCGCCGCCTCCCCTAATTTGCCCTAGGGTAGCAGAGAGCCATCACGAGGAAAAAAAAGCAAGCATCGCCAATGTTTTAGGCTGTTCCGCCAATCCTCTGACAGACGCAAAGCAAAATTCCTCTTCGTGTGCACAAGTTCGTATCATCACCGCAGCAGCCATGTGAGTCCCAGAGCACGGGTCATGCCGCCACAGGATACCCGTAACCAGCTGACGTGCTTCCGCTGGCTTGCTGTCTCTTCAGCTGAATTTCCAGCATGCACGATTCTCGTATTCTGTCTCGAACCCCAACTTCAACCCTAAAAATCCCCTTCACCTCTCACTGCGTTCACCAGACTGTACTTCAATCCTCCAACCTCCAACCAACTCCATGGGCCTCAAGTCCTCGCTTGCCCTCTTACCTCTATCCCAAGCTATGGCACTTGACCTTTGCACTATGATTTGTTGTTACGTGCGACCGCAATCCCCTCGCAGTCCCCCACCTGCGAATGCAGCGCTGTGGCCATGCAGTAAAGGGCTTGGCCTCGCTCCGGGCCGGCAGGGGAAAGTGCTGCAGCAGCCCGGTAGCTGGCCTCGGCATCAGGCCAGCAACCTGGGGAGATGTAATTGTGGCGGGTTACGAAGTTTAAATGCACCAGGACGATTAGGAGTCAGCAAGGAAAGCACTCCAATCTTCGGGAGAAGTACCCAGCAGTACAAGGGAAGAGAATAAGTCGTGATAATGCTGGGTAAACCTGTGCAGTTGACATGTAGCAATAAATATCTACCTCCGCGCTGCCTAGCTTTAGTCGGTGGACCCCGTCACACCCCTTGGACCTTGTCAACCGTGTTCGCTAGTGCTTCCTGGCCACGTACCCGTCAATGAGAAGACCTGCCCTATGGAGTAATGCGCCCGAACGTGGGAGGGGCTAAGGAGTGCCGCCTTGCGGAAGCAATGCAGGGCACCCGCGTACCTGGGGCAACCGTGTGGTAGAAACGTAAATGCAGGTAACAGCAGCAAATTTGGTATAAGCGACGTTAAAGGACAGGCCGTCCGTATGCCTAAATAGGCCCCGAGGGTGATAGATACGAAGCAATCTCATCTCTCTCTCTTCCTCTCCGAAGTTATAACCCCCCTCTCATTTTGGTTTTCCTTGAGACCGTTCATCTGTAAGTCCTTTCATCCTTCCAACTGTGCGCTTTACGCTTCTACTTGTCCACTTGTTCACGCGTTTATAAATAGCCACTCACTGGTGCCTGGCGCTCAGCTGCGCTCCCATGATCACAAGAATATTCGGATCAGATGTTTCCGCCACCCGAGCGACCAGTTGGTCAGGAAGCGGGACGGCAAGAGGGTGGGGGCCACTGTCGGAGGCGGCGGATGGAATGGCCGCGTCGGGAGACGTAGACAATGAGGACATTGAGGGGGCGGCATCGGAGCCCTGCTCGCCTCGGATGCTGGAGATGGACGAGGATGCCGCCGCAGGCGGCAGCTTATTTAATTTAAACAAAGCGCGCAGGGCTGAATTTCGGAGCGCCAACTGCGGGAGTGCGCCGGCGGAGCCGGGGCCATAACCGGGATGGAGAATGGAGATCGGAGAGTGTGCGCGCTCCACAAAGTTGGATCATCCGGCGCACAACAGGTCTTGCCAGCACACGTGGCCCCAAACATAGCCTCTCCGTCCTTTCTGATGACGACCTCACCCTCTCGACCTTGCCAAGCTCCGTCCCCAAGCAACCTCGGGCAGCACCCAGGACCTCTTGCTCAGGTGGTCTGTGACCCTTACTCCGTCGCGGCTCAATTCTCAAGGCACAGTGGATTGCCCGTCCTAAAAGCTTAAGCTTTACGTGGGCCGCAGACCGGATGCTTTGTCCCATTGCGTTCATGAACCTGCGTCAACCCACCTGCAGCGACAGCGTAAAACCGGCGCTTCCCAGCCAATGCACCAATATCCCGTGGGCCATCTGGACCTTGAAGTACAGGTTCAGCGTAGTTAGCAAGTAAAGCATAGGGGCCAATGAGCTGAGGAAAGCCGCTGCGTGGTTGTGAAATTGTGGGGGAGCACCCGAGGGTTACGAGATCGCCGGAATCAACCGGTATGGATGTGTGTAGTCATAAGGAATGTGTGCATCTGGATGGCACAGAACTATGTTTTCTGTTTCCTGGAAGTGGTAGTTCACTATATTAGATGCATTATAACTTAGTAATTACAATCTGCACTCAGAAGTTTACCACCTCGTTCCATAACCATAACCGCTCACCGAAAACTTGCCCAGGTCACCCACTCACACAGCGTAGTGTCAGGGACCCCGGCAAACGGTGCCTTTCCCGTTGGCTGCTGTAGCAGTTGCTTTCCCGCCAGGCCGCTGGCCCCGAAGCCCAGCCGCAACGACGTCATGGTCATGCCGTACACCAGCAGCGGCAGCAGCAGCCCCGCAGGCCCAAGAGGCATCTCACCCGTCTCCATTACCACGGCGGTTTTGGTAAGGTCGGGAAACCATAGCGTGCCCTCGCTGGTTAGCCCTGGCCAGGGCAACCTATACGACAAAACGATGTTTCGTGTCCGGAAGGGACAAGTTGCAGGGGGGATTTCGGCCTGGGAGCGGACCCTGAGTGTTTTGGCTGTGAGGCATAACGGGATGGTTGCGGATTCTCGGGTAAACCCGGCTGGGTGGATACGACTTGATCGGGTTGCTTAGTGATACATCTGCATGCAAGAGATTTCAAATACACGGCGGTGCGGAGACGGGGTCATGGAGACCTTAGCTGGGCAACTCGGTAATCCTGATTGGGGCCTCGGTACCTCCATTAAGCAAACCCCCAAACCCAGGTCTGGCAAAAACCTCAACCACATGGGAAAGCATGGGGCCTCCCATCGTGCCCCGTGCATGCCATCCGTCCCTACCCCACGGGACGCGCACTCGTGCCTCGTCCGTTGACATTCACCGACCTGCACATCATTCCTAAAGTTGTGCTGACGAGAACAAACATCGGAATTTGCACCAGCGGGTTCACCACTATCCACGCGGGATGAGGTGCATCCATCTTTCGCCTGAGCATCTCGAAGTTGGCCAATAGCGCGTGAGAGCGATGCAGCCGAGCCTGCAGGACCGATGATAGGTTGCCAGTCGCAGACGGGGCGGCTTCTGCCGATGCAGCAGCAGCAGCGCCGCTCGACCCGTCTGCCGCAGACTGCTGGTGTTGCCCCTGCGGCTGCTCTCCCAACTGCTGCCTCTCACGTTCCTGCTGGTCTGTGAGCGCGAGAGCCTCCTTGTAGAGAGTAAAATTGGAGCGGATGATGCGTGCCTGCCTCATGGATAGGGGCAATAGTGTCAACCGCAGCGCCAATGTCGTCAATGGAATGGATGCAGCCCAAGGCAGTTCCGTGGCTGTATGAACCAGCTCGTACGAGTTGGCGACCTGCTGAATTAGCATTAGAAGCATCGACGGCTCCGTCGCCGTATATGCGATGCTACTGCTGTCATCTTCACAAAGCGCGGCTGTGACAGGGGCCCCCAGCGGGGCCCCCGGATCGCGACTCAAGCCCAAATCCGGCAGGGACGAGGGACAAAGAGTGCCGCCCAGCAACGGCGGCCGACAAAAATCGAATAAGTGGGTCAGTCGGGTAGAATATGTTGCGATGTCTGCAGGAGTGGTAAGATGCAAGGCAGCACCTTTGTACCCAAGCTTTGTACCGCAGGCCGTGGCCACATGTGGGTCGCCAGCCAGCTTGTCCCTGGCCCACGAGACGGAACCAGGATCCGTCGCCAGTCCCCGCACCAACTCCGTCAAGGTCAGGTTTTCCTCCAAGGCAGAGGAGTGAAAGCGTGAAGCTGGAGAGGAGAGAGCATCCACGATGTTCAGTAGCCAACCCGGCGCCGGGGCACAGGGACTGTCGATGGAAAAGGGTGACGAAAACATGTCAGTAAAATACCAGATTGAGATTGTAGGAAGTTGTTAGTAGAACTATAGGCATGTAATTCGACCTGTCATGAACTCTCGGCTTAAGGGACTTAAGGCCATGTGAAGGCTGCTGTGCACGACCAATATGGTACGCAACACCCTTGACGCAAGAAATATGACCCATAAGTAACCATGAACCTGAAATGATGCAATGGTCTCCGTGTTCCTTGTCCAGGTAGTAGCCACCCGATGGCACGTCTCATGGTAAGATTTCGACCAGCGTATTCTTCATTCCATCACATCCGTGCTATGTTTACTTGATCAGAAATGGTATTATGGCATTATTTGTGTGCCGCTCAGGCTGAAAGTCAATGTCAGGTGAAACTACTTTAACTACCTATATGTACATCAATTTGCACTGGTGAACGCAAGTGTTGGCGAATAAGCTTGCTCGCAATACTTTTGCCTAATTATTTTAAAAACTGCTTGCAGTTGGAGTATTCTCAACCCAAGCTGCCTTGGTTGTACCTTTGTTAACTTGGAGGCGTTGCACAACCACTTTGTTCTAATGAATTGATAATTATATACTAGTGGTAGCGTATTGTTATATATAGGCTAATGTGCGTAACTTTCGTCGTCGGTAGTTGAATAGACACCGCTGTCTGTAGTGCTTAAGTTCACCTTCCCATCCATCCCCGACCTGTGCAATTAGCACCTTCAACATACATGCATCACGCCATTCCTGTTACGCCAGGCTTAGTGCTACTTACTCAGTTGCCGGAGTCTTTCTTGTTTCAGTTGCTTAAACGCTTGCCGCAAGAGGATGTCAAATCTCTGCGTCTTGTTTGCTCACGCTTGTGCACAATATCCAACGGTGCCAACCGACTGTCCGGCCTCAAAGCCTCAGCCCTTCTGACCGATGCCGCGCCCACACTAGCGCGTTTGCCGCCCATCTCCTTCCTCGATTTCAATGCCCGTAACGCGGCCTGCAGCTATCAGCTGCTCGCCGCCCTTCGTCAGCATGGGAGCCGCCTGGAGCATTCTGTGCGCGCGGTGCGCCTAAGTGGCCGCGACGGCCTGCTGGCTGCGCTGCAGACGCTGCGCCTAGCCTGCCCGCGCTTAGAGCGCTTAGAAATCCGCTGCCAGCACAGCTATCGGGGTCGTCACAAGGAATGTGCGGATTTGGGCCGTTGCCTGCAGGAGCTGGAGACTGCCTTTCCCTCGCTGACTGAGCTCCATCTGCACCGATTCCCCATCTCCTCCGCCCAACTAGTTCACCTGTGTGACTCCCTGCTGCGCCTTCGTGCACTTAGCATTCGGGGGCTGGCGCACGCGTTGATCAATAAAAGTCTGGCGCATCTACATCGTCTTAGCCAACTGATCAGCCTCAGTGTTGACCATTTGAATCTTCAGGTAGGGGGTGTCCACCAGCCTTAAGAGGGGGTTCAACGGGGTCGGAATCCTGGCTCGTGGAATAAGTCTCTCTGTGGATGATGCTTCGGGTTCAATGACTTGAAGCCTAATCCTGTGGCACAAGGTGAGGACAAATCGTGGCAACGAAATGTATACGGGAAGATATTGCCATGCGATTGCAGCAGTGATGTCCTCAACACACTTTACCCACCTCTTCTTATGATGCCGTACGTGTCTGTGTGCGACAAACTAATGATTGCACGCTAGCAACTTCCAGGGCATATCGTCTACCTTACCTATCCCATTCAGTCAGGATGCTCCCGATGTTGGATGGCACGCCGCCCAATCAGCTCGTGCGCAGTGCCTTCTCACGTCGATCTTACATTCTCTTTGTTTGCGACGTTGTATGTATAAGCTTAGGGCTTATGCAGCCCGGCGGCTACGTCGCTGAGCTCCTTTCCCAGTAGCATCCTGTCCGTGTTCTTCCAGCACAGCGTGATTCCTACCCTATCGCTCTCTGCCCCCCTTGTCTTATCGGCCGCTCCTCCACTTACTCCATTCCCACCCACCGACCCTTCCACCCAGGACGGATGCCTCCTTTGCGGCTCACAGCTACGGACCCTCGAGCTCTCGGACGCCATTATCAGCGCGCGCTCCTTCGCCTTTCTCAACAGCCTGGCCGGCCTGCAGTCTCTGTCCATTTGGGGAACTGGCCATCGCGCTGCGCTGGGCTTCGCACCGCTGACGGGTCTCACAGCGTTGCGGCGGCTACACTTGGAGCTGATCCTAGATGCGACGGTGCTTGAAGGCCTGCAAGGCTGCACCGCACTCACCAGTCTGTCAGCTGCTGGCGCCAGGATCCTGCCAAGCATGGTGGCAGATGGCGCTGGAGCCAGCAGGGATGGCACGATTGAGGTATGGCGAATAGGTCAGGATGGTTCACGTTGGTTGGTGAATAGTTCGCTGGCGCCGCAGCTGTCCAATGTGACGCGGCTGAGTCTGGAGGAGTGGTCGGAGGATTGTCTGCCGCTGGCAGCCTGGCTGCCGGGGCTGAAATCGCTGGTGTTGCAGGACGGCTGCGGGATGTGGAGTGCGGTTGCCGGGCACGAGCAGTTGACGGCGCTGCGGGCAGCGGAGGGTGGCAGTTTGCCTCCAGCGGCGGCAATGGCGACTGGGCCATGGGCCACTCTCTACGAAGCGGCAAGTCCGGGTAAGGACTTGGGAGTTGACGTGAGCTACGTTGGTCACCTTGACCATCATCAGGTGCATCAGTACCATCACCATAGGCATCATAGTCACATGCGCCATTTGGGACCTGAAGATAGCAGTGGTGGCAGCCACGGGACCCGCAGCAGCTCGGGAGTCAGGAGCGACAGCCGGAGCGACGGCAGCAGTGGTGGTGCTCGGGTTGGCGGGAGCGGCAAATGCAGTAACGATACCAGGCTTGCGTCTGATTCAGATACCCGAAGCCTCGCCCGGCAATCTGGTGGCAGCGGTGGCGAAGCCGAGCGTGATGGCGGAAGGTTGAGGCCGCACGTCGCTGGCAGGTCGCGGAGCTGCGATAAGGCCCCGTTCAATCATGAAGCAGGAGAGGGCACGGCGCCTCAAGGGAGGGCGCACATGGTGAACGCAACTCAAGGCGGGTTGAGTGGTTGGGAGGACGGGGGAGGTGTAGGTGGTGGTAATCTTGGTAGCTTGGACGCCTGCTGGCCTCCACCGCCGCTGCATCTAGCGATCCTGCGGTTGGGGAGCTGTCAGGACCTTCCTGAACAGCACTACTTCAGCTGTGCACCCATGCCCACGCTGACATCCTGCCATTTGTCGGGATGTGGGGGCCTGACCACCCCAGCGCTGGTTTGGCTGTTGAGCGCTATGCCGCGCTTGAAGGAGCTTGCGCTAGAGGGTGCTCCCTACGTAACGGACCAAGGCCTTGCATTACTGGGGGGGAGAAGGTGCTCGTACACGGGGAGCATGGTAGATGGACACGGACTGAAAGGTAGGGATGAGCTGGGTGTGCATAACGGATGTGCCGACGGCGGCGTACTGGTTGCGGCGGCTGGGATAGGGGTGGCAGTAGCGGAGCCTCTGCAAAACGGCTGCGTTGTGGTATGCGCTCCTGCAATGGCAGCAGCAGCGAAGGCGGCGGCGATGGCGACTGGTGTGCCTGTACCGCCTTGTAACGCATGCGCTTGCATAGCGGAGGCAGTGGTGCCGACTTTATCTGCAGGTGCTGCTGGAGCCATTCCAGTGTCAACTCGGGCGGCAAGTCCACATGGCCTTCGTTTGACTGAAAGTGCGCCGGCCGCCATGATGCGCTCTAGCAGCGCCGCGGCACTCGCTGCTGCTGCCGTTATGGAAAAGCAGGGTGCGGCAGCGATTGCAGTGACAACGACGGCCATGGGCATACCGCCGGTGCAATGCACCGGCGGCGCAGCAGCAGCGCTGCGGCGGCTCGAGCTGACGCGACTTTCGGGCATAACGGCACGGGGCATTGCAGCGGCAGCTGCGTGTATTCCATGGCTGACTGAGCTGCGCGTGGTGAACTGTCAGGCGGTCTGCCGGGAGGCATGCGTGTGGCTGCCACAGCAACTGAGCCGGCCTTCGCTGTCGGTGGTTTGTTCACATTCCGCGGTTTACGACGACCCTTAGGAAAATCAACATTGTCTTACTGAGGTTTCGTTGCGCTTATGGATGGACTTGGGGTAAACAAAGGGTGCAAACTTGGAAATAATTAGACTGGGACTTTTCGAGATGTACTAAAGGGCCTATATCCGTTCGATCTTGGCATGGCATGGGGAACGTGGATTTGGATTAACGTGCCATTCAGTCCAGGGAGCAGCTGGTGCCCGAGGCGTAAGGCTTGTGTATTAGAGCATCACGGCCTGCGCAGGTGGGAAAGTGGAATGTGTTTTCGGGACAGAAGTGATGGTATCCGCGCTTGTCACACATCCTAATTATCTAAGGCAAGGGGATGCCACGTGACATGCAATGCGGCCGTTGTAGGGTAGCGGTGTTGGTCCTGAATTGCGTCGTATGCGTAGAGTGGGCCCGTAAGACGCGACCGTTGTGGTGCAGTGTTAGATAACGAACGTGAGTGCAAACGGAGGACGCGCCGAGCGCCTGCACAGGCTTGCCTTTCGTACAGGAAGATGTCTTGCAGCACGGTTGCCTGTAGCCCGCATCAAGGCTGACATGGGCCCTGCGTGCCGGCAACTGCACATTTGTCAAAGTGCCTCAGATGCATCCCTAAGGCCGGAAGCGGAAAACGTGGCCGCCGCAGAGGTAGCAGTGAACCCTATGCGAGACGTTGGCTTCTTGGAAGGCACGGGTGCTTCGGCAATGTAGCGATGTGTGCACGGATAAGCATGACAGGAGTGGGAGGATGCGCTGCTTCGCTGCGATGGCGCTACACTTGATGGTGCACTCACACAGGCATGTCGTTCCTTGAACATTTGCTGTACAGACTGCACCAACAAACCAAGCCGGCGCTGCGTTCGAAGGCACATCGAGGACGATAGGAAACGCTTTACACAACTACCAGTTTGCAGCCATGCATAGACGCATGCAGTGTAGGGCTTCAATAAGCAGGGCTTCAATAAAAAACTCGTAGCCGAAAGTCAGAGCTCAAGTGGCAACCATGGCGCGCTTGCAGCATACTGACAAAACCTGCGCCATTTTTGAAATCTACAATACAGTTTTCAACCCAACTCACGCCAACCATCCCCCAGAGCCCACACATTTCCCTCCAGCACGGCAATGACGGTACCTGACCTTCACGCAGCTCGCGCATATCCAACCACACTTCATGGCGCATGTCTGAAATATTACATATCAACGGAGGCAAACCTGATCAAATTCGCCAACTCGCCCACACAAGGACGATGATGAGCAGGCCCAAAAATAACGCCATGAACACAGAACATACTGCTTGCGGCATCACCTCAAGCGTCGCGATCTTGAAAAGATGTTGTAACTCAACAGTGCGTGCACATCAGAACATCGACAATGTCGGTGACACGAATGGACCGGTTCAATACGCTCGTGCAACCCTCGACCACCCCAAGACGCCAAGAGCAAGTACAATACTCATGACCGTTCTTGAAGCCCAAATGCGGCCGACCCAACCACACATAAGCGTTCGATGCCACTTCTTCCCATGTAAACACCCGCACTTTAGCTAGGTTGCCTCACAAGTTCGTTGTCTGATGTGCTATACCCAAGCCATTACAGGGATCTCCGTGTCGTTTATTCCTCGTATGTCCATGCAGCCTCTGGTCCTACGCGCGAAGGGCTGCACATCAACCGTTTTTGTTCATGCTCAATAATACCAAATTGCACGGCCGGATGTGCACCAGTCCTATCGCCCGTCTCAGAGTGCACCGGAACGGTTCCCCCCTTCACACACATGCTAAGAGGCGCAAGCGGGCATTCTTAAACGAGCATTACTAAGTGAAACCCGTGTCCCGCCAAGATTCCCATCAACCAACAATCTGTTGGCTTATGCGCGTCGACAGTCGATTGGATTGTACGCAGGTAGGTAACCCATGTGCCACGTCGGAATGGCACGTGGCAACCTTTTCAGATAAGGTCACTCGGTGTTCGTATCCCCATGCCCCCCGAGGGGTCCCCTCCTGGAAACCCCGCATTTCCGCCCATGAGTATCTGCTGGCCCGCCAAGAGCATCTGCTGCTGTTGTTGTTGCTGCTGCTGCTGCAGTATGAGTAGCTGGAGCTGCTGCTGGTACTGCAGTTGCTGTTGTGCGGCCAGCTGCATATGAAGAGCCTGCTGTTCCGGGGTTAGGTGGAGCGGCTGCTGTTGCAGGATGAGTTGCCTCTGCTGCGCCAAGAGCTGCTGCTGTGCCTCCATATGTTGTTGCTGCAACTGCTGCGCCTGTAGGAGTAGTTGCTGCTGCTGGATTTGTTGCTGATGATGATGTTGAAACTGTTGCTGTGGTTGTTGCGCCTGCTGTGGCTGCTGTAGGTGCTGAACAGCCGGCGACGAAGCAACCGGCATCGGTTGCTGTTGTGGCTGCGGCACAGCCGGCTGGACCCGTTTCTGTTGTGCTTTCGGTTGCGATGCTGCGGCCGCGGGTTGCAGCGGCAGCACTCCAGCGCCTTTCCCTTGGAACCGTGGGTCAGTTCGAAGCTGTCCGGCCTGGACCTTTGCTGGAACGATGTCTGCATACAGCATGAGTCCAGGACAGTACAGTCCGAGCTCAGACCGCAGAAAGACCAATCGCGACTGGATTAGGCGTGGCCATGCAAGTCGAACGCATAAGCCACCTTTGCATAGCAACGTGTCGCAGCACTTCTCCGCCTACCCCAGGATGCGCAGGCAATTCGTTCATCCCCGCTTCAGGTAATCGTGCATAAGAAGCAAGACATCACTATTCCAGATGGTTTCCTAAGACCTTACCGTGCTGAGCTTGATAACCCATCGCACCTGAAAGAAAGTTTGCTGACTTCCAGCTTTGGACGGCTTGAGCTGTAGTATGCAACATGCAAAGGCAGATAAACTGTTCAATAGCGCACTGTTGTCCGAATGCAGGGAATCGCGCCTTAAAGCGGAATGTACAACACCTCTCGTATGGATAAACAAGGAAGCAGGGCGATACCGACACGCTAAGCATATACGCACTTACATGTGTTGAACACTTATTCCCCATACGGTGCCAAAGGATGTAAAGCCTGTTACGCTCTCCTCACCCCACCGTCATGCGTTGCCACACCGGTTGCATACCATGCCACACATTGGACCCACCGACATGTGGATACTCGAGTTCCGTTTCCCCCGCCATCACTGCACTGCTTCGCGCTGTCAGTCCGTCTAGGAACAGTTCCTAAAAAGGCGGGAGGGCCACGGATGTTGCGTTCGGCATTGCGTCCATACAAACCAGATCATGCATTTTAAAGACCGAGCAATGCCTACCGCTGCCCTGCAGACAAGGAAAGTGCTTTCCGGGTTCACCGTCATGCAGCGCGCCTCTACTTGCATAATACGTTTGACTCTCCCCAGATCCTGTATGAATGGTTTGAGTTGAGTTATTCGAAAAAAGTGATGCTTGGAGCCAGTAGTATGCGAACCCTTACAAGCCCCTCCGCGCCGCCTGGAAGGCCAATATCATCCGCCATTTTGAATTTATTAACGTTAAATGCAGCTGCAATTGTCAAAGAGCAGTATTTCCATAACAGTAACGCAACACGTTGGTGTTTTGAATGTACAGCATGAAGTCAAAGAGAGCGGAAGGAAGACCACATGTGAGCACGAATGTGCATGTTTAGAACGATTAGCAGCAGTGCTAGTAACTTTAACCTAAGTCTAATGCTGTTGCCAGCTAGGACTCCCGGTCAAGTGTCGGGCTCTACGTGGGACTATACGATTCGTGGGATCCCACGTATCGTGGGCATCACAGACTAAAATGATCTTACAAGAGGTCACAAACCTGATCTCGCATAATTTTCGGTATACCATTATACGTTAGACACTACGTAGAGTGGCTTCGACGCAAAGCCACCAAAGTTACCTCGAGTCATATTGCATCATTCCACGCTTTCCCCATTGCGCAGTATTCTTGCTGATGCTCCTTTACACTGGTAATGAATATCATATTTTTAAAGTGCATCCATAGATGTAATGGTATGAGTGTCCTTGCATAGCATTTCACAGCGTTCGCAACCTTTGCATGATGAAAACTATCTGTAGGACATTGCACACGCAATTTCAGCTACTAAAGGCTGAGGAAATGGTAAAACACGATAGAAGCAAGTACTCAGAGCCCCCGTCGCAACATTTGTTTCGCGCACAAAATACACCTGAACAAGGAGATTCAATAGCCATGGTGTCTTGAAGAAAAGGCAGGCCTAGAAGGGAGACAATACATCCCGGACGGATGGTTCAACAATGACAAGAATGCTTGGCCAAAATCACACAGCAAAATTGTTGGGGGCCAAAGAAAATTATCCCTCAATCCATCCCTCCGTCCCTCCCAACATCTATACCCTCATTCAGCCCTCCCTCCTATCCCCCACCTCTCCCCCCCCCTTCCGTCCGTCCCGCCATCTCCCCCTCCCTTCCTTCTCCTTCGTCCATCTGTCCTCCCCCCTTCCCCCCTTCCATCCTTCCCGCTCTCCCTTCACCCCTCCGTCCGTCCCTCCCCCTTCGTCCATCCCTCCGTTACGGTCCCTTTCCCCCCTCCATCCGTCCCTCCCTCCCTTCCCCACTCAATCCATTCGTCCCTCTGTCCCTCCCATCCCTCCACCTCGCTAGGTATTCTGTTTGCGGTTCAGTCATCTTTGCCCTTCGCTGCTTGCCCTGTGTATGTGACTGCAGTTGCATGTGCATACGAAAGCTCCATAAGCTCCAATACCGTTACAACCTCCAGGTCTGAGCCCGGTCTGAGCCTGTCAAGGAAGGGACGATTAAGGTCAAAGTCACTCCGCCACGTGAAGCCTCTCAGCCCCCGTCCCCACCGTCCCTCATCCATAGCCCTGAATACCTTCAAAAGGCGCTAATGAAGTCGTCGGTGAGTGGAAGGCTAGCGCTGGCCGCCAGGCTACGAGAGGGGTCATAGCCCAGCATGTGTACGTCATTTTTTCGCTATGATACATCGGATCATGTCCGCAGGCCGCCTCAACGACTGTCGGTGGCGTCGACCTCGAACTCACCGCTCTCGGACGAAGACCAGGAGAAGGACAGCAACAGCCTGCTCTGGGCCTTGAAGCAGTAAGTACGAGCTAGGAGGGTAATGCGAGCTAGCCAAGAACCAACCCTGTGGCATTCCTTGCCTTCCAACCCACATGTGCTGCGTCGCTGTACAGTTTTGCAGTCATGTCCTCCATGTTTCTTCACATATCCGCATGCAGGGTGGACCGCCCCTTAGACGAGGTGGAGCAGGACCCCCTGCCGCTTCAGAGGGAAATCTATGAACTAAGCCGTAGCGGCGACCTCTTCGGCGTTGACCACCGCCGCCCGGGTGACTGTGGCCGCAACGAAGGAGGCGGTCAAGGCGGCGATGCCAGTGGGCCAGTGGGTGATTACGGAGGGCACTAAAGCCGCGATATTGCTAATGAAGCGTGCAATTGAAGAGAGCGCCAAGCATCAGAAGCAGCCAGGGATTTCAGCAAGCAGCACTGGCGGGTCTGGCAAGCGGG
Organism: Volvox africanus; assembly: GCA_030268105.1. NCBI lineage: Eukaryota > Viridiplantae > Chlorophyta > Chlorophyceae > Chlamydomonadales > Volvocaceae > Volvox > Volvox africanus. The sequence continues at coordinate 7,363,378 of BSDZ01000078.1, forward strand.
CTGGCAAGAATGGTGACCTACAGCGCAAGTAAGAGCTCAGTGCAGCCGCCTGGGGCCCCAGGGTGCGGACTCCACTGCAATCCATGTTGGGATGTTGTTGGCTCGCCCTCTGTTGCGCATTTGTCTTTGGGATGAGGTTGTTATATGGTTTGTCCCGTGGAGTTCGCTCACCCGTTTGTGCAGGTAGCAATCATCTGCGAGCAGCACTGCTAGCACTCTTGCAGTCGATGGTGTTTGCCTGCGAAGAGGTAGAAGCGAGCCTATTCGGGTGGAGTTATGTTCAGGTGGACGTTTTTAGGGTTGCGGACGAGCCTGTTGCTGGGGCATGTCAAATCAATCAGAGAGCGGTGAGCGCCCTGCTTTTCTGGGCCCCGGATCCGGATACAGTCGCGGAAAACAAACCTGGCCCTTCCATCTTAAAGTTCCTGCATGCCCCCCTTCCTCTCTCATCCGTACCTCTTGCCGTTCCCCCACGTGCCTCAGGGCGCCAGTCAGATCATCTTAACTCGCCTCTTGCAACTGTTTTGCAAACTAGCCAATGACGAGGAGGCCGCGATCCTACGGCGAGCGGTACGGCAACGAGGGGAGGAGAGTTTTCTGCAGAATGTCCTTGTTTGTGTTTCTGTGGTTGTCTATGTGCACGGCTGCGGAGGGGCCGTGTGGAGTACATGCCTTTGCAAAGCGAGTCACAGCAGAGCTAAGCATGCAAGGAAGGCGGGAAAGGAAACCCTTCGCAGAGTTGACTCCTCCAGACAGGCTTTCACTCTCTATATTCTCTTTTTCATATCTGGTGGTTCTTCGCCTGCTCTTTTCGCACCCTCGCCTGTCGCCTTGGTCCACCATTCACGAAGTCACCGTTTCCATTAGCTGGGTGACTCTCTGCCGTCCCGACCCTCTCTCGACTGGCTCCTCCCAGTGATGTCCAATTTGGTCCTCGCTCCGGATCTGGCGGTGGCTCTCGGACTGAACTGGGCCGTGCCCTTCTGGACTTCAGCACCGCTACTGACCAGGAGCTGGGGGCAGAGCTGACGAGGTGAGTCAGCACTCGAACCGAGGTGCGAGATGGAGTGGGGGGATTGTAAGTGGGGGAGTGGAAGGTTGGGGAATTGGGGCACGCTACGAATTTGCGGGAATAGGATTTTGCGCTGTTCGGGTGTTTAGTTTTGAACGCCGGACCCAAGGGCCTAGAAACCCACTCACGGGCGCTCTCTCTTGTGTTAGGGATTGGTTGTGAAGATAGGTCAGGAGCCGAGGGAGGGCGGGACGCCCAGTAAGGAGCGCTGCTGCCAGTGCCTTAGGAGGGCAAGGAAACCATTCAATCGGCTATCTTTCTACATGACCCCGTCCGCCCAATCCCGAGCGCTTCAGGAGCGGGTAATGAGTGGGGACCCCTGGGCGGCCGACCCCTGCGGAATCGGTCTTCCCGGGTACCGGGCCACTACTACCTGGCTCGGTTCCCCGAGGCAAAGGCGGGTGAGGAACTGAGAGTATTTGGCTGGTTTAAGTGGCGGAAAGGGAAGGATGCGTTGAAACGTCGTCACGCAGTCCTGAAAATATGTGTGGGGAGGGCAAAAGCCATTTGCGTGTGTACGGCGTGGCACCAGTCATGACCGAGTGGGTGAAGAGGATCAGGGGCTGGAGGGAGACGGGTAGAGAGAGGAGGGGGTATGGGTATGCGTATGGGTATGGGTGGGATAAGCAGAAACATGTCAGGAAATGCAGGTTGGCTGGGGCGTTTGGGGCACAGCACTGCGAGTGTCTTGGTCATGTGTGTCTAGTTGCCTGAAAGCATTCACGATGAGCCGTCCGCTCCCTTGCCTGTTCTGCGAAGGGGCGGCAGCGGAAGGGAGGACCGCGGCCGCCACGGGCAGCAGAAGCAGTCGCACAAATCGGGACGTGGTGGAAAGGAGCAGAAGCCATGTTTCAGCTTGCTGCTAACGTCGGCAGCAGGTGTGTGCGTATATGTGCAGGCGTGTGCCTTTAAGGTATTTCCTGGGGAAGTGGGACGGGCGGCATTCGCTCCTGCGGTATTAGGAGGGTCACGAGTGATCTGGGACAGTGCGAAAAGTGACGCCACCGAGCGGGCGGCAGCTGCTCCGGTCTTGAGCCGCTCACCTGCTCCGTATGTATCGGAGGAGGCGTCGAAATGGTTCGATTGCGTTATCACTTGACCTGATGATCCCCTCAGTTGCTGAGTCTGGCATAGAGTATCCCGTTGTTCTTGAATACCAAAAAATAAAGTGTTTGTCCACACCGCCTTAATGTTACCCCGAGCCGGCCATTCCCGCCACGCCGGAAACTTCCCCCTCCCGGGACCCCTGGACACTTTCCTCCTCCAGATCGCATCTTGGAGACGGGGACAGCAGTGGCAGCGACGGTAAAGGAGGCTGTAGCAGCGACGAAGAGGAATCAACGCAACGCCGGATGCAGCAAGCGGGCCGGTGAGTGGATCAGAGCAGAATTGTCTTTGAAGCTAGGGAAATGGGAGGTTGCTGGGTGTGATGTCCTGATAGCGAGGTACATAACAAGACATACGCACGCACTCCTCTTCGCTCGTTGTCCTCATCCCTTTCCCTTCTCTGTGCTCTCCCTGCTGAGGCCCTGATGCCCCCCTCCCATCTCACTGGCTGCGGCTGTGACTCTCCACTGCTTCATATGTTAATGGCGTCCCGATATCTCAACCTTTTCTTATAACTCATTCCCACTGTCAGCCTCAGCTGAGGTGTTTAGTTCGATCCTTCGACTTCCTGCACCGGCGGCACTCATCGCTCATTCTTCTGGCCGGCCGCTCTTTTCCGCCCTTTTACTTTTCGCCTCGCAGCTTCGGTATGCCGCTGGCCCCACTGACGGGCGGCTTCTGGGGTCTGGACTGAGGGGGGCCCCTCAGCCCGCACTTGCTGGCGCAGCGGGTGTCAAGATTCTTCCCCAACAATATCCACCGCTGGTGGATCTATCGGGTGAGCGCTGCTTGTGTCGGATTTATTAGCGGGTTTATCAGCGGAGCCCTAAACCCTAACCATTGAACCCATAAGCCAGTAGTTCAGTAGGACACCGAGCATTGAGGCAAATTAGTCGTCGCCACGTCACATGGTCAGGCCTGGCGAGCCTTTTACAGGCAGCGCACGTGTATGGAGAAGTCAGACGATATGACAGCACCCTCCGTATTAGTCCCTTGATTTCGAATCTGCTTCCGGTATGTGGCCTCGAGATCCCTCTTGTGGCCCCTCTTGTCAGTTGCAGGCGAGAAGCACTTGCACACGGCAGTGGTGCGGCTCCCCGCGGTCCACCCGCCCCTGTTGGCCCACGTCATTCAGGAGGCGTTGACGTGCGGCATGCAGATGACAGCTGATGAGAAGGTAGATGGGGGCCTGTGGGCATTTCGCATTTCGCATTTCCTTGGCCTGCACTGCTGAGCGGGGGGATTTTGGAGCGGGTCCAGGGATGGACGTTCAGGGTTATGCTATGTACACGGTAATGCTTATGGCCGTCGCCATAATGTGGCCTGAGTTTGAGGTTCTCCTCCGCCTTAGAGGTGGAAGGTGGCGTGTTATAAGCACTTTAAATTAGCCAGCGTATTAGCCAAAGTGTAAATCCTAAAGAAAACTACTTTGATACCGCAGTTTTCCAAAGCCTGGTATGGGCTAAAAGTCAAATTACCTTGCAGATACGAGCCCAAAAAGAGGGCAAAGTTGGTAAAGATAGGAAAGGGGACCGACGAGGGATGAATACAGCCAGCCACTGCCCCCGACGACCACAGGCATCCTGATCTGTGGTAGCTCGTCGTGCAGTGGCGTGTACAACCCTCTGATTATCCGGAGCTCTATTTTGGTGCGAGTCTGCTGTTACCGCAATTGCTGCCCTCCTTTGGTGCCGCTCCTGCTCCTACTTTTCCATGGATGCCATTTTCTGATTGTGCCGCCTAGTCCGTCTTGCCTTTTTCATTCGTTCATACATCAAACAAACAACAACAACGGCATTATACCAGTTGTGCCGCCGTGAAGTCACAACGCCCAGCCGCATCCAACATTTCTTCATGCCATACCTTTCTACAATTGCGACCGTATTGTAGAGCCGCAACGGCATACTGCCATCGGACCTTCTGGTCTCGTAGCCGCTCTACAGAGACGCGCTGGCGGCCCGCGGTTCCGGAGCGGAGCGTTCTCTGTTGTGAACCACTCTCCCACCCCGCAGTTGCTCTCGCAAGGGTCCATTTCATCAAGATCCTGCGCCTCGAACCCCGCCGCAGGCGGACAGCCCTCAGTCTGGGGTAAAGACGTGCGCCGCTCCTGCCCTTGTGACCCGCAGAGCAGTACGGGAAACCTTCTTCCCTTGTCCTCACACAAGCCATAAGGAATTTTTCCACTGTTCTCTCCTCTTATTCCCAATTGTTTTATCTACTCGTTTACTGTTCTAATGTAAGGCTAATCGTTACGAAGATTTGTGTTAAGTGGTGTTTTTCACGAGCAGCAAGAAAATGGCGACCGGCTACCATTTAGGGGGTGCTTGGGACACATGTGCGAGTCACGCGACGTCGTCTGAAATCACGCTTCGCTCATAAGCCCGCGAATGCTTTCAGTTGGTTGGTGCGTGAGCTGGTATGTCCTTAGCTATGCCGGTGGTCATCAGAAGGATCATTGACTCGTGGGCCATCCGGTTAGCTTGGGACTTAGCGAAATTGCGTTGTGACCCATCAGTAGGCTGTAATCTGCAACTTCCTACCGTGATTGGGGAATGCTTTACGCTCTCGGCCGAGCCGGCTCACCTGATGCCGCGTTCCGCATGGGTTACTGCGTACTGCTGGAGCTGCTAGGTGGGGATCATCAGCGCATTATGAGGGAGAGGGATATTGGCGAGCTGCAGGGCGGGTGGGGATAGCAGGGTACGGGGACCCGCACTTGGCACACGGGTGGGGCTGTGAGGTGTATCCCCCCTTCTGTGTATGGAGTGGGAGAGGTGTCCACTCTTCGCGGTTGGTTTGCCAGCCCTGCCCATTCCCTGATGAGGCCCGTACACGTGTAGTCCTCATCCGGAACACCAGGGTATGGATGATGACATATGTTGCGATCCCTCCCCTCCGTCCTGGCTGATGCCAATCTATTAAATTGCAAGAAACCAGAAACGCACACCCATCGTGGCTGTTGATCGGATTATGAAATGTCAGGCAACCTCCATTTCGGCCATAAATGGTCTGATCAAAGCGGCAGAGCGGCCTGAGCAACCCCTCAACGCCCCCATTTTGCTTCCTTGGCCCCTGGCCCCAGGCAGCATGCATGTCTCTTTGCGGTCCAAAGGCGTACATGGTAGTTCAGGTGAGAGTAGGTGGCAGTAACTCGTCTGTCCCCAGCACGGGCAGGTCCGGACGAGACCCTCGGCAGAGGCGCACCAGCAACTGTAGGCAGCGGAAGTCCCCTTGACCACCCGAAATCCCTCCCCATGTAGGCCCTCCCCTGTCCCCTTCATCATCAGTTCCCCTATCGACATCCGCCCCGTCCGCCCGGCTCCAGGAGGTGTACACGGCCACATCCAGGTCAGCTCCGGGAGGGTTGATAACGACTGGAGAAGGAGCAGAAGGAGCAGCAGCGGAAAAGGTGTGTTGAGGCGGGGCTTCATCCTGGCCGCAAGGTTGCCGCGCGGCAGTGGTTGATGCTGCTTTTGAACCACTGGCTAACCAGCTCCGGGTCCGAACCACCGCCTCTAGCGCCACACCCACGGCATCGCGGCCTATGAGTGGGTTAGGGGAAAACGAGGGATGAGGAACACAATCCGATGCCTTAAGTGCGTTAGTCCTCACTGCTCGCGCATACCGGAGGACACACAGACGATGGGGCACCTGATGATGGTGGTCCGGCAGACGCTGCCCTCAAGCCCACCCCTCCCGAGCACTTTGGGTGCAACGCCACCACCACTGCCACACCGCCACCGCTGTACCGGTACCAGGTCCCCCAATAACCAACCTCTTCCCCGACCTTTCCAACTTTCAGAGAAGAAGTGCAAATTTGCTTTGCAGATCTACCCCTGAGGCCCTCTCCTCATCGCAACTCTCCCCAAATGCCCCGGTGAAGCCTCTTGAGCACACTTCCTCACCCAGTCGCCCGGGCGACATGTAGGATTCGGCTTTTCGTTGCCCTCCACAGCTTGCTGATGTGGCCGGCCTCGTGTCCTTCGTTCCATATCCTGGTTGAATGGGATTCCTCAACCTCCCACCCCTATCCGCAGGCCGCCTCTTTGCCCAGGGACTCTTAGGATGGCAACGTCATCATATACCTAAACAGCGCAGCTTAAGCTTCTTTCCTCTCGGATAAGATTTCGTCCGGAGCCCATTTGTCCACCCTTACGCTCACCCGCAGCTTGGAGAATCACCACCCCGTCTCGCAGCACCGCCGGGCCCAGTTTGTCCGCCAGATTCTTGACACTAGATGTACGATTCACGCAAAGCCGTACAGGCGCCTCGACGCCCTGGCCAAGCGGGCACACGCGGTGCGAGTACAGCCGCCACACACGTTCCATGACCTCCCCTCGACCATCATTGCTTCCGGCTTTCCTGCCGTACCCACGCGGCTTTATGTACGGCTGCTTCGGGAACAGGATCTGCAGCGCTAAATCGCCGCAATCCCTTGGCTCGTCCTTTGCCCATGCTGTACCGTACTGCTGCTGCGGCTTCCTTCCCGCTGCCGATGCCCCGCTGTATCCACCTTCCCCCTTGTTCTTTAAGCCACCACCGCTGCCGCTGCTGCTGCATGGCATAGCGGCGGCATCGCCGCCAGCTGCAATCTTTTCCTGCTGCTGCCTGAGGAGGGTCCTTGCCGTCGCCACCACTCTGACTGCAGTGTACAGGTCGTCCGGCCCCACCACCTCACTCAGCACCACGAGGTGTCCCGAGAGGGCCTGCGGGCGGAGGTTGAAACGGAAGCCAATACACGTGACGGAGGACACTGGATACAAAGGAGGAACAAAGGATGGCAACCAGTGACTGAGTATCGCGTCGAGGAAACATTAGAACGCGGTACAGGTGGAGATTGAGGTGGAGGACTGAAGGAACGCGATGCGGTCACAGGTCCGGCGGTGGCAATGGAGGAAGATGGTTACGGCTATCTTCTGCTTGCCCCCTCCCGCCCATCCAAGTGCCCGAACCTCTGCATGCGCCCGCACGCGTACCTCCTACACACCCGAGGCCCCCTACCACACACATAATCACCTGCAGGAGCGCTCTAGCCATGCCTCCCACGCTTTTTTCCGGGTCCAGACGAAGGCGATAGTCGTAACGCTGCCGCGGCGCACTCTCCTCCCCACCTTCCTGCTCCTCCTGGCGGGCCTCCACCCTATCCGCCTGCTGATCATCTCCTCCCGCATCCCACCATTGCATCTGCGGCAACTGATGGCCTTCATCTTGTTGGCGTCGTGGCTGGTGCTGCTGCCGCGGGAAGCTCGTCAACCTGAGTGGTTGTACCTCGCGGGGTCCATCCGTTCTGCTTGTCAGATCCGAGCCCGGCTGTACCTGCCGTGGGGCCCCAAGGGGCGCTGCAGATTGGGACTGCTGCTCCGGATGCAAGGAAGACTGCTGTTGCCGCGGTTGTTGCTGCTGTTGACGATGATGGGACGACGGGGAAGGGGCCGGGCCGGGCTGCGCGCGGGGCTCCACTTGAGGCAGCGGCTCGCGGCTTTCCGGGTCCCCCGAGACCTTGCTCCCCCCCCGGGTCCTCACTTCTATGAACTGGTACCGCCGAGGTGCGCCTGATGCGGCACCCCCACCAGCACCTGCAGCCCCTCCCATCTGCCTCTCATCATCGCGGAAGTCGTGCAGAAACTTTCCACCGCCGCCCTTCGCACCGCCTTCATGGTCTTCCTTCCTCGCTTGCGCCCCTCCCTTGCTGCTTCCGCCGCCCCCGGCCCCGCTCCCTCGGCCGAAGCCGGAACCCAGGCCCAACGGATCAATGGACTGGAAGCGCCTGCCCTGTGCCTCTTTCAACGCCGGATGGACTGTTCGGCGGTTCAGCTCCTTTGCATCGCGTTGCGCCTGCTCCAGGACTTCCTCAGCGACTTCAATCGGCGAGACCAGGAACGTCACCTTGCCGGCCACCTTGCCGCCTCCCCTGCCGGGCTTGTACGGCGTCCGTACGACGGCTTCTCCCGTCAGCTTGCCGTCGGTCCGCAGTGCCTCTTCGATAGCCTCCCGGACCATGCGCTGGCGGCGCTCGTTGACGCCGTTGTGGGTTCCTGGGAAGCTATTGTCAGCTCCATCGCCGTTGACGTCCTCGGATATATAGCTTCCTGTCGCATTGGAATCCACGCTGCCTGGATTCCTCCCGCTGTCAGGATATGAAGTGCGCCGGCTGCCGGTGCTCCTATCGGCACCACCGGCGGCGGCATCAAGCGGAGCTGCGTCGCTGCCGCCACGGCCTGGGTTTGCAGACGGGTCATCACCGCGCCTCCTCGGCTGGGCCCGGATACCGGCTCCGGAACCATCATGACTGCGGCGGGCAGGGTATGTAGCTCCCAAACCCACTTCACGACGCGCCGAAGGACCTGTCCTTGCGTTGGGCTGTGGCTGTTGAGGCTGGGGCCCTTGAGACTGCTGCTGCTGCTGCCGCCGTGCTCGCTGGTGCTTCGGCGTTGCATCTTGAAGCTCACCCACCGTGCTTGATCGGTGACCTGAGAGCAAGTGATCCCCCACGTCACAAGTGCGTCCTTCATCTGATGTCCCTGAGTACCCTTTGGCCGCCGTGATGGTACGGTGCCGCCGGAAGAAGCCGCAGCAATCGTTGACGCGAATTGGCGGTGGGAACATCGACGTGACCACAAATCTCGCGCCAGGGGAAACATGCACCCCTTGAGACACGTCAGGGCAAATCGTAAATTGATGTCTGCTTGTGACGGACCAACCGGTGTGCAACTCGGCGTTGAAAGCTTTCAGCATATATACTGGACATGATTGGATGCTACCAAATGCAACAAGGAACATAACTTAATAGATTCGTAATTAGGCTTGCTTAGGTGCTGTGTACACGGGGCGGCCGTCCGACAGCTGCTCAGGGCTCAAGCGGTCAATTTCACGCCGCACAAATTTTGGCTTGGCATAGTAATAGCTTGCACATCTTGCAGCACACCTGGACTATGATCCCGCTTACCTCATTGTATGGAATGTTTGGTTCCGGAGCGGTCCCTCTTTGTAACCTGTTTGCAACGTCCTTTTAGTATATGTTACAGGATGTAAGCTAATTTATCATAAAGCTATACTTGGATCAATTCACGTAGCTCGTGTCATATGTAGGATATTTACCTACAAAACGCAACGGTTTAGGTATCACGTTGCATATTAAGGGTTCCGTCCAGGAGAATTCTGGTGCTCATCTATGCCTTGTAGAATAATAATGTAATGATTGATTCTTGCTGTATCACTTTGCTGACAGTCCCGGCAGGCAGACCAGGCGGTTGTTGGCTTGTCCAGAAAGAAATCACCAGCTATCCGGTGGCTGAAACTAAAAATATGCACGTAATCTTATGCTGTCAGGAACCCAGATACTTCAAGCTATCTCGCGTGAGTCTCTGCTATGCATTCGCTCATTCGCTTATGCTTCCGTCTTACTAAGTTCCTTGGAGCAAAGGAGGAACTTCGATTGCCTCTTCCGATAACCGCCGCAAATGCTGATATTATCGAGATTGATTTCGTGGTTGTGTTTCGTTCACATACAGCTGCCGAAACCTCACCTTCTGTGTCCACCGATTCGTCGTCCGACTGCTGGCCTGTCCCTATCCCTGCCTCGACGAGGTCATGCCATCGCCTTTTCCAAGAAGGAGCCTACAGCCACTCGTTCGGCCACCTGACACCCATGCTCCTCGACTTGCAGCTACCTCTATATGCTATCTCCGCAAACTATGAGCATCCGTGCCATTTCCTCCGCTGATCCTCTTCCCCAAATCACTATGCGTCACAGGGCTTGTGCTATATTGCCACCTTTAAGTTTTTATTGTAACGAACCTCTCTCTTGTCCCGTGAGGTTTCAAAACCAACCAAGGCCCTAGCCAACGTTAGGAAGCGCCGGCTGCCAAACTGCCAGGCCTTGGGATTACAGTTGCGATATCATGTCAACATGTGCATCAGAGTTTAGAGCTATAAGTTCTTTGAATATGCCGAGTCATCATGCATCTGGCTGTGCCGCAGCTTCCATCAACTCAGTTTTCCTTATCATATTGTACACCCGATTGTTGATCGTCTCATCCGCTACAGCAGCCTTTACAAGCACAGCAGGGGGGCCGCTAACTACGGCGGAGGGTTCTGCTTCAATCTCGGCCCCGTTCTTTGTTCCGTATGCACATGTAAAGGCGAGTAGAGAGGAGGATACACGAAAGGGGCCACGGCTCAGATGCAAGCAAGAGGTGTAGCCGAAATATCGGCAGGCAAGGCACGGACCATAGATGCGCGCGTCACATGCGACCTAAGGAAATACGTTGGTCGATTTCAGTGAGTGAGGCTGCTGCCGGGCGAATATCAGTTTTTCAGTTGATGTCCTGCCCTGCTCCCGTCGTAGAGCAGCCGCCCAGTCGTGGCGGCACCAGTCGTGTCCTCAGCCCTCAGCCAAGTCGTACAGAGGGCTCGAAGCCGTACCTATTTTTTGGCCCCCTGCCTGCCATCAATGCCTGCCCACTGGAACGTGTCGGGCAATTGCTTCACCGCGTCGTACCCACCAAACCCGCTCCTGACACGCACCCCACGACGTAGTCTTTTGAGGAGGCCCGTCGCGCCTGTGAGGGAATGGAGGGTGGCGGAGCACTGGCGGAGGTTTCGGAGCTGAACGCCCGCAGGAAGGTGGCTCTGCTATGCCCAGGTGATGGCGGCGTGTGTGATCTTACCTCTACTTGACCACTACTGGGCGACGGCGCTTCCCCACCCGTTTACCTCGCACGTTCGGTGGAGTGCCGCTCCGGTAATGCGTCCTTGTCCCTTGCCCCCCACTGCGCCCCACGGCCCCTCTGGCAGCTGCTGAATGCTGGGTGGCGGACCGAGCCATTCAAAAGGCGCTGGATGACGCCAAGAAGCATGGTGCCGAGTGCACGGTGCTGCTGGGGGATGGAGTGGGGAGGCAAGGGAAAGCAGGTAATGCAAACTGGTAAATGCAAACTTGATGTTGAAATGCAAAGGCCTATACATTATACAGCACATGCAATACTTGGGGACTTCTCATCGAGTGCGAGGGGAGGGCGGGAGGGAGCGGGGCACGCATGTGCGAGCATGGGCATGGAGTTCGTGGCTGTATGAGCCTGAATATAGACAACGGCATAGATCCGGTGCACGTCAATCTGACTTAGCTTGAGACCTTGACCCGGAGTCTGACTGCGGCTTTGCGCGCCTGAACAACGGAAGCTCATATGTTGCTGGAAGTGGCTTTGGGTACCGGGGACCTGATTGCTGTCTGTTCTCGCAGGGGCTGGTCACCGGATGGATGCGGATCCGTCAGAGGGCGACACGAAGGTGCAATCCCCCCGGGGAGCGAGCTCCGAGGCAGCGCTGGGGACGGCTCCGTGCCACCAACTGCGACCCTTTGTTTGCAGCAGCAAGCAACAGCTGGTGACTAAAGCAGCTGCAGGTGAATGTGTGTTTTAGCTGACTTCGTACCCCAATTCGTACAAGGTGTCTGCAAGTCCTGAGCCAGTCCGGGCAAGGGTCACGATCAGGGAGTTTGGGTTCTAGGTTCCGTCGGCTGGCGTCACGTAGCCGACCGGACTTGACCTGATATGTTTGGTAATGCAGGTTTCGCTGGTGCTGCTGCCAAAGCTTAATTGCTACTACCCCCTGTACCCTTCGCATGGCCCCGTAGCCCTGGTGAACAGGGATGTCGCCTCCGCTAGAACCACCGCCGCGCAGCCCGGGTACAAACCGCGAACGCACCATCACCACCACATCCGCTTCACCAGTGATGGAGCTGCTTCCAGCCACACGGCGCGGCGGGGACGACGACTGCGCCTTGACGGCAGTGACAACGGCCGCGGTATACCTGGTGCCACTGCAGCTGTAGCGAAGCCAGCAAAGGGCTTCAGCAACTGCCCTATGGCGGGCCCCATTCCACGCCATAGCACCGACCCCTCGAACGTGTGCGTCCGCCTCATGATGTCCGCAGCGCTGTCGCCTCCACCACCTGCCGGCCCTGCAGTGTCCAGTGACTCCTCAACACCGTTCGCGGGGGGCAAATTTTCTCCGGAGACTTATATGCAGGTGCGTGAGCTGCTGTGGCTGAGCCGTAACCTGGTAAGGGTTCAGGGAAGGGAGAAATGTGCCTTGTGAGGGGGATCGGTGGCCATGTCACTGGCTTTGGATGGGGTCACAGTTTCCCACACCACGGCTTGGCATTTGATGGGATTAAAACGAGTGTCTGACCGTGATCACCCTTGACCCCCCACCAACACTGAGCACTGAGTCAGGGAAGCGGCAGCAACAAAGCAGTTAGCCGGGTGTCACTGGTTGGTGGCAGCCCTAGGAAGATGTTAGCGGGTACGCCAACATATATCGGAACCTTACGCTGGTCCGTCATTACGGGTGGATATACTATCTGAAATACTGAAATACTATCCTTCTCAGATACCGTTTCTTGCGACTATAAAAGGCGAAAATGACAGCCCCATTACCATCCCTATCTGTTACCCCCGAGTTTCACTCCCATCCGCTGATGCTGCTCCGACCGCAACCACGCAGATATCGACGGCCCCTATGTCGCCCAATGGAGCAGCGCCCCCCGGCCCCAGCGCCAGCTGCCCCCCGGGGACTGCGATATACACGCTTACCCCTATCAGGTCGCAGACAAACATACAGCTAGACGCAGCGCCTGTTCGTTACGTCGGGAACTTGTACGGACGTGGCTTAAGGGGCGAGTACAGCAGGCAGTCCAATAGTGGCATGTCGTCATCCTGCCTGCAGCAGCTCTCGTCGTCATTGTCTTACGTACTCTCTCTATCACCCCAGCTTGCTCAGCCATCCTCCGTCGTACGGCAGTACGATCACGGGTCGAGCCCCGGGGGAACTTCCAATTGTCAGACCCGGTCCTCCACCTTCCTTGCCACTGTAGTCACCGGTGTCGGCAACTCCTTACCCGCTTCACAACTGGCCTACGACAAGACGGCAGTATCTCCGTCAAGGAACTTAATGTACAACAGCAGTAAATCGCACGGAAACTCGCGTGGATGTTCCTCCCCGTCTGCCACCACCTACCTCCTCTCCCCCGCCTTCAGCAGTCACAGCCCGCAGCGAGGCTTTCCTGTCAATACGAAAATGTACAGCAACACCAAGACACCGATGTACGTCAACCCAGTATATCCACCGCAGACCTTCAATTCTCCCGACGCGTGCCCCGGCTCGGGTTCCGGTCTTCTGACCGGCAGCTTCGTGCTGCGACCCATCGATTCCACTGCTGCCCAGGATAATACTGGAAGCTGGGACTACATGGGAGCCTATCCGGGACCTGCCTCCAGTCCTTGCTCCGATCCCCAGCAGCAGCTGTCCGGCTACCACCTTATCCCTACGGACCTGGCGAAGGGCATAACCCCTCGGGCGCTCACCACGACGGTCCGAGAAGCGCGGCCACCTACGGGAAAACCTTTCACAACCTTTCGCACAGTGGGAAGTAATGAGGTTAAGAGACGTTTGCCTCGCTCTACGTATCCACAGACCCAGCCTCTCAGAAAGCTGAAGCCCCCTCCCAAAGCCCCAAAACAGCATCGCTCGTCACCAAATCCCCAAAAGCTGCCGAACTTTCCATGCCCTCCACCAAACCTTCACAAACAATCCAAATCACCAACGCCACTTCGAATCCTTCCTCAGCCACGAAAATTGCCGTCGCAATTAACGACAGTTAATTTATTACCGCCGCCATCACCGCCGTCATCGAATACTGATGGCAGTGTGAATGTCGAAAGCATCCCGCCGCCAGCGCCTACGTCTCTCTCTAACACTTCACCACCGTCGCCGCCGCCACCGCCGCCACTGTTGTCGGGACCGTTAATGCCGTCGACGAGTACTGATGGCAGTGTGAATGTTGAAAGCAGTCCTAGGCCGGTGCCTACGCCTCGCTCCGATACATCACCACCATCGCCGCCGTCATTAGCGTCGCTGCTTCCGCCGCTGTCACCGCTGTCACTGCTTTCGCCACCGTCACCGCCGTCGCCAAGTACTGATGGCAGCGTGAATGTTGAAAGCAGTCCTCGGCCGGTGCCTACGCCTCGCTCTGATACATCACCACCATCGCCGCCGTCACTGGCGTCGCTGCTTCCGCCGCTGTCACCGCTGTCACTGCTTTCGCCACCGTCACCGCCGTCGCCAAGTACTGATGGCAGTGTGAATGTTGAAAGCAGTCCTAGGCCGGTGCCTACGCCTCGCTCCGATACATCACCACCATCGCCACCGTCATTGGCGTCGCTGCTTCCGCCGCTGTCACCGCTGTCACTGCTTTCGCCGCCGTCATCGCCGTCGCCAAGTACTGATGGCAGTGTGAATGTTGAAAGCAGTCCTAGGCCGGTGCCTACGCCTCGCTCTGATACATCACCACCATCGCCGCCGTCATTGGCGTCGCCGCCGCCACTGCCATCATTGCTTTCGCCACCGTCACCGCCGTCGCCAAGTAATGATGGCAGTGTGAATGTTGAAAACAGTCCGCCGCTGGCGCCAATACCACACTATTTTAGTTTATCGCCGCCGCCGCCCGAGAAACAGACGACCTTATTGCTGCAGAGGCCACCCATTTATGAAGTCCTGGTGGCTGCACCACCTTTAATAGAGGAAATCGGCAATGCACGCGGTAACGGGACTGGTAACAGCAGCACCCAATCAACAGGTGGCGATATTCGCTTTGGGAGCCCTCCCGGAGCCGCGACCGGTGATGGTGGTACGGGAAAGGGCAGCGTGGCTGGAGCGGTTGTGGGTGGTATTGGCGCGCTGACCGTTTTGGCAGTTATGGCAGTTGGTGTGCTGCTGAGGCGCAAACGAAAGGTGAGATTCCGGTTAAGGAAAAAGATGGGATACATGACGTGAAGGTTCTGTATCCCGCTTTCCGTCCCTCCTGCCTAACCGTCCTCCCCTCTCCCTTCTGCTCGCCTCCCCGAAGAACTTCACCCCAGAGTCGGGGCTGATGAGCGACCTCATGGACGAGGGCCCAGCGCCCCCTGCCCTCTCGGCCGGACCGGCTATAATTGCTGTTAATGCAGCCGTCGCCTCCCAGGCACTTTTAGACGCAAGACCACGGGTACTCGCTGCAGCACCTGTCACTGAGGCTATTACCGGAGCAGGGCCATTTGGGGTGCCCGCAACTTCATCGGTGGAATTCTTGCCCACGTCAAACGCAGTACCGCAATCAGTTTGCATACCGGCACCATCATCGGTGGTGTTGCCGGCGGAGGCGGATATGGAGATGGCTCCAGGGGAGCTGCTGACAGCCGTGCCGGCGGGAGGGCCTACGCTGTTCATGGACTCCTGGGTGTAACGCATGCATGGGTTCCACGTGGTTCGCCCACAAGACGGCGGTGATGGCGGCCCACAAGACGCTCTCTAGCTTAGAGCCGTTCTTGGTATGGGTATGAACAACCTCCTGCAGTTAAAACGCAGTCGCCATTTTATTGGACTCTTGGAAAAAGATGGCGTACGTAGTTGACTGGTCAATGCAGGATCGACAGCATCTTATCCATCAAGAGTGTTGTCCTTACAGCTGTGCCAGATAAGACACATGTTATGATGATTTTCATGAGAGTAAATAGAGGAGGCACATAGCAAGCACGCCAATCCATGTCCAGGAGAAACAGGGAAGCTACGAACAGCTGAATTCTGTGCTGCGCTAACGATGTGATGAGCACCGTTTTTTTCAGATTTCAACGACTGTGCAATATGACTGATCAAGAGTGCGGGAGGCGTGTACCAGTGGCTACCACCACGGCGGCGGCGGTTGACGATGTCAACCGACAACAACCCAGGATGCACAGTTTAGGGGACAGAGCTGTGCAGCCATCGGTATTCACCGCTTATACGGTGAACCAATACACGTACACATTCTCTCTCCTGTCTCTCCAGTTCCGTACCCTGCCGCATTCATATACCATATCTGGACCTGTACACGATCGAATTTCTGCACGAGTCTCAACTCATTGCGTCCGATCCTGCTATAGCTGGGAGCCAGTCTTCGGCTTTGCCAGGAGGAGCTAACACATGTAACCATTGAAACTCCATCCCGTACCATATCTTACCCGTTTCGATTTCATTGGTGTAGCCCTGTTGTGTCCGCCTACAAAGGCCAAATCGGAAGATGTCAGTTAAATGGACACTACCCCTACATATCTAAGGATACTTGCACCATCATCGCCGACATAGGGGGGGGGGGAAGGGAGAAAGAAAGGGCACACGGGAGGAAGGGAGTAAAATCGGGAGGGATGCAGGTAGGGCACCGATACTCACCATTTCACCGACGCCTGCACGAACGCCACAGCCATCACCACCGCAACCACGAAAGCCACAAATGCACCAACATCATCGCCGACAATGGGGGGGATGGAAGGAAGGGAGGGCACACGGGAGGGAGGGAGTGACATCGGGAGGGAAGTAGGTAGGGCACCGATACTCACCATTCCACCGACGCCTCCACGAACGCCACAGCCATCATCACCGCAACCACGAAAGCCACAAATGCACCACCATCATAGCCGACAAAGGGGGGGATGGAAGAAAGGGAGGGAACACGGGAGGGAGGGAGGGAGGTCTGGAGGGAAGTAGGTAGAACACCTATACTCACCATTCCACCTACGCCTCCACGAACGCCACAGCCATCACCACCGCAACCATGAAGGCCACAAATGCACCAACATCATCGCCGACATAGGGGGGGGTGGAAAGGGAGAAAGGGAGGGCACACGGGAGGGAGGGAGGGAGATCATGAGGGAAATAGGTAGGGGCACCGATACTCACCATTTTACCGACGCCTGCACGAACGCCACAGCCATCAGCGCCGCCACCACCAACGTCGCCAAAGCACCAAAATCATCGTCGACGAAGGGGAAAGGGGGAAAGGGAGAAAGGGCGGGCACACGGGAGGGAGGGAGTGAGATCGGGAGGGAAGTAGGTAGGCCACCGATACTCCCCTGTCCACCGACGCCTCCACAAACGAAACAGCCATCACCGCCGTCACAACCAACCCGCCAAAGCACCAACATCATCGCCGAAAAAAGAGGGGGAGAAAAGGAAGAAAGGGAGGGCACACGGGAGGGAGGGAGTGACATCGGGAAGAAAGTAGGTAGGGCACCGATACTTACCTTTCCACCGACGCCTCCACGAACGCCACCGTCACCAACAACGCCACCAACAACGCCGCCAAAGCACCAACATCATCGCCGACAAAGGGGAAAGGGGGAAAGGGCGAAAGGGAGGGCACACGGGAGGGAGGGAGTGACATCGGGAAGAAAGTAGGTAGGGCACCAATACTCCCCTGTCCACCAACGCCTACACAAACGCCACAGCCATCACCGCCGCCACAACCAACGCCGCCAAAGCATCAACATCATCGCCGACAAAGGGGAAAAGGGGAGAGGGAGAAAGGGAGGGCACACAGGAGGGAGGGAGTGAGATCGGGAGGGAAGAAGGTAGGGCACCGATACTTACCTTTCCACCGACGCCTCCACAACGCCACAGCCATCACCGCCGCCACAACCAACGCCGCCAAAGCACCAACATCATCGCCGACAAAAGAGGGGGAGAAAAGGGAGAAAGGGAGGGCACACGGGAGGGAGGGGTGACATCGGGAGGGAAGTAGGTAGGGCACCGATACTTACCTTTCCACCGACGCCTCCACGAACGCCACAGCCATCACCGCAGCCACCACCAACGCCGCCAAAGCACCAACATCATCGCCGACATAGGGGGTTGGGAAGGGAGAAAGGGAGTGCACACGGGAGGGAGGGAGTGACATCGGGAGGGAAGTAGGTAGGGCATTGATACTCACCTTTTTACCGACGCCTCCACGAACGCCACAGCCATCACCACCGCCACCACCAACGCCGCCAAAGCACCAACATCATCGTCGACAAAGGGGAAAAGGGGAGAGGGAGAAAGGGAGGGCGCACGGGAGGGAGGGAGTGAGATCGGGAGGGAAGAAGGTAGGGCACCGATACTTACCTTTCCACCGACGCCTCCACGAACGCCACAGCCATCACCACCGTCACCACCAACGCCGCCAAAGCAACAACATCACCGCCGACAAAGGGGAAAGGGGGAAACGGAGAAAGGGAGCGCACACGGGAGGGAGGGAGTGACATCGGGAGAGAAGTAGGTAGGGCACCGATACTCACCATTCCGCCGACGCCTCCACGAACGCCACAGCCATCACCGCCGCCACCACCAACGCCGCCAAAGCACCAACATCATCGCCGACATAGGGGGGGTGGGAAGGGAGAAAGGGAGGGCACACGGGAGGGAGGGAGGGAGGTCGGGAGGGAAGTAGGTAGGGCACCGATACTTACCTTTCCACCGACGCCTCCACGAACGCCACAGCCATCACCACCGTCACCACCAACGCCGCCAAAGCACCAACATCATCGCCGACATAGGGGAAAGGGGGAAACGGAGAAAGGGAGGGCACACGGGAGGGAGGGAGGGAGGTCGGGAGGGATTATTATTATTATTATTATGGTTACTCCGCCCTTGTGTGCTGGCGTGTATTATGGGGATCTCCGGGATATTAACCGAGTGGGCACGCGTACCTCAGCGTCTTCATCTGAGGCCGCTAGAGATCACCAGTTTTTTGGTTACACAGAGTTTCCTTGCTCTCTACGGCCCCTATCCATGTGCCAGCCCCTTCGGATCTACTGGCATTTAGGTGGGTGTCAAACCACCCCGCACCATCAGCCCAGTTACGGGCCTCAGATGCGCACTTCACGGGCTATGCATTTAACTCTCTTAAACGCCGGGGGCGAACTCGGACCCAACTCCGTAGAATCGGGCTGTCCAAGCTGCATTCCCCCGACGCCATTTTTGCCCCGATCCAGATTCGAACTGTTGTCTTTGTGGTCGCAAGCTCGGATCCTTAGGGAATGGCCTCGAGAGGCGGAGTGTGTAGGTCGGGAGGGAAGTAGGTAGGGCACCGATACTCACCATTGCATCGACGCCTCCACGAACGCCACAGCCATCACCGCCGCCACCACCAACGCCGCCAAAGCACCAACATCATCGCCGACATAGGGGAAAGGGGGAAACGGAGAAAGGGAGGGCACACGGGAGGGAGGGAGGGAGGTCGGGAGGGATTATTATTATTATTATTATGGTTACTCCGCCCTTGTGTGCTGGCGTGTATTATGGGGATCTCCGGGATTTTAACCGAGTGGGCATGCGTACCTCAGCGTCTTCATCTGAGGCCGCTAGAGATCACCTGTTTTTTGGTTACGCAGAGTTTCCTTGCTCTCTACGGCCCCTATCCATGTGCCAGCCCCTTCGGATCTACTGGCATTTAGGTGGGTGTCAAACCACCCCGCACCATCAGCCCAGTTACGGGCCTCAGATGCGCACTTCACGGGCTATGCATTTAACCCTCTCAAACGCCGGGGGCGAACTCGGACCCAACTCCGTAGAATCGGGCTGTCCAAGCTGCATTCCCCCGACGCCATTTTTGCCCCGACCCAGATTCGAACTGTTGTCTTTGTGGTCGCAAGCTCGGATCCTTAGGGAATGGCCTCGAGAGGCGGAGTGTGTAGGTCGGGAGGGAAGTAGGTAGGGCACCGATACTCACCATTGCATCGACGCCTCCACGAACGCCACAGCCATCACCGCCGCCACCACCAACGCCGCCAAAGCACTAACATCATCGCCGACATAGGGGGGGTGGGAAGGGAGAAAGGGAGGGCACACGGGAGGGAGGGAGGGAGGTCGGGAGGGATTATTATTATTATTATTATTATGGTTACTCCGCCCTTGTGTGCTGGCGTGTATTATGGGGATCTCCGGGATTTTAACCGAGTGGGCATGCGTACCTCAGCGTCTTCATCTGAGGCCACTCGACATCACCTGTGTTTTGGTTACGCAGAGTTTCCTTGCTCTCTACGGCCCCTATCCATGTGCCAGCCCCTTCGGATCTACTGGCATTTAGGTGGGTGTCAAACCACCCCGCACCATCAGCCCAGTTACGGGCCTCGGATGCGCACTTCACGGGCTATGCATTTAACCCTCTCAAACGCCGGGGGCGAACTCGGACCCAAGTGTAGGTCGGGAGGGAAGTAGGTAGGGGACTGATGTTGTACCTCTCATTCACGTTTGCTCATAAGTATCTGCACGTCTGGAGACTTTCGACACCGATGCGCGAGCACTTGCAAGTACAGCAAGGCAAGCGAGAGCAAACAGAGACAGCGGAAGACTTCAAGACGAAGAGAGATATAACTTACAGTCTTACAGATCGGAACGATGCAATGGACGAAATCACCGTCAGCGCCGGAAGCAAGCAATCATCACGCGGCGGTGATTAGCGAAGTTCAGGCTTAGCTCAGGCTAAGTAGATTAGCGTATAGCAAAAGTAATATAGAACACACGAGTGTTCTCCGGTATCGAATGTCTTGTCTTGCTTAGCCGTCCTCGCACCTGTTATACTCGCAGTATCGCAATGCTGTACGATTCACATTAGGAGGCTGATCCTAGATGTGACAATCCTACTGCGTATAGGCGATGTCTACGCATAACAACGTATAAGCCTTTCCGGCATTCGCATGATGCAAGGGTCCGGATAACGATATCCGGTTGTGGGGCATGTGTCGCGACGAGTGCGGTGCTCTCAACATGTGCTGTAATGAAGTAATATTATATCAGATAATATTACTTATCGTTTCGTAGCACGAGCATAATGCGCACTTCAATGCTTCGGGCTTTCATGCATGCTAGGGGGATTTGCCATGATGCGATGTCGCGATGGATAATGACAACATGCCAAATGCATATATAAATGTACACGAATACATTTATATCATGCAGATTCATTCATATGCAATGTGTTCATCACAATAGCACTTCACCTTGTAGGATCACATCGACCTACGTGTTGTGCTACGGTTCATTTCCCGCCGACGCGTAGGTCGACGCGATCCTACGAGGCGAAGTGCTGTTGTGATGAACACATTGCATATGAATGAATCTGCATGATATAAATGTATTCATGTACATTTATATATGCATTTGGCATGTTGTCATTATCCATCGCGACATCGCATCATGGCAAATCCGCCTAGCATGCATAAAAGCCCGAAGCATTGAAGTGCGCATTATGCTCGTGCTACGAAACGATAAGTAATATTATCTGATATAATATTACTTCATTACAGCACACGTTGAGAGCGCCGCACTCATCGCGACACATGCCCTGCAACCGGATATCGTTATCCGGACCCTTGCATCATGCGAATGCCGGAAAGGCTTATACGTTGTTATGCGTAGACATCACCTATACGCAGTAGGATTGTCACATCTAGGATCGGTCTCCTAATGTGAATCGTACGGCATTGTGATACTACGAGTATAACAGATGAGAGGACGGCTAAGCAAGACAAGACATTCGATACCGGAGAACACTCGTGTGTTCTATATTACTTTTGCTATACGCTAATCTACTTAGCCTGAGCTAAGCCTGAACTTCGCTAATCACCGCCGCGTGATGATTGCTTGCTTCCGGCGCTGACGGTGATTTCGTCCATTGCATCGTTCCGATCTGTAAGACTGTAAGTTATATCTCTCTTCGTCTTGAAGTCTTCCGCTGTCTCTGTTTGCTCTCGCTTGCCTTGCTGTACTTGCAAGTGCTCGCGCATCGGTGTCGAAAGTCTCCAGACGTGCAGATACTTATGAGCAAACGTGAATGAGAGGTACAACAAATTGGTATCGAGACAGGTTCATTGCCTAACTGTCTCTCTTTGTCTAATCGGAAGTAGGTTCTTTCTATGGCGAGTTCCAGCGACGAACCACGAGGACCGCTAGATACTTTTGCTGAAGACCTAGGCCGCGCCGTTTTGGACGCCGCCGCTTCCGGTTTGTAATTGTTTAATTGCTTTTACTTAGATTGCTGCACTTGTTGTGTAAGTGTACGCTCTGAGTCGCAGGTAATCTCAGTGCATCGGCATTGCTTGCTGCGGCGACTGAGACCGGCTTTCGTCCGGACCAGTTGGCGACTCTCATTGCCCAAACTACGGAGATCAGGACTCAGCTGGGCAAGTACTTGCTGAGTTTACTGAATCTTCTCAAGAGTACTGTCGGTAGGCTCACCGAATCGCTTTGTACTCTTGCCTTTGCGATAGAAGTCGGCTTCTATTACGCAAACCTAGGGTATCGTTTCGTGCTCCATGTCCGCGGAACACGATGATACGCCGCACACTAGCCTAGCTAGCCAACCCGATTTTGTTGTGGCTGCTAGAGCACCGGATAGAGGTCTTGAGACTGTTGGCGCGCGAGCCACTCAAGAGCCCCTTTTCCTTCAGACCCCTGCTCACTTAATTGTGCCGCATTCAGCAGTGAACACGAATATGGACAACACTGCTGGACCAAGGGTTCTGCCATTACCTCAAGCTCGTGGGCATGATGACATCCCTGAGGTGATGAGATTGTCGATTCCCGTTCCTAGGCTCAATATTTTGCTGACCGACAAGACATCAGGGCATAGCATAGCCGATGCAACTCGTGCGTACGTGCGTGACGCTAAAAAGTATCTCCAGGCTGTTCATGGTGGCGATAATGACGGTATCAGGTGTCTCTTCGTTGGTAACACCCTCGAGGGCTCAGCGAAGGACTGGTATCGCAATTGGACCAACGCCCGGGGCAACTATACTTTTGACGAGTTGGTCGCCGCTTTGCTCGCACGATTCGCTACTGAGGTTCAAGCACGCGATGTGGAAGCTCGTAAGGTTTTGGCAGCCGGTAGCTACCACATGCGTCGGGATGAAAATGTACCTGCGTACCAGTCACGCTTCAAAGCACTTGTGACTCCCATTGCTGACCTCACTGAATCCGAGCATGTCTTTTGGTTTAGGCGAGACCTGACGAAACTTTTGGCTAAATGGTGCGCTGCTGACTTGGTTGGAGCGCAGATCAAGTCGTATGATGCTTTGGTCGCTTTTGCTAAGGGCACGGAGATACGACTCCTTGCCGGTGAGGAAGAAGTCAAGTCTGCCCCTCGTGCAAATGCCATGCAAGTGCAGGATCCGCTTGGGGAAGCCGTAGCTCTTGACCAGGACTTCGGAGCAACCCGCCCCACGCCTACTGCCGCGACGCGACGCAGCAACCGGCAACGCCAGGCGCGCGGGGGCGCTAGCTCGGGTGTCCGTGGGTCAGGAGGAGCAGGTCCGAGCTCGGACCCGGCTAAAAACAGGAAGCGTGGTGGTGCGCCGTCGACGGCAGCCGCACAGCGTTCCGACCCCAATGCGAAGCGGACTCGCACGGACGACACGTATATGCCAAAATGGAATTGCAATCGTTCCGAATTCGAGCGTCGGAAATTGGCCAACGTTTGTCTACGGTGTGCGGAGAGCCATTCCACGAAGGATTGCCCGCTAATGCCGCCGTTTGTACCTCAGCCGAAATAGGGGCTTGCCCGGGTTCCTGCGGAGGGGGCACCACCTGGGATTTCTGAACTAACGCGTGGTCGGTGGTCATCCTTACGGCCAGCCGTTAAGGCATTGTTGCCTTGTGTACTTGGACACATCGAGCGAGTCATTACGCGACGCATCACGCTTGACGGACGCACGGGACTTCTCTGCTTCGACCCGTTGTGTAATTTGTTTACACCTCGCCGTCCCCTGTCGTCTATCGATCTGTCTAACCACGTGGTTTTGTTCATCCCCTCGTCTCTGCGTGAGATGTCGGAACAGTTGGCCATATACAGGAGGTGTAGGCGTCAATGTCCAGGCACCGCCGCATGTGTTTTACTCCCCGCTTTCTGTCGGCGCAAGGCAGAGGCATTGTTAAGGGGTATGCGGCATGTCCACCGGTTCGAGCCGGGCACCGTTTTGTTTAATGGTGTGGATCGGGAGGGTACGCTGGCTCCGTGGCCAAGCACATCCTACTCGGTTGACGTTTGGTACGAATCTCCTTACGGGGGTGCCGTAGGTTACGGACCCGCCCTAAGTGCACTGACGTTGTCTGCTGGGCAGTCGCTCGTAGATAACCGTGTCCCTGTGGTTCAGATCGGTTTGAATGGCCATACCCTGAAGGCACTTGTTGACACCGGTGCCAGCGACGACTTCATCTCTGTCGCAGAGGTGAATGCGCTGGGGTTGTCCCCAGAGTCGTCTGATTGTCCACAGGTTACCCTTGCTGACGGGGGTAAGCATCCCATCGTGGGCAGGATTACCCTTAGCCTATCGATAGGCCCTTTGCGTGTTGTGACCCGGCCGTACGTGCTGCAGGGCTTAGCAGAGACTGCACCGTACATAATGGGGTCGTCGACATTACGGCAGTACTGCGCGCGCATCGACATGGAGACCGCAACCCTGCATATGTGCAAGGGTACTCTGTCGATTAAGGTACCTTTCCTGTCGTTCGAACATGTCACACCAAAGGAGGGCGAAACTGAGACGGTGCCTATGGTTAATTTCGCTGTGACCGCAATGGCCGCGCGAATCGAACCAGAGCTAGTCGGGCGTAAGGAGGCCGTCCGTTTGTTACGGAAGGGTGCCCACGGACTGCTTTTAAGGCCGCGGGTGAGCTGTTGTGTCACCACCGTGCAGATTTCTGCGGATCCTGAGGTTGAGGCCCTACTGTCGCAGTATGAGGACGTCTTTAAAGATATCCCTGGGCTGCCACCTATGCGTCCTGTTGATCACACAATCCCTCTCGTGCCTGGAGCGCAGCCTACGGCCCGACCAATGTACAGGTTGAGTCCATTGGAGCTGGACGAGGTGAAGCGCCAGGTGACGGATTTGCTCGCGAAGGGTATGATACGCCCCAGCACATCCCCGTATTCTGCACCGATTTTGTTTGTCGGTAAGAAGGATGGGACCTTGCGCATGTGCATTGATTACCGGCGGTTAAATGCGAATACGGTGAAAAATCGCTACCCTTTGCCACGCGTTGACGACCTGTTGGATAAGCTGAAGGGCTCGGCTTATTTTTCCTCAATTGACTTACAACAGGGCTACAATCAGATTCACATCGCTGCCTCTGATATCCCGAAAACCGCTTTTCGGACGCCCTTCGGTCACTTTGAGTATACGGTCCTATCGTTTGGTTTGACTAATGCCCCTGCGACGTTTCAGGCGGTTATGGACCGAATGTTTAGGCCGTTTATCGACAGGTTCGTTGTTTGCTACCTGGATGACATCTTGGTATATTCTAAGACGCGAGAGGAGCACTTGGAGCATCTTCGGCTCGTGCTCGACGTTATGAGGCGGGAGCAATTGTTTGCTAAACACGCCAAATGCTTTTGGGCGCAGCCTCAGGTGGAATATTTGGGCCACATTGTGTCGGCCACCGGTGTGAAGATGGACCCGTGGAAGGTCGCCGTGGTTCGCAATTGGCCTGCGCCTCAGAACCTCACGGAGCTGCGTAAGTTCCTTGGCTTGACCAATTATTTCCGAAAGTTCATTGAAAAATATTCCATCATTGCGGCCCCGCTTACTAACTTAACTCGCAAAGGCGTTTTCGTTTCGCTCAGGTCGTGGACGTCGCAATGGCATTCGAAGAGCTCAAACGAATCGTTACCGAAGATGTCACCCTTGCATTCCCTGATTACTCGTTGCCATTTCGTGTTGAGGTAGTGTCTGATGCCTCAGTATTTGGAAGCGGCGCTGTATTGTTACAGGAAGGGCGACCGATCGCCTTCACGAGTAAGAAGTTTTCTGGTGCGGAGATTCGCTACACCACCGGGGAACAGGAGCTTCTGGCCGTGCTGCATGCTTTTAAGGAATGGCGCTGTTACCTCGAGGGACGCCCGTTTACTTTAAAGACTGACCATAAGCCCCTAACGTTTTTGCAAAGCGTTCCGACGTTGAACCGCCGTCAGGCTAGGTGGATGGAATACCTAGGTAGGTTCGACTGCACCTGGGAGTATATTTCTGGTAAATTGAATATTGCCGATGCTCTCAGTCGACATCCGTCGCTACACACTGCAATTTTGGCAGCGCCCGTCGTGCGGCCGCGTAGCGAGGAGGTACCAATCGCGACGGACCTCGCGGAGCGGTTGAAGGTTGCCTACAACGCAGACGCCTGGTTCGCGAACCCGGCTAATGTAGAAAACCTTCACAAGCAGAATGGCCTTTGGCTACGGACGGAGGGTGCAGCTACGCAAATCGTCGTTCCGAACGACGACGCGCTACACTACGACATCCTTGCGCGGTTCCACGAGGACCCGTTAGCAGGACACCCTGGTAGCAAGCGATTGATCGACTTGGTGCAACGTTCCTTTTGGTGGCCTCGTTTGGCTAAGGATGCGGCGAACTTCGTCCAGACATGCAGTCTGTGCCAGCGCAATAAGGCTTTGTCCGGTAAGGGCCATAGGTTGTTGTAACCGTTGCCTGTCCCGGATGCGCCTTGGGAAAGTGTTTCCATGGACTTCGTAGTCGCGCTGCCCAAAACTGAGGGGGGATACAATGCGGTGTTCGTAATGGTCGATCGTCTGACTAAGATGGTCCACCTAGCACCATGCAAATCATCCTGCACGGCTGAGCAAACCGCACGTTTATTTTTCGACAATGTGGTTCGGTTACACGGGGTTCCCAAAAATGTGATCTCGGACCGCGGTGGGCAGTTCACGTCTAAGTTTTGGGAAGCGCTCTGCAAACTAGTTGGCATGCGTGTCAACCTGAGCACAGCGTACCACCCGCAGACTGATGGTCAAACCGAACACATAAATCGCACGTTGGGTGATATGTTGCGCAATTATGCTGGTCACACACCACTTGTTTGGGATACGTATTTGACTGCGGCAGAATTCGCGCTTAACAACGCTGTTAACCGCTCCACAGGCAAAAGTCCGTTCTTTCTCAACTATGGATTTCATCCCGCGCTACCCATGTGGCGTGAGTTGGAAGTGAACGTGCCTGTAAACTTTTTGCCAAGTCTTTTATGTCCCGAATCACAGACGCGAAGTCATGTTTGGACGCGGCACAGCAACGAACGACGGAATATTATAATAAATCCAAGCAGGATGTGACGTTTTCGGAAGGGCAACTCGTGTTGCTAAGCACCAAGAACTTGCGTTCCTTGGCCGACGGATCCCGAAAACTCTTACCTCGCTGGATTGGTCCGTATCCTGTCGTGCGCATGGTTGGGAATGTGGCTGTGGAGCTTGCATTGCCCGCTGATATGACCATTCACCCCACGTTTCACGTATCGCTTGTCCGTCCGTATCGTGGTACGGAACCCGTCCCTGAGCCTGCTAACGCCCCCGCAGCGATCGAACCAGTTCCCGAGACCTGGATCGCTGGTAAACAGAAGTTCTACGATGTGGAGCGGGTGTTAAATTATCGCGCGCATCATGTGGGCCGACATCGACGTAAGCGGACAGTACACGAGTACTTGGTCAAGTGGACAGGGTATACCAGCGAGCACAACTCATGGGAACCGGCACGCAACTTCTCGCAGGATATGAAGCCCCTGCTCGAAGAAGCCCGCAAACGTGCCACGCAAGCCCAATGACCCTTGCAGTCGATGCTGTATGAAGCAGCGAGGACGCTGCATACGGGAGGGGGGATAATTGTTGTGCTACGGTTCGTTTCCCGCCGATGCATAGTGTTGTACCTCTTGTTCGCGTTTGCTCATAAGTATCTGCACGTCTGGAGACTTTCGACACTGATGCGCGCGCACTTGCAAGTACAGCAAGGCAAGCGAGAGCAAACAGAGACAGCGGAAGACTTCAAGACGAAGATAGATATAACTTACAGTCCTACAGATCGGAACGATGCAATGGACGAAATCACCGTCAGCGCCGGAAGCAAGCAATCATCACACGGCGGTGATTAGCGAAGTTCAGGCTTAGCTCGGGCTAAGTAGATTAGCGTATAGCAAAAGTAATATAGAACACATGAGTGTTCTCCGGTATTGAATGTCTTGTCTTGCTTAGCCGTCCTCTCATCTGTTATACTCGTAGTATCGCAATGCCGTACGATTCACATTAGGAGGCTGATCCTAGATGTGACAATCCTACTGCGTATAGGCGATGTCTACGCATAACAACGTATAAGCCTTTCCGGCATTCGCATGATGCAAGGGTCCGGATAACGATATCCGGTTGCAGGGCATGTGTCGCGATGAGTGCGGCGCTCTCAACGTGTGCTGTAATGAAGTAATATTATATCAGATAATATTACTTATCGTTTCGTAGCACGAGCATAATGCGCACTTCAATGCTTCGGGCTTTTATGCATGCTAGGCGGATTTGCCATGATGCGATGTCGCGATGGATAATGACAACATGCCAAATGCATATATAAATGTACACGAATACATTTATATCATGCAGATTCATTCATATGCAATGTGTTCATCACAACAGCACTTCGCCTCGTAGGATCGCGTCGACCTACGCGTCGGCGGGAAATGAACCGTAGCACAACAATTATCCCCCCTCCCGTATGCAGCGTCCTCGCTGCATCATACAGCATCGACTGCAGGGGTCATTGGGTTTGCGTTGTGCGTTTGCGGGCTTCTTCGAGCAGGGGCTTCATGTCCTGTGAGAAGTTGCGTGCCGGTTCCCATGAGTTGTGCTCGTCGGTATACCCTGTCCACTTGACCAAGTACTTGTGTACTGTCCGCTTACGTCGGTGTCAGCCCACACGACGCGCGCGATAATTTAACACCCGCTCCACATCGTAGAACTTCTGTTTACCAGCGATCCAGGTCTCGGGAACTGGTTCGATCGCTGCGGGGGCGTTAGCAGGCTCAGGGACGGGTTCCGTACCACGATACGGACGGACAAGCGATACGTGAAACGTGGGGTGAATGGTCATATCAGCGGGCAATGCAAGCTCCACAGCCACATTCCCAACCATGCGCACGACAGGATACGGACCAATCCAGCGGGGTAAGAGTTTCCGGGATCCGTCGGCCAAGGAACGCAAGTTCTTGGTGCTTAGCAACACGAGTTGCCCTTCCGAAAATGTCACATCCTGCTTGGATTTGTTGTAGTATTCCGTCGTTCGTTGCTGCGCCGCGTCCAAACATGACTTCACGTCTGTGATTCGGGACATAAAAGACTTGGCAAAAAGTTTACAGGCACGTTCACTTCCAACTCACGCCACATGGGTAGCGCGGGATGAAATCCATAGTTGAGAAAGAACGGACTTTTGCCTGTGGAGCGGTTAACAGCGTTGTTAAGCGCGAATTCTGCCGCAGTCAAATACGTATCCCAAACAAGTGGTGTGTGACCAGCATAATTGCGCAACATATCACCCAACGTGCGATTTATGTGTTCGGTTTGACCATCAGTCTGCGGGTGGTACGCTGTGCTCAGGTTGACACGCATGCCAACTAGTTTGCAGAGCGCTTCCCAAAACTTAGACGTGAACTGCCCACCGCGGTCCGAGATCACATTTTTGGGAACCCCGTGTAACCGAACCACATTGTCGAAAAATAAACGTGCGGTTTGCTCAGCCGTGCAGGATGATTTGCATGGTGCTAGGTGGACCATCTTAGTCAGACGATCGACCATTACGAACACCGCATTGTATCCCCCCTCAGTTTTGGGCAGCGCGACTACGAAGTCCATGGAAACACTTTCCCAAGGCGCATCCGGGACAGGCAACGGTTACAACAACCTATGGCCCTTACCGGACAAAGCCTTATTGCGCTGGCACAGACTGCATGTCTGGACGAAGTTCGCCGCATCCTTAGCCAAACGAGGCCACCAAAAGGAACGTTGCACCAAGTCGATCAATCACTTGCTACCAGGGTGTCCTGCTAACGGGTCCTCGTGGAACCGCGCAAGGATGTCGTAGTGTAGCGCGTCGTCGTTCGGAACGACGATTTGCGTAGCTGCACCCTCCGTCCGTAGCCAAAGGCCATTCTGCTTGTGAAGGTTTTCTACATTAGCCGGGTTCGCGAACCAGGCGTCTGCGTTGTAGGCAACCTTCAACCGCTCCGCGAGGTCCGTCGCGATTGGTACCTCCTCGCTACGCGGCCGCACGACGGGCGCTGCCAAAATTGCAGTGTGTAGCGACGGATGTCGACTGAGAGCATCGGCAATATTCAATTTA
Source organism: Volvox africanus (assembly GCA_030268105.1). Classification (NCBI taxonomy): domain Eukaryota; kingdom Viridiplantae; phylum Chlorophyta; class Chlorophyceae; order Chlamydomonadales; family Volvocaceae; genus Volvox; species Volvox africanus. The sequence continues at coordinate 7,393,543 of BSDZ01000078.1, forward strand.
CCAGAAATATACTCCCAGGTGCAGTCGAACCTACCTAGGTATTCCATCCACCTAGCCTGACGGCGGTTCAACGTCGGAACGCTTTGCAAAAACGTTAGGGGCTTATGGTCAGTCTTTAAAGTAAACGGGCGTCCCTCGAGGTAACAGCGCCATTCCTTAAAAGCATGCAGCACGGCCAGAAGCTCCTGTTCCCCGGTGGTGTAGCGAATCTCCGCACCAGAAAACTTCTTACTCGTGAAGGCGATCGGTCGCCCTTCCTGTAACAATACAGCGCCGCTTCCAAATACTGAGGCATCAGACACTACCTCAACACGAAATGGCAACGAGTAATCAGGGAATGCAAGGGTGACATCTTCGGTAACGATTCGTTTGAGCTCTTCGAATGCCCGCTGGCATTGCGACGTCCACGACCTGAGCGAAACGAAAACGCCTTTGCGAGTTAAGTTAGTAAGCGGGGCCGCAATGATGGAATATTTTTCAATGAACTTTCGGAAATAATTGGTCAAGCCAAGGAACTTACGCAGCTCCGTGAGGTTCTGAGGCGCAGGCCAATTGCGAACCACGGCGACCTTCCACGGGTCCATCTTCACACCGGTGGCCGACACAATGTGGCCCAAATATTCCACCTGAGGCTGCGCCCAAAAGCATTTGGCGTGTTTAGCAAACAATTGCTCCCGCCTCATAACGTCGAGCACGAGCCGAAGATGCTCCAAGTGCTCCTCTCGCGTCTTAGAATATACCAAGATGTCATCCAGGTAGCAAACAACGAACCTGTCGATAAACGGCCTAAACATTCGGTCCATAACCGCCTGAAACGTCGCAGGGGCATTAGTCAAACCAAACGATAGGACCGTATACTCAAAGTGACCGAAGGGCGTCCGAAAAGCGGTTTTCGGGATATCAGAGGCAGCGATGTGAATCTGATTGTAGCCCTGTTGTAAGTCAATTGAGGAAAAATAAGCCGAGCCCTTCAGCTTATCCAACAGGTCGTCAACGCGTGGCAAAGGGTAGCGATTTTTCACCGTATTCGCATTTAACCGCCGGTAATCAATGCACATGCGCAAGGTCCCATCCTTCTTACCGACAAACAAAATCGGTGCAGAATACGGGGATGTGCTGGGGCGTATCATACCCTTCGCGAGCAAATCCGTCACCTGGCGCTTCACCTCGTCCAGCTCCAATGGACTCAACCTGTACATTGGTCGGGCCGTAGGCTGCGCTCCAGGCACGAGAGGGATTGTGTGATCAACAGGACGCATAGGTGGCAGCCCAGGGATATCTTTAAAGACGTCCTCATACTGCGACAGTAGGGCCTCAACCTCAGGATCCGCAGAAATCTGCACGGTGGTGACACAAGAGCTCACCCGCGGCCTTAAAAGCAGTCCGTGGGCACCCTTCCGTAACAAACGGACGGCCTCCTTACGCCCGACTAGCTCTGGTTCGATTCGCGCGGCCATTGCGGTCACAGCGAAATTAACCATAGGCACCGCCTCAGTTTCGCCCTCCTTTGGTGTGACATGTTCGAACGACAGGAAAGGTACCTTAATCGACAGAGTACCCTTGCACATATGCAGGGTTGCGGTCTCCATGTCGATGCGCGCGCGGTACTGCCGTAATGTCGAAGACCCCATTATGTACGGTGCAGTCTCTGCTAAGCCCTGCAGCACGTACGGCCGGGTCACAACACGCAAAGGGCCTATCGATAGGCTAAGGGTAATCCTGCCCACGATGGGATGCTTACCCCCGTCAGCAAGGGTAACCTGTGGACAATCAGACGACTCTGGGGACAACCCCAGCACATTCACCTCTGCGACAGAGATGAAGTCGTCGCTGGCACCGGTGTCAACAAGTGCCTTCAGAGTTCGGCCATTCAAACCGATCTGAACCACAGGGACACGGTTATCTACGAGCGACTGCCCAGCAGACAACGTCAGTGCACTTAGGGCGGGTCCGTAACCTACGGCACCCCCGTCAGGAGATTCGTACCAAACGTCAACCGAGTAGGATGTGCCTGGCCACGGAGCCAGCGTACCCTCCCGATCCACACCATTAAAGAAAACGGTGCCCGGTGTGCCCGGTTGAAGTCAACAAAGCGCCCGGCCGTATTGTCCGGCGCTCCTATCGGATTAATTCCATTTAAGTCCGATCAATCATTGTTCGTCGAAGAGCACGGTTGTTATCAGCTAGGTTAAGAAGGATATCTCAAACGGATTACGACGTTTCTGGGCATGGCGTCTTGATAATAGAGATGTCATGTTGTCGCAGTCATGATACATAGAGAGAATTCTAGATAAGCAAGGATTGGAGGTAGTCAGATCGAGAGCCATTCCAATAGCAGTAGGCGTGACGATGATGAAGTGGACATACTGGAGGATCCATCGCCATATAGGGCACTGGTCGGCAAATTGAATAACTTGGAATTTAGTACCCGACCAGACTTAGGATATGCCCTAAGCGTACTGTCCAGGTTTATGGGCAAGCCTAACAAGATGGCAATGGGAATGCCAATAAGGTCCATGGTACGGAGGAGATGGTTGCGTATGCTATAGTGAAAGCGTTCGGGGGATGCCTTGTTAAGGGACAACGTATAGCGTATTGGACTTATGATGGATGATGGAATTACGTGGACGCTGATATGTGGCGATATCTGTGGAGTGTCGAAGTAAATATGTCATGAGCAGCAGACGTTAATTGTTCCTGTAAATTTTACCTACCAACGTTTGCAAATTTAACCTACCATATAATAAAGATTGTCCTGTCCTGGTTCATGGATAGAACCCCGTAAGTCTCACACTTGTCTCGCACAACAAAGGAATTGTACATTTAATAATCGGCAAAATTTTGGTTTCTGATTTGGCGGTAATTATATTATTTAGCTGAAGAGCAACTTTCATTTCGTTTGACCACTTCATTTCGTTTCACCACATGAAAGTGTACCCACATTAGCAACTGAAATGAAAAAGTGGCAAATGTTCGAAAACTTATTGAATACTAAAAGGGTAAATGCGTAAGCAATTGCACCAGCAGTTTAACATTTAAAAGCCCGCACCATAATGATAGCCCGCACCATAACTGTTCTGACGGAAAATAAATTTTTCAGCTGAAGAGCAATGATAAAGGCCAATTTAAATTCGATTTCCGCAAGAAAGTGCCCAGATTGAGTATAAGCAACTGAATGCAATTCAATAAAAAAGCAATTCAAAAAGTGGCAAAATGTCAAAATAATTTCAACACGATTCAAAGCAAAAAGGGTAAATACTTAAGGAATTGCACAAGCATCAAAATATTTCACAGCCGGCATCATAATGATTTCTGTTCTGACAAGAATTATAATATTCAATTGAATACAACATAAAGGTCAGTTTCCCATCTTTTTACCCCATACAAAGCCAGTGGCACCCTGAGATCATCAAACCCGGCCTCCAAGCGCGGCACGCACCCGCCATTGGTTAAAGCAGTTGCCGGCTGATGGCACCCCGGGGGAATGCCGGGTAAATTTTCAGCCGAAGAGCAATAATGAGGGCCAGTTCAATTTTGATTTTGAACACTCATGAGTGAAAGAATGTCAGCAAATATGAGGGGGGGCCGGACGCTTTGCTGACACACAACAATTCACTCAATACGCAAGGATACTATAATGGTGTCGTACTGAAGATAACTGAACATAACATCACCCATTAGTGCACAACTTCTATTGGACTTTTCGTGTGTATTATCGCTTACATGTTACAAGAGATTCTAGGCTCTCAAGGCAAGGAACAAGAGACCGATATAGTCAGTCGTACACAAACGACTTCTAACCAAAAACATCATAAAGGCAAGTCTGACCGAACTCGTAAAGCCAAATTCCAACACTCCCACGCGGTCAGATCTTGCACACGCCCATGCTCTTCTGGTGCTTTGCAAACTTCTCCAACGGCAGCGGCTTCGTCAAGATATCCGCCACCATGTCGTCGCTGCGACAGTCCTCCATGACCACCGCTCCACGTGCCACTTGCTCACGAACCATGTGATATCGCACAGCAATGTGCTTTGATTTTCCTGAAATTACTGGGTTCTTCGTGATCTTAATCGCTGACTGGCTATCACAGTTGATGGTGGTCGGACGTAACGAGTAACCCAACTCCGAGAGCAGAAGACGTAGCCAGAGTGCCTCCTTGGTAGCCTCCGATGCCGCCACGTATTCCGCTTCCATGGTCGAACTCGTAACTGTACGCTGTAGCCTGCTCGACCAACTCACTGAGCCTCCATGCAAAGTGAAAACGTAACCACCAGTTGACTTGCGGCTCTCAATGCATCCTGCATAATCTGAATCTGTATAACCAATTAAACCTTCTTCAACACGTTCGCCACCAAAAACGATGCCGCACTGAGGTGTTGCCAGCAAGAAGCGAACTACCGCCTTCGCAGCTCTCCAGTGCTGCTCAGTGGGTGCTGACATGTGGCGTGTGAGGACTCCCACGGCTTGTGCAATGTCAGGCCGGGTGCAATTTGTGATGTACATCAAGCTGCCTACCAGCTCAATGTACGGATATCGCGAGCGATCCAAAACTTCCCCGTCAGCAGCCCGCATCAGGATCGTCCCCGGGCTCATGGGAATGGATCTTGGATCTGCATTAACCATGCCATACCGCTCGATCAGCTCATGGATCATGTGTTCCTGCGACACTGTGAGGGTGCGGGTCTCACGGTCCCGCTTGATGACTAAACCCCAAAACACCTCCGCTTCCCCCATGTCACGGCATTCATACAACTGCTTGATCTCCTCTTTCACCTCCAAAACGGTCTGCTCATCGTGAGATGCAATTAATACGTCATCTACGTACACTAACAAGTACGTGCATATCTGACCATCTAGATCACGACGTATGTATAGGCTTGGGTCCGCATTGGACACCTCAAAACCCATCTGAATCAACTTCTCATGCAAGGTCTTGTTCCAGGCGCGCGAGGCCTGGCGCAAGCCGTACAACGCTTTGTGCAAACGACAGACGAGGCCTGGACCACCACTCTCAAAGCCTGGGGGCTGCACGGTGTAGATTTCCTCCTCCAGGTCTCCATTTAGGAAAGCCGTTTTCACATCAAGCTGGTGTAGCTCCATGTCGTCCGCAGCTACCATGGCTAAGAAAACACGCAGAGTGGAATGCTTGCTAACTGGTGCAAAGACCTCTTCAAAGTCCACACCTTCACGCTGCATGAATCCTTTCACCACGAGGCGTGCCTTGAAACGCTCAACGACCCCATGCTTATCCAACTTCACTGAGTAAACCCACTTAACGCCTAGGGCTTGCTTGTCCGCCGGCTTCTCAACCAGCGACCAGGTGCCCTTTTCCTGCAGCGAAGCAAACTCCTCCTCCATCGCCTCAATCCAGAAATCAACCAAGGGTGATGCAATTGCTTCTTCATACGTAGCGGGGATATCCACGTTTACCCCTAAAATCGACTTAGCGTACTTGGTATTTTGACGCTGCGATTTACGTAATGCAATTGGAACGTCTAACTCCGGTTCTGGCTGGGGTGCTGGTTCCGGGGGTTGCTCCGGCGGCGACTCCTCCTGTATTTCGTTGCCCTCATCAGCCTCGGGATCGGACCCAGAGACATCCTCCTCCTCCGATTCTGAGGCGTCGAACTCCATGCTCCCACGAACGCCCCACTCATCAAACTTAACATCACAACTGATGCGGACACGCCTATCCTTCGGTATCCACACCCGCCATGCACTCATGCCTGGTGCGTAACCCACAAACTGGCCCGGCACGCTCACGGGATCCAGCTTATGGCGCTGCTGCTTAGGAATCATGACGTATGCAGGGCAGCCAAAAACCCTCAACTTCGACACGTCCGGTTTTTCACCAATGAACCGCTCCCAAGGCGTGAGATTGCTGCCCTTCGTGGGAGATACGTTGCGAAGAGTATTGGCCGTAATAACAGCCTCACTCCACATTTCCTGCGGCAAACCTGAATCGGCCAACATGGTGCGCACACACTCCTCCAGAGTGCGATTCAAACGCTCCGCGGCGCCATTCTGCTGTGGTGTGTACGGCGCCGTCTTCTCATGGAAAATGCCCATGTCCCGCAAAGTGCTAGCCAGTTCTTCATTTACGTACTCTAAGCCACGGTCAGTGTGGATGCGGCGGACCTTGTCGCCAGTCTGCCGCTCCCACAACTTTATCACCTCCTTCACCGTCTCAGGAACCACGGTCTTGTCAGTGATACACCGCACCTCCGAAAACTTCGTGCAATCATCGTAGAACGTGACCCAATACTTCGCATTATTCCACGACTTCACTGGCAATGGACCGCAAAGGTCCATATGCACCAAATCGAGCCTCTTACTCGTAACATTGCCGGTTGATGGGTGCGGCTGCCGTGTCTGCTTGCCCTCGGCGCAGGGCTTACAGAACTGCCCCTTCGCAGCCACCACATCATCCACACTTGCACCGAAACCCGTGACCATATCACTGCTGGCCACCTTGGCCAGGGCGTCAAAACCCAAATGTCCGTACCGTTTATGCCAAAGAACGCCAAGATTGGAATCCTGCTTCGTGATGGCAAGCTTGACCTTCCTCAATTCCTCACGGACCTTCTTACCACTTAAGCACCTGTCGGACCCATACCGACCCATCCAGCTGTCGTAGCTGGAGTCCTCAGCATAGAACAACCCATCGATCTTCTCCAACTCAATCGCGGGTGCCCCACCAATCTCCACGTGTGGCAAGACCCCTGAGAACTGGGGAACCACATTCGGTCCAAAACTGCCCTCTAACGCCTTCAAAGACAGAATATGACCCATGATCCCCGGTGCATGGTACACGTCTACCTCGACATCTGTCTCAAAACAAGAGGAGCGGAACATGACCCGCCCATGGCCCTCCGGGCGTACCACGCTTCCATTCGCTGTTTTTAACCACACTTTACAATCTGAACCACAATGCTGATAGTTCCGGAGCTTGTCCTTGTCTCCAGTGACATGGACTTCTGCTCCAGTGTCGAACAGCCACAACTCCCGCTCCCAGTCGTCCTGCTGGGAAGAGTATACCAGGGCGATCAGCTGTCTCCGTTGGCCTTGTGCTGGCCGTGGGGGAGCCGCTGCCTGTGCGGCGGCTGGGGGTTGGGCCGCGGGCGCCACTGGAGGCGGCGCCGGCGGTGGAGCTGCTAATGCCGGCGGGTTTCGGGGCTTCTGCCGCAATCCCTTCAACGCCGGCCTCCAAATCCCCCGCTGCTCATCATTTGCCTTCTTCCTGCATTCTGCAATGAAATGCCCCTCCTTATTGCAGTAGAGGCACGCCTTCCTACTCCTGCCTCCGTCGGCGTTGCCTGCTCCAGCGCCCTGGCTGGGCCCCACTCGGGCTCCATCATGGGTACGGGAGAGGGACATCAGGGACACCTCGCGAGCCTTGTTACGCTGAAGCCTTAGCTCGCCCTCTTCGGTCTTGAGCATATCCTGCAGCTGGTCCACGCTTTCGATGCTCTCCATGTGGCGTAGCACGGACTTGACTCCGTCGTAGTCCGATGACAAGCCGCGGATAAGGTGGAGTAACGCATCCTCAGGCTCAATCTTCATCGAAATAAGGCTGGCCTTGTAGCCAATTTTATAAAAGCGGCGGAAATAATCGTCAATACTTTCTCCTGACAACATCTCAAAATCCTTAAGCTGTTGTTGGATTTGCATCCTGAAATTGCGGACGTTGGGAATGTGCTTCTTCGCCAGCGCCACCCACAAATCTCGTGCCGTTGTGTTGCCCGCAAACTGTAGCAAATCTTCTGGTAAAATGTATTTCTTGATGGTGCCGCGAGCCAATTTGTCGTCGTTTGGCTTGATCGCAGCGAGGACATCCTCGTCGTCGCTGATCGTGTCATCGATGAGCTTCCTCTCCAAGTGTGCGTTCACAACTTGGGTCACCGTAAAGTAGTCATCGCGACCGAAGAATACCTTCGTGGTATCCTCGTCCTTGCCCATCCTGTCCTATCGTCGCTACCACCTCGTGCGGCCGACTTTTTGGATAATCAGAATTCACCTAGACGCGCCGTTGCGCGGGGCTCATAACCTATTGGACTTTTCGTGTGTATTATCGCTTACATGTTACAAGAGATTCTAGGCTCTCAAGGCAAGGAACAAGAGACCGATATAGTCAGTCGTACACAAACGACTTCTAACCAAAAACATCATAAAGGCAAGTCTGACCGAACTCGTAAAGCCAAATTCCAACAACTTCCTTTGTTTGCATGCACATTTGTTATAAAATAGATAACACAGCACACTTCTCCTCCCTATCCAGGCAGCCTTTTCTATGTCAAGTTGTATGCCATCCCCATTTCGTGGCGGCAGAAGGGTGACTTCATCTCTGGTAGAGCCTTTGCAAACGTTGCAGGTAACATCTCCGTACGGCAGTATACCAGCACTACTTCCCCACTTGCAACACTCTCCCGGTGCTTTACATCAACATGCTTCGTTCTTGATGCATATATGGGATATTTGCCTAGGTTCATCACTCCTCGCGAGTACACCCAGATCCTAATTTTTGAGTTGTTGATGTCCATGCCTCCGCGCATTTGGTTAAGCATTTGGCTTCTCGAACTGCACAGGGCTTCTCCGCTTCCACGGATGTAGCCACTCTTCACTTCATGCCCTTATCAGCCTTGGCTTGGCGTAATCCTTATTCCTAACTTGTCATCACCTCGACGAATATGGATATTATCAGGACGCCGCTCAGAAAAGCTGTAGATAGGTGTTGAAGTCAACAAAGCGCCCGGCCGTATTGTCCGGCGCTCCTATCGGATTAATTCCATTTAAGTCCGATCAAGCATTGTTCGTCGAAGAGCACGGTTGTTATCAGCTAGGTTAAGAAGGATATCTCAAACGGATTACGACGTTTCTGGGCATGGCGTCTTGGTAATAGAGATGTCATGTTGTCGCAGTCATGATACATAGAGAGAATTCTAGATAAGCAAGGATTGGAGGTAGTCAGATCGAGAGCCATTCCAATAGCAGTAGGCGGGAAGATGATGAAGTGGACATACTGGAGGATCCATCGCCTTATAGGGCACCGGTCGGCAAATTGAATAACTTGGAATTTAGTACCCGACCAGACTTAGGATATGCCCTAAGCGTACTGTCCAGGTTTATGGGCAAGCCTAACAAGATGGCAATGGGAATGCCAATAAGGTCCATGGTACGGAGGAGAAGGTTGCGTATGCTATAGTGAAAGCGTTCGGGGGATGCCTTGTTAAGGGACAACGTATAGCGTATTGGACTTATGATGGATGATGGAATTACGTGGACGCTGATATGTGGCGATATCTGTGGAGTGTCGAAGTAAATATGTCATGAGCAGCAGACGTTAATTGTTCCTGTAAATTTTACCTACCAACGTTTGCAAATTTAACCTACCATATAATAAAGATTGTCCTGTCCTGGTTCATGGATAGAACCCCGTAAGTCTCACACTTGTCTCGCACAACAAAGGCATTGTACATTTAATAATCGGCAAAATTTTGGTTTCTGATTTGGCGGTAATTATATTATTTAGCTGAAGAGCAACTTTCATTTCGTTTGACCACTTCATTTCGTTTCACCACATGAAAGTGTGCCCACATTAGCAACTGAAATGAAAAAGTGGCAAATGTTCGAAAACTTATTGAATACTAAAAGGGTAAATGCGTAAGCAATTGCACCAGCAGTTTAACATTTAAAAGCCCGCACCATAATGATAGCCCGCACCATAACTGTTCTGACGGAAAATAAATTTTTCAGCTGAAGAGCAATGATAAAGGCCAATTTAAATTCGATTTCCGCAAGAAAGTGCCCAGATTGAGTATAAGCAACTGAATGCAATTCAATAAAAAAAGCAATTCAAAAAGTGGCAAAATGTCAAAATAATTTCAACACGATTCAAAGCAAAAAGGGTAAATACTTAAGGAATTGCACAAGCATCAAAATATTTCACAGCCGGCATCATAATGATTTCTGTTCTGACAAGAATTATAATATTCAATTGAATACAACATAAAGGGCAGTTTCCCATCTTTTTACCCCGTACAAAGCCAGTGGCACCCTGAGATCATCAAACCCGGCCTCCAAGCGCGGCACGCACCCGCCATTGGTTAAAGCAGTTGCCGGCTGATGGCACCCCGGGGGAATGCCGGGTAAATTTTCAGCTGAAGAGCAATAATGAGGGCCAGTTCAATTTTGATTTTGAACACTCATGAGTGAAAGAATGTCAGCAAATATGAGGGGGGGCCGGACGCTTTGCTGACACACAACAATTCACTCAATACGCAAGGATACTATAATGGTGTCGTACTGAAGATAACTGAACATAACATCACCCATTAGTGCACAACTTCCTTTGTTTGCATGCACATTTGTTATAAAATAGATAACACAGTACACTTCTCCTCCCTATCCAGGCAGCCTTTTCTATGTCAAGTTGTATGCCATCCCCATTTCGTGGCGGCAGAAGGGTGACTTCATCTCTGGTAGAGCCTTTGCAAACGTTGCAGGTAACATCTCCGTACGGCAGTATACCAGCACTACTTCCCCACTTGCAACACTCTCCCGGTGCTTTACATCAACATGCTTCGTTCTTGATGCATATATGGGATATTTGCCTAGGTTCATCGCTCCTCGCGAGTACACCCAGATCTTAATTTTTGAGTTGTTGATGTCCATGCCTCCGCGCATTTGGTTAAGCATTTGGCTTCTCGAACTGCACAGGGCTTCTCCGCTTCCACGGATGTAGCCACTCTTCACTTCATGCCCTTATCAGCCTTGGCTTGGCGTAATCCTTATTCCTAACTTGTCATCACCTCGACGAATATGGATATTATCAGGACGCCGCTCAGAAAAGCTGTAGATAGGTGTTGAAGTCAACAAAGCGCCCGGCCGTATTGTCCGGCGCTCCTATCGGATTAATTCCATTTAAGTCCGATCAAGCATTGTTCGTTGAAGAGCACGGTTGTTATCAGCTAGGTTAAGAAGGATATCTCAAACGGATTACGACGTTTCTGGGCATGGCGTCTTGGTAATAGAGATGTCATGTTGTCGCAGTCATGATACATAGAGAGAATTCTAGATAAGCAAGGATTGGAGGTAGTCAGATCGAGAGCCATTCCAATAGCAGTAGGCGGGAAGATGATGAAGTGGACATACTGGAGGATCCATCGCCTTATAGGGCACCGGTCGGCAAATTGAATAACTTGGAATTTAGTACCCGACCAGACTTAGGATATGCCCTAAGCGTACTGTCCAGGTTTATGGGCAAGCCTAACAAGATGGCAATGGGAATGCCAATAAGGTCCATGGTACGGAGGAGAAGGTTGCGTATGCTATAGTGAAAGCGTTCGGGGGATGCCTTGTTAAGGGACAACGTATAGCGTATTGGACTTATGATGGATGATGGAATTACGTGGACGCTGATATGTGGCGATATCTGTGGAGTGTCGAAGTAAATATGTCATGAGCAGCAGACGTTAATTGTTCCTGTAAATTTTACCTACCAACGTTTGCAAATTTAACCTACCATATAATAAAGATTGTCCTGTCCTGGTTCATGGATAGAACCCCGTAAGTCTCACACTTGTCTCGCACAACAAAGGAATTGTACATTTAATAATCGGCAAAATTTTGGTTTCTGATTTGGCGGTAATTATATTATTTAGCTGAAGAGCAACTTTCATTTCGTTTGACCACTTCATTTCGTTTCACCACATGAAAGTGTGCCCACATTAGCAACTGAAATGAAAAAGTGGCAAATGTTCGAAAACTTATTGAATACTAAAAGGGTAAATGCGTAAGCAATTGCACCAGCAGTTTAACATTTAAAAGCCCGCACCATAATGATAGCCCGCACCATAACTGTTCTGACGGAAAATAAATTTTTCAGCTGAAGAGCAATGATAAAGGCCAATTTAAATTCGATTTCCGCAAGAAAGTGCCCAGATTGAGTATAAGCAACTGAATGCAATTCAATAAAAAAAGCAATTCAAAAAGTGGCAAAATGTCAAAATAATTTCAACACGATTCAAAGCAAAAAGGGTAAATACTTAAGGAATTGCACAAGCATCAAAATATTTCACAGCCGGCATCATAATGATTTCTGTTCTGACAAGAATTATAATATTCAATTGAATACAACATAAAGGGCAGTTTCCCATCTTTTTACCCCGTACAAAGCCAGTGGCACCCTGAGATCATCAAACCCGGCCTCCAAGCGCGGCACGCACCCGCCATTGGTTAAAGCAGTTGCCGGCTGATGGCACCCCGGGGGAATGCCGGGTAAATTTTCAGCTGAAGAGCAATAATGAGGGCCAGTTCAATTTTGATTTTGAACACTCATGAGTGAAAGAATGTCAGCAAATATGAGGGGGGGCCGGACGCTTTGCTGACACACAACAATTCACTCAATACGCAAGGATACTATAATGGTGTCGTACTGAAGATAACTGAACATAACATCACCCATTAGTGCACAACTTCCTTTGTTTGCATGCACATTTGTTATAAAATAGATAACACAGTACACTTCTCCTCCCTATCCAGGCAGCCTTTTCTATGTCAAGTTGTATGCCATCCCCATTTCGTGGCGGCAGAAGGGTGACTTCATCTCTGGTAGAGCCTTTGCAAACGTTGCAGGTAACATCTCCGTACGGCAGTATACCAGCACTACTTCCCCACTTGCAACACTCTCCCGGTGCTTTACATCAACATGCTTCGTTCTTGATGCATATATGGGATATTTGCCTAGGTTCATCACTCCTCGCGAGTACACCCAGATCTTAATTTTTGAGTTGTTGATGTCCATGCCTCCGCGCATTTGGTTAAGCATTTGGCTTCTCGAACTGCACAGGGCTTCTCCGCTTCCACGGATGTAGCCACTCTTCACTTCATGCCCTTATCAGCCTTGGCTTGGCGTAATCCTTATTCCTAACTTGTCATCACCTCGACGAATATGGATATTATCAGGACGCCGCTCAGAAAAGCTGTAGATAGGTGTTGAAGTCAACAAAGCGCCCGGCCGTATTGTCCGGCGCTCCTATCGGATTAATTCCATTTAAGTCCGATCAAGCATTGTTCGTTGAAGAGCACGGTTGTTATCAGCTAGGTTAAGAAGGATATCTCAAACGGATTACGACGTTTCTGGGCATGGCGTCTTGGTAATAGAGATGTCATGTTGTCGCAGTCATGATACATAGAGAGAATTCTAGATAAGCAAGGATTGGAGGTAGTCAGATCGAGAGCCATTCCAATAGCAGTAGGCGGGAAGATGATGAAGTGGACATACTGGAGGATCCATCGCCTTATAGGGCACCGGTCGGCAAATTGAATAACTTGGAATTTAGTACCCGACCAGACTTAGGATATGCCCTAAGCGTACTGTCCAGGTTTATGGGCAAGCCTAACAAGATGGCAATGGGAATGCCAATAAGGTCCATGGTACGGAGGAGAAGGTTGCGTATGCTATAGTGAAAGCGTTCGGGGGATGCCTTGTTAAGGGACAACGTATAGCGTATTGGACTTATGATGGATGATGGAATTACGTGGACGCTGATATGTGGCGATATCTGTGGAGTGTCGAAGTAAATATGTCATGAGCAGCAGACGTTAATTGTTCCTGTAAATTTTACCTACCAACGTTTGCAAATTTAACCTACCATATAATAAAGATTGTCCTGTCCTGGTTCATGGATAGAACCCCGTAAGTCTCACACTTGTCTCGCACAACAAAGGAATTGTACATTTAATAATCGGCAAAATTTTGGTTTCTGATTTGGCGGTAATTATATTATTTAGCTGAAGAGCAACTTTCATTTCGTTTGACCACTTCATTTCGTTTCACCACATGAAAGTGTGCCCACATTAGCAACTGAAATGAAAAAGTGGCAAATGTTCGAAAACTTATTGAATACTAAAAGGGTAAATGCGTAAGCAATTGCACCAGCAGTTTAACATTTAAAAGCCCGCACCATAATGATAGCCCGCACCATAACTGTTCTGACGGAAAATAAATTTTTCAGCTGAAGAGCAATGATAAAGGCCAATTTAAATTCGATTTCCGCAAGAAAGTGCCCAGATTGAGTATAAGCAACTGAATGCAATTCAATAAAAAAAGCAATTCAAAAAGTGGCAAAATGTCAAAATAATTTCAACACGATTCAAAGCAAAAAGGGTAAATACTTAAGGAATTGCACAAGCATCAAAATATTTCACAGCCGGCATCATAATGATTTCTGTTCTGACAAGAATTATAATATTCAATTGAATACAACATAAAGGGCAGTTTCCCATCTTTTTACCCCGTACAAAGCCAGTGGCACCCTGAGATCATCAAACCCGGCCTCCAAGCGCGGCACGCACCCGCCATTGGTTAAAGCAGTTGCCGGCTGATGGCACCCCGGGGGAATGCCGGGTAAATTTTCAGCTGAAGAGCAATAATGAGGGCCAGTTCAATTTTGATTTTGAACACTCATGAGTGAAAGAATGTCAGCAAATATGAGGGGGGGCCGGACGCTTTGCTGACACACAACAATTCACTCAATACGCAAGGATACTATAATGGTGTCGTACTGAAGATAACTGAACATAACATCACCCATTAGTGCACAACTTCCTTTGTTTGCATGCACATTTGTTATAAAATAGATAACACAGTACACTTCTCCTCCCTATCCAGGCAGCCTTTTCTATGTCAAGTTGTATGCCATCCCCATTTCGTGGCGGCAGAAGGGTGACTTCATCTCTGGTAGAGCCTTTGCAAACGTTGCAGGTAACATCTCCGTACGGCAGTATACCAGCACTACTTCCCCACTTGCAACACTCTCCCGGTGCTTTACATCAACATGCTTCGTTCTTGATGCATATATGGGATATTTGCCTAGGTTCATCACTCCTCGCGAGTACACCCAGATCTTAATTTTTGAGTTGTTGATGTCCATGCCTCCGCGCATTTGGTTAAGCATTTGGCTTCTCGAACTGCACAGGGCTTCTCCGCTTCCACGGATGTAGCCACTCTTCACTTCATGCCCTTATCAGCCTTGGCTTGGCGTAATCCTTATTCCTAACTTGTCATCACCTCGACGAATATGGATATTATCAGGACGCCGCTCAGAAAAGCTGTAGATAGGTGTTGAAGTCAACAAAGCGCCCGGCCGTATTGTCCGGCGCTCCTATCGGATTAATTCCATTTAAGTCCGATCAAGCATTGTTCGTCGAAGAGCACGGTTGTTATCAGCTAGGTTAAGAAGGATATCTCAAACGGATTAAGACGTTTCTGGGCATGGCGTCTTGGTAATAGAGATGTCATGTTGTCGCAGTCATGATACATAGAGAGAATTCTAGATAAGCAAGGATTGGAGGTAGTCAGATCGAGAGCCATTCCAATAGCAGTAGGCGGGAAGATGATGAAGTGGACATACTGGAGGATCCATCGCCTTATAGGGCACCGGTCGGCAAATTGAATAACTTGGAATTTAGTACCCGACCAGACTTAGGATATGCCCTAAGCGTACTGTCCAGGTTTATGGGCAAGCCTAACAAGATGGCAATGGGAATGCCAATAAGGTCCATGGTACGGAGGAGAAGGTTGCGTATGCTATAGTGAAAGCGTTCGGGGGATGCCTTGTTAAGGGACAACGTATAGCGTATTGGACTTATGATGGATGATGGAATTACGTGGACGCTGATATGTGGCGATATCTGTGGAGTGTCGAAGTAAATATGTCATGAGCAGCAGACGTTAATTGTTCCTGTAAATTTTACCTACCAACGTTTGCAAATTTAACCTACCATATAATAAAGATTGTCCTGTCCTGGTTCATGGATAGAACCCCGTAAGTCTCACACTTGTCTCGCACAACAAAGGCATTGTACATTTAATAATCGGCAAAATTTTGGTTTCTGATTTGGCGGTAATTATATTATTTAGCTGAAGAGCAACTTTCATTTCGTTTGACCACTTCATTTCGTTTCACCACATGAAAGTGTGCCCACATTAGCAACTGAAATGAAAAAGTGGCAAATGTTCGAAAACTTATTGAATACTAAAAGGGTAAATGCGTAAGCAATTGCACCAGCAGTTTAACATTTAAAAGCCCGCACCATAATGATAGCCCGCACCATAACTGTTCTGACGGAAAATAAATTTTTCAGCTGAAGAGCAATGATAAAGGCCAATTTAAATTCGATTTCCGCAAGAAAGTGCCCAGATTGAGTATAAGCAACTGAATGCAATTCAATAAAAAAAGCAATTCAAAAAGTGGCAAAATGTCAAAATAATTTCAACACGATTCAAAGCAAAAAGGGTAAATACTTAAGGAATTGCACAAGCATCAAAATATTTCACAGCCGGCATCATAATGATTTCTGTTCTGACAAGAATTATAATATTCAATTGAATACAACATAAAGGGCAGTTTCCCATCTTTTTACCCCGTACAAAGCCAGTGGCACCCTGAGATCATCAAACCCGGCCTCCAAGCGCGGCACGCACCCGCCATTGGTTAAAGCAGTTGCCGGCTGATGGCACCCCGGGGGAATGCCGGGTAAATTTTCAGCTGAAGAGCAATAATGAGGGCCAGTTCAATTTTGATTTTGAACACTCATGAGTGAAAGAATGTCAGCAAATATGAGGGGGGGCCGGACGCTTTGCTGACACACAACAATTCACTCAATACGCAAGGATACTATAATGGTGTCGTACTGAAGATAACTGAACATAACATCACCCATTAGTGCACAACTTCCTTTGTTTGCATGCACATTTGTTATAAAATAGATAACACAGTACACTTCTCCTCCCTATCCAGGCAGCCTTTTCTATGTCAAGTTGTATGCCATCCCCATTTCGTGGCGGCAGAAGGGTGACTTCATCTCTGGTAGAGCCTTTGCAAACGTTGCAGGTAACATCTCCGTACGGCAGTATACCAGCACTACTTCCCCACTTGCAACACTCTCCCGGTGCTTTACATCAACATGCTTCGTTCTTGATGCATATATGGGATATTTGCCTAGGTTCATCACTCCTCGCGAGTACACCCAGATCTTAATTTTTGAGTTGTTGATGTCCATGCCTCCGCGCATTTGGTTAAGCATTTGGCTTCTCGAACTGCACAGGGCTTCTCCGCTTCCACGGATGTAGCCACTCTTCACTTCATGCCCTTATCAGCCTTGGCTTGGCGTAATCCTTATTCCTAACTTGTCATCACCTCGACGAATATGGATATTATCAGGACGCCGCTCAGAAAAGCTGTAGATAGGTGTTGAAGTCAACAAAGCGCCCGGCCGTATTGTCCGGCGCTCCTATCGGATTAATTCCATTTAAGTCCGATCAAGCATTGTTCGTCGAAGAGCACGGTTGTTATCAGCTAGGTTAAGAAGGATATCTCAAACGGATTACGACGTTTCTGGGCATGGCGTCTTGGTAATAGAGATGTCATGTTGTCGCAGTCATGATACATAGAGAGAATTCTAGATAAGCAAGGATTGGAGGTAGTCAGATCGAGAGCCATTCCAATAGCAGTAGGCGGGAAGATGATGAAGTGGACATACTGGAGGATCCATCGCCTTATAGGGCACCGGTCGGCAAATTGAATAACTTGGAATTTAGTACCCGACCAGACTTAGGATATGCCCTAAGCGTACTGTCCAGGTTTATGGGCAAGCCTAACAAGATGGCAATGGGAATGCCAATAAGGTCCATGGTACGGAGGAGAAGGTTGCGTATGCTATAGTGAAAGCGTTCGGGGGATGCCTTGTTAAGGGACAACGTATAGCGTATTGGACTTATGATGGATGATGGAATTACGTGGACGCTGATATGTGGCGATATCTGTGGAGTGTCGAAGTAAATATGTCATGAGCAGCAGACGTTAATTGTTCCTGTAAATTTTACCTACCAACGTTTGCAAATTTAACCTACCATATAATAAAGATTGTCCTGTCCTGGTTCATGGATAGAACCCCGTAAGTCTCACACTTGTCTCGCACAACAAAGGCATTGTACATTTAATAATCGGCAAAATTTTGGTTTCTGATTTGGCGGTAATTATATTATTTAGCTGAAGAGCAACTTTCATTTCGTTTGACCACTTCATTTCGTTTCACCACATGAAAGTGTGCCCACATTAGCAACTGAAATGAAAAAGTGGCAAATGTTCGAAAACTTATTGAATACTAAAAGGGTAAATGCGTAAGCAATTGCACCAGCAGTTTAACATTTAAAAGCCCGCACCATAATGATAGCCCGCACCATAACTGTTCTGACGGAAAATAAATTTTTCAGCTGAAGAGCAATGATAAAGGCCAATTTAAATTCGATTTCCGCAAGAAAGTGCCCAGATTGAGTATAAGCAACTGAATGCAATTCAATAAAAAAAGCAATTCAAAAAGTGGCAAAATGTCAAAATAATTTCAACACGATTCAAAGCAAAAAGGGTAAATACTTAAGGAATTGCACAAGCATCAAAATATTTCACAGCCGGCATCATAATGATTTCTGTTCTGACAAGAATTATAATATTCAATTGAATACAACATAAAGGGCAGTTTCCCATCTTTTTACCCCGTACAAAGCCAGTGGCACCCTGAGATCATCAAACCCGGCCTCCAAGCGCGGCACGCACCCGCCATTGGTTAAAGCAGTTGCCGGCTGATGGCACCCCGGGGGAATGCCGGGTAAATTTTCAGCTGAAGAGCAATAATGAGGGCCAGTTCAATTTTGATTTTGAACACTCATGAGTGAAAGAATGTCAGCAAATATGAGGGGGGGCCGGACGCTTTGCTGACACACAACAATTCACTCAATACGCAAGGATACTATAATGGTGTCGTACTGAAGATAACTGAACATAACATCACCCATTAGTGCACAACTTCCTTTGTTTGCATGCACATTTGTTATAAAATAGATAACACAGTACACTTCTCCTCCCTATCCAGGCAGCCTTTTCTATGTCAAGTTGTATGCCATCCCCATTTCGTGGCGGCAGAAGGGTGACTTCATCTCTGGTAGAGCCTTTGCAAACGTTGCAGGTAACATCTCCGTACGGCAGTATACCAGCACTACTTCCCCACTTGCAACACTCTCCCGGTGCTTTACATCAACATGCTTCGTTCTTGATGCATATATGGGATATTTGCCTAGGTTCATCACTCCTCGCGAGTACACCCAGATCTTAATTTTTGAGTTGTTGATGTCCATGCCTCCGCGCATTTGGTTAAGCATTTGGCTTCTCGAACTGCACAGGGCTTCTCCGCTTCCACGGATGTAGCCACTCTTCACTTCATGCCCTTATCAGCCTTGGCTTGGCGTAATCCTTATTCCTAACTTGTCATCACCTCGACGAATATGGATATTATCAGGACGCCGCTCAGAAAAGCTGTAGATAGGTGTTGAAGTCAACAAAGCGCCCGGCCGTATTGTCCGGCGCTCCTATCGGATTAATTCCATTTAAGTCCGATCAAGCATTGTTCGTCGAAGAGCACGGTTGTTATCAGCTAGGTTAAGAAGGATATCTCAAACGGATTACGACGTTTCTGGGCATGGCGTCTTGGTAATAGAGATGTCATGTTGTCGCAGTCATGATACATAGAGAGAATTCTAGATAAGCAAGGATTGGAGGTAGTCAGATCGAGAGCCATTCCAATAGCAGTAGGCGGGAAGATGATGAAGTGGACATACTGGAGGATCCATCGCCTTATAGGGCACCGGTCGGCAAATTGAATAACTTGGAATTTAGTACCCGACCAGACTTAGGATATGCCCTAAGCGTACTGTCCAGGTTTATGGGCAAGCCTAACAAGATGGCAATGGGAATGCCAATAAGGTCCATGGTACGGAGGAGAAGGTTGCGTATGCTATAGTGAAAGCGTTCGGGGGATGCCTTGTTAAGGGACAACGTATAGCGTATTGGACTTATGATGGATGATGGAATTACGTGGACGCTGATATGTGGCGATATCTGTGGAGTGTCGAAGTAAATATGTCATGAGCAGCAGACGTTAATTGTTCCTGTAAATTTTACCTACCAACGTTTGCAAATTTAACCTACCATATAATAAAGATTGTCCTGTCCTGGTTCATGGATAGAACCCCGTAAGTCTCACACTTGTCTCGCACAACAAAGGCATTGTACATTTAATAATCGGCAAAATTTTGGTTTCTGATTTGGCGGTAATTATATTATTTAGCTGAAGAGCAACTTTCATTTCGTTTGACCACTTCATTTCGTTTCACCACATGAAAGTGTGCCCACATTAGCAACTGAAATGAAAAAGTGGCAAATGTTCGAAAACTTATTGAATACTAAAAGGGTAAATGCGTAAGCAATTGCACCAGCAGTTTAACATTTAAAAGCCCGCACCATAATGATAGCCCGCACCATAACTGTTCTGACGGAAAATAAATTTTTCAGCTGAAGAGCAATGATAAAGGCCAATTTAAATTCGATTTCCGCAAGAAAGTGCCCAGATTGAGTATAAGCAACTGAATGCAATTCAATAAAAAAAGCAATTCAAAAAGTGGCAAAATGTCAAAATAATTTCAACACGATTCAAAGCAAAAAGGGTAAATACTTAAGGAATTGCACAAGCATCAAAATATTTCACAGCCGGCATCATAATGATTTCTGTTCTGACAAGAATTATAATATTCAATTGAATACAACATAAAGGGCAGTTTCCCATCTTTTTACCCCGTACAAAGCCAGTGGCACCCTGAGATCATCAAACCCGGCCTCCAAGCGCGGCACGCACCCGCCATTGGTTAAAGCAGTTGCCGGCTGATGGCACCCCGGGGGAATGCCGGGTAAATTTTCAGCTGAAGAGCAATAATGAGGGCCAGTTCAATTTTGATTTTGAACACTCATGAGTGAAAGAATGTCAGCAAATATGAGGGGGGGCCGGACGCTTTGCTGACACACAACAATTCACTCAATACGCAAGGATACTATAATGGTGTCGTACTGAAGATAACTGAACATAACATCACCCATTAGTGCACAACTTCCTTTGTTTGCATGCACATTTGTTATAAAATAGATAACACAGTACACTTCTCCTCCCTATCCAGGCAGCCTTTTCTATGTCAAGTTGTATGCCATCCCCATTTCGTGGCGGCAGAAGGGTGACTTCATCTCTGGTAGAGCCTTTGCAAACGTTGCAGGTAACATCTCCGTACGGCAGTATACCAGCACTACTTCCCCACTTGCAACACTCTCCCGGTGCTTTACATCAACATGCTTCGTTCTTGATGCATATATGGGATATTTGCCTAGGTTCATCACTCCTCGCGAGTACACCCAGATCTTAATTTTTGAGTTGTTGATGTCCATGCCTCCGCGCATTTGGTTAAGCATTTGGCTTCTCGAACTGCACAGGGCTTCTCCGCTTCCACGGATGTAGCCACTCTTCACTTCATGCCCTTATCAGCCTTGGCTTGGCGTAATCCTTATTCCTAACTTGTCATCACCTCGACGAATATGGATATTATCAGGACGCCGCTCAGAAAAGCTGTAGATAGGTGTTGAAGTCAACAAAGCGCCCGGCCGTATTGTCCGGCGCTCCTATCGGATTAATTCCATTTAAGTCCGATCAAGCATTGTTCGTCGAAGAGCACGGTTGTTATCAGCTAGGTTAAGAAGGATATCTCAAACGGATTAAGACGTTTCTGGGCATGGCGTCTTGGTAATAGAGATGTCATGTTGTCGCAGTCATGATACATAGAGAGAATTCTAGATAAGCAAGGATTGGAGGTAGTCAGATCGAGAGCCATTCCAATAGCAGTAGGCGGGAAGATGATGAAGTGGACATACTGGAGGATCCATCGCCTTATAGGGCACCGGTCGGCAAATTGAATAACTTGGAATTTAGTACCCGACCAGACTTAGGATATGCCCTAAGCGTACTGTCCAGGTTTATGGGCAAGCCTAACAAGATGGCAATGGGAATGCCAATAAGGTCCATGGTACGGAGGAGAAGGTTGCGTATGCTATAGTGAAAGCGTTCGGGGGATGCCTTGTTAAGGGACAACGTATAGCGTATTGGACTTATGATGGATGATGGAATTACGTGGACGCTGATATGTGGCGATATCTGTGGAGTGTCGAAGTAAATATGTCATGAGCAGCAGACGTTAATTGTTCCTGTAAATTTTACCTACCAACGTTTGCAAATTTAACCTACCATATAATAAAGATTGTCCTGTCCTGGTTCATGGATAGAACCCCGTAAGTCTCACACTTGTCTCGCACAACAAAGGCATTGTACATTTAATAATCGGCAAAATTTTGGTTTCTGATTTGGCGGTAATTATATTATTTAGCTGAAGAGCAACTTTCATTTCGTTTGACCACTTCATTTCGTTTCACCACATGAAAGTGTGCCCACATTAGCAACTGAAATGAAAAAGTGGCAAATGTTCGAAAACTTATTGAATACTAAAAGGGTAAATGCGTAAGCAATTGCACCAGCAGTTTAACATTTAAAAGCCCGCACCATAATGATAGCCCGCACCATAACTGTTCTGACGGAAAATAAATTTTTCAGCTGAAGAGCAATGATAAAGGCCAATTTAAATTCGATTTCCGCAAGAAAGTGCCCAGATTGAGTATAAGCAACTGAATGCAATTCAATAAAAAAAGCAATTCAAAAAGTGGCAAAATGTCAAAATAATTTCAACACGATTCAAAGCAAAAAGGGTAAATACTTAAGGAATTGCACAAGCATCAAAATATTTCACAGCCGGCATCATAATGATTTCTGTTCTGACAAGAATTATAATATTCAATTGAATACAACATAAAGGGCAGTTTCCCATCTTTTTACCCCGTACAAAGCCAGTGGCACCCTGAGATCATCAAACCCGGCCTCCAAGCGCGGCACGCACCCGCCATTGGTTAAAGCAGTTGCCGGCTGATGGCACCCCGGGGGAATGCCGGGTAAATTTTCAGCTGAAGAGCAATAATGAGGGCCAGTTCAATTTTGATTTTGAACACTCATGAGTGAAAGAATGTCAGCAAATATGAGGGGGGGCCGGACGCTTTGCTGACACACAACAATTCACTCAATACGCAAGGATACTATAATGGTGTCGTACTGAAGATAACTGAACATAACATCACCCATTAGTGCACAACTTCCTTTGTTTGCATGCACATTTGTTATAAAATAGATAACACAGTACACTTCTCCTCCCTATCCAGGCAGCCTT
The DNA here is from genome assembly GCA_030268105.1 of Volvox africanus. Classification (NCBI taxonomy): domain Eukaryota; kingdom Viridiplantae; phylum Chlorophyta; class Chlorophyceae; order Chlamydomonadales; family Volvocaceae; genus Volvox; species Volvox africanus. The sequence goes on from BSDZ01000078.1 coordinate 7,416,747, forward strand.
TTCTATGTCAAGTTGTATGCCATCCCCATTTCGTGGCGGCAGAAGGGTGACTTCATCTCTGGTAGAGCCTTTGCAAACGTTGCAGGTAACATCTCCGTACGGCAGTATACCAGCACTACTTCCCCACTTGCAACACTCTCCCGGTGCTTTACATCAACATGCTTCGTTCTTGATGCATATATGGGATATTTGCCTAGGTTCATCGCTCCTCGCGAGTACACCCAGATCTTAATTTTTGAGTTGTTGATGTCCATGCCTCCGCGCATTTGGTTAAGCATTTGGCTTCTCGAACTGCACAGGGCTTCTCCGCTTCCACGGATGTAGCCACTCTTCACTTCATGCCCTTATCAGCCTTGGCTTGGCGTAATCCTTATTCCTAACTTGTCATCACCTCGACGAATATGGATATTATCAGGACGCCGCTCAGAAAAGCTGTAGATAGGTGTTGAAGTCAACAAAGCGCCCGGCCGTATTGTCCGGCGCTCCTATCGGATTAATTCCATTTAAGTCCGATCAAGCATTGTTCGTCGAAGAGCACGGTTGTTATCAGCTAGGTTAAGAAGGATATCTCAAACGGATTACGACGTTTCTGGGCATGGCGTCTTGATAATAGAGATGTCATGTTGTCGCAGTCATGATACATAGAGAGAATTCTAGATAAGCAAGGATTGGAGGTAGTCAGATCGAGAGCCATTCCAATAGCAGTAGGCGTGAAGATGATGAAGTGGACATACTGGAGGATCCATCGCCTTATAGGGCACTGGTCGGCAAATTGAATAACTTGGAATTTAGTACCCGACCAGACTTAGGATATGCCCTAAGCGTACTGTCCAGGTTTATGGGCAAGCCTAACAAGATGGCCATGGGAATGCCAATAAGGTCCATGGTACGGAGGAGATGGTTGCGTATGCTATAGTGAAAGCGTTCGGGGGATGCCTTGTTAAGGGACAACGTATAGCGTATTGGACTTATGATGGATGATGGAATTACGTGGACGCTGATATGTGGCGATATCTGTGGAGTGTCATGAGCAGCAGACGTTAATTGTTCCTGTAAATTTTACCTACCAACGTTTGCAAATTTAACCTACCATATAATAAAGATTGTCCTGTCCTGGTTCGTGGATAGAACCCCGTAAGTCTTGTCTCGCACAACAAAGGCATTGTACATTTAATAATCGGCAAAATTTTGGTTTCTGATTTGGCGGTAATTATATTATTTAGCTGAAGAGCAACTTTCATTTCGTTTGACCACTTCATTTCGTTTCACCACATGAAAGTGTGCCCACATTAGCAACTGAAATGAAAAAGTGGCAAATGTTCGAAAACTTATTGAATACTAAAAGGGTAAATGCGTAAGCAATTGCACCAGCAGTTTAACATTTAAAAGCCCGCACCATAATGATAGCCCGCACCATAACTGTTCTGACGGAAAATAAATTTTTCAGCTGAAGAGCAATGATAAAGGCCAATTTAAATTCGATTTCCGCAAGAAAGTGCCCAGATTGAGTATAAGCAACTGAATGCAATTCAATAAAAAAAGCAATTCAAAAAGTGGCAAAATGTCAAAATAATTTCAACACGATTCAAAGCAAAAAGGGTAAATACTTAAGGAATTGCACAAGCATTAAAATATTTCACAGCCGGCATCATAATGATTTCTGTTCTGACAAGAATTATAATATTCAATTGAATACAACATAAAGGGCAGTTTCCCATCTTTTTACCCCATACAAAGCCAGTGGCACCCTGAGATCATCAAACCCGGCCTCCAAGCGCGGCACGCACCCGCCATTGGTTAAAGCAGTTGCCGGCTGATGGCACCCCGGGGGAATGCCGGGTAAATTTTCAGCCGAAGAGCAATAATGAGGGCCAGTTCAATTTTGATTTTGAACACTCATGAGTGAAAGAATGTCAGCAAATATGAGGGGGGGCCGGACGCTTTGCTGACACACAACAATTCACTCAATACGCAAGGATACTATAATGGTGTCGTACTGAAGATAACTGAACATAACATCACCCATTAGTGCACAACTTCCTTTGTTTGCATGCACATTTGTTATAAAATAGATAACACAGTACACTTCTCCTCCCTATCCAGGCAGCCTTTTCTATGTCAAGTTGTATGCCATCCCCATTTCGTGGCGGCAGAAGGGTGACTTCATCTCTGGTAGAGCCTTTGCAAACGTTGCAGGTAACATCTCCGTACGGCAGTATACCAGCACTACTTCCCCACTTGCAACACTCTCCCGGTGCTTTACATCAACATGCTTCGTTCTTGATGCATATATGGGATATTTGCCTAGGTTCATCACTCCTCGCGAGTACACCCAGATCTTAATTTTTGAGTTGTTGATGTCCATGCCTCCGCGCATTTGGTTAAGCATTTGGCTTCTCGAACTGCACAGGGCTTCTCCGCTTCCACGGATGTAGCCACTCTTCACTTCATGCCCTTATCAGCCTTGGCTTGGCGTAATCCTTATTCCTAACTTGTCATCACCTCGACGAATATGGATATTATCAGGACGCCGCTCAGAAAAGCTGTAGATAGGTGTTGAAGTCAACAAAGCGCCCGGCCGTATTGTCCGGCGCTCCTATCGGATTAATTCCATTTAAGTCCGATCAAGCATTGTTCGTCGAAGAGCACGGTTGTTATCAGCTAGGTTAAGAAGGATATCTCAAACGGATTACGACGTTTCTGGGCATGGCGTCTTGATAATAGAGATGTCATGTTGTCGCAGTCATGATACATAGAGAGAATTCTAGATAAGCAAGGATTGGAGGTAGTCAGATCGAGAGCCATTCCAATAGCAGTAGGCGTGAAGATGATGAAGTGGACATACTGGAGGATCCATCGCCTTATAGGGCACTGGTCGGCAAATTGAATAACTTGGAATTTAGTACCCGACCAGACTTAGGATATGCCCTAAGCGTACTGTCCAGGTTTATGGGCAAGCCTAACAAGATGGCCATGGGAATGCCAATAAGGTCCATGGTACGGAGGAGATGGTTGCGTATGCTATAGTGAAAGCGTTCGGGGGATGCCTTGTTAAGGGACAACGTATAGCGTATTGGACTTATGATGGATGATGGAATTACGTGGACGCTGATATGTGGCGATATCTGTGGAGTGTCATGAGCAGCAGACGTTAATTGTTCCTGTAAATTTTACCTACCAACGTTTGCAAATTTAACCTACCATATAATAAAGATTGTCCTGTCCTGGTTCGTGGATAGAACCCCGTAAGTCTTGTCTCGCACAACAAAGGCATTGTACATTTAATAATCGGCAAAATTTTGGTTTCTGATTTGGCGGTAATTATATTATTTAGCTGAAGAGCAACTTTCATTTCGTTTGACCACTTCATTTCGTTTCACCACATGAAAGTGTGCCCACATTAGCAACTGAAATGAAAAAGTGGCAAATGTTCGAAAACTTATTGAATACTAAAAGGGTAAATGCGTAAGCAATTGCACCAGCAGTTTAACATTTAAAAGCCCGCACCATAATGATAGCCCGCACCATAACTGTTCTGACGGAAAATAAATTTTTCAGCTGAAGAGCAATGATAAAGGCCAATTTAAATTCGATTTCCGCAAGAAAGTGCCCAGATTGAGTATAAGCAACTGAATGCAATTCAATAAAAAAAGCAATTCAAAAAGTGGCAAAATGTCAAAATAATTTCAACACGATTCAAAGCAAAAAGGGTAAATACTTAAGGAATTGCACAAGCATTAAAATATTTCACAGCCGGCATCATAATGATTTCTGTTCTGACAAGAATTATAATATTCAATTGAATACAACATAAAGGGCAGTTTCCCATCTTTTTACCCCATACAAAGCCAGTGGCACCCTGAGATCATCAAACCCGGCCTCCAAGCGCGGCACGCACCCGCCATTGGTTAAAGCAGTTGCCGGCTGATGGCACCCCGGGGGAATGCCGGGTAAATTTTCAGCTGAAGAGCAATAATGAGGGCCAGTTCAATTTTGATTTTGAACACTCATGAGTGAAAGAATGTCAGCAAATATGAGGGGGGGCCGGACGCTTTGCTGACACACAACAATTCACTCAATACGCAAGGATACTATAATGGTGTCGTACTGAAGATAACTGAACATAACATCACCCATTAGTGCACAACTTCCTTTGTTTGCATGCACATTTGTTATAAAATAGATAACACAGTACACTTCTCCTCCCTATCCAGGCAGCCTTTTCTATGTCAAGTTGTATGCCATCCCCATTTCGTGGCGGCAGAAGGGTGACTTCATCTCTGGTAGAGCCTTTGCAAACGTTGCAGGTAACATCTCCGTACGGCAGTATACCAGCACTACTTCCCCACTTGCAACACTCTCCCGGTGCTTTACATCAACATGCTTCGTTCTTGATGCATATATGGGATATTTGCCTAGGTTCATCGCTCCTCGCGAGTACACCCAGATCTTAATTTTTGAGTTGTTGATGTCCATGCCTCCGCGCATTTGGTTAAGCATTTGGCTTCTCGAACTGCACAGGGCTTCTCCGCTTCCACGGATGTAGCCACTCTTCACTTCATGCCCTTATCAGCCTTGGCTTGGCGTAATCCTTATTCCTAACTTGTCATCACCTCGACGAATATGGATATTATCAGGACGCCGCTCAGAAAAGCTGTAGATAGGTGTTGAAGTCAACAAAGCGCCCGGCCGTATTGTCCGGCGCTCCTATCGGATTAATTCCATTTAAGTCCGATCAAGCATTGTTCGTCGAAGAGCACGGTTGTTATCAGCTAGGTTAAGAAGGATATCTCAAACGGATTACGACGTTTCTGGGCATGGCGTCTTGATAATAGAGATGTCATGTTGTCGCAGTCATGATACATAGAGAGAATTCTAGATAAGCAAGGATTGGAGGTAGTCAGATCGAGAGCCATTCCAATAGCAGTAGGCGTGAAGATGATGAAGTGGACATACTGGAGGATCCATCGCCATATAGGGCACTGGTCGGCAAATTGAATAACTTGGAATTTAGTACCCGACCAGACTTAGGATATGCCCTAAGCGTACTGTCCAGGTTTATGGGCAAGCCTAACAAGATGGCAATGGGAATGCCAATAAGGTCCATGGTACGGAGGAGATGGTTGCGTATGCTATAGTGAAAGCGTTCGGGGGATGCCTTGTTAAGGGACAACGTATAGCGTATTGGACTTATGATGGATGATGGAATTACGTGGACGCTGATATGTGGCGATATCTGTGGAGTGTCATGAGCAGCAGACGTTAATTGTTCCTGTAAATTTTACCTACCAACGTTTGCAAATTTAACCTACCATATAATAAAGATTGTCCTGTCCTGGTTCATGGATAGAACCCCGTAAGTCTCACACTTGTCTCGCACAACAAAGGAATTGTACATTTAATAATCGGCAAAATTTTGGTTTCTGATTTGGCGGTAATTATATTATTTAGCTGAAGAGCAACTTTCATTTCGTTTGACCACTTCATTTCGTTTCACCACATGAAAGTGTGCCCACATTAGCAACTGAAATGAAAAAGTGGCAAATGTTCGAAAACTTATTGAATACTAAAAGGGTAAATGCGTAAGCAATTGCACCAGCAGTTTAACATTTAAAAGCCCGCACCATAATGATAGCCCGCACCATAACTGTTCTGACGGAAAATAAATTTTTCAGCTGAAGAGCAATGATAAAGGCCAATTTAAATTCGATTTCCGCAAGAAAGTGCCCAGATTGAGTATAAGCAACTGAATGCAATTCAATAAAAAAAGCAATTCAAAAAGTGGCAAAATGTCAAAATAATTTCAACACGATTCAAAGCAAAAAGGGTAAATACTTAAGGAATTGCACAAGCATTAAAATATTTCACAGCCGGCATCATAATGATTTCTGTTCTGACAAGAATTATAATATTCAATTGAATACAACATAAAGGGCAGTTTCCCATCTTTTTACCCCATACAAAGCCAGTGGCACCCTGAGATCATCAAACCCGGCCTCCAAGCGCGGCACGCACCCGCCATTGGTTAAAGCAATTGCCGGCTGATGGCACCCCGGGGGAATGCCGGGTAAATTTTCAGCTGAAGAGCAATAATGAGGGCCAGTTCAATTTTGATTTTGAACACTCATGAGTGAAAGAATGTCAGCAAATATGAGGGGGGGCCGGACGCTTTGCTGACACACAACAATTCACTCAATACGCAAGGATACTATAATGGTGTCGTACTGAAGATAACTGAACATAACATCACCCATTAGTGCACAACTTCCTTTGTTTGCATGCACATTTGTTATAAAATAGATAACACAGTACACTTCTCCTCCCTATCCAGGCAGCCTTTTCTATGTCAAGTTGTATGCCATCCCCATTTCGTGGCGGCAGAAGGGTGACTTCATCTCTGGTAGAGCCTTTGCAAACGTTGCAGGTAACATCTCCGTACGGCAGTATACCAGCACTACTTCCCCACTTGCAACACTCTCCCGGTGCTTTACATCAACATGCTTCGTTCTTGATGCATATATGGGATATTTGCCTAGGTTCATCGCTCCTCGCGAGTACACCCAGATCTTAATTTTTGAGTTGTTGATGTCCATGCCTCCGCGCATTTGGTTAAGCATTTGGCTTCTCGAACTGCACAGGGCTTCTCCGCTTCCACGGATGTAGCCACTCTTCACTTCATGCCCTTATCAGCCTTGGCTTGGCGTAATCCTTATTCCTAACTTGTCATCACCTCGACGAATATGGATATTATCAGGACGCCGCTCAGAAAAGCTGTAGATAGGTGTTGAAGTCAACAAAGCGCCCGGCCGTATTGTCCGGCGCTCCTATCGGATTAATTCCATTTAAGTCCGATCAAGCATTGTTCGTCGAAGAGCACGGTTGTTATCAGCTAGGATAAGAAGGATATCTCAAACGGATTACGACGTTTCTGGGCATGGCGTCTTGATAATAGAGATGTCATGTTGTCGCAGTCATGATACATAGAGAGAATTCTAGATAAGCAAGGATTGGAGGTAGTCAGATCGAGAGCCATTCCAATAGCAGTAGGCGTGAAGATGATGAAGTGGACATACTGGAGGATCCATCGCCATATAGGGCACTGGTCGGCAAATTGAATAACTTGGAATTTAGTACCCGACCAGACTTAGGATATGCCCTAAGCGTACTGTCCAGGTTTATGGGCAAGCCTAACAAGATGGCAATGGGAATGCCAATAAGGTCTATGGTACGGAGGAGATGGTTGCGTATGCTATAGTGAAAGCGTTCGGGGGATGCCTTGTTAAGGGACAACGTATAGCGTATTGGACTTATGATGGATGATGGAATTACGTGGACGCTGATATGTGGCGATATCTGTGGAGTGTCGAAGTAAATATGTCATGAGCAGCAGACGTTAATTGTTCCTGTAAATTTTACCTACCAACGTTTGCAAATTTAACCTACCATATAATAAAGATTGTCCTGTCCTGGTTCATGGATAGAACCCCGTAAGTCTCACACTTGTCTCGCACAACAAAGGAATTGTACATTTAATAATCGGCAAAATTTTGGTTTCTGATTTGGCGGTAATTATATTATTTAGCTGAAGAGCAACTTTCATTTCGTTTGACCACTTCATTTCGTTTCACCACATGAAAGTGTGCCCACATTAGCAACTGAAATGAAAAAGTGGCAAATGTTCGAAAACTTATTGAATACTAAAAGGGTAAATGCGTAAGCAATTGCACCAGCAGTTTAACATTTAAAAGCCCGCACCATAATGATAGCCCGCACCATAACTGTTCTGACGGAAAATAAATTTTTCAGCTGAAGAGCAATGATAAAGGCCAATTTAAATTCGATTTCCGCAAGAAAGTGCCCAGATTGAGTATAAGCAACTGAATGCAATTCAATAAAAAAAGCAATTCAAAAAGTGGCAAAATGTCAAAATAATTTCAACACGATTCAAAGCAAAAAGGGTAAATACTTAAGGAATTGCACAAGCATTAAAATATTTCACAGCCGGCATCATAATGATTTCTGTTCTGACAAGAATTATAATATTCAATTGAATACAACATAAAGGGCAGTTTCCCATCTTTTTACCCCATACAAAGCCAGTGGCACCCTGAGATCATCAAACCCGGCCTCCAAGCGCGGCACGCACCCGCCATTGGTTAAAGCAGTTGCCGGCTGATGGCACCCCGGGGGAATGCCGGGTAAATTTTCAGCTGAAGAGCAATAATGAGGGCCAGTTCAATTTTGATTTTGAACACTCATGAGTGAAAGAATGTCAGCAAATATGAGGGGGGGCCGGACGCTTTGCTGACACACAACAATTCACTCAATACGCAAGGATACTATAATGGTGTCGTACTGAAGATAACTGAACATAACATCACCCATTAGTGCACAACTTCCTTTGTTTGCATGCACATTTGTTATAAAATAGATAACACAGTACACTTCTCCTCCCTATCCAGGCAGCCTTTTCTATGTCAAGTTGTATGCCATCCCCATTTCGTGGCGGCAGAAGGGTGACTTCATCTCTGGTAGAGCCTTTGCAAACGTTGCAGGTAACATCTCCGTACGGCAGTATACCAGCACTACTTCCCCACTTGCAATACTCTCCCGGTGCTTTACATCAACATGCTTCGTTCTTGATGCATATATGGGATATTTGCCTAGGTTCATCACTCCTCGCGAGTACACCCAGATCTTAATTTTTGAGTTGTTGATGTCCATGCCTCCGCGCATTTGGTTAAGCATTTGGCTTCTCGAACTGCACAGGGCTTCTCCGCTTCCACGGATGTAGCCACTCTTCACTTCATGCCCTTATCAGCCTTGGCTTGGCGTAATCCTTATTCCTAACTTGTCATCACCTCGACGAATATGGATATTATCAGGACGCCGCTCAGAAAAGCTGTAGATAGGTGTTGAAGTCAACAAAGCGCCCGGCCGTATTGTCCGGCGCTCCTATCGGATTAATTCCATTTAAGTCCGATCAAGCATTGTTCGTCGAAGAGCACGGTTGTTATCAGCTAGGATAAGAAGGATATCTCAAACGGATTACGACGTTTCTGGGCATGGCGTCTTGATAATAGAGATGTCATGTTGTCGCAGTCATGATACATAGAGAGAATTCTAGATAAGCAAGGATTGGAGGTAGTCAGATCGAGAGCCATTCCAATAGCAGTAGGCGTGAAGATGATGAAGTGGACATACTGGAGGATCCATCGCCATATAGGGCACTGGTCGGCAAATTGAATAACTTGGAATTTAGTACCCGACCAGACTTAGGATATGCCCTAAGCGTACTGTCCAGGTTTATGGGCAAGCCTAACAAGATGGCAATGGGAATGCCAATAAGGTCCATGGTACGGAGGAGATGGTTGCGTATGCTATAGTGAAAGCGTTCGGGGGATGCCTTGTTAAGGGACAACGTATAGCGTATTGGACTTATGATGGATGATGGAATTACGTGGACGCTGATATGTGGCGATATCTGTGGAGTGTCGAAGTAAATATGTCATGAGCAGCAGACGTTAATTGTTCCTGTAAATTTTACCTACCAACGTTTGCAAATTTAACCTACCATATAATAAAGATTGTCCTGTCCTGGTTCATGGATAGAACCCCGTAAGTCTCACACTTGTCTCGCACAACAAAGGCATTGTACATTTAATAATCGGCAAAATTTTGGTTTCTGATTTGGCGGTAATTATATTATTTAGCTGAAGAGCAACTTTCATTTCGTTTGACCACTTCATTTCGTTTCACCACATGAAAGTGTGCCCACATTAGCAACTGAAATGAAAAAGTGGCAAATGTTCGAAAACTTATTGAATACTAAAAGGGTAAATGCGTAAGCAATTGCACCAGCAGTTTAACATTTAAAAGCCCGCACCATAATGATAGCCCGCACCATAACTGTTCTGACGGAAAATAAATTTTTCAGCTGAAGAGCAATGATAAAGGCCAATTTAAATTCGATTTCCGCAAGAAAGTGCCCAGATTGAGTATAAGCAACTGAATGCAATTCAATAAAAAAAGCAATTCAAAAAGTGGCAAAATGTCAAAATAATTTCAACACGATTCAAAGCAAAAAGGGTAAATACTTAAGGAATTGCACAAGCATCAAAATATTTCACAGCCGGCATCATAATGATTTCTGTTCTGACAAGAATTATAATATTCAATTGAATACAACATAAAGGGCAGTTTCCCATCTTTTTACCCCGTACAAAGCCAGTGGCACCCTGAGATCATCAAACCCGGCCTCCAAGCGCGGCACGCACCCGCCATTGGTTAAAGCAGTTGCCGGCTGATGGCACCCCGGGGGAATGCCGGGTAAATTTTCAGCTGAAGAGCAATAATGAGGGCCAGTTCAATTTTGATTTTGAACACTCATGAGTGAAAGAATGTCAGCAAATATGAGGGGGGGCCGGACGCTTTGCTGACACACAACAATTCACTCAATACGCAAGGATACTATAATGGTGTCGTACTGAAGATAACTGAACATAACATCACCCATTAGTGCACAACTTCCTTTGTTTGCATGCACATTTGTTATAAAATAGATAACACAGTACACTTCTCCTCCCTATCCAGGCAGCCTTTTCTATGTCAAGTTGTATGCCATCCCCATTTCGTGGCGGCAGAAGGGTGACTTCATCTCTGGTAGAGCCTTTGCAAACGTTGCAGGTAACATCTCCGTACGGCAGTATACCAGCACTACTTCCCCACTTGCAACACTCTCCCGGTGCTTTACATCAACATGCTTCGTTCTTGATGCATATATGGGATATTTGCCTAGGTTCATCACTCCTCGCGAGTACACCCAGATCTTAATTTTTGAGTTGTTGATGTCCATGCCTCCGCGCATTTGGTTAAGCATTTGGCTTCTCGAACTGCACAGGGCTTCTCCGCTTCCACGGATGTAGCCACTCTTCACTTCATGCCCTTATCAGCCTTGGCTTGGCGTAATCCTTATTCCTAACTTGTCATCACCTCGACGAATATGGATATTATCAGGACGCCGCTCAGAAAAGCTGTAGATAGGTGTTGAAGTCAACAAAGCGCCCGGCCGTATTGTCCGGCGCTCCTATCGGATTAATTCCATTTAAGTCCGATCAAGCATTGTTCGTCGAAGAGCACGGTTGTTATCAGCTAGGTTAAGAAGGATATCTCAAACGGATTACGACGTTTCTGGGCATGGCGTCTTGGTAATAGAGATGTCATGTTGTCGCAGTCATGATACATAGAGAGAATTCTAGATAAGCAAGGATTGGAGGTAGTCAGATCGAGAGCCATTCCAATAGCAGTAGGCGGGAAGATGATGAAGTGGACATACTGGAGGATCCATCGCCTTATAGGGCACCGGTCGGCAAATTGAATAACTTGGAATTTAGTACCCGACCAGACTTAGGATATGCCCTAAGCGTACTGTCCAGGTTTATGGGCAAGCCTAACAAGATGGCAATGGGAATGCCAATAAGGTCCATGGTACGGAGGAGAAGGTTGCGTATGCTATAGTGAAAGCGTTCGGGGGATGCCTTGTTAAGGGACAACGTATAGCGTATTGGACTTATGATGGATGATGGAATTACGTGGACGCTGATATGTGGCGATATCTGTGGAGTGTCGAAGTAAATATGTCATGAGCAGCAGACGTTAATTGTTCCTGTAAATTTTACCTACCAACGTTTGCAAATTTAACCTACCATATAATAAAGATTGTCCTGTCCTGGTTCATGGATAGAACCCCGTAAGTCTCACACTTGTCTCGCACAACAAAGGCATTGTACATTTAATAATCGGCAAAATTTTGGTTTCTGATTTGGCGGTAATTATATTATTTAGCTGAAGAGCAACTTTCATTTCGTTTGACCACTTCATTTCGTTTCACCACATGAAAGTGTGCCCACATTAGCAACTGAAATGAAAAAGTGGCAAATGTTCGAAAACTTATTGAATACTAAAAGGGTAAATGCGTAAGCAATTGCACCAGCAGTTTAACATTTAAAAGCCCGCACCATAATGATAGCCCGCACCATAACTGTTCTGACGGAAAATAAATTTTTCAGCTGAAGAGCAATGATAAAGGCCAATTTAAATTCGATTTCCGCAAGAAAGTGCCCAGATTGAGTATAAGCAACTGAATGCAATTCAATAAAAAAAGCAATTCAAAAAGTGGCAAAATGTCAAAATAATTTCAACACGATTCAAAGCAAAAAGGGTAAATACTTAAGGAATTGCACAAGCATCAAAATATTTCACAGCCGGCATCATAATGATTTCTGTTCTGACAAGAATTATAATATTCAATTGAATACAACATAAAGGGCAGTTTCCCATCTTTTTACCCCGTACAAAGCCAGTGGCACCCTGAGATCATCAAACCCGGCCTCCAAGCGCGGCACGCACCCGCCATTGGTTAAAGCAGTTGCCGGCTGATGGCACCCCGGGGGAATGCCGGGTAAATTTTCAGCTGAAGAGCAATAATGAGGGCCAGTTCAATTTTGATTTTGAACACTCATGAGTGAAAGAATGTCAGCAAATATGAGGGGGGGCCGGACGCTTTGCTGACACACAACAATTCACTCAATACGCAAGGATACTATAATGGTGTCGTACTGAAGATAACTGAACATAACATCACCCATTAGTGCACAACTTCCTTTGTTTGCATGCACATTTGTTATAAAATAGATAACACAGTACACTTCTCCTCCCTATCCAGGCAGCCTTTTCTATGTCAAGTTGTATGCCATCCCCATTTCGTGGCGGCAGAAGGGTGACTTCATCTCTGGTAGAGCCTTTGCAAACGTTGCAGGTAACATCTCCGTACGGCAGTATACCAGCACTACTTCCCCACTTGCAACACTCTCCCGGTGCTTTACATCAACATGCTTCGTTCTTGATGCATATATGGGATATTTGCCTAGGTTCATCACTCCTCGCGAGTACACCCAGATCTTAATTTTTGAGTTGTTGATGTCCATGCCTCCGCGCATTTGGTTAAGCATTTGGCTTCTCGAACTGCACAGGGCTTCTCCGCTTCCACGGATGTAGCCACTCTTCACTTCATGCCCTTATCAGCCTTGGCTTGGCGTAATCCTTATTCCTAACTTGTCATCACCTCGACGAATATGGATATTATCAGGACGCCGCTCAGAAAAGCTGTAGATAGGTGTTGAAGTCAACAAAGCGCCCGGCCGTATTGTCCGGCGCTCCTATCGGATTAATTCCATTTAAGTCCGATCAAGCATTGTTCGTCGAAGAGCACGGTTGTTATCAGCTAGGTTAAGAAGGATATCTCAAACGGATTAAGACGTTTCTGGGCATGGCGTCTTGGTAATAGAGATGTCATGTTGTCGCAGTCATGATACATAGAGAGAATTCTAGATAAGCAAGGATTGGAGGTAGTCAGATCGAGAGCCATTCCAATAGCAGTAGGCGGGAAGATGATGAAGTGGACATACTGGAGGATCCATCGCCTTATAGGGCACCGGTCGGCAAATTGAATAACTTGGAATTTAGTACCCGACCAGACTTAGGATATGCCCTAAGCGTACTGTCCAGGTTTATGGGCAAGCCTAACAAGATGGCAATGGGAATGCCAATAAGGTCCATGGTACGGAGGAGAAGGTTGCGTATGCTATAGTGAAAGCGTTCGGGGGATGCCTTGTTAAGGGACAACGTATAGCGTATTGGACTTATGATGGATGATGGAATTACGTGGACGCTGATATGTGGCGATATCTGTGGAGTGTCGAAGTAAATATGTCATGAGCAGCAGACGTTAATTGTTCCTGTAAATTTTACCTACCAACGTTTGCAAATTTAACCTACCATATAATAAAGATTGTCCTGTCCTGGTTCATGGATAGAACCCCGTAAGTCTCACACTTGTCTCGCACAACAAAGGCATTGTACATTTAATAATCGGCAAAATTTTGGTTTCTGATTTGGCGGTAATTATATTATTTAGCTGAAGAGCAACTTTCATTTCGTTTGACCACTTCATTTCGTTTCACCACATGAAAGTGTGCCCACATTAGCAACTGAAATGAAAAAGTGGCAAATGTTCGAAAACTTATTGAATACTAAAAGGGTAAATGCGTAAGCAATTGCACCAGCAGTTTAACATTTAAAAGCCCGCACCATAATGATAGCCCGCACCATAACTGTTCTGACGGAAAATAAATTTTTCAGCTGAAGAGCAATGATAAAGGCCAATTTAAATTCGATTTCCGCAAGAAAGTGCCCAGATTGAGTATAAGCAACTGAATGCAATTCAATAAAAAAAGCAATTCAAAAAGTGGCAAAATGTCAAAATAATTTCAACACGATTCAAAGCAAAAAGGGTAAATACTTAAGGAATTGCACAAGCATCAAAATATTTCACAGCCGGCATCATAATGATTTCTGTTCTGACAAGAATTATAATATTCAATTGAATACAACATAAAGGGCAGTTTCCCATCTTTTTACCCCGTACAAAGCCAGTGGCACCCTGAGATCATCAAACCCGGCCTCCAAGCGCGGCACGCACCCGCCATTGGTTAAAGCAGTTGCCGGCTGATGGCACCCCGGGGGAATGCCGGGTAAATTTTCAGCTGAAGAGCAATAATGAGGGCCAGTTCAATTTTGATTTTGAACACTCATGAGTGAAAGAATGTCAGCAAATATGAGGGGGGGCCGGACGCTTTGCTGACACACAACAATTCACTCAATACGCAAGGATACTATAATGGTGTCGTACTGAAGATAACTGAACATAACATCACCCATTAGTGCACAACTTCCTTTGTTTGCATGCACATTTGTTATAAAATAGATAACACAGTACACTTCTCCTCCCTATCCAGGCAGCCTTTTCTATGTCAAGTTGTATGCCATCCCCATTTCGTGGCGGCAGAAGGGTGACTTCATCTCTGGTAGAGCCTTTGCAAACGTTGCAGGTAACATCTCCGTACGGCAGTATACCAGCACTACTTCCCCACTTGCAACACTCTCCCGGTGCTTTACATCAACATGCTTCGTTCTTGATGCATATATGGGATATTTGCCTAGGTTCATCGCTCCTCGCGAGTACACCCAGATCTTAATTTTTGAGTTGTTGATGTCCATGCCTCCGCGCATTTGGTTAAGCATTTGGCTTCTCGAACTGCACAGGGCTTCTCCGCTTCCACGGATGTAGCCACTCTTCACTTCATGCCCTTATCAGCCTTGGCTTGGCGTAATCCTTATTCCTAACTTGTCATCACCTCGACGAATATGGATATTATCAGGACGCCGCTCAGAAAAGCTGTAGATAGGTGTTGAAGTCAACAAAGCGCCCGGCCGTATTGTCCGGCGCTCCTATCGGATTAATTCCATTTAAGTCCGATCAAGCATTGTTCGTCGAAGAGCACGGTTGTTATCAGCTAGGTTAAGAAGGATATCTCAAACGGATTACGACGTTTCTGGGCATGGCGTCTTGATAATAGAGATGTCATGTTGTCGCAGTCATGATACATAGAGAGAATTCTAGATAAGCAAGGATTGGAGGTAGTCAGATCGAGAGCCATTCCAATAGCAGTAGGCGTGAAGATGATGAAGTGGACATACTGGAGGATCCATCGCCTTATAGGGCACTGGTCGGCAAATTGAATAACTTGGAATTTAGTACCCGACCAGACTTAGGATATGCCCTAAGCGTACTGTCCAGGTTTATGGGCAAGCCTAACAAGATGGCCATGGGAATGCCAATAAGGTCCATGGTACGGAGGAGATGGTTGCGTATGCTATAGTGAAAGCGTTCGGGGGATGCCTTGTTAAGGGACAACGTATAGCGTATTGGACTTATGATGGATGATGGAATTACGTGGACGCTGATATGTGGCGATATCTGTGGAGTGTCATTGAGCAGCAGACGTTAATTGTTCCTGTAAATTTTACCTACCAACGTTTGCAAATTTAACCTACCATATAATAAAGATTGTCCTGTCCTGGTTCGTGGATAGAACCCCGTAAGTCTTGTCTCGCACAACAAAGGCATTGTACATTTAATAATCGGCAAAATTTTGGTTTCTGATTTGGCGGTAATTATATTATTTAGCTGAAGAGCAACTTTCATTTCGTTTGACCACTTCATTTCGTTTCACCACATGAAAGTGTGCCCACATTAGCAACTGAAATGAAAAAGTGGCAAATGTTCGAAAACTTATTGAATACTAAAAGGGTAAATGCGTAAGCAATTGCACCAGCAGTTTAACATTTAAAAGCCCGCACCATAATGATAGCCCGCACCATAACTGTTCTGACGGAAAATAAATTTTTCAGCTGAAGAGCAATGATAAAGGCCAATTTAAATTCGATTTCCGCAAGAAAGTGCCCAGATTGAGTATAAGCAACTGAATGCAATTCAATAAAAAAAGCAATTCAAAAAGTGGCAAAATGTCAAAATAATTTCAACACGATTCAAAGCAAAAAGGGTAAATACTTAAGGAATTGCACAAGCATTAAAATATTTCACAGCCGGCATCATAATGATTTCTGTTCTGACAAGAATTATAATATTCAATTGAATACAACATAAAGGGCAGTTTCCCATCTTTTTACCCCATACAAAGCCAGTGGCACCCTGAGATCATCAAACCCGGCCTCCAAGCGCGGCACGCACCCGCCATTGGTTAAAGCAGTTGCCGGCTGATGGCACCCCGGGGGAATGCCGGGTAAATTTTCAGCCGAAGAGCAATAATGAGGGCCAGTTCAATTTTGATTTTGAACACTCATGAGTGAAAGAATGTCAGCAAATATGAGGGGGGGCCGGACGCTTTGCTGACACACAACAATTCACTCAATACGCAAGGATACTATAATGGTGTCGTACTGAAGATAACTGAACATAACATCACCCATTAGTGCACAACTTCCTTTGTTTGCATGCACATTTGTTATAAAATAGATAACACAGTACACTTCTCCTCCCTATCCAGGCAGCCTTTTCTATGTCAAGTTGTATGCCATCCCCATTTCGTGGCGGCAGAAGGGTGACTTCATCTCTGGTAGAGCCTTTGCAAACGTTGCAGGTAACATCTCCGTACGGCAGTATACCAGCACTACTTCCCCACTTGCAACACTCTCCCGGTGCTTTACATCAACATGCTTCGTTCTTGATGCATATATGGGATATTTGCCTAGGTTCATCACTCCTCGCGAGTACACCCAGATCTTAATTTTTGAGTTGTTGATGTCCATGCCTCCGCGCATTTGGTTAAGCATTTGGCTTCTCGAACTGCACAGGGCTTCTCCGCTTCCACGGATGTAGCCACTCTTCACTTCATGCCCTTATCAGCCTTGGCTTGGCGTAATCCTTATTCCTAACTTGTCATCACCTCGACGAATATGGATATTATCAGGACGCCGCTCAGAAAAGCTGTAGATAGGTGTTGAAGTCAACAAAGCGCCCGGCCGTATTGTCCGGCGCTCCTATCGGATTAATTCCATTTAAGTCCGATCAAGCATTGTTCGTCGAAGAGCACGGTTGTTATCAGCTAGGTTAAGAAGGATATCTCAAACGGATTACGACGTTTCTGGGCATGGCGTCTTGATAATAGAGATGTCATGTTGTCGCAGTCATGATACATAGAGAGAATTCTAGATAAGCAAGGATTGGAGGTAGTCAGATCGAGAGCCATTCCAATAGCAGTAGGCGTGAAGATGATGAAGTGGACATACTGGAGGATCCATCGCCTTATAGGGCACTGGTCGGCAAATTGAATAACTTGGAATTTAGTACCCGACCAGACTTAGGATATGCCCTAAGCGTACTGTCCAGGTTTATGGGCAAGCCTAACAAGATGGCCATGGGAATGCCAATAAGGTCCATGGTACGGAGGAGATGGTTGCGTATGCTATAGTGAAAGCGTTCGGGGGATGCCTTGTTAAGGGACAACGTATAGCGTATTGGACTTATGATGGATGATGGAATTACGTGGACGCTGATATGTGGCGATATCTGTGGAGTGTCATGAGCAGCAGACGTTAATTGTTCCTGTAAATTTTACCTACCAACGTTTGCAAATTTAACCTACCATATAATAAAGATTGTCCTGTCCTGGTTCGTGGATAGAACCCCGTAAGTCTTGTCTCGCACAACAAAGGCATTGTACATTTAATAATCGGCAAAATTTTGGTTTCTGATTTGGCGGTAATTATATTATTTAGCTGAAGAGCAACTTTCATTTCGTTTGACCACTTCATTTCGTTTCACCACATGAAAGTGTGCCCACATTAGCAACTGAAATGAAAAAGTGGCAAATGTTCGAAAACTTATTGAATACTAAAAGGGTAAATGCGTAAGCAATTGCACCAGCAGTTTAACATTTAAAAGCCCGCACCATAATGATAGCCCGCACCATAACTGTTCTGACGGAAAATAAATTTTTCAGCTGAAGAGCAATGATAAAGGCCAATTTAAATTCGATTTCCGCAAGAAAGTGCCCAGATTGAGTATAAGCAACTGAATGCAATTCAATAAAAAAAGCAATTCAAAAAGTGGCAAAATGTCAAAATAATTTCAACACGATTCAAAGCAAAAAGGGTAAATACTTAAGGAATTGCACAAGCATTAAAATATTTCACAGCCGGCATCATAATGATTTCTGTTCTGACAAGAATTATAATATTCAATTGAATACAACATAAAGGGCAGTTTCCCATCTTTTTACCCCATACAAAGCCAGTGGCACCCTGAGATCATCAAACCCGGCCTCCAAGCGCGGCACGCACCCGCCATTGGTTAAAGCAGTTGCCGGCTGATGGCACCCCGGGGGAATGCCGGGTAAATTTTCAGCTGAAGAGCAATAATGAGGGCCAGTTCAATTTTGATTTTGAACACTCATGAGTGAAAGAATGTCAGCAAATATGAGGGGGGGCCGGACGCTTTGCTGACACACAACAATTCACTCAATACGCAAGGATACTATAATGGTGTCGTACTGAAGATAACTGAACATAACATCACCCATTAGTGCACAACTTCCTTTGTTTGCATGCACATTTGTTATAAAATAGATAACACAGTACACTTCTCCTCCCTATCCAGGCAGCCTTTTCTATGTCAAGTTGTATGCCATCCCCATTTCGTGGCGGCAGAAGGGTGACTTCATCTCTGGTAGAGCCTTTGCAAACGTTGCAGGTAACATCTCCGTACGGCAGTATACCAGCACTACTTCCCCACTTGCAACACTCTCCCGGTGCTTTACATCAACATGCTTCGTTCTTGATGCATATATGGGATATTTGCCTAGGTTCATCGCTCCTCGCGAGTACACCCAGATCTTAATTTTTGAGTTGTTGATGTCCATGCCTCCGCGCATTTGGTTAAGCATTTGGCTTCTCGAACTGCACAGGGCTTCTCCGCTTCCACGGATGTAGCCACTCTTCACTTCATGCCCTTATCAGCCTTGGCTTGGCGTAATCCTTATTCCTAACTTGTCATCACCTCGACGAATATGGATATTATCAGGACGCCGCTCAGAAAAGCTGTAGATAGGTGTTGAAGTCAACAAAGCGCCCGGCCGTATTGTCCGGCGCTCCTATCGGATTAATTCCATTTAAGTCCGATCAAGCATTGTTCGTCGAAGAGCACGGTTGTTATCAGCTAGGTTAAGAAGGATATCTCAAACGGATTACGACGTTTCTGGGCATGGCGTCTTGATAATAGAGATGTCATGTTGTCGCAGTCATGATACATAGAGAGAATTCTAGATAAGCAAGGATTGGAGGTAGTCAGATCGAGAGCCATTCCAATAGCAGTAGGCGTGAAGATGATGAAGTGGACATACTGGAGGATCCATCGCCATATAGGGCACTGGTCGGCAAATTGAATAACTTGGAATTTAGTACCCGACCAGACTTAGGATATGCCCTAAGCGTACTGTCCAGGTTTATGGGCAAGCCTAACAAGATGGCAATGGGAATGCCAATAAGGTCCATGGTACGGAGGAGATGGTTGCGTATGCTATAGTGAAAGCGTTCGGGGGATGCCTTGTTAAGGGACAACGTATAGCGTATTGGACTTATGATGGATGATGGAATTACGTGGACGCTGATATGTGGCGATATCTGTGGAGTGTCATGAGCAGCAGACGTTAATTGTTCCTGTAAATTTTACCTACCAACGTTTGCAAATTTAACCTACCATATAATAAAGATTGTCCTGTCCTGGTTCATGGATAGAACCCCGTAAGTCTCACACTTGTCTCGCACAACAAAGGAATTGTACATTTAATAATCGGCAAAATTTTGGTTTCTGATTTGGCGGTAATTATATTATTTAGCTGAAGAGCAACTTTCATTTCGTTTGACCACTTCATTTCGTTTCACCACATGAAAGTGTGCCCACATTAGCAACTGAAATGAAAAAGTGGCAAATGTTCGAAAACTTATTGAATACTAAAAGGGTAAATGCGTAAGCAATTGCACCAGCAGTTTAACATTTAAAAGCCCGCACCATAATGATAGCCCGCACCATAACTGTTCTGACGGAAAATAAATTTTTCAGCTGAAGAGCAATGATAAAGGCCAATTTAAATTCGATTTCCGCAAGAAAGTGCCCAGATTGAGTATAAGCAACTGAATGCAATTCAATAAAAAAAGCAATTCAAAAAGTGGCAAAATGTCAAAATAATTTCAACACGATTCAAAGCAAAAAGGGTAAATACTTAAGGAATTGCACAAGCATTAAAATATTTCACAGCCGGCATCATAATGATTTCTGTTCTGACAAGAATTATAATATTCAATTGAATACAACATAAAGGGCAGTTTCCCATCTTTTTACCCCATACAAAGCCAGTGGCACCCTGAGATCATCAAACCCGGCCTCCAAGCGCGGCACGCACCCGCCATTGGTTAAAGCAATTGCCGGCTGATGGCACCCCGGGGGAATGCCGGGTAAATTTTCAGCTGAAGAGCAATAATGAGGGCCAGTTCAATTTTGATTTTGAACACTCATGAGTGAAAGAATGTCAGCAAATATGAGGGGGGGCCGGACGCTTTGCTGACACACAACAATTCACTCAATACGCAAGGATACTATAATGGTGTCGTACTGAAGATAACTGAACATAACATCACCCATTAGTGCACAACTTCCTTTGTTTGCATGCACATTTGTTATAAAATAGATAACACAGTACACTTCTCCTCCCTATCCAGGCAGCCTTTTCTATGTCAAGTTGTATGCCATCCCCATTTCGTGGCGGCAGAAGGGTGACTTCATCTCTGGTAGAGCCTTTGCAAACGTTGCAGGTAACATCTCCGTACGGCAGTATACCAGCACTACTTCCCCACTTGCAACACTCTCCCGGTGCTTTACATCAACATGCTTCGTTCTTGATGCATATATGGGATATTTGCCTAGGTTCATCGCTCCTCGCGAGTACACCCAGATCTTAATTTTTGAGTTGTTGATGTCCATGCCTCCGCGCATTTGGTTAAGCATTTGGCTTCTCGAACTGCACAGGGCTTCTCCGCTTCCACGGATGTAGCCACTCTTCACTTCATGCCCTTATC
Organism: Volvox africanus; assembly: GCA_030268105.1. Lineage (NCBI taxonomy): Eukaryota > Viridiplantae > Chlorophyta > Chlorophyceae > Chlamydomonadales > Volvocaceae > Volvox > Volvox africanus. The sequence continues at coordinate 7,438,299 of BSDZ01000078.1, forward strand.
AGCCTTGGCTTGGCGTAATCCTTATTCCTAACTTGTCATCACCTCGACGAATATGGATATTATCAGGACGCCGCTCAGAAAAGCTGTAGATAGGTGTTGAAGTCAACAAAGCGCCCGGCCGTATTGTCCGGCGCTCCTATCGGATTAATTCCATTTAAGTCCGATCAAGCATTGTTCGTCGAAGAGCACGGTTGTTATCAGCTAGGATAAGAAGGATATCTCAAACGGATTACGACGTTTCTGGGCATGGCGTCTTGATAATAGAGATGTCATGTTGTCGCAGTCATGATACATAGAGAGAATTCTAGATAAGCAAGGATTGGAGGTAGTCAGATCGAGAGCCATTCCAATAGCAGTAGGCGTGAAGATGATGAAGTGGACATACTGGAGGATCCATCGCCATATAGGGCACTGGTCGGCAAATTGAATAACTTGGAATTTAGTACCCGACCAGACTTAGGATATGCCCTAAGCGTACTGTCCAGGTTTATGGGCAAGCCTAACAAGATGGCAATGGGAATGCCAATAAGGTCTATGGTACGGAGGAGATGGTTGCGTATGCTATAGTGAAAGCGTTCGGGGGATGCCTTGTTAAGGGACAACGTATAGCGTATTGGACTTATGATGGATGATGGAATTACGTGGACGCTGATATGTGGCGATATCTGTGGAGTGTCGAAGTAAATATGTCATGAGCAGCAGACGTTAATTGTTCCTGTAAATTTTACCTACCAACGTTTGCAAATTTAACCTACCATATAATAAAGATTGTCCTGTCCTGGTTCATGGATAGAACCCCGTAAGTCTCACACTTGTCTCGCACAACAAAGGAATTGTACATTTAATAATCGGCAAAATTTTGGTTTCTGATTTGGCGGTAATTATATTATTTAGCTGAAGAGCAACTTTCATTTCGTTTGACCACTTCATTTCGTTTCACCACATGAAAGTGTGCCCACATTAGCAACTGAAATGAAAAAGTGGCAAATGTTCGAAAACTTATTGAATACTAAAAGGGTAAATGCGTAAGCAATTGCACCAGCAGTTTAACATTTAAAAGCCCGCACCATAATGATAGCCCGCACCATAACTGTTCTGACGGAAAATAAATTTTTCAGCTGAAGAGCAATGATAAAGGCCAATTTAAATTCGATTTCCGCAAGAAAGTGCCCAGATTGAGTATAAGCAACTGAATGCAATTCAATAAAAAAAGCAATTCAAAAAGTGGCAAAATGTCAAAATAATTTCAACACGATTCAAAGCAAAAAGGGTAAATACTTAAGGAATTGCACAAGCATTAAAATATTTCACAGCCGGCATCATAATGATTTCTGTTCTGACAAGAATTATAATATTCAATTGAATACAACATAAAGGGCAGTTTCCCATCTTTTTACCCCATACAAAGCCAGTGGCACCCTGAGATCATCAAACCCGGCCTCCAAGCGCGGCACGCACCCGCCATTGGTTAAAGCAGTTGCCGGCTGATGGCACCCCGGGGGAATGCCGGGTAAATTTTCAGCTGAAGAGCAATAATGAGGGCCAGTTCAATTTTGATTTTGAACACTCATGAGTGAAAGAATGTCAGCAAATATGAGGGGGGGCCGGACGCTTTGCTGACACACAACAATTCACTCAATACGCAAGGATACTATAATGGTGTCGTACTGAAGATAACTGAACATAACATCACCCATTAGTGCACAACTTCCTTTGTTTGCATGCACATTTGTTATAAAATAGATAACACAGTACACTTCTCCTCCCTATCCAGGCAGCCTTTTCTATGTCAAGTTGTATGCCATCCCCATTTCGTGGCGGCAGAAGGGTGACTTCATCTCTGGTAGAGCCTTTGCAAACGTTGCAGGTAACATCTCCGTACGGCAGTATACCAGCACTACTTCCCCACTTGCAATACTCTCCCGGTGCTTTACATCAACATGCTTCGTTCTTGATGCATATATGGGATATTTGCCTAGGTTCATCACTCCTCGCGAGTACACCCAGATCTTAATTTTTGAGTTGTTGATGTCCATGCCTCCGCGCATTTGGTTAAGCATTTGGCTTCTCGAACTGCACAGGGCTTCTCCGCTTCCACGGATGTAGCCACTCTTCACTTCATGCCCTTATCAGCCTTGGCTTGGCGTAATCCTTATTCCTAACTTGTCATCACCTCGACGAATATGGATATTATCAGGACGCCGCTCAGAAAAGCTGTAGATAGGTGTTGAAGTCAACAAAGCGCCCGGCCGTATTGTCCGGCGCTCCTATCGGATTAATTCCATTTAAGTCCGATCAAGCATTGTTCGTCGAAGAGCACGGTTGTTATCAGCTAGGATAAGAAGGATATCTCAAACGGATTACGACGTTTCTGGGCATGGCGTCTTGATAATAGAGATGTCATGTTGTCGCAGTCATGATACATAGAGAGAATTCTAGATAAGCAAGGATTGGAGGTAGTCAGATCGAGAGCCATTCCAATAGCAGTAGGCGTGAAGATGATGAAGTGGACATACTGGAGGATCCATCGCCATATAGGGCACTGGTCGGCAAATTGAATAACTTGGAATTTAGTACCCGACCAGACTTAGGATATGCCCTAAGCGTACTGTCCAGGTTTATGGGCAAGCCTAACAAGATGGCAATGGGAATGCCAATAAGGTCCATGGTACGGAGGAGATGGTTGCGTATGCTATAGTGAAAGCGTTCGGGGGATGCCTTGTTAAGGGACAACGTATAGCGTATTGGACTTATGATGGATGATGGAATTACGTGGACGCTGATATGTGGCGATATCTGTGGAGTGTCGAAGTAAATATGTCATGAGCAGCAGACGTTAATTGTTCCTGTAAATTTTACCTACCAACGTTTGCAAATTTAACCTACCATATAATAAAGATTGTCCTGTCCTGGTTCATGGATAGAACCCCGTAAGTCTCACACTTGTCTCGCACAACAAAGGCATTGTACATTTAATAATCGGCAAAATTTTGGTTTCTGATTTGGCGGTAATTATATTATTTAGCTGAAGAGCAACTTTCATTTCGTTTGACCACTTCATTTCGTTTCACCACATGAAAGTGTGCCCACATTAGCAACTGAAATGAAAAAGTGGCAAATGTTCGAAAACTTATTGAATACTAAAAGGGTAAATGCGTAAGCAATTGCACCAGCAGTTTAACATTTAAAAGCCCGCACCATAATGATAGCCCGCACCATAACTGTTCTGACGGAAAATAAATTTTTCAGCTGAAGAGCAATGATAAAGGCCAATTTAAATTCGATTTCCGCAAGAAAGTGCCCAGATTGAGTATAAGCAACTGAATGCAATTCAATAAAAAAAGCAATTCAAAAAGTGGCAAAATGTCAAAATAATTTCAACACGATTCAAAGCAAAAAGGGTAAATACTTAAGGAATTGCACAAGCATTAAAATATTTCACAGCCGGCATCATAATGATTTCTGTTCTGACAAGAATTATAATATTCAATTGAATACAACATAAAGGGCAGTTTCCCATCTTTTTACCCCATACAAAGCCAGTGGCACCCTGAGATCATCAAACCCGGCCTCCAAGCGCGGCACGCACCCGCCATTGGTTAAAGCAGTTGCCGGCTGATGGCACCCCGGGGGAATGCCGGGTAAATTTTCAGCTGAAGAGCAATAATGAGGGCCAGTTCAATTTTGATTTTGAACACTCATGAGTGAAAGAATGTCAGCAAATATGAGGGGGGGCCGGACGCTTTGCTGACACACAACAATTCACTCAATACGCAAGGATACTATAATGGTGTCGTACTGAAGATAACTGAACATAACATCACCCATTAGTGCACAACTTCCTTTGTTTGCATGCACATTTGTTATAAAATAGATAACACAGTACACTTCTCCTCCCTATCCAGGCAGCCTTTTCTATGTCAAGTTGTATGCCATCCCCATTTCGTGGCGGCAGAAGGGTGACTTCATCTCTGGTAGAGCCTTTGCAAACGTTGCAGGTAACATCTCCGTACGGCAGTATACCAGCACTACTTCCCCACTTGCAACACTCTCCCGGTGCTTTACATCAACATGCTTCGTTCTTGATGCATATATGGGATATTTGCCTAGGTTCATCGCTCCTCGCGAGTACACCCAGATCTTAATTTTTGAGTTGTTGATGTCCATGCCTCCGCGCATTTGGTTAAGCATTTGGCTTCTCGAACTGCACAGGGCTTCTCCGCTTCCACGGATGTAGCCACTCTTCACTTCATGCCCTTATCAGCCTTGGCTTGGCGTAATCCTTATTCCTAACTTGTCATCACCTCGACGAATATGGATATTATCAGGACGCCGCTCAGAAAAGCTGTAGATAGGTGTTGAAGTCAACAAAGCGCCCGGCCGTATTGTCCGGCGCTCCTATCGGATTAATTCCATTTAAGTCCGATCAAGCATTGTTCGTCGAAGAGCACGGTTGTTATCAGCTAGGTTAAGAAGGATATCTCAAACGGATTACGACGTTTCTGGGCATGGCGTCTTGATAATAGAGATGTCATGTTGTCGCAGTCATGATACATAGAGAGAATTCTAGATAAGCAAGGATTGGAGGTAGTCAGATCGAGAGCCATTCCAATAGCAGTAGGCGTGAAGATGATGAAGTGGACATACTGGAGGATCCATCGCCATATAGGGCACTGGTCGGCAAATTGAATAACTTGGAATTTAGTACCCGACCAGACTTAGGATATGCCCTAAGCGTACTGTCCAGGTTTATGGGCAAGCCTAACAAGATGGCAATGGGAATGCCAATAAGGTCCATGGTACGGAGGAGATGGTTGCGTATGCTATAGTGAAAGCGTTCGGGGGATGCCTTGTTAAGGGACAACGTATAGCGTATTGGACTTATGATGGATGATGGAATTACGTGGACGCTGATATGTGGCGATATCTGTGGAGTGTCGAAGTAAATATGTCATGAGCAGCAGACGTTAATTGTTCCTGTAAATTTTACCTACCAACGTTTGCAAATTTAACCTACCATATAATAAAGATTGTCCTGTCCTGGTTCATGGATAGAACCCCGTAAGTCTTGTCTCGCACAACAAAGGAATTGTACATTTAATAATCGGCAAAATTTTGGTTTCTGATTTGGCGGTAATTATATTATTTAGCTGAAGAGCAACTTTCATTTCGTTTGACCACTTCATTTCGTTTCACCACATGAAAGTGTGCCCACATTAGCAACTGAAATGAAAAAGTGGCAAATGTTCGAAAACTTATTGAATACTAAAAGGGTAAATGCGTAAGCAATTGCACCAGCAGTTTAACATTTAAAAGCCCGCACCATAATGATAGCCCGCACCATAACTGTTCTGACGGAAAATAAATTTTTCAGCTGAAGAGCAATGATAAAGGCCAATTTAAATTCGATTTCCGCAAGAAAGTGCCCAGATTGAGTATAAGCAACTGAATGCAATTCAATAAAAAAAGCAATTCAAAAAGTGGCAAAATGTCAAAATAATTTCAACACGATTCAAAGCAAAAAGGGTAAATACTTAAGGAATTGCACAAGCATCAAAATATTTCACAGCCGGCATCATAATGATTTCTGTTCTGACAAGAATTATAATATTCAATTGAATACAACATAAAGGGCAGTTTCCCATCTTTTTACCCCATACAAAGCCAGTGGCACCCTGAGATCATCAAACCCGGCCTCCAAGCGCGGCACGCACCCGCCATTGGTTAAAGCAGTTGCCGGCTGATGGCACCCCGGGGGAATGCCGGGTAAATTTTCAGCTGAAGAGCAATAATGAGGGCCAGTTCAATTTTGATTTTGAACACTCATGAGTGAAAGAATGTCAGCAAATATGAGGGGGGGCCGGACGCTTTGCTGACACACAACAATTCACTCAATACGCAAGGATACTATAATGGTGTCGTACTGAAGATAACTGAACATAACATCACCCATTAGTGCACAACTTCCTTTGTTTGCATGCACATTTGTTATAAAATAGATAACACAGTACACTTCTCCTCCCTATCCAGGCAGCCTTTTCTATGTCAAGTTGTATGCCATCCCCATTTCGTGGCGGCAGAAGGGTGACTTCATCTCTGGTAGAGCCTTTGCAAACGTTGCAGGTAACATCTCCGTACGGCAGTATACCAGCACTACTTCCCCACTTGCAACACTCTCCCGGTGCTTTACATCAACATGCTTCGTTCTTGATGCATATATGGGATATTTGCCTAGGTTCATCACTCCTCGCGAGTACACCCAGATCTTAATTTTTGAGTTGTTGATGTCCATGCCTCCGCGCATTTGGTTAAGCATTTGGCTTCTCGAACTGCACAGGGCTTCTCCGCTTCCACGGATGTAGCCACTCTTCACTTCATGCCCTTATCAGCCTTGGCTTGGCGTAATCCTTATTCCTAACTTGTCATCACCTCGACGAATATGGATATTATCAGGACGCCGCTCAGAAAAGCTGTAGATAGGTGTTGAAGTCAACAAAGCGCCCGGCCGTATTGTCCGGCGCTCCTATCGGATTAATTCCATTTAAGTCCGATCAAGCATTGTTCGTCGAAGAGCACGGTTGTTATCAGCTAGGTTAAGAAGGATATCTCAAACGGATTACGACGTTTCTGGGCATGGCGTCTTGATAATAGAGATGTCATGTTGTCGCAGTCATGATACATAGAGAGAATTCTAGATAAGCAAGGATTGGAGGTAGTCAGATCGAGAGCCATTCCAATAGCAGTAGGCGTGAAGATGATGAAGTGGACATACTGGAGGATCCATCGCCATATAGGGCACTGGTCGGCAAATTGAATAACTTGGAATTTAGTACCCGACCAGACTTAGGATATGCCCTAAGCGTACTGTCCAGGTTTATGGGCAAGCCTAACAAGATGGCAATGGGAATGCCAATAAGGTCCATGGTACGGAGGAGATGGTTGCGTATGCTATAGTGAAAGCGTTCGGGGGATGCCTTGTTAAGGGACAACGTATAGCGTATTGGACTTATGATGGATGATGGAATTACGTGGACGCTGATATGTGGCGATATCTGTGGAGTGTCGAAGTAAATATGTCATGAGCAGCAGACGTTAATTGTTCCTGTAAATTTTACCTACCAACGTTTGCAAATTTAACCTACCATATAATAAAGATTGTCCTGTCCTGGTTCATGGATAGAACCCCGTAAGTCTCACACTTGTCTCGCACAACAAAGGAATTGTACATTTAATAATCGGCAAAATTTTGGTTTCTGATTTGGCGGTAATTATATTATTTAGCTGAAGAGCAACTTTCATTTCGTTTGACCACTTCATTTCGTTTCACCACATGAAAGTGTGCCCACATTAGCAACTGAAATGAAAAAGTGGCAAATGTTCGAAAACTTATTGAATACTAAAAGGGTAAATGCGTAAGCAATTGCACCAGCAGTTTAACATTTAAAAGCCCGCACCATAATGATAGCCCGCACCATAACTGTTCTGACGGAAAATAAATTTTTCAGCTGAAGAGCAATGATAAAGGCCAATTTAAATTCGATTTCCGCAAGAAAGTGCCCAGATTGAGTATAAGCAACTGAATGCAATTCAATAAAAAAAGCAATTCAAAAAGTGGCAAAATGTCAAAATAATTTCAACACGATTCAAAGCAAAAAGGGTAAATACTTAAGGAATTGCACAAGCATTAAAATATTTCACAGCCGGCATCATAATGATTTCTGTTCTGACAAGAATTATAATATTCAATTGAATACAACATAAAGGGCAGTTTCCCATCTTTTTACCCCATACAAAGCCAGTGGCACCCTGAGATCATCAAACCCGGCCTCCAAGCGCGGCACGCACCCGCCATTGGTTAAAGCAGTTGCCGGCTGATGGCACCCCGGGGGAATGCCGGGTAAATTTTCAGCTGAAGAGCAATAATGAGGGCCAGTTCAATTTTGATTTTGAACACTCATGAGTGAAAGAATGTCAGCAAATATGAGGGGGGGCCGGACGCTTTGCTGACACACAACAATTCACTCAATACGCAAGGATACTATAATGGTGTCGTACTGAAGATAACTGAACATAACATCACCCATTAGTGCACAACTTCCTTTGTTTGCATGCACATTTGTTATAAAATAGATAACACAGTACACTTCTCCTCCCTATCCAGGCAGCCTTTTCTATGTCAAGTTGTATGCCATCCCCATTTCGTGGCGGCAGAAGGGTGACTTCATCTCTGGTAGAGCCTTTGCAAACGTTGCAGGTAACATCTCCGTACGGCAGTATACCAGCACTACTTCCCCACTTGCAACACTCTCCCGGTGCTTTACATCAACATGCTTCGTTCTTGATGCATATATGGGATATTTGCCTAGGTTCATCACTCCTCGCGAGTACACCCAGATCTTAATTTTTGAGTTGTTGATGTCCATGCCTCCGCGCATTTGGTTAAGCATTTGGCTTCTCGAACTGCACAGGGCTTCTCCGCTTCCACGGATGTAGCCACTCTTCACTTCATGCCCTTATCAGCCTTGGCTTGGCGTAATCCTTATTCCTAACTTGTCATCACCTCGACGAATATGGATATTATCAGGACGCCGCTCAGAAAAGCTGTAGATAGGTGTTGAAGTCAACAAAGCGCCCGGCCGTATTGTCCGGCGCTCCTATCGGATTAATTCCATTTAAGTCCGATCAAGCATTGTTCGTCGAAGAGCACGGTTGTTATCAGCTAGGTTAAGAAGGATATCTCAAACGGATTACGACGTTTCTGGGCATGGCGTCTTGATAATAGAGATGTCATGTTGTCGCAGTCATGATACATAGAGAGAATTCTAGATAAGCAAGGATTGGAGGTAGTCAGATCGAGAGCCATTCCAATAGCAGTAGGCGTGAAGATGATGAAGTGGACATACTGGAGGATCCATCGCCATATAGGGCACTGGTCGGCAAATTGAATAACTTGGAATTTAGTACCCGACCAGACTTAGGATATGCCCTAAGCGTACTGTCCAGGTTTATGGGCAAGCCTAACAAGATGGCAATGGGAATGCCAATAAGGTCCATGGTACGGAGGAGATGGTTGCGTATGCTATAGTGAAAGCGTTCGGGGGATGCCTTGTTAAGGGACAACGTATAGCGTATTGGACTTATGATGGATGATGGAATTACGTGGACGCTGATATGTGGCGATATCTGTGGAGTGTCGAAGTAAATATGTCATGAGCAGCAGACGTTAATTGTTCCTGTAAATTTTACCTACCAACGTTTGCAAATTTAACCTACCATATAATAAAGATTGTCCTGTCCTGGTTCATGGATAGAACCCCGTAAGTCTCACACTTGTCTCGCACAACAAAGGCATTGTACATTTAATAATCGGCAAAATTTTGGTTTCTGATTTGGCGGTAATTATATTATTTAGCTGAAGAGCAACTTTCATTTCGTTTGACCACTTCATTTCGTTTCACCACATGAAAGTGTGCCCACATTAGCAACTGAAATGAAAAAGTGGCAAATGTTCGAAAACTTATTGAATACTAAAAGGGTAAATGCGTAAGCAATTGCACCAGCAGTTTAACATTTAAAAGCCCGCACCATAATGATAGCCCGCACCATAACTGTTCTGACGGAAAATAAATTTTTCAGCTGAAGAGCAATGATAAAGGCCAATTTAAATTCGATTTCCGCAAGAAAGTGCCCAGATTGAGTATAAGCAACTGAATGCAATTCAATAAAAAAAGCAATTCAAAAAGTGGCAAAATGTCAAAATAATTTCAACACGATTCAAAGCAAAAAGGGTAAATACTTAAGGAATTGCACAAGCATTAAAATATTTCACAGCCGGCATCATAATGATTTCTGTTCTGACAAGAATTATAATATTCAATTGAATACAACATAAAGGGCAGTTTCCCATCTTTTTACCCCATACAAAGCCAGTGGCACCCTGAGATCATCAAACCCGGCCTCCAAGCGCGGCACGCACCCGCCATTGGTTAAAGCAGTTGCCGGCTGATGGCACCCCGGGGGAATGCCGGGTAAATTTTCAGCTGAAGAGCAATAATGAGGGCCAGTTCAATTTTGATTTTGAACACTCATGAGTGAAAGAATGTCAGCAAATATGAGGGGGGGCCGGACGCTTTGCTGACACACAACAATTCACTCAATACGCAAGGATACTATAATGGTGTCGTACTGAAGATAACTGAACATAACATCACCCATTAGTGCACAACTTCCTTTGTTTGCATGCACATTTGTTATAAAATAGATAACACAGTACACTTCTCCTCCCTATCCAGGCAGCCTTTTCTATGTCAAGTTGTATGCCATCCCCATTTCGTGGCGGCAGAAGGGTGACTTCATCTCTGGTAGAGCCTTTGCAAACGTTGCAGGTAACATCTCCGTACGGCAGTATACCAGCACTACTTCCCCACTTGCAACACTCTCCCGGTGCTTTACATCAACATGCTTCGTTCTTGATGCATATATGGGATATTTGCCTAGGTTCATCGCTCCTCGCGAGTACACCCAGATCTTAATTTTTGAGTTGTTGATGTCCATGCCTCCGCGCATTTGGTTAAGCATTTGGCTTCTCGAACTGCACAGGGCTTCTCCGCTTCCACGGATGTAGCCACTCTTCACTTCATGCCCTTATCAGCCTTGGCTTGGCGTAATCCTTATTCCTAACTTGTCATCACCTCGACGAATATGGATATTATCAGGACGCCGCTCAGAAAAGCTGTAGATAGGTGTTGAAGTCAACAAAGCGCCCGGCCGTATTGTCCGGCGCTCCTATCGGATTAATTCCATTTAAGTCCGATCAAGCATTGTTCGTCGAAGAGCACGGTTGTTATCAGCTAGGTTAAGAAGGATATCTCAAACGGATTACGACGTTTCTGGGCATGGCGTCTTGATAATAGAGATGTCATGTTGTCGCAGTCATGATACATAGAGAGAATTCTAGATAAGCAAGGATTGGAGGTAGTCAGATCGAGAGCCATTCCAATAGCAGTAGGCGTGAAGATGATGAAGTGGACATACTGGAGGATCCATCGCCATATAGGGCACTGGTCGGCAAATTGAATAACTTGGAATTTAGTACCCGACCAGACTTAGGATATGCCCTAAGCGTACTGTCCAGGTTTATGGGCAAGCCTAACAAGATGGCAATGGGAATGCCAATAAGGTCCATGGTACGGAGGAGATGGTTGCGTATGCTATAGTGAAAGCGTTCGGGGGATGCCTTGTTAAGGGACAACGTATAGCGTATTGGACTTATGATGGATGATGGAATTACGTGGACGCTGATATGTGGCGATATCTGTGGAGTGTCGAAGTAAATATGTCATGAGCAGCAGACGTTAATTGTTCCTGTAAAATTTACCTACCAACGTTTGCAAATTTAACCTACCATATAATAAAGATTGTCCTGTCCTGGTTCATGGATAGAACCCCGTAAGTCTCACACTTGTCTCGCACAACAAAGGAATTGTACATTTAATAATCGGCAAAATTTTGGTTTCTGATTTGGCGGTAATTATATTATTTAGCTGAAGAGCAACTTTCATTTCGTTTGACCACTTCATTTCGTTTCACCACATGAAAGTGTGCCCACATTAGCAACTGAAATGAAAAAGTGGCAAATGTTCGAAAACTTATTGAATACTAAAAGGGTAAATGCGTAAGCAATTGCACCAGCAGTTTAACATTTAAAAGCCCGCACCATAATGATAGCCCGCACCATAACTGTTCTGACGGAAAATAAATTTTTCAGCTGAAGAGCAATGATAAAGGCCAATTTAAATTCGATTTCCGCAAGAAAGTGCCCAGATTGAGTATAAGCAACTGAATGCAATTCAATAAAAAAAGCAATTCAAAAAGTGGCAAAATGTCAAAATAATTTCAACACGATTCAAAGCAAAAAGGGTAAATACTTAAGGAATTGCACAAGCATTAAAATATTTCACAGCCGGCATCATAATGATTTCTGTTCTGACAAGAATTATAATATTCAATTGAATACAACATAAAGGGCAGTTTCCCATCTTTTTACCCCATACAAAGCCAGTGGCACCCTGAGATCATCAAACCCGGCCTCCAAGCGCGGCACGCACCCGCCATTGGTTAAAGCAGTTGCCGGCTGATGGCACCCCGGGGGAATGCCGGGTAAATTTTCAGCTGAAGAGCAATAATGAGGGCCAGTTCAATTTTGATTTTGAACACTCATGAGTGAAAGAATGTCAGCAAATATGAGGGGGGGCCGGACGCTTTGCTGACACACAACAATTCACTCAATACGCAAGGATACTATAATGGTGTCGTACTGAAGATAACTGAACATAACATCACCCATTAGTGCACAACTTCCTTTGTTTGCATGCACATTTGTTATAAAATAGATAACACAGTACACTTCTCCTCCCTATCCAGGCAGCCTTTTCTATGTCAAGTTGTATGCCATCCCCATTTCGTGGCGGCAGAAGGGTGACTTCATCTCTGGTAGAGCCTTTGCAAACGTTGCAGGTAACATCTCCGTACGGCAGTATACCAGCACTACTTCCCCACTTGCAACACTCTCCCGGTGCTTTACATCAACATGCTTCGTTCTTGATGCATATATGGGATATTTGCCTAGGTTCATCGCTCCTCGCGAGTACACCCAGATCTTAATTTTTGAGTTGTTGATGTCCATGCCTCCGCGCATTTGGTTAAGCATTTGGCTTCTCGAACTGCACAGGGCTTCTCCGCTTCCACGGATGTAGCCACTCTTCACTTCATGCCCTTATCAGCCTTGGCTTGGCGTAATCCTTATTCCTAACTTGTCATCACCTCGACGAATATGGATATTATCAGGACGCCGCTCAGAAAAGCTGTAGATAGGTGTTGAAGTCAACAAAGCGCCCGGCCGTATTGTCCGGCGCTCCTATCGGATTAATTCCATTTAAGTCCGATCAAGCATTGTTCGTCGAAGAGCACGGTTGTTATCAGCTAGGTTAAGAAGGATATCTCAAACGGATTACGACGTTTCTGGGCATGGCGTCTTGATAATAGAGATGTCATGTTGTCGCAGTCATGATACATAGAGAGAATTCTAGATAAGCAAGGATTGGAGGTAGTCAGATCGAGAGCCATTCCAATAGCAGTAGGCGTGAAGATGATGAAGTGGACATACTGGAGGATCCATCGCCATATAGGGCACTGGTCGGCAAATTGAATAACTTGGAATTTAGTACCCGACCAGACTTAGGATATGCCCTAAGCGTACTGTCCAGGTTTATGGGCAAGCCTAACAAGATGGCAATGGGAATGCCAATAAGGTCCATGGTACGGAGGAGATGGTTGCGTATGCTATAGTGAAAGCGTTCGGGGGATGCCTTGTTAAGGGACAACGTATAGCGTATTGGACTTATGATGGATGATGGAATTACGTGGACGCTGATATGTGGCGATATCTGTGGAGTGTCGAAGTAAATATGTCATGAGCAGCAGACGTTAATTGTTCCTGTAAATTTTACCTACCAACGTTTGCAAATTTAACCTACCATATAATAAAGATTGTCCTGTCCTGGTTCATGGATAGAACCCCGTAAGTCTCACACTTGTCTCGCACAACAAAGGAATTGTACATTTAATAATCGGCAAAATTTTGGTTTCTGATTTGGCGGTAATTATATTATTTAGCTGAAGAGCAACTTTCATTTCGTTTGACCACTTCATTTCGTTTCACCACATGAAAGTGTGCCCACATTAGCAACTGAAATGAAAAAGTGGCAAATGTTCGAAAACTTATTGAATACTAAAAGGGTAAATGCGTAAGCAATTGCACCAGCAGTTTAACATTTAAAAGCCCGCACCATAATGATAGCCCGCACCATAACTGTTCTGACGGAAAATAAATTTTTCAGCTGAAGAGCAATGATAAAGGCCAATTTAAATTCGATTTCCGCAAGAAAGTGCCCAGATTGAGTATAAGCAACTGAATGCAATTCAATAAAAAAAGCAATTCAAAAAGTGGCAAAATGTCAAAATAATTTCAACACGATTCAAAGCAAAAAGGGTAAATACTTAAGGAATTGCACAAGCATTAAAATATTTCACAGCCGGCATCATAATGATTTCTGTTCTGACAAGAATTATAATATTCAATTGAATACAACATAAAGGGCAGTTTCCCATCTTTTTACCCCATACAAAGCCAGTGGCACCCTGAGATCATCAAACCCGGCCTCCAAGCGCGGCACGCACCCGCCATTGGTTAAAGCAGTTGCCGGCTGATGGCACCCCGGGGGAATGCCGGGTAAATTTTCAGCTGAAGAGCAATAATGAGGGCCAGTTCAATTTTGATTTTGAACACTCATGAGTGAAAGAATGTCAGCAAATATGAGGGGGGGCCGGACGCTTTGCTGACACACAACAATTCACTCAATACGCAAGGATACTATAATGGTGTCGTACTGAAGATAACTGAACATAACATCACCCATTAGTGCACAACTTCCTTTGTTTGCATGCACATTTGTTATAAAATAGATAACACAGTACACTTCTCCTCCCTATCCAGGCAGCCTTTTCTATGTCAAGTTGTATGCCATCCCCATTTCGTGGCGGCAGAAGGGTGACTTCATCTCTGGTAGAGCCTTTGCAAACGTTGCAGGTAACATCTCCGTACGGCAGTATACCAGCACTACTTCCCCACTTGCAACACTCTCCCGGTGCTTTACATCAACATGCTTCGTTCTTGATGCATATATGGGATATTTGCCTAGGTTCATCGCTCCTCGCGAGTACACCCAGATCTTAATTTTTGAGTTGTTGATGTCCATGCCTCCGCGCATTTGGTTAAGCATTTGGCTTCTCGAACTGCACAGGGCTTCTCCGCTTCCACGGATGTAGCCACTCTTCACTTCATGCCCTTATCAGCCTTGGCTTGGCGTAATCCTTATTCCTAACTTGTCATCACCTCGACGAATATGGATATTATCAGGACGCCGCTCAGAAAAGCTGTAGATAGGTGTTGAAGTCAACAAAGCGCCCGGCCGTATTGTCCGGCGCTCCTATCGGATTAATTCCATTTAAGTCCGATCAAGCATTGTTCGTCGAAGAGCACGGTTGTTATCAGCTAGGTTAAGAAGGATATCTCAAACGGATTACGACGTTTCTGGGCATGGCGTCTTGATAATAGAGATGTCATGTTGTCGCAGTCATGATACATAGAGAGAATTCTAGATAAGCAAGGATTGGAGGTAGTCAGATCGAGAGCCATTCCAATAGCAGTAGGCGTGAAGATGATGAAGTGGACATACTGGAGGATCCATCGCCATATAGGGCACTGGTCGGCAAATTGAATAACTTGGAATTTAGTACCCGACCAGACTTAGGATATGCCCTAAGCGTACTGTCCAGGTTTATGGGCAAGCCTAACAAGATGGCAATGGGAATGCCAATAAGGTCCATGGTACGGAGGAGATGGTTGCGTATGCTATAGTGAAAGCGTTCGGGGGATGCCTTGTTAAGGGACAACGTATAGCGTATTGGACTTATGATGGATGATGGAATTACGTGGACGCTGATATGTGGCGATATCTGTGGAGTGTCGAAGTAAATATGTCATGAGCAGCAGACGTTAATTGTTCCTGTAAAATTTACCTACCAACGTTTGCAAATTTAACCTACCATATAATAAAGATTGTCCTGTCCTGGTTCATGGATAGAACCCCGTAAGTCTCACACTTGTCTCGCACAACAAAGGAATTGTACATTTAATAATCGGCAAAATTTTGGTTTCTGATTTGGCGGTAATTATATTATTTAGCTGAAGAGCAACTTTCATTTCGTTTGACCACTTCATTTCGTTTCACCACATGAAAGTGTGCCCACATTAGCAACTGAAATGAAAAAGTGGCAAATGTTCGAAAACTTATTGAATACTAAAAGGGTAAATGCGTAAGCAATTGCACCAGCAGTTTAACATTTAAAAGCCCGCACCATAATGATAGCCCGCACCATAACTGTTCTGACGGAAAATAAATTTTTCAGCTGAAGAGCAATGATAAAGGCCAATTTAAATTCGATTTCCGCAAGAAAGTGCCCAGATTGAGTATAAGCAACTGAATGCAATTCAATAAAAAAAGCAATTCAAAAAGTGGCAAAATGTCAAAATAATTTCAACACGATTCAAAGCAAAAAGGGTAAATACTTAAGGAATTGCACAAGCATTAAAATATTTCACAGCCGGCATCATAATGATTTCTGTTCTGACAAGAATTATAATATTCAATTGAATACAACATAAAGGGCAGTTTCCCATCTTTTTACCCCATACAAAGCCAGTGGCACCCTGAGATCATCAAACCCGGCCTCCAAGCGCGGCACGCACCCGCCATTGGTTAAAGCAGTTGCCGGCTGATGGCACCCCGGGGGAATGCCGGGTAAATTTTCAGCTGAAGAGCAATAATGAGGGCCAGTTCAATTTTGATTTTGAACACTCATGAGTGAAAGAATGTCAGCAAATATGAGGGGGGGCCGGACGCTTTGCTGACACACAACAATTCACTCAATACGCAAGGATACTATAATGGTGTCGTACTGAAGATAACTGAACATAACATCACCCATTAGTGCACAACTTCCTTTGTTTGCATGCACATTTGTTATAAAATAGATAACACAGTACACTTCTCCTCCCTATCCAGGCAGCCTTTTCTATGTCAAGTTGTATGCCATCCCCATTTCGTGGCGGCAGAAGGGTGACTTCATCTCTGGTAGAGCCTTTGCAAACGTTGCAGGTAACATCTCCGTACGGCAGTATACCAGCACTACTTCCCCACTTGCAACACTCTCCCGGTGCTTTACATCAACATGCTTCGTTCTTGATGCATATATGGGATATTTGCCTAGGTTCATCGCTCCTCGCGAGTACACCCAGATCTTAATTTTTGAGTTGTTGATGTCCATGCCTCCGCGCATTTGGTTAAGCATTTGGCTTCTCGAACTGCACAGGGCTTCTCCGCTTCCACGGATGTAGCCACTCTTCACTTCATGCCCTTATCAGCCTTGGC
Organism: Volvox africanus; assembly: GCA_030268105.1. Lineage (NCBI taxonomy): Eukaryota > Viridiplantae > Chlorophyta > Chlorophyceae > Chlamydomonadales > Volvocaceae > Volvox > Volvox africanus. The sequence goes on from BSDZ01000078.1 coordinate 7,455,350, forward strand.
TTGGCGTAATCCTTATTCCTAACTTGTCATCACCTCGACGAATATGGATATTATCAGGACGCCGCTCAGAAAAGCTGTAGATAGGTGTTGAAGTCAACAAAGCGCCCGGCCGTATTGTCCGGCGCTCCTATCGGATTAATTCCATTTAAGTCCGATCAAGCATTGTTCGTCGAAGAGCACGGTTGTTATCAGCTAGGTTAAGAAGGATATCTCAAACGGATTACGACGTTTCTGGGCATGGCGTCTTGATAATAGAGATGTCATGTTGTCGCAGTCATGATACATAGAGAGAATTCTAGATAAGCAAGGATTGGAGGTAGTCAGATCGAGAGCCATTCCAATAGCAGTAGGCGTGAAGATGATAAAGTGGACATACTGGAGGATCCATCGCCATATAGGGCACTGGTCGGCAAATTGAATAACTTGGAATTTAGTACCCGACCAGACTTAGGATATGCCCTAAGCGTACTGTCCAGGTTTATGGGCAAGCCTAACAAGATGGCAATGGGAATGCCAATAAGGTCCATGGTACGGAGGAGATGGTTGCGTATGCTATAGTGAAAGCGTTCGGGGGATGCCTTGTTAAGGGACAACGTATAGCGTATTGGACTTATGATGGATGATGGAATTACGTGGACGCTGATATGTGGCGATATCTGTGGAGTGTCGAAGTAAATATGTCATGAGCAGCAGACGTTAATTGTTCCTGTAAAATTTACCTACCAACGTTTGCAAATTTAACCTACCATATAATAAAGATTGTCCTGTCCTGGTTCATGGATAGAACCCCGTAAGTCTCACACTTGTCTCGCACAACAAAGGAATTGTACATTTAATAATCGGCAAAATTTTGGTTTCTGATTTGGCGGTAATTATATTATTTAGCTGAAGAGCAACTTTCATTTCGTTTGACCACTTCATTTCGTTTCACCACATGAAAGTGTGCCCACATTAGCAACTGAAATGAAAAAGTGGCAAATGTTCGAAAACTTATTGAATACTAAAAGGGTAAATGCGTAAGCAATTGCACCAGCAGTTTAACATTTAAAAGCCCGCACCATAATGATAGCCCGCACCATAACTGTTCTGACGGAAAATAAATTTTTCAGCTGAAGAGCAATGATAAAGGCCAATTTAAATTCGATTTCCGCAAGAAAGTGCCCAGATTGAGTATAAGCAACTGAATGCAATTCAATAAAAAAAGCAATTCAAAAAGTGGCAAATGTCAAAATAATTTCAACACGATTCAAAGCAAAAAGGGTAAATACTTAAGGAATTGCACAAGCATTAAAACATTTCACAGCCGGCATCATAATGATTTCTGTTCTGACAAGAATTATAATATTCAATTGAATACAACATAAAGGGCAGTTTCCCATCTTTTTACCCCATACAAAGCCAGTGGCACCCTGAGATCATCAAACCCGGCCTCCAAGCGCGGCACGCACCCGCCATTGGTTAAAGCAGTTGCCGGCTGATGGCACCCCGGGGGAATGCCGGGTAAATTTTCAGCTGAAGAGCAATAATGAGGGCCAGTTCAATTTTGATTTTGAACACTCATGAGTGAAAGAATGTCAGCAAATATGAGGGGGGGCCGGACGCTTTGCTGACACACAACAATTCACTCAATACGCAAGGATACTATAATGGTGTCGTACTGAAGATAACTGAACATAACATCACCCATTAGTGCACAACTTCCTTTGTTTGCATGCACATTTGTTATAAAATAGATAACACAGTACACTTCTCCTCCCTATCCAGGCAGCCTTTTCTATGTCAAGTTGTATGCCATCCCCATTTCGTGGCGGCAGAAGGGTGACTTCATCTCTGGTAGAGCCTTTGCAAACGTTGCAGGTAACATCTCCGTACGGCAGTATACCAGCACTACTTCCCCACTTGCAACACTCTCCCGGTGCTTTACATCAACATGCTTCGTTCTTGATGCATATATGGGATATTTGCCTAGGTTCATCGCTCCTCGCGAGTACACCCAGATCTTAATTTTTGAGTTGTTGATGTCCATGCCTCCGCGCATTTGGTTAAGCATTTGGCTTCTCGAACTGCACAGGGCTTCTCCGCTTCCACGGATGTAGCCACTCTTCACTTCATGCCCTTATCAGCCTTGGCTTGGCGTAATCCTTATTCCTAACTTGTCATCACCTCGACGAATATGGATATTATCAGGACGCCGCTCAGAAAAGCTGTAGATAGGTGTTGAAGTCAACAAAGCGCCCGGCCGTATTGTCCGGCGCTCCTATCGGATTAATTCCATTTAAGTCCGATCAAGCATTGTTCGTCGAAGAGCACGGTTGTTATCAGCTAGGTTAAGAAGGATATCTCAAACGGATTACGACGTTTCTGGGCATGGCGTCTTGATAATAGAGATGTCATGTTGTCGCAGTCATGATACATAGAGAGAATTCTAGATAAGCAAGGATTGGAGGTAGTCAGATCGAGAGCCATTCCAATAGCAGTAGGCGTGAAGATGATGAAGTGGACATACTGGAGGATCCATCGCCATATAGGGCACTGGTCGGCAAATTGAATAACTTGGAATTTAGTACCCGACCAGACTTAGGATATGCCCTAAGCGTACTGTCCAGGTTTATGGGCAAGCCTAACAAGATGGCAATGGGAATGCCATAAGGTCCATGGTACGGAGGAGATGGTTGCGTATGCTATAGTGAAAGCGTTCGGGGGGATGCCTTGTTAAGGGACAACGTATAGCGTATTGGACTTATGATGGATGATGGAATTACGTGGACGCTGATATGTGGCGATATCTGTGGAGTGTCGAAGTAAATATGTCATGAGCAGCAGACGTTAATTGTTCCTGTAAAATTTACCTACCAACGTTTGCAAATTTAACCTACCATATAATAAAGATTGTCCTGTCCTGGTTCATGGATAGAACCCCGTAAGTCTCACACTTGTCTCGCACAACAAGGAATTGTACATTTAATAATCGGCAAAATTTTGGTTTCTGATTTGGCGGTAATTATATTATTTAGCTGAAGAGCAACTTTCATTTCGTTTGACCACTTCATTTCGTTTCACCACATGAAAGTGTGCCCACATTAGCAACTGAAATGAAAAAGTGGCAAATGTTCGAAAACTTATTGAATACTAAAAGGGTAAATGCGTAAGCAATTGCACCAGCAGTTTAACATTTAAAAGCCCGCACCATAATGATAGCCCGCACCATAACTGTTCTGACGGAAAATAATTTTTCAGCTGAAGAGCAATGATAAAGGCCAATTTAAATTCGATTTCCGCAAGAAAGTGCCCAGATTGAGTATAAGCAACTGAATGCAATTCAATAAAAAAAGCAATTCAAAAAGTGGCAAAATGTCAAAAATAATTTCAACACGATTCAAAGCAAAAAAGGGTAAATACTTAAGGAATTGCACAAGCATCAAAATATTTCACAGCCGGCATCATAATGATTTCTGTTCTGACAAGAATTATAATATTCAATTGAATACAACATAAAGGGCAGTTTCCCATCTTTTTACCCCATACAAAGCCAGTGGCACCCTGAGATCATCAAACCCGGCCTCCAAGCGCGGCACGCACCCGCCATTGGTTAAAGCAGTTGCCGGCTGATGGCACCCCGGGGGAATGCCGGGTAAATTTTCAGCTGAAGAGCAATAATGAGGGCCAGTTCAATTTTGATTTTGAACACTCATGAGTGAAAGAATGTCAGCAAATATGAGGGGGGGCCGGACGCTTTGCTGACACACAACAATTCACTCAATACGCAAGGATACTATAATGGTGTCGTACTGAAGATAACTGAACATAACATCACCCATTAGTGCACAACTTCCTTTGTTTGCATGCACATTTGTTATAAAATAGATAACACAGTACACTTCTCCTCCCTATCCAGGCAGCCTTTTCTATGTCAAGTTGTATGCCATCCCCATTTCGTGGCGGCAGAAGGGTGACTTCATCTCTGGTAGAGCCTTTGCAAACGTTGCAGGTAACATCTCCGTACGGCAGTATACCAGCACTACTTCCCCACTTGCAACACTCTCCCGGTGCTTTACATCAACATGCTTCGTTCTTGATGCATATATGGGATATTTGCCTAGGTTCATCGCTCCTTCGCGAGTACACCCAGATCTTAATTTTGAGTTGTTGATGTCCATGCCTCCGCGCATTTGGTTAAGCATTTGGCTTCTCGAACTGCACAGGGCTTCTCCGCTTCCACGGATGTAGCCACTCTTCACTTCATGCCCTTATCAGCCTTGGCTTGGCGTAATCCTTATTCCTAACTTGTCATCACCTCGACGAATATGGATATTATCAGGACGCCGCTCAGAAAAGCTGTAGATAGGTGTTGAAGTCAACAAAGCGCCCGGCCGTATTGTCCGGCGCTCCTATCGGATTAATTCCATTTAAGTCCGATCAAGCATTGTTCGTCGAAGAGCACGGTTGTTATCAGCTAGGTTAAGAAGGATATCTCAAACGGATTACGACGTTTCTGGGCATGGCGTCTTGATAATAGAGATGTCATGTTGTCGCAGTCATGATACATAGAGAGAATTCTAGATAAGCAAGGATTGGAGGTAGTCAGATCGAGAGCCATTCCAATAGCAGTAGGCGTGAAGATGATGAAGTGGACATACTGGAGGATCCATCGCCATATAGGGCACTGGTCGGCAAATTGAATAACTTGGAATTTAGTACCCGACCAGACTTAGGATATGCCCTAAGCGTACTGTCCAGGTTTATGGGCAAGCCTAACAAGATGGCAATGGGAATGCCAATAAGGTCCATGGTACGGAGGAGATGGTTGCGTATGCTATAGTGAAAGCGTTCGGGGGATGCCTTGTTAAGGGACAACGTATAGCGTATTGGACTTATGATGGATGATGGAATTACGTGGACGCTGATATGTGGCGATATCTGTGGAGTGTCGAAGTAAATATGTCATGAGCAGCAGACGTTAATTGTTCCTGTAAATTTTACCTACCAACGTTTGCAAATTTAACCTACCATATAATAAAGATTGTCCTGTCCTGGTTCATGGATAGAACCCCGTAAGTCTCACACTTGTCTCGCACAACAAAGGAATTGTACATTTAATAATCGGCAAAATTTTGGTTTCTGATTTGGCGGTAATTATATTATTTAGCTGAAGAGCAACTTTCATTTCGTTTGACCACTTCATTTCGTTTCACCACATGAAAGTGTGCCCACATTAGCAACTGAAATGAAAAGTGGCAAATGTTCGAAAACTTATTGAATACTAAAAGGGTAAATGCGTAAGCAATTGCACCAGCAGTTTAACATTTAAAAGCCCGCACCATAATGATAGCCCGCACCATAACTGTTCTGACGGAAAATAAATTTTTCAGCTGAAGAGCAATGATAAAGGCCAATTTAAATTCGATTCCGCAAGAAAGTGCCCAGATTGAGTATAAGCAACTGAATGCAATTCAATAAAAAAAAGCAATTCAAAAAGTGGCAAAATGTCAAAATAATTTCAACACGATTCAAAGCAAAAGGGTAAATACTTAAGGAATTGCACAAGCATCAAAATATTTCACAGCCGGCATCATAATGATTTCTGTTCTGACAAGAATTATAATATTCAATTGAATACAACATAAAGGGCAGTTTCCCATCTTTTACCCCATACAAAGCCAGTGGCACCCTGAGATCATCAAACCCGGCCTCCAAGCGCGTCACGCACCCGCCATTGGTTAAAGCAGTTGCCGGCTGATGGCACCCCGGGGGAATGCCGGGTAAATTTTCAGCTGAAGAGCAATAATGAGGGCCAGTTCAATTTTGATTTTGAAACACTCATGAGTGAAAGAATGTCAGCAAATATGAGGGGGGGCCGGACGCTTTGCTGACACACAACAATTCACTCAATACGCAAGGATACTATAATGGTGTCGTACTGAAGATAACTGAACATAACATCACCCATTAGTGCACAACTTCCTTTGTTTGCATGCACATTTGTTATAAAATAGATAACACAGTACACTTCTCCTCCCTATCCAGGCAGCCTTTTCTATGTCAAGTTGTATGCCATCCCCATTTCGTGGCGGCAGAAGGGTGACTTCATCTCTGGTAGAGCCTTTGCAAACGTTGCAGGTAACATCTCCGTACGGCAGTATACCAGCACTACTTCCCCACTTGCAACACTCTCCCGGTGCTTTACATCAACATGCTTCGTTCTTGATGCATATACGGGATATTTGCCTAGGTTCATCGCTCCTCGCGAGTACAACCCAGATCTTAATTTTTGAGTTGTTGATGTCCATGCCTCCGCGCATTTGGTTAAGCATTTGGCTTCTCGAACTGCACAGGGCTTCTCCGCTTCCACGGATGTAGCCACTCTTCACTTCATGCCCTTATCAGCCTTGGCTTGGCGTAATCCTTATTCCTAACTTGTCATCACACCTCGACGAATATGGATATTATCAGGACGCCGCTCAGAAAAGCTGTAGATAGGTGTTGAAGTCAACAAAGCGCCCGGCCGTATTGTCCGGCGCTCCTATCGGATTAATTCCATTGAAGTCCGATCAAGCATTGTTCGTCGAAGAGCACGGTTGTTATCAGCTAGGTTAAGAAGGATATCTCAAACGGATTACGACGTTTCTGGGCATGGCGTCTTGATAATAGAGATGTCATGTTGTCGCAGTCATGATACATAGAGAGAATTCTAGATAAGCAAGGATTGGAGGTAGTCAGATCGAGAGCCATTCCAATAGCAGTTGGCGTGAAGATGATGAAGTGGACATACTGGAGGATCCATCGCCATATAGGGCACTGGTCGGCAAATTGAATAACTTGGAATTTAGTACCCGACCAGACTTAGGATATGCCCTAAGCGTACTGTCCAGGTTTATGGGCAAGCCTAACAAGATGGCAATGGGAATGCCAATAAGGTCCATGTACGGAGGAGATGGTTGCGTATGCTATAGTGAAAGCGTTCGGGGGATGCCTTGTTAAGGGACAACGTATAGCGTATTGGACTTATGATGGATGATGGAATTACGTGGACGCTGATATGTGGCGATATCTGTGGAGTGTCGAAGTAAATATGTCATGAGCAGCAGACGTTAATTGTTCCTGTAAATTTTACCTACCAACGTTTGCAAATTTAACCTACCATATAATAAAGATTGTCCTGTCCTGGTTCATGGATAGAACCCCGTAAGTCTCACACTTGTCTCGCACAACAAAGGAATTGTACATTTAATAATCGGCAAAATTTTGGTTTCTGATTTGGCGGTAATTATATTATTTAGCTGAAGAGCAACTTTCATTTCGTTTGACCACTTCATTCGTTTCACCACATGAAAGTGTGCCCACATTAGCAACTGAAATGAAAAAGTGGGCAAATGTTCGAAAACTTATTGAATACTAAAAGGGTAAATGCGTAAGCAATTGCACCAGCAGTTTAACATTTAAAAGCCCGCACCATAATGATAGCCCGCACCATAACTGTTCTGACGGAAAATAAATTTTTCAGCTGAAGAGCAATGATAAAGGCCAATTTAAATTCGATTTCCGCAAGAAAGTGCCCAGATTGAGTATAAGCAACTGAATGCAATTCAATAAAAAAGCAATTCAAAAAGTGGCAAAATGTCAAAATAATTTCAACACGATTCAAAGCAAAAAGGGTAAATACTTAAGGAATTGCACAAGCATCAAAATATTTCACAGCCGCATCATAATGATTTCTGTTCTGACAAGAATTATAATATTCAATTGAATACAACATAAAGGGCAGTTTCCCATCTTTTTACCCCATACAAAGCCAGTGGCACCCTGAGATCATCAAACCCGGCCTCCAAGCGCGGCACGCACCCGCCATTGGTTAAAGCAGTTGCCGGCTGATGGCACCCCGGGGGAATGCCGGGTAAATTTTCAGCTGAAGAGCAATAATGAGGGCCAGTTTCAATTTTGATTTTGAACACTCATGAGTGAAAGAATGTCAGCAAATATGAGGGGGGGCCGGACGCTTTGCTGACACACAACAATTCACTCAATACGCAAGGATACTATAATGGTGTCGTACTGAAGATAACTGAACATAACATCACCCATTAGTGCACAACTTCCTTTGTTTGCATGCACATTTGTTATAAAATAGATAACACAGTACACTTCTCCTCCCTATCCAGGCAGCCTTTTCTATGTCAAGTTGTATGCCATCCCCATTTCGTGGCGGCAGAAGGGTGACTTCATCTCTGGTAGAGCCTTTGCAAACGTTGCAGGTAACATCTCCGTACGGCAGTATACCAGCACTACTTCCCCACTTGCAACACTCTCCCGGTGCTTTACATCAACATGCTTCGTTTCTTGATGCATATATGGGGATATTTGCCTAGGTTCATCGCTCCTCGCGAGTACACCCAGATCTTAATTTTTGAGTTGTTGATGTCCATGCCTCCGCGCATTTGGTTAAGCATTTGGCTTCTCGAACTGCACAGGGCTTCTCCGCTTCCACGGATGTAGCCACTCTTCACTTCATGCCCTTATCAGCCTTGGCTTGGCGTAATCCTTATTCCTAACTTGTCATCACCTCGACGAATATGGATATTATCAGGACGCCGCTCAGAAAAGCTGTAGATAGGTGTTGAAGTCAACAAAGCGCCCGGCCGTATTGTCCGGCGCTCCTATCGGATTAATTCCATTTAAGTCCGATCAAGCATTGTTCGTCGAAGGCACGGTTGTTATCAGCTAGGTTAAGAATGATATCTAAAACGGATTACGACGTTTCTGGGCATGGCGTCTTGATAATAGAGATGTCATGTTGTCGCAGTCATGATACATAGGAGAGAATTCTAGATAAGGCAAGGATTGGAGGTAGTCAGATCGAGAGCCATTCCAATAGCAGTAGGCGTGAAGATGATGAAGTGGACATACTGGAGGATCCATCGCCATATAGGGCACTGGTCGGCAATTGAATAACTTGGAATTTAGTAACCCGACCAGACTTAGGATATGCCCTAAGGCGTACTGTCCAGGTTTATGGGCAAGCCTAACAAGATGGCAATGGGAATGCCAATAAGGTCCATGGTACGGAGGAGATGGTTGCGTATGCTATAGTGAAAGCGTTCGGGGGATGCCTTGTTAAGGGACAACGTATAGCGTATTGGACTTATGATGGATGATGGAATTACGTTGGACGCTGATATGTGGCGATATCTGTGGAGTGCGAAGTAAATATGTCATGAGCAGCAGACGTTAATTGTTCCTGTAAATTTTACCTACCAACGTTTGCAAATTTAACCTACCATATAATAAAGATTGTCCTGTCCTGGTTCATGGATAGAACCCCGTAAGTCTCACACTTGTCTCGCCACAACAAAGGCATTGTACATTTAATAATCGGCAAAAATTTTGGTTTCTGATTTGGCGGTAATTATATTATTTAGGCTGAGAGGCAACTTTCATTTCGTTTGACCACTTCATTTCGTTCACCACATGAAAGTGTGCCCACATTAGCAACTGAAATGAAAAAAGTGGCGAAATGTTCGAAAACTTATTGAATACTAAAAGGGTAAATTGCGTAAGCATTGCACCAGCAGTTTAACATTTAAAAGCCCGCACCATAATGATAGCCCGCACCATAACTGTTCTGACGGAAAATTAAATTTTTCAGGCTGAAGAGCAATGATAAAAGGCCAATTTAAATTCGATTTCCGCAAGAAAGTGCCCAGATTGAGTATAGCAACTGAATGCAATTCAATAAAAAAAGCAATTCAAAAAGTGGCAAAATGTCAAAATAAATTCAACACGATTCAAAGCAAAAAGGGTAAATACTTAAGGAATTGGCACAAGCATCAAATATTTCACAGCCGGCATCATAATGATTTCTGTTCTGACAAGAATTATAAGATTCAATTGAATACAACATAAAGGGCAGTTTCCCATCTTTTACCCCATACAAAGCCAGTGGCACCCTAGAATCATCAAAACCCGGCCTCCAAGCGCGGCACGCACCCGCCATTGGTTAAAGCAGTTGCCGGCTGATGGCACCCCGGGGGATGCCGGGTAAATTTTCAGCTGAAGAGCAATAATGAGGGCCAGTTCAATTTTGATTTTGAACACTCATGAGTGAAAGAATGTCAGCAAATATGAGGGGGGGCCGGACGCTTTGCTGACACACAACAATTCACTCAATACGCAAAGGATACTATAATGGTGTCGTACTGAAGATAACTGAACATAACATCACCCATTAGTGCACAACTTCCTTTGTTTGCATGCACATTGTTATAAAATAGATAACACAGTACACTTCTCCTCCCTATCCAGGCAGCCTTTTCTATGTCAAGTTGTAATGCCATCCCCCATTTCGTGGCGGCAGAAGGGTGACTTCATCTCTGGTAGAGCCTTGCAAACGTTGGCAGGTAACATCTCCGTAGCGGCAGTATACCAGCACTACTTCCCCACTTGCAACACTCTCCCGGGTGCTTTACATCAACATGCTTCGTTCTTGATGCATATATGGATATTTGCCTAGGTTCATCACTCCTCGCGTAGTACACCCAGATCTTAATTTTTGAGTTGTTGATGTCCATGCCTCCGCGCATTTGGTTAAGCATTTGGCTTCTCGAACTGGCACAGGGGCTTCTCTCCGCGTCCACGGATGTAGCCACTCTTCACTTCATGCCCTTATCAGCCTTGGCTTGGCGTAATCCTTATTCCTAACTTGTCATCACCTCGACGAATATGGATATTATCAGGACGCCGCTCAGAAAAGCTGTAGATAGGTGTTGAAGTCAACAAAGCGCCCGGCCGTATTGTCCGGCGCTCCTATCGGATTAATTCCATTTAAGTCCGATCAAGCATTGTTCGTCGAAGAGCACGGTTGTTATCAGCTAGGTTAAGAAGGATATCTCAAACGGATTACGACGTTTCTGGGCATGGCGTCTTGATAATAGAGATGTCATGTTGTCGCAGTCATGATACATAGAGAGAATTCTAGATAAGCAAGGATTGGAGGTAGTCAGATCGAGAGCCATTCCAATAGCAGTAGGCGTGAAGATGATGAAGTGGACATACTGGAGGATCCATCGCCATATAGGGCACTGGTCGGCAAATTGAATAACTTGGAATTTAGTACCCGACCAGACTTAGGATATGCCCTAAGCGTACTGTCCAGGTTTATGGGCAAGCCTAACAAGATGGCAATGGGAATGCCAATAAGGTCCATGGTACGGAGGAGATGGTTGCGTATGCTATAGTGAAAGCGTTCGGGGGATGCCTTGTTAAGGGACAACGTATAGCGTATTGGACTTATGATGGATGATGGAATTACGTGGACGCTGATATGTGGCGATATCTGTGGAGTGTCGAAGTAAATATGTCATGAGCAGCAGACGTTAATTGTTCCTGTAAATTTTACCTACCAACGTTTGCAAATTTAACCTACCATATAATAAAGATTGTCCTGTCCTGGTTCATGGATAGAACCCCGTAAGTCTCACACTTGTCTCGCACAACAAAGGCATTGTACATTTAATAATCGGCAAAATTTTGGTTTCTGATTTGGCGGTAATTATATTATTTAGCTGAAGAGCAACTTTCATTTCGTTTGACCACTTCATTTCGTTTCACCACATGAAAGTGTGCCCACATTAGCAACTGAAATGAAAAAGTGGCAAATGTTCGAAAACTTATTGAATACTAAAAGGGTAAATGCGTAAGCAATTGCACCAGCAGTTTAACATTTAAAAGCCCGCACCATAATGATAGCCCGCACCATAACTGTTCTGACGGAAAATAAATTTTTCAGCTGAAGAGCAATGATAAAGGCCAATTTAAATTCGATTTCCGCAAGAAAGTGCCCAGATTGAGTATAAGCAACTGAATGCAATTCAATAAAAAAAGCAATTCAAAAAGTGGCAAAATGTCAAAATAATTTCAACACGATTCAAAGCAAAAAGGGTAAATACTTAAGGAATTGCACAAGCATCAAAATATTTCACAGCCGGCATCATAATGATTTCTGTTCTGACAAGAATTATAATATTCAATTGAATACAACATAAAGGGCAGTTTCCCATCTTTTTACCCCATACAAAGCCAGTGGCACCCTGAGATCATCAAACCCGGCCTCCAAGCGCGGCACGCACCCGCCATTGGTTAAAGCAGTTGCCGGCTGATGGCACCCCGGGGGAATGCCGGGTAAATTTTCAGCTGAAGAGCAATAATGAGGGCCAGTTCAATTTTGATTTTGAACACTCATGAGTGAAAGAATGTCAGCAAATATGAGGGGGGGCCGGACGCTTTGCTGACACACAACAATTCACTCAATACGCAAGGATACTATAATGGTGTCGTACTGAAGATAACTGAACATAACATCACCCATTAGTGCACAACTTCCTTTGTTTGCATGCACATTTGTTATAAAATAGATAACACAGTACACTTCTCCTCCCTATCCAGGCAGCCTTTTCTATGTCAAGTTGTATGCCATCCCCATTTCGTGGCGGCAGAAGGGTGACTTCATCTCTGGTAGAGCCTTTGCAAACGTTGCAGGTAACATCTCCGTACGGCAGTATACCAGCACTACTTCCCCACTTGCAACACTCTCCCGGTGCTTTACATCAACATGCTTCGTTCTTGATGCATATATGGGATATTTGCCTAGGTTCATCGCTCCTCGCGAGTACACCCAGATCTTAATTTTTGAGTTGTTGATGTCCATGCCTCCGCGCATTTGGTTAAGCATTTGGCTTCTCGAACTGCACAGGGCTTCTCCGCTTCCACGGATGTAGCCACTCTTCACTTCATGCCCTTATCAGCCTTGGCTTGGCGTAATCCTTATTCCTAACTTGTCATCACCTCGACGAATATGGATATTATCAGGACGCCGCTCAGAAAAGCTGTAGATAGGTGTTGAAGTCAACAAAGCGCCCGGCCGTATTGTCCGGCGCTCCTATCGGATTAATTCCATTTAAGTCCGATCAAGCATTGTTCGTCGAAGAGCACGGTTGTTATCAGCTAGGTTAAGAAGGATATCTCAAACGGATTACGACGTTTCTGGGCATGGCGTCTTGATAATAGAGATGTCATGTTGTCGCAGTCATGATACATAGAGAGAATTCTAGATAAGCAAGGATTGGAGGTAGTCAGATCGAGAGCCATTCCAATAGCAGTAGGCGTGAAGATGATGAAGTGGACATACTGGAGGATCCATCGCCATATAGGGCACTGGTCGGCAAATTGAATAACTTGGAATTTAGTACCCGACCAGACTTAGGATATGCCCTAAGCGTACTGTCCAGGTTTATGGGCAAGCCTAACAAGATGGCAATGGGAATGCCAATAAGGTCCATGGTACGGAGGAGATGGTTGCGTATGCTATAGTGAAAGCGTTCGGGGGATGCCTTGTTAAGGGACAACGTATAGCGTATTGGACTTATGATGGATGATGGAATTACGTGGACGCTGATATGTGGCGATATCTGTGGAGTGTCGAAGTAAATATGTCATGAGCAGCAGACGTTAATTGTTCCTGTAAATTTTACCTACCAACGTTTGCAAATTTAACCTACCATATAATAAAGATTGTCCTGTCCTGGTTCATGGATAGAACCCCGTAAGTCTCACACTTGTCTCGCACAACAAAGGCATTGTACATTTAATAATCGGCAAAATTTTGGTTTCTGATTTGGCGGTAATTATATTATTTAGCTGAAGAGCAACTTTCATTTCGTTTGACCACTTCATTTCGTTTCACCACATGAAAGTGTGCCCACATTAGCAACTGAAATGAAAAAGTGGCAAATGTTCGAAAACTTATTGAATACTAAAAGGGTAAATGCGTAAGCAATTGCACCAGCAGTTTAACATTTAAAAGCCCGCACCATAATGATAGCCCGCACCATAACTGTTCTGACGGAAAATAAATTTTTCAGCTGAAGAGCAATGATAAAGGCCAATTTAAATTCGATTTCCGCAAGAAAGTGCCCAGATTGAGTATAAGCAACTGAATGCAATTCAATAAAAAAAGCAATTCAAAAAGTGGCAAAATGTCAAAATAATTTCAACACGATTCAAAGCAAAAAGGGTAAATACTTAAGGAATTGCACAAGCATCAAAATATTTCACAGCCGGCATCATAATGATTTCTGTTCTGACAAGAATTATAATATTCAATTGAATACAACATAAAGGGCAGTTTCCCATCTTTTTACCCCATACAAAGCCAGTGGCACCCTGAGATCATCAAACCCGGCCTCCAAGCGCGGCACGCACCCGCCATTGGTTAAAGCAGTTGCCGGCTGATGGCACCCCGGGGGAATGCCGGGTAAATTTTCAGCTGAAGAGCAATAATGAGGGCCAGTTCAATTTTGATTTTGAACACTCATGAGTGAAAGAATGTCAGCAAATATGAGGGGGGGCCGGACGCTTTGCTGACACACAACAATTCACTCAATACGCAAGGATACTATAATGGTGTCGTACTGAAGATAACTGAACATAACATCACCCATTAGTGCACAACTTCCTTTGTTTGCATGCACATTTGTTATAAAATAGATAACACAGTACACTTCTCCTCCCTATCCAGGCAGCCTTTTCTATGTCAAGTTGTATGCCATCCCCATTTCGTGGCGGCAGAAGGGTGACTTCATCTCTGGTAGAGCCTTTGCAAACGTTGCAGGTAACATCTCCGTACGGCAGTATACCAGCACTACTTCCCCACTTGCAACACTCTCCCGGTGCTTTACATCAACATGCTTCGTTCTTGATGCATATATGGGATATTTGCCTAGGTTCATCGCTCCTCGCGAGTACACCCAGATCTTAATTTTTGAGTTGTTGATGTCCATGCCTCCGCGCATTTGGTTAAGCATTTGGCTTCTCGAACTGCACAGGGCTTCTCCGCTTCCACGGATGTAGCCACTCTTCACTTCATGCCCTTATCAGCCTTGGCTTGGCGTAATCCTTATTCCTAACTTGTCATCACCTCGACGAATATGGATATTATCAGGACGCCGCTCAGAAAAGCTGTAGATAGGTGTTGAAGTCAACAAAGCGCCCGGCCGTATTGTCCGGCGCTCCTATCGGATTAATTCCATTTAAGTCCGATCAAGCATTGTTCGTCGAAGAGCACGGTTGTTATCAGCTAGGTTAAGAAGGATATCTCAAACGGATTACGACGTTTCTGGGCATGGCGTCTTGATAATAGAGATGTCATGTTGTCGCAGTCATGATACATAGAGAGAATTCTAGATAAGCAAGGATTGGAGGTAGTCAGATCGAGAGCCATTCCAATAGCAGTAGGCGTGAAGATGATGAAGTGGACATACTGGAGGATCCATCGCCATATAGGGCACTGGTCGGCAAATTGAATAACTTGGAATTTAGTACCCGACCAGACTTAGGATATGCCCTAAGCGTACTGTCCAGGTTTATGGGCAAGCCTAACAAGATGGCAATGGGAATGCCAATAAGGTCCATGGTACGGAGGAGATGGTTGCGTATGCTATAGTGAAAGCGTTCGGGGGATGCCTTGTTAAGGGACAACGTATAGCGTATTGGACTTATGATGGATGATGGAATTACGTGGACGCTGATATGTGGCGATATCTGTGGAGTGTCGAAGTAAATATGTCATGAGCAGCAGACGTTAATTGTTCCTGTAAATTTTACCTACCAACGTTTGCAAATTTAACCTACCATATAATAAAGATTGTCCTGTCCTGGTTCATGGATAGAACCCCGTAAGTCTCACACTTGTCTCGCACAACAAAGGCATTGTACATTTAATAATCGGCAAAATTTTGGTTTCTGATTTGGCGGTAATTATATTATTTAGCTGAAGAGCAACTTTCATTTCGTTTGACCACTTCATTTCGTTTCACCACATGAAAGTGTGCCCACATTAGCAACTGAAATGAAAAAGTGGCAAATGTTCGAAAACTTATTGAATACTAAAAGGGTAAATGCGTAAGCAATTGCACCAGCAGTTTAACATTTAAAAGCCCGCACCATAATGATAGCCCGCACCATAACTGTTCTGACGGAAAATAAATTTTTCAGCTGAAGAGCAATGATAAAGGCCAATTTAAATTCGATTTCCGCAAGAAAGTGCCCAGATTGAGTATAAGCAACTGAATGCAATTCAATAAAAAAAGCAATTCAAAAAGTGGCAAAATGTCAAAATAATTTCAACACGATTCAAAGCAAAAAGGGTAAATACTTAAGGAATTGCACAAGCATCAAAATATTTCACAGCCGGCATCATAATGATTTCTGTTCTGACAAGAATTATAATATTCAATTGAATACAACATAAAGGGCAGTTTCCCATCTTTTTACCCCATACAAAGCCAGTGGCACCCTGAGATCATCAAACCCGGCCTCCAAGCGCGGCACGCACCCGCCATTGGTTAAAGCAGTTGCCGGCTGATGGCACCCCGGGGGAATGCCGGGTAAATTTTCAGCTGAAGAGCAATAATGAGGGCCAGTTCAATTTTGATTTTGAACACTCATGAGTGAAAGAATGTCAGCAAATATGAGGGGGGGCCGGACGCTTTGCTGACACACAACAATTCACTCAATACGCAAGGATACTATAATGGTGTCGTACTGAAGATAACTGAACATAACATCACCCATTAGTGCACAACTTCCTTTGTTTGCATGCACATTTGTTATAAAATAGATAACACAGTACACTTCTCCTCCCTATCCAGGCAGCCTTTTCTATGTCAAGTTGTATGCCATCCCCATTTCGTGGCGGCAGAAGGGTGACTTCATCTCTGGTAGAGCCTTTGCAAACGTTGCAGGTAACATCTCCGTACGGCAGTATACCAGCACTACTTCCCCACTTGCAACACTCTCCCGGTGCTTTACATCAACATGCTTCGTTCTTGATGCATATATGGGATATTTGCCTAGGTTCATCGCTCCTCGCGAGTACACCCAGATCTTAATTTTTGAGTTGTTGATGTCCATGCCTCCGCGCATTTGGTTAAGCATTTGGCTTCTCGAACTGCACAGGGCTTCTCCGCTTCCACGGATGTAGCCACTCTTCACTTCATGCCCTTATCAGCCTTGGCTTGGCGTAATCCTTATTCCTAACTTGTCATCACCTCGACGAATATGGATATTATCAGGACGCCGCTCAGAAAAGCTGTAGATAGGTGTTGAAGTCAACAAAGCGCCCGGCCGTATTGTCCGGCGCTCCTATCGGATTAATTCCATTTAAGTCCGATCAAGCATTGTTCGTCGAAGAGCACGGTTGTTATCAGCTAGGTTAAGAAGGATATCTCAAACGGATTACGACGTTTCTGGGCATGGCGTCTTGATAATAGAGATGTCATGTTGTCGCAGTCATGATACATAGAGAGAATTCTAGATAAGCAAGGATTGGAGGTAGTCAGATCGAGAGCCATTCCAATAGCAGTAGGCGTGAAGATGATGAAGTGGACATACTGGAGGATCCATCGCCATATAGGGCACTGGTCGGCAAATTGAATAACTTGGAATTTAGTACCCGACCAGACTTAGGATATGCCCTAAGCGTACTGTCCAGGTTTATGGGCAAGCCTAACAAGATGGCAATGGGAATGCCAATAAGGTCCATGGTACGGAGGAGATGGTTGCGTATGCTATAGTGAAAGCGTTCGGGGGATGCCTTGTTAAGGGACAACGTATAGCGTATTGGACTTATGATGGATGATGGAATTACGTGGACGCTGATATGTGGCGATATCTGTGGAGTGTCGAAGTAAATATGTCATGAGCAGCAGACGTTAATTGTTCCTGTAAATTTTACCTACCAACGTTTGCAAATTTAACCTACCATATAATAAAGATTGTCCTGTCCTGGTTCATGGATAGAACCCCGTAAGTCTCACACTTGTCTCGCACAACAAAGGCATTGTACATTTAATAATCGGCAAAATTTTGGTTTCTGATTTGGCGGTAATTATATTATTTAGCTGAAGAGCAACTTTCATTTCGTTTGACCACTTCATTTCGTTTCACCACATGAAAGTGTGCCCACATTAGCAACTGAAATGAAAAAGTGGCAAATGTTCGAAAACTTATTGAATACTAAAAGGGTAAATGCGTAAGCAATTGCACCAGCAGTTTAACATTTAAAAGCCCGCACCATAATGATAGCCCGCACCATAACTGTTCTGACGGAAAATAAATTTTTCAGCTGAAGAGCAATGATAAAGGCCAATTTAAATTCGATTTCCGCAAGAAAGTGCCCAGATTGAGTATAAGCAACTGAATGCAATTCAATAAAAAAAGCAATTCAAAAAGTGGCAAAATGTCAAAATAATTTCAACACGATTCAAAGCAAAAAGGGTAAATACTTAAGGAATTGCACAAGCATCAAAATATTTCACAGCCGGCATCATAATGATTTCTGTTCTGACAAGAATTATAATATTCAATTGAATACAACATAAAGGGCAGTTTCCCATCTTTTTACCCCATACAAAGCCAGTGGCACCCTGAGATCATCAAACCCGGCCTCCAAGCGCGGCACGCACCCGCCATTGGTTAAAGCAGTTGCCGGCTGATGGCACCCCGGGGGAATGCCGGGTAAATTTTCAGCTGAAGAGCAATAATGAGGGCCAGTTCAATTTTGATTTTGAACACTCATGAGTGAAAGAATGTCAGCAAATATGAGGGGGGGCCGGACGCTTTGCTGACACACAACAATTCACTCAATACGCAAGGATACTATAATGGTGTCGTACTGAAGATAACTGAACATAACATCACCCATTAGTGCACAACTTCCTTTGTTTGCATGCACATTTGTTATAAAATAGATAACACAGTACACTTCTCCTCCCTATCCAGGCAGCCTTTTCTATGTCAAGTTGTATGCCATCCCCATTTCGTGGCGGCAGAAGGGTGACTTCATCTCTGGTAGAGCCTTTGCAAACGTTGCAGGTAACATCTCCGTACGGCAGTATACCAGCACTACTTCCCCACTTGCAACACTCTCCCGGTGCTTTACATCAACATGCTTCGTTCTTGATGCATATATGGGATATTTGCCTAGGTTCATCGCTCCTCGCGAGTACACCCAGATCTTAATTTTTGAGTTGTTGATGTCCATGCCTCCGCGCATTTGGTTAAGCATTTGGCTTCTCGAACTGCACAGGGCTTCTCCGCTTCCACGGATGTAGCCACTCTTCACTTCATGCCCTTATCAGCCTTGGCTTGGCGTAATCCTTATTCCTAACTTGTCATCACCTCGACGAATATGGATATTATCAGGACGCCGCTCAGAAAAGCTGTAGATAGGTGTTGAAGTCAACAAAGCGCCCGGCCGTATTGTCCGGCGCTCCTATCGGATTAATTCCATTTAAGTCCGATCAAGCATTGTTCGTCGAAGAGCACGGTTGTTATCAGCTAGGTTAAGAAGGATATCTCAAACGGATTACGACGTTTCTGGGCATGGCGTCTTGATAATAGAGATGTCATGTTGTCGCAGTCATGATACATAGAGAGAATTCTAGATAAGCAAGGATTGGAGGTAGTCAGATCGAGAGCCATTCCAATAGCAGTAGGCGTGAAGATGATGAAGTGGACATACTGGAGGATCCATCGCCATATAGGGCACTGGTCGGCAAATTGAATAACTTGGAATTTAGTACCCGACCAGACTTAGGATATGCCCTAAGCGTACTGTCCAGGTTTATGGGCAAGCCTAACAAGATGGCAATGGGAATGCCAATAAGGTCCATGGTACGGAGGAGATGGTTGCGTATGCTATAGTGAAAGCGTTCGGGGGATGCCTTGTTAAGGGACAACGTATAGCGTATTGGACTTATGATGGATGATGGAATTACGTGGACGCTGATATGTGGCGATATCTGTGGAGTGTCGAAGTAAATATGTCATGAGCAGCAGACGTTAATTGTTCCTGTAAATTTTACCTACCAACGTTTGCAAATTTAACCTACCATATAATAAAGATTGTCCTGTCCTGGTTCATGGATAGAACCCCGTAAGTCTCACACTTGTCTCGCACAACAAAGGCATTGTACATTTAATAATCGGCAAAATTTTGGTTTCTGATTTGGCGGTAATTATATTATTTAGCTGAAGAGCAACTTTCATTTCGTTTGACCACTTCATTTCGTTTCACCACATGAAAGTGTGCCCACATTAGCAACTGAAATGAAAAAGTGGCAAATGTTCGAAAACTTATTGAATACTAAAAGGGTAAATGCGTAAGCAATTGCACCAGCAGTTTAACATTTAAAAGCCCGCACCATAATGATAGCCCGCACCATAACTGTTCTGACGGAAAATAAATTTTTCAGCTGAAGAGCAATGATAAAGGCCAATTTAAATTCGATTTCCGCAAGAAAGTGCCCAGATTGAGTATAAGCAACTGAATGCAATTCAATAAAAAAAGCAATTCAAAAAGTGGCAAAATGTCAAAATAATTTCAACACGATTCAAAGCAAAAAGGGTAAATACTTAAGGAATTGCACAAGCATCAAAATATTTCACAGCCGGCATCATAATGATTTCTGTTCTGACAAGAATTATAATATTCAATTGAATACAACATAAAGGGCAGTTTCCCATCTTTTTACCCCATACAAAGCCAGTGGCACCCTGAGATCATCAAACCCGGCCTCCAAGCGCGGCACGCACCCGCCATTGGTTAAAGCAGTTGCCGGCTGATGGCACCCCGGGGGAATGCCGGGTAAATTTTCAGCTGAAGAGCAATAATGAGGGCCAGTTCAATTTTGATTTTGAACACTCATGAGTGAAAGAATGTCAGCAAATATGAGGGGGGGCCGGACGCTTTGCTGACACACAACAATTCACTCAATACGCAAGGATACTATAATGGTGTCGTACTGAAGATAACTGAACATAACATCACCCATTAGTGCACAACTTCCTTTGTTTGCATGCACATTTGTTATAAAATAGATAACACAGTACACTTCTCCTCCCTATCCAGGCAGCCTTTTCTATGTCAAGTTGTATGCCATCCCCATTTCGTGGCGGCAGAAGGGTGACTTCATCTCTGGTAGAGCCTTTGCAAACGTTGCAGGTAACATCTCCGTACGGCAGTATACCAGCACTACTTCCCCACTTGCAACACTCTCCCGGTGCTTTACATCAACATGCTTCGTTCTTGATGCATATATGGGATATTTGCCTAGGTTCATCGCTCCTCGCGAGTACACCCAGATCTTAATTTTTGAGTTGTTGATGTCCATGCCTCCGCGCATTTGGTTAAGCATTTGGCTTCTCGAACTGCACAGGGCTTCTCCGCTTCCACGGATGTAGCCACTCTTCACTTCATGCCCTTATCAGCCTTGGCTTGGCGTAATCCTTATTCCTAACTTGTCATCACCTCGACGAATATGGATATTATCAGGACGCCGCTCAGAAAAGCTGTAGATAGGTGTTGAAGTCAACAAAGCGCCCGGCCGTATTGTCCGGCGCTCCTATCGGATTAATTCCATTTAAGTCCGATCAAGCATTGTTCGTCGAAGAGCACGGTTGTTATCAGCTAGGTTAAGAAGGATATCTCAAACGGATTACGACGTTTCTGGGCATGGCGTCTTGATAATAGAGATGTCATGTTGTCGCAGTCATGATACATAGAGAGAATTCTAGATAAGCAAGGATTGGAGGTAGTCAGATCGAGAGCCATTCCAATAGCAGTAGGCGTGAAGATGATGAAGTGGACATACTGGAGGATCCATCGCCATATAGGGCACTGGTCGGCAAATTGAATAACTTGGAATTTAGTACCCGACCAGACTTAGGATATGCCCTAAGCGTACTGTCCAGGTTTATGGGCAAGCCTAACAAGATGGCAATGGGAATGCCAATAAGGTCCATGGTACGGAGGAGATGGTTGCGTATGCTATAGTGAAAGCGTTCGGGGGATGCCTTGTTAAGGGACAACGTATAGCGTATTGGACTTATGATGGATGATGGAATTACGTGGACGCTGATATGTGGCGATATCTGTGGAGTGTCGAAGTAAATATGTCATGAGCAGCAGACGTTAATTGTTCCTGTAAATTTTACCTACCAACGTTTGCAAATTTAACCTACCATATAATAAAGATTGTCCTGTCCTGGTTCATGGATAGAACCCCGTAAGTCTCACACTTGTCTCGCACAACAAAGGCATTGTACATTTAATAATCGGCAAAATTTTGGTTTCTGATTTGGCGGTAATTATATTATTTAGCTGAAGAGCAACTTTCATTTCGTTTGACCACTTCATTTCGTTTCACCACATGAAAGTGTGCCCACATTAGCAACTGAAATGAAAAAGTGGCAAATGTTCGAAAACTTATTGAATACTAAAAGGGTAAATGCGTAAGCAATTGCACCAGCAGTTTAACATTTAAAAGCCCGCACCATAATGATAGCCCGCACCATAACTGTTCTGACGGAAAATAAATTTTTCAGCTGAAGAGCAATGATAAAGGCCAATTTAAATTCGATTTCCGCAAGAAAGTGCCCAGATTGAGTATAAGCAACTGAATGCAATTCAATAAAAAAAGCAATTCAAAAAGTGGCAAAATGTCAAAATAATTTCAACACGATTCAAAGCAAAAAGGGTAAATACTTAAGGAATTGCACAAGCATCAAAATATTTCACAGCCGGCATCATAATGATTTCTGTTCTGACAAGAATTATAATATTCAATTGAATACAACATAAAGGGCAGTTTCCCATCTTTTTACCCCATACAAAGCCAGTGGCACCCTGAGATCATCAAACCCGGCCTCCAAGCGCGGCACGCACCCGCCATTGGTTAAAGCAGTTGCCGGCTGATGGCACCCCGGGGGAATGCCGGGTAAATTTTCAGCTGAAGAGCAATAATGAGGGCCAGTTCAATTTTGATTTTGAACACTCATGAGTGAAAGAATGTCAGCAAATATGAGGGGGGGCCGGACGCTTTGCTGACACACAACAATTCACTCAATACGCAAGGATACTATAATGGTGTCGTACTGAAGATAACTGAACATAACATCACCCATTAGTGCACAACTTCCTTTGTTTGCATGCACATTTGTTATAAAATAGATAACACAGTACACTTCTCCTCCCTATCCAGGCAGCCTTTTCTATGTCAAGTTGTATGCCATCCCCATTTCGTGGCGGCAGAAGGGTGACTTCATCTCTGGTAGAGCCTTTGCAAACGTTGCAGGTAACATCTCCGTACGGCAGTATACCAGCACTACTTCCCCACTTGCAACACTCTCCCGGTGCTTTACATCAACATGCTTCGTTCTTGATGCATATATGGGATATTTGCCTAGGTTCATCGCTCCTCGCGAGTACACCCAGATCTTAATTTTTGAGTTGTTGATGTCCATGCCTCCGCGCATTTGGTTAAGCATTTGGCTTCTCGAACTGCACAGGGCTTCTCCGCTTCCACGGATGTAGCCACTCTTCACTTCATGCCCTTATCAGCCTTGGCTTGGCGTAATCCTTATTCCTAACTTGTCATCACCTCGACGAATATGGATATTATCAGGACGCCGCTCAGAAAAGCTGTAGATAGGTGTTGAAGTCAACAAAGCGCCCGGCCGTATTGTCCGGCGCTCCTATCGGATTAATTCCATTTAAGTCCGATCAAGCATTGTTCGTCGAAGAGCACGGTTGTTATCAGCTAGGTTAAGAAGGATATCTCAAACGGATTACGACGTTTCTGGGCATGGCGTCTTGATAATAGAGATGTCATGTTGTCGCAGTCATGATACATAGAGAGAATTCTAGATAAGCAAGGATTGGAGGTAGTCAGATCGAGAGCCATTCCAATAGCAGTAGGCGTGAAGATGATGAAGTGGACATACTGGAGGATCCATCGCCATATAGGGCACTGGTCGGCAAATTGAATAACTTGGAATTTAGTACCCGACCAGACTTAGGATATGCCCTAAGCGTACTGTCCAGGTTTATGGGCAAGCCTAACAAGATGGCAATGGGAATGCCAATAAGGTCCATGGTACGGAGGAGATGGTTGCGTATGCTATAGTGAAAGCGTTCGGGGGATGCCTTGTTAAGGGACAACGTATAGCGTATTGGACTTATGATGGATGATGGAATTACGTGGACGCTGATATGTGGCGATATCTGTGGAGTGTCGAAGTAAATATGTCATGAGCAGCAGACGTTAATTGTTCCTGTAAATTTTACCTACCAACGTTTGCAAATTTAACCTACCATATAATAAAGATTGTCCTGTCCTGGTTCATGGATAGAACCCCGTAAGTCTCACACTTGTCTCGCACAACAAAGGCATTGTACATTTAATAATCGGCAAAATTTTGGTTTCTGATTTGGCGGTAATTATATTATTTAGCTGAAGAGCAACTTTCATTTCGTTTGACCACTTCATTTCGTTTCACCACATGAAAGTGTGCCCACATTAGCAACTGAAATGAAAAAGTGGCAAATGTTCGAAAACTTATTGAATACTAAAAGGGTAAATGCGTAAGCAATTGCACCAGCAGTTTAACATTTAAAAGCCCGCACCATAATGATAGCCCGCACCATAACTGTTCTGACGGAAAATAAATTTTTCAGCTGAAGAGCAATGATAAAGGCCAATTTAAATTCGATTTCCGCAAGAAAGTGCCCAGATTGAGTATAAGCAACTGAATGCAATTCAATAAAAAAAGCAATTCAAAAAGTGGCAAAATGTCAAAATAATTTCAACACGATTCAAAGCAAAAAGGGTAAATACTTAAGGAATTGCACAAGCATCAAAATATTTCACAGCCGGCATCATAATGATTTCTGTTCTGACAAGAATTATAATATTCAATTGAATACAACATAAAGGGCAGTTTCCCATCTTTTTACCCCATACAAAGCCAGTGGCACCCTGAGATCATCAAACCCGGCCTCCAAGCGCGGCACGCACCCGCCATTGGTTAAAGCAGTTGCCGGCTGATGGCACCCCGGGGGAATGCCGGGTAAATTTTCAGCTGAAGAGCAATAATGAGGGCCAGTTCAATTTTGATTTTGAACACTCATGAGTGAAAGAATGTCAGCAAATATGAGGGGGGGCCGGACGCTTTGCTGACACACAACAATTCACTCAATACGCAAGGATACTATAATGGTGTCGTACTGAAGATAACTGAACATAACATCACCCATTAGTGCACAACTTCCTTTGTTTGCATGCACATTTGTTATAAAATAGATAACACAGTACACTTCTCCTCCCTATCCAGGCAGCCTTTTCTATGTCAAGTTGTATGCCATCCCCATTTCGTGGCGGCAGAAGGGTGACTTCATCTCTGGTAGAGCCTTTGCAAACGTTGCAGGTAACATCTCCGTACGGCAGTATACCAGCACTACTTCCCCACTTGCAACACTCTCCCGGTGCTTTACATCAACATGCTTCGTTCTTGATGCATATATGGGATATTTGCCTAGGTTCATCGCTCCTCGCGAGTACACCCAGATCTTAATTTTTGAGTTGTTGATGTCCATGCCTCCGCGCATTTGGTTAAGCATTTGGCTTCTCGAACTGCACAGGGCTTCTCCGCTTCCACGGATGTAGCCACTCTTCACTTCATGCCCTTATCAGCCTTGGCTTGGCGTAATCCTTATTCCTAACTTGTCATCACCTCGACGAATATGGATATTATCAGGACGCCGCTCAGAAAAGCTGTAGATAGGTGTTGAAGTCAACAAAGCGCCCGGCCGTATTGTCCGGCGCTCCTATCGGATTAATTCCATTTAAGTCCGATCAAGCATTGTTCGTCGAAGAGCACGGTTGTTATCAGCTAGGTTAAGAAGGATATCTCAAACGGATTACGACGTTTCTGGGCATGGCGTCTTGATAATAGAGATGTCATGTTGTCGCAGTCATGATACATAGAGAGAATTCTAGATAAGCAAGGATTGGAGGTAGTCAGATCGAGAGCCATTCCAATAGCAGTAGGCGTGAAGATGATGAAGTGGACATACTGGAGGATCCATCGCCATATAGGGCACTGGTCGGCAAATTGAATAACTTGGAATTTAGTACCCGACCAGACTTAGGATATGCCCTAAGCGTACTGTCCAGGTTTATGGGCAAGCCTAACAAGATGGCAATGGGAATGCCAATAAGGTCCATGGTACGGAGGAGATGGTTGCGTATGCTATAGTGAAAGCGTTCGGGGGATGCCTTGTTAAGGGACAACGTATAGCGTATTGGACTTATGATGGATGATGGAATTACGTGGACGCTGATATGTGGCGATATCTGTGGAGTGTCGAAGTAAATATGTCATGAGCAGCAGACGTTAATTGTTCCTGTAAATTTTACCTACCAACGTTTGCAAATTTAACCTACCATATAATAAAGATTGTCCTGTCCTGGTTCATGGATAGAACCCCGTAAGTCTCACACTTGTCTCGCACAACAAAGGCATTGTACATTTAATAATCGGCAAAATTTTGGTTTCTGATTTGGCGGTAATTATATTATTTAGCTGAAGAGCAACTTTCATTTCGTTTGACCACTTCATTTCGTTTCACCACATGAAAGTGTGCCCACATTAGCAACTGAAATGAAAAAGTGGCAAATGTTCGAAAACTTATTGAATACTAAAAGGGTAAATGCGTAAGCAATTGCACCAGCAGTTTAACATTTAAAAGCCCGCACCATAATGATAGCCCGCACCATAACTGTTCTGACGGAAAATAAATTTTTCAGCTGAAGAGCAATGATAAAGGCCAATTTAAATTCGATTTCCGCAAGAAAGTGCCCAGATTGAGTATAAGCAACTGAATGCAATTCAATAAAAAAAGCAATTCAAAAAGTGGCAAAATGTCAAAATAATTTCAACACGATTCAAAGCAAAAAGGGTAAATACTTAAGGAATTGCACAAGCATCAAAATATTTCACAGCCGGCATCATAATGATTTCTGTTCTGACAAGAATTATAATATTCAATTGAATACAACATAAAGGGCAGTTTCCCATCTTTTTACCCCATACAAAGCCAGTGGCACCCTGAGATCATCAAACCCGGCCTCCAAGCGCGGCACGCACCCGCCATTGGTTAAAGCAGTTGCCGGCTGATGGCACCCCGGGGGAATGCCGGGTAAATTTTCAGCTGAAGAGCAATAATGAGGGCCAGTTCAATTTTGATTTTGAACACTCATGAGTGAAAGAATGTCAGCAAATATGAGGGGGGGCCGGACGCTTTGCTGACACACAACAATTCACTCAATACGCAAGGATACTATAATGGTGTCGTACTGAAGATAACTGAACATAACATCACCCATTAGTGCACAACTTCCTTTGTTTGCATGCACATTTGTTATAAAATAGATAACACAGTACACTTCTCCTCCCTATCCAGGCAGCCTTTTCTATGTCAAGTTGTATGCCATCCCCATTTCGTGGCGGCAGAAGGGTGACTTCATCTCTGGTAGAGCCTTTGCAAACGTTGCAGGTAACATCTCCGTACGGCAGTATACCAGCACTACTTCCCCACTTGCAACACTCTCCCGGTGCTTTACATCAACATGCTTCGTTCTTGATGCATATATGGGATATTTGCCTAGGTTCATCGCTCCTCGCGAGTACACCCAGATCTTAATTTTTGAGTTGTTGATGTCCATGCCTCCGCGCATTTGGTTAAGCATTTGGCTTCTCGAACTGCACAGGGCTTCTCCGCTTCCACGGATGTAGCCACTCTTCACTTCATGCCCTTATCAGCCTTGGCTTGGCGTAATCCTTATTCCTAACTTGTCATCACCTCGACGAATATGGATATTATCAGGACGCCGCTCAGAAAAGCTGTAGATAGGTGTTGAAGTCAACAAAGCGCCCGGCCGTATTGTCCGGCGCTCCTATCGGATTAATTCCATTTAAGTCCGATCAAGCATTGTTCGTCGAAGAGCACGGTTGTTATCAGCTAGGTTAAGAAGGATATCTCAAACGGATTACGACGTTTCTGGGCATGGCGTCTTGATAATAGAGATGTCATGTTGTCGCAGTCATGATACATAGAGAGAATTCTAGATAAGCAAGGATTGGAGGTAGTCAGATCGAGAGCCATTCCAATAGCAGTAGGCGTGAAGATGATGAAGTGGACATACTGGAGGATCCATCGCCATATAGGGCACTGGTCGGCAAATTGAATAACTTGGAATTTAGTACCCGACCAGACTTAGGATATGCCCTAAGCGTACTGTCCAGGTTTATGGGCAAGCCTAACAAGATGGCAATGGGAATGCCAATAAGGTCCATGGTACGGAGGAGATGGTTGCGTATGCTATAGTGAAAGCGTTCGGGGGATGCCTTGTTAAGGGACAACGTATAGCGTATTGGACTTATGATGGATGATGGAATTACGTGGACGCTGATATGTGGCGATATCTGTGGAGTGTCGAAGTAAATATGTCATGAGCAGCAGACGTTAATTGTTCCTGTAAATTTTACCTACCAACGTTTGCAAATTTAACCTACCATATAATAAAGATTGTCCTGTCCTGGTTCATGGATAGAACCCCGTAAGTCTCACACTTGTCTCGCACAACAAAGGCATTGTACATTTAATAATCGGCAAAATTTTGGTTTCTGATTTGGCGGTAATTATATTATTTAGCTGAAGAGCAACTTTCATTTCGTTTGACCACTTCATTTCGTTTCACCACATGAAAGTGTGCCCACATTAGCAACTGAAATGAAAAAGTGGCAAATGTTCGAAAACTTATTGAATACTAAAAGGGTAAATGCGTAAGCAATTGCACCAGCAGTTTAACATTTAAAAGCCCGCACCATAATGATAGCCCGCACCATAACTGTTCTGACGGAAAATAAATTTTTCAGCTGAAGAGCAATGATAAAGGCCAATTTAAATTCGATTTCCGCAAGAAAGTGCCCAGATTGAGTATAAGCAACTGAATGCAATTCAATAAAAAAAGCAATTCAAAAAGTGGCAAAATGTCAAAATAATTTCAACACGATTCAAAGCAAAAAGGGTAAATACTTAAGGAATTGCACAAGCATCAAAATATTTCACAGCCGGCATCATAATGATTTCTGTTCTGACAAGAATTATAATATTCAATTGAATACAACATAAAGGGCAGTTTCCCATCTTTTTACCCCATACAAAGCCAGTGGCACCCTGAGATCATCAAACCCGGCCTCCAAGCGCGGCACGCACCCGCCATTGGTTAAAGCAGTTGCCGGCTGATGGCACCCCGGGGGAATGCCGGGTAAATTTTCAGCTGAAGAGCAATAATGAGGGCCAGTTCAATTTTGATTTTGAACACTCATGAGTGAAAGAATGTCAGCAAATATGAGGGGGGGCCGGACGCTTTGCTGACACACAACAATTCACTCAATACGCAAGGATACTATAATGGTGTCGTACTGAAGATAACTGAACATAACATCACCCATTAGTGCACAACTTCCTTTGTTTGCATGCACATTTGTTATAAAATAGATAACACAGTACACTTCTCCTCCCTATCCAGGCAGCCTTTTCTATGTCAAGTTGTATGCCATCCCCATTTCGTGGCGGCAGAAGGGTGACTTCATCTCTGGTAGAGCCTTTGCAAACGTTGCAGGTAACATCTCCGTACGGCAGTATACCAGCACTACTTCCCCACTTGCAACACTCTCCCGGTGCTTTACATCAACATGCTTCGTTCTTGATGCATATATGGGATATTTGCCTAGGTTCATCGCTCCTCGCGAGTACACCCAGATCTTAATTTTTGAGTTGTTGATGTCCATGCCTCCGCGCATTTGGTTAAGCATTTGGCTTCTCGAACTGCACAGGGCTTCTCCGCTTCCACGGATGTAGCCACTCTTCACTTCATGCCCTTATCAGCCTTGGCTTGGCGTAATCCTTATTCCTAACTTGTCATCACCTCGACGAATATGGATATTATCAGGACGCCGCTCAGAAAAGCTGTAGATAGGTGTTGAAGTCAACAAAGCGCCCGGCCGTATTGTCCGGCGCTCCTATCGGATTAATTCCATTTAAGTCCGATCAAGCATTGTTCGTCGAAGAGCACGGTTGTTATCAGCTAGGTTAAGAAGGATATCTCAAACGGATTACGACGTTTCTGGGCATGGCGTCTTGATAATAGAGATGTCATGTTGTCGCAGTCATGATACATAGAGAGAATTCTAGATAAGCAAGGATTGGAGGTAGTCAGATCGAGAGCCATTCCAATAGCAGTAGGCGTGAAGATGATGAAGTGGACATACTGGAGGATCCATCGCCATATAGGGCACTGGTCGGCAAATTGAATAACTTGGAATTTAGTACCCGACCAGACTTAGGATATGCCCTAAGCGTACTGTCCAGGTTTATGGGCAAGCCTAACAAGATGGCAATGGGAATGCCAATAAGGTCCATGGTACGGAGGAGATGGTTGCGTATGCTATAGTGAAAGCGTTCGGGGGATGCCTTGTTAAGGGACAACGTATAGCGTATTGGACTTATGATGGATGATGGAATTACGTGGACGCTGATATGTGGCGATATCTGTGGAGTGTCGAAGTAAATATGTCATGAGCAGCAGACGTTAATTGTTCCTGTAAATTTTACCTACCAACGTTTGCAAATTTAACCTACCATATAATAAAGATTGTCCTGTCCTGGTTCATGGATAGAACCCCGTAAGTCTCACACTTGTCTCGCACAACAAAGGCATTGTACATTTAATAATCGGCAAAATTTTGGTTTCTGATTTGGCGGTAATTATATTATTTAGCTGAAGAGCAACTTTCATTTCGTTTGACCACTTCATTTCGTTTCACCACATGAAAGTGTGCCCACATTAGCAACTGAAATGAAAAAGTGGCAAATGTTCGAAAACTTATTGAATACTAAAAGGGTAAATGCGTAAGCAATTGCACCAGCAGTTTAACATTTAAAAGCCCGCACCATAATGATAGCCCGCACCATAACTGTTCTGACGGAAAATAAATTTTTCAGCTGAAGAGCAATGATAAAGGCCAATTTAAATTCGATTTCCGCAAGAAAGTGCCCAGATTGAGTATAAGCAACTGAATGCAATTCAATAAAAAAAGCAATTCAAAAAGTGGCAAAATGTCAAAATAATTTCAACACGATTCAAAGCAAAAAGGGTAAATACTTAAGGAATTGCACAAGCATCAAAATATTTCACAGCCGGCATCATAATGATTTCTGTTCTGACAAGAATTATAATATTCAATTGAATACAACATAAAGGGCAGTTTCCCATCTTTTTACCCCATACAAAGCCAGTGGCACCCTGAGATCATCAAACCCGGCCTCCAAGCGCGGCACGCACCCGCCATTGGTTAAAGCAGTTGCCGGCTGATGGCACCCCGGGGGAATGCCGGGTAAATTTTCAGCTGAAGAGCAATAATGAGGGCCAGTTCAATTTTGATTTTGAACACTCATGAGTGAAAGAATGTCAGCAAATATGAGGGGGGGCCGGACGCTTTGCTGACACACAACAATTCACTCAATACGCAAGGATACTATAATGGTGTCGTACTGAAGATAACTGAACATAACATCACCCATTAGTGCACAACTTCCTTTGTTTGCATGCACATTTGTTATAAAATAGATAACACAGTACACTTCTCCTCCCTATCCAGGCAGCCTTTTCTATGTCAAGTTGTATGCCATCCCCATTTCGTGGCGGCAGAAGGGTGACTTCATCTCTGGTAGAGCCTTTGCAAACGTTGCAGGTAACATCTCCGTACGGCAGTATACCAGCACTACTTCCCCACTTGCAACACTCTCCCGGTGCTTTACATCAACATGCTTCGTTCTTGATGCATATATGGGATATTTGCCTAGGTTCATCGCTCCTCGCGAGTACACCCAGATCTTAATTTTTGAGTTGTTGATGTCCATGCCTCCGCGCATTTGGTTAAGCATTTGGCTTCTCGAACTGCACAGGGCTTCTCCGCTTCCACGGATGTAGCCACTCTTCACTTCATGCCCTTATCAGCCTTGGCTTGGCGTAATCCTTATTCCTAACTTGTCATCACCTCGACGAATATGGATATTATCAGGACGCCGCTCAGAAAAGCTGTAGATAGGTGTTGAAGTCAACAAAGCGCCCGGCCGTATTGTCCGGCGCTCCTATCGGATTAATTCCATTTAAGTCCGATCAAGCATTGTTCGTCGAAGAGCACGGTTGTTATCAGCTAGGTTAAGAAGGATATCTCAAACGGATTACGACGTTTCTGGGCATGGCGTCTTGATAATAGAGATGTCATGTTGTCGCAGTCATGATACATAGAGAGAATTCTAGATAAGCAAGGATTGGAGGTAGTCAGATCGAGAGCCATTCCAATAGCAGTAGGCGTGAAGATGATGAAGTGGACATACTGGAGGATCCATCGCCATATAGGGCACTGGTCGGCAAATTGAATAACTTGGAATTTAGTACCCGACCAGACTTAGGATATGCCCTAAGCGTACTGTCCAGGTTTATGGGCAAGCCTAACAAGATGGCAATGGGAATGCCAATAAGGTCCATGGTACGGAGGAGATGGTTGCGTATGCTATAGTGAAAGCGTTCGGGGGATGCCTTGTTAAGGGACAACGTATAGCGTATTGGACTTATGATGGATGATGGAATTACGTGGACGCTGATATGTGGCGATATCTGTGGAGTGTCGAAGTAAATATGTCATGAGCAGCAGACGTTAATTGTTCCTGTAAATTTTACCTACCAACGTTTGCAAATTTAACCTACCATATAATAAAGATTGTCCTGTCCTGGTTCATGGATAGAACCCCGTAAGTCTCACACTTGTCTCGCACAACAAAGGCATTGTACATTTAATAATCGGCAAAATTTTGGTTTCTGATTTGGCGGTAATTATATTATTTAGCTGAAGAGCAACTTTCATTTCGTTTGACCACTTCATTTCGTTTCACCACATGAAAGTGTGCCCACATTAGCAACTGAAATGAAAAAGTGGCAAATGTTCGAAAACTTATTGAATACTAAAAGGGTAAATGCGTAAGCAATTGCACCAGCAGTTTAACATTTAAAAGCCCGCACCATAATGATAGCCCGCACCATAACTGTTCTGACGGAAAATAAATTTTTCAGCTGAAGAGCAATGATAAAGGCCAATTTAAATTCGATTTCCGCAAGAAAGTGCCCAGATTGAGTATAAGCAACTGAATGCAATTCAATAAAAAAAGCAATTCAAAAAGTGGCAAAATGTCAAAATAATTTCAACACGATTCAAAGCAAAAAGGGTAAATACTTAAGGAATTGCACAAGCATTAAAATATTTCACAGCCGGCATCATAATGATTTCTGTTCTGACAAGAATTATAATATTCAATTGAATACAACATAAAGGGCAGTTTCCCATCTTTTTACCCCATACAAAGCCAGTGGCACCCTGAGATCATCAAACCCGGCCTCCAAGCGCGGCACGCACCCGCCATTGGTTAAAGCAGTTGCCGGCTGATGGCACCCCGGGGGAATGCCGGGTAAATTTTCAGCTGAAGAGCAATAATGAGGGCCAGTTCAATTTTGATTTTGAACACTCATGAGTGAAAGAATGTCAGCAAATATGAGGGGGGGCCGGACGCTTTGCTGACACACAACAATTCACTCAATACGCAAGGATACTATAATGGTGTCGTACTGAAGATAACTGAACATAACATCACCCATTAGTGCACAACTTCCTTTGTTTGCATGCACATTTGTTATAAAATAGATAACACAGTACACTTCTCCTCCCTATCCAGGCAGCCTTTTCTATGTCAAGTTGTATGCCATCCCCATTTCGTGGCGGCAGAAGGGTGACTTCATCTCTGGTAGAGCCTTTGCAAACGTTGCAGGTAACATCTCCGTACGGCAGTATACCAGCACTACTTCCCCACTTGCAACACTCTCCCGGTGCTTTACATCAACATGCTTCGTTCTTGATGCATATATGGGATATTTGCCTAGGTTCATCGCTCCTCGCGAGTACACCCAGATCTTAATTTTTGAGTTGTTGATGTCCATGCCTCCGCGCATTTGGTTAAGCATTTGGCTTCTCGAACTGCACAGGGCTTCTCCGCTTCCACGGATGTAGCCACTCTTCACTTCATGCCCTTATCAGCCTTGGCTTGGCGTAATCCTTATTCCTAACTTGTCATCACCTCGACGAATATGGATATTATCAGGACGCCGCTCAGAAAAGCTGTAGATAGGTGTTGAAGTCAACAAAGCGCCCGGCCGTATTGTCCGGCGCTCCTATCGGATTAATTCCATTTAAGTCCGATCAAGCATTGTTCGTCGAAGAGCACGGTTGTTATCAGCTAGGTTAAGAAGGATATCTCAAACGGATTACGACGTTTCTGGGCATGGCGTCTTGATAATAGAGATGTCATGTTGTCGCAGTCATGATACATAGAGAGAATTCTAGATAAGCAAGGATTGGAGGTAGTCAGATCGAGAGCCATTCCAATAGCAGTAGGCGGGAAGATGATGAAGTGGACATACTGGAGGATCCATCGCCATATAGGGCACTGGTCGGCAAATTGAATAACTTGGAATTTAGTACCCGACCAGACTTAGGATATGCCCTAAGCGTACTGTCCAGGTTTATGGGCAAGCCTAACAAGATGGCAATGGGAATGCCAATAAGGTCCATGGTACGGAGGAGATGGTTGCGTATGCTATAGTGAAAGCGTTCGGGGGATGCCTTGTTAAGGGACAACGTATAGCGTATTGGACTTATGATGGATGATGGAATTACGTGGACGCTGATATGTGGCGATATCTGTGGAGTGTCGAAGTAAATATGTCATGAGCAGCAGACGTTAATTGTTCCTGTAAATTTTACCTACCAACGTTTGCAAATTTAACCTACCATATAATAAAGATTGTCCTGTCCTGGTTCATGGATAGAACCCCGTAAGTCTCACACTTGTCTCGCACAACAAAGGCATTGTACATTTAATAATCGGCAAAATTTTGGTTTCTGATTTGGCGGTAATTATATTATTTAGCTGAAGAGCAACTTTCATTTCGTTTGACCACTTCATTTCGTTTCACCACATGAAAGTGTGCCCACATTAGCAACTGAAATGAAAAAGTGGCAAATGTTCGAAAACTTATTGAATACTAAAAGGGTAAATGCGTAAGCAATTGCACCAGCAGTTTAACATTTAAAAGCCCGCACCATAATGATAGCCCGCACCATAACTGTTCTGACGGAAAATAAATTTTTCAGCTGAAGAGCAATGATAAAGGCCAATTTAAATTCGATTTCCGCAAGAAAGTGCCCAGATTGAGTATAAGCAACTGAATGCAATTCAATAAAAAAAGCAATTCAAAAAGTGGCAAAATGTCAAAATAATTTCAACACGATTCAAAGCAAAAAGGGTAAATACTTAAGGAATTGCACAAGCATTAAAATATTTCACAGCCGGCATCATAATGATTTCTGTTCTGACAAGAATTATAATATTCAATTGAATACAACATAAAGGGCAGTTTCCCATCTTTTTACCCCATACAAAGCCAGTGGCACCCTGAGATCATCAAACCCGGCCTCCAAGCGCGGCACGCACCCGCCATTGGTTAAAGCAGTTGCCGGCTGATGGCACCCCGGGGGAATGCCGGGTAAATTTTCAGCTGAAGAGCAATAATGAGGGCCAGTTCAATTTTGATTTTGAACACTCATGAGTGAAAGAATGTCAGCAAATATGAGGGGGGGCCGGACGCTTTGCTGACACACAACAATTCACTCAATACGCAAGGATACTATAATGGTGTCGTACTGAAGATAACTGAACATAACATCACCCATTAGTGCACAACTTCCTTTGTTTGCATGCACATTTGTTATAAAATAGATAACACAGTACACTTCTCCTCCCTATCCAGGCAGCCTTTTCTATGTCAAGTTGTATGCCATCCCCATTTCGTGGCGGCAGAAGGGTGACTTCATCTCTGGTAGAGCCTTTGCAAACGTTGCAGGTAACATCTCCGTACGGCAGTATACCAGCACTACTTCCCCACTTGCAACACTCTCCCGGTGCTTTACATCAACATGCTTCGTTCTTGATGCATATATGGGATATTTGCCTAGGTTCATCGCTCCTCGCGAGTACACCCAGATCTTAATTTTTGAGTTGTTGATGTCCATGCCTCCGCGCATTTGGTTAAGCATTTGGCTTCTCGAACTGCACAGGGCTTCTCC
The DNA here is from genome assembly GCA_030268105.1 of Volvox africanus. Classification (NCBI taxonomy): domain Eukaryota; kingdom Viridiplantae; phylum Chlorophyta; class Chlorophyceae; order Chlamydomonadales; family Volvocaceae; genus Volvox; species Volvox africanus. Next base: position 7,491,542 of record BSDZ01000078.1, read on the forward strand.
GCTTCCACGGATGTAGCCACTCTTCACTTCATGCCCTTATCAGCCTTGGCTTGGCGTAATCCTTATTCCTAACTTGTCATCACCTCGACGAATATGGATATTATCAGGACGCCGCTCAGAAAAGCTGTAGATAGGTGTTGAAGTCAACAAAGCGCCCGGCCGTATTGTCCGGCGCTCCTATCGGATTAATTCCATTTAAGTCCGATCAAGCATTGTTCGTCGAAGAGCACGGTTGTTATCAGCTAGGTTAAGAAGGATATCTCAAACGGATTACGACGTTTCTGGGCATGGCGTCTTGATAATAGAGATGTCATGTTGTCGCAGTCATGATACATAGAGAGAATTCTAGATAAGCAAGGATTGGAGGTAGTCAGATCGAGAGCCATTCCAATAGCAGTAGGCGTGAAGATGATGAAGTGGACATACTGGAGGATCCATCGCCATATAGGGCACTGGTCGGCAAATTGAATAACTTGGAATTTAGTACCCGACCAGACTTAGGATATGCCCTAAGCGTACTGTCCAGGTTTATGGGCAAGCCTAACAAGATGGCAATGGGAATGCCAATAAGGTCCATGGTACGGAGGAGATGGTTGCGTATGCTATAGTGAAAGCGTTCGGGGGATGCCTTGTTAAGGGACAACGTATAGCGTATTGGACTTATGATGGATGATGGAATTACGTGGACGCTGATATGTGGCGATATCTGTGGAGTGTCGAAGTAAATATGTCATGAGCAGCAGACGTTAATTGTTCCTGTAAATTTTACCTACCAACGTTTGCAAATTTAACCTACCATATAATAAAGATTGTCCTGTCCTGGTTCATGGATAGAACCCCGTAAGTCTCACACTTGTCTCGCACAACAAAGGCATTGTACATTTAATAATCGGCAAAATTTTGGTTTCTGATTTGGCGGTAATTATATTATTTAGCTGAAGAGCAACTTTCATTTCGTTTGACCACTTCATTTCGTTTCACCACATGAAAGTGTGCCCACATTAGCAACTGAAATGAAAAAGTGGCAAATGTTCGAAAACTTATTGAATACTAAAAGGGTAAATGCGTAAGCAATTGCACCAGCAGTTTAACATTTAAAAGCCCGCACCATAATGATAGCCCGCACCATAACTGTTCTGACGGAAAATAATTTTTCAGCTGAAGAGCAATGATAAAGGCCAATTTAAATTCGATTTCCGCAAGAAAGTGCCCAGATTGAGTATAAGCAACTGAATGCAATTCAATAAAAAAAGCATTCAAAAAGTGGCAAAATGTCAAAATAATTTCAACACGATTCAAAGCAAAAAGGGTAAATACTTAAGGAATTGCACAAGCATCAAAATATTTCACAGCCGGCATCATAATGATTTCTGTTCTGACAAGAATTATAATATTCAATTGAATACAACATAAAGGGCAGTTTCCCATCTTTTTACCCCATACAAAGCCAGTGGCACCCTGAGATCATCAAACCCGGCCTCCAAGCGCGGCACGCACCCGCCATTGGTTAAAGCAGTTGCCGGCTGATGGCACCCCGGGGGAATGCCGGGTAAATTTTCAGCTGAAGAGCAATAATGAGGGCCAGTTCAATTTTGATTTTGAACACTCATGAGTGAAAGAATGTCAGCAAATATGAGGGGGGGCCGGACGCTTTGCTGACACACAACAATTCACTCAATACGCAAGGATACTATAATGGTGTCGTACTGAAGATAACTGAACATAACATCACCCATTAGTGCACAACTTCCTTTGTTTGCATGCACATTTGTTATAAAAATAGATAACACAGTACACTTCTCCTCCCTATCCAGCAGCCTTTTCTATGTCAAGTTGTATGCCATCCCCATTTCGTGGCGGCAGAAGGGTGACTTCATCTCTGGTAGAGCCTTTGCAAACGTTGCAGGTAACATCTCCGTACGGCAGTATACCAGCACTACTTCCCCACTTGCAACACTCTCCGGTGCTTTACATCAACATGCTTCGTTCTTGATGCATATATGGGATATTTGCCTAGGTTCATCGCTCCTCGCGAGTACACCCAGATCTTAATTTTTGAGTTGTTGATGTCCATGCCTCCGCGCATTTGGTTAAGCATTTGGCTTCTCGAACTGCACAGGGCTTCTCCGCTTCCACGGATGTAGCCACTCTTCACTTCATGCCCTTATCAGCCTTGGCTTGGCGTAATCCTTATTCCTAACTTGTCATCACCTCGACGAATATGGATATTATCAGGACGCCGCTCAGAAAAGCTGTAGATAGGTGTTGAAGTCAACAAAGCGCCCGGCCGTATTGTCCGGCGCTCCTATCGGATTAATTCCATTTAAGTCCGATCAAGCATTGTTCGTCGAAGAGCACGGTTGTTATCAGCTAGGTTAAGAAGGATATCTCAAACGGATTACGACGTTTCTGGGCATGGCGTCTTGATAATAGAGATGTCATGTTGTCGCAGTCATGATACATAGAGAGAATTCTAGATAAAGCAAGGATTGGAGGTAGTCAGATCGAGAGCCATTCCAATAGCAGTAGGCGGAAGATGATGAAGTGGACATACTGGAGGATCCATCGCCTTATAGGGCACCGGTCGGCAAATTGAATAACTTGGAATTAGTACCCGACCAGACTTAGGATATGCCCTAAGCGTACTGTCCAGGTTTATGGGCAAGCCTAACAAGATGGCAATGGGAATGCCAATAAGGTCAATGGTACGGAGGAGAAGGTTGTTGCGTATGCTATAGTGAAAGCGTTCGGGGGATGCCTTGTTAAGGGACAACGTATAGCGTATTGGACTTATGATGGATGATGGAATTACGTGGACGCTGATATGTGGCGATATCTGTGGAGTGTCGAAGTAAATATGTCATGAGCAGCAGACGTTAATTGTTCCTGTAAATTTTACCTACCAACGTTTGCAAATTTAACCTACCATATAATAAAGATTGTCCTGTCCTGGTTCATGGATAGAACCCCGTAAGTCTCACACTTGTCTCGCACAACAAGGCATTGTACATTTAATAATCGGCAAAATTTTGGTTTCTGATTTGGCGGTAATTATATTATTTAGCTGAAGAGCAACTTTCATTTCGTTTGACCACTTCATTTCGTTTCACCACATGAAAGTGTGCCCACATTAGCAACTGAAATGAAAAAGTGGCAATGTTCGAAAACTATTGAATACTAAAAGGGTAAATGCGTAAGCAATTGCACCAGCAGTTTAACATTAAAAGCCCGCACCATAATGATAGCCCGCACCATAACTGTTCTGACGGAAAATAATTTTTCAGCTGAAGAGCAATGATAAAAGGCCAATTTAAATTCGATTTCCGCAAGAAAGTGCCCAGATTGAGTATAAGCAACTGAATGCAATTCAATAAAAAAAGCAATTCAAAAAGTGGCAAATGTCAAAATAATTTCAACACGATTCAAAGCAAAAAGGGTAAATACTTAAGAATTGCACAAGCATCAAAATATTTCACAGCCGGCATCATAATGATTTCTGTTCTGACAAGAATTATAATATTCAATTGAATACACATAAAGGGCAGTTTCCCATCTTTTTACCCCATACAAAGCCAGTGGCACCCTGAGATCATCAAACCCGGCCTCCAAGCGCGGCACGCACCCGCCATTGGTTAAAGCAGTTGCCGGCTGATGGCACCCCGGGGGAATGCCGGGTAAATTTTCAGCTGAGAGCAATAATGAGGGCCAGTTCAATTTTGATTTTGAACACTCATGAGTGAAAGAATGTCAGCAAATATGAGGGGGGGCCGGACGCTTTGCTGACACACAACAATTCACTCAATACGCAAGGATACTATAATGGTGTCGTACTGAAGATAACTGAACATAACATCACCCATTAGTGCACAACTTCCTTTGTTTGCATGCACATTGTTATAAAATAGATAACACAGTACACTTCTCTCCTCCCTATCCAGGCAGCCTTTTCTATGTCAAGTTGTATGCCATCCCCATTTCGTGGCGGCAGAAGGGTGACTTCATCTCTGGTAGAGCCTTTGCAAACGTGCAGGTAACATCTCCGTACGGCAGTATACCAGCACTACTTCCCCACTTGCAACACTCTCCCGGTGCTTTACATCAACATGCTTCGTTCTTGATGCATATATGGGATATTTGCCTAGGTTCATCGCTCCTCGCGAGTACACCCAGATCTTAATTTTTGAGTTGTTGATGTCCATGCCTCCGCGCATTTGGTTAAGCATTTGGCTTCTCGAACTGCACAGGGCTTCTCCGCTTCCACGGATGTAGCCACTCTTCACTTCATGCCCTTATCAGCCTTGGCTTGGCGTAAACCTTATTCCTAACTTGTCATCACCTCGACGAATATGGAATATTATCAGGACGCGCCCCAGCAGAAAGCTGTGTAGATAGGTGTTGAAGTCAACAAAGCGCCCGGCCGTATTGTCGGGCTCCTATCGGATTAATTCCATTTAAGTCCGATCAAGCATTGTTCGTCGAAGAGCACGGTTGTTATCAGCTAGGTTAAGAAGGATATCTCAAACGGATTACGACGTTTCTGGGCATGGCCGTCTTGATAATAGAGATGTCATGTTGTCGCAGTCATGATACATAGAGAGAATTCTAGATAAGCAAGGATTGGAGGTAGTCAGATCGAGAGCCATTCCAATAGCAGTAGGCGGGAAGATGATGAAGTGGACATACTGGAGGATCCATCGCCTTATAGGGCACTGGTCGGCAAATTGAATAACTTGGAATTTAGTACCCGACCAGACTTAGGATATGCCCTAAGCGTACTGTCCAGGTTTAGGGGCAAGCCTAACAAGATGGCAATGGGAATGCCAATAAGGTCAATGGTACGGAGGAGATGGTTGCGTATGCTATAGTGAAAGCGTTCGGGGGATGCCTTGTTAAGGGACAACGTATAGCGTATTGGACTTATGATGGATGATGGAATTACGTGGACGCTGATATGTGGCGATATCTGTGGAGTGTCGAAGTAAATATGTCATGAGCAGCAGACGTTAATTGTTCCTGTAAATTTACCTACCAACGTTTGCAAATTTAACCTACCATATAATAAAGATTGTCCTGTCCTGTTCATGGATAGAACCCCGTAAGTCTCACACTTGTCTCGCACAACAAAGGCATTGTACATTTAATAATCGGCAAAATTTTGGTTTCTGATTTGGCGGCGGTAATTATATTATTTAGCTGAAGAGCAACTTTCATTTCGTTTGACCACTTCATTTCGTTTCACCACATGAAAGTGTGCCCACATTAGCAACTGAAATGAAAAAGTGGCAAATGTTCGAAAACTTATTGAATACTAAAAGGGTAAATGCGTAAGCAATTGCACCAGCAGTTTAACATTTAAAAGCCCGCACCATAATGATAGCCCGCACCATAAACTGTTCTGACGGAAAATAAATTTTTCAGCTGAAGAGCAATGATAAAGGCCAATTTAAATTCGATTTCCGCAAGAAAGTGCCCAGATTGAGTATAAGCAACTGAATGCAATTCAATAAAAAAAGCAATTCAAAAAGTGGCCAAAATGTCAAAATAATTTCAACACGATTCAAAGCAAAAAGGGTAAATACTTAAGGAATTGCACAAGCATCAAAATATTTCACAGCCGGCATCATAATGATTTCTGTTCTGACAAGAATTATAATATTCAATTGAATACAACATAAAGGGCAGTTTCCCATTTTTACCCCATACAAAGCCAGTGGCACCCTGAGATCATCAAACCCGGCCTCCAAGCGCGGCACGCACCCGCCATTGGTTAAAGCAGTTGCCGGCTGATGGCACCCCGGGGGGAATGCCGGTAAATTTTCAGCTGAAGAGCAATAATGAGGGCCAGTTCAATTTTGATTTTGAACACTCATGAGTGAAAAATGTCAGCAAATATGAGGGGGGGCCGGACGCTTTGCTGACACACAACAATTCACTCAATACGCAAGGATACTATAATGGTGTCGTACTGAAGATAACTGAACATAACATCACCCATTAGTGCACAACTTCCTTTGTTTGCATGCACATTTGTTATAAATAGATAACACAGTACACTTCTCCTCCCTATCCAGGCAGCCTTTTCTATGTCAAGTTGTATGCCATCCCCATTTCGTGGCGGCAGAAGGGTGACTTCATCTCTGGTAGAGCCTTTGCAAACGTTGCAGGTAACATCTCCGTACGGCAGTATACCAGCACTACTTCCCCACTTGCAACACTCTCCGGTGCTTTACATCAACATGCTTCGTTCTTGATGCATATATGGGATATTTGCCTAGGTTCATCGTCCTCGCGAGTACACCCAGATCTTAATTTTTGAGTTGTTGATGTCCATGCCTCCGCGCATTTGGTTAAGCATTGGCTTCTCGAACTGCACAGGGCTTCTCCGCTTCCACGGATGTAGCCACTCTTCACTTCATGCCCTTATCAGCCGCTTGGCGTAATCCTATTCCTAACTTGTCATCACTCGACGAATATGGATATTATCAGGACGCCGCTCAGAAAAGCTGTAGATAGGTGTTGAAGTCAACAAAGCGCCCGGCCGTATTGTCCGGCGCGCTCCTATCGGATTAATTCCATTTAAGTCCGATCAAGCATTGTTCGTCGAAGAGCACGGTTGTTATCAGCTAGGTTAAGAAGGATATCTCAAACGGATTACGACGTTTCTGGGCATGGCGTCTTGATAATAGAGATGTCATGTTGTCGCAGTCATGATACATAGAGAGAATTCTTAATAAGCAAGGATTGTTGGAAGTGAGCAACACTCATATACGAAAGAATGTCAGAGCAAGTAATACGGCC